>LATX02000001.1:0-2400000 GCA_001466705.2 Moniliophthora roreri | reverse complement strand
GTAGTCATGCCAATCTCCCAAGCCCAAGCACGACAGCGATCAGGTCGTGCAGGACGTACAGGTCCAGGCAAATGCTATCGGTTGTACACCGAAGCTGCTTTCCGGAACGAAATGCTTCCTAACTCAATACCCGATATCCAGCGGACGAATCTGTCAACTACCATTCTTCAGTTGAAGGCTATGGGTATCAATGACCTTCTCAGCTTTGATTTTATGGACCCGCCGCCTGCGCAAACCATGTTAACGGCGCTGGAGTCTCTCTACGCACTATCAGCGCTGGACGACGAAGGTCTCCTCACAAGGCTCGGACGCAAGATGGCAGATTTCCCTATGGAGCCTCCGTTAGCGAAGATGCTTATCGCATCTGTGGACTTGGGATGTTCAGAAGAGATTCTGTCTATTGTTGCCATGGTCTCTGTGCAGACAGTGTTCTACCGTCCGAAGGAGAAACAGGGTCAGGCAGACTCTAAAAAGGCCAAGTTCCACCAACCAGAAGGTGATCATCTCACCCTGTTGACGGTGTACAATGGCTGGAAAAACGCCAACTTCTCCAATCCTTGGTGCTACGAGAATTTTATCCAGGCTCGTAGTATGAGGAGGGCACAGGATGTCAGGAAACAGTTGCTTGGTATTATGGATCGGTACAAGCACGACATTATATCTGCTGGTCGAGACTACAACCGTGTACGACGAGCCATTTGCTCTGGATTCTTTCGACACGCAGCGAAGAAGGATCCGCAGGAAGGTTACAAGACACTCGTAGAAGGAACTCCGGTCTACATTCATCCTTCATCAGCATTGTTCAATCGGAACCCGGAGTGGCTGATCTACCACGAATTGGTCCTCACAACTAGGGAATATTGCCATAATGTGACAGCGATCGAGCCGAAATGGCTGGTTGAGGTTGCGCCTCAGTCCTTCAAAGTCGCTGATGCGAACAAAATCAGTAAGCGGAAGCGGCAAGAAAAGATCGAACCGCTATACAACAAGCACGAGAAACCCGACGAATGGAGGTTGTCGAAGGTCAAGAGGAGCACACGTTCGGTAAGTTTGCACCACCTGTACTGCTCTGGAATATTGCTAACATCGTTTTCAGAGCCAAACCTTTGGATAAATTCGCTGTCAGTCTACCTGATATTTGTACTGTATCTTCATGTATATGGACATATCTTTCAACGGCACTGGTAATAGCTAGGGACATGCAATCTATTCGCCTCTTTTTTCTACTCGCAATACTTTACAGGCCGCACTATTCAGGATGTAGAAGTCAACACCCTGTCGGAGGACCTAGAAAAACATTCCGTACCCAGTTTTTCCCGAGAATTTCAGGTCGATATCCACTGACGAAATTTTTGGGGGAGCCCTGCCACCGTCTGCTGTGTGGTTTTCATCTCCTGGGACCCGTATTCTCTCTCTAGACGCTCCAGCTCGTCACAGCCTCTGGACACGGAGGAGTTGTTGTCTAGAGTTGGAAGCGCTCCAACACACTGATGAGAACGGCCAGCATTCTCGAAGCCTATGATGCGGATTTGTCGACCAACGATGAGGATGCAGCGATGGTCATCAACCGCACCGTGCACTATGCCAACTTGATGAAGTTGGCATACCGCAAGCATGAGCAGACGACTTTATTCAGACAGTCAGCTGAATGCCACATAATCAATTGGCAAGATTTTCAAGACCTACTTGAACTCATTGAAATCCAGGGTGGGGTCCGTGCCTGTGCCACAATACTCAAGGATCATTACTGCTGCATCCACGCCGTAGTGGCTCGCAGTATAAAGCTGGCAGCAACGCATTAGCATTGCCTATAAATTATGTAAGAAACTTCATTTACTCACTCCATAGAATTTCGGAACAATCTTGCCTTACAAGCCTTTCAGTTCCTTCCGATAAATATCAGCCTCATGTTCGAGGCGTCGAACCTCACTCTTCCCATGCACGATTTTTATAGCCACATGCTTGGGTTCTCGCGACCCTGCTGATGCGAGATACACCCGTCTACCAAGGGGTTTCACGACGCAAGCAACCATCTGAGAGTTGATGCAATTCTCGTGGTCCGAGGAATAGTAGATGACAGGTTTGTTGTGAGCGTCGAGTTGAAGCTCAAGGGTGGAGATGAATGACATGGTGGTGAGGAGATATTCAGAGAAGGGACCAGGAATCTCGACTTTATATGCGAACTTGTAAACCGCTTTGAATGTGGGCCTTTGATCCATTATGCGAGAACAATGAACAGTCTTGTGGCCCATTTGTGGCCATGGCCAGAGTTCTAACGGGGCGGACCCGGACTTACTACAAGTTTCAAGAAATACCATTGTCCGACGGTTTATAGTGCATCAGAATTCCAAGGTGAGAAACTTGAATTCGAGGCGTTGATATTGCGACTGTTTCAGGCTTCGAGTTGTGTCCCGGAGTTTTCAATAACGGTGACCTATGCTCGCTCGTCGATCATCGATCATCCTTGACTAGCCGGACTCGTACTAGAAGCACTTTCAGTATATATGTATTGTACAAGCAGGGTATCGATTGTCCATTAATACTACATCTTTTGTTACAGTTTCATCAAACCTAGCTCAATAGCTTTTATCTCAAGAGCCTATTGAACTTGTTAGCCTTCTGGTAGTATATTAGCCGGTCATGTAACTACGTACCAACTGCTTCGAAGAAAACCTCGAGTTGAAAAAGTCTCCCGACGCATACCAAAGCTGTTGTCAATGTATTAGTATTTTCAGGTCGCACCAGGAAAACACTTACGCCAGGATGACCGGTTGGGCGATAGCTTCCACGAAGTTCGCCTTCCTCATCGAGGCCCCAAACCTCGCTTGTCATGCCAATGGTCTTTTCTCCAAAGGTTTTCTTTGTTACCTCCCGAATGTTTTCATACCCGGTTCTGCAATGAGCTCGCCTACTAGAAAAGCCTTTGAAATATGAGCGGCCAAACTTACGCGAATATGATTGCATCCGCTGGTAGCGATGAACCGTCAGAAAAGAAAACTTCATTCTCAGCCAGTCTTTCCACTTCAACTCCTTGCTTCACTTTGAGTTTTCCAGAGATTATCAAGTCGGCACAGCCCACATCCGCCCCTGGGTTAAGTATGGGAAGTGAGGGTCGGGAGGAGCGCATATGTGAAAAGAACATACAGTAACCTAAGAAGTTTGTGAGCCCACGCACTTTCAAAAACAGGAGATTAATTACCGCCAAATCTTTCGAAGACCATCATGAGCACGCCTGTTCCGTTGGGGCCCAGGTTGAGATTGAAACCAGTCTTCCTGAGGCCTTCGTGCATCTCTCTATCGACCGCTTGCCACCCTGCTTTAGATACTTTGGCCGCCTCCTTCGTTAAGAGAGGAAGGGGGTTGGCGGTGAACTTCATATCAGAGACCTTAGATGGTACCCCCTCTGGCCAAGCATGCAGGAGAGCCTCTCTCGTATTCTTGATGCTCTGGACGCACGTTGTCGAGCGCTGAACCATTGTTACGGAGGCTCCATGAGATGTTAAATCCTGACACACATCGGCGGACCTAAAGACGAACGACGATGTAATGAGGCGAAACTAGCGAGATAATTCCCATGACCTACGTATTTCCAGCTCCGACAACGATAACACGCTTTCCTGCATATTCTCGAGCACCTTGATAGCTGCAAGCGTGTATGACCTTTCCTTTGAATACGTCTTGACCTACAAGTGTGGGCATCTTCGGGGCGCCAAGGGTGCCCGTAGCCAGGACGATATGGGATGGATGGATGGTGACTGTTTCGCCATTTCGGTCTACATTGACAGTCCACTTCCTGGTCTCGAAGTCATATGTCGGTGTAGGGAGAGGTTTCGAGTTTGTCCAGACTGTGAGATCTTGGTTATCCACATATTGCTCTAACCAGTTAGCGAGCTTATCGCGTGGAGTGTACATCGGCCATGTCTCGGGATGAGGTTGATATAGCACTAGAGGCGACACATTCACGTCAACATGTTGATACGAATGAAAAAGGTAGACGCATACTCCTGTGTTGTGTTTTGGGCGTATGCAGCGTCAGCATTGGATATCTCTGCCGCCAGTTATCTCCAACTCGGGCATTCTTCTCGACAATTAAAGTTGGTATCTGCATTTGCTTGAATCGTGCCGCTACATTCAAGCCATTCTGACCACCTCCAACTGATAAGCAGGGTTAGGGTGATACTAGCCAGTCATATCGACAACGCACCGATAAGCACATGAGGATCTTCCTCGATACGTCTCTGTCTTTCCATCTTGACATCTCCCCAAGCCAGAGTGTGGTCACCATACATTCCAAGTTCATAACCCAGTTCCTCGTGACCCTTCAAATCCTCCATCATCATAAGTACCGTTAGGGCCTTCCACTCGCCCCTACCAACTTCCATCAGAGTAAAAAAGCCCTGACCATGCGCAATTGGAGTCTCGAATGTAAAACCCGAAGACACACCATCTTTCGTAGGCGTAATCTTCCCGGCTTCAGGAACCAAGAAGGGTCTTTCATCGACTCGAGCATCGGAGATGTGACGTGGTTTGAGATTCTCTTGAAGGAAACTCCTTATCTTTGCTGGACCTTCCAGAGACCGATTATTCCACGAGAATATGAGGATGTCCCGGAGCCATCCTTCCTCGTGAAAACATGATGCGACACCTTGTGCATTCCCTACTGCCAGGTGGTTGGCAAAGTCGTTTAACCAGTTGACTGCGATATCTTTCGGGGAGGAAGACATTGTATTTTGACGTCCAAGTTTGCCTGTCTCTTTTTTTATAGTCGCTCCGAAGTTTGATAAGAGGTCTCATGCTCGCATTCGCCATCATTAAGTTGGCGCTGACATGAGAAAAGTTCCAGTTTCGCAAGACTAAGACCCACATAAACATATTACATCGGGCGAATGTGGGTGTATGTTCCCGCAGACTCCGTACGTGGCACTGAGCCCTTACCAAGCTATAGGAGCATTGAACCCACACATTATCGAGTCCAAGGTAAACTGATTATCACCTCGGTTCCAAGTTGAACGTTTAGCGAAGAGATTACAGGATATTATTGTGAAATTACTGTGATAATAAAAAGATGTGGATGGGTGTGGGAGCAGTGGCGCGTCAAGCGTGATGCATGATGCATGATGGCTCGAACTTGGCTTGAACCCTAGGAGTCGACTGTACTCAGTACTGGAAAGGGACATCATCAGGCATTGAAGCACGTCGGCACGCCCGTCTTAATTATGTGTGATGCGCCTCCACTGATTTCTCATATTCTACGGCTATCAAGGTACGCTGACTGACATACGCCAATCTCTCAAGCTGTGCAATGCTGCCAGGACTACCGGGCCTATAAGGCTTGGTCTCTTATCTTCACCACCTTCAGCTGCACAATGAGACCATTCGACTCGTTTGCCGGACTTCTACAACCTTCTCCTCCACCCAAGGCCCTTCTCAATCTCTGACTGGACCCAGCCAGTGGGTAAGTAGTACTCCAGCTCAAGGAGGTGAGTTGTAAGGGTGACTCGGAGATTACTGTCAATCTACTCACATTGACATTTTGATATAGCGGAGACTATTTATCACTGGAGATGATTTCCACATCGTGATTCGTGAGTGTAACTCCGGCGGGTCTTCGGCAGGTGCGATGCGAACTAACTAATGTGTAATAGGGGACACGACTTCCTCGTTTGCAAGGCGAAAGTGTTTTTCGTGCATAGAAAAAAACGTTAAAGTTTGGCTCTCCAGAGTCCATGGCAGCTGAAGCCCTTCATCGGAAGTTCCATGACACCAATGGAAACCTCTTGTCTGTCGTGAAGAAGAATCCATACCACGTTTGAAGGTTACAACCCTGTTATTAAGCGGCATTGGTACCACAAAGCTGAACACAACCGTTCACGAACATAGATGGGCGGGAGACCCTTGGGGAGATTTCTTTGATCGCAAGGTACACCACCATAGAATATCTCAATTGCGAGGACAGCGTTCATCCTATCCTTGCGGGCTACAATCAGTCTTGGCGGCCCTCACGATTCAGAAGTTGATTCCTAATCCAGCATACCATGTTCTTCATGGATTCAACCAACAGACGTACTACCTCACTGTTGCACCAGGAGCTGACGCCGCACTTCTGGCAGCCATGTGTGTCTGCTTGGATGAGGAGACAAATGATGATAAGTAATTGATTAATGCATGGTGTACTATACAGTTTCCCTCCCATTGTATTAATATACTGCGAGTTGCTAACTCAAATCCTGCGTCCGCAGTGCGCTTGAGAAAATTCGAAAATGTTATGCCCAAATTTGGAAATAATTGCGAAAATATTGAACGCCTTATCAACTCCCCAGGTCTCAGCTCTAAGTTGAATTCTCGCTCTACGTCGTAGCTGGCAGGGTACGCCAGCTGGCACTGCTCAATACTCGTCCAAGGGACTCCTTGATTGGGGGAATTGAATTGGTTTCAATACTTGTTCAATTCTTGCGAGATTTTCTGTCAGGGTGGTGAGTAAATCCTCCTGGAAATTTATGTATTTTCATAGCCGGAGGATAAGTCAAGTCTCCCTCACATAATTCATTTTCTCAAGAACTCTTTTTCCTGAACCCTCATGGCCTCCGCTGATGATTTCTCCGTTTTCAGTGTTCCATTATGGACGTCACCATCCCTTCGTCCTCTAATCCGCAAAACTTTGTGAATCATCTGACGCCAGATTCTTTTCTCAATACTAACCCAACCTCGTCTACGGGTATCGTTGACGCCCCTTCAAACGAGACTCCCGCCAAGCGTAGGCCTGGAAGACCCAAAGGGAGTGGCAAGAAGGACCCTTCATCGACGACCCCTCAGAATGGAACACCGACAGGAAAGCGACCAGTGGGCCGTCCCCGAAAGGACGGCCTACCCGCAGGTTCTGCTGGACCGTCTAGGCCTCGCAAAAGTGCTGCTTCTGATATTTCAGATGCATCGACATCGTTACCTACGGTATGAGCACTGTCTTTTTTACGTGTCAGTTTTCTCATGGACCTTCAGAATCACAACTTATATTCTAGCACGTCGACTGATGGCACTTCCCATGGCGGTACTTCGACGACCCCACGATCCAACAGCTTTCCTATTGAACATGATTGGGCAGAGTTGGCACGAACTAAACCAACCATGTTTTTGACAGCACTCCTCCTGTCTCTCTCCAATATGCCTTCCGTTCCAGCAACATCATCTCTTACCGTAGAAGAAGCGTTCAAATCACATCTTGTTTCCCTCGCACCCACACCGTCACAGAACCATCACATCCCTTCCTTATATTCCATCTTGAAAACGTTTTGGTTACCATCATCACCGGCCTATTTTGCTCTGACAGCTTCCACGTCGACTGCCCGCACTCCTTCCGATCATCGTTTCCTTTACTGGGACCCTCAGCCTTTGGTCTTCAACGGGATATCATGCCCCAATTGCTCATCGCCCTTGTCGAACCAGGGACGAATCAAGTCGGGTCCGATCAAGATATATGACATTGAACGGCCATTTTTCATCATAGGCTGCGAGTACGTGTGTAAAAGCACGACCTGTATGGCCAGCAAAAACTCGGAGGGCCGCAAGTACGCGAGCACGGACCCCTCTATCCTACGTTCGTTGCCGACGAAACTCAAAGACGAGTTTCCGGCTAGATTGGTGAACGAGACTGATTCGGGGTCGGGACCAGATGTGTGGAATTGGAATGCAAGAGGAGTTTCAAAGTTGCTTTGGAATTTGGTTCGAAATTCGTTGAAGGCGGGTTTGCAGAAAGATGGGATCATGGAATTATTGTGGAACGTACAGCGTGGATATCCAGGAGACGAGGATAAGAAAATGGATGATCATGAGGATTCTAGTCATTCAGGGAACGCGACGAATGGGAATGGGTACTCTAATGGCACCTATTCCAAGGCCGTGCAGCAAGGATCCGGGGTGAGATTTCCAAGCTTTTGCAATAAGCTTTACTAAGAGCATTTATGTAGGGCTTTACTGATGCGTATAACAATGCATGGAGGGCCAACACGGCTGTAGTGGGAGCACGCGATTCAATCACATCAACAGCGACAATTTCATCTACTCCTGATCTGCCTCCCATTGTACCATCTTCTACTCCTTCATTACCAACCTCCTCGAGTCAGAACTCCACGCCCGTATTCCCTCACACATACACACCTAGTGTATATACCCATTCACCAAATTCAAACTTTACTTCGTATCAATTTACCCCCCAAGACTTTACAACTACCACTGTCTCCCCCAAGATTCATCACCCTTCTGCAAGCGCTCCCGTCTCAAGTGCTAATAATCCGCCTCCAAACCCGTTACCCACTATTATAGCACCAACTACATTGGTCTCTTCTACGCCTGGAACTCCAGTGCCATCCCATTCAACCCCTGTCAATGCCAGCGCTCATCTTCCTAATACGAACGGAAACAGCAACCCAGCTCCGTCTGAGCTTGGCACAAAGCGGCCTTATCCATTCGGTCCCCCAAGTCTTGGGGATACCAGCGATTTTCAGCCACTACCGCATCCACAGTCAGGATCATCAGTGAACCATCTATCACTGCTGAGCGGTGAAATGCCGCCCCGAAAGCGTAGCCCGAGACATTGTTCAAAGTGCGGGTCGCCTGATTGTAAAGGGAAGGGTGGACGCAATTTCTGTACAAATCCGTGCAAGGATTGCGGTAAGCTAGAGTGTAGGGGAAGGAACAGCAGACGTCCAGATAAATCTTGTGCAGAGGGATGGGATCCATGATTTAGGCTAGGCTAGAAACTGGCAAATTGTGTGGACTTTCTCAATTCGGTGAAGAGACATTCATAGATTGATTCATGTATCATTATTCGGTTACTGGGGCTTGAGTTGCAAGTGTACTTTCTTAGCCATACATATGTTGCTCTGCTGTAGAGCTAATGAGATGCGCACCATGCATGAGTTTTGATGCACTTGGCAATTTGTGCATGATCCAATGCCGAAACCACCATGACGGCAGAAATCATATAAAGCCGCTGCCTTGTCTCCGCCCATTGTGAATCCCTTCGTGATGGCAGAGAACAGGATTACTGTGCTCACGCAGAACTGCTGGTCTGGTCGTTTTTCTGCTTCTTGGGTTGCTCAACTAACTTCCATCCCTCAGGGGCTTAAAGTACGTTTCGAAGAACAGGAGGCAACGTATCGAAGCCCTAGCGAGCGAGCTGGCCAGCTCCGAGGAATACGATATTATCGCGCTACAAGAAATTTGGGTTTTTGCCGACTACCAACATGTTCGTGATAGCATTGCCAAACGGTTGCCGTATTCCAAATTTTTCTACAGGCAAGTTGTTGGAATCAGTCCAGAAAGTGACCGAAGCTGAGGTCGGATTTAGCGGAGCTCTAGGCTCTGGCCTAGCTATATTCTCTCGGTTCCCAATCATCGGAAGCGGCGCACACCCATACTCGCTGAATGGGCAGCCCATTGACGTCGCTGGTGGCGACTGGTTTGTTGGGAAGGCTGCTGTTAGCGTCATCCTACAGCATCCTGTTCTAGGCCACCTTCAGGTCTTCAACACACATGTAGGCTTCTACTGCTCTTGCGTGAGTTACTCATAATAATCTGGGCATAGTTCTATGCGAAGGGAGGAGAAGATGGACCAGAACATTTCAGAGCACATCGACTAATTAATGCATGGGAGTTTGCTAAATTGGTCAAGCAAGCAGCAAGCATGGGCCGCTACATCATTACGGTACGTTGCCATTATTTTGATTCCATCTACAATTATCTGACACGTTTTGATAGCTAGGGGACTATAATAGTATCCCAACCTCCCTTCCCATGGCGCTCATTCGGGAATACACAGGCGTATCCGATTCATGGCTCGTAACACATCCCTACGGCAATCCATCCCCTGACACTATCCCCACACCCGAGGAAGCTATCGAGAAGTATGGCATGACAGCTGACTCTCCTTTATGCTCCTGGTCCGCTGGGAAACCTCTCGGCGGGCATGCCCTTCAATATGGTGGTAAGAGGCTCGACTATTGTCTGTATCGACCACCGATGAGCCACAGCGCCGAAAACCTCCCAACTCTACGGGCCACGGACTGCAGAGTCACTTTAAGGCACAACGTTCCTGGAACAAATATGTCGTTCTCGGATCATTTTGCTCTAAGAGCAACACTTGAAATCGTGAACTACAATGCAGGAGCAGCCGAACCTACCACGCCCTTTGGCGATACCCCTCCTCACCATGCCCACGAATCATCTCAGGATGCCTGGTCCGATCACCTCACGGACCTTTCGCAGGAGTCGATAACCACGACGATCCAGGCACTCGCCGGATGTTATCGTTTCGCCAAGCAGAGAAGCCAAAACGAGCTTTACATCTTTGGATTATGCATCTTCATATTGGTAGTAATAATCGTCGGCTCCGCATTCTTCCCTCACCCATGGATCAATCCGATTTTCATCTTGTTGACCATAGCTCTTTCATGGTTGGGCACCACCATGCTTTACGAGGGCTTCCTTTACGGGAACTGGGAGCGCAATGCCCTAATGAATGTCATTGAGGAGCTAGAGATATACAAGAGTGCACTAGAAATACAATCGGGAAGCTCGTCCTCCAGGGACCGTACAAGCGAGGAACTCCTTCGCCGATAATTAGTCGCCACAATATAATACGCAAATTAGCGGTTTATACCCTGGATAACTATATAACCTGTATTCAATAATGCGACTGGAATCTTGGTGTGCAACAACAGGAATGAACCAGTGTACGGTTTCATAGCATAGGGGTGAATCATGCATGAGGAGTGTACAAAACCGTCCGGTTTGCAGGGCCAGTGCTAGTCCATTCCCGGACAAGGTTTGAGATGTCGTGATGACTTGTTGCTCGCGAAGAACGACGTATAGAGGGTGATGGGGGTATCGATCGCGTAGACGACATTGCAGCTGACATGGGTGTTGAAGGTAAGGACATCTTGGGAGGCGCAGCTCTTCGTGAACTTAGGCCTGTAGGACTCCCGCGACATTGAGGGTAGGCAGGTGGTGAATCCTGCATGATAACCGACATCGCCGAACGTATCCTACCGAATCCGGAAGCGGAGGGAAGTGTTCCTGCACGCCGCCGCCGATGTGGTGAAACGTTGGCTGAGGACGGTGTAATGGGCGACGTAGGTTTGCTCTTCCGACTCTCGTCATCGTCATCCTCGTCACCTTCATCTTCGGTATCAGGACATATATACCAGGAAGAGGAAGAGGATCCCGAGCAACGACCCCAGCTAGCATAAGCTTTACTTTTCCGCTCAGAGTCGTCATCCGTATCACTGCTGGATTCTGTGGTGAACTGGGCAGTTTCCTTAACCTCATCCATGCCAGCACCCGTTTCCACACCATCACCTCGGACGATAGTGACACGCTCGTTTTCGATCTCTCTTTCGAGAGTTCTGACAGTTTGCATGTTAAGGAGTTGAGGTGCGCGCTTGTGTACATGTGGTAATGTACGGCGCAAGAAGTCACGCATAGAAACAAAGGATCTGGCGGTTGCCTCGAGGAATGGGTACAACTGGAACACATGGATCTGCAAGAGGAATCAGCAATGCAAGTGATTGTAAGCCTCAAAACCCACCGCGTCTTCATATAGTTCATGCCGAACATTGACACCTGCCAAGGTAGCCTTGTGTGTTAATAAGGTAATCTCGTCTCTTAAGACTTCCGAGTCTCCAGCTTGTATGAGAAGAGGTGGCAGACCCCGGAAGTCGCCAAAAAGTGGGCTGGCATACGGGTGTGTCATGTACTGTTCCATGTTATCGCCAAGATAAAGTGCAACGGGATTTAGATGGTCGTCGGGTGCAGGAATCGGAACAACATCATAGGGTGCGTTCGAGTCCCAGGACTCGCAACTCATCGTGAGATCTGACCATGAAGACGTGAGAAATATGTGTGAATGAAAGTATGGCTGTGTGATCACTTACCAACCCACGGAGACATTAGGATAGCTGCAGATGGAAGAGGGTACTTGTTGTCTCGTAGATACATCAACAGCGCCAAGCACAGACCGCCGCCTGCACTATCTCCCGCAAGAACAATATTTTCTGGTGGTATGAGTAAATCCTCGACTAAACGGAAGTAGGCACTAGCAGCGTCGTGTAACGGGCCTGGAAAGCGCGTCTCGGGCGCTAATCGATAATCCAGCGCTAAAATGGCAATTAAACAGTGACCGATGATCAGTAGAGTTGAAGAACATTACCGAAAACACGAGAATCGGTGTACTTGGATAAAGGAATAGATATCATTCTTTGTGCAGCTGCACTCGAGACATAATAGGCGCCTGGTCACAGCATTCATTGTTAGTGAGATGCGTTGTGTTTCAGAGGGGACATACCTCCGTGGATGTAAAGTATGACGCGTTCCCGGCTCTTACCCGACTTTCTGGGAGACTTTGCACCGTCTGCTGAACTCTCCCCAGATTTCTCGGCCTCCCATTCAGCCTGGCGTTTCTGCCACGTCTTCCTCCCAACTACCCATTCCCCTGACAAATATCGCGTGCCATTCTCTAGAGCATCGAATTCGGCCAATATACCACGTAAATTACGTTTCCTGACACGAAAAGATACTGGGGTTACGAGTGCATCAGACGGGAGCGGTATTAATCCGCCGAGCCCCATAAGCAATCGTATCGTAGTCTAGGGAAGCGAGTTAAACGCAGTGAGGGGAACCGAATATGTGATACGCACTATGTCCACCAATGCGCTGTGCCGACCAGCACCACGCATAAGACTGTTTATTATAGTCATCTCCAACCCCCACGACTTTTTGCGAGGGCCCCAGATTTGATAGGACAACAAGTCAAGTGTAAGTTCCGTTGCTGGTGAACAAGACAAGAGCGTTCTCTGGTAAGCACTCAACTTGGAGAGACACGCAGAGTTTTGTACACACTTTTCGTCGCAGCGAGCAGACCATATTTCCACAAGTGCCATGGTCGAATAGGTCGCCTCTCCTGAATCTTCAGTTTGGAGTCGATACGCGCGGATGGTGGTGAAATGCCGGGGGTCGAGTAATGTGTGAGAAAAGCATTCAGAGACCGTTTCGGATCATCGGATTGGCTTCGAGAATGCTCAAAGTTGTCCTGCGAACGTTCTGGAGTGGCCCCGGGCTTGTTAAAGGGCCAGGGAAGTGTGACGGTCATGATGAAAGGATATATCGTTCAGGAATTCGAGGAGACGAGGACTATGAGAGAAAACAAGAAAATGGATGAGGCATAAGGGGAGGAAAGGATAAAAAAGGGCGTTCAAGGACATGGAGGCATTCGGATATAAAAGCAAATTTCAGAGTCTCATCAGTTCTACCTCTGATGTAATCCCCCCCAGATCGGCCCCGCACGGCTGAAACGTTTCGTTCCTACAGTTGAACTGAAAGCATGTATGTATGTATACCACTGTCTGTGGCGCTGTGGAGAGCAAAACTCAACCGCAAGACAGCGGAATACGTTGAGTGAACGGCGGAAGTTGTACTAACCAATCAGGGTCATCAGAGATCATCAGACTTGTGTGCCGACGTGGAGATTGCATGGTTCAGTGCTTGTGAGGATCACAGGGTATGCAATCGGAATGCAAATCTAGAGAGCGAACGATCCATTCTGCTTGCCTCTGGCGTCTCATCTGGAGAGAGAGAGTTGAGACATACTTGGGCACTGAAAATGCCTGTCAACTCCTCGAGGCTGTGGAGGCAGAAACACGCCGCGATGAAATTCTCTGTATGTATTAGCCCATCCCCTACGTGAAACGCGTGGGGCAGTTGTCATATGTTGCGAGGTACAGTGGGGGCCCCGTGGGGCAGCCGGAGTTGTCTCAGGAGGCCACGGATGTTACTAGAAAAACACCGGTGGTCTAGTAGCGGACCTATCATCCTTCGATGGAAATGGCTGCTGCACTACCATTGCAAGCTTCCTTAGAACAAGACCACCATCTCTGAAACTTGGCCACCGAATAGGCAGTATCATCGCGAAGCCAATTCGCCAACGAGCTTGTTGGGTAACATTGATCGGGTACATCTACAACATAATGTGTCTTCTTGTAGATTTCGACTAATAGTCGTCGCCCCTACTAACCACCTCCTTCACAGTTGGGCGTAGTAGAACAGTGTGCTCCTAAAAGACGGGCGATGGTTAGCATGTACTCTTTTCACATGCTCGATCAACGGACTCACAAATTGGGCGGTCATCGAACCGCGTTGGTCATATAATGGAGGATATTCCTGCACTATACCTTGCTGCACCAGGTGGTTCAACTGAAGTACGCTGTCAGTCAAGGAATCATGCATAAGTTGTCCGAAAACGTACACCGAGTAAATGTCGAGTTTCTCCAATACGATGTAGGTGACGACGGCAGAACGTCAAGGTACCAAATGTTTTCGTTATAGTGTTCAGGAGGGACTTGGCTGATGTCAATCTGTATTGACAATTGAGAAGGTTTTAGAAGCCGAAATATAGCAGTTGGACTAACCGTAGAGGGACATGAGGAGCGTCGTGGATCTTTGCGAAATGAGAACATTCTCCCTATCGATGAACATCAGTAAAGCGGCATCATAAATGTATATTGGAAATGACTTACTCCCTCGATGGCACGCCCGCGGCCTGTGGAGCCGAAGGTCTCGATAGCAAAGTATTCGCCTTCTTCCATCTTTGTTTGGTCATCATTCTTCACTAGCATGACGGATTTCCCTTTATGACCTCCGTGAATTATGTATGGAGTGATAGTATGGCCACTCAGATTTTCAATTGATTTTACTGGCGATTAGGTCGGTATCGAACAAAATAACGAGTATAGTAGGTATGCAGACTCACCTGGAAAAACTTTGCCGTTAACCTCAACCTCGTAAGACTCCATAGTCTCCTGGATAGCAGCACCAAGCTCTCCGAGTCGCACATCAATTCCTGCTTCCTAGGGTAGAGTTAATCTTTCGCATGAAAACAGGAAACGAAAACACCAACCCGAATCCCAGTATTAGTCGCAGCCTGTACGGCCTCGAGGAGCTTATCATAAGTGTGATCAAATGTCAAAGTGAAGGCGGAATCGCATATCCGCCCTTTCACATGAACACCGATATCGATTTTGAGAACGTCGCCTTGCTGCAAGACTAGTGATCTGTCAGAAAAAGGTCGTAAAGGACCTAGAATGGACGCACCTGTGGTATCGCCAGGATTGGGCGTATAGTGAGCCGCACAGTTGTTGAGACTGACACCCGTAGGGAAACCAATTCCCGATTCAAAGCCATTCTCTTCCACCAATGCGCGGGTACCATCTTCGATATTCTCTACAATCTCCATCATGGTCATCCCAGGTTTTATGTGCTTTCGTGCGTGTTGACGAACTTGACGGTGCACCTCTGCAGCCCTCCGTATATTGTTGTATGTGACCTCTGGGTCTTCCATTTGTGTTCTCTCCAGGTATCTCTTCTCCTCAGACGTTGTCCTCCAGGCATTACTTGACAGGAATCGCATCTATGAGCACAGGATTTTCTTCTTGTCGACTTGCGAGACACTCACTCGTCCTTGTATGGTTGGATCTCACCTTCAGGATACACTCCGCTCGGAAATAGCTTCGAGAGACCTATCCGCGGTGGATCGCTTTGTTCAGCCTTCTTCTTCTTGGGCTTTTTCTTCTTCTTCTTTTTCTTCGCTTCACCTAAAGAGACGCGATTGTATTTGAGTGCTTTGATTGGAGAGGGAAAAAAGTACCGCACCGTTCGCAGGATTAGCTTCTGTTTCCTCTGGACCATCATCCTCGCCCTCCTCTTCAGCAGGTTGAGTGTGCTCTTCCTCTTTTCCGTTGACCGGCTTTTCCTTTGCTTCCATAACTTCAGCAGTCATTTTGGCAATAATTGGGTAAAAGATAGTGAGAGCGTGTGTAAGATTATTTGGAAATGCCGGCATGATGTATATGTTGCCGGCTGCCACCAACCGCTTCATCCATCGGCTGTCAACGAAGCTCTCAGCAGCATCTTCGTCATCCTCCAACTGTTCCTCATACTTCACTTGAATTCTCGGACGATAACGAAAGACTAGACCAAAGTTGCACGCGTCGAATCGTCAACGGCAAGCCGTAAGGAGCCCCGAAAAGTCCGTTCTACCCGCCTCAGAGCGCTCAGTTCAAGCAAGTCCAGGACCGTCCAAGAGTCCTGTTGTGCTTTTCCCAAAGTATCGGGTATTCTACTCTCTAAGCTCTACATCTTCGGCATATCACCACTGGTAATTCATGGCTCCATGATATCTTGTTCCTATCCTGGTCTGCTTGAAATGAGGGCATGCCACGACAGAATAATGCAGCTCGTGCTCCACATTGTATGTATTGCCGTTGCTGGTTCTGAAATAGCACATCTAATGATTCCTCAAATGTAGCTAGAGCCACAAAATCTGTATCCACTTGGTCGATAGACCACATTGTTCTCTTTGAATGGATTCTAACGTACTCGAACTGTTGTCAAGGTCCGTTACCTCTGGCTTCGTGGTCCGTGCCTCAAAATACTCGCTGTCGGCGTTTTAGAAGGAGTTAAGCACTGTACTTTCCAAAGATGCCAGCTCTGCGGTTTCCCTTCGCAGTATCAAGACTTACACGCTACGGAAGTAAGCGTCTCTGAAAGGAAACGAAATAGACACGCAACACATCACTGCGTTTTCTTCGGGATAAACTACGGCGACTGCTGACTCTTCTTCGTGCAATTCGGCATTTGCGGCCGAGCTCTTTCGAGGATTCGAAGTGATCATCATCCTGTACCTTGCATGCATCATAATTGAAGGTGATTTTGCCGTACATTTCTTTTCTATGGGTCAGCTGACATCGCTCAGAATACGAGGTTCATTGCTCATCCATCCCATGCGGTTGTTCTATCATTGGCTTTACGAACGGAATATAAAAGCTAGTCCCTCGAGCTGATAACATTCATCCAAGGACCCCTCGAAAGGCCTATTCGCCAACTTGCTCTCCAAGTACGACTGGCAACGATGAAGTTCACTGCTTCCATCATCTCTACTGTCCTCCTGTTCGGAGTTGCGTCGGGTACGTGTACACTGTGTCGTTATGCCGCTCTATAGCTCATTGCCGCGTCTTGCAGCTCTGCCCACTGAGACCGCTCGCTCGCTCGTTCCGAGAGACTGCTCTGCTGAAATCGAGGCCTTGAACGTTGCCAGAATGGCAAAGAGAGGCCTCGACAAAAGGTCATTCTGGCCGAGTATCCAGAATGTAAGTTTCCTTTAGCAATGCTTGGATTCTGACTGAGCAGGATGACTTTGATAGGTGACATGCGTTCTTGCTCCTGAGGTACCTCGCTCTGACTGGGTGGCCGGCGCTGTAAGTGATGATTCCCAGGAGCCGTCAATAACCCTAATATTCATCTGTTTCAGCCTGTTCGCCAAGATGTCAGGGAAGGACAACAGTACGTCGGTAATCATGTCTGGAACGATAAGAAGCTGAAACTGCTCCAGGGGTGTCGATTTTGTGCTCGATATCGGCTTAATGGATACTACTACTTGCCAGCCGTTGGCCAACGCGATAGTCGAAATTTGGTCTCGTAAGTCCTCGAGCATCTTTTACTGACTGTTTACTAAGAATATCTTGTCAATAGCTAACCAGGTTGGCCAGTACGGCAACACCTTCCTAAGAGGCGCGTTTGCATCCTCCTCTGAAGGTATTGCCGAGTTCCAGACCAAGTTCCCTGGGTATACGTCCGAGGGTGCGAACCACATCAACATCCAGGTTTTCCCGAACGGGAAGCGTGATTCGGTCGCTCACGTCGGTCAACTGTTCTTTACGGACCCGTGGACCGATATCATCTCGAAGTCCCAAGGTTACGCCGCAAACACCAACACGCGCATCAAGAACGCACAGGACCCCAACTTTGGTGCGGCGAACGCCAATGGTTTCAAGTCGATCGTTGAGTAAGTGCATGTGTGAGTCGTCATCTCGGGGAATTTTATTGAATCTTTATGTTTTCAGCCTCGTCTCGATTCAAGATGACTGGCCAGCAGGCGTTATTGGTGCCATCAGTGCGTACTTCCTGCCAGTTTATTACGCTATTTCTTCATTTAATTTCTCTTGTGTGTGCAGCTGTCGGTGTCAACCCATCTCAATCTGTTGCCGTGTGAGGGCGTCTTGATATGTGAATAGGTATCGTACCCGGGTTGTGCTATGTACATACAGTCCATTTCAAAGATTAGTTGCGAGGTACTATCGCCTATCCCTGTGTCATTTGATGCATTCCAAAAGCCACAGTGGGTTTCAGAAGAAAACCTTTTATGACACATGGGGATTGGCCCGGCTCCCGAGTCTCCCGAAAGTGGACTCACTGGTGCACTGGACAGGCGGTTGGCTGCGCGCTGTGTCCCCACGATGCATTGAGCCTGGGCGCCACAGGTGCTGTTCTCGATCCCGACTACTTGGGGCCACGGGTGCAGTTCCTGTTGGGAAAATAATTTTTTTTTCCTCGCAAGCTCTCTCTCTCTAGAGGGAGCCAGAGCTGCAATGTTGAGTGTACGACGGCCACGTTGAGTTGTATGACGCATCGAGGAAGTAGACCGAGAATGTGCCTGAGAGTAGCCGAGGATCCGGTTTATGATCCGCCTAGGCCTGGGGTCCGATTTAGCTCATTGAGAAAGTGTCAGCGGAAAAGGAAAAGGAAAAAAAAAAAAAAGTGGGCTCATCTTGCCTGTGTACATCATGCAAAAGCTTTGTTCCTTCTCGTACCATCTTTTCCCGCAAACCATATGTCCTGATATACTTGTCGGCCCATGATCCATTTCATTTCCTTCGCCAAATAATTCGCTTATATCTGCATTCCAATTCGAAATCCTTTAAACATTATAGATTTAATTATTCCTCGCTACTCCTTGTCACCATCATGTCTCTGATGACGACCACAACAACGACCACAACGACCACAACGACCACAACCACAACAACAGCGACGACAACGACCAATAACCAACAAAAACCCAGATCCCTTCTAGTCGCCGTAATAGCTGGAGCATTAAGTTCAGTAGGCTTTGGAGTGGTGAGTTTACTTGAGCTCTATTAATGGCTTCATTAATCAAAGTGCTTCATTAGAGCCTAGTTGCAATAGGTGTATTCTGGCTTTTCCCGTCTGCAGTCGCTGTGCCTCCTTCACCCTCATCAGAGAGGCCCAGGTCGAAACGGAAGGACAAGTCACGCAGACGTTCAGCACCTCCTGCTCTTGGTGCATCATCTTCCGTGCCTGCATCCATTTCCAGTTCCTCCCCTACCACTCCAATAATTGTAGTTCCCGTGCTGATGCCTCAAGTTGACGCGTCAGGTTCAAGTACGCGACGGGTCTACTTTCTCGAGCATCAGACAAGGCCCAGGAGCTCGCGCAGGTATTCAACGCCTGCGGAAGAGTCGCCGCAGTCCGCACCGTCTGATATCCCCCAATTCACTATACCTGAGGATGTGTCACCACGATCTTCATCGTCCACACTGGTTCATGTTCCAAATTCTTCACCGCTCGTCATGTCCCTCGACCCTTGCGATGAGTCTATTGAATCAGCCGATTCAGAATCCTCCAAAAGGTCGCAGCCATCATCACGAACGTCCTTCTTGCCTAGATTCAGAGGACGATGGGGAGGAAAGCGTTCGGGTACCGGGAGTATCAGCGACTCTCCGCCCGAAACCCCGGCACGTAAGCGTGATTCACTGAATATCAATTCCAAACGCTAACATTTCATCTAGAAATTGATGACCAAGCGTCAATTTCCTCAGCCTCAAACAACTCTACACGCAAGTGTGCCGCCGAATTACCGTGGTCTGTCGCAACAAAGACACACACAACTGCCGATATTTCGATTAACAGTCCACCCCTGAAACACACGGAGCCGTCATCATTGGCAGAACCACAATCACAGCAACCTTCCCCAGACTCTAGGCCGTCGTCCTCTTCGTACCTCGCTTTGAGTTTTTCTCGAACAAGGAAAGCGTCAGGCGACAAGTCCACTCGTAGAACTTTGGTACCTGTTAAACGAACACAACCGTACTCTTATCCCTATTTTGCTGAACCTCCAGTCGTGGGTGAGCTTTCAAAGGCTGGCCATGAGAATGACGACGATTCAGGTGACGACAAGTCCCCGATACTTGTCCTGCGTTCATCAGAAGAGCGGGAGCGGGAGCATACGAAGAGAGAACAGAACAAGAAGGTACAGGCAACTCTTGGTCATGGGAGGAAGGTACCAACACCACCGCGAAGAGCGGTGACAATAGCTACGTGAGCATCACCTCGGATTTCGTGTCGTTTAGTTCCTTGGTCGGATCTTGGTCGTTTGTGGAACGACGCACTTTTCTGTACAAATAGTGAGTTTTTTCTTAGCTTCTCCCGCAGAAAGGTGTTCAACATCTATTTACAGGTCAAGGGTTTTCGTGAAGACAGCACCTATTTATATTGTATCAATAAAATGACCTTGCATCATCATCGCTCTCCATCGCATTCACCTAATTGCTATCTGACTACCTTATGAGATTTATATTCTTCTTTCGCTGTATCTCAGATTCGACCTGGTCTGCCTCTGAATACAACTGATAACTTTTGCACCCATATCTAAATGCCGGGGAACACATGATTTTGAGATACGCATTTCGAAACCCTATCCAGCTTAGACCTATCAGCATGTGAATGCGTCGGAAGAGGGGAGAACTCGACCTAAACCCAAAACCCGGTTTAATGATGTCGATTTTGCAAATTGGACGCGATCAAGACCAAAGCGTCATCGCTAGTTGACCTGCGCCACAACATGGGTCGTTGAGGCTGTCTACACCAATCCATGCTCGTCATAGACTGTGAGTGTGATCTGGAAAAAAAAAATAATGAATGAGAATTTGTCTCTATGGAACCAATGCATATGC
The DNA here is from genome assembly GCA_001466705.2 of Moniliophthora roreri. Taxonomy (NCBI): domain Eukaryota; kingdom Fungi; phylum Basidiomycota; class Agaricomycetes; order Agaricales; family Marasmiaceae; genus Moniliophthora; species Moniliophthora roreri. The sequence continues at coordinate 2,379,145 of LATX02000001.1, read as the reverse complement.
GGCGTACCTTGAAGAAGCTTTTTTCGGGGTTATCGGCGGATCGAGCAAAACATGCGAGTAACTTGTAGTACTCGACTGCTTGGCGGACCGTGTTTGACTGGCCATTGTGAGGGTTGGAGCATGAATCTGCCCGTCCTTATAAACGTTGAAAGAGTCTCATCGAATCGTATTTCCTGGGGTCTTTCCGCGAGCCTGCCGCTCACCGCTTTCACCCGATTCATCATTTCATGATGGATATTACGTTGGTGGTCTTACTCTCTTTTTACGTATGTACTAACTACTCAGATAGCCCGTCATTCCTCAGCAAATTCAACATTGCTTTGCATACAGCATTCCCGCTGCTATTGTCGACGAGGGACCCACTTTCAATGCTTTCTGAAAGCTGCGCTTCGAGGAGCCGTCTGTCAAGTTAGGAATCAGAAAGCTGCGATCTTCCAACAGGTAAGAGCCTGGGCCTGACCTAAGCTGGTTCACCAAAACACCAATACGAGGCCAGGCTTTCAACTTGATAACGCTGTCTCTCGAGTGCACGGTAAGACCTCCTTTGACATGATCTACTGAGACCGAACCCCCAAACAGTAGCAGAGCGAACAAGGGTATCTGCAACGCACATGAGCGGGAGGTGCCGGATGAATGTACTTATTCCATTCTTACCTCTGTCGCATCTCTCAAGAACATTTTCGTGGTCATTGCTTTCTGGAAATATACGATAAACGGCGACTTCCAGTTTGCATTCCCAAAAAGGACGCTTCCGGGGTGCAGGAACACCCTTCCATCGCGCAGATCGTAAATTTTGTATTCTTTAGCAGTATTTTCCCTTTGAACTGTTCCAGCTTGAACTTTGTCAAACTTGATAGCAGATTTCGGAAGATGGACGCGAGCGACCCTCGGCCATAGGCCACCAACAACAATAGCTTTCACGAGATTGACATTATTGCTATTGACATTGAGTGCATCCGTGCTAGGTGTCGTGTCCAATGGTACGAAACCAATCGAAATCAGGGGCCCGAGATATTCCCTTCGAAGCATAGATATTTCGCGAAGAGTACTTGGAGAAATGAAGTTCTTGAACAAAATCAATGCGGGTGGAGCTACAAAAACATGGATATGCTCACCTGCTCGCAGAATTGTCTGATTGAACCCTGTGATTTCCCTTCTTGACTCAGCTTCATGCACTCGTCATAGGCATAAGCGTCGGTGAGTAGATCACTGTTGCCGGTCGCGAACCGAGCTCTTGCTCTAGGAAATACAAAAAAAAAAAAAAATACTTGAGATCGGACTGCGATGTATAGGTGTTGGCGGGACTTTACTTTGTTGCCTCCTCACGTTTATCCATCGGACTGACAAAAAGAGGTTTCGATGATAGGGATGCTGCAATCGTCAGTATCGGTCCAAGACAGCGGAATATGGTACCAAGGACGAGCATCTACATTCTCATGAGAGTAATGGACGGCGACTGGTATGAAATGATGACATACCTTGGCCAGTCTCAAGTCGATTGGAAGTAAAGACTGTAGATCGGAGTGAGACGGGAACGCAGCATGTGCATGAACAATAAAACGTTACCATATGGCGGCCTAATGCGGTCAGCTTTCCTTCCTCATCGACGGCACCTACCTCCTGCAATGTTGACCATGCTTTATCTATTGCAATGGTTTGCGGAGGATCGATCGCCCGGTTCAAGTACAGCTGAGAATGTGGGTGAGTATGAGTTACCGAATAGGACAGCTACCATACCTTGACATCCTCGTCTTCCCTCATTATCTTGACTGACAAAGAGATATTCTCCAAGGGGACACGCAGAATTTCGGGTATCGGGAAACTGCCCATCGTCTTTTCCTGTTTACGAGTGTACAGTTTATAGCAAACCCCAGGTTGAGTTCGTCCTGCACGTCCTCTTCTTTGTCTTGCAGCTGCCCGAGTGATCCAAGTCTCCATTAGTCTCGATAGGTTAGCCTCGTGATCATACTGTGTCTCCTTGACCTTCCCAGTGTCTATGACATATATCACGTCGTCAATAGTTATAGATGTCTGTGAGGTTGTGACAATTAGGATTCAATGCTAGTCGAGTGGATCTCGAACCCACCTCAGCAACGTTTGTAGTCGCAATTAACTTCCATTTTGATGTTTTTGCGAACACCTTCATCTGCTCGTCACTCGAAAGATTTGCGTGTAGCGGGAGTATCTCCGCATCCTTTGTTGAAACTGTAGCTTTCAGAGCCTCCATGCATTGACGGATTTCTTGAACACCTGGTAGGAATATTAGCACTCCTCCACGTTGCTTGCCCGACGTAATAAGGTGGTCGACAAGGGCTGCAATGAGCTACGATGATTTAGCACATCAGTTTTGTCACAAAAGTCAGATATGCCTACCTGGTAGTCGATACGCTCAGATCGGCTGATGTTCATGATCGATGTGACGCTCTGTTCATCGAGACCTTGCTCCATGTAAGCTGTTTTTTCAGCTTCAGCCTTGTCCTGCTTTCCCTTGATGGCGGGAGGTCGGTATTCCAATTTAGGTATAAAATCTTCCAAGTATCTGCTCACTTGGGTCAGTGCTCGTCATCTACCTAGCGATAAAGAACGAACAGATCCGTCACTGGATGAGTGAAGCCAGGAATGGTCAGAAGCGGGGCGCCGTTAAAATATTTGACAAATGTCTCGTGATTGATAGTGGCCGACATGAGTACGACCTTCAGCTTTGAATTCGCCTTGAGTAGTTCCTTGAGCTCCAGAAGCAGAAAATCGCCATCCACGGATCTTTCGTGAACCTGCAGAAATACAGGCTCAGGGACGAGGAATAGCTCCGGTAAAGTGCACTCGCCTCATCAACAACGATGTGAGTGACATCTGCCAGTTTGTCACCCAGACTAAGTCTACGTAAAACGACACCAGTCGTACAGAACAGCAATTTGGTCTTGTCTGTTTGTTTGCTCTCTCCACGGATTGCATATCCCACAGAACCGTCATCCAACCGCTCGTAGGATACTCTTGCTGCAACACCAAGGGCAGAAATCCTGCGAGGCTGTGTGACTAGAATGGAAGCCTTCGATCCGTTGTCTGCCAAAATGAGGGAGTCCAAAATGAATTGGGGCACTGTCTGCTGTTAGCACGGAGCTAGCGTCGCTCTGCTCGGACTCACATTGCGTTGTTTTACCGCATCCTATGAGGATTACTGGTCAGCAATGGCTTGATGAGGGAACATTCGGAGGCACCTGTCTGCCCGACAACAACAACCACCCGGTTACTCTCTAGCATAGCCATAAATTGATCCTTAGCAGAGAATGACGGAAGCTTTTCTCGCGCAGCAAGTATCTTTTGGTACTAGGGGAGTCTCGTTAGTTGATATGCAAAATATACATCACAATACGAACTTCAAGACTCTGAACGCGAGCTTCAAACCGTTTTTTGATTTCCTCATTACTCTGCTGATCACGTCGTCGGAAGGTGCGAGTCGATTTCCTTATTGAGGGTTGAGAAACGTCCTGCTCTTGCTCTTCGCTGAGTGGAGTCTCGATCTCACGAGATGGGAGAATGTGCTTCAGCACCCCTGATATCTCTGGGGGGCCATCGCTCTCAACAGTGGCCCAGGCATCCTCTAACACTCTCATCGCCGCCATGGAAAACCCTTCTCCGGGTTGTATGAAATCCCGTTCGTTCATCGCATGCAGAAGCTGCGATAAAAGGTGGAGCCGGACATATGGTGGAACTGAGGTCGAAGTGATATACGCGGGAACAAGTCCAGGGTGAGGGTATACCCCTTTGCATATATGAACATGCAAGGAGGCAGGCGCGCTGAAAAGTGGCATGATTAGATGATTCTGGTCTTCGAACTGAGCGCCTAGAGCGACAGATTCGTCGGGGTCAATGGTATAGCAATCATTTGCTGCTTGGGAGAGGTCGAAAACGTCACCAGCGTCATTCCCGATGAGCCTCCTCCCGAGGACTGCAATGAGTAGATCCCAGTTTTCGACCAACCGAGGATCTGAGGTGCACTCCTTTACGAGATATGGAGGCCAACCTGCAACCTTGACCGCTTTGTCTTCTACCCAACGTTTCTTCAAATAGTCTGTGCCCGAATGCGCCGAGGTGATGAAGGGATTGGAGGAGTTACTCGAAGGAAGGAAACGCTCCGGCAAGTCGCACTCTGGAACGTTAAGAATCAAATACTCGATGGAAGCCTCTAATGGACTCAGAGACTTCATCAAGTTCGCCGTCATGGATGAAGGAGTAGAGAGGAATTGGGTTGCATTGCGAGTTTGAGGTACTTTGAACCCTAAGTGCAATAGCTGCTGTTCCACCTGAGATGAAGCGTCTTCCGACAGCGTCGAGGTTGTCTGGCCACTAGTCTCCGGATACAGCGCCATTCCCTGTAAAAATCGAGTATGAGATGCATCATCCCTGAGATTCACTTCGACCGACTTGTTTAATGGCGTCTTCTACCATGTCACGTAGGCTACTGGCCATCCTGACCTCGGGTGCTTGCGAAAACTCGTTCGAGACGATTGTCGTTTTGTGGGTGTCAGAGGAGCTAGCTATAGCTTCAGCCCGTTTTTCCGCGGCGCGAGCCTGCCTCTCTTCGACTTCCCTCTTTGCAGCAAACGGATCCGCGTCATACATCCATTTCTGATGTTCTGGCGCGTTCTTATGCTCATTCTAGCATTCGAAAAAATCAATGAAAGATGCGAGAACTCAACGATATTATTCACCAACCGCAAGCTCATTCCAGTAATCAGCTGGACCTCTAGGTAAAACACGATTAAGCTGGATACTATTACAAAACTACACTGGAAATCAGCACGCATAGTTATAGATAACGCTCTCAACACACTCGGTATAATGCATATACAGCTCCCCAATGACGAGCCTCGAGAGCCGATGGACAGATATAAGGAGGATGAGGCTCCATTCGGACAGTGTCCTTTTGCGAAGTCTTCTTGTTCATTCTGCTGAGAGTGACTACGAACGACCAACCATTCGGTTGCTTACGCTGCGAAGGAGTTTTAGTGACCTTGGAACGACGCGAGCATAACCTAGAACGTACCGTGTCTACTATAGGTTTTTCCCAGCCATTCTTCTGACACCTAATGCAAGCCGAAATGAGAAGATCGCAACTTCATCAACTCAAGACTGAGCACCGTTCATGGAGAAGACTGAGTGGATATTTAGACCCAGGTGGAAACAGAGGTTTCTCTCCTTCAGCTGTAGGGGCTTCTATCGGTTTCGAAGCTTTTGACGAGTTTCCTGCGTTTCCAGACTTGACTATTCCTTTCCGAGGAGGCATCCCGATCGCAAAAGTTTTAAGAGTTACAGCTTGCTTACCTCAGCTCGATCTGGCTGCGGTGTCAACAAAAGCTTAAGCTTTGTTGTGCAATTACCACCATGACCACTGCCACCCCAGCCGTTTCAGTAACCCTTACCCGCGACGAGTACGTCCTTTCTACGGCCTGAATCGCTTTGTCTCAATGAACTTTATCCTAGTATCGCAATCGCCACTAGAGCTGCAGATAGCTTCATCAAGCTCTACTACACTGCATACGACTCGAGCACCCGCGTTACAGACCTCCCTAATTTCTATCGGCCCTCTTCTTCTGTTGCATGGAATGGTAAACCGCTACAGGGAGCAGAAGCGGTCAAGCAGCTCATAGAGAAGATGCCGCCGACAAAGCATGAAATGCTCTCATTTGATTGTCACCCCATTCCTGGTATGCTCTGCAGTCAGTTGTTTACTAGCGTTGAATTCACGTATTAAGCAGGGTCTACACCTCCATCTCTCCTTGTCACAGTATCGGGCAGTGTGATACACGGCAAACAACATCAGCCAACAGCCAACACCAAGCCACGGAGTGTAGATGGATTGTCTCGCGTCTTTTCCCAGACATTCATGCTCGTGCCGGATCCTAATGTACCTCCTAATCCTGGGGAAGGCACGAAATACTATGTCAGCGTTGATGCGCTGAGATTTGTTGGGTAGAATGTCAATATCTTTCGAAGGGCTTCCCTTTCTTTGTGTCATCTTGTATCACTAATCGTCATTGTATCGTTACGCATTTAGAGCTGTATCACTATCATCCCCTTCGCCACTACATCATCCCTTTTGTGTACAATATCACTCAGATTGCGCTCTGTCGTACCTATCTGTTCAGGTTTTACGAATATCATCCGTAACGGTTTCGCTTTGAGCCTTAGTCTGACTGAGCAAGTCACATATTCCATTCAATCACGAACCTCAGGTGACAATTTCATTTTGACTAATTGTGAACGGTTGGCAAGATTCCAGAGTTCAAAGCAACAACATCATCACGTCGAAAATGCTTCTATGACATACCTTGCAAGGACGAGGGTGTTTATCTCAACCTAAGCACCACGAAAACGAGGTGAGTCATGCCGACGCATACTTCTGGTTGCTAACAGCCCAGGAACGTATACAAGATATACTCTGAACTACTACAAGGGCCTTGCCTATCGAACCATCTGGGCAGGTCCTCAATAATGTGATATAATACGGTCAAAGGACTCCATTCTCTTGTCAGGTCGAGTACCCGGATATCGAGATTACCCGCAAGAAACTCGACAAAGTCTGGTGGCTCGCCACTCTACACCCTTCCCGTAATCCATGATCCCAATACAGATCTCTCGGTCTCAGATTCGTTCCACATTGCGGAATATCTCGACAGGACCTATCCTGACACTCTTCAAGTCATCCCACTGGGGACCCGCGCTCTCCAGATCGCTTTCGTCGATGCCCTGATCGTTACAGTCCCTCACATCTTTCAGTTTTTGCTCCCAAAAGTTATACGGTCATTCAATAAACCAAACGAAGAGTATTTCAGGAGAACTAGGTTGGAAATGTATGTTGGCAGTATGGAAGATATGTACCCCGCAGGTGAAAAAGCGGAGGAGGCGTGGAAGAAAGTTGAAGTTGAATTCGGTCAGATGTATGAGTGGTTGAGGGAGGGAGGTGAGTTAATCATGGGGAACAAGGTTTCATTGCAGACTTTGCCTTGGGAAGTCTTCTCAGATGCACCAGAGTCTTGTTTGCGAAGAGAGTCAAGAGTGGATGCGTATTGAAGACTGGCACAATGGAAGATGGGACAGGCTCACTGAGAGCTTGGAGAAGTACGAGATAGCCGCCTAACTCTCTTACTACGCAGTGACACAGTCCGCTACGTCTACGTTTACCCAGCCATTCGAATTCTACGGCTATCATCCGCGTCGAGCATTAGTAACAGAAGTCTGACTGAGCAAGCTTCATAATCCATTCAACCAACACCAGGTAGCAGCTTCATTTTGACTATAACTATGAATGATTAGCAGGTCCCAAGTGCAAACGATAACGCCATGACCCAAGTCATTGACTTCTATGACATACCCTGCAAAAATGAGGGCGTATATTGGAATCCAAATACTATGAAAACAAGGTGAGTCTCGTTGATGTATAATGCTGCAATACCTGACGGAAATTATCCAGATACACTCTAAATTACAAAGGCCTTGCCTTTCGAACCATCTGGGTAAGCGAATAGCGCATTACTATATGGATAAGCAGTACTCACATAATGTGCTAGGTCGAATATCCAGATATCGAGGCTACCTGCAGGAAGCTCGGGGTACTTCCTACCTCAACGAAGCCCGATGGCTCACCGCTCTATACATTCCCCGTGATACACGACCCCAATACAGGCGTCTCAATATCGGAGTCACTACACATTGCCGAATATCTCGACAAGACCTATCCCGACACGCCTCGGGTCATTGCACCAGGAACCCGTGCGCTTCAAGCCGCCTTTATCGATACTTTAATGAGCAGCAAAGTGACTACTTTGTTTCAATTCTTGATGCCAAAAGCCGCCTATTCGTTCAATAAACGGAGCGAAGACTATTTCACGAGGACAAGGCAAGAGTTTTTTGGCGTTAGTATAGAGGATATGTATCCCCGAGGGGAGAAAGTAGAGGAGGCATTCAAGAAGGTCGAAGCCGATTTCGGTGTGATAAATGGGTGGCTGAAGGAAGAAAGCGAGTTTATCATGGGTGACAAGGTTTCGTTCGCGGACTTTGCCCTGGGAGGTGTGCTCAAGGTCAGCAAAACTTTGTTTGGCGAGGATAGTTTGGAATGGAAACGCATAGCAGAGTGGCATAATGGAAGATGGGGAAGGTTTGCAAAGAGTTTGGAAAAGTACGAACAAATAGCTTAATTCCCTGATACTCTACATCTTTACTTTCTTCCTACGGTCTTCCTACTGTCTCTACTTCTGCTTTCCACCGGGGCCACGTCCCTTGGACTTTCCTTTCTCGTTGTTGTCACTTGCACCTCTTCTCCTTCCCTCATAGTTAATTCTAACCAATGGATCCTTCGCCCATTCAATGTCCCGTAACTTATTTACGACATCTGTGTCGCCCTTCTCCAAACCCTTCCACGCCTGGAACAGCCACTCTTCCTTCATGTTGAAACCGCTGAACTCCCCAATCCATGTCTTCACATATTCTCCCTTGGCATCGTAATCAAACCCTTGCTTCACGGGATTGAACTTCCTCGGCTTGCCTTCACTAGCCCTCGGATCATTACCCACACCCGCAACATACGCCCAATTACCATAGTTACTCGCCACATCATAATCGATTAACAGCGATTCGTACCACTCTGCACCCAACCTCCAGTCAATGGCTAACCAAGTGGCTAGAAACGAAGCACAGTTCTGCCTCGCACGATTGGATGTGTAACCAGTCAGAGCGAGTTCACGCATGCTGGCGTCGATGAAGCCTGTTCCTGTTTCTCCACGTAGAAATCGTTCGAGTTTCTGACGTGTTGAAGGAGAAGAAAGAGAAGACCAAGAGTAGTGTCTATTCTTATCTTTCGAGTTTGCTATGTGGCCACGAAACCCCTTGATAGAGAATATACTCGTGCCATACTTCCGCAAACAGAGTTGCATGTAGTCCCTCCATAGGAGCTCGAACCGTACAGCAGCAGTGCCCTTGTTCTCACCTTTGGCATATCCATTAGCCTTCATAAGCTGTTCAGTGACATCACCATGCAGATGAGGATATGGAAGCGGTTTCCCTTCTTCGAATGCAAGGATGTACGCGTTTATCTGACGTGCAGTTATGCAACCAAGAGAGAGATATCCAGCTAATTTGGTGGAGAAGTCTTCTCCGAGAAGAGCATTACGCGTGTCTTTGTACGAAGACATACTTCCCGATGCGAGAAGATGGATAACGCGTTTGTGTGCGTTGGTTTCGCCGCCGGTGAATGGGTGAGCGCTGCGGGCGTTTGGCGCAGGTTTCGTGATGGGATGTGATAGACCGAGATCCAGGACTGGTTTTTGGAGTGCGTGAACGAGTTCTGGTAAGGAAGATGGAATGGAAAAGGGTGAACTTTGAGGTGGGATAGAAGACGGTAGAGGGCGTAAAGACGTTGCCTGGGCGCACGGCTTTCGAACATTGTTGCGGAGAGGCTCCACGGTCTTTCGGAACGTGGTGAACACATCATGCGTCTGAGACGGTTGGAAAGGCAGATCATCGCTAGAGCACACGTCTTCAGCAACCATGAAAAGCTTACAACAGACAAACTCACTCATGAATCAACATTTGCTCACCGTTCCAAACTTTCCATTCCACATTATCCCCGCCAAATTCTCGAACAACCCTTTCTGTTTTTCTTTCCTCTTCAATTTCCTCGCTGCCCCATTCTTTTGAAAGCCATACACCGCCAATCTTCCCCTTGAGGCCGTCAGCTTCGAGAAGCTCTCTTACTATGTCTTCCATTAGACCAATGCGAATAATGAGGTCACTATCGATCTTGTTGAATGATGATTTGAGATCCCATAATGACTCGGCGAGAAATTTCGCCCTGTATGGTCCACATCGCCAGAACCCTGCTAGTCGAGAACGAGCTTCCGGATATGGACTCTTCTCTTCGTCAGATGAAAGAAACCCTGAAACCTCGACCTGAGTCGGAGAGAGAACATATAGGGGTAAAAGATGAGTGAATTTCGAATTCTTCACCGTCTTGAGAGCGTGTAAGATGGGATTATCTGATACTCGTAGGTCACGGCGAAGCAGATAGATGAGATACATGGTGTCGTTCGACCTCGAAAGAATTCCTCCTGGGCGGTTTATATGCTAAATTACATCGGAGACGATCTGGAGCACTGATGAATCATTGTTGAGCGAGCGTCGATTGCTGAATCCTGTCCTGCATCACGACTCATCGAGCCTCCCCTCAGATGATGGGTCCAAATCGAGGTTCGGGTATTACCGAAGATGGAGTCCACTGACCCTCAACCACCTCAATTCCTCAGGTCCCTCCTGAGCAGATACAGTGATGAAAACCCTAAGATGTCTAGGCCCTACGTGACCTTGACATTTGCACAGTCTGTCGATGCGAAGATCGCAGGGAAAGAGGGCAAACAGCTCATCTTGAGTGGTAAAGAGAGTATGGTCATGACCCATTGGTGCGCGTCTGCTCTGTGCCTGTAACTCTTTCCATACGTTCTGATTAGGTACAATAGGATGAGAACCATGCATGATGCCATTTTAATCGGAATCGGGACTGCATCAAACGATAACCCCCAGCTGAATAGTCAGTAGTTGGTTATTCAATAGTCGACCTCTTCTCATGCTCATGCTCTCAGCCAGCTCGTCATCTTCCCTCACGTCCTTCAAACCCTGCAAAGAATGGTCACGACAACCCGTATCATTTACCGCGTCCAATCATCCTCGACAGCACTCTTCGCCTTAGCCCGAATTGTAAGTTGTTAGACAACTACAAAAAGGGCTTAGGAAGGCGACCCTGGGTATTCTGCAGTAAGCTAGGAGATGACGAAGGAAATCGAGAATGGAGAGAATGGATGGAACGGAAACAGTTGCTGGAAGAGGCGGGTGCGTCGGTAATCACTACGCCTACAGCCAGCGAAAGGCACGACGGTGTGTTACTCAGTATTACACGCAACTGGCCAATAGAAGTAACTTCCAATCGCTCTTCAGACAACCTTAAGCTCTCGGCCGTTTTGGAATACCTTCATGAACACCAGATCCGTTCCCTGATGGTTGAAGGTGGTGCCCGTGTCATCAGGTCTTTCTTTGCGGAAGAGTCAATGGTTGATACTATTATCGTCACTATTGCACCTACATTCGTTGGAGATGAGGGTGTAGGATATAATGTCGGACTAGACCAGGTATACCGCCGTGCCTTTTAACCGTTATGTTGAGTACGCTAACGAACGGACATCTCTTCAGGGTGCCAGCTTCCGACCGGTTTCTACAGAGCTTTTCGGCAGAGATTCCGTCGTGGCTTTACTTTATCAGACCAAAAGCAAATATATCTAGTCGCATCTGTAGACCGTTATATGGTACCAGCCGATACCGAGCCAATGAGATGCAAAGAACAAGTGCTCGAAATTCTGTTCTCACTGTCAGTCCATCTCATACTCCGATCCTTCATCTATCATTCAACTACTCCACAAGCTTCCAGTAAAGCTGTCAGACATTTCTACTTGGAAGGATACGTACAGTCGCCGACTTATGCCCGCTAACAAGCATGAGTTTGTGTCAGAATACCCATATCTCTACTTATTGCACCAGGCGGAAGGCTAATCTTATCGTAGCAGTGAAAACCACTTCACGGTGCATTGTCTTCCTTACCCAATATCTCTGTGGCTCACAAATAGGCAGTTTTTTACCATCAGCCTTTGACATTTTTGACAGGTCCAAGCTGCTCTATCTCTTGGATCTCTCGATTGCAATCCGCAATAATTCAGTCGCTGTTCGAGGATATGATAACCGCAGTTGAACCTCAAACTTCACCTCCAAAGTAGCAAATCGACAATCATATCTGCTCTGCTCTTCATATACTCCATTTGTAAAGCGAACACGCGCGCAAGTGCTGTCCAGGCTCCAAATTCATACAAATCCACGTCCTCAAGTTCACACAGCGCTTACTGGAAGCCACCACTTATTTGCATACATATGTCAATTGACATGAACTGATCTTCTATCCCCTCCTCTCCGTCCCCTCTCCGTCCCCTCATTCCATTCTTCCCTTCTTTGTTGACGCGAGCCTTCCGTCCCTGATATGGCAGCCGCAAGCGAATTTCCGTTGGACGTGGCTGGGGCGATATCGGTTTGGTTTGAGGTCCGCGTCTAGCCGTTATCTCCCGTCTTCGCCGCTGATGAGTTCCGAACTACCATAGACGTTGCTTTATGGTAAACGCCTTCGTCCTGACCTCGAAGAAAGAAAACATATTCTGACAGGGATGACCAGGGATCTATACATGCCTCTTCTTCTCCTACGCGTACCTCACACTTCGAAAGAGGATGTTGTTCACGGTCCCTTCAAAGGTGAGCACTAATCTTAGCAAAGATCATTCATCATTTGGGTTCTGGGTATTGTAGGTTGACATCTGTCGGCATAGGTCTTCTTTATTGGAACGTGTATCATGTACGCGAATTGTACTGCACATATTGGTGTGTGTCCTTCCGTTCTGGAACGGGTTCAAATTTATGAATCATTACGATTTACCCTGACTTCATAGCCCTCAACCTGTACCGTCTGCTGCGTGGTTATGTGTATTTGCGAGATTCTGTTGGACCGGGGAACTACTTTAATGACCTGGGGAGAATGGACAATATCGCACATGACGCATTGAATGCCATCCAAACTTGGATGGGTGATTCTTTGATTGTGCGTCAATCCCTTTCAGAAAGCGACACTGACTGAGTTGTCGTGAGTAGATCTATAGGTGTTACCTCGTCTGGGGCAACAATCCGTATGTCATTATTCTACCGGTGCTTCTTCTGGTCGTCAGCATCGGTAAGTTTCATTTCGGGTACTTTTTGTGTGCATCTGATGCGACGATACTAAACGCCGCACTATGTTCAAAGTCTCAAACTCTGTTGCACTTCATTTGTTCACTCAAGTACCACTCGGAACTATCTTTTCCCCGACACTCCTCGCATGGATGAACACGATCTACGCTACGGCGTTCGCGCAGAATGCGCTTACGACCGGCCTCATTGCGTACCGGATTTGGAGGCAGGAGATGTCCTCCCGCGCGGCTGGTCTTCGGGGTGGATCAAGTGAATCTTCACTACTCCCGGCTGTTCGGATTATGGTGGAGAGTGCTGCGCTCTACATGGCGCTCTTACTGTGCCTGATTGTACTCTATGCCCAGGGGCATAATGGACAATTTGTCATGCAAGAAGCAAGTGTCCCTGCTATTGGTGAGTCTCCCAGGTTCTGATGAATTCGGTCGAGACCTCTGACAAACTTTGACATAGGAATTGTGTTCTGTCTAATCTCCGTGCGATTATCGCTTCGGTCTTATGCTATGTGGAAGACGACTGCCCGAAGTGGTATTGTAGGAGGGATGGAATGGAAGGAACCAACAACGAACATCACTGAGAGCGCCGGTTTCACCACCGGTGCAGCTGTCGTTCTGCAAACCAATGGTAATAGCACCGGAACTAGTGATGTATCAACAGCTAAACCCGATGAGGGGGAAGATGGGGAACCAAGTAGCGAGACTGGGGAGAAGATGATGGCAGTGATCGAAAGGGCTTGAGTATGGCTTGGGTAGCCTTGGCTTTGGTACTGAATTTTTTTTAACTGTTGTAACCATGTACTCGAGTACTGACATAACTAAGACGGGGGCCCGGTTGATTTGCTGAGACTCTAACGCCTTGCAAAGACCTGTGGTGACGGAAGCTAAGTTACGCTATTGGGTCTGGTGGTTCGTATCAAAGGGGTTCTATATACTCCTTTCGAGAGTCGGTTAGCGCTGGCTAGGGGGGAGGATGATTCACGATATGACATCAATCTTGACCGGGAAGACCCACGTTACTAGATGATCGAGACATTACACTGCGACGACCATGTCGCCACAAAATAAACTGAGAAAACGATCTCATCCTCCTCCTTCTTACCGACCCCCACCAATTCCTGCGGCAGAACTCAGTTTTATCGCCCTTTCCCCCCCATCTCCACAAGCAGAGTACTCAAACTTTCCGTACTCGTTTCACAATTATGTGCCGATGAATCAGGAGGACCGAAGACGATCTCGGAGTCAAACACGTTCGTCGCTTTCGCTTACATCGATCCCGACTACAACGACGCGTCTGGGCACAGTTCTTACAATGAATTCAACAACGCCCCTGCTGAGTGATAGAAGTGAAGCCCACTTAAGGTCAGATAATATGCCGTCACGCAAATTAACGAAGCCTAGAAAGCCTGCGGCGGCGCAATCTAACGATTTCGCTACGCTTCCTTATGTTGAGCTTCCTTCTCCTTCTCTACCATCACCACCACCGCCACCACAACCTCATCCCCAGACAATGCCGAACTACTATCCATCGCAGGTCCAGTTGCCAAAAAGACGGCCGACAATAAATTGGAAGGTCACTTGGAGCTTAAGAAGGAGGAATACGGGTAAGGACAAGGAGAAAGAGATAAGCCCAAAGGTTGAAGATAGTGACGAGGTGAAGGAGGAGCTGGGTGTATTGCCCAATGTGACGCCTCCGGAGACGTTACCTGTGTGTATCATCTTTTCTCCTTCTTTCACTTATTCACTCACTCTATCTTTGATCATTGCGCCATACAGATGACGACACAGATGCTCATGCCAGTGTGTAGATTTTCACCTTTATTTCACATACTCTTATTCAATGGGTTACTTGCAGTCACTGACTCTGCCGCCTCCTAAAAAGTTTACTCTCAGTCCAGAATTGGATACCGATTCAGACATAGAGGACTACTCGCATACCAGAGCTGAGTATGATTTGGACTCTAGTCTCGATCATAACCTCCCGCATTCCCGTGCGCGATCGCGTACACCAGTGCATTCGGGTTTCAACTCTTCTAATGGCCATTATGGTCACTTCACCAATGCACATCGACGAAATAGTGCTCCGGTCTCGCGTCGCTGGACATTGGCTATGGCTATGACCAGTCACGAGCTCTCAGACGAGAACTTTGTTCAACAAGTCGAGCTTATGCGGAGAGCTAGCATTACTCAGTTCTCTGATGAAGTTGATGAATCATCGTACTATTATCATGGATCACCTTATGACCATGAGTACGATGAGAACGAAACGTTCGAGGATCCTCCCACGACATATCACCATTCTCATTCCCAGGTGCATGGCCATGGGCAGGTGCCCTCAATGCCTGACTTGCGGATACGCGTGCCTTCAGCGTCTTTTCCAGCTTCGCCCACATCACCTACGTTTCCAACAACACTATTCTCTCCCTCGACCTCTGCCCCCGAATCCTATATGATGTACGCACCGCTACCTTTTGACCCCCCAGCAGCCGACACCGACTGGTCTTCGGCTCTCCATGCGTTACTTATCACACGCGATCTATTGCGGACTGAAAGGAACTACCTCGCTTCTTTGATGTTGTTATTGGATAGCTCGCCTTGTGGGACGTCAATGTCCCCTAACTCAACCGAAGGCGCGATGAACGGATTCTTCGACCCTTCAGATTCTCTCTGTTCTCACCCCTCGAATAATTTCCCATCTCCTGAAACCATCGAGTTGCGTACTACACTATTATGGCCGACATATCCACCACCCCTTCTGATGCACACGTATTTGTGCTCATTGATCGCCACTTCATCTATGCTTCTCGCCAAATTTGAAGCGGATCCTTCGGTGATGGGCGCAGCCAATGCGCTGGTTAGCTCGGAAGAAGAAGTGGAAAGGGTTTTCGTTGGCTGGTGTGGTGTTGTAGGTGGCTGGTTCGAGGATAAACGTCGGAGAAAGTCGTATGGCGGAAAAGAACCCAGCGAACGAAGGAGACGTTTGAGCAAGACCAAGTTCACGGAAAGTGCCAGTGCCAGTTCCAGCGTGGCAGGCAGTAGAAGCGTGTCAATGGTGTTTTCCACGCCACCTTCCATGTCTCATTCCCCTTCCCGGCCAATGTCACAAATCAATTCAGCATCAGCATCACGTCCAATTTTGCAGCGGATACCGTCGTTAAGACCGCTTTCGGTAATATACCCATCCTCATTGCCCGCAGAGGCGATTAAGACTGCACCCTTACCTCCGAGAAGGGCAACGGATATATCTCGATCAAAACTAGAGGCGCCGTTACCACCCATTCCTGTCGAGGACGAGCGTGGCCGGCAGCCTACTCCGTCGGTGAATGGTCATACTTCGCTGCAAGCACTCATAATCTCTAATCCGGAGGACCAGAAAGGCGAGGTGGTCTTCCCCAGTATTAAAGGTCGAGATACATCGGTTTCTACGCGCGATTCCAGTAGTCCTGCACCGCTGCGTTCTCCATCGACAGGACTGCTTGGGTTGGTCGTGAGCAGATTGGCCAGTTCTTCGTCGCTGGCTGGTGGTAAGGAGAAGGACAAGGACAAGATCGGGAGAAAGCTATCTAAAAGCAAAAACAGGGACGAGAATCACGGAGAGGAAGAGAATGAACACAAGAACATGGGCAAGGTGGAACGGAGCAGATCCGTACTCTTGTTTGGTGCTCGCGGTCGTAAACATCCACCGTTGCCTGACCGCGCGCAGACATCACCTAGTTCAGCACTGAAACGGAGTGTGTCCGACTATTGGAAAAGGTCAAGGGGCAGCCGTAGCCGAGTCCCGTCGTCAAACGCAACCCAGAAGGATCTTCCTACATTCAACTCTAGCGTTATGGAGTGCAATGGTGTTCCTGCCGTTGTACATCTTAACGGAGATACGAATGGCAACAACAGCAATAGTACCAGTGCCAGTGGCCATGGTACTGATGAAGGTTTCTACTCTGAGTGCGGTGGAGGAGTGGCAAGTACGATGGACGACGATGGCTACACGAGTACAATGGATGGGCACAGGTTGAAGGAAAGGAAAGCAATCAATGGTGCCGTGGATATCTCCCCTGGAAAACCTGGTGGAGGCATAATGGGAGTAGGCGGTAAACGTGTATATTCTGTACGGGACCTGGCTATTCTACCCGTACAGAGGGTTACAAGATACACGTTGATTTATCGAGGTGAGCTTTACCTTGATTTTATGGTATTCTCGAACTAATACACGTGCAGATCTCCTTAAACACACTCCCGTAACTTCGCCGGCTCGATCTCTACTCGAACGTGCTATTGAAGTCAGTAGAAGAATCGCAGTGAAGTGCGACAAAGCTCAAGGAAACGCCGAGTTATTGAGAAGGCGCTGAGCATATACCTTCGTTCAATCTCCAAACAATTGCTCTTGCTCACATCCTTTTATTGTACTTTTAGGTATCTATCCTATGGTGTCATTTAGTCGCGTATTTCTTTCTGTATTTGTATCGTCTGCAGTGTTTTCGTCTGCTTGTTCTGTGCATTTCGCTTTTGTCCACATCCATTTGCCCTTCGAGTTGACTTGTCTCGGGTCCAACACTCACTTCACTTTCCAGACCCCCCTTTCTCCATTCTCCAACAACCCACGATGTCGGATATTGTCTCGTGTCTGCTCCCGGTGGCTGCGGTTCTGTATACCAGGTACACGACACTTCTGACATAATGGGGCCTCATAATGTTCTCATCCGGAGTCATGTCTCGCGCTCGTTTGTGGCGCAGATCATGGGATTTACTTGTGCCTCTTGGTGGAGATAGCGAACTAACCGTCATCGCTTTTTCGTCGGGACAGGTTCTCCCATCTTGGGACCGAGGGGTCCATAGTTTCCGGGATTTGCAACGACCGATTATATTCATGATCGTTTTTCGCTCTATCACCTACCTGCTACCTCTTTCTCCAGCCACCATCAGCACACTCCTTCATTTCCCATTCTCTCCTTTCCATTATTCGTCTCACTGCTCCTTTGATGTATCCGCATTTATTCCCTCGCCTTCGCATAGATATCTGTGATTCCATTTCGCATCAAGTAACTGCATGTACAGTATTTACAAGGATACCCTCATCCAGCATACTTTACCGTCTTTCTCTCTCTCCCTACTTACAGTCATAGATTCCATGTTTTGCATGCCAAATATACACGATTTCTGGCGGTTTCTAGGTGTCTCAGAATGCATGAATGATTTTAGAGCTATGAGTAGCGCCGGCCGCTGTGTTCCAGTCACTGTAACGCAAACAAAACATTTGCCATCAGTACACTGCTCACTCCATTACTTATGTCCCCTTCGGGGTGACATACGAAAAAATTGGAACGATACAGAGAAGATTAGCATGGCCCCTGCACAAGGATGACACGCTTTTCCGGAGTGGTAGACCTACGGGTCTCAATATTTATTTTGTTTCCTGTATTCATCATCCTCACTGACCGACCCTGGCGTATCTGTGGTTGAAAGTCAACTCTGGCTTTCATCGGGACGACCCAATAAGCCGATACCTAAACTAACTACATATTTTAGAGCTCGATGTAAACGTCGAGGTGACCTGTACGTGTCATGTTGGCTTCGCATACAAGCACATCTATTCCACATTTAGACAACGACGTTACTGGTCTATATCCATGCTATCGTCACCATCAAACACCCCGTCATCCATTTCGCCGAGAATGTAATCCACCATATAGCTATCCTGCAAGAGCTTATCCAACCTCGCGAGATGTCGCTCGCTGTACGGAATGAAAGCGTCAATCCACTCCTTCAATGCCGTCGAACCTTTTGACGCTGTCGGTCCATTCATGACTCCACTGACGAATGCCTCCTCACCGGCCTGATCTACGAATGCTTTCACGACGTCATCTGCGGGACGCAACTTGAAAATCGCATACAGTACATTTTGGGCTACTGTGCTCGTCTTGGCGTTCGCGTTCCAGTCCCTGGTGTACCCGAGTAATCGTGTAAGATCCGAGCCCGAAAGTGTTCGCAAAACCTCGTCTACAGCAGAAGTACCTGTGATCGATGATTCGGACGCCTCTTTGCTCGACGCCACTTGCTTGAAAAGCGATAAAAGGCGACCGGGCTGTGCCATTGCCAGGGCCAGTTGAATGGCTTTACGGTAATCGTGAAGAGACAGGTAATTTTGGAAGTCTTGCTCCCTGGAAGACAATCAGGAGAGGTATTACGAGAAACGAGGACATGGACCTACTTCTGAACCATGTCGGTCCTTTTCTGTTCCTGCTCTTGCTCCTGCTCCTCAGTGCAGTCCTCCCAGAAGGTGACTACTGAGTCAGCCGCCCCTGAGAGAATAGTTCTTTCATCCTTGCTAATCGCTAGCGCCCAGACCTACAAGTCGACTTGTTAGCAACCAAAGTGCGGAACATCAGTAAAAAAAGCTTACCTTATCTTCGTGGTTGTCTAACGTAGCAGCGCACTCCTCGCTAGCTATATTCCATATCTTCACGAGCCCATCAGATGCAGAACTGGCCAGTTGCATGCCGGCACATAGAAAATCGACCCTCAATACTGAGTTGGTATGCCCCTCAAATGTCTTGACACATGAGAAATCATCCAGGTTCCACAATTTGACGGTTTTATCACCGCTGCCAGTCGCCAGCACCTTTTCTTCTCGACCGAATTTCACAGTCCACACCCCTCGTTTGTGGCCTTTGCACGTCCCTAGCAACTTCAAGGAGCCAATTATTGAGCTCCCCTTCCTGATATACTCAATCTCCCAGACCTTGGCCAAACGGTCTTGAGATCCAGAGACCAGTAACCGATTATTAGGCGCCACATCCAGGGAATTGATATCCTTATCATGGGCTTTGAGTGTCGACAAGCTTTTACACTTGACCTGATCGTTTCCGGCTATAAGGACTTCTGACAAGTCCCACATCTTTATTGTGCGGTCTTGGCTTCCTGTGAACATGAAGGGAACACTAGAAGTCTCATCGTCTACTGCTTTTCGAGCCAAAACAATAGCACCGACGCTCTCGCTGTGGCCTTCGCAGACCGCTATGCAGTGGTATCCCCAGTTATCTTCCTGTTTGGAGTCTAGCGCAGCCCAGAGTCGGGCTGAATTGTCTTTGCTTCCGCTAGCTAGCATACGTCCCGCAGCTCCATGGTCTAGACACAGGACAATATCTTTATGTCCTTCAAGTAGACGTGCATCCATGTTTAATGTATCATAGACACGTATGAGGGAGGAATTGGTGGCAAGTACGATGTGTGAGTCGTGGGACTTTTCGTTGGGGGAGAGGAAGGTGATATCGACAATCTCATCGTTAAAGCCGATGAGCTGACGGGATAGCGAGCGTCTGGAGAGCGAGTGGAAGAGGATGTTTTGGTCGGCATGTACGGTTACTATTGTTGAGCACCGAGGTAGGTACCTAAGCTGTAGTCAGCTGTCTGAACACTGGTTTCTCGATAAACACGTACATAGCATGTAGAATCTGCCGTTGCTCTTCCATTTCTTCAGACGAGACTTGAGGTTGCTCGTCACCCATTGTAAACAGAACAGTGCCTTGCTTCGCATCCCAAACTTTGACTATCCCGTTCGAGCCTGCGGTGAAGAAGCGGAGAGAATCCGCCCCAGACGCAGACGAAGTCGAAGTTTCTTCAGCATGCAATAAAGCAACCGCTTCCACACGCTCCAGCACAGGGACAGTCTTCGCCAATATCGGGGTGACGGCCTTATCCTTTCCTTTTTTGCCGGAGCTCTCTTTTCCACGCTGGTCCATTGGAGACAAATCCCACACCAAAACCACCGAATCCCTGCCTCCACTGACCAACCACCGACCATCTTTCGATACATCCAACCCTCGGGGGACGGAGACATGCCCTTCTAGCACAGTAAGAGGTTTTGACGACCTCTTTTCCCCAATAAGCTCGAAAACGCGAATTTTGGTGTCTACAGATGCTGTGAATAGCTGCATGGAGTCTTGCCTCCCGATGGATGACGGGTCCTGGATATATTTGAATGCCAGGGCACTCACAACGCCACCATGTCCTTTAAATGCGTGTGTTATATATCCCTGAGATATACTCCAAACCTTTACGACACCATCAGCCGAACCGGAGGCGAGGTAGGTTGAAGTAGGGTCAACTTTGCAGACATGGACAGGCGCGTCGTGAGCTCGTGCGATGACTCGAATAGGGTTGATTTTCTGGGGTCGGGAATCTGAATGTAAAATTGAAGTGGGTATCTCAAATATGCGAAGGGACAAGGAGGAGGTGAAAACGAGAAGATGGGTGGATGAAGGTGTTATTGCGAGAGAAGTTATTGATTCCGTGTCCTACGAATCGATTAGACAAGATGGAAAGGTCTTGCTCTGACAAAACTCACCCCAGAGAACCGACATATTGGAGTTCCCGACGAGACTCCTGTGAGCAGGACCTCTTCACCTACGCAAGTTATGATTCTTTGACCATCGGGAGTCACAGCGACTGGGCCAGAAGTATATAACGGTGATATTGAGCCCGTATTCTTGAAGCTGTATAGATATGAGCCACAGAAAAGATGAAAGAAAGCCAAACTTACGCGGTTTTCAGCTTTGGTCGCTTGACTGGTACCGCCATCGAAAAAGTTTTTGCGTGAGAAAGCAATTTGCCGCGATCCATCTCCATCCCGGCAATATGAACGGCGTCACTATGGACCCACACAAGATAAGCCACAGATAACCTACACAAGATAAGATGGAAACGAAAATATATCACAAGGCGCGTCAGGCCCGATCCAATAGCCAGCACTAAGTACTCTACTACATACACCTGTGTTCCAACGCAAATATGGAATAAAACGTTCATGATTCATGCTCTTTAGGCTCCCAGTGCTGTTCCATAGATGAAATTCTCGCCTCCGCTTCCCGAAGCTTCTCTTCAGCTTCATGCCGCAACTTTATCTCTTCAGCTACCTGTTTCTCTGCATCCATTCGTTTACCTGACTCTTCCTCGAGAAGAGATTCTATACTCCGTAGACTCGACTTTGCTCGCGAGGCCTCTGCGTGCGCTTGCGCCAGTTGATCCGAAAGGCGTATTGACAAAGATACTGCATCACTGGATTGTCGCCTTAGCTCGGCTACTTCGGTCTGAAGCTTTTCGATTGTCGCGTACGCGCTTTCATCCAAAGCTCGAGAGGCTGCAGCACCAGAAGGATACGGCGTCAATCCAATTAGCGAGGAGCGACGCTCGAAAGGATGCATAATTTCTTCTTCACTCTCCAAAAGCTCGTCTTCCGAACGACCATGCATATGGATGTCACCTCCACAGTTTGACTGCAGTTCGTCCATAAATTCCCCTTCAGGTGACGGCTTCCACTTGCTAGAAGACGGGACATTTCCAGCGGTGGAAGCGGACGTTGGTGGTGGTTCAGAATCCTTGCGAGGTCGTCCGCGACGTTTATCTACCTCTTTGGTTGCTGTATCTTTATTTTTATTAGGTCTGCCACGTTTGCGAGGACGCTTCGTTCCAGGAGGTGCTGCGAGATTGACAGTCCAATATGAGCCGAAACCGGGGTCAGTTACTGGTCGGGGCTGTCGTTCAAATAGACGATTTAAGGAAAGGTGGTGTCGCACAGATTGCTACAAGACAGAGAAAAGAATGTAAGAAAATGACGCACAATTGTAAGAGTAAAACGCACCTTCCAAGTAGATCCAGCGGTTCTGTAATATGCATATTTCCCCTCCATCGCTGCGTAAATCTCACGGATCGTGAGTCTTTTCCGTGGGCTCCCCAAGATTGCACAACGCAATATTACTGGTAATGTATGCTGTGGTCTTCCATCTGTATCCGGGAGACACGCAAGGGTATCAGGACAATTTGGATGTGGTTTATGGTCGCGATGCTGGGGTACATATTGGGGTATCGTTGTCGCGTTTGTGGGTGAGTCTGTTGGTGAGTCTTCTGGTATTGCATCGTCCTCCCCGGGTATCTCATCCTCTCCGTTCCCTTCTTCATCGTCGTGTGGAACTTCTACAGTCGAATCTTCGCTCTCGTCGTCAGGTGAAGACGGAACTTCGGTATCTGCATGTGAGAGTTGTGAGTGCTCTGCCAAAGACCTATATTTTACGGGGTCAGAAATAACCTGACTTGACGAAATAACAACCATAGTTACTTGTCCGCCATCCTTGCCTGGACAGGATTGAGGAGAGTGCGAATCGCAGCGCACATAGTGGGAGGAAAGGTGAGAAAAAGGGATCAGCCTGTATGGACCCACAACCGCCGCGGTTATGTAAATGGAATCGTATTTGTTATGTCCTCACACTTTGCCCACTGACTCCTCCCCATTGTTCTCAAATCAGGACCGAGATCGATCAGTCATATGTAAACCAGGCAAAAAGCGAATCAGCTGTTGCCCTTTGTATCCCAAAAAAGTAGCCATCAGGTAACCATTCCTCAGTCTTCTCAGGCGGGCTCAAGCGGCCCCGGGCTCAAGGCATCTTCTCAACATTGTATCTTAAAATGGAACCACCCTTATGATCCCATCCTTGATTTCTCCCACAAGTACATGATACACAACATAATACACGCTTTTGAAAATTAGCTACAACGGTGTACTGTACAGCGTACTATTCTCGCCATAATTTAACCTAGACTCCAAATTGATAATTATACGAATAATCCGGTACGGTTGCGGGCGCCTGAATCTGTTGCAGCCACTCTTCCCCACCCGTCCTATGAGTCACACCCGGAGGCGGATACCCTTGAATGTTGGGGACGTTTGACCGCGAATAACTGTTCACGTTTGGCACAAATGATGGCATTTGTTGAGGCATGCCCTGCGAAACATGCTGCTGCTGCTGCTGCTGTCCTTCACCTGGCCGGGGCCACCATTCATATCCAGGATAATATGAAGTCGATGGCTCAACGCCTGGGATATCAAGTCCAAGCATGTGCGCCATGATACGGGTGCTGAGATCCTGTACACCGGCTTCTGTCGCCTGATGCTGAATGACTTGAGGCGGATTTCCGTCATGACTTGGTCCAAACGTCTCCCGCTGGAGATAATCGGAACTCTTTTCCTGCCCAAAAGCATCGTCCGCCTGTCGCTTGATTCTCTCCCCCGTAGAGACATTCATTTGTGTAGTCTCGTACGTCAGTCTCACACCACTGATGAGGTCGAGGGCACGAGAGGCACTTGGCCACAGTACCGCCATATCCTTCAAAGCCGTCATGACCTGTCGCAATCCTTGAGATGCTTGGACATTGGACGGTCGGAGCGTCACTGTGGTCATCTTTTCAGCATAGCCAAACGCAGACACAGTGGAGTAAACACATACATGTCAAGATGTGCATGATACTGATAGGTGGGAAAGTGAATTGAGTCATTAAAAAAATGACTCGGATAAGGAAGGACGCACCCAGTGGCAAGCATGTACGCTGTCAAGAAAGGAGACGCACGCCTTAGTGTGAAAGTTTCTCGCCAGGCGTTCACTTTGAGAAACGGTTAATTATCGGAAGTAAAGACGTTAGTTTTGATGTGCCTACCTATCCCACTTATACGACTGGCGGCACCTTGGGAAAGATCAAAGGCCTTTAATTCAAAGGTCGACTTTCGAGATGTCGAAACAAAGTCTCCGTTCGCAGAGGGCGAATGTGCGCCTCGCCAATTAGGAATACTATCCGTCTGATCAGTGGCTAAAAAGGAAACCTCACGAAGGATACTCACAATGCTCGATTCAACAAAAGCACAGCACCCCAATATCGAATGTGAACAAAAAGGACATGCGGAGGAGGAACCCTTCGTTTGCTATTCAAGTCAAACTGAAGGGCTTCGGGGAGTGACAGATACCACTGGTCTAGACGAGTCTCAAGCTCAGCATACAAACTGCGACGCGATACTTTATGCTGAGACCGGACTGGGTAAACTTTTGTGATGATATCCCCCAATATTGTACCTGGGAGCAAATCAGTGGGAAATGATTGCTACGCATGGATGTTACAACGCACATAGGGATGCCGTGCCATGAAAGGCGAGCATTATCTTGCCCGGAACTCTCGGATAGGATACGTTGATCGAGTCACTTTGCAATGGTCCCCATGGTTCATCGTCATCCTAAAAATAGCCACAATAAGCTTGACCATATTGAACGGAAATCAAAGTAATCCGCACCTCGCCGAGCTCAGGAAAGGGAGTGTCATAGTCCTCCTCACGAATGATGATTGGTCGACCTATCGGAAGTCAGTGCACGGTCGTGAGAAAAGGAAACGTTACCGACCCATGTATAATGAGCCATACCTGGATTTTCCGAGAGATGAGCTACGGAACAACGCGAATGTCATCCAAAAATTCTCACCTATCAGCGAGACAACACATCCACCAGATCTGTCGCCGCGTCTGAGTCTCATCACGTGCAAATAGGTCGTGTCCATGCTGCTTCCAATGATCAGAGTTGCAGTTGAGACCCAAATCCATTGCCTGTATTGAAAATCAACTCTTATGCCCGTACTCACGCATAAGAATCCAGCACGAACCATACGAATCGCCATACCTGCCATGACATTAGCTTTCCTTCCATTCCCACGTACAACATACACATACCGATATAAATCCACCCTTGCTCCATGCTCCCAAGCCCAAATTCGCGGTAACCAAGCAATAGAAGAGACTGAACAGTACAGGGCCTCGACCGGTCAAAGATCTTAGCTGAAAGATACAAAGGTGAATTAGTCGTTAGCGGGTATCATGATGGCAACAACTTACTGAGAATCAGCCGCGCATTGTCAAAATACTGGCAACCGGCTTCCCACATTTTTCCTTTTGGTGGTAGGGGCTCGATATTATCAACAAATCGAGCCGTGATAGCAAACATTGAAAGGAGAAGTAGAGTAGAGGCTTTTTGTGATGATTCGGGTTTCGGGGATGAATATGTTGTTGGTATTGGTTCTTCGTCTCGTTTCCCTTGTTTCCTGCCAAACCAAAAGGTGTCAGGTGGCGTCGGATAGCCTATCTCTCCTTTACGCACCGTGCATGGTATTCAGACAAGAAACAGCTTTTGTGTATGACAGGGAAGACAGGGTGGATGTAGGTAAAATAGAGATCGATAAGGTGGTCTTGCATCTGGACAGGTGGTAGTACAACTTCATAGTCTTCTTCCTTGGCAACTTGAGCGACGTAATCTTTTGACGGTGGCCATACACGAGCCATAGGCAACATCCTAGGGCGCCATTGAATAACGTTGGACATTTCGCAGGGTGTAACTTACCAAATCCCTCCTTCATTCCTCTCATCTGTCCTGTTGTCCTTGCTCAATAGATGCAGCCCGCTGGCTTTCCCGTGATACCGTATCTGCCTGCAAGTTAGCTTCTCAGAGTTTCATATGAAAATACCTACCTCCTGGTAATCAGTCAGGGACAACTCGCCCATACTTTCAGTAGGATCCTTTATGGAATCGTGATCATCTGAGTCTGGAATGATGTAGCGGTATCAATATATTGAAATGAGTCTGAAGAAGGGAATCACCTGAGGTAGCCTCCATTGTATACATATCGTTCCATTCCACGGGAGAAACAGCGTCTACTCGTCGCCTTTGCGTAGCCGGCCCACCGCTGGGCGTAGAACATGTAGAGTACGGTGACGATGCAGCAGAGCTAGAAGAAGCGAGCCGACTGGACAAGTTGTCTTGCCATTCCTGCGTTGGGACTATGGACAGTCCCCTATCTAGGTACGGGTAAGAGAAGCATTAGGTGAAGTACTTCTGCTATCACCGATGAAAGGATACACCTTGTGTTGAGGAGACCTTCTCACGGGAGACTCTTGACTGCCGTCGATTTCGAGATTGCTCGCGTCCAGGTATTGAGCCATTGCTCCGCAGTACTGATGCAAAAAAGTCTTCTTTGGTTGCACCTTGTGATTGAAAACGTCGACCTGATGGACCCTAGGAGATGCAGAAGGTACGAATAAGCGTCCAGTATTTGGCAGAAACAGCATGCACGTACATAAGGTCCCGTATCAACTCTCTGAAGTATCTCTCTAGCGAGCTCGTCCTGCCGCAAATCTGAAACAACGCTGCGCACTCGAGGATCTGGGCATTGCAAAATGACACCGAGCAGAGATTCAACTTGATGCCACCTCTGTTCAATAGCGCGTATGTAGCCCTTTGGAGGCCCTCGCTTGTAGCTAGGACCTGCAGCTTCATTTAGCTACTATATGAAAAGCAAAATGTGAACCGTGACGCCACCTAGAAAAGTGCAGGCTTCCATGACGAAAGTCAGCCAAAAAGACAGGGGAATTTATTACGGACGTACCAGTCCCGCTTAACGCACAGCTCTTACAGGGAACCCCTTCATTTGCGCCACGCTCGCATTTGCTCTTAGTCTTTCTGCACTGGTCACAAGCTAAAGAGCGAAAAGTGGTCGGGTTAAGGAATAGGCGAGGATCCAAATATAACAGTTCCCACCTCGACTACTTCGTTTCCGCGATGCTGCCTGAGAATCTTGATTATCTCCGTCATCCGAATGGTCTGATTCATGCCAATCCATCAATTGTGATATTTTGAACGGCGGGACGAAGAGGGAATAGAGACAGTGGTGGTTCTGGTCAAAGCTTTGATGATTTGCGATGAAGGAATGGGCATGTGATGATGCCTTCAAAGGCGGTGTTTAAACCAAAGGAAGCTTTTTGCTTATGTATAGTCATTCGGACAGTCGCACCCGGCACTCTCCATCCCAACAAAATTTTCCAGTCGATGCGATCGACGGCTATTTACGAATTGCAATTTCTGCACGCCAGTACCTACGTCAGTCTACGCTAAACGAAATTTTTGGATTCCGAATCTTCCCAATGACGAGGGCAGTGTTGATCCACGAATATATACATACAAACCAGTCATATACATCTCAAGGAATGAAAACCAAATTGTCATCTACGACCCGTGTTCACTTCAGAGGACTGTAGGAAAGAGGGTGAAGGATGAAAGAGTCCATAGTCTTGGCTAGTTGTGCAGTCTTGGGATTACACCGTTAGTAAACTTGACAAGCGTCAAAGCCTCAAATTACCTTGTCAACAGTCTCAGCCCATCCATCGACCTGCCACGCTTTCTCGCGAACCTCTTTTCTGTGTTGCAGACTCCTATATATTGAAACACGGTGAGTCTATTGCGGTCTCCACGGCGGAGGGTTGCCCTTACTCATACTGCCACATGTGGTGCACCTGATGGAGGCGCCCGACTTGCGAAAACCACGCACCAACGGGTGCGACGAATTTGCGACGAGCCTCTATGCCTCTACGCCTTGGTCAGAGGGGATCAGTATGGTCCAAACATAAATCAGGACCAATACTCACCAGGTGTTCTCCCACTCCAACAGTGTTCCTGGAACAAGCTGATACGTTCTCAATTCGAAAATGCCTCCTTGGGCATGAGGGGGAGCGGTGGGAAAGAATGCGAATTCTTGATTCAATTGGCATGACCGTGAGTTGATGTAGGGTAGCATAGCTTGGTATGAGTTCAAATGCTGATAGTGCGCAATCATCAACGGAAATTATCCGGTATCAAGTCAGTGAACATACCTCTGAGGTCCGAACTAGTTGAGTGGTGTTGTCGTAGCCGCCATAGTTCTCGTATTCAAGAATATGGAAGAATGTGTCCTGGTCGCCCACAGAAGTTTCCCAGCTTCCTGTTAGCTTGACATGTAATCTTGGATCTTCCACGAGTCCCATGTAATACTTCTCGCTGAGGAAATCGCGTTAGAGTTCCGTACTCCCATTTGGCAGTGATGGCACTCACGCAGCCTCCTTGTATTCCTTTGTCTTGTCCGACTTCACGCGATGAACTGGGAATCATGGTTAGGGTCTTCGTCGCTTTCAGTTCCATTCGTCCTCACCCTCAAATCCATGTACATATTTTCCACGTCCCACGAGTCGAGAGTGCTGTAGAGATTCTTGAGAGATAGAACGGGGAGCACCTGCTGTTTGTATTTACCTGTGGACTTGTTAGTTTCTAGGCTCCTGAAGTCAGAACTCCAGGGCTCACCTGTAATATTTCGCTTTCCCCTGCTTTCTTTGCTTCGGGAGACCCATGCAGTAAGGACTGATTTCAATCAGACAAACCCAAATCTCAAGTAGGACGTTAGCGGTACCTGAACAGATATTGGGCGCCTTGAAGCCGTGGAAAGGACTTTGAAGGCAGAAGTACGGAGCATACTGGTATGGGCGCGGTTGCTGGAGGCCAACCTTGGTGCTTAGTGCTTGGTGAAGGTTCCACGGTTGCTTTATCTGACGTAGGCGGGGTAAATAGATAGATAGATGCAAACAACTGAAACCAACTCAATGCCAACGCGCATTCTGTACCTCCTGCTTAGCCTGACACCATTGTTCTTTTTTTTTTTTTAGTAAAAAAGATTGTTTAGGATACTGTATATTACTACTAGATTATATCACCCATTCAGAATTCTTTTTCATCCCAAGTCACATCGTCAGGCTAGGGAAAGGTGGAGGAGTCGCTGAGGACATAGAGCGGCTTTCAACTCGTGCTCACATATGCCCTCGGATCCACGCTTCGTATATGCACCATTGTTCAGTCGTACCTTCCATAAACACCATTTTAAAGCCATAGCTCCCCCGAGGTGCAGGTACTGTAATACCAACGTGGCATTCTTTCAATGGCGTCATTCCCACCATCACGTCGTTGCACTCTGCTTGAGAGTCGATTATCGACTACATGCAGGTATTTCAATGGAAGCTATAGAAGAGAATAGACGCATAACTTACAAAGACTCCACTGTCCAGTGATTCAAATGTGGAACTACGGACAATCGCTTCCATAGCCGGACTGACGAGTAGGGCGAACTCTATCCGATTCCATAACGGACGAGCACCAAATGACATTAAAGATATGAATTCACCCTCTCTGGTGTCTTAAAACAGTGAGAAAAGAGACAATGCTTGAGTTGAACGCAACTGACCATTGGCATGGCAGAAGGCCGTTCGGGGGTCCCCGTCAACTGCGTGTGATGGTGGATGGCGGGTATAATCTTTCTTTTCGCTCTCTCCTATCAGAAGTGAGTTTTTCGTTTGCATGTCCAACAAATGGCGTGCCGCGGAAGATTCGATATGCAATTCTTTGTATATGAGACGGACCGAAGTTTCGAATAAACAAGAGGTTCCTGCACAAGGCGCCCTTGATACAGGTGACGGTGACGAGCTCTCCAAATTCACAAAGGAAATAGCATCCTGTAACTCTGGTATACACGGAAGATTTTCGCAGAGTAGAATTGAATCTAACAGTTCGGCAGCACGGTGCTACAGGTATTAAAACGTCACTTGCGCTCAAGTATCAACGAAACTACTCACAATGTGCCTTCGATTTCGCTCATTCCCCTCCTCACCTACTGTGAACGGTTCTCCCCCACCTAACTCAATTCCTTGATCGAACCAGGTTTCGGGAAAGACGTTTCGGAGGATTGAGAAATAGTTGTCCGCCATCCTAAATTCTTCGTCGGTTACATTGAGGGAATGCATGAGCTCTAAGAAAGCTTGGGCTTCTGAACGACGAATGATTGACCCATATCCAAGCCAACTGAATGACGTGTGTATATGAGGTTCAACCATGACATGCATCAGGGATCCAAATAAAACTTCATGAGGGGGTGCCAGGAAAATACCAGAGACGGAAGATTCGGATGCCCGCGCGCGCAACGTGTAAATCACTTCTGGTAAAACCAAGTAGTCATCGTCCTGCGATACATCAATATGCGTAATGCAGATCAAACAATGAATGCTTACTTGGATGAAGCAAAACGGAGTGGAAGCTACAGCACATGCCTCAAATCTTGCCCGAAAATACGCGTTTTCCGGAGAGTTGAACAACTTCACTTTGTGAGAACACTGCGCAAACTCCTCCTAATCATCATAAGCATTTGAGTGTTCACTAAAGAGCAAAGACTAGGAATCCGAACTTCTTTGAGAAGTGTTGTCGGGTTGTTGTTCCAGACAACGATAGAAGCTATCGTACCGTCCAGTGCAGGACTGCACAACACGGAGACAATCCCAACTACATTAGAAAATCGGGACCAGTTGAGAATGATAGCGGTCACATCAGCTGTTCCAACTTTTGGTGGAGGCAGGTGATGATATGAAAGCCTCTCTAGTGAAGGTTTGACTGATGGTAGAAATGAGACTGGCCAAACGAGCTGGGATTCGACAGGGCCATCCGGTGCTGAGATACGGAGACCATAGTGAAGAACGAGAATGGCGATAAGAGCAACAGCAATGGAAAAAATATTCCAGCAAATGGATATGCAGCGCATGACGAGCGGCGAGCGTGTGACCGTTGAAGTCGATGACCTTAACGATGACCAAGCAGATTCGCGCCCGTCATTTAAGGACGGAAGTCGAAGGAGAGGGAGTCTTCAAGAGCTTTGTGACATGCGTCTTTTGCGTTCCTACGCTCATGTGGCAGCCTTGAAGCGTATTGCCCAGGTATGTTAACATGGTACACGTATCGGGCTCTGACACACCTTTTTCTAGGATAGAATCTCAGCAATAGATCAAGTGCAGCCATTCTCGAATGCTCTAATCGATTCGTACCAACGACAGCATAATTACCTTAGAATTTCGCTCTCTGAAAAATGTAATTTGCGATGTTAGTATGTCCCTCCGGAAACTTCCCAGATCGTTGGCTAAAATCTATGCCAACAGGTTTCTACTGTATGCCGGATGAAGGGGTAGAGTTAACTCCAAGCGCAAAACTGCTGAGCAACGAAGAAGTCTTGCGTCTCGCAGAATTATTCGTCAAATCTGGCGTACGAAAGATACGTTTAACTGGAGGCGAACCGACCGTTCGAAAAGGAGTATTAGATATCATCGGTAATTGCATATACACTTGATGACGTGGTTTTTCGATCTAATATCCGTTCTAGCCGGCTTGAATAGTCTCCGACAACATGGTCTAGAATCTATTGCGATGACTAGTAATGGAATCGCTTTGCATAGGCGACTTTCTCATTATATTGATGCAGGATTGACACACCTCAACCTCAGGTGCGACCGATCCCCGTTTTACCTGTCAAACTTCTCAATAATGACATTAGTCTTGATACCCTGGACCCATTCAAGTTTGAACTTATGACGAAGAGAAGAGGACATGATGCTGTTCTTAAGACTATGGAGGCCGCATTGTCTTCCGAAAAGCTTCGAACGGTCAAGTTGAATGTTGTCGTCGTCAAAGGGCTCAATGACCACGAAATTCTCGACTTCGTGGCGCTGACAAAAGATGCCCCACTTTCGGTACGATTTATTGAGTTTATGCCATTCCGGGGTGAGCTATCTGCTCCATACTTCTCAATCACCGCAATGACACCCAATTGTCGACAATTGATAGGAAACAAGTGGGATAAGTCAAAGATGGTACCATCATCAACGCTATTGGATCGCATAACAACGCAACATCACGGTGCCATGCGTATATCGGATGAAACGAACGATACGGCTCGCTCTTGGAAGGTTCCTGGGTACAAGGGATCCTTCGGTTTCATCAGTAGCATGTCGGACCATTTTTGCTCCTCATGCAATAGGTTGCGTATCACCGCTGACGGGAAGATCAAGGTAAGCATTCTTCTTGATCCCGCTACTTGAATCTCATAGTCCCGGCTCAGGTCTGTTTGTTTGATGAAAAGGAGGTCTCTCTCCGTGACGCGATGCGAGATGGCGGCACAGATTCAGACCTGCTGAAAATCATTCGTCGAGCAGTACTTGGAAAGCAGGAGAAACATGCTGAAGTTGAAGATATCAATGTGATTACGAATCGGCCAATGATTCTAATAGGTGGTTGAGTGTCATTTCATTCATGTAGTGTAGCTGCTCTTGCAATGTTATTCGTGCGGTGATTGATGTCGTTCTTTTTGTCCTCCAGGTCTACGATGCGACGTTCCGAATCGCAGGTATAAAAAAAGGAAGAGCCTGCTCCCTCTTTCGCCTTTCCTTCAGTCACAACCCGTGTCGTGTATATCTACTTTCCACACAACCGCAACCGAGTCTGTCGAGAGTCGACTGTCCCATCTTGACAGCTCTGGACGTGTTAATATGGTCGACGTCTCTGACAAGTCGGTAACAAAACGCACTGCAACGGCCATAGGTCGAATATATATCCCGCCTATTGCCTACGACCTTGTCGTATCTGATTATCCAGTCGATAATGATAACGCGGTCGAGGACGGAAAAACAGAAGCGAAAACCAAAGCTTTACGGAAAGGGGACGCCTTGACTGCAGCTCAACTCGCCGCCATCATGGGGTCTAAAAAGACCCATGATCTTATCCCACTGTGTCATCCCCTTCCGTTGACCAAAGTTGCCGTGACTCTCACACCTGAGAGGGACGAAAATGTCTCTGGGACCCACAGACACAGCATCAAATGCCAAGCGACCGTTACTACTGAAGGTAAAACTGGCGTCGAGATGGAGGCACTCACGGCCGTTTCTGTCGGGCTCTTGACGGTGTGGGATATGTTGAAGGCTGTTGCTGGCAAGGAGATGGTGATCGGTGATATCTACGTCTCCGAAAAATCGGGCGGGAGGAGTGGAGATTTTTCCCTCTCGAGATGATAGGCGCTCTGTTAATATTTATGTCATGGTCATTTTTCTTTAGGAGACTAGCACTGTGTATTCTACAGTCTGCCTGGGCTGCTATTACCAGTGTCCCTTTTCTGTTCCAATGAAGCCGACCTCAAGGACCTCTGCCTCGGTCTCTGACTCTGGCCTTGGCGGTCGGAAACCAATGCGCTCGTAAACGCTTCGGGCGCTATTCTCGACGCCGGCATACAACACAACAGCAGTCTTCTTGCGATCCAGCAACATCCTGTGATATGGTAAGAAATGTG
Organism: Moniliophthora roreri; assembly: GCA_001466705.2. NCBI lineage: Eukaryota > Fungi > Basidiomycota > Agaricomycetes > Agaricales > Marasmiaceae > Moniliophthora > Moniliophthora roreri. Next base: position 2,345,519 of record LATX02000001.1, on the reverse strand, counting down.
CCTTGACGAGTCAACAAGGACACCCACCTTCTTGTCACGTATCGAACTAGCCGTTCAGCGTAGCCGTTCTTTCTGAACGCTGGAGAAGTGTAAACCTTCGTGATCGCGACGACATTCTGGGTCTCTCGAGTCACCGCGCAGATTGAGGTGATCATACTGTCGTGCTCATAGACAAACAGTTGTTCGTGGGATATCATGTGGCTCGCTTCAAAGGCGGCTCGATCAGCGCTGAGGGGGAAGTGAATCTGTTGCAGAAGAAAGAGGGCGTCAATCACTGGAGAAAATTTATTATAACTAGTCAGCCCACCGAAAGCTTAGCAAATTGCTCGCACATTTGCGATACTACTCGAAGGTCCCCTTTTCCGGCCATGCGGACGGTATCTTGCTCTGGGATATAACCATCAGAGGCGGTGAGGGTGTCTATGGTGCATGTGAGGAAGGATGCGTGGTAATAGGGCTCTGGGAAATTTCTGAACCCAGTACGTTTGATCCACGCAGAAGTAAATGCATTGACTAGCGAGTAATTGCCAAAGACCGAAAATACACGAGTATGCAAGAGGCGAGAGGCCAGGAAAGCGACAATCTCGTCCGCGACCGAATTCATTGCTCTTTCCAACATCTCCCTGCGAGTGGACCACAAAAATATGGGGCAGTTGCCTAGCTCACCGCGGACACAGGCCGCCACGGCAACAAGCGACTTGGAGGCCACGTCCGTTGTCTGCCAAACGGTCAACCAGAAATTTTCCGGAACCTTTGACATTGCGGCGAGCCCAGTCGCGCCACCCAAGTTCTCTGCTGAGGCCGAGGTATTCTTTAGGCCCCAGGCGTGAGCGAGGACAATGTTGGCCGATGCTTCCGGGATATATGGATGGACCGTTGACAGAAAGTCCTCAGCAGTGTGGTGGTGATGGACATGCATGTCGAAAAAGTTGGCGTAGGAAGGGTGCTAGCGAAACCAGCTATTTATCCTGAAAATCTGCCCAGGTCCAAGATTAGCCGTTTGTTTTGGTCTGTCAGCGATACAGCAAACTTTTTGAATTCCTGCCAAAGCTCCGCAATGTGCTTTCCCGACCCAATTCCTTTTGGGTACGGCAACCAAGGCAAAGCGGCCAAGTCCCTAACAACACGACCTACTAAGCCAGGTCGGTAGAATAGAATCAAAAGGCTCTGACAGCCTGATACACCTCAGTCCCTTTGTGCCATCCAAGAGCTCGATGCTACTTAACATCTCCCGCGACAACGTCTCGAGCCAGCCAATCTTTCTAGCCGCTGTGTTGTTACGAAGGATCACTAATATAAGGTCATTGGAAAGCGTTAATTGGCACCTCTCAGGGGACAGGAATGATTGCAACAGGATGATGCACGAGCCTAGCGCGTGAAAAAATCTCCAAGATCGCGGCGAGTGCGTAAATGATCGGACTCGCGCTTACTCGTACTCGCGCCACCTGAAGGATTCCTCCGTACTTTGTACAACTTCCGTCTAGGTAGGACCATTCAAGTGTGATGAGGATGAAAATTTTTTTCTTCTGCATAGACCTCTCCATTTGACAAATATCCGCTTGCCATACGTGATATGTATCTGGAATGCCACTGGCGTTTCTGGGGACGGCTTGAAAAGGGTTCAAATCTCCGGTAGACCCTTTACACACAATACCAACACCATGCTGACTATGTTGGAGTTCAGTTATGCTCCCACGAAGGATTTGAGTTTCGGAGCAATCTCGTCCTCCACCAAACGCCCATGTTCCTTGCCCTAATCAAGAACGTCAGCTTTCGCTACGAAAACAGGAATAATCGTGTTGATGCCTAATCCGTTCGCTCCTCACGGACTTGGCACATACGGATTAGTCTTGACAAAGTATAGTTCGTACATTTATCAATTTGACGATCGTCGGGATACTCGTGAGGTTCCAGGGTTCACCACGAAAAACGTTTGACAGCGTTTTCCAACTGCAATCAGAATGATAATCAGTCATGTAGGGCGACTCAAGAATGTTCCTGCTGTAAGGAACTGACGCGGGTTTATCTCCGACATAAACAATAACTGCAGGTGGCGCATCGGGAGTAGAAAAAGTATCCTTAACGAGGCTTTCGACCTTTCTACAATCCTGGAGCAGGGTTTCATATTAGATCAGATGCAAATCGCTGATGCGGTAGGGCAATGTCAGGCTCCAAACTCACCGGACACCACAATTGCCCGTCTACAATGGAGGAATAGAAAACAACGTAACCATCGGAAGGGAGCTGGGACGGGAGTTCTGCAAGAGAACCGTTTGTGACCTGGAGAGGCATTGTAGCTGGAAATGAGTAGCGCCGGCGAATCCCGAATGCTCAATGCACTGCGAAGTCACTTTTCAAAGCGTTTCTTGTTACTGGCTATGTGTATATACTTACGTAGATACATCCTATATACAGAACAGCCACTGATATAACGGTCAGGAATCGACCCTGTAACGCTATCGCCCAAAGAAAAAAATGCTGGGTAAACTACGCCTGACAGTCCATATTAAAGCAACAATAATTTTAAATAGCAGCACAAATCAAAAAGTGGTATAGTCAGTCCCTGGTGTATGTAATGGTCCATATCCCAAGCAAGCACTATCAACTCTATGGGAGACGTTATAGACATCACTGCATTAGCGAACATGATTTAGAGGACAAAGGGTCATGTCTGCTTAATAGTATCCCCCAGAGGACTCGTAGGAAGTCGACTCGGAGTTCTCAGCAGTGGCTGTCGAGGAAGCGGCAGAATAGGTTTCCGCTGCCATTGAAGACTCGATCATTGAAGACTCGGCCATAGAGGTCTCGTGCGCCATGGTCTGGTATGCCGTCGACGAAGTGGTAGTAGGGGTTGCGTAGGTGTTGTATGTGTTGTGGTTGCCATATTGCATTCCCCAGTTGCTCTTGCACTTGCCAAGACATTCGTAAAGACCGGTGTTCTGAACGACCTCGGTCTCGGTCTTGGTAACTTCATTAGTCTCGGTCTTGGTGGCGGTCTGCACAGAGGTGATTTGGTCGCTGAACGGGATGTTAGCATACAGAACAGCTGCAAAGAGCGGTGGACATACGTGACAGTCGCAGTCTTGGTCTGAACCTCTGTCTTTGTGTTGTCGATGACCTCCGTGGTAGTCCAGACCTTGACTGTGGGAAGCGTCAGCCAAATGCCAAAAAGATGGACGACAAAACAACTGACCATAGGTGGTAGGCTGAACGATTGTCTTCACTTGAGTCTCGGTGACCTTGTCAGTCTTGACCTCGGTCTTGGTCGCGGTCTCGACCGACGTGATTTCGGAACTACGACAGATCAATCAGATACTTCGATACGTGGCAAGGAGCAAGACGACATACGTGACAGTCGCAGTCTTGGTCTGAACCTCTGTCTTTGTGTTGTCGATAACCTCCGTGGTAGTCCAAACCTTGACTGTAAGAAGGGTTCAGTCTTAAATGACACGGAAAAGGACGCAAAACAAACCATAGGTTGTGGGTTGGACGACAGTCTTAACCTCGGTCTTGGTCTGGAGAGAGATTAAAAACGATGACAAATAGACCAACCAGTGTCATGTACTCACCACGGACTGTGTCTCCGTCTCCTTGGAAGTGACAGTGGCAGTGTCAGTCTTGGTGGCGGTCTGGGTATAGCTAAAACGTAGTGCGTCAGCATTTTGAACTAGCCCCATCGCGAAACAACCCTACATGTTGGTCAAGGTCTCAGTAGCAGTGAGAGTGTGTTCCTTGATAGATGTCCGGTCGATGGCTGAGGTTTGCAACCATAAGCAACAAGGCCTCGAGATACTCCAGAAAAAATTGTGCGCTTACTTTCGGTGGAGACCCAGACACGAGTGGTGAGCTCGGTAGCAGTCGAAACGTGAACCTCGACTTTTGTCTGCGTTTCGTGCACGGTGACAGTGGTAGGAACTGATTTGCGAGTGTAAGGACGCGAATCAATAAATTCTGGGATGCTTACCGGTCATGGTCTCCTTCATAGTCTCCGTGACTGTGTACGTCTCAGTCTTAGTCTATAACCGTTGTCAATAAGTGTCCCATAGTATGTGCCATAGCGAGAAGCATACCTCAGTGACAGTCTGAGCATAACCACAGCCATATCCACCATGGCCACCTTGGCTGTGAAGTGAAGACTGTCAGACAAAAATAGATCAAGATGTCACATCGGCTAACGTACTTGATGATGATGGTTGCATAGCACCCTTCAATGGTGGGTTGGTACTATGTAGCCTCCGGTATCAGTGACCTGGCAAGACAGCGTGTTGATCGACACGTACCCAGGGCTCCTTGCCGCAAGAACCGTCATCGTTCTTCTTCCATCCGTAACCGCACTCTAGGGTTTTGTATCCTCCCTGTTGATACTGAGAGTACGGCATCATTTGGTAAAAGTCCGTAGAGGACTCGGGGGGAGGAGTGACTTGTGAGGCCGGAGCGGAGGTAGACTGACTGGCGGATCCACCGTTGTTGACGGGAGTCGCTGCTGCTTCTGAGGCCGGGATCATTGAGACGCCGTTAACGACTTGAGCGACGGCTGCGCTGGCCAGGGAAAGACCGAAGATGATTGACTTCATGATATAAAGAATGTGGCTGCAAAAGAGTTGCTGAAATAAAGAATAACCAAGTCGAAGTCGAAACGAATTAGCGGTCTACGCTGCTGGACTGTCTTGCAGTTGATAGCGGGGGAGGCAAGCCTGTATCAAGGGGCTAGCACGCTGTAGAAGACGCGAGTGGACGTGAGTGAAGAATGAGCAAGAATATATATAAGAAACATACTTAAAAAAAAAAAAGGAAAGTAGAGAAACGGAGAAAGAACGAAAGAAAGCAGAATGAAGGACGAGGGAAAAATGAAAGAAAAAGCTTTTATAACGACCGGCCTGATCTCATCAACCTTCGGCGGCGTCGGAATTCTCCCCCTAGAGACAATCTCACTGCAACCTCACTTCTTCACATGGATTCCAGTCTTTCGGTTCGCCGCTTTTTTCCATCACAGCAACCAGCATAGCCATTAACTCGGCCATTAATATGGTTAGGTACATGCTTCAATTCTAAGCGCTTGTAATTATTGGTTCCTATCATATAGTTTGGGCGCAGATAAAGACAAATCTCCCACTCCTGCTGCACGTCTTCCAAAGTCTCCATGCACGTCCAGCAATATCTTGAGAGCATTGCGGGCTCGAATCTTAGACATTTCGTCAGGACGGGTAGTCAGCGCTGTTTCGATCTTTCGGGGTTTCTCTTCCCAGGGGTACTGTGGGCGCCAGTCAGTATATTCGGTGTCATACAGAGTCGGGGTGCACTTACAGGGAACTGAATACGAAGAATAAGATCGCGATCAAACACGTTTCTCAAATCACAACAAGGCAATAGATTACGCACCGTTTTCTTTAGTTCCTCATAAGCCAACAAGGTAAAACCGAATTGCGGACTGCTTCTAAGGACTCGAGCAGGTCCTCCTTTAAACAATGCAGCGAACCCCTCTTCACGATCTGTGAGTGGAGAAAAACACGATCAGACCCCAAATTTATGATTCCAGATAGTGGCAATTGAGCGGCCTACATATTTTTACGAAGGCGTCCCGCAGACCCTTGTAGTGGGTCTGGCCTTTGCGGGCTTCAACTTGTAAACGAGTCTTCACGACATCTGAGTATTCAATCGTAAGTACCACTGATGCCAATGAATATATCAAATGCCTCACCCGCCGGGGTGGTGAGATATGCAGCTGGCATTCCTCTATTATCGGTTATCGAGCATTATTGGTTAGTCGCATGCCAATCAAACCAGTGCACGAGAAAGGAAACTTACGCTATACCAGCAGCTGCCAGAGTTTCAACGAAGGACAGTTGTTTGCCATTATAACCTTCCTTGAAAAGGTCCGACTTGAGGTGCCCGTAGGCTGGGAAGTAGATGGCAGAGAAAGGAATATCCCTTAACAGACATGCACTGGCACCCTTGTAGAGACCTAAGACACCGAGTTGTCGAACAATGTGAATAGCGCCTCGGGGAACGGCGCCTTCTGCTTTGGCAGCTTCGCCTTGAACCTGCAATCGAATTTTGCTGCGACAATCACCAATGATGAGCAATGATTATCATGACGAGCAGAAACCGAGTAATGCGCACACAATCTCAAGCGGATTCGTGAAGATCTGCACTATCAGGTCAAAACAGTTCATTTTTGATGCAACCAGTCACTAACCACTTGGCACCCTCCGGCAGCACCGCCAGCGAACAGTTCCCAACCAAGTTTGATGCGACCTGTTTCCGGGTCCATCGTCCTTGATCGAATGAGATCATTGACTGTTAGCTTGATGGCTTTCTCTGGCGCAACACCCTATGGATAATTCTCAGCGTCGCGCTATAACACTGCATTGACCAAGGTGAAACCTACAACAAGCTGTGGTCCCAAACCACGATAGAATCCAAGGAATCCTTCATTTGCAAGGATTTTCTTTGCACAATCGATGCTGTTGCTGTATAATCGCTGTCCGACAACTGTGCTTCTCTGGTTTTGCATGCTAAATCACACATAACTACTCAGTTTGTTCTTTCTTCTTGCCATCCAATCGGCTTACCGGGTCTAGAGATGGGGAACCGAGGGGCGATGTAGCACGTCAAGCTATTCAATCCAATAAAACACACCTTGACTGAAACAAATCGGTAAGCTGAGATACATCTGTCAAGTCAGAACCATCACTCACCCATATCAATAGGGTATACAATCGTGGCACCAAATGCGCCAGCGAAGCCTGCGGTGTCGGTGTCGGTGTCAATCTATCCCCGAGTGTGTACTCAATAGAGTATGACTAACCTCCTTGGACGAAGTTATATGTAGAGTGCAGCAGGGAATTCAGGAAAGATGTCTTTGGGGGAGCTACATCCTCGTGGTCTGTAGGAGCCCTCCACCTTGGATCAAGGAGCTGCGCAAAGTCTATCAACGCCAAACGTTGGGAGCCGTTCCCTCGACCAGCAAAATGGAACACGATAGCAGCTTCCATAGGCGTGAACAGGGAATAACGAGAGCTGGATGAAGCGTAGTCTAAGAAGTCTGACTGGGATATACGTCCATCCTTGCTTTTTGCGGTGGCTTCACGGATAATCCTGGTCCGAGTCAGTACCACGCGCAAGATTGGGTAGCAAGTTCATACCTCTCCACCATGTCCATCTCTAGAGAAAACGGTCATAATGAAGCACGTCGCATAGACACGAGTGGAACGCACCGCGGACAACATTATGAAATGCGATGACTTCAGAATAGGATATTCGTTGACCTGGTGTAAGTGTGCAGAGAGTGGGCAGTCGATCTATTACAGCGTCCGATAGTTTATGTCCAGCAATTTCCTGTTTTGAAGAATTTGAATACACGAATCGAAAGGAAGGCAATGACGACATACTAAAATGATGCGTTTGAATTCTTCAGGGCGAATAAAACCGTCCTGATCTCCGTCTAGATGTTTGAAAGCTTGTCTAAGTCGTTCGCCTTGCAGTCCCTTCATTAGCTGTGTGAATTCATTGTCTGTTGGATCGGACATGAGCGTGATGTACTATGAATAGTGCAGGGGGGAGGAAACTTGCATCCAAGAACGTGTGTTCCGTTCTTTTTTCCGAGATAGAGCTTAACCCAATCGCTGTCATGCAAGGCAAAAGCAGGTTAGCGCGTTTTTTTTGCAGCAAAGTGGACGCAAGCAAAATGCACCAGTCAAAGTCGAACGGAATGGCATCTGGTCCAATGTTTGCGCTGAAGACATTCTTGAACTCATCGTAGGAAATGAAACCAGAATGGTCCCTGTAAACCAGGATGTGTTAGAAGGAGAGGCGAGTTACAAGCGACAGTGGGGGAACGCACACATCGAAATATTGGAATGCAATCCAGTAGTCAGCGTCCGGCCTCTTCAACACTGTTTCGAACACAGTGAAGTCCTCCCAAGAGACAAGACCGCGCTTGGAAGTATCTGCCACTCTAAACAAGATGCCAAATTGTGCCCTGCCGATCTTCGAGAGGTCACCACGAGGAGCAATCGCATTGACGAAGCTCTCTTGGTCTAGATACCTGAAGAAAAGTCTAGTACGCAAAACGGAATACTCATTCCTAATAAATGCTCACTTCTCGCCATTGACGACCTTTGCATTTGCGTCAAAAATACGTCTCCACCTTTTCAGCTCGGATTCCGGGACGCTGATAGCAGTTCGGACGGTGCTGAGAGCCGTAACAACACTAGAAGCGGTCGACGTCGAGTCACAATGTACGGTTGGGAATAATCCAGACCAGGCGCCCATTCCGAAGTGGGTTCGAGAAGTAGTAAGGGGTATCGGGTGAATAAGGACTTTCAGGAGAACTCCCGAAGAACTTGAGGAGTAAATTTTACATCACGTGAAAAATTAACCACTCTATCACCGCCAAATACTGTCATGTTACATGTAGCGGACGTCTAAACCTCTGACAACAATACCTATATTGAACAGACAACGAAGGTAGTATGTTGATTCAAATCTACAAGGAAACCACCTTGTATGGTAACCTGAAACTGATGCAGTACATATCCTTTCCAGGAGCTACAGAACGAACAAAGACTAGCTTCACGTCTTCGGTTATCGGGTACCCCAGCTTTTCTTCGACCCTCTTCAACTCCGGCTGTCAGACCAAAGCAAAGATAAGACAGGGAACAAGCGCACCTTTCGAATATCTATCTCCGCACCCTCGGGCTCCAATTCTCTCGTAAAACAGTGACAATGCACCATTGGCATCTTGCTGTAAAGCTCTCTTAGAGCTGGGGTAGAAAGCACTCCACGAAAGGCATCCAAAAAATGAATGGCCGTGTCGGGTAGATTCATGACGAAATGATCAATTGTTTTGCGGGGAGGAATAGACGGCGAGGTCTCAGCCGGAGTTGACGCATTCTTTCGAGCCTCCTTCTCTGACTTCCGTGCCTGTGTTTTACTGAGTTTTGGACCAAGGTATGGCGGGAATGGTGAATCTGCCACTTGTTGGAAGGCGTGGCTTATAAAATCTCGTCCATCTTTACAGGAGACTTTGACGGTATCGGAGACCTTGAGTAGGAAGCAGTTTCAGTTTGATGAACGAGGTTGTAGATTTCAGATTTCACCTGGTTATCTTCGACATTTTTTTCTAGATACTTCACGCTGTTGGGGTTCAAGTCGTTTGCCAGAACAGCACACCCTTTCTTAGCGGCCGGTAGTGCAAAAGGCCCAACGCCAGCGAAAACATCAGCCAAAACCGCCCCAGGTTCGAGAAGTGTTACAATGCGTTGGTGTTCGGTGTGCAGCCTCGAATTCCAGTATACCTGGGAAAAGTCGAAAGTAAACCGACAATCAGACTCGTGCTACAATCAAAAGTCAACTATCTCAGTATATACGCTGGCATCTGACCGGACCCACATGTTCCACCACGAAATTGGGTTCTCCTGCCAAAACTTCCATTTCGAAGAATCGGAATTGGGCATCAATATTGTCAAGCTTGTTGACCACTGTCTTGATCACCTTGTTTTTCTGAGGAAACCATTTGAGAGATAAAGATAAAGCAGATGGAGGAACACGCACATCGAGGAAGACCTCTCCGATAACGTGCTTGTATGGGAGATATTCATCGTTAAGGTTCATATGAGCTGAGAACAAGCGTCACTAACGTGAACCACAAAACACGACGGATACACACCAATATGACCCGTAGCTGCGAATCCTGTGGGTGCTCCATCTCGAAGGTTTGGTGGTAGAATAGCATGTAGTATCTCGCCTGCAGGCCATTTTCATCAGTTCCTGGTTGAATATCCTATCATGACGACCGTGTTGTACTTGCTGTCCAGTGATCATAATTAAGAACCAGGTTGTACTTCACGAAGCCGTTTCCTTTGCTGTTCAAAAACTCCAGTGTTTCGGGAGGAATTTCAGCTGGCTTGGAATTGAATCACTAAGGCATCATGACATGGTAATATTCCGTGCCCACCTTCATTCGACGCGTTGAGCAATAGCAGCTTGTTACCATCTTCCGGAACTGATGGATCTGGTACGACCGGTTTGACTTTGGGTATGCCAAGGAGGTAACTTGGACATTGATAAGAACGGTGTATGAACCACATGTGAACCACACGTACTTTCTGCTCATTCCAGACTTCAAAAGCATCGCTATTTGTGATGCCGGGACACGCAAAGCAAGGACAGGTAAAGTTTTCCGAAACGTGCTCTTGTCCAGAGGAGATAGAGACCCGTGGTAATCCGGAGGCGAGGTGTCGAGATGCATTTTTCGAATGCAAAGATGAAAGTGTCGTTTTCCAATGTTGGAAGTGCTCCGCTGAAAGCTTTTGAAGACTCGAGAGATCTGCATAAAACGTGGAAAAGAATTCGGATGGGCCCGCGTACAAACTTTGATCGTTGGGTATAACTTACACCCTGGTTTCATTCATCATCTTCATTTCATCCATCCATCTGCTAGTTAAGTATGTACATGTCGAGCTCACTTGACGAGTTATTTGCTGACATTGTTAAATATCTTATAGAATTTACAGTTTTACGCTATCAAGGCAACGTCGCACTTGATCTCGGGGCATTTCCAGCGTCGGTACCGTTCCCTCGATGGTTTCTCCTGATGTGCTTCGTCACGTAGTTGACGTTCATTGCCATCCAACTGATTCCCCAGTTGCATCCGAAATAATGGAGGCGCTCTCTATTACGATTTGTGCCATGGGCACCCGCCAGGAAGATCAGGCTTTGGTCCGCGATCTAGCAACCTCCTACCCAGAGAAAGTTGTACCTTGCTTCGGTCAGTGCGGGCTCGTTACCTGCATAAAATGCGGGATTTACGCGAATGCCATTCAGGGTACCATCCTTGGTTTTCGCATCGGATTACCTTGAAGCCCAATGTACCAAAGGAAGACCATTACAGATCGTTATTTTCTCCGTCAAACGACGAGGAGAACCAGATTCTAGAGGACCTATTGAACGTGCTCCCCGAGCCTCTGACCTTGGAAGAGGTAGTGTCCGACGTTCGCCGCAACCTCGAGGCCTTCCCTGACGCCATGCTCGGGGAAGTAGGTCTAGATCGTTCCTACCGGGTCGCTTATGATTATTTTGCGTCACCGAGGAAACTCACTCCATTCACTATCCCTGTCGACCATCAACTTGTCATACTCCACGCACAAATCAACGTCGCCATTGAACTGGGTCGGAACATCAGTCTTCACAGCGTCAAGTCCCAGCAGGCTACCATGGACCTTCTATCTCAGCTCAGAATAAGGCATGGTGCCAAGTTTGACAGGATCAGTCTAGACATGCACAGTTGTGGGTTTAGCCCGACAATGTGGAAAGATATCCAGGTGAAATTCAAGATTGCATAATATGACATGATATGAGTCACTGACGTCGTGCGCCCCAGAGAAAATACTCCAACGTGTTCCTTTCCTTGTCTACCACTATCAATGGCAGGTCGCCGAATCACAGGGTTCTGATTGACGCTTGCACCCCTGACCGCATTCTCGTTGAATCCGATTTTCACGACGTGTCAGAATGTACGGAAAGGACGTGGGATATCGTCAAGACTATTGCTGAAGTCAAAGGGTGGCATATTGAAACCGAATGGGCAGAGGAGGGTGACGGTGTCCAGCCTGGCGTAGTACATACATTGGAGAGGAATTGGAGAAGTTTCAAGGCAGGCAACCATTCACCTGCTATTAGTCGGAAGAAAATCAAGAAGGCTCAGGACTGGGTGAGTGACGAGTCTTCAGAAGAAAAGTAGTAGATTATGTAGTAAGCCTCACAAACCAAGTAATAACATAATCGTCCACCCAAATGAAAGATGAATGCTCCTGCAGGATACGGAAGCTATTGCCACAGGTAGGACAGGATAAAGATCATACAGAGTCCAATAACGACACCCATGATGATGGAATCCCGCCTGCGCCTTGATTTGATCATGGCGACGATGTTGTTTATTCCCGGCATAGAATCTGTACGGATTGAGATAAAAATCAATCTGAAAAATGGGAAAGACGAACTGAGCACATTGGTCATCCGGGTGTTGATGCCAGCCAATGATGATCTTTGTCTGTTGAACTCTGTCCGTGTCTCGTACGCTTGCCTATAAAAAAGTTACCGGAGAACTGTCGAACATTGAAATAGACCACGTACTCTAACAGTTCATCCGTCATCCGATGTGAACTGTCGATCCGTCCCCGTTCAGCTAATAGCGCATCTGCAGCTGAAGATTTATATGCGCTATGTTGTGTCGTCAGGGGTGTGGGGAAGACTAGTTGACGGTACATACTCAATGTCATTTCGTACACCACTCAGCAGGTTCGCCTGGTCCAAGGCATTTTGAACATTCGCCTGAAGAAGCTTTCAGTTCTGCGAGACAAGTGTCCAAGTTTCTCCTACTTTAGTACGCTTTAGCTCTCGTGAGTTGTCTTGGAAAAGCTCCCTATGTCTCTGGACCGCGCGTAACATTGAGGGGGAAAGGGTGTCAAGATTATTTGACAAGGCTGCCAGTTGTTCATTGGTTTCTTCTAGCTAAACAAGGCTGAGTAAAAGTGAATTTTAGGACCACAAAGCAAATTATCAAGGTGTACCTTTTCCAGTAACTCATCCAATTCAATCTCGATGTCTTTCCAACGTTCCCGGGACCCACTAGCCTCTACGTCTTCGTTTGACCTGGAAATTGCGGATACAATTTGACCATATGAAGTAAGTTTGGTATCAAATAGGTTTTCAAGAGTTCGGCATTGTCGATGTAGCTGCTCGTAGTTGGACATGATGTGGAGGTTGAGTGTGACGTTGCCCAAAACTGACGAAGCTGTCTCTTTGCTGCGCGTGAAAGTTATTCCCACGGATTCTCTCCTCCTTCCAGAACTGCACGAGTTGGTCTTGCATAGTCCTCAGCTCAGGATAGCTCTTCTGTTATACTCTACGCGTTCCTGAAAGTAAGACAACGACTTGGACTTTCTATATTCGGGAACCGTGATCGAGCTCTCCATGACGCGGTATACGACGTATAACCTGCTTGACATCTGGCCCAATACTCCATCAACCATCGAGACCCGGTATATAATGGATGTGGTCTCATCTACATTCTATGTTCACTCTCGTCCAGCCCACCTCAACCCGCATCTACTTTATATCAAGCAGAACTTTTCATCTCATGTCGTCCACCAAGCTCAACGCTGCTGGCCTGGAACCTTCTCAATCGAAAGCTCTCCAGGAACGAGAATTACATCCACATGAGAAGCCGATAGCTCAAGCTATCAAAGAGGTTTGTGGTGCTCGTTCTACTGTCTCCCTATTTTCTAACTAATTCCTAGATGTACACATGCTCACCCACAGAGGTGCGGAAGCCGCTCTGGAATCCCCTCAATGACTTCTCATTCTACTCTCAGACTACATTCTCTGTATATGAACCTCAGGGTGTCTTCCAGGATCCAATTGGTATTGCGACGGGTGTTGGGTCTATCCGAGCTCAATTCATTGCACTCACCAGCGTGCGTTCCGAGAAACCACTAAAGTTGACTCTCAACTGATTGAGAGTGACTATGCAGCTCTTTCCTCGAGCAGATGTCACTAAGTTCCGCGTTTTGACTAACCCGCCATCAGTCGCTGCGACTACTCTTCTTATTGACCAGGATGTCGCATACTTCCGGGATCCCAAAGCGGATAAACCTACCAAGGCTTGTCCTGCCGCTGTTTTTGTTCGCAGCCTTAACTCATACTTCTCGCACTGTCAGACTGTCAATTCCCTTCTTACGCTGAAGCTAAGCGAAGGCCACAAGATACTGCATCACACGGAGGAGTGGGACCACTCAAAATCGACCACGAGCGAGGATGGGTGTTTTGGAATGCTCAATGAGCACAGAAAGAAGATAACCGCTAGTTTGACCGACAAAATTTATGGCGGCAAGGATCCCAAGTGACTACATCCGAAATTATGATTTATTTTTCGTGGACTACAATTCGTTCTGCTAGTTCCAAAGTCATCTTGTGTAAACATGCATTTGTATAAAAATCGTCCCCATACTATCCAAACTTGAACCAGCTCTTCGCCGTCTGTTCTGCAGCCAGCCGCTTTGCCTGAAGAGAAAACGTCATGTCAATCAAAAACTGGTGTAAGCATATTCACTGCGTACCTGGTTGACCATACTTCTACTACCTTGCTCCAGGGAGTTAAACCTGTCCTCCAAATCCCCCAACATTTGTCTGCAAGACGACGATCAATGGCATCGAATCACTCAATCAGAGGAGCACAGCGTACCCTCGTTCTTCTAACGCCGATGTCAATCGGTTATGTAGACTGTTCTGTGTGGACGTTGCCTGCGCGGCAGCCACGCGAGCAGGTGGTGTATTTTTATCCTCGGGGGCTGCTGTGTCGACTGGTATCTGTGGCTTCGGGATAGGTCTATCGGGACCACCAACTGCGGCGTTACTTAGCAATGGCGAGATGATCAAGCTAGGTAGTCACGTACAGAGGATGTCGGCCTGCTCGGCCGTCATAGTACTGCTAAATTTAAACCAAGCACCGAAAAATGATTCTGGAGCAACGGAAACTGGTTGCGGAGGCGTCGGTGAAATTGGTTTACTAGTGGAGAAAACGACGTCTGATGGGCTGTTCACTCGACGGCTATCGAACATTGTTCCGTAGGTTGCCTCTTGAATGAGACCACATTCTGGGTGTAAAGTCCACGCTACGAAATCTCCGGTTTCGTCTACGGTGATTGGTCTACCCTTAGTCAGAGCGGTGTCTGCAAGGATACGAGGAAGAAACTTACAGTGACCGACGAATTGGGGGAAGCTCCAGGTTATAGAGGAATTCAAGGTCGGGAAGTGAATAGGCAAGTGCTTCATTACGATCAGTGAAAGCTACTAGCGCACGGGATCCTTTGCCAGAAACAATCAGCTATTACCTCATACTGGAAGCCTCTTCACATACCGAGTTTTTCGACAATTTGCGTACTGAGAACCTGACCAACTTTTGAGCTCCACTCGGTTCTTCCGAGGCGATCACCGTTGATGTTAAGGTGGCACCTGGCGCCCTTCTCACCCGCAACAACGAATAGTACGGAAGTAGAACCATCCGCAGAAACGGAAAGCCGTCTTCTGTCAGCCAAGCATCGAGCGCCTGTTTTCGAATTGATCACGAACATCGCTCCCGGAAGAGGGTGACTGAGCGACTCTATCTTGGTTACTTCACCCGTAGGTTTCCACGAAGAATCGGAACGCTGCTCAAAGGTAAAGAGCTGAGAAGAGCCCGAGGGCCGAGCCGCGATCAGGCGCAAATGAGGTTGCGGATCTGGCACAATGAGCAAATGTAAACGTAGAACATACCCTGGTGCTTACCAGACTCAATAGAGCACACTGTCCACAACATAGACACAAAGGCATCTACTTCTGGGTTGCCTAGGTGAAGCCCTATCGAATGTCGACTCTTTGCTTTGCCATCAAGGCGCAAAATGACTCCTGGGCCTCTTATGTCAACGACAAACAATGAGCCATCACCATAACTCGCAGCGAGAAGTCCTATTCATGAGTTGCGATCAGTAAATGCAGAGACCGGCTCGTGAGAACATACCAATGTCTGCCAAAGCGATGGCCGACAGATCCCCCTTTTTTGGGAAAAGTAAGAGGTGAGGCAGATACTTCAGATTTATTGCCACATGTATATGTTGCAGTGACATCAGTTCACCGTCCGATAATTCATGATAGGGACGTCCCTCATCTCCTTCGCTCTTTCTCAAGCAATACATCAGAATAGCACCGCCTGAAAGCCCGACTGCTATCTCCAATGAATCGGATGCCATTTCAACCAGATGTACCATAGGGCAATCAGATAGACCAAGTCTTTGAGCGACTCGTGCGTCGCTCAGTACAATGTTGACATCAATTGACAGGTTGTAGAGCGGATTTGGGTATTCGTATTCGATAGGATTTGGTTTCGCGTTGGTCAATAAGTTGGCGCTAACATCAGAGATTTGGATGGTTAAGTCGGAATGTGCTGTGATGAGAATACGTGGGGGCTGATACTGTTGATGAAATGAGTGAAAAATGTATATTCATAGTAGGGAAAAGTACCTTCGACAGACCAGCTTCACTCTGATCTCTAGTATTTAAATATGCGAAACCTGCCCGGAGGTTCAAGGAGCGCGTGTTGTCAAAGCTTCCTTGGACCAAGTTCAGGAACGAATCGCGGTTTACGCGCTTCAGCTGCCCATCCAGGATACCAGAGGAACCATTGGAAAGAATGCCGGGCAAATGCAAGGTTCTCGGTTCGTCACTCATTTGCATGTACTTCAGTGTATCTGCCAAATCGTCCAGAGCATCTTGAGGTCTCGTAGAAGATTCGCCTTCTACGGCCGTTCTGGAGAAGCTGGGTGGCGGAAATTGATAGCCTTCAACAACACGAGTTTGTCTCGGGCCCTCACGTATAAAGAGAATGGCAAACGGATCAAAATTCCCAGAAAAGTGGGGCTCGCTTCGGGGAATAAGAAGATAGTCTTGAACTAGACCGTTCGTAGAGTAGAAGTACACGTCGGATGAATGGACAGAAGAACGCATGGCCTCCCGTGTAGCTGGATGAAGATCCGTTGGGATAGGTGAGGTAGGAGGTGCAGAGGGATTGAAAGCAGGTAGTAACATTACAGTAACCCCTGGCGAGTTCGCAATTTGCGAGCCTCCCAAGACAACAAGTGCAGTGTCGCCTCCTCTGGGATCGGATGAGTTTGAAAAGGAGCACCACGAGAGCTTGAAGATTGGTTCTCGTTGAGGAGGCACCTGTCCGCTGCTCTCGTGATTCAAATGGATCTCCAACTGTGCGGCATCCACAACATTGACATCTAGATCATCCAAAGTGCGAACTAAGAGCGGTTGATCCTCGTCGTCAACCGCCCAGAATGCGATAGACCCATCAGTATAACCCACGGCAAAAAAGTGCCCCGCAGGATGAATCGCTATACAGGTAGCTTCTGGTCTGCGGTGGGTGAGGATGTCCTGCAGACACAGGTAAGCTTACTTGAGGTTCTGCGTTCGCATCGCGACTCACTGGACTTCCATATCCATTGCCACCAGGAGCACCGGGAGGATGAACAAGTTCGTATACTCGGGAAGTATTTCTCTCGGTCTATGGCGAGTCTGGGGAGTTCGAAGACAATGTGAATAGTGGATACTTACGAGATCAGAGAGAACAATTCCCCCTTTGAAATCGGTGAGTAGACGTCTGTCCCGAGAATAAAGCCACAGTACCTCCGTATATAATGAAAAGGAAATTCATGTTCCTAGGGTGGGGCGCAACGTCTAGAGCGACTCCACTGTACAATCTCCTTAGTAGGGATCGTACCTAGACACCAGTGAGGCTCACGAGGTAGGTGTAATCACTTCGGGCATCCCGCTGGCAGCCATTTTATCCTCATACAGGGACCAGAGATTTGGTATGGTGTAGGGGGATTTCCTGAGGCAAGTCATGTCGTATGTCCGAATTTCGCCTGATTGCAAGACGACAAGTGCCTGGGTTTCTCTTTCAATTCTGAGGAATGCAGTAAACGTTCATCACAGACTAACATGGGTATGGTACGAAGAAACAGAGAGAGAGCTGGGCCATTATGAGAAGAGGTTCGGATGAGTCGTTGATGGCAGCTCACTTTGCTTGATCAAACCTTGCAGAAGCAAGATACTTTGGTACGCCAGGACTCATCAGGTCCCAAACATGAAGTTGATTATGGTCATCTATGAGATCTTTAACTGGATAAATGCCGGTCAAACTTTACGAGCTCACCAAGGCACACGATCTTGAAGGCCGAGGTGGGAAGGTAGAGGGAGGTTACCCTATAGGCATCAGGGAGTAATATTTTGCACTCAACGCCCGGTCTTCCAATCAAGTGTATTACACCATTGCCTGTACCTGATAAAGCCAAAGGGATGTCCGCGAATCAGTTTCCGAAATTGTGCATGAAAGCCGTTGAACCTTTCTCACCCGCTGCAAGAAGCCCAGAAACAGGCTCAATGGCCAGGGCGGTGACGTTGAGTGCATATTCAAAGACTCGCAATGAGCCCGGCTTCCAGTCCTGCAGCTCGCGCAGTTCGCTGGAAAGATCGAGGATAGGATCCCGCTTGAGAAACATGGCTGAAACTCACTGTGGGAACATCGCATTTCCGATGCATCGTGACACGTGACGATCCGGCAGCTCCGCTGGGAGCCTGGGAGAACGACCATCAGCGACGTCGACGTCATCTCGACACTCGTTACTGAGTCTGAATCTCTTTTTTTTTGCAGCCTGTCATGATATGCTACGCGGGAACCTCGGTAACACTATCAGTGCCCACTTATACTTTGACGTGTTTAGCGTTGTCTAAATCTCACCATGCCAGTTGACGCAGCGTCCATCATCATTGTAGGGATTGCGCTGTTTGGAACCATCCTTCAGGTTATTGTCAGTGCTTGGTTTAATCTACGTTAGGAAGAACACTAGAGACTCGACACGCTTCGTGGCGTTATCGCGAAGTACAGGGATCCTTTATACAGGGCGACCGAGGACCTTTTCTTCGAACTAAACAATATCATTGTACGGTATTTTGCGATTTTTGCATCAGATTCCGCCAATGATCGCCATAGGTTGTACGCCCTAATGCACACATCGTATGTGTTCGGCCAATTTTTGACTTGGGTCCACATTCTGCGACACGACATGCAGTTCTTCCTTCCATCTGCTCATACAGACGTCGACAGCAACACGATAGATGTCATATTACGACGCGTTCGTTCGACGCTGAGTACCGATTCTAGTCCTCGCCGTTTATGCTATGGACGGGGGAGCAGCTGGGAATCAGCGAGATAATGGTTGTCAGAGATGCTAAGGAGGATGGGGGACAGGCACGCTGCATGGGATATGCTACATTTTGTCAAAGATGGAGGGGCAGACGAGAAATTCCGGAGCTGGCTTGCTCCAATCGCGAAGGGAATGGAACGTTTGGCCAATCATCCCCACAAGAGGCAGTTGGAGAGAATGGCATACGTTCAACGCCTACTTGTTGATCTCGCGGAGCTTTTGAAACCTCAGGATCGCAACCCTGACATGAACCGTTGTACTTTGGCATCACCTAGATGCCCATTGCAAGCAATGCACAACTGACTCTCAGACACGGCGATCCCACGGCTCGAATGACGGAGAAGCCATGGTAGACAAGGAGAGCTTACATATTAGGAGTGCGAATGTCATACTATACGTTAATGTAGTGATACAAGGTGGTAGATCGAATGTAATGCATGAAATACACAGCAAATAATTTAAATGTCGGTTCCGGTTCAATGCCTCATCCACCGTTGGGTCTCGGGTGTGAGGATGCACCTCGTATTTTCCCTAGCCAACCCGAACCCCGCTTTATGGCCTTCCCGTCCATTCCACTCGGGTTCACGCTTACCGTCGGAGTAGCAGAGTCCTTGGGAGCAATCGTTTCTGGTGCCGTTATAGGCGCTGCTACGGTCGGCGTACGATTGCGACTTGGGGTAAACCCTGACTGAATATTGCTCAGTACTCTTCGGACCCTCGGCGTCGTACTGTTAGAAGACTCCTCCTTGTCGCCAGGCAAACTTTCTGCTGTGAAAGCTTGGGCTGGGACAATCCGGTTCGTTTCAAAGTCCTCGGGAGCTGACCGTTTCTTGCCCGTCATAACAGAAGGAGGAACATCAATATCCACGCTACGTCTTTTGGGATTGTTGGGTTTGAAGACAGGAAGAGGTGCTGAACTCTTCTCCGGAGTGACCGGCCTCGTAGATGCTGCTGCCAAATGAACTCTTGTCCGCTCCTGGTAAGGAGCTGTAATCAAAGCTGCGCGCTCAGATGACTCTGACGCGGGGGATGAACTGTTGGTCATAGTGATACTATTCCTATTCGATCGGGATTGGATTACCAGGTTAGGGGTGACTTGCGATGGAAGCGACGATGAACCACCTCGTGTTTCAGATGCAGTGGACGCCTTAGCAGCAGCTAACTTGGCTTGCAGGTTCTGCACTTTTCTCGTCAGCGCTTCAACCTTGCTAGAGAGCTTCTTGTTCTCTTTTAGCATTCTGTACCGACAGGTTAACTATACATCGGCAGAGCGTCAAATCTTGAACTTACTCAATAACGCGGTCGTCATTCTCCTCAATTTCAGCACATTTACGCTTCAGCAATTCCTCCATCTCGTTATTGCGTTCTTCAAGCTCCGCCAACGCATCTTCAAGGTTGGGCCTCGCCTTGAGGGAAGCCAGCTCGCGGGTCAGATTCGACATCTCGCGTTTGTGTTGTGCGCTTTGCAAGTTGAGATTCATCTCTGCGGTATTGCAGGCCTTTTGAGCTTGAGCAAGATTGTCCCGGATGCTCTCAATCTCGGACTCGAGGCTGGCAACCTTCCTTTCACTGTAGACGCTAGGTTAATAAGGAAAGATGAAAGAAACACTGATGTGCCTACCTCTCCTTGATTTGGCTTTCCAAGTATCTGTTATATGATTTTGCGCGTTGAATCTCAGCTTCCAGAGCAGTCATATCACATTGAAGTCTATGCTTCTCTGCCTGTGAAAGCTCTAAATCGTTTTCCGACTGCTTCAGCTGCTCCTCAATGGCAGACACGTCCCCAATCAGATCATCCAGTTGTGTTTGCATTTGCTGAATCTGGGTTTTCTGTGAGAGAAGTTCTCCTTGAAGAAGAGACTTTTCATGTTCGTGAGCTTCTACCTCTTCTTTTAACCTGTCGGACAGAGACGTTGAATTCGCTGACACCCGAGCTGCATCGGCACGAGCAATTTCAAGTTGTGCTTGTGTGTCCTCTAATTCGCCCTTCAGTCGGTGAACTTCTTTCTCGAGTCCGGTCCGTTGTCGTGTGATTTCGTCAATCGCAGTATCGAACGAAGCTTCGGCGTCCAATTTGTTGCGCTTTAATTCCTGAGTTTCCCGGGCGACCACAGAGAGCTCTTCCTTCAACTGCTCGACCTTCTTCTCCTGCTGTAATTTCAGCATTACCGAATTCTGCTCTGACTCTTTGCTTTTCGCGAGGTCCTCGCGAAGATCAGATAGCTCCTTTTGCATCGCTTGGCCAGAGCGAACAGACGCTAAAAGCTTCTCCTCGTACTCGAGCTCTGTGGCAGCCTGTCGAGCCTTGATTTCCTCCAATGCGGCAGATGTTTCAACAAGCTGCGATTGAAGTCGGCCAAGCTCCTCGATATGCCTCATCTTCAGCTGGACGACTTCGCCTTCGAGGTCACTGCTGGTCAGCTGTTCATCCTTCTTCAGAATGAGTGCCTCGAGTTCTTCCACCTTGGCAATGTGACTCTTCTCGAGTTCAGCAATGGTCTCCCGTAGTTGATCGGCCTCCAGTTCAAGTTCGGTGATTCTGGAAATCTTCGCTTCCAAATCGTCTGAGCTGCCAGCCCGAAGTGACTCGAGCTGTGAAGCGACGACATCCTTGTCTGCAGCATGAGAACTTACTTCCTCCTGAAGTTGTTTCGCCAAAGCAGCAAGGCGAGCTTTCTCGTCTATTAACGTGTGAATCGAATGTGACGTTTGGGCGAGATTCTCCTGAGATACGGCGAGAGCGACCACAACCCGATGGATATCTTCCTCCCTGTCCTTCAGATGACCGTCTCGTTCGCGTACTGCCAACTCGAGCTCGCTTGTCGTCATCAGAGTATGCTCATGCTCCTTTTGGACAAGCTCAGCTTTGGCATTCGTTGATATGACCCGTTCTTCTGCCAGGCGAACCTTCTCTTTAGAGCGGGCGACCACTTGGAAGGTCACACCGACCAGGGCAGCGACCATTTGCTCATTCTCCACCAGTTGACTCTCGACCCGTTCGATCTCCTCTTCTAACACTTCTACTCGCGCAATCGCGTCATCCCTGGCTTCTCGGGCATCTGCGCAATCTTCTACCATCGCTTCCTTCTGAGAAGCCAAAGTCTCCATCTCAGCCGTCAACTCCGTCAACCTATCTTCATTCAATCTGAGGTTCGTCTCTAGCCTCTTGATATCATGCTGGTGGATACCGATCTGCTCGTTACGACGCACAACTCGTCCTTCGAGCTCCTCGATCTGTTTACGAAGGGCAGATGTCGCTTCTGTAGAAGACATGTTTGATAACTGATGGAACTGCAGCGAGGAGTACCGTTTTTCTGCTTCAGCGAGCTCCCCTTGCGCAACTCTGAGGTCTGTGGTGAGATTCGTCACTTGAAGGCTGAGGGAATCACGTTCGGACTCGACCTCTTGAAGGGTATCGGAAATCTCGGACAATTGACCGTCCAGCCGCATCAACGAGGACTTGGTCTCGTCATGTGCCGCATTAGCCTCCTCTAGTTGTGAGAATAGGTCGTTACGATGGGAAGTCGCTTCTTCCAAGGATTCAAGCGAAGTCCGGAGCCTATCCTCCACCTGCCTTAGCGTTCCTTCCATAGCAAGGAGCGCTTCGGTCTTCTGCTTGTTTAAAGCTGAGGTTTGCGACAAGTCGCGAGTGACTGTCGTGAGAGAGTTGTGCAAATGACCTATCACTATTGCAAAGGCCAAAGTCGCTTTGTTGAGGCGAACATCATGCTTGGAATGTAAACTGTCGGCCATGTCGCTGTCGGGAGGAGATGAAGTAGAAAAGCTGGCGACCTTAGCCTCGAGTGCTGCTACTTTGAACTTTGACTCTGCCGTTAAGAAGTCAAGGCCCCGTTGTAGGTCATCCCGTTCTCCCCTTAAGCGATCGATGGCATTGAGAAGCCGCTCCATATTCTGTACTGCTTGCGGATCTTGCGCGGGGGGCGAAGGTGATTGTCTAAGGTCGAAACCCATGGTGAGATTCAAGTCATCTGATGAAACGGCCACTTACTGCTTCAGCCCTGCAATTTCATCATCGCGTTCGCGAATCGTTGCCTCGAGCACATCAATCTGCTTCCGTGCTCTCTCTACTTGATCCAGGGCCTCCTCTCTGTCTTGAACGAGTTCTGCATTCCGACTCTCTCCCTGTTCTCGCCTCTCTGCCTGAGCTAGTAACTGCTGTTCAGCTTGCCTTAGCCGCTTCCTCAAGAACGGCACTTCGTGTGCGTCACCTACGAGCCTTTCCAAGGCTTCTATCTTGGCTTCATCCTCATCAATCCTCCTCAACAACTCTTCCTCTCTCCCTTGCCCATCCTGACCGTTTTGAAGGTATTCCAAGTCTTCTTCTCTCTCGTTCAAAAGATCCTCTAATTCCTGAATCCGCTTTCGACTTCGAGCATCAAGGGCTATCCTTTCATTGTTAGCTTGAACAAGCTCCTGCTGCACGCCATCGAGCTTTCCGTTCACTGCCTGTAAATTTGCCTCCTTCTGGCTCAGCAACGCACGAGCGTCACTGAGCTCAGTCTCGAGAGTGGTAATCCGGAGGTTTGATAGTGACGAGGAACGTGGTCGCGGCATCCGTAGCTGTTTCCCGGGAGTAACTGGTGGGGAGCTGAGCTGTCGCAAATTTGCTTCCAATTCCCTGACTCGAGCTTCTAGAGCGCCCTTCTCCTTCTCCACCTTCGCAGCCTTAGCGTTGTATCCATCCGATGCATGTGACATTGAATCCAACGTTGCCTCCAACTCGCGTGCTTCCAAGTCCTTAGCCTTCATCTTCTCCTGTGCCAAACTGAGCGCGTTCCGTTGGTTTTCCGATGTGACTTTCTCGTTTCTAAGATCCTCAGCGCATTTTTGCAAATCGGTCTCGAGCTTTAAGGCTCGCTGGGTCTCCTCGTTTAGCTGTTCGGGAATAGTCAGAGGACAAGAAAAAGATAGGAGCTTTGTGCACACACCTTCCGTACGGCCTCATTGAGACTTGCTCTGATTTCCTCTAGTTCAGCTGCTTTCCTCATCAACTGTCCTTGCTGTGCTGCGATTTGAGCTTCTGCGAAATTGTTTTCATGCATTAGGTAAATTTGTTAAAACGTAGAGACAACTTACCTTTGCTTCCCAGCTTATCCTTGTGTGCCTGCATTTCTTCAGTAACGTCGTTCATCCCCAGTGTGAGGAGCGACATGACGGTAGTACAGTGATGCTAAAGGTTCAAGAGGACAAAAAAGGCAGCCAAGCCTTGCATCATTGTTTGGTCCACAACAAACGCGTCTGAGCAGGTGACCGTGGTACCCATGCCGGCAGTCTGGAGCGCTATGCAGCTGCTTGAAACTCAACTGACCAAAGGACTTTTGTCCTGCAATGGCTACCGACTTTTCTCTTTCTTTTGACTTCAGAGCGTCGACCACTATGACCCCCAACATACCCTACCCAAGGCCAACTTCCTTCGGCCCTAAAGAGCTTCCCTTTGTTGGCATGGGCACACAGAGATATTTTATTGCAAGGAATCTGGCCACCAGACGACTTGAAGCGACAACTGGTTCACTCCTTCTGATCTGGAATCGCACTCGGGAAAAGACCGAACGTCTCGCGCAAGAGCTTGGGGTGTCGCCGGTCGCTGTGGAAAGCGACATGATCCTTAGCTGTATGGCGAACGACAATGTTGTCGAGAGCACTTATGAAGTGTATGCGAAGGCGCTTTTGGTGCGTTGCTATATCCTGGTATATTTATGAATGCTCACCACTTCCTCAGCAAAATCTGCCCCAAAGACGCAAATTTTTGTTGAATACAGTACGGTATGTTTTCGTTCAGTTTTCGTTGTCGTGTGACTCGAATAATTGGAATCCATCTCTGGCAAGCGACCTGAATCAATTGGACAAGGCATTCTTAGTGCACGCCTTGTCACTTGCCCAGTGTTCGGACTACCCCGACAGCTGAAAAGGCTAACTTGGTTCTGGCAAGTTGCAGTCAATTCAGTCCCGATATCTTTGTTCTTATTCCGGTCAGGAAATGAGTGGAGATTATCGGTCAAAGCAGGGAGTGGCCCACCTTTGGTGCCTACAATTGGAAGAAACAGTCATTGACCTTGGCGAAGATCTCGAAAATGGAAACATTTCGTCTCTCTACCATCAGCCCCGTATCTTCATGCAGCGTTTTTTTTTTCAGCACCGGCCTTCAAGTTAACTGCAATTCACTGACCATAGGTATACACGAAACACTGGGAGAAGCCTTCGCATTGGCGGATAAGGCAGGCATTAGCGGTAATCAGGTGCATAATCTCGTCAGAGGTACTTATCGTCCATCATTCCTTGTCCGGAATCGTCTGACGACGCCGCAGAAATCTTCCCTGTTCCAAGGTAATGGATGGTCGTCACACACTCTTGTCTATTTAAACTGATCTTTATGAAAGCACGATTACGTATGCGGAACGAATGGCTTGCAACAAGTTTGACGGTTCCTCTGGGTTCAACATCAACGGTGTTAAGGATGCTACGTGAGTGTCCACCTCGATTCTACGCTAATCCCGGCTTTTGAAAACCTCAACCAGCCATTTTGATGCCTGTTATAGATGTTGCATGCCAGCGGCTGATCTCTACTCGAGCAATCCATGTCGCTTAGCAACTGGAGAAAAACTTGGCCTTTGAAACTTCGGATTGGAACGGTATCATCGCGGGCCCGCGTATTGCGGCTGGGCTGGATCCCTTTAAGAGTAGCAAGGCAACTCGGGCCTTGACGATATCGAATGACTTAACTGAATACCCTTAGTAGCAACCCAATATAGTTCCAGAGGTAGAAGAGTAATTCACTCGGCTCGTGGATACTGGTCAAATAAGACATGAGATACCCGAGGGAAATGGACTGTCATTTCTACCCAGCGTGTCTAAGTACCTGCAGGGTGTCTTCAACCTTCTACGTCAGTGTGCTCATAACGACATTGCTAGTAATATGATTCCAACTCTGCTTAGCTTCCTGTGGTATGAATCGCTTGCCGATAAGAAGTAAAGCTTGGGAAGGTTCGTGACGTCGTATCAAGTCTCCTAAAGCGCCAAATCGTAAGACTTGAAGCTTGACCTCGCACTCCGTTTGCGCTTCTCATCATTACGGAAAAAATGACATTTGAATCGGGTAGCCTTGCAGTGATGCAAAGCATAAATCTCGCAGAGTGAGAGCATGGATCAACCTATGTATCGCTTGAGCGGTCTTTGACACATATGTTCACGAAACCGCGAGGTTCTGGAGTCCACAGCTCCAGAGGAAGAATCAGAACGCGGGAAGCCTGGGAGCAGTATACTTCGTAGATAAGTGAGCAAGGCTATTTTAGTGACGTCAGTATGATGCAGCTCAATCGATGAAAAAACCAAGTGACAGTGACGAAGAAGGAAGCACGTTTGCCCGATAAAAGAGTGCGTCCATTCACAGCTTGTTCTTCAAATACCATGTCGGCCACAGCAAACCCCAGCTCCTCGGGCGCACCATCCAGAGTTACACGTATGTTTCCCCTCGATCGTTTCATTAGAAGATATTCTTAGATTTGGACAGTATCTCTCGGTCACTTGCCTAGCAAAAAGAACATCAAAGCACCCTGGCCGCGTACGCCGACTCGAGTTGACCCCAATAACCCACCTTGGCCTGCTTACCGTGGCTACCATGAATACTCTTTTGCCCATGAGACTATGCAATCACGATTGCCAACGATCTTGGGCAAGGCTATCGATGATGTCTCAAGAACCCTCAACGAGCAGTCGGACGAGGAGAAGATTATCGACCTAGTGAACTGTATCGAGCGCATGGAGAAACTGATGGTCGACTTGAGCGGTAACGCCAAACTGAGGCCGATCCTTGACGATGGCGAGGCAGATGTTGCCCTGTGGAACAAGGAGATTGCCAAGTATTTCCAGGGCAAGTTACATCGTTCAAGTTTCTCATCTTTGTCATTAACACGATGCTGCTTTTAGGAAAGGACTTTATGAACGCGCCCTGGCTCTTCGCTGAAGCATACAAATACCGTCGTCTACGCGAATGCTTCAGTGTCTCAAAATTCTGGAGCGATTACGATGTCTTCTACAGACAAAAAGTATGCATTGCTATGTCTCCAGGCGTCGCTCCTTTAATCATTATCCTCAGTGTGACACTTTCTCGCGTTCATCACAAGCTGTTTTTGAACTCTCCACGCGATTTGCTGAACCATTCACCCTAGCCGAGAAACTATCCGCCGATGAAAAACTCGAAGCTGAGCGTTTGATGTTCCTTGAGCTCACGCAAGGTGGGCAACCAAAATCATTCATTTTGCCGTTCTTCCGCTAAAGCAAAATTGCAGTGTGTCTTTGGGGTAACTCAACCGACCTTTCCCTCCTCATCAACATGACGGAAGAGCAAATCAAAGCTCTCCAGTCCACTGGCGGTGACCATCTCGCTGCTACCGAAAAGAATATTCTCGGAAATCATTTGAACAAGCTCTGGGATACAGTCAAGGAACTGAGGGAGAAAACAGGTGGCCGAATCGACTTTGTTCTTGACAACGCTGGGTTTGAACTCTACTGTGACTGTGTCTATGGTCGGTAACCCAATTGTCATGTATAAGCATTTGCTGACAACTTCGTACTGCCGCTGTTTAGCTGACTTCCTAATTCAAAGTGGTCTCGCCAAGGAAGTCCGCTTCCACGGAAAGCGATACCCTTGGTTCGTGTCTGATGTAACGAAAAAGGATTGGAATTGGCTTTTGAACACCATGGTCTACGGACACCTCTTCCCTAACGCTTCAGACCAAGAACTAGAGTCTGTGAGAAGGCTCGGCACTCGCTGGAAGGTGTGTCGAATTCAAGATCTCGCAGACGACTGACCACCGTTCCATTAGCAATACGAAAAGGAGGGTAAATGGGTCTATGAACAACATCCGTTCTGGTGTACTGGATACACCTACTGGGACCTCCACTCAGAAGCCCCCGATCTCTTCCTCCATCTATCTCGTTCCGATCTCGTCTTCTTCAAGGGTGATTTGAACCACCGCAAGTTGACCTACGACTGCGCGGCCCCTGCTAGCACGCCGTTTGATGTTGCCATTGGACCCATGGCCAACTCAGCCGGTGCACCAAAGGTGGCTAGCTTGCGTACCATTAAGAGTGATGTTGTAGTTGGTCTTGGTGACGAAGGGGATGAAATTGCAGAGAAACTGGACAAGACTGAGCCTGGATGGAAGATTAGCGGCAAATACGTTAGTCCCCTTCATTTCCAATCACGAATGGTCACTAATCACGATTCCGTAGGCTGTGGTTCTGCTCTCCGAAGGTCGCCCTGGTGAAAAAGTTCGTTTCGCATAAATAGGATGTGGAAACCCCCGCTATATGTATATCTTTCCTTTTATTCAGTCTGACACATGTACTATCATTATCATTGTAAACTGTTGGGAGTAGTGCAAACCTGTCATGTCTCGTTGTATAATGTTAGTAGCCCAGAGCAGAAACACGAATACTTTGACAATAGCCAACATGAAAACTAGCGAAACAGTCTATTTATCCATCTCAAACTCGTGATACAGACAGCGTGAATACATAGTGATATTACTAGAAACATTACCTACATCAGACCCTCTGCCGTACAATTATTTCATTATGCGCATCAGTCAATCGAGATCATCCCAGCTTCCAGGAAAATGATTATGGTTGTGTTCGTTCCTTGGCCGACTACTGGAGGGCCGTGAATTAGGATCGTTGACATTTGGAGCAGAATTTCTTCGCAAATTCGAGAAGCTAGACCGACGAGCTTCGGGATCACTCGGGGACCTCGTATGTCGTGATGTCGAGCTTGGATTGGAAGATGATCCGCTACTACCGCTTCCTCCCAAGCCGAAAAGACTTTGCAGGAAACCACCGCCGCCACCATGTCCGGAATGGCCGTCCCGACCAGGAGAGCGTGGCCGGGATGAGGAATTCGGAGGCGAGCCACTGCTCCCTGATGGTGGTGGTGAACTGTGGCTTGGTTGAGGTACGAGCTGGTGTCTACAATTCAGGTGAATGAAGGATGCACATCGACAAAAAGTTTAGTTTTACCTGCATACCGGGCATGTTCCGCTGGACTTGAGCCATGGCAGAATGCAAGGTTCATGGAAAGGGTGCTTGCATGGCAATGTCACCACTACTTGTTCATCCGGATCCTCTGTCTCCAATGTAAATTGTTCTTTACAAACGGCACAATCTTTCTGCAGCATGGGGGCTGAGTACACGCGTTAGAAGCCCTCTTGTTGCGCGATGAATTAGAGAACGAAGCTCACAACCAGCCTCGAGTACTTCACGAGGTAGATTCGAAATGATTTCTTCTGTCGCCGGAACAGGCCTAGATGCATTTGATTGTTCCATCAATTGAGAAATGATCTGGTCAAGAGCTGAGAATGGTGTGAGCAAGCTTGAATCTTAGATGTCTAATAGCTGGCGGACCTTCTTGGTTGAAAACATAATCACCCATCCGTCCTCTTTCGGTAGGGTCCATTCCGCCAAACATATCACCAATTGGTCCTCTGTGCCCCAGCATTGCCATAAGATACTGTGCCATAAGAGCACCAGTGATTCCGTTATCTCGGTCAGGTCCGCTTCGCAGGTATCTGCAGTCAGCTTATCAACTCGTTTCAAGCACGATACCAATTTACTCACTCGGACATGGTTGGTATCCCACCAGGCTGACCACCTAACGTCCGAGGACCACCGACTGTGAATGTTCTGGTTCCGCCGCCGCCGCCGCCACTGCTGTGGAACTGAAATGTGATTCCGCTGCCGGAAGACTGCAAAGAATGAGTACGTTGACACTTTTCAGAAGTGCAAATGCGTACAGGTGGGGAGTCAAGACTGGTTCGAGGTGAACGCGGACTTCTTGGCCTTGACCTTTCAGACGGTGGTCCTCTGTTAATGAGACCTTGCAGGAGCACTGCGGACATCGCTCAATAATGACAATTGATACTCGCGAAGTGACTCACTCATGACGGGGTCTGCACCTAGGGGAAACTCATCTCCAATATCTCCACGGTGAAATTCACGAGGGTCGTCCTCTGGATCTTCTATCTGAAAAATGAGGTGGTGTAAGGTATTTCTTCTACTGCGTCTAACGGTTTCGACAAACTTTCTCGACAAAGGAGCCACGGCATGATGCGCATACCGGCTCAGGTACCTGCAGACCTATTGTTGAGCAGTCTCAAAGCTCAAAGAGGTCAAAGAACACGCACCATCAACGGTCTCATCTCTGCATTGCACTAGACCCCAATCGATTACTCAGCAGTAGAGGCGAAGTTGACAAAGTTGTGGACGTACTTGGTGACAATACCACATAGGTTCTCTAGAAGCCATCTTGGCCAACGTTAAATTTGAGGAAACGAGTGAGAAATGGGGTGAGGGAAAGCCTAGAGAGGTGAGTGTAAGCGGTGAATTACTGGCGTGGGCAAGCGTTACTGACCGATGTGACAAACTTGACGTCACGCGCGTGTTTTCACCCACCACGTCAACAGCTCCTACTGTGAGTCCTGCTTCCGCCTCCTCTTGTGATGAACATTTTGGTTCCCTATTATACGAGTCACTCAGTACAGATGAGATAAGATACCGGGTTTCACTGAATTTTTCTCATGTTGGGTCTGGAGACGTGGCAACTGATTCCATTTGCTCCCTTCCAGGACGGGCTTAGTCAGTCTGATTGGGATTCAGGTGCCGCTAGTGAGTGTCAAGGTTGTGGTGAACGGAGAATATACTCACGAGATTAGCGTTACGTGTCATGGAGCGATACTCTTTTGAAGTGTTTATGCCAGCGGTCTTTGCCCTTGTCATGATTCTGCACGACTGCGTTATCGCAAGCAAATTATCGAGTCCGAAGCCAGTATCGAGAGCATGGAAGACTTTGAGTTTCCCTTTCCGGAATTTCTTACACTTGGAAGACCTTGAGGAGCCCGCCATTAGAATCGTTGGGTCCTCCGTTACAACATTACGGCTTCTTTCGGTTTTCGCAACTCTTCAGTCGACAGGCTGGCTCGGCTTTTTTGTATATTCCCTTGTTTTGCAAGACGTTCAAATGATAATTCAGTCAATACTGGCCGCCATTACTTGGGTGCGATTCTTGAGTTGCCCCCTGCATTACTCTTTCATTGAACAACCCTTGCTTCGTAGGCATATGCGTCGCTCAGAGTCACAATGGTACCACCATCGACTCCGCCTTATTTATTGATCATTTTTGCTAGCGCTCATGTCCTCATACCTGTCGTCGAACTCGTGATTGGATCAGACGGCATTTATCATAGGGAGACTGTGCTTAAAGTTCTTTCTTTTATCTGTCCACTGGCCTTCGTCTGGCTTGCTGGTACACTGCCTTTACGAGCTGTGACACCAGGCGACATGGTCGCCAAACCTGACGACGTGAGTCTCCAAGGAAGATGAGCGCATGAAGCTGAGGTTCACACCATTGCTTCTAATAGGTTCCGTCAGTTACCCAAACATGTCCAGAAGATGGCGTCAATCTGTGGTCCTGGTCAACGTTTTCATTTGTGGAACCAATCTTCGCAGTTGCCACGCAGCACACTCTCAACGATAGCGACGTCTGGAGGCTATCTCCATTCTTTGGGCACAAGAACCTATTCAACAAATGTCTGGAATATAGAGCGCGGCACCCTAAGCACTCGCTACTTCGGTTTCTCTTAACTTCAAACTCGTTAGACCTGATTTTGGATGTAGTACTAGAGTTATGGAGTGCCATAATCGGTACAGTGATTTGCACGCCAATTGTGTCTACTTACTGAAATCATGTCATTAGGTTTTGTACCGCCATATGCTCTCAAGGAGATCTTGGCCGTGCTTTCAGAGGATACGCCTGAATCGAGACGTACTGCCTACTACTGGGCGTTCATTACGTTTATTGCACACCTCTCTTTCGCACAAGTTGATCTCTTCCAGCAATGGCATACTCGTAGATGCTATGAAAGGACCCGGGGACAACTCTTCTGCA
Organism: Moniliophthora roreri; assembly: GCA_001466705.2. Classification (NCBI taxonomy): domain Eukaryota; kingdom Fungi; phylum Basidiomycota; class Agaricomycetes; order Agaricales; family Marasmiaceae; genus Moniliophthora; species Moniliophthora roreri. The sequence continues at coordinate 2,313,755 of LATX02000001.1, read as the reverse complement.
CCATCCACCATAAGGCTTTGAAACGGGAGGACGTGGCAGGCAAGGTTACATCTAAAAATGAAGCCAACAAGAGCGCCGACCTCGGACGGATTGTAAATCTGATGCAAGGTGATTCGTATGCCGTTGCACAACGATTCTGGGAGTTTTCTGCGCTTTTTGCTTCGCCCGTTCGACTTGTCATCGCTCTTGTTTTCCTTTACAAGTAAGGTACTAAACATGTATGGCGAAGATTTACTGACATCAAACAGGATCATGGGATGGTCCGCACTGTCAGGCGTGGTCATCGTCCTCGTAGCCTATGTTCTCAACTATCCATTGGCCAAATACAATGTCTATGTGGGTGGTCATTCTCGTGTTACAGCTCTCCATGATGACCTCGGTGCAGATAACGAGACAATCGTGGAAGGCCAAGGATGCCCGTATGAATATCGTGAATGAACTTCTTCAAAACATCCGTTTTCTGAAGTTCTATGGCTGGGGTAAGGAGATTGATTGAATCCTAGGCCCTTTACTAACCAAGTCTATAGAGAATACTTGGGGCAGAAGAACGAACGTGCTTCGAGAGAGCGAGCTGAAGTGGCGTGTGAAGCAGAACATAGTTGACACCCTCATCACCTTCATATGGCGAGTGGCTCTCTTTTATGAGGCTTCGCTGAAAATCTGAACCGGTGGATAAATAGGACATGGATGCCCTCTGCGACAGCACTCGCCTCCTTCATCTGTTATACACTTATTGCTGGCCAGCGTCTTACAGTCTCAACTGCATTCACCGCTATCGCTCTTTTCTCTCAATTGCAAGGGCCTATGACCGAAATCCCCGAAAAACTATTTGCCTTGTTACACGGTACAAGATACTACTGTCAGCCACTGTTCTGACATTTACTAAGATTGCTTCTTTGCAGCGTACGTATCAATGCAACGAATAGAACAGTTTCTCGAAGAGGACGAAGTACCGGAATGGGCATCTACACTCGCTTCAAGTACACTCGCAGACAATGATGGCCATATTGGGTTCTCCAATGCAACCTTCCAGTGGCAAGCGAGCCCCAAGTCAGATATTCCTGATAGTTTTCAGCTGGGACCTCTCGATGTCGTCTTTCCGGAGGGTAAACTCACACTAATCAGTGGACCTACTGGATCAGGGAAAAGTGCTGTTCTAGCCGCTTTATTAGGAGGTACAGTGTACCCGGTAGATTCCGACATCAGAAAGACTGACATGTCTCAAGAGATGTATTGCGTCTCTGGCCGTGTTTTAATAGACAAGTCTAATCATCAGGTAGCTTATTGCGGTCAGAATCCATGCAAGTGCCCCTATTGCTTTTACCTTGTTACTGTGTTGAGCACGTTCCATTCCAGGGTTAGAACATGCTACCATTCGTGACAATATCATTTTCGCCTCTAATTATGGCTATGATGAGGAACGTTACAATGCAGTCCTAGAAGCCTGCGCGTTAAAGCGTGATCTGGACGTGTTTGCTGCAGGCGATATGACGGGTATGCTTTTCCCGGAGGCCTTTTTCTCCGACTCATAATTCTTTTCTCCCCTTCTCGAAGAAATTGGCGAGAAGGGTATCACGCTCAGCGGTGGACAGAAAGCTCGGATTGCTCTAGCAAGAGCTGTCTACTCTCAGGCAAAGGTAGATGGTTGTTTTGTCAGATTTGATGTCGTACTCAATTGAAATTCCTAAGTGTATACTTCTGGATGATCCGTGAGTCGAATTCAATGCAAGTCGCTGAAGATGTGTTCTACATACTGACTTCCTCATAGCCTGGCTGCTGTGGACATGCACACCGCCCAACATCTTGTCGAGAAATGCTTTTCGGGTGAACTAATGCATAGGCGTACTGTCTTACTCGTCACTCACCATATCAGCCTTGTGCTCCCCATTTCTTCGTACCTCGTTGAACTTTCTCATGGCTCTGTGATCAAGCAGGGTCCTATTGAAAGCTTTTCGCAGAACGAACTTCGAAAGGTCATAGAAACCGAAGATGAACCTTTCGTGATGGAAGACAAAGCAACGACCTCCGAGCCCTTGGAAAACGAGGCGGATATGGAGAAGGATACCCTCAAGTCACGCTCAGACGTAGACGGGAAGCTGGTTGAAGTGGAAGCTCGAGCCGAAGGTCGAGTCTCAATGGTCACCTACTTGACCTACATTCGTGCGGCGGGATCTTGGTCTTGGATATTGACCTTTGCCTTGATGCTACTGATTCGAGGTATCAACATAGGAAATCAGGTAAGTAATCAGCTACAAAAGCCTTCAAAAGCAACGAGTTCATCGACTTTTCATTTCCCAGTTCTTTTTGGCTGCGTGGGGTGAAGCATATGAGACTAGTTATCACACAGTTTTCCGAGCTTTCGTGACCACCAGCGTCGGATACCCTTGGGAGAACTTTCCTTCCCCTGAAATCGACGTAAAGCCCTGGCTCCTGGTGTATTTCTACATTTCTTCGGCGGGTGCATTCTCCGTACTTTTATACATCGCATTGGGCTACTACGCCAGCCTCCGGGCCTCCCGCACGCTCTTCGTTGCACTTCTCATGCGACTAGTTCGTGCCCCTGCTCGATTCTTCGACATCACCCCGGTTGGAAGGATATTAAACAGATTCACTACGGGTACGTTTCTTTGTTAGTTGCAAGCCCTATCTCGCGGGACCCGACAGACAGCTCGCTTGAGGGGCACAACATTTCTTAGTGCTCATCAAACCGTTCGCTAGACATTAATACGATCGACGGGGCGCTCCAAAATTCTGCTCGTTCCTGTTTATCGGGAATCTTGAATTTTATCGCCTCATTCTTGGTCATACTAGTGGTCCGTGATTTGAGATGGATCTGCAGGGTTCTCTCTCACTTCTTGACATCAGGTCATCCCAGTGTTCGCGCCCATCGCATTATTCATCGCATGGCTCTACATCCGACTCGCTCCGCCTTACATTCAAGCTTCTAGGGACCTGCGGAGGTTGGAGTCTGTGTCCCTTTCTCCAACTTTTGCTGGTTTTGATGAACTGCTTCGTGGCATCACTCACGTCCGGGCATTTGGCATGGAGAGTCGGTATCAGAATGCTTTCTATGGAAAGGTGAGCCTTGTGATATTCCTGTGACCCAGAGAGCTGAGCAAAGTGGTATCATTCTTAGGTGGATAAGTTCCAGTCATTTGACCACGTATACGTGTGTGCTTTCAATTCTCTGGCTCTCTTCGAACTCTTACGTGGACTGCCGATTCAGTGGCTCGTGAATTGCTGGCTTCGTTGGAGATATGACTGTTGTTATCACTTCCTTTCTATCTAAAACCTATACTCACAAGTTATGTAGGTCTAGGTTCTGTGGTTGTCTATGCCACAACTGTATTCTCGCTTTGGATGGGAATAAAGAATGGGGCTACTGCTGTCGTTATTGTTCAAGCTGGTATATTTGCTGAGGCTAGCCGCCAGCTCGTACGGTATGCAATTATCTTACCTTCGTTCCTTCATTTCTCTCATCGAAGCTTTTTAGGGTGGCTGCCCAACTAGAGCTAGATTTTAATAGCGTTGAACGAGTTACAGAGTATCTCGGCATACCTCAAGTACGGTCGCTCCTCTGTTTCAATTCTTCTGGTGCTCATGTGTTTTGGCGTGGTGTCAGGAAGCACCGGCCATTATTGACACGAAAAGACCACCAGCCTGGTGGCCATCCAGCTCTGGACCGTTGGTTGTGGACAACCTGAGTGTTCGATACGCCCCACACCTACCAACAGTTCTGCGGGATCTGACTTTCACAGTCAAACCCTGTGAAAAAATCGGCGTCGTACGTCCATCTCGAACACTCTGACTACATTCAGACCGTTTAAAGTGGTTCATAGGTGGGAAGAACGGGGTCTGGGAAATCTACTTTGGCACTTTCACTTCTTCGAATGATTGAGCCACTGTCTGGGAAGATTTTGTGAGTCATCCATTTGCGTAGACCAATCTGCTTCTATCTTGTTGACACGGAACTAGTATTGATGGTATTGACATCTCGACTATCGGATTGGGAGACCTCCGGACGAGGATTACGATCGTCAGCCAGGACGTTTCCCTTTTCTCGGGCACCCTTCGAACCAATCTCGACCCCCTTGGAGACAATAGCGACGAGGAAGTGATCGAAATAATGCGACGCTGTCATCTACCATCGGTACTAAACCACAAGGGCGATGTCGATGAGCGTACCCTACTCGATCTTCCGATTAGCCAGGGATCCCTGAGTGGCGGTGAGAGGCAGCTTGTGGCACTTGCACGGGCGGTCCTCAGGCGAGTTTTTCTAGCCCTGACTTTCCTCACCACCTCATTGCAACTTGTTACAGACGCACAAATATAATCATTCTAGACGAAGCTACTTCGCAAATTGATACGCAACTAGATGAGAATGTATGTCATTGATGATTTGGTCCCTTGAGTCAGTACTGATTTTTCCTCTAGATTCAAAGAACCATCCGAGAAGAGCTGTCTGGTGCCATCGTGATAACGATTGCTCACAGATTGAAAACCGTTATTGACTATGATAGAATTTTGGTCTTGGATGATGGCGAGATTGCCGAGTTCGGGAGCCCGCGAGAGTTGCTGCAGAAATCCGGAGGGTTGTTCAGAGAAATGTGTCGACGAAGCCCTGATTGGCCTATTTTTGCGTCGCTAGCTACTTGATATAAACGAATAGTAGACATTTGTCTCAGTGGTTGTTCAATGAGAAAAAGTGCATTTGACATGTGGGAATGATGTTGGCTGGAGAAGCAGTGTGTAGAGACGACTTATCAGTATTCGAATGATTCTGGGTCGAACATAATACTCCACTCTTCAGGAATGCAAGCCAGACCTCAGGCTAAAGTGCGGGTGGCAGAAGTAGGTACAGCACAGCATAGGGTAGGTAGATGTAAAGTACCGATTTTAGTCCCGTTTGCAGTGGTGTATGCACATTAGGTCCTTTTGGCCTAATTGGTACGTGAAGTACCCATTAGCTATGGTGACCGTGTATGGGGGCGGAGGTGAAGGATATAGAACAAACGGCGTCAGTCCCTCCGGCAGCTGTTTAACGTTGCATGTGTCTTCCAGATGGGGCGTGTGTGCGTGATTCTTACATCTTTGGTCGTCGGGACCTAGATATTCTTCCTGTACCTCCCTGCAACCAGTTTAACCAGTTCCTCCCCCCTTCTGTCCCATGGCCGAAGTTTCACGGTCGGTATTAGCATACCCAGCGTGGCAGCATCTAGTCTTGCAATGCAGAACTTGATATGAGGATGATGACGGATTTGCACTTCGAGAACGTCGACCACCCTCTGAAATGGTACCCCTACCCGAAGTGCCGGAAAAAAAGGGTATGAAAGCGTTTTTGAGGTATAGAGCATTCGGCACTCGGTTCCCAAAAAACCTCTCGTGAAACCGTTTCGGTGGGGTGCTTCGTTGGCAAATTGGTAACGACGGTGAAGCGTGTGGCAGTCCGAGTCAGACTTTATGGTGTAGCAAGCCCAACAGGAAACCACCCTACGGCACCGGCACCTGCACTTTTTTGCTTTATATCCCGACCGGCTTCAGAGTAGCGTCGAATATGACAGACACAATGGCGGCGCTATCTGGAAAGCAATGGTGAACCCGACTGAGAGAGCAAATTGTGAGCGGTGCCAAATGATGACTCACATCGTTGACAGCACGATAACTAGGTTGCAATCTAGGTTTACAAGGAGGCTACCAAGTAAGTCATCCGAGGCATTGCGGACTATAATGGCGCGTTCAAGCTTCAAATACCGTCATTTGGAGCCCCAAGCTCCGAGGTCCCCAAGAACGCCATTCAGGCTTTGCTTGGTTTTATGCTGTGCAATTCCGTAGCAATTACATGTGCAACATATCTAGAAAACAATCAACGAAGTACTAATATCCCATCCGATTCGACCCAGACATGGCTTCAAAGTTTTCTCCATCATAGGATCTGGTCCGCAGGCAAGGATGACGCCGTTTTGTGAGGGTGGTGGCAAGTGTTTTCGGAGCATCACTTCGTCCACCTTGCCCTTACCATAACGCCAGTTTCTCGGGATCCCGGAAATAGTACTAAGGGTGTAATGCAATTTGAAGCGTTTTGGTGCCAGCGCAACGAAAGATTCCAATTGCTCTCTACACAGGATATCATTTTCCGTTCGATTGGCGTAAAGCACCCATAAACGAATGTTAGCGTCAGTCTTCAATTCCCCGTTTACAATGTATGTTAGGATTTGGAAAATAGGCGTGATACCTGTCGAACACAAGTAGGTACTAGGGCGCCGTGAAGACACAAAGGAAGACATACCGCTACCAGCACAGACCATACCAACGTCTTTGACGACTCGGCTGACAGTTTTGTACATGATAGTCGAGCTGCCCTTCCAGATGAATGAGCCGAATGGGCCCTTCACCTCAACGGTTTGGCCGACGATCAAATCGTAGAAACACATGGTCATCTTTCCACCTTGCGGGAACTGTGCGTTGGGGAAATAGAGCCTGTTTTATATGATTAAGAAAATGCTTCTGCGACAGCTTTGACACGCACTTGATTAGGAAATCAATCTTCCCTTTCTCGTCGGTAGACGAAATGGGCGTGTAGGCACGTTGGATAAGTTCGCCTGTCCTCCTGCTCTTCAGGCGAATAAAGACATGTTGCCCAGCTGGAAGTCCGAGCCCCTGTTCAGGGTGGTCAAGTGCAAAGCGGAAGGTGTATGTGTTGTAGTTCGACGGTATGATCTCCGTCAGGTTCAGTGATTTCCATTTCTTCGGGTTTAAGAATGCCAGCGAGGAGTGTTCAGACGTCTTCGTTCTCAATGTAATGCCCTCTACTGCAGGGGTAGGCGCGAGAGATTCTGTTTCTCGCTGACTTCTCGAGATCGATTCAAGTGTACCAATGTGGAACTGCCGAAGTCTCTCTTTGGCGTCTATCGAATGAATAGCCTGTTCCGTCATGAGTACAATGTGTGGGTGGGTAAAACCACACTCACCATGAAGTCCTCTGTGGCATCTTCTCCTTGATTGATCACAATGGAGTCTTCACCCCCGGGATGCTCACTGAGGTACTCTGTAGCATCATAGACCTCCCCAGATATCTGAGAAATTTGGTTATAGTAGTGAAAGCTTTTGGATGAAAGCTACTCACGCTAAACCAACACTTGCTTTTAGCCTGCTCCTCGAACTCTTCCAAGCTGATCACTCGATTAACACCTTCTTTTGTCCACTTTCCTGACTGACGAGACAAAATAGGAAGAGCTTCCGCCCGTGTTTCTTTCTCCTTCACCCGGAGAGACGAAAATTGAGGCTGCAAAACGTCGAGTGACTGCTCCTTGAAGCGCTTCAACGGTGTCAGGGCCAAGATGATCTTCCGAGATATAGTATGCTACTGACCTCCATCCAGCCAGGAGTTGTCATGCCTACAGGTGCTGGATGTTCGAATCGCAATACAGAACACCCGGTATCATCAGTGCGTTTGACTACTGCCACCCGGAACCACCTGCACTATTATCAGGATCGAGTTCAAGCTCAATGCAATTTGGTGCTCACCAATTATTTAGCATGGACGTGGCATTGGTATACATGTCTCGAGGTTGCATGTTTCCACTTTCGTCCATTGCTCGTACCGTTATGCAGTCGCTGTCCGCAAGCGTATCAATCGGAATTTTGAAGTTCCAAAAGCACCAGCAGCTGAAAAAATATGGTCAGCAATAAATAATTAATGATCAACGTAAGACGAACAAGCAAGTATCGCGTTCGGTCAGATCGAGAGTTCCATATATCTCGTCCTGATGGGCCACTTTTCGGTAGTTGTCCTCCGGATAAGCACTGCATCACGTCGTTAATTTAAAGCGCTCGCGGTCGTACGTTCAGACCCTACATATCAGCTAAAGACCAGGTTCGGCCATCGTCACATGATAGTTCCACACGCGTGATGCGTCGACCTCCTCCAGAGTATGCGTAACCTCGAACCTCATAGGAATCATTTTGGGATGTCACCCTGAGCTCCTCAGCATGCTCTGGTTTCACAATCGCGCTGCATTTTTGAGGTCAGACATCAATGAGGACTTTAGTTCAAACTCACCTGTTGACACTCAACTCGCTAAGCGGGAAGGAAGATTAGAACCATGCCACGCACAAACGTCATTGAAACCCACTTGATTAGATACCTAGAATCGTACCACCACTGCTTCTCCGCTCGTGCTTGCTCCGGCGAAAGTTGAATGGGAAGTATTCGATTATCCTGACAATGTGCCTTGAATCAGAGGAATCGAGGTATTGTATATTCGATCTACTCACAAAATAATGGAGCTGGGGTCAGGTTCTTCAGCACGTGAAGGATCCTAGAGAGCAAGATCACTTACGTGGTGTTGACTTTCTGCAGTCGAAACTTCAATGCTTTTGAGCCACTGAGTATAGTCGGCCAGTGAGTTCGCACTGCCAAGGGCGTGGTGACTATACCTTAACTGACCGACCACCTATCTGTCCAGGGATGATGATTCTGACGGGAAACCCATGGTCAGGCTCGAGCGGAAGCCCATTCATGGCCCAAGCTGGCGAATAGATTTAGTCAGCTACTCTGCCTCAGGACAGTGCTCCAATAAATACCGATGAGCATTCCCCTTTCTTTATCTGAGGCCCAACTGAACCGCTGAGATGTACCGTAGGGGCCGTTTGGTAATGAATCACCTCCTTCAAAGATGACATGTTTAGCTTGACGACGGTCTGCGCCAACATACTCCAGCACGTCCGCAAGATACACTCCCGTCCACAATGCCGTTGAGACTAACAGAACGGAGTGAGGAGGGAAGAACAGCGACGAAACTTAGATACATACCCCCACCAGAACCCCAATTGAACCCAAGACTTTTGCGCACAACATTCTGCTCCTTGCGTCGATTACCTGCACAAACAAGAGTGACAGGGAGAGTTACAATCGAGAAGAGAGATTTTAGGTCAGATATTGAGAGGGAAACTTCCTCTCTGACCAAACCGCGGATGTGTATCTTCCAGGACTGGGCCACTTCTTCGTCCACTCGAGGAACGGCGCCATGATTTCTCACAAAGTGGAGATGCGCAGGCGTAAGAAAACCCTAGACATTGCGGTAAGTATAAGCAGAACCGGCCTCAGCGTCAGAGGTGGCCTACAACATCATACAATTTAGACAACTGGGCTTCGCTGTTGAAAGGGTGCTTTCCAGTAAGCCGAATCAGGTCTGGGTTTCGCTTCACCCATGAATCTGGAGTTTGTGAATCCTGAAAAAAATGAGATAATGACAAAATTTGGTGATACATGCTTACTGCAGCTGCTATTTGAGTTGGGGTGATATTTTTAGGCAGGCAGGGGAAGTAATTGGGCAAGGAAGGGCAGGGATTCGACTCCATTCCTTTACTCAGGCGCAGAGAGAATTCTGGGATGTACGAACAGATGTTTCGAATGAGTAATGCCACCGATTGCTACTTGGGACATATTGCAGAGATAAGAATAGACCATTACCCTTAGGACGTAGATAGCGAGATAACGGCGACTGGGTCAAATTTAGGTAGTCCCCATGGGGAGTGAAACAAACCGATAAGCTTTCTCCTTATCTCTGGGAAACTTCTGATTTCTTCCTATCCTTCAGAGCCCAAAGATAAGACAGCCGAACACAGTGAATGTAATTTTCAACACGAGGTAAGAGACCATGCCGGATACGCGATTATGTGATCCTTGGATGCTGATAAGTGTAGCTCTCGAACTCGGACTTCGGGTAATTCGAATACTATGCAGGTGTTTCAAGAATTGTGAAGGCGGCTCTCGGAGAATGCTTTCGCTTCCATATATCCCCCTCGGGTTCTACTGAGGAATAGCACTGTACCTTATGAGAATGAATATGTTTGAATACTAGCACCTACAGAATGAAAGGAAGGGAAACTTGTTGAAGACTTGCCGAGAGGTACGAAAAGGCGAGCGTTTCAAAAACTTGCCGCAGCGGTCCGATGACAAGGACGACTCCATTTTCTGGTGTTGTAACTTTCTGGGCTAACAGACGATGAGAGCGAGCGGCGGAACAAACGATCTATCGAGATCTATCAGACCACAACTTTCCCACCCGCTTATACCTTCCGTATAAGGAAAAAATTAGCAGAAGGTCACAATGTCACAATGCCGGGTTCAGAATCCGCCCGGCTTGCCGCCAGATCAATATCAATTCCGAAGTCCGACCGTATTCTGTCACGCTCGTCCTCGTCTTTGTTTAATATCATGGATTTCAGGTGGGCTAGATTCAAGATATGTGGTGAGGCCTAGTTGAATGGCGACTTGCCGATGATGACAAGTATTGAAAGCTGTAGTACTAATACATAGCGATACCTCTGCATTATAGCTTCATATTGGTCTCTATCTACCATTCCAAAGTACCACCACCGCAGCTATTTCCTCCGTCGCCTGACGGCGGTCCTACAATCTCGATGCTTTCGGCCCCGCTGTTCAGAGCTTTCGCCGTTGCTTGTCTAATCATCCACTTGCTCGTCCCGATAACTTGGTCAAGTTCAGACTCTTCAGGAAGAAGAACATATATATCATCGCCTTCGGCTTTAGCATCGAAAGTCAGGATACTGTATGCCTCATCATTGAGACAGGCACCAGAAGAAAGTCCGAAATTCTTCTTGTGCATAGGACCTTGAGAAGATCCTAGTGAGTACCAAGGACAGAAAACAGATAGTTTCACACTTTCACTTACACGACACATATATTTCGCCACTCCTTGGGTCGTCCCCAACAATACCATGTTCAAGGATGAACGCGCGTTTATGTGGGCACATCTAGGCACGTCAAGATACTGAAGGCTGATACCAAGAAGGTACAAACACCGACCTGTTGTGTGGCGTAATATCCCCTTGCTGGTACGTGGAATATCGCAAGCTGACTGTCGCTGTATTTCACAGCAACGGACCTGAGTAATGCGGGGAACAGTCAGCGGACACACGAGAATGTCTGCAAAGTGACCCACGATACGCCAGCCTCGGTTGTACTGAAATCGGTACAGCTTGCCATCTTCTTCCAGGTCCATGAGCTCTTTGGGCTGCTAATGTCATCTGTTCTTAAGGCCACTGGAGGAATTGCCTTTGGCCAGTCTGCCGGCCTTTGCTGCCCCCTTTGGTCAATGATTTCAATTTGATCTCGACGCTCGTCCTGATCGAATGGCTCAAGATTGGAGACTCAGTCCTAGATAACTTATACCCACCGTGTTTACGAATTGCTTGAACCGGTTCCGACCTTCAGGATCGTCCAGAATAGCTTTCCACTCGTCGAAGTAGGAGCCGACCAAGGCGCTCATGTCAGCCTCTAGCTCAGCGCAGATGCCAAGCTCGTCCTCAATAATGATTTTCCGAAGCTTTTCAATACCTCCCTCCATTTCCTCCAGCCATCGCGCAGTACGGGTTAGTTTATCCGCTGTCCGAATATAGTACATCAGGAATCTGGAAGAAAGAATGAGTAGGCGCCAAGCGTGGGAAATAAGCAGGCGTCAAGCGTGGGAAACTCGCCGTACCTGTCGAGCAACTTGACGACCTTCGACGGGGGAACGTCAGATGCAAGAAGAGTAGCATGCCGGGGGTTAGCACCCCCGTTACCGCACACGAATACTTCATATGAAGCAGGATGAGAAAAAGAAGCACTCTGATCCAGTCGAAAACGCACCGTTCCAACCCTTATCTGTGGCAATGAGACCGAAGTCCTATACACAAGTTTGAGCAACGCATGCGCACGACACAATTGATTTACTTTCCTTTGATTGTGCCTCACTACACTCCCTCGTGCAGCCAGACACTCCTTTATGCCTATGAGCAATTCAAGTTCAATATGAGAGACTGGACACACCTCCTTTGATCTTATGAGGTGAGCGGACACCCTTGTACCGTTCTTCGAGTTGGATTGCCACTAAGGGCAGAAGCATAGTGTGTTCAACGTTCTATCTTTAGATGTGAAAAAAGATAAAGAACTCACTTCCAACAGAGTCGCCAATGCCGTATCTACACCTGCAGGATCACCCTATATCAGACTATTTTAGACAGCGCGCAACTGATAAGAAATTCACCAGGTCGTGCCAACACATGATTTTACCGTGCGAAGAGATTTTCCTGCGGTATATAAAGTCAAATGAACAAAAGGATACGGACGATTTGAAGGAGTACCATAGGCATGTCCACTTTCAAATCCCGCTTCGATAAGTTCACCCCATATCGAGGGTAAGTCAGGTTTCTGCGCCCCGAACAAGTCAATGCGTTGACCCCCAGTAATTTTGGTATATAGGTTATCTGGTTCGTGTCATTATCGAATGTGCGGGCCTGAACCTTCATAGGACGAAACTTACATTTCCGTGCGACCGTTCCGAGTGCGATCAATTTTTCTGGGGTGATCTCCCCGCCAGCAACCCGAGGTACGACGGAGAAGGTTCCTACATCCCTTCATCGAACTTGAACGGCGTCAACATGGATGACCACCCACCATTACGCTGTATGTTTGCAAGGAACTTGTCATTCGTATCCTGGTTTTGGTGGTGGACAGGCTTCATAACATGTTCATTCCACAGAGACGAAAGTATGCTGGCCACAGCTGGTCGACAGATTTCGCAGCCCAAACCTATTTAATCAAAATAAGGAAAATCAAAAGAGATCATCTTCGTGACTCGCCTTTCCCGGTCCCTGCAAAGGCAAGCACTTCATCGAAAGTCTTCAACTTACGGACCCTCACAATGTCGAAAATGTCTCGCCTCGATCGGGGGAAATGAGGGCATAGGTCGTTGGATACTAACTGTCCGGCCTTCTTCATCTCGGCCTTAAGTATGTTGGTCACAAGAGGAATACACCCTCCGCATCCAGTACCGGCCTTCGTACACTTCTTGATGGTGTCCATGGTCACAGCGCCATCCTTGGTTTCTCGAACGCACTTGGCAATGGCGCCTTTCGTCACGTTCTGGAGAAGCTGATCAGCGTTGGGAAAAATGAAACGAGATGTTACTGACATGACAACTGCAGACTGTAGTATCGTCATCGAGGTCAGCACCGTCGTCCTCTGTGCCTTTACGAGCACCTAGAATGAACTGCGATGGAGGAACGTCCAGGGGTTTCTGCAAATATAAAATTCAATATCGGTCATGAAAGGAGGGAACAAGAGGTAAGCTCGCCTTCTTCTTCACTATTGCTACTAGCTTGACATAGTATGAAGTATCGCCAACCATCATTCCACCTACAAGGTGCTTTCCATCGGCGCTGAAGATATACCTGCGAACATTGAATGAAATAGCAGACGCCGAATCAATGATCTAACGCACTTTTTATACACGCCAGCGAAGGGGTCCCGATAAGTGACGGTTTCGTACTGGTCATTGGCCGAGGTTATGACAGTGCCTTCGCGATGATGTCGTTTCTTTGGTGCTGAAGCGTCGTTGACCTTTTCAGTGGAATCTGTCTGTACTTCTATCGGAATGGTTGGCCAGATTGGATCCTTCTGCGCTGTAGACGTTCTTGGTGGCAATTCTTGGGACTTTATTAGTTACTTCATACCATTATTTGGCTTGTTTGACTTACTCTGTGCGAGCTGGCGCTGCTCAGCAAAAAAGTCACCGAACGAAGCAACGTCGACGCCCATCAACTTCAGCTTCGTGGAGAGATCGGGGTTGTTCTAGGCAATGAAAATCAGACGAACGACTGTTCATAGGAGAATGCTTTCCATACCATTTTCCTGGGCCTGAATGACCCAACGTCTGTAGTCTCCTGTGTTAGGTTGAATGAAAGTATATCCGCCATTTCGATTCCAGGTGCAATGAGTCCTGCGAGGAATGTTAAAACTGGCACAGAACACAAGGGGAGCAACTCACCATACGATGCGTCCTGCCAACGTACACACTCTCCGAGCCCAAACACGTCTTTCGCACTAGTTAAAAGCGTGTCGTCAATGATGACTCCACCTTTCTCTGCGCATGCGATTCCAGAAACTCTTGCGAGTTCGTCTCGGGGAGTGATCCCAATGGCGAATATAACAATATCGTACTCCAGGAGTTGTCCATTCTGAAGCTCCAAACCTTGACAGAGACCATCATCACCCACACGTACAGCTTTGACAGAAGTATGCGTCAACACCGAAACTCCCATCTCGCGAATACGCCTCAAAACTATTTCGCCGCCTGCGTCGTCTAACTGCCGGGAGAGTGGAAAGCCACCGCGGATAATTATAGAAACCTGTTCCACAGTTTCGAGCTCATACACTGCTTTCGCTGCCTCAAGCCCCAGAAGACCACCACCAATGACCGCTGCCTAAATTTAGTTTGAGAGAGAAGGTCCGAAGAAGACAAAGGTTTGCTTACTCGTAGGCATTTCGTGGTCCTCGTGCCCGCAAACTGGAGAAGACTATTAATGTCACTGATATTACGGTAAACAAAAACCCCTGGAAGTGAGAGGTCCGCGTATGAAGGTAATGTAGCATTGGATCCAGAAGCAATGACACAGTAATCGTATGAGAACTTGCGGCCCTTGTCGGTGATGACCGTATGCGTCGCTGTGTCTATTCTTGTACAAGTTTCTCCGATATGGAACTCGAATCTTTCGGGATCTTGCTGTGAGTACCACTCGACTGGGAGCGTGTCTATAATTGGTACGGTCCTTGCGAGAGCAGAACGTCAAACTAACCTGGATTTAAATACAACTTCTCGACGGAGCGGTGTTGGAAATACTCAGTCAAGGCGACACGGTTGTATGCAACTGTAAGTAGAAGTTTTGAGTTAGAGGTTCAAGAAGAAATGTCAACCAGTTCACTCACGATGGCTTTCTTCACCACAGGTTACAATGCGATACCGTCTGGCCTCATCCAGACTCAATAATTTTTCGATGAAGGCTGTTTTGAAGGTAAGTAGTCGTTGTAAGCGTGAGCCCGATACCGCACCTATCCCCACCATGCCCAAACCGACGACAAAAATTGTGCGGTGCGGATCTGCTATAGTGCTCATGACAATTGGAGTGTAAATGATACGGTAGTCCCAGATGTGTTCTTATCATTTCTTCCACTATTCGGAGACTCGGATAGTGCAGGAAAAGAAGCAAGTAGCCGCATTCAGGCCTCGCGTGATGTGACACTTGTCCTCCTCATATCTCGGAGTCCCAAAATAGTACCGCATCTGCCCTTTTTCAGTTTTCGGCAATCGTCGGCGACGGCCAAGCAGACCCTGGAAACGGCGCTGTAAATAACTCTGTTGTCACAAGTTTTGTCCATTCATACGTGATTCCTTGCCCGTCTAGTTAATTAATAGTGCACCATCCATATGGCATTGCTAACTCAGTGCCAGGTTCTTCAATATTTTGTATACGTGGCCACTTGAATGGTTTCCCTGTACCACCTGGCCTTCTTTCGGACTTAAGCCAAGTGAACGCTATGTCCGAGTTTGAAAACGGAAACAGTAAGTTGTCTACCAATGACTGCAAGTGAATTGATACTGCTTATCTCTACGTCGGATAGGACAACGCCTTACATTCGCTAGCTCAAAGATAAGGACTTTCTATCATCTGTCATGTGTCGATTTTTGGGTCTGGGCGAGTGAAGTTGAAGCGCTCCCAATCCCTGCATTGGGCAATATTACAGGCTAGGTGTACTCATCGCATCTCTATCAGACAACTTGCAATTGAACCGTTCCTGTCCCTATCACTATCATCACCAAACTAAGCTCCCGCATCACGGAAGAGGAAACATGCTCGCGAAGGAGTTTTGGGCCCGTCGAGATAAGGACCAATTTTGCTTTGCTTTGAGTGGCGCTGTATATCTGGTATGAATATTAACTCAATATTTTCCTATCTTCAAGTTTTCAACCTCCACTTTCTTCTCCAACTATGTCGCGTCTTTCTCATACATGGAAGGTACTGACCACGGCTGACGTGAACCCAGCAAACCAGAAATGCAGATCGCTCCCAATCCTATCCCTCAGGAATCAGTATTCTGTAAACTTCTTATTGTCATGGCTCGGTTTCTGGAGTGCTTTGTAGGTTTCGCTTTACACCACTTCATCATTTCTCATTCGTTGGCCTCAGCCTCTCCTGGTTCGCGTTCTCGCCACTGATCCCTGAAGCAGTGAAAGAATATCTCAAGCTCACATCGGCACAAATAGGCAAGTCCTCGGCCCCACTTGATATATGCATTCAAGTGTCATGCTCTACAGGCAATTCAAATATTATTTCTCTCCTTGCCACACTGGTCGTACGAATCATTGTTGGTCCGCTCGTTGACGGTGCGTTCTCTTCGAGTATCCTTTTCCGCAGCTTTCTGAGAAACGTCATTCCAGCCTATGGTCCTCGTAAAGTCATGGCGTGCCTCTTGATTTTGGGTGCTATACCTTCGGGGCTTCCGGGAACTATCACCTCGGTGGGAGGTCTCTACGTCGTCCGATTGTTCATTGGTCAGTCAGGCCTGTTAATTTTTGCTATTATCCAAGCCGACTCGTTTAGGCATTCTGGGAGGAACTTTCGTATGCTGTCAAGCATGGACCACGGTATTCTTTGACACCAATATCGTTGGTACTGCGAATGCGATCTCTGCGGGATGGGGTAATTCCGGTGGTGGATTCACATTCATCATCATGGTAGCACTGTATGACCGGCTCATCAAAGATGGGGTCAGCCAGCATGTAGCTTGGAGAGGTGCGTTTAGAGTCCCGATTTTTTTGCTCGGACTTACCAGCATTGCAGCTGCTTTCGCAATTGTTCCAGTACCGGTCTTGATTACCGTTGCTGTCCTATGTCTGGTCTTCGGTACTGACCACCCCAACGGGCGCTGGGCTGATAGGTTCGTCGTCTCAGATAGCGTCCCTGAATCACCGAAATCGGAATCCTCGATTGAGGATAAGGATAATGAAGTACACCACCACCGCACAGAGGTCGTCTTGCCGGAACTTGAATCCGAAGCAATGAAGGCGGTCAACCAAAAGCTCACCCCGGCAGTTGCATTAAAGGCACTTAGCACACCTTTAACATGGTTGCCGGCTCTTGCTTACATGAGTGAGTAATAACTAATAGGCAACGATATCAATGCTCTAACCTTCTCGACATAGCTACGTTTGGGTTTGAGCTTGCAATTGACGCATACCTTGCCCACAGTACGTGTTTTCATAGAAAAAGAAATGGCACGCTCATACTTGGCCTCCTTTCTAGTCATATTCGATCTATATAAGACAGAGGATTTCGGCCAGACCAAAGCTGGCTACGTAGGTCGCCTATTCGCCCTCAGTTCGCCTCTACTAAGGTGGCACACTAGCTGGCGGCAACATTTGGCTTGATGAATGTCTTTACTCGAGCTTTAGGTGGTTGGGCTGGAGACCTTTTGTACGCACGGTATGGGGTTCCCGGAAAGAAATACCTCACAGTCGCATGCGGGATACTCCAAGGAGTGTTGTCGCTGGCTTGGGGATTTTATATCGACTCTAGACCTGACCCACCGCGTGAGGAGCTCTTTTGGCCAAGGTAATTATCAGTCTGACTGTTCCACTAGTTGGTGTGTTCGTACTCCTCATGGCCCTCTGTGCCCTTTTCAATGAGGCCGGGAATGGCGCAAACTTCGCTCTTGTCCCGCACTGCAATCCTAATTCGAACGGTTCCATGTCAGGATTCGTAGGTGCCTGCGGTAACGTAGGGGGCATAATCTACGCTCTCATATACAGGTTCCAGCCCAACCCACTTGGAAAGGCATTTTGGATCTCTGGAGTTCTAGCAGTCGTAAGTGTTCGTTGTGCTGCACACTATTCATGCTATTTCTAACGGGTTCCGACGACAGAGTGTCAATCTGTTGCTGGTGCCAATTAGTGTTCCTACGTGGTAATTATGCTGTGTACGAAGATCCTCACCGAATGAACGAAAATATATGTATGATATATGATAGAAAGAATATGTCCTCGTTCGCAGACGCCCATAGGATAATTCGCAAGTCCCATCACCAAAACTGACAGGCCGCTGCAATGGGTTGCAGGGTGATATAACTAGGCTACAGGGGATTATAACACCTTATAACGCCTCATAATCAGTTATAACCCGGGTTACATCCCACGTTATAACACTTTGAACTTTTTGGTGATGCCATAGACAGACGATTAGACGCTCAAACTCGCGCTCAAACCTTACCCGCATCTGTCACCTGGGGAGTATGACGCTCTGTACAGCCTTTTCAACTGCGCTCAGAGTGTCTGCTGCTCCATCATTGACCTCGTTCTGTCATGTCGTCAAGAAGTCGCACACCGGCTCACTCTCGACGTTCTTCGCTGCTCACTATACCAACACAAACAAGTTTCAGCTTTCTGACTAACAGCGACGAATCGACAGCTAGCGAAGACCTAGAAGGGCCAGGAGCTGTGTCTGGACACTACATCAAGGCTCTTGGGGAGCTGACGCTCAAGGGCTTTGAAGGATTTGTGGTTTACCGAAGGCTTCTCAACATCAAGAAACGGTTTCCACACAGTGATGAGGAAATCGTTCCTCACGGGATGTATGACGGTCTTTTGGAGCTTTGCAGGTCAGGGCTCGTGCCTTAATCTTACATTCTGCATGTCTCACTGTTCCTGTAGACCTGGCTTATATAGCCGTCAACTTCGACGGCAAGCCTTGCGAATCCTCATAACCCAAATTGCCAGGCGTGAAACGGCCCAGTTATTGAAGAGATTGATTCGGTGGCCATTGGAGCAATTGCGCGCGGTACTTGTTGAGTTCACTTCTTGCCTTCATGACCAGTGGTGCGACCTTACCGTTAAACCGTTCGCCGAGTTTGGCTTCTGAATCGATTTCTAGGCAAGATGTCTCTCATCCGCAGCCGACATACAGAGACCTTGTTCGGATCTATATCAGTGTCACCCGTGATTCCGAACCACATCCAATACTACCCTTCCTCGATTTCCTGCTATGTATCGCCCAAGTCAGTGTGGAGTGTTTGGAGAGTGTTCTTATTCCTTTCGCGTCTTTCCATACCCTTGCTATGACATACCATCACCCCCTTGCGGTTTTGTATGAACAAGGAGCTCATAGAGCCCAACAGCTATCACTGTCTTCAGCCACTATAGCGTATTCACCTCTCCTTCGAAGAAATGTCTGGCGGGATCTTGGAGTTACAAATACGGCGCGGAGACTGCATTATATATATCAGAAGAAGGAACGTTTTGGGTTTCACGACAACGAATTGTTTGATGCCTGCGTCGATGCTTTAGACTTCAGTTGGTGAGTTGCACGGTGCTGATCTCCATCCTGGATCTCATTTTCAATGAATGTATAACTAGTTCAGTTCAGGATCTCCACGTTTCAACTCAAGCATTGAACTTTGTTGCCCTAATCCTTGCATGGTCACCACACCCCTCGGCTTTGGATATCCTGGCTCAAGCACTTTCCTTGTTTTCATTCGCGGACCAAGTTCACGTTCTGTCGGAATTAATCCAGAGGTTGGAACGGGATGACATGTACGCTCAGTTTTCCAACTAACTTCTCGCCCATTTTCTTGTTGACCGATTTCTAGAGACGTATACGAAACGGAATCTTTGTTATATCCCCGCTTCATCGAGTTCTCGGTCAGCGCCGCTACTCGTCATCGCAACATACGCACCGCGCTTTTACATTCAGGCTTTCATCATTTCTTTATTTTTACCGTGTCCCAACAATTGGATTCTGCCGCCCACAAAGATGTTTTGCGCAACCATACAGTGCTAGAGATAGTCAAGTCGGTGGTGGATGATGTACTTCCTTTAGCGCAAGTCTCGAACGAGGACCGCCGACTTTGGAAGACCGTCACCGATATCTTTGGGTGGCCATCGACACCAGGCAGCTATACTGACGATGACTGGGAGGAAGTGCGTCTTCCCACCGAGGTACGTAGCTTGAGATACTGGTCCGCATTTAGTTCTGACAAGTATAGACGAGTAGTCTTCATACGAAAGTATTATGCATCCATCTGAACTGACTGCGACGATCATCGATGCGCAAAGAATTGACACGAATCCTGAAGACACGTTCATATTGTGGATCTCTGTCAAACATTCTAAATATCGCCGAAAATGGGAGGTTTGTAAGACCTTATCCGCGTTGAAAGAGCTTTACAGTGAAGTTTGGAGGAAAGGGAGAAGCCAGGGAGTAGATAGAGAAGTGGAAGAAAGGGTCTCGCAGTCCCGAATCTGGAAGCAATATTCGACTCTGCAGCCGCGGGATAAGGAGGTATGTTCAGACATGGGATAAAAGAATATTAATGTACTAAACGTTGATCGTTGATCAGGTGCTCATCGAAGAGCTTCTGTGTGGCCTGACCAGATTACAATACGCAACTCAATGTCAAGAGGTTGTTACGTTTCTGACTACAGACGTGGTTCACAATGCTCAACCCAGAGAACCACGGCGAGGAAAAGCTACAGTTTTCGAGATCCCGATTCTTGTCGAGTTGGATGATTCCTTCTTGATTCTGGAGGACGACAATGACGACAAAAGGTTTCACAACGTAGGTAGTAGATTAGGATTATTGTAAGAACTTTGTACCGCCAATACCCACATACTATGTAGCCTGAGATTCCATGTTGAATGAATATGGTACTGTATAGAAGGTACGTGAAAGAATGTCATCTCACAGGATGTTCAGGGCGAGGTCTCTTCCGGCCGAGATGGATGATATAAACCCTGCAGTGATGTTACAACTGCTGTTTGGATGTCTGGATCTTCTACCATTGCGTACAGTAATCTGAGGGCCGTGAATGCGTCAGCCTCAGCGTTGTGGGCTCGCGCTTGCTGCTCTCCTACGAAATGGAGGTAAGCAGATAATAGTTTGCCGCCTCGCTTGTACTGTTGCGGGCGAAAACGTCTGTAAAGAATCAAGGTATCAATGATTTCGATCCCCTCGGCCGCTGGAGACCAAGTAATACCACTTCTGTGGAATTCGGCTGTGAGGAAGGCCAGATCAAATTTAGTGATGTTGTAACCGGTCATGACACTGCCTGCGAGGAAAGAGCGCAACTGTTCTGCGTGTGCCGAAAACGTAGGAAGCGGTGTAACTAGCTCCGCGTCCTGAATGCCGTGGAGATGAAGGGCTGCAGGGTGCGAAGGCATGCCCTCTGGGTTGAGGTATATGCTGCCATCTGCAGGGCGAATATTACCCATCCCAGTGCAAAATACTTCAATCCGACAGGTATTGGGTGAAGGTCCATTCTTTTGAGACGGCGGGTGTACTTTGACAAACGACATGGATATAATGCGTTGTTTAGTAGAACCAAGACCTGTCGTCTCGAAGTCAAAGGAAATAATAGGGCGCGTTATATGTAAGGTCCCTGGAATATTCGTCAAGGAGAGCAACGCATCGGCACGCTGCGAACGAGGTCGGAATTACAGAACAAAATGCACAGGGAGTTTGACACGTACCTCCTTCTGGAGCAAACGTTGCTTGAGGGCTCCTCTCGGAAAAGTACTTTTAACGACTTTGGCCGTCCGGTCGATGACTCCCGCATATACCTCCTCGACCTTGCCCAGGAAAGAGTTCTCTTCCGCGAAGCTAGGAACAGAAGCCGACTTTTTCGCTGAGTAGTGCCTGATATCGGGTAGGAATGATAAATGCCACGAAATAGAGCATCGGTATCCTCTGAACAGGCTGTCATGAGATGTCCATGCCTGTCGCGTAAAGGCGACCAGAAAACGAGCAGTTGCCAGAATGTAAAAACGGAAGGTGTGGGGAGGGGAACAAGATTGGTAATTAAGCACTCATTGGACGCGCTTTCTTCCTTTTCTTCTCCTCTTTGTTAGTCGGATGATTCATTTCTTTTACTATGGGGGGAAGTCTAGCGCTGGATATTTAGAACAATGCATTCAAATGTAGGCAAGAGAGCCGGAAAGGTACGACTGTACGCCTAATTCGTCATTCAGAAACTCCGGGCTTCAATGTCAACTAGAAGTCGGAAATGCGTTGAAGTTAAGCTTTCTGCAGAGCGCCTACGTACAACCGAACTAACAGGTTCTCTTGGATCAGAACCACCACCTTGATCCTTTGATAGCATTTTTCGTTTATCTTCTCAAGCACTATCGTGGTTTAAACCAACAAACTTCTCAAGGCTGATCTGGTTTCACATTCTCCAGCAATGTCGAACGCCTCAATCTTGACCACAGAGCATCGGGAAGGATTGGACTACCTTTGGAAGTGAAACGTAGACATATGGATAGACTTGGGACCAGCGGCTGCGTTGATGAACGTTGAACATTGGTACTCTGAAGATTTTCGTCCACTGTCATCGAACCGATTGCAGTTACAGGTCTCTCAATCGGTTTATTCTTCTCACCAGTGGTACCTTACTTAACCATTCATATTCGGGGTGAATGTGTGGCTTTTGGGGAACCATTCTGTTTTTCTGGATCGACGAGTCCTTTATCATAACACAGAGAAGGCTGCAGTGAGAGTAGTCATGATAATAATTGTGTTGAAATTCCGTGCTGTTCAATGAAAGATTTGTAAATATATTTACACGTCGTACTCATGAATTGCAGTACTTTTCACGAGGCCACGTAAACCTTGTGTGTACGGGTAGGCAGATGTTCGATTTTGAGGTCTCGGAACATTGACGATTGACAGACAGGCCTGCGTTATAGTCCAAATGCAACTATATTCATGGAAATCAAAATACAACACAATGCCAAATGGTCAAGGCAAGAAAACAGTCGCAAAAGGAAGTGCGGATGATTCAAATCAACTCTGGGGACGTTGCTGGGAGTTCTGTCCCGAAGGGTCAGTCTGACCAGCACCACCATGCACAGACCAGTCATTAGCCCATGGGAACTGGAATTGGGTCGGAGATTGTCCAGAACTTGGAGGTTGCGACATTGAACCTGTGAACTGAGGGGTATAGCCACTATGAACGTCGTGCCGCTGCATTTGGCCGAAGCCGAAAGGCATCCCGAATTGTGAAGCGAACCGTGGATTGATGTGAGGTTGAACGAAGGGCTGTTGGAAAGCCGTACCTCCATGGAACTCCATACCAGAGTTGGCTTGATAGGGTGGCCATTGCGGGTATTGGGGATTCTGGTACGGTTGCGTAGGGTATGCAAGGTTCCCTGGTACCTCATGTCGAGTACCCAGCGACATCTGTGAATCTAAGTGATTATGTCCGCCAGTGCTGCGTCGGCTACCTCTGCCTCTACCTCTACCTCTGCCTCTCGAACCTCTTTCTTGATCTGGACGGTTTCGTCCTGCACGTGTTTCATTGGCCAGGGTGCCTGAAGTGGACGCCGCAGGGAACTCTCCAGACGGTGGTATGGATGTTGACGAAAGGCCACTGAACTCGTCTGAATAGGGATCATCGTACGGCTTCGGTGCTGGCCGCGATGGAGCGACATCACTATAGTCAGCGTCATATGGCCCGAACTCAGCAAATGCACTCCTCCCCATAGTATAGTCATCATTCAGATCTTGGTCACGTATCTGGGAAGGCGTTGGAGTGGACTGTCTCGAAGCGGCCGCCACGGACGATGTTCTGCTTCCGGCGCGTCTGAGAAACACGATGTAAGAACGTACGGACTAAAATAGGCTCGGGGCGCACTTTTTCTTGAGATTCCGTTTGAACTCAGCTTCTGCCTCGTCGTCAGAGAAATCTAATTCATGATCCGCAGGTTCCTCATCATTCATATTGCTGGCGTCGCTGCCCTTCATAGCTGCAATTCGACGAGCAAAGACAAAATTGCTGCGATCGGGGACGTGGAAGACATTTCGAGTGACGCGGACTTTTTCAGAGTCCAGGGGATAGGTCGAGTTGAACCGAACCTGATACATAGGTTGCGTGGTGGGTCCAAACGTTTCGTAGATCTAAAGATTCCGTGAGACTTGATACTGCGGAATGTGAAGAGCAAACTTACATAGCCTAGCACCTTCCTGTCTTCGAAAACCAAGAGAGTGTCAGTGTCTAAGGCTTTTTCCGAGCCTCTGTTGGCGATTTCAGAAGGCAGGCCCTTCACAATTACCACGTCGTCAACGATATTCATCACTTCGCCCACTTTCTCTAGACGTTCATTTCCACCGACTTCCTCGATATCTGGGATGTTGATGATGGCTTCTGTGACCTCATTTTTCGTTCGGAAGTAAGATTGCGTTGCTGCTGATGGACCAGAATCTTCCTCATCGGCATCCATGTCTTCATCCTTGATTTCGCTCATATCTTTATGTTGTGTCCTCTTCCCTCCATTATCCAACTCGTCTGATGAACTGCTTGAGTCGGATTCAGAGCCAGAGTCAGATGCTCTGAGAAGAGGTGGTGTCAGTTCGCGGCGTTTAATGAAGATTATCAGAGGCATACTGAGTTCCTTTCTCGACTTTTAATAGAAGTTCATCCTCTATTTCATCTTCACTACCGAGCTCGCTGCTCGAGCTATCGATTGAGTCGCTGGATGATGAAGAAGAGTCGATGGGGGAAGGACGAGAAACATTGAGATCTCGGTATTGCTTGACGGGGTCGTCAACGCCGACGAAACTCTGAATCAAGAGGAGATCCTGAGGAACATCTGAAGGAACCTTGAAGATGCCATCCATGGCGTAGAGTTTGAGGTCAACATTTTTACAAAAAGGCTGGTTCTCAAGTCGTCACACTGCGTGACAGTCGCGTCCATGTTCAAATTTCCTCGATCACCCGCACTTGCTCTTGAGAGCCTGAGGTTCTATTCGACCTCAAAGCCCAAGACTACGGTCCAGCTTGTATCAGAGCTACGAAAACTCACCAATGCTCCGATAATAAAGGCTCGACAGGCGCTGATGGAAACCAACAACGACTTTGACGCGGCTCTCAAATGGCTCCAGGAAGACCTGCTTGCTTCCGGTGCAGCTAAAGCAGAGAAGATCAAGAATAGACAGGCCTCCGAAGGACTCATCAGCATTAATGTTGATAACGGTAATGCAACAACACAGAAGGCAGCCATTGTCGAACTGAACTGCGAGTCTGACTTTGTGTCAAGGACGGACGAGTTCGTTCGGTTGGCGGCCGATATTGCACAAACTGTTTCCAATATTCCTAAACCTGTCTCTGGGGGGGCGTTCTCACCGGTTGACCTCGCCACCCTCCTGGAGAGTCCGCTAGTGTCCACTCACAAGTCTGGAGCAACCGTACAATCTTCCATCACCGACTTGATTGCCAGAATTGGGGAGAACATCACACTCCGACGTGCAGCTCTGCTTTCACCACCAGCGTCACCAGGTTTCCGCGTTGCTTCATATCTACACAATTCCATTCCAAACTTCACCTCACTTGGTCGCATTGGTACCATCGCACTCTTGTCCTACCGTTCGCCTCGATTGGCCGACCTGTTAAAGGAAGACGCTTTCCTTATGGATGCAGAGAAACTAGAACGTGCAATCTGTCGCCAGATTGTCGGCTGCAATGCGCACTCGGTCAGAGACGTCGAAGCTGACGAAGAGACAGTGCTGTACAAGCAACAGTTTGCCTTGCTTGGTGGCGAGCAGTCAGGTCTACCTGTTCGGCGGGTAATGGATGAATGGCAGAAGCAGAGGGGGCTTGACGGATTCGAGGTGGAGGAATTCCTCAGGTGGGAAGTTGGACAGTCAAGCAGATAGAGACGGATATTGGGCATTTATTAATTGTAACCCCACTCATTCAAAAGTAGCGCTACTACTCGATAATGCCATGGACTATTCGAGGTTATTTATCGATACGTTTGACTTGTGGAAGCCCGTTTCTGGTTATCATCGTGAATTTGCGATGGTCGTCTTTGATGCATAGTGCACTGAGTATGGAATGAGTAGGCTCAATATTATTGAAATAAACCATGACTTACACAACTAGGAGAAGGTTTTAGCAGGTATCCGCTCTTTCAAGAAAGTTTCTACTCACATTGCATCCCAATAAACAAGTAATATGTCCCCAGTGCCTTTGATACAATTAGGTCGCAGAACAAGGGACTGTATTGGTGCCTCGTACCGTGAAGAAATG
The DNA here is from genome assembly GCA_001466705.2 of Moniliophthora roreri. Taxonomy (NCBI): domain Eukaryota; kingdom Fungi; phylum Basidiomycota; class Agaricomycetes; order Agaricales; family Marasmiaceae; genus Moniliophthora; species Moniliophthora roreri. Next base: position 2,287,833 of record LATX02000001.1, on the reverse strand, counting down.
CCACCAAGAATGGCCTGAACCCACGCGTTAGTATAGAATCCAAAGTTTCAGAACGAATCGGTATTTCTGTTACCTTCAAGCAAGAACGCAGCAGGCCAACCAACAGTAATCTTCCAACTGGTGATATGCTCACAGAAAATGTTGTCCAGATTCCATATTGTGAACGCAAGAATCCAGACCACAGCACCCTTGAAATACAACGCTCCCGCAAGACTCCTTTTCTCAGCTGGAATTCGTGAGCGGTAAGGGGACCAAAGAATGAGATGATTCATCCGAAAAACAGTAATGAGCAGGATCACAGCAAAGACAGATTGGTGGTATATCGGGTTGCGGTATAGATAGCTGAGTTGTTGTGAGTGTCAGGTTATGACAGGAGGAAACAAAACACACTAGCTCCAGATGAACGCAACATTGAATATCACCAACACCCCCAAAGACTTCTTACTCAACGTTTTGAACCCAGGCCGACAGTCATAGACTAACCAGAGATTTGTACTTGAGAACGCGATCATGGGTATCTCATCGAGCTAGAAAAAACATTCATCGACCGTGGTTGAGGTGAGCGTGATAACGGGTGTGGGCGAGGATTGGAGACAGACCATTTGACATTCGTATCGAAGCGTAGCATGAAATGCCGCACTCCCGACACCTACAATAACAAAGGTCTATACCAAGAAATCCCGTCACTGAACGTCCAAGAGTAGCAGAATCGAGGCCACGCACCGCTAATGCTATCGTGAATCTCGCTGGAAGCGATTCACGAGACACGTTCACCATCGCATAGACGGCAAAAGCAACATGCCACAGGCTTGAGAAAGTGTTTGCTAACTCTGCGATGTAGTAGGAGAACTGATAATTGGCCTGGACGCGAGCATGAGCAAAGAGGAAGTTATGGGTGATGGAGGTCGGTAGAAAGATTAAGTCACAGTACCTCGCACCAATCGAGAGTGGACGTTGCGGGGCCAAAATATCCACTTTGGCTCAGATTTCTCTCTAGCGCTACACTTGTAGCCATTATGATTGAGGTTGAACCGCTCAGTGACACTGGTCAATTGGTCTTGTATATCGTGCGCTCGTGCTGGCCTTGCCGAGCGCTCAGTCTGACACCTCCATGTTCCGAAGAGCACGGCACGAAGAATCCTCTCGGTCCAACTTCGTCTATCGTGGATCTGACTGTCTCAGGGACAGTGAGCTAGTAGTTGGGCTGAGGACGAGCGAAGCTCGGCCGGGAACGCGGAGAGATCACGCGGGTGGGTACCGTCCTGAAGTCATGTGATCCCTCGGCGAATTTCGCTCACTGAGTCTGAGAGTCCAATTCAGTCCAAGCTCAAGTACTTATCTGACTATGCAGTGATCTGAACTGCAATGGCATTTAACTGAATGCTAAGGTTTCAAACCTGTTGACAGAATTTGTAGAGAGAATGAATTCGGACTGTATAGACAGATGATATCAAACTCAGAAAGTTGATCTCTGATACATGAAGCTCTGGGCTTGCCGCTGAGACGATCACGCCACTCATGCCCCGGAAAGTCAACCGACTGTGGAATCCCAAACTGAAATGGGTGGGTGGGTGAGTGGGTGAAAGCGAGATCTTGAGGGCGGATGGTGCTGAAAATCTGACAGTTCCGACTGTCAGGTGGAGGAGCTGAAAGGCTAGCTTAGTCAGCCCACTAGCCGCTCAGTTGGAACGCTGATGCCGACACCTGGCTTCGCTTGCGGTGTTGGCATCTACACTTCATGTAAGTGGACGTAAGTGTCGGAACCTGTGACTCGTTAGTCTGAATTATTAAAAATCGGGATGTCGGCTGAACCGGGCGGAATATTGAGCATCTGCATTCATGTCGTGAGGGTCATTAGTATGTACAACAAACTAGTTACACTGATTATACGGTTGATTCACATTTGCTTCGTTACTTCGCAGTTGCTTTCTAATTATCTACGCGTTTGATATGGGGTAGACTGTAGGTATGTGCGATAGTATATTTGCGGTGGTCGTCCTTGATGCATAGTGCGCTAAGAGAAGATGAGTTATGAGACCTATGAAGTATGAGAATGGCGCACATATCTAGAGGGAGAAAAGACATATAAAGTAAGCTTTGAATGTAGGAGAAAGATGAGGTGTAAGTCTCACATTGTATTCCAACGAACATATAATATGTCCCGAGGCCCTGACTAGCAACTCAGTTGGGAAATAGCAAGATCAGACGATTTGACATACCGTCAAAATGTGCCACCAAGAGTGGCCTATACAGAACCACAGGTCAATGCTAGACAGATGGAGGGAACAATGAATGTAACTCTACCCTCAAGACAGAATGCCAATGGATATCCGACGAGACCTTTGAGCCCGCTGAGAAAATCACAGAATATGTTGTCCAGATTCCAAACGAGGAACCCAAAAGCGAACGTGAAGGCGCCGGTGAAAAAGACCCGAGCTATACTCTTCTTCTTGTTTGGCGGAACACGATCGCGCACGGGTGATGCCTTGAGCAAGTAGGCTATTCTCAAAGCGCAGGAGATGACAAGAATAGCAAAAACCATCTGATGGTAGACGGGATTGCGGTATAATGAGCTAAGGATAGGTAACCCTGGTCAGGATTGAAAATAGGCTGGGATGTATAATCGGGAACTCACTAGCTCCAGGTGAATAATACATCGAATAACAGAAGGGCGGCAACGTGGTTCTTTGTCCGGAAAGAACGTAGGTCAAACCCTTGCTGGTAATCGTACAGGAGCCAAAGGCTCATAGAAGCGACATAAACCATCGGCAACTCGTCTGAGTTGGTTCATAGAATTTCAGGAACAGTGCAAGAAGTGGGAAGAGGCGAACAGGCGACGTCAGTTTTTCAAAACAGTCTAATAATAATAATATCTTGTACTCACCCATCAACTGGGCCTCGTACAACCTTGGGATAGAGATTAGCTTGAATATATACATTTCTGAAAAAGACTTGTCGTACAAAGTAGCATGGAAAGCCATGCTTCCTACTCCTACAAAAGCAAATCCCTGGGTAGAAACCGATCAGTCACACTGATGATTCCCAGCGTCGAAGGCACGTACGATGCAACCAATGAGAAATCTATACGGCAGACGTTCTTGTATAACCTTCATGGCAGCGTGGATGGCAAGATAGATAGTGAAAAGGTTGGAAACAGAATTCGCCATTTCGGCAACATAGTAAGAGAACTGGTAATTGGCCTCGACGAAACGTTAGTCTACGCATGAATCATGAAACATGCACCTTTCTCACCTCGCACCAGTCTAGGGTAGCCGTTACTGGACCATAAAATCCCAGAGAAGAGCCAGAAGCAAAGTCCATGATGGTCGAGGGTAGAGGTAAAGAACAAGATTAACTGAGGATAGACACGTGCTTTTTTGTGTAAATCCGATCCTTTTGGTCGAGCTGCTGCATAATGGAGGACGTCAACGCGTCAACCGCCACAACGACAACTCTGACGCCGACGGAAACGGCAAACCATTTTATCTTATCTCATATATTCCCGCCTTTTTCACGTGCCGGGCAGTACCGGACCCGGTGCTTGCTCAGCGTACTCCTCCGCAAAATTCTCAAGATTATACTTCTCTCCCATGCACAAAGCCAGCCGGTCCCTTGCCCGAGGAATAGCAAAAAATGCGACCAGAAATCTCAATGTAAACAATACGAAAAACTCTCAGGTCCAAATTACTACCCTTCCTAACAAAATTCGAGTCGCTACAGATTCGACTCCAGGACATTTCACTTCTGTCGGTTTATATGTAGATGCTGGAACCCGTTATGAGACGGCAGAAACCTCGGGAGTAAGTCATTTTTTGGATAGGATGGCCTTCAAGGTGCGTCACAGTCGAGCCAAACCTCTTATCATGGTCTGACGAGCAATGCAGAGTACACACAACCGGACAGAGGAAGAAATGGCGTCAGCAATGCATGCAATGGGTGGCCAAATCATGTGTGCCTCGTCCCGGGAATCAATAATGTACCAATCATCACATTTCAGCAAGGCCACGCCGTTAGCACTCGAGTTGATTGCGGAGACAGTGCAAAACGCGTCATTCCTTCCGGAGGAAATAGAGGCTCAACGGGATGCAGCCTACTATGAACTCCGAGAGCTCGCAGCGAAACCAGAAATGATACTACCAGAAGTAGTCCATGCTGTTGGCTTTAACTACACTGGGCTCGGAAATCCACTGCTTCCTCCGGAGGACCGAATAGACCTCATTGACAGCGCCTTGCTTCGAAAAACTATGAAGCATTGGTATACGCCGGAGCGCCTCGTCATTGCAGGCGCTGGCATACATCACCAAGAGCTTGTTGAGCTCGTCGACAAGTACTTCTCATCACTTAAAGTCACACCTTCCCTTACCGCTCCTTCACGGCTCAACCCCACTCACCCGATTCCCAGTAACCTCTTATCACACTCAAATGGTCAATCCGTGAAAAAGACGTTGTCTCGCGCAGCATCTTACCTCTTCCCCAACTCATCGGTTGATGTACCGGAAGTTCTTGCCGCATCCACGTATACTGGTGGTCATCAGTTTATCCACGACCCAGAGGGCGAGTTTGATCACCTTTATATCGGTTACGAAGGCGTGGGAATCCACGATGAAGATGTGTACACCTTGGCTACGATGCAAGTCCTACTCGGTGGCGGTGGAAGCTTTTCAGCTGGCGGTCCCGGAAAAGGAATGTATTCGCGGTTATACACCCACATCCTCAACCTCTTCCCTCAAGTCGACCACTGCGCTTCTTTCCACCACATCTACACTGATTCGTCCCTCTTCGGTCTGTTCGCATCGTTCATGCCTGTTGTCAACGGCACGAAAGGCGGTAATACTCCCACACAAATACTTCCCCATCTAGTACACCAGCTGAGTTTGCTCATGTACACAACGATACCCGAGATTGAGCTTTCGCGGGCAAAGAATCAGCTCATGTCGAGCCTGATGATGGCTGTTGAGAGTCGTGCAATTCAAGTTGAAGATCTGGGTCGACAGGTGGGCAATTTCTTTTTACTCTATTTGTTGCTTGTTACTGATTCGCATGCAGGTTCTCGTACACGACCGACCAGTACCTATAACGGAAATGACGGACAAGATCGCACAAGTTACTGCTGATGATATTCGACGAGTTGCTACCCGAATATTCGGCCCACAATCGGGCAACAAGGCGACTGTGGTCTGCCAGGGACACGAGGATGTCAAAGATTACCATAGCATTTTTAAGAAGTATGGCTTGAGTTCTTAGATGATAAGGTGTTTCTTTGTTACGACTTTGTGGAATTGCTGCTACACGCGTTTTATGATACTTGCCCTAGAGTAATGATACCACACTTTCGTCCCAGATGCAAAAAGCTTCGAAGCTTTTGGGCGGTTTGCCCAGAAAATCTCTAACTGTCCGTCCGGGTATCCTCCTTCACCTCCAAAGAGTTGGAGATCCAATTCAGACACCCCAACTAACTCTCCAAATTCCGCACAATCCTTTGAAACTGCCTCTTCGTCCCTTTCCTGGTGATGCCGTACATTCCTTCCTAATCCGTAAATTCATGTCTGGTGGCAGTAAACACTTGTGCGAGGGCCTGAATGTGCGCTTCGTGTCAATCGAGAAGCCCGAGGTTTCTAGTTGCTTCAACACCACGTAACAATCTGAAAGGGGGGGGGGGGGTTACAAGATGTGCGAATCTGTCAGTACCTGTTTGAGCCCCGAGTAGTATGATAACATCGTTTTGTAAACAGGGGATGCGAACTGTGTCGGCCTTCACTGCGTGGTAGCCAGATGGAGAAGGCTGGTGACCAGCGTCGGAGTACGAGTCCTGCTCGTGGTGCCAGCTATGGGTTCATGGCTAGTCCCTCTGGTATCAACCCCCTGGTGGTAACGACCGGCACGATATACATCTGGAATCCGATCGCTGAGGTGTAGTCTTGAAATGCAAGGTGCGCCTGCGGTAAGATCGGATTTCGAACTGAGAGGCTGCACGAAGAATCGCCAGCGGCAAATGATTACGTCTATCATCTAATATAGCGGCCAGAAAGCAAAATAAAAAATAAACACATATTCCGATGTCGGGGCTTGCTGATGAAATGTAGTGGCAGGGTCAAAGCAGACAGCTGCAGTCATCTCGGATAACTACCGGCAGGCAGGCTGCAGGCAGCTACTTATAATTAGCGGCAGTTGAATTCTTTTCCGCCAAGATAATATAATACAATCTATCCCTCCTCCACCATCCCTTACATACCTGTCCACTGGGTCGCCACCACTCCTTCTGGGGAGAGAATCAGTAAAGGGAACCGTCTCAAATGCCGTCGCTTTGCTTACTCCGGCAGGAATCGCGCGCGGGTCATCCAATAACACTTTATACGGCAGTTTTCGTACTCTTGCATTCTCACATAAGGCGCTTTCCGTCAACCTTATCCATTACCGGGGTATCCTTCATACTTTGACGTATTATCCTTCAACCTCGAACGAAAATGTCTACGACGCAACCTCGAGCGAAAGAACCAGAGGGGCCATTCGCGCTCTATCCTCTTACCGTATTCGACCGACTCTTCGAGCGATCATGTTTTGTCACTGGGTGGCTTGTCGAGGGAAGGTTGGACGAGAGCAAGCTTGGAGAGGCGCTAGGCAAGATCACAGATAAATGGCGGCTCCTAGCTGGGAGGGTGAGGAGTAGCAAAGACGGTGAGGTGAGCATTGCTTCCAGCTCGCGTTCCTTGATCTCTTCTATTCTCGTCTTGCTCACATGCCCCAACAGAAAACATCCTGGCATCTAAAAATTCCCCTTGGTCCTCTTCCTTGCCAAGAGGAGTATCCAACTTACAAGATCACAACATCCACATCAGAACTTCCTATATTTCATTACGTTCCTCACCTTGTGTCAGGTCCCTCAGCAGAAACCACTTATAGCCACGATGCATTCCCTCACACCGTCTTTCTACACCCGTCGACCCCACGGCGATATAGTAAATGGGAATCGGACGATTCTCCGCTGCTATGTTGGCACCTGACACGCTTCCCCGCGAGCAATAATTCGGGTAAAGAGTACACCTGCTTAGGTTTTGCCAGGAGTCATGGTGTGTTTGACGGCGGAGGTGCTGCACAAATCATCAATGCGCTAATGGCTGAATTGCGAGGAGAGCCCTGGACGCCACCGTCTCCACCTCAGCCAGGATCAAACACGAACCCGTTGCAGGAGATACTCAATGAATTGGACTCTGAAGCTAAGGAGGAGACCCAAGAATACGATGCTCATACTGTCATGACAATTGGACGTGCTATTCGGATGATAGCATGGCACATGCGAGAACGATACTGGAGAGGTGCAGGGGCCAAGATGCTTCTTGTACCAGGACATGCCGTTGAGTGGCTAGTGGATAATGTGAGACGCGAATTGGGAGAGACACGCGAGAAGGTCAGCACGGGAGATGTATTAGTCGCTTGGATGATGAAGGTTCGTCTATTTAATTAACTATTCTATACCATTCCAATGATCCTTTAACACATCTGAATATGCAGACCATCTACTCTGTCAACGGTTACCCTTCGAGTACTGTGCATCTCACCAATTTAGCTTCCTTCCGTTCTCTGCTCGCTCCCGACTCGTCCCTGAGCAATTTCCCTCATAATGCGTGGCTCCCGCCACCTTCTCCCTTGGTCACTGCATCCGAATTCCAATCTCTACCCCTTGCGACTCTTACGAAACTACTTTCGGACACCCGAATGAAATTCTCGAAGCAGGATGTTTTGAGGGGCTACCGGACCCTTAGGAACCATGGTTTTGTTCTCCCAGGCAACTGGAACGCAGACGAGGACTTTTTAGTTTCGAACGTTTCGGCCTCCAGGATTCTCGAAGCCGATTGGACACTTCTTGCAACCGATAGCTCTGCTGGCAAGACGATATGCTGTTATCGTTATTCGATGACACCGAATGCGTTGCTGTTGACGAACATGGCGTATATTTCTGGTCGTTTGAGAGACGGAACCCATGTGATCGATTTGTGCATTAACAAGCAGAGGATGGGAGTTTTGGAGAATGAGGTAAGGCGTATTGTGACGGAGAGTGAGAAGGCAAGGAGATCATGAATGCCGGTGTGTTTCTGCAAATGTAAAGTATTTACTGTACTCATATTCTGAGTTCAAACGTACCCTCTTTTGAGTACACAATTCTGTCTGTTATCGACAGCCAAAGAATGCGCCTGTTGCGATGTTCCCATAGCAAAACTTCTATGACTATCGTTTTTCGTGACCGACGGTTGTCTTATATTTCTACGCTCACTGCTCTGCGATGCATGCTATTACGCCCGTCAACAGTACGATCAAAGGAGTTATGAAGGGCTTCCATCGGGCCTTCAGTCTATGGCACTGTCGCATTCGAGATCGACCTTCAGAAATAAAGGATGGGCTGGTTTTATGTAACGTTGGTAGCAGGTTTGATTCCAATATTCATACCGTTCATACATCTTAAGCTTGTCTCTGTATGAAGTCTTCTTGCACAGATCGTTTACAATTGCATACATGTAACAGGCAACATGTAACCGGATCGAATGAATGGGTACAGTAATCTACAGTGAACACAGGTCGTAGGAATGAAGTATAAGTGACTGCAGGAGGAACGTTAACAGTACTATGATTTCAACTTTTGAAACCTCGAAGCTCTCGTTGTGACCAAGAACACTTCACTTCCTGGTTCGTGACCCATCCAAGCTCGCTGTGAGCTCGGCATCAAGTTGGTGATCTAGCAAACGCTGAATTATGACCATGTTATGGAAGTATATATGCTTACGATACAGCGGTACCCAGTCTCAAAGTGACCCGCTGGTTTGCCTTCTGAGAGCTGGATGTCCAGAACGTCCCATATAGTTAACTGTGCCTTGCGATTCGCAGGCCGTCGGTTACTCTGGGCATCCTTAATGAACACTACTCTGAAGCATCGTAAATTTCTTCGAGGGCATATATCCTAATAGTCATGAGAGCCATGAAGAGTAAAAAAGAATACAAGTACGCACACTTAGCTCTTTCTCGATCTCATCCCGAGCCCTATCCTGGTCTCTTTCGACTCTCTCCCGAATATGCTTCGCCAGCCAACCAGCTTCGTGCGCCGAGGCTCTGGCCAAAACAGGCCCCGCATCGTCAGGCTCCTCCAGCTCGTCGTACATATCCTCGATCGAGTCAGGGGGCTCATTACCACGAAGAGAACCGCCAGCCTTTTGCTCTAATCTCTCTGCATATGCAAGGTATCTTCGGATCTTCTTTTCGTGTTCTTCGCGTAGTCTGGATCCAGCTGCTTCCCGTTTCACCTGTGGATACAGAATATCAGTATCCTGAGGAAGAACAGCAACGGGTTTTATGCACCTTCCACTGATCAGCACACCTTGCCTCCTCAGCTTCATTCCTCGGTCCTTCTGTCCTCTTTTTGCCTTTCTCATCCACCGAAAATTCAAAGTACGCAATCGGGTGCACCTGTGTGATGATTACGTCCATGATAGGGACCAGTCCTCCGTCTGGCGTTAGGCTACGCAACGTTGAGATGAATGGTCCTTTCTGGAACCCCAACTTTGTGTGCCATAGCGCAAGATGCGATGCGTTGCCGTTGATGATGAGTTTGACAGAGTTGTAGGCTTCGAGGACTTCAACAGGGTCTTTGCGTTCGTTCTCGAGCTGTAAAAAATGGTATTGAGCAATGAGTCGGATAATATAATGGAATGAAATGGAACGTGCCCTAGCACCTGCAATAGCTATCTTCCTGCCAATTCTCAAGGTACCTTTCTCCACTGCTCGAATCAAAGGTGCGTCGATTCTAGCACGGAGTTTGTACCATCCATCCGTGACTTCGAGTTCGGGTGGTGGCTCAATCTTTTGTCCGTTGGCGACTTGGCTTGGAGGCCAGATGATATCTGATACGCAGAGTACGATCGGAGAGGCGGCAGGACTATCATGCGTTGTGATTCGTCGAAGTGCGGGTCGAATACCCATGTTGAGTTCTCGTTCGTATCTGACGAATGATGGTAAATGAGTTGGGTGCAAGGTATTGTGATAATCACACGTACCGATACAACAACTGGTTCCAAATCTCATTCCAAGACCACCTTCTTCGTTCCGTAGATTCTGTTCCGGGATCAAGTGCAACCATACCAGCTAATTTCCATAGAATAAGACTCCAATGATTCAACACCCAATCTTTCTTCGCAAGCCAGCAGTTGATGGCTTGTAGGCGCTGGGATGCCTCTGTCGCGCCGAGATCCCAAGAGGAAGTGGTCGTCAGGGAGAACGGCGCCGAATCGGAATATTGAGGGGTCGGTGTTGGACAGTAAAAATTGTAGTATAGCGCAGTTTCGGGTGTTACTCGTCTGAGTTCGTCATAGTCACTAATGAAAGAGATTTCAGAACGATAGTAGTAAGGGGAAAAGTAATGCATACATACAGATCATAGTATTTTAGTTCTTGTTCAGTGAATCGCTGAGGAACAAGCCCAGACGATAACAGCGTTTGTCGATTAGGACGAAGTTCTGTGTGAATTGGCAGTCAAAAGCTTGAATACGGCATAAGTAGAAGCTACTCACTTAAATCGAACATGCTTCTGACCTTCTTCTTCGCAGGTGTTGCGATGGCCATCGAAGGCCCGGCTTTCGCCTGTTTTTCTAATGCCTCGCGTCCTGGTTCCCCAGGCTTCATACCTTGCTTGAATGGAGTGACAAAACGAGTAGTTCGTATACTACGCGCGGGTGTACTGAGGGCAAGAGATGACGAAGTTGACGGTTTTGCAGGGGTTTCGAAGACACCACTCGAAGCTGGTGTGGACAAAGAGTGCCGCGGCCGTGCAGAGGCGAGTCCGGAAAGCACAGGTGTAGAAGATGCAGCGTTACGGTTTGTTGGAGTGGCAGGCGCATTTTTGTTCTGCGCTAGGAACGGTGACCTGAAAGGTTTGGGTCTATGTTTGTCAATTACCCTGCTGGGTAGCGGGGAGGCAAATGAGGTGGAGGCGGAGATGAATCCTGATATTGATGTTGTAGTCTTAGCTTCAGGTGGACAAGGTGTTCCTATGGAGCTGAGGGCACTGGCATTGCCTAATGAACGCAGCGGGCCTCTTTGTGCAGAGTCTACGGGTGTGTTGAGATTGGATGATGTTCTGAATGCATTCTCTCCCGATGTGTCTGGTGTATCTGGTGCATCTTCACCCCAAATCTCCTTCATCTTCTGCTGCGCTTTTGCTAGAGCACTACCCGATGGTGCTAAAATGCTGTTTCCAGCAGTTCGAAAGCCGACAACTGCTTGTACGCCAGTTTTCGGGTTCAACGACGATGCCGAGGTAAATGATGCGGTCTGAAAGCCCATGGGTGTTTGTGAAGGTCCCGAATCGAACCATGAAGAGTAGTCTTTCTCGTCAGACGGTCCTGGAGAGGGGGATCTTTCGTCTCTCCGATCATCTGATTGAGGTAGAGTGAAGCTTGATGCGGCAGTAAAGCCAATTACAGGCTTCATCTGCTGCGCATGATAGGAAGGTGATGATGAACGTGCAAATGGATCCTCTGAACCTTGCGAATTGTTGTCATTGGAAGTGCCGTTTCCTCGCGTGTCTTTATGTGGCTGAGACAGTTGAAATTCAATCTTCTCGATGGCTTGCAGGTCTTCTTGGCTGAGAGCTGGAAGATGACTGTCGTAATCTGGTGAAGACAACAAACGTTGCCGTTTGCGAGTCGGTGAGCTGAATGGCGACCGTTCTACAGAAATGTGAGCGATTTTTTACGGGGAAAAAGGACATACTGCACACCTAACGGCCTGATATTGGCCATGACTACGACAACGATGGTAGTGGTACTAGAGCAAGCTGCAAGTGATGCTCAACACAATCACGTCCTGGACAACTCCGATTGACAATGGTCGCGTCTTCCACGTGACTTGGCGCTTTTCTCCAGCACAGTCGAGTGGTCCACACTTACACACCCGTCCTAGCCGGACTGCAATTACGGATTGTACTACTACGGATCCCATCCGTTATCTGCCCTGGCTTATTCCTTCCTGCAGAGACCCGCAAAATCTGTGCCTTGCGCCTTTTTTTCTCTGTCTCGAGACATATTTACCATCATTCCAGAAATGCGATGCTATCGTATGTCCGATTTATGTAAATTCCCATCCAGAGCGTGCGTTAATTGTTGAGCCACTGTCGACTGCTGCTACAAAGTATTGCAAAATGCCCTGAGAAGGAAGAGCGAATATGTGAGAAATCAATGATTGAAAAGGACCTTGTGCAATGAGCGGGACAGCGACACAAACAAACTCGGACAAGTCGAAACGAGTTTTTGTCATTGGTCAATACGTGAAGACCAAATTGTCAAGTTTTCTTCATAAATCTTCATCTACCCGTTCCATGAGCGCCACTACCACCACTACCACCACCAGCGCTCATCCTCAAAACGCGTCTACAAGAATGGCCAGACCTCCTGCTACACCTGCCCCAGCAACTGTACCTCCAGCACCTCCTAATACTCAGCCAAATCGCCCAAATAATCACTCTCATCCACCCGTGGTCAATGGCACTCATCCACCACAGCATGCAAAGGGAAAGAAGAAGAACGAGGCACCAGTCGACCCTGCTACCATGTACGAAAGTCTGAAGAACAGAATAGCTGCACTTGAAGAAGAAGAAGTACTCGAGGAAGAAGAAGAACGCCGGTTTGGTGAGCAGGTCTTTTTACCTTTATTGCCCTAGAAAAGGCTCATCAACGTATGTGCAGCGGAGGAAGCTCAAAAGTCTATGAAGGATTTGGAGGACAGCGCTATACATGCAAAATATATCGAGCTGGTATTTATCGTCGTATGCATTCAGAGTTCAGAGGGTAACATGAGGTGCATACACAGTTTGCAGAGCTTAAACGATTGGAACGAGATCATGCAAAGGAGAAGCAGAAACTAGTCAAGGATAAGGATGCTGGTGTGTCGCGTGTTACACTCATTCTACTGCCAACGTTCTGAAATTGTTATCCTCCAAGCAAAGAGCCAGTTGAGCAAGGCAAATCAAACCAAGACCAAGATGGAGAACCTAGCCCGTGAACTACAGAAGGTCGGGTCAACGCTAAATCACACCTCTTGCATTACTCTGACCCTTCCTCATAGGACAACAAAAGACTTCGGGTAAGCCCAATCGACGTGCACAGGAAGTTGTATATTCATCACTAGAACAGGAGGACGGAAAACGTTTAGCTCAATGTGTAGAGGACGCACAGGACGAGGTGTGCTGTCTTTTTCCCGTATCTCGTCCGACGCTATTCAACATCGGCTTTATTCCATTTAGCTTCTACAAATGAAGAATGACATATCAAGGCGTGCTGACAAGGCCAAGCAGCGGGACATCAAGTACCGTGAAATGCCCGACATCGTGGTCAAAGTAGTCTGCCGATATCGAGCCGAGCTTTTCTTCAAAATCTCACGCAAGACAAAATTATCCAAGCTGTTTAATGCTTGGACGGATAGGATGGAGAAGACTGGTGGAAAGAAGGCGGAAGGCAAGGAGACCGGCCAACCTGTGAATACAGGTCCGAAACCAGAGGGTTCATCGCCAAACCCAGCTATGCAGTTCATCTTTACCCATGGAGGTCATTCTGTTGATGCGGACATGACTCCAGAGGAAGCGGGAATGGAGGATGGAGACGAAATTATGGCTGTTGAGTTGATGGACCTGACGGAAGGCGCCACCGATGAATATGTGCGTTCATTAATCATTGTGTGTGCAGCTATAACAGATTTGTACTCTAGGATGAGGTCCTGGAGCCTCAACGACAGAAGTTGATCAAGAATTGGACCGACGATCCCCGAGAGTCCGTGTGACCCCCTATAGAGTTTTCCATGCAACTGACACACGTATTTCAGAGCCAAGAGGTCTCTAGAAGAGATATTTGACGGCGTGTAAGTCTTACTTGTTATGCAACTAAACGTTCATCTCACAATATCAATCAGCGTTCGAGAACGTCTAAAAGAAGTTCTACGTCAGTACGAACTTCGAGAACGACACTTTGAATGTGTCATTCGTTCAAAGGAACTAGAAGTCCTTCTTTCAAGAGCTCGAGCCGCCGAGCAAAAGCAACTAGCTGAAGGGGAGAAAGCCCGAGCAGATAAATTGGAAGAAGAGGTATTCTTGGTTCTATTGCATCGAAGCTCAGTCCCTAAAAGTATCCAGGTCCAACAGCTCAGGAAAAGCCTCGAAGACTCTCAGAACGGTCAAACGATGCTCATCGACAAGTTAATACAATGCTGTAAAGAGGTGAGGCTAGTTTATATCCAGTTTCGTAGGGGAAACTTGACACTGACATCAGATACGCAATGACAAGCCGAATGCAGAACGGACACAGAGACTGTTCGCGTCCTTGCGAGATGAGTTGGAGAAAAGGGCGCCGTTGAATCGCGGTGGGTCTGGGGCGACGGCAGCAGTTAACGGGAAGCAGACAGCCACGTCAGACAATCATGCAGCTGTGAGCAGTTGATCCTGCAACTCGAATTGAAATTTGCCTTCCAAATTTATCCTCCACTGTGCTGAAAGCATACATCATTATCTATGGGTATAGTAATATTACCCAAGTCCTTGAGAATCCTTTCCGAATGTGAGTTTTCCATCCGAGGGTAAACCATGTTTTCTTTACTATCCAACAGCGTCCATCAGCGTCTTCAAACCAAAGCATCCAACTCCTCGATGGACTCTACAAGACCAGACCTGGAGAAGGTCTTGCCCTTGACTGACTCCAAACCCTCACCGGCATAGCTAACGAGCGGCGAGATCTCGATCTCCGTGCCGTCCTTGACGGTCGCACCAGCATGTTCCAGGAACCGCTTGTGCTGGGACAGCAAGTCAGCGCGACTAGTCTCTGGGTCGTCAGAGCCAGTACCCGGCGCGTTCTTGAGTGGGCTGAATTCCTCTTTCCTCTCAACCTCCAAGACGGCAAAATGTTCCGTGTATGGGAAAACGTCAAACACGAACATTTCGAGTTTCATTCCGTTTGGTTTTGAGGGTTTCACAGACTCGCCCGTCCCAATGTCTATGTAGGGGATTTTCTTGCGAGCAATGTGGAACGCAAGTTCATCCTCAAACTTCTCGACTCGATTGAGGTAAGTGGTAGTGTAGAAGTGGTTGGCGATGTTTCCTGCCCTGAAACACAATTCGCCCGTCTTGGGATCTCGTTTTTCTGCCTGTTCCTTGGAAATTTCGGAGTATTCGACGACACTGAACTTGTCGCCGCGGCAAGCGACAACCCCGACAGACTCTGTGGGTTGAGTCTTGGGCACGACTTTGGCTGCGCAGTCGGCTTGCTTCTGGATGCTGTAGCCGAGGAAAACGGGGTCCGCGACGCGAACGAGGCAGTTGTCGACGCAGTACGCATGAACGTAAAGGATCTTTCGCTTCGCAAGATCACTGAGGACAGTGCGTGACTTGTCATTCGGAGAAAAGGGTGAACGAGTTGCGGCATAGAGTCCACCGTTGCCATCAGGTGCAACAGCGACGTGAGAGGGTGAGTCGAGTAGAACTTTTCCGTCCATCGTGAGGCATGGTAACGTTCCTGATTGTCGCATGAGTTTCTGTTTTGAGAGAGGATGATGATCAAAAAGTTACACACCTTGCTCAAATAAGATGACGTTCTCGGGCTTCAGTCCAAAATATGAATGCTTGGTGAAAAAGTCTTCGGTGTCGCGACGAGTAGGACCGCTAGTCATGACATACCAGGGGATGATGACAGATCCTGCAGACCGATTGAACTCCTGCTCGGCAACAGTCTGCAACCTGGCGATCCGCTCAGCCTGATATTGGAACAATGACTTGTGTGATGGCAGTCCAATGTCATAACAACCTTTGGGCGCACTGCTGCCCAATCTTGTTCCTTGTCCACCAGCCATCAGAAGAACGCCAATTTCTCCACGAGAGATCGCATCAAGGCCGACTCGCCTCCACTCTCTCGCCTTGGTTGCATCAGTGACCGACTCTGATGCGCCTTCTGGGAGTGGTTCGATTGAGGCCTGAGGCGCATTGGGATCACTGGTTTTAGCCTCAGCGTTGATTGCCTTCTTGTAGATACGGTTGACGCGTTCGATGTCGAGGGCATTAAGCTGATCAGCGAGAGATTTTTGTTCGGATTCGGAAAGTTGAGGCCAGAATTTGAGAAGATGGCCCTGTCCAGCGGCCTCGTAGCGTTTTTTTAGGGATTCGAAGGACATGATGGAGGCGAAAAGGAAAGATGTGATAAACGTTGCTAGACGGGCATGACCAGATTTTTATACCGGCAAACTGCGCACAGCGTTGACCACGTTCATCCATCACTGTCAGTTCTCAGCCGATTGCAGTGCGAAGCGAGTACTCTCAGGTTACTCTCTGTGATTTCATGCTCTGATTTCTCAAAAATAAGCAGTGCAATTCACATTGAAAGCGACCGAACAGACCGTGCGCCCAAAGACTTATATCGGAGGACAAGACCGACGGTGCCAGCGCTCTGATAACGAGGTAGTGAGTTTGAAACAACGATCACAGTTGTCGGAACGGGAGTCTCACTTCAAACCAACAGCGGCCACCTAAATACTCAGCCGAGCCGATACCCACCTTCAGTTTCCGAGCCGCCATACTTAAAGAAAATGAGGCTCCTTCTGTCCCTCCCACTTGTTTGTCCCACTTCCACTCGTTTGACTGCATATCGCTATAGGCGACTACATATCGCTGGAGGCCCCTAAATATCATGCGTTTCTCTGTGATCACTGCTTTGGCACTTACCACGCTCTCTTCTGTTCTCGCATTCTCTCCTAGTTTCCCCTATGGTAAAAGAAAGGTTCGTGGAGTAAATCTTGGTGGATGGCTTGTACTGGAGGTGAGTTATCATACATCCGCCGTTTGAGCGTTGTCGACAGAATATCCTTGATTAGCCATGGATTTCTCCTTCGATTTTCGACAACACCGGTACGCTGCCAAGAGACCGTCAGTCTACTAATGACTCAACATCTCGTGCAGGTAACCCAGACATCATCGATGAATGGACTTTTGGCTTGTACCAGAATCCCGACGTCGCCCTGGCTACCCTTCAGAAGCATTGGGATACATTTATTACTGAAGACGACTTTGCGGCGATCTCTGCCGCGGGGTAAGTCCTTTTCTGTTTCTCCCGTATCATTCTGACGATTAGAATAGACTCACACACGTTCGTTTACCCGTTGGTCATTGGGCCTTTGACGTTTCCGATTCAGAGCCCTATATTCAAGGGCAGTTACCGTACGTATTCAAGGCCATTGAATGGGCGAAGAAGTACGACCTGCATGTCATCCTTGATCTACATAGTTCGTCATATTAAATGATCAAGCAATATCTGTGTCTCATTTTTTTGCAGGTGCACCTGGAAGCCAGAATGGGTCAGTCCTATCATAGGTTTCAACGCTGTAGTTAGTGAGCCTTCCTCAGGTTTGACAATTCGGGTCAGAGGTTGGATACCGGACCGTATGTGATTCCAGAAGACTGGTGTATGGCTTTTCATATGCATCATATTCGCAGGAACTGGCACCGCCGAAAGGAAAATATCGCCCGGACAAATAAAATACTCAAGCAAATCGTCGCCACCTTCCAAAATGAGACTACCGTTGCTGATACCATAGCACCTCTGAACGAGTGAGTTTACAGTCTTTGTGGATAGCAGAAAAGTCATCTCTTTACCGTTCAGGCCAGCAGGTTTCTTCGGACAGCTTATCTTGAACGTCACCAAACAGGTACTTGGATATTCAGGGTGCTCCGTGATTTCATGCTAACTGGATTTCTAGTACTGGCTCGATAGTTACCAGAGCATTAGGTCTGTAGCTCACTATCCTGGCTTCCCACTTCTAACACGCTTGTTCTTGCAGATACCCAGAAGGGGACTCGACAAAGTCAGATCTCTTGGTTCTTATTCACGACACGTTCCAGGGTATCTCGTATTGGAACGGCTTCATGTCGGCCCCGCAGTACGAGGGTGTTGGTATCGACACCCATGTTTACCAGATGTTTAACGACCAGGTACGTCTCCGCAGTTTCAGAGTCGAGTTTCTCCTAGCTAAACGGCTGATATTGCATCTAGACCGTCAGATTAAATGACACCGGACACATCCAACAAGCATGCTCCAGCGCAAAGGATATCCAATCTGCTGTAAACATGTACGTCATTGTCGGAGAGTGGACACCATCATTCCACGACTGTGCCAAATATCTGAATGGTCTTGGCCGTGGTGCGCGATACGATGTTCGTGGCTACCAATTATCGCTACTCCCGCCACTAATGTGATGTTCTAGGGAACGCTAACAACTCCGAAAGTCGGGGATTGCCAAAATATCACCGGCCACGCAGAGTACTTCAGCCCGGAGTACAAGGAATTCCTACGGAAGATGTGGGAGGCTCAGGTGATCTCTTTCGAGTCGGGCGCAGGATGGATCCAGTGGACGTGGAAGGCCGAAGCTGCGGACGAGTGGTCGTATCAGGCTGGGCTGAAACACGGATGGATACCCAAGGACCCTACGGACCTGAAATACCCTGACATCTGTAGTAGCTTGACTGCCGCGAAGGATACGTCCAAGGATGTTTCTAAGGATGTCCCGAAGGCATCCACCAAGAACATTTCGAAGGAGGCCACCAAAGAGACTAGCGAGGAGAGCACGAAGGAGGAGACAGAGGAAGCTGGCGCAGCACCAGCGAAAGATGGTGAAGTCAAGGGTCATCGCGATCGCTACAAGAGGAGGACCCTGCGAAGGTGATCGTCGTTTCCGCCGTAAGACGCCTGGTCGCACACAGTCGCCATATACCTATAATTGTCTGAAGACTTATGAACGCTCTTTTGAATGCACACTCTTTTCATCTTCACGCTGGTCGTGCGATGGAAAAAAGATATCATTGACACTAGATATCATGATGTCTATGGTCTCGGATCTTCTTGTAAAAGTTAATAATTATGTCGTTGGCGGTCAATGTAATAATCCTAAACATGTGCTCGGTTAATTTTTGTGCAAGCGGAGTAGAAGAAGCAGACACATACGTGTGCGGTGCTATCCGCAAAAAGTGGGCGGTCGATCCTGGAAAGGGGTCAGATCAATGATTAGGATGAAAGATGTTCGCTTACCTTTATACCATCCTCGGACTCCTTCAGCCTTGAACGTCTTCCATAGACAGTCTATGGGGTTTTTGTATAATACTCCAATAAGCCTGCCATTGGCATCACGAGTAGTCGGCTGGTTGTACACTCTCGTGAGAGCCTTGAATCGGAGTGTCAGAGTGTGCATGAAAAACTGATAGACGCGACATTACCGTATCTGCTGGCTGCATCGCAAGGCACTGCACGGAGAGGAGTGAGCAACAAACGTCATGGAGCTCCCGCACTGATTCTTACCACACAGGCACCAGAAACTGTACTACTGGCCAAGAAGGTCCATGTGCTGCCCTCGGGCAAGATACCACGTTTGACCAACTGGGTTTTCGTAAAGTTGTAACTCGGTAATTGGACCTGGACCGCTCGTCGGTGGGGTGGATCCGAACTTCGAACTAAAAAGAGCTCACCGATGACCCCATAGACGTTCGGAGAACGGCAGCATCTATTCCTCTTACTAACCCTCTGAAACGTTCAGCACGGAATATGGTAGACAGCGCATCGAATGAATTTTTGTAGTGGTGTTGAGTTCCGACGGGTAGTGCGGGGGAGTACGCCTGGATAAGCGATAGTTGAAATTACAATGCCGGGGATAGCAGAATCCGGACGGACCTGCATTCGTGCTTTTATCAAAAATAACGGGTTTCCGAGGGATGCTGTGAATGAACGTCAGGGAGGACTTTCTTGATAGGTACAACACCGAAAACGAACCTCCGACCGCACCGCTTGTGGCTCCTGCAAGAACAGAAGTAAAGGGTATCTGTTCTTCAGCTGGTTGTCCGATTAGCTTGTTAATATTGTGTCGGAAGGGCTCATAGAATCCTAGACGTGAGCCATTTAAGAGTATCTGAATAATTCAGCTCGAGGGAGTCTTTGAATGGATACGGTAAACATACTTGATAGACGTACTGTTTCGTGGCAAATTCACTTAGCATGGAAGACCACGGACCAGCACGACGTGTAACTCACAGCAGGCCCTAAACCCCTTTGTATTCCCCGAATTCCTTCATTTCTCCAAGTCTTTGCGAGAGCGTCGATAGCATTGCTATAAACTTTTGGTGCACCTGCCTTGGCCAGTTCACCTTGGAGTTGGAGACGCGTCTTGACTACTTCAGCCGGGTTAGAAATAGTGACCTGTGGACATATAAGAGCCGCTAGACAAGAAACGGAGG
Source organism: Moniliophthora roreri (assembly GCA_001466705.2). Lineage (NCBI taxonomy): Eukaryota > Fungi > Basidiomycota > Agaricomycetes > Agaricales > Marasmiaceae > Moniliophthora > Moniliophthora roreri. The sequence continues at coordinate 2,267,545 of LATX02000001.1, read as the reverse complement.
GCTTCATACCGCGATACATGCAGCTATACCCCCGAGGATAAATCCTTCTGTCGTGGAGATTTTTCCGTTGCTCGTGGAAGGGGGTGGTGCAGACATAGTGAAGACTGGAGAAATGGGGAAGGACTGCGCGTCTTATAACGTGATTTTTATGAATTGAATCAATGACTTTCAATCAGAAAATTATTGATCTGCCAGGGTGCTTCGTAGTAGAGAAGCAAGTCCGAAAGTAGTCCGAAGGAATTTTTTTTTAGCACGTGTCGGGCAGATTGACAGACGAAATTCCCAAACTGGGCGTCGGTAGCTTTATTGCTCAATGTCACGACGGCGATGAGGATAATGAGCTATCCGTTCAGCACGCAGACCCTGTTTCTCGTCGCTGTGCTGGTCGTGGTGCTTCCGGTCGTATACCGCATCGTTTCTTCTCTGATTCTTCTTTTGGTCTCTCCTTTCATCCTCCTGTTCCTCGGCCTTGCATTCCTTGCTCTTCACGTCTTCCTGGGTCATATTTTGGATTCTCGGAAATCGCCACCTCATAACAGGTTAGCTCATGCAGCAAGGACTCTTTCTTTCTCGTCGCCAGCAGCCTGGCAGGCTGTCCTTACTCGTTCGAAATGGTCACAGAATACCCCGCAGTCATTGCCTCCTTTATTACCCGAATCCGCATTGGTGTCTTCAGCTATCAATGACATTCTCATCATGATCGTCAGAGACTTTGTCCTGACGTGGTACAAGGAGATCTCATCGTCTCCGTCATTTCCCATGGCCGTCTCATCGGTTCTACATGATTCACTTTCTACCCTATTAGACCGAGCAGCAGCCATCGACTTGCCGGCTCTGGTCGTGAACCGCATTCTCCCAAAGATCACACAACATATTGAACTGTTTCGACAGTCTGAGATGGCACTTAGAGGTGCTGGTTTGGAGCGGAGATTGACGCAATCGGAGGAGTTGGACACCCTTCTCGCAAGCAAGTATGCTTCAGGAAGAGATTCTGGGAAACTTCATCCTGCAATAGAGAATCTCTCAACCGGTTTTACCAGGCAGACGGAGGAGATGCATCTTCGTCATCTCATTGACAGGGCACTCCCCCACATATTACCTGAAACGGAGAACAAAAGCAAGGCGTTGAAAGTTGTGGTCAGAGAGATTGTTGCGTGTGCAGTGTTATACCCGGTCATGGAGATGGTTTCGGACCCAGATACATGGAACAAAGCTATTGATCAAATTGTGAGTATACCTCCGTACGACAATGTACTGTCCGCTCAAGTTACTCCACAGGCTGGCGCGGCGATTCATCAACAGTGCGTACACGATTCTATAGTTTTCTATGGCTTTTAATTTGTTTCATAGAAAACTGATCAGCAAAGTTCGGAACGTCCTGGAGGCACAATCTCCTCGACCCCACCGGGTTTCATCTTCGGTTCCTCAAAGCTCTTCTCTACCGACCGAAACCATCACGATCCGGACGGATATCAGGCAATTTGAATCATTCCTCCGTAGCATTAATCGATGCTCCTCACTCCTTGATGCTCGGCGGCTGAAGAATGACATTACTGGCGAAATCAGAAGGACTCGGATGCTCCTTGGTACGTTGTTCTCTTCTTTTCTCGACATGAAGACTGAATATCCTGAAGCAAACCACGAGAAGGATGACTGGATAAATGGCGAACGAACAGAGGATGTCGTAGCATTCCTGGACCGGTTGTATAAGGCGAAACGTACTGCAGAGCAACAAATCGTGGAGTTAGGCGGAGAGCATGATTCTGTAAGTCTCAACCGGCCTCCATGCTACAGTTCTACTCACTTTCTCTGCAGCACAAACATATATCTTCGTTTCAGGATGCTCCGGGTCTGAACAAGTCTGGGATCACACTCCGTGAAGTCCTTAGAAACCCAAGCTCCCTTTCATATTTCATGGAATACATGGATCGCCGTAATAGATCGTTACTTGTTCAATTCTGGCTTACGGTTGAGACTTTCAAGAATCCTCTAGAGTCCGTAAACTCTGGGTCGGATGATGACGAGGATGAAACTATCCAAAGCCCTTCGACCGCTGTGACGGTCAAGGAAGACATATCCATGATTCATGACTTGTATTTCTCAGGATCAGCCCCTCATCCGGCCCTTTCTTCCATCTCCAAGAAACACGTTGACATCATCCGGGAATTTGCTTCTAATGACGCACCAGCGTCTCCTTCAGAGCAGAGGCGTGTTCGTAAAAGCGTCTTGCTCGCCCAAAGGCAGGTGGAAAGAGAAATGGAACAAGATTTCGAGGAGTTTGGCAGCTCAGAACTTTGGTTCCGAGTGTTGGAAGATGCGGACTTTTCTCAGCAGAGGGAGGCGCCCTCGTCTATTATCCCTACTGCTCGCCCACCACCTCTTGCACCTACTTCTTTGAAACAGGTGCCTTTACCTCGTTCGGAATCGGCGCCAGGCATGATACCTCGCCCTGCCAGCTCCGGTTCCGGTGCATCTTCAAAGTCGGCTTCTGTTCTCCCTCAATCTCCCAGAGGGCCTCCTACAAACATCGAGGTTCTCATGTCGCCACCAGTTATGGACTCCTCATCCTCCGAACGAGCGCCGCTGTTTGATGACCCAGATGACCGCGTACAACGTGCTGAGGAACAACGCATGGAAGCTATTCAGGCCGCTCTTACCGATATTATCGCTCTGGAGGATGGACCGCCGAGCAAGTCCACTTCTGGAGATCGCATCTCTATGTTCTTGTCCACTCGCCCTGAATCACGAAGAAAGGGATCGGAGGGCACGGATGAGGGAGAGGACGAGGATCCAGAGATAGAAGACGATGCCCGCGAGGGTGGGGATAACCGAAGCTCATTCCAGCTAGCAGGGCCCGGCGATCTTCAGCTCACATACGAGATTTCTCGTTTAGCTGGCAAGATCGCCAATCTGGAAGCTCAGGAGACTATGCTGAATAATCTCATCAAGAAGGCAGAACTCACAGGCGATACGCAGGAGCTTAGGCTTTTGAATAAATCCAAGAGCTCGATGAACAGGGAGCTCAGAGAGCTTCGATTCCAGAAGCTGCAATATGAGCAACAAGAGTCAGCTAATCGACTCGTCTCAGACCGCACGAAGGTCTCAATTGTCAACTCAACCGTGGCAGAAGAGGCAGGGAAATCTGTGGTACGGTACTTGGTGGAAGTACATCAACTAGCACCTGATGGCAGCTTTGCTTCGGGTTGGGTCGTGGCAAGGAGATATAACGAGTTCTTGAATATGCATAATAAGCTTCGTGAGAAGTACGGGTTGGTGCGGAATCTCGAATTTCCGGGGAAGAGACTCGTCACTGCCCTGTCTGGTAGTTTCGTCGATACGCGACGAGCCGGTCTGGAGAAGTACCTGCAGGTAAGTATTCGTTACCAATAGGTATCACTTGCTTATAATATTACGCAGAACTTGATCGCCATTCCTATTGTTTGCGAAAGTAACGAGCTGCGAGGCTTCCTCTCTCGCGAGTCTCCGTTTGTCGTGTCCGAAAACGGATCCTCAGACGCTCTAAAAAGTCCACCGCCCTTGTCTGGCGCTGATCTCGTTCGTAACATGTACAGGTCTGTTACAGAAAGCATCGATGATATGTTCTTTGGTCCATCAATGCTGGATGTGATGATTCAACGTCTTACACGACAAGCTGCCGAATTTGCTGGTATTGTTGGATCAGGAGTTGCCGACGAAGACCTTGTAGTTCAGGCGTTGAATGCTTCGGGCAAAACGGTACCTGAGGCTGCTTTAATGCAGCTCTCGCCAGACCTCAAGCCGCTAGAAGGGGAATCGAGTACCTCATCGTTCTCCGCTCCCATCTGTGACCTCTTGCTCACAATATTCGAGCTGAATAAACAGAACAATTGGTTGCGGAAACAAGCTGTCGTTATCATTCTTCAGCAGGTACTGGGAGGAACCATCGAACGGAAGATCCGCGAAATGGTCAAAAGCACGCTCGACGAGGCACATCTATTACAATTCATCAAGATCTTCCGGGACGGACTGTGGCCTGGCGGTAAACTCAAGCCGCCAAGTGTTCCCCGTACCGTCGAAGAGAAGTCCAAGACTAGAGATGACGCCAACCGTAAATTGTCCTCTTTATTTCCAGGTATGTAACCAGGTCCTGGCCGCCAGTTCCGCGCTAAGATTTCTACAGATCTGGCTGCGAACATGATAGGACGGTCAAATGCCCGGAGGGGTGCTAGGAGGATATTCGCAGTGCTCCAGAATCGAAGACTGAACCAACATATTGTATACACTATTGTCGACGAGGTGGGTCATACTCAAACTTCTTGTCCAATTGCTTGCCCACGACAAGGCCATAGGTCTTCTCGGCACTGTTCCCCGAATCCAGCTCGAACAATACATCATCTCAATGACCGTCAACGACCCATTTGGACGACATGTTGTAGAAGTAGTACATATTTTTATTCATTCTAGTATCGCCATCAGAACTGAATTTGTTGTTGGTACAAATAATGAGTTCCTTCCAACCCTAACTTTCAACTTTGTTTGAGGCTCCAGGCCCAGGAGTCGAGGAACCCTCGTCGCTATTTTCAGCTTTGGCTTTCTTATTCCGCTGACGATGAGATACCACGGAATTTGCATTTGGATCATCATACCTGCAAAAATCCCTGCGTCAGATTACTACCACTAATGAACAGAAGCATGCTCACACTTTGACGACATGCAGTATGTATCCTCCCGAACCGGATGTGTTCATTGTTGGATGTGTGCGCCCTGGAAGAACCTACGGTAAAGTAATTAGACGAATACATGCAGACAGCGATAATATACTTGATATTGGCGTAACCAGACCTCGGTTACGGAAGGTGCAAGGAAACCGGGTAACGATCGTAATTCCGCTTGCAAGTCTGCGACTACCTGGACGGCGTGTCAAATTCAGCGCAGGGATGAGACCAGACTACTCACTTGTAGATGAGGACTATGAACGATTATAGAAGCAGATCCGGCCAGGTATGGTGCCAGACGTTCCACAATAACTGTCGGATCGTACTGACTGGCCACTATTAGCCTGCGATGTCCGTCAATCGACTGTAGTAGTTGTATGACTACGACACGTACCCTTCGAATTCTCCAGCAAAGAGCTCTTCCCTCGTCCTCATTAACGCGTCAGAAACGAGTTTCCGCTTCTTGAGCCGAGACTTCTGCCTCTCAGATTTGATTTCAGCCGACGGTACTTCCGTTGGTGCCATAACTGCATATGAATATTAGGTGAGGAACTCCAGGAACTGAGTGCAAAGCTACTTGGCGTATATTCTTCTTGAGCTGTAGCCCAATTCAAAGATGTCATGATCGAGGTTTGTTCAGGCCTGAAATTGAAATTTGCCATGACAGGGTAGGCTGGGGGAGAGTCCGTGTCGCAGATAGTGAGTAAACGACCTTCGCCTGAGGAATGGTAAGTACTAGCGGCATTGAAATGAGAAAACGAGTGCGCACCTCCCAGCCTGTCCAATATACTAGCAACGACAAGTCCAGATGCATCATCTACTGCAAGATAGCGCCCCCCAGGTCTTATATTTGCTAACAGTAACATCTGCGACAGACTATCTGGTCGAATATCTCGGATACGATTCTGGTCTTTTTTGAACCAGTAGTCACACACATTAAATAAGGTAGGTTCAATTGTGGTGAAAGACTTGGAGTATCTGAAACTGCTGAGGGATGGTCTGCAAAAGAAAAACTGTACAACATACTTTGCTTCCTTTCGCTTCTTGTACTTTTCCTTGCTGTACTCCGTTTTAAGTGAATAGTTGGCGTGCTGTTCAATTTGTTTCTTGATGATATCCTAGACCAATATGAGGAACTGTAGAATTTTACGGGTGAAATGGAATCTTACTGATGCGTGTACTCCAGATTGCTTGAGGGCTGTTATTTCTGCTAGGGTCAGCGGCTGCACGAATTGACCGTCATTGATTAGCTCGTTCGTGGCATCAGTGTCCTCTGCAGTCTTTCTCAGTATCTATGCTCGGATTTGAACCACAAAATACTCACCAACCTCCTCCAATGACCGTGTTGGTATAATCTTCAACTTTTTACTGACAATTTCATAGGTGAAGCCGTAGAGTTGACCCATTAGTTCATTCGCATGAAAGGAGCCAATTCTGCCGACTTGTACAGTCCTATATAAGATAAAAATGAGCTATGATTCTTTGCTTTTTGCAAACGAATTGCACCGTTGGAATCAACGCACGAGTCCCTTTCAATTTTGATACTCCTAACGTCACCGTTTGGCTGTCTGACCATGACAATATCTCCAGATTGTATCTTCAGAGATGATGAGCTTGTCGGCTGGGAAGTGCTGGCTTCTGGCTGTGTGTCCATGAGCAAGAAAAATTCGAGGACAAGAATCGATCTGGATTAAGCGCCCAGCGGACTAGAGATCATGGCTTCCGACAATCAACGTCTGGACAACCTCTTGAACACCGCTACTGAATCGTCCCAGCTGCCGGGCGAACTTTCATATATCGTCACCTCATTTGTACCTTCGAAGTCCCAGGACGAACGGTCGAAAGCATACCTCGTGCTTTCTGCATTCTGCCAAGGCGTCAGACAATCCCATTCTCCCAAAGGTCAGCAACCAGCCGACGGTCCCGATCCTGCTACAGAGGCCTTGGTCAAGGTCTTTTGTCCGTTGATTCTCGCACGGCTGGAGGAAACCAATGGGGATGATTTATTGGTCGGAATATCATTCCTCACGTCTCTCTTCCAAGTAGACTGGCAATCAGCGTCAGTGGTCTTCACGCAGGATACAGTTCTCGAGTTGATCATGGATAGCATCGAGTTGAAACCATCAGCCCAGCTATCGCTGTACGTCGCACATCTATTCAGCCAAGCATGTGGTTACAAACCTAGTCGTTCTGTTATCTCCTCCGAAGCTATGGCCTGGCTCGAACGTTCGCGTAACAGTCAGGATACAGCTTTGCGTGCTGCTGCTTCGATTGCACTTATAAAACTGGCAAAGGGGAGTGCAGCTGATAGTGCGTCGAATCCAAATGTTGCTTCTCAGGAACCCAAACGAACGGTGGATGATGAGTTGGTTTCTGCCATGAAGCAGCTCATCATCGACAAGCATTCCAACGCTTCCTCACTAGCTGATGCCATAGAAGGACTGGCGTACACCAGCACAGACCCTACTGTTAAGGAGAACATTTCCAAAGATACAGCGTTCCTAAAACAGCTTTTTTCATTGGTACCCAAACAGAAATCCGCGCCTGCCGATTCCAGCTTTACGCTGCTATATGGTATAGTGGTCATCATTACCAATGTCTGCGCCTACAGACCGCAATTGACGGAAGAGCAGAAGCAGATAGAGAAGTTGAAAAAGATGGCGAGAAGTAACTCGGAAGGGTCAGATTCAGCGTTGGACGATGATGACAGAGTGAAGGATAGAATCAAACGCCTGATGGCTGCTGGTGCTCTCGAAGTGCTCGTGGCTGCCGCGCTACATACAGATACTGTTGGTGTCCGGCTGAGTGTTGGCAAGGCGTTACTTGACATTGTCACCGAGAAGGATAATCGCGGAAAGGTTCTCCAGCACGGTGGTGCGAAGGTCCTTATGAGCATCATTAAAAAGGCAATGTCCGCTGGCGCGACGCCAAAGGATGCCAAGGATGTCGTTTTGGATGCATCACACCTTCCTGCGATCCAAGCACTGGCAAAGCTGGCCATCACGTCGTCCCCTGTTCAGGTTTTTGGTCCCAACACCGGTGCCGTTTATGACGCTATCCGTCCATTATCCCTGATGTTACAACACCCCACTGCTACACAATTGCAGCGTTTCGAAAGCCTCATGGCTCTAACAAACCTAGCTTCCGCAAGTCCGGAAAGTGCAGCTCGGGTTGCCGATTCAAAAGGGCTTTTGAATAGGGTCGAGTTGCTGCTACTTGACGATCATCCTTTAGTGCAGCGTGCTTCCGTCGAACTCATTTGCAACCTCATCGTGGGCTCTGACAAGGTGTTCGAGACGTATGCATCTTCCAAGTCGAAATTACAGATCATTCTGGCCCTATCTGATGCCGAGGATCTGCAAGCGCGGCTAGCGGCATCTGGTGCTCTAGCTACCCTGCTCTCACTGCCCAAGGCATGCGAAGAACTTCTTTTACTTCAACGAGAACGCCATCGTGTTCTGCCCATTCTCACCCAGCTCATCGACCCGTCGTCAGCAACCGATGGAGAGCTTCCTTCAGAATCTCATCCGGGCTTGGTGCATAGAGGTGTCGTCTGTGCACGACATTTTCTTCTCAGTATCGACAACCCTAGCAACAAGGAAGTCATACGAAAGGAAGCAAAGGAAGTAGGTTTGATTGATGCTCTGGGAAAGATTGTGAAGAACAGTAGCTTAGGGCCAGAGATCGTGCGACCGGCAGTGGAGAGTCTAAAGTATTTGATCAAAGACGTAGAGAAGTGAGCGCAGCATTGAAATACAAATCTCATCGGGCTGATATAATTGGAATATGCCCGTCGCAGCAACGTAGTTTCTTGACATCAGTTGCGCAGACCAGAAATGATGACATACATAACCACGCGGCAAGGGCCGGTGTCAACTTGAGTCTGCCAGCATCAGTATCGCTGTAACCCCCACTACTACACTGTACATATACGCTCTCATACTACGATACCCCATATCTTCTTCTCAATCTTATACTCACCTTATATTGGAGATAATCCCAGACTAGATCATGGTCAGTTCCGTTGCTCGGACGATTGTGAACGTCAACTAAATCAACTTCGACACAGGCACCCTCAAAGAAGGCAGGAAAGAAAGTGACACCTGCTAAGAAGGGTGGTTCTACGACAAAGGGAGGAGTAGCCAAGGTTAGAGAATTGAGAATCGATACGGCAATCGGTATTGAAAGGGTCCTAACTACATAGGCTGACTGGAAAGAGGGATTCAAGAAGAAGACCGTTGGCGTATCAGACATGACTCTTCTAACGACAATCAGCAATGAAAGCATCAACGAAAATCTTCAGAAACGATGGACAACCGGCGAAATCTATACCTACATCGGAGCAGTATTGATTTCTGTCAATCCGTTTCGAGGTGCGTGCCGTCTGCAGCTTTCATTTAATCATTCGGCTGACATTGGAACGGGTGTTAGATCTTGGGATCTACACCGATGAGGTTCTTCAGCGTTATCGGGGCAAGAACAGGTTGGAAGTTCCCCCTCATGTCTTTAGTATCGCCGAATCCGCATACTACAACATGAATGCATATCACGAAAACCAGTGTGTTATCATCTCAGGAGAATCGGGTGCTGGGAAGACGGAGGCCGCGAAGAGAATCATGCAGTACATTGCAGCTGTGTCAGGGGGAAAGGATAGCAGTATTCAGGAGATCAAAGATATGGTGCTGGCGACAAATCCTCTACTGGAAAGTTTCGGTTGTGCGAAAACACTAAGGAACAATAACTCGAGTCGTCACGTACGTCCTCTAACTTTCTCTATTCCATACATACTGATCTTTCGCAAAGGGAAAATATCTAGAAATCATGTTTAACTCGCACGGAGAACCTGTCGGCGCCAAGATCACAAACTATCTACTAGAAAAAGGACGTGTTGTGGGCCAGGTCGAGAACGAAAGAAACTTCCATGTGTTTTACCAGTTCACAAAAGGAGCCAGTGACGAACAGCGCGGTGCGTATAGTCTTGTTGACTTTGGCTACGGTGCCTGATCATCCTACAGAGATGTTCGGTCTTCAAGGGCCCGAAGCCTACGCGTATACTAGCTTGAGCAACTGTCTGGAGGTACAGGATATTGACGATGTGCATGACTATGGAGAAACTATCGTACGTGCCACACCTTCCAACTATTTACCCGCTAGCTCACTATTTTCTCCAGAAAGCGATGCAGGTCATCGGTCTTAGCGAACATGAACAGAGCGAGATTTTCCGAATGCTCGCTATCATCCTCTGGCTAGGAAATGTCCAATTCGTTGAAGACGATGACGGTAACTCCGCGATTGCCGATGCTGGGGTACCTGACTTCGTTGCCTACTTGTTGGAGGTGGACTCTGCTTCAGTGCAGAAAGTCCTTACTACTCGAGTGATGGAAACTCAACGTGGTGGCCGAAGGGGTTCCGTTATCGATGTTCTGCTCAATCCTGCCCAAGCAGGCGCTGGACGTGACGCACTTGCGAAAGCCGTTTATAACAATCTATTCGAATGGATCGTGTCGAGAATTAACATTGCCATGAAACCTCGAACAGCGCACGCGCAAGTCATTGGTATCTTGGTTAGTAACAACTTAGATGATACTCCCTATTAGTGTTGATGGCTATTTCCAGGATATCTTTGGTTTCGAGATCTTCGAGGTGAGTTTAGATGATTGCCGTATCAGCGTCATCATCTGACCTCTCAGCAGGATAACTCTTTCGAGCAATTGTGTATCAACTATGTCAATGAAAAGCTACAACAAATCTTCATTGAGCTCACCCTCAAGACTGAGCAAGAGGAGTATGTCCGGGAGCAGATCACTTGGACGCCCATCAAATACTTCAATAACAAGATCGTGTGCGATTTGATTGAGGAACGTCGCCCTCCTGGAATCTTTGCGGCTCTCAACGACGCGTGTGCGACTGCACACGCAGATCCTGCAGCCGCTGACAACAGCTTTGTTCAAAGAACGGCAGCACTAGCTTCCAATCCCCATTTTGAGGCTCGCGGTGCTCAGTTCTTGGTGAAACATTACGCCGGAGATGTCATGTACAACGTTTCTGGGATGACGGACAAGAACAAGGATTCTTTAACCAAGGATCTCTTGGACCTAGTTGCTTCCAGTGGCAATCAGTTCCTCCAGACTTTGTTTCCTGATCGTCCGGATCCCAACAGCAAGAAGAGGCCACCCACTGCCGGAGACAGGATCAAGGTAAGAGAATCGTGTGAAACATGAACCATCGCTCATCCAACTCCGTAGTCTTCTGCCAATACTCTCGTTGACAACCTCATGAAAGCGCAACCATCTTATATCCGAACAATCAAACCAAACCAGAACCGGAGTTCCACTGAGTATGACACGAAGGCTATCCTTCACCAGATTAAGTATCTTGGTCTTCAGGAAAACATTCGTGTCCGTAGAGCTGGTTTCGCATACCGAAACACGTTCGAAAAGATGGTGGAACGATTCTATCTTCTGTCGCCGAATACGTCATACGCAGGAGAATACACCTGGCATGGGGATGCAAAGTCAGGATGTGAGCAGATTCTCAAGGACACCGGTATTGCTAAAGAGGAATGGCAGATGGGAGTGACGAAGGCATTTATCAAAAATCCTGAAACGGTACGCTTACCCCACAATGTTGCGTTTTGTTTCTGACATCGTGTCGCAGCTTTTCGCGCTAGAGACCATGCGTGATAGATACTGGCACAATATGGCTGCTCGTATCCAGCGAGCATTCAGAAATTACATGCGCTACAAGCATGAGTGTGCCCGGCGGATACAACGGTTCTGGAAGAATAACAAGGAAGGAATCGCGTACGCGCAAGTTCGAGACTATGGTCACCAAGTGCTCGCTGGTCGCAAGGAACGTCGCAGGTTTAGTTTGCTCAGTTATCGAAGGTTTATGGGAGATTATCTGGATGTCAATGGCAAGAGTGTCTTTGGTGAAGAATTAGGGTCAGCTTGTGGTATCGGAGGTATGCCTGATGTATCTACCTTGCTACACAAAACTTACATGAAACCGCAGGTGATGAAGTCACCTTCAGCAGCAAAATTCAGCTTCTGATCTCAAAGATTGGGCGGTCTAGTAAACCAAGCCCTAGATGGCTCGTCGTGACGAAGAAAGCCGTGCATATAGCAGTCACCAACCATAAAGATGGACAATTAGTGACGACCCTAGAACGGAAGATCCCATTAGTCACTATCAAGGGCATGTCGATGTCGAATCTGCGAGACGATTGGGTGGTAAGCAAGTAATTTGATCTTCCAATCGAATTCATAATCAATCATGATCAGGTCTTGCACGGAAACGTCTCGGAAGAGGGCGACCCTGTCTTTAGTTGCTACTTCAAAACTGAACTGGTCGCCAATCTCATGACATTGACACAGGGAAGCATCAACCTTCAGATTGGGCCAACGTAAGATCTCATACTTTTGGTCGGTACTGGGAAACTCATGAGATTGTTAGGATCGACTATGCGAAGAAGAAAGAGAAGCGAGCACAGATCAAGTTTATCAAGGACGAAACGATACGGAAGGATGATGTCTACAAAAGTCACACAGTCCACGTACCTTCCGGTGAACCACCCGGTAGCCTTTCGCGTCCTCCCGCCAAAAGAAAGGCGGGAGTTGTCCGCCCTATCACACAAGGCAAACTCTTACGAGCAGGTGGCCCCAGCGTAAGTCGCTGTCATATGCTTCCACATTACTGTCTTACCTCCAGACTTATTCCAGAAACCTACATCTACGGCCAAGCCTAAACCAGCCGTTCGACCGTTGCCCGGCCAAAGTGCTGCGGCTCCAGCTGCAACAGCATCAGCACCTGTTTCCAAACCTGCTGCAATACCCAAACCGTCCGCAGGTGGAAGTACTCGTGGACCTCCTCCTCCCCCACCGCCTCCTGCGCGCCCCGCAGAGCCTGAGGTTGAGATGTACAAGGCCAAGTACGCTTTCCAAGGGCAAGAGGGTGAGATGCCGCTCCAGAAAGATGACCTGGTCGAGGTGATTGAAAAGGAAGGCGACGGCGGATGGTGGCTTGTCAAGAAGGACGGCGTAGAAGGTTGGGCACCGAGCAATTACCTTGAGCTCGTGCCTCCTAAAGCTGCTCCTGCTGCTCCGCCCCCACCCCCCAGAAAGGTTCCGCCTAAACCAACACCAGCCGCGACACCAGTTGCGACGCCAGCCGCCCCCAAACCGCCAGTAGCATCGCTCACCGCCAACCCAAGCGCCAAACCTGTCTCTGTGTTCCCTGGTATGGCCCCATCCAATGGTAGCGCGACACCATGGAAGAGGACTCCGGCAGCCTCGATGCCAGACGAGTCACCGGCGAGTTCAAGGCCGTCAAGTGTTATCGGAAATAAACCTGCCCCACCAGTTGCATCAAAACCCAAGCCTCCAGCGCCTCCCGTGGGAGCGAAGCCAACGCCCCCAGGTGCGAAACCTACTCCTCCCAAGGCACCCGTTAAACCTCCCGTTCCTACTGCACCAAGACCTACACCTGCTGCTGGAGGTCCGCCCAAGGTAGGAGGTGCTAAACCGCCTCCAGCTCCTGCCGGTCAGATGGATTTGGCTAGTATGGTGAGTGATTTATAGCGTCCTATATATGATATTGCTTTACTGACTCGGTATATAGCTCGCGAAACGGGCGCAAAGGCTCAACGATAGCTAGTCAAGTAGAGCGAATAGTCTGCCCCATGCTCTATACCTAAGACCTAGTTTACAACGGACCGTTGACTTTTGAGTGAAAATAGAGTTTGTACTTGTGCGTATCGTAACTAATCAAGTTCGTGATCTGCATACCGGATGTGAGTAATAAGACATTAAAGAAGCATTAAATGTGCAAGTTCGAAAGCAATGTATGAAAGAATGGAAGGATTGGATATTTATACACTTGTCTATGCATAATGTTGGATGGATAAAGGGTATAGTACTGGAATGGGATGAAATAAAAAAAAGGGTAAACGTCAGGACCTCTACGCGGGTGTAATGAGAATAGGGGGAGGACTAGGTGATGCAGAAGAGTCGTGAGGTAAAGTCATCGCAGCTACCTCATCCTCCGACGTCGTTATACTAATACCGTCGTCGTCGTCATCTGGGATAGCTATCCTCGAAGGCGATACATCACGTTTCGACGTCAATTTAGACTCGTTATCTCCGCCACTGGAGTCTCGCCAATTCCTAACCTCTTCCTCCGTCAACACTTTTGCACCACCCTTTCCACTCTTCATAAAATCACCTGGCGTACTAGCCAGCGCCTTTTTCCCCGTTTCAATCATATCATCTACGAGCATCCGGAGTCGTAAAAATGAGTCGTCTGCGTTTCCTGGCCCATTTCCATCATCTTCATCTTCATCGTCCTCGTCGTCTTCATCATCTTCATCGTCCCCGATATTCTCTTTATCTGATTTAACGGCGCGGTATGCCCTTGGAGGTAAAATGAGTCTCGATTCGCGCAACTTTCGACGTAGTTCACGGATTTCTTTGGCTTGTCGGTTTCTTGTGGATTCTAGCATGGAGTTTATGGCGAGAAGAGACCGGTTGCTGATTTCAAGGTCTTCAATCTATGTATCCTCAATTAGCCCTTTCGTTCCGATTGGTGTTCAAAAGACACACACCTTGCGATTAGACTTTGCCTCTGCCCTAACCTTTCTTTCTGCGCTATCCTCCTCGTCTGTATCACCACCACGACGTAAATCCAAACCCAAACCCAACGCATCCTCTCCCTCCAAATTGATACCATTAACATGAACCAACGTATCAATAGCCGACTTGAGATCTTTTGACCCTGTTCGATGATGCGTGTTTTGCGTCGACACGCTTATACTACTCTGGCTATCATACGACACGGACGATCGTGAGACTGAGCTTCTAGACGAGAGCGAAACAGCCGATGTGGATGGGGACTGTGGTGGTAGTGGTACAGTCGCAGGATCAACCTTTGTATTCGCGAGGTTGGGTAGCTGATGCGCTTTTCTACCGGTGTAAGTCACGTTGAGATCGTCCCTGGCTGTCGGAGAGCCTGATGGAAATGGCTGATAATGATGGTGAGTTGGCGGTGGTGGAGATGCACGAGTGCTGGCAAAACGGTGGGGGTTGGCAGCTGGGGTTGCCATGGTGATTGGGTAAAAGTTGTAATCTGCTTTAGCAGATACAGGGGTATTGGATGAGTTGAGTGAGAGGCTAGAGGTGACAGACGGAGCTCTGACTCGTGGTGTACCTGGTTTAGATGAGGGATAGGAAGGACCTAGTGGAGGAGATAATGTCTCTGATCCTGCTGTCCCTGGCCTAGCGACTCGGGAAACCTTTGATTTGATTTTCATAGCTGGAGGTGGTGAGTCGCGGGATATCTCTGGTGATGAAGCTTCATGGAATAAAAGTGCATCTCTGTCTGGAATTCGAGGTGAAGCTGTGATGGGAGAACGGCCTACTGTACTGCCTGAACGAGACCGTGATTCATCTGGGGGGATGGGGTCTATATGGTGGTGCGTCGCTACTGGAGTTCCGGGAGTTGAGCGGGTGGTCAGATTTGAGCGTACCGCTCGTATCCGTGGAGCTGCGACCTGTGTAGAGATATTTGGCCGAGGCTTAGAGGGAGAGGCAGGGCGAGGTATGGATGAACCATTGGAGGATATAACGCTGCTGGCTGTACTACTTTGTACAATGCGTAATGGCCTTGCTGGCTTTGTAGTTGTTCGTGAAGTAGCACTACTATTGACCTTTGCCCTTGGTCTTAGGGTGGTTAAGGATGGCGAAGTCGTCAAAGTCTTCAAGGGTGAGGAAGGTCTGGATGTGCTGCTGGTCGACGGGTCGTTACTGCCATTATATGTCAGCTTTGAAGTGACCTGTGCAGGTTTTCAGAAATTGAAAAAGGATTCCGGACTCTTGAGTAACAAACCTTGCGTTTCAGAGGAGCTTCCATATACCAATCCACGCGGGACAAGTTCAAGATGAGATGTAAATTCCGCTGGCAGGAACTATGCCGACTCGACACTGCCGGCATAATCTTGGTACAAGTCATACAGGACTTCATACAAGTACAGTCACTTGTCATTTTACTACAACAGTCCCTTTTTGCCTAGAACATCCTCAACTACCTTCTCGACCAGATCTCTCATCGCAGACCCTCCCGCAGAGCTGTCCAGAGCGGCCATGATACCCTTCTCTACATATTTTCCCACCATGTCAACTTCAATGTTCACTTTAGCCCCAGCCGCTTTCTTGCCCAGAGTAATCTTCTCTTGTGTATGCTGGATAAGCATAATGCTAAACGATCGTTGCGCGTCATTGACGTTGGTAAGGGTCAATGAAGCCCCATCAATTGTCACATAACCCTTGGGAATCAGATAAGGAAGTAGGGACGGTCGCTCAGGCGTCGGCTCTGGAAGCTGAAATGTCAGACGCAGAGAATCTCCATCTGGTTTCTTCTCAATGAGTGTTGCAGTAGTATCAACATGGCCCTACGAAGAAGAGGGGATAAGTACAAAGTACTGCTTAAAACGGATAAAATACACACCTGCACAAAGTGTCCGCCGAACCGAGTATGGGACCCCATGGCTCGCTCCAGATTCAGCTGGTCGCCAACTACTCGTTCGCCTGTACATCACGTAGATAAGTGCATGTCTCCACAGAGAGAAAAATAGATAATTTGTAGCACACCGAGGTCACTTCGTTCCAGAGTCTCATTCGCCAACCACACCTTGAACCAACCGCCATTCTCCTCCTTGTGGAATTCCGTGACAGTCAAACTATAGACCTTACCAACATGACTTACAGCTCGTAAAGAGAAGATAGTAATCCTCACCAGCAACCATTAGCAGCGATAGAATCCCCAATATGACAATCGTCAAGGATAAGACCGGAATTCGATATAATCAGAGTGCATCCTTGTGAGTCAACCTCGATGTGAGAAACCGTTCCAAGGTGTTCAATCTGCATAGCACTTCAATTAGTGGGGGCTCATCCGCAGCGTAACAAAGCCAACCAAACCGGTGAACATGCTGAAATGTGGTAGGCTTGGAAGAATAGGCGCCGGGATGCGTCCAGGGCCGCTTCGGTTTGCGAGAGCTCAGAGCTGCCGAAGACGACACGCTCATTTCCTTAGAACGTGGGCATTCGACCGGTTCTCGGGCGAGGAATGGACTATGGAAACATTCTATGCTTGCTTCCTCTTTTTCTTCGGGCCAATGAGGGTTCTAGCTTCGAAGCTTCAAGCTCTACATCCTTAGAAGAACTCGAGTATCTTCAAAGGGTCTTTTGAGATAGATAGTTATCCGGACCCTGTTTTCGAGCTCAGTGTCTAACAGATGCCCAGGGATGAAAACTCCCTTGCATGACTCTAGTGATAAATACTATACAGTATTATGGTATGTAAGCCTATCCTGACGATTTCATGGTCCAACAAATTCCTGTAAAACTGTAGCGATACAAGAAGCATAATGTCCTTTCACGCAAGGACTTCAAACGACGCGTCCACTTTCTAAGGGTACCGGTTGAGTCGAGGAGGAAGAGGGAAAAAGAGACGAAATCGAGAGGGACGGAGTGTATGGTACTGGGTCAAAGTTATGCAGACCTGGGAGTGAGGGAAGAGTGCCGGTTTCAAGCAGCTTTTTCCAAAGTTCGCGATAGCGTTCGAGGAAGTATGTGGGTTCGAGGGAGAATATCAGTGGTTCGAGATCAGGTCGCGGTATTGACCGTGGCGATGACGATTTTACGCGTCTGACGAGGAAGATATCTGCAAAGTGTTTGGAGGAGTCGGAGGAGCAGGCTGTTGATCCTTTGATTTGGGAATGGACTCGGAGTATGCAGCTGACTCAACGCGTCTCTTCTTCGCAGTAGAGGTCTACGTACAGGCTAAATAAACACCCTTTCTCTTTCCTGCATTTGGATGTACCGTCTCATTCATCTAGTGCTCAATATTGGTCTTTTGGCGTCTTCCTATTGTATTAACCAAGTCATTACGTTGCACAACTAAACCACCATCCTCCTGAAGGTGCAGTAGAATCGCCTTGGGAGTTTCGATCAAAAAGGTGCGAAATACTTAGAAGATTGACCCATTCCATCATATATCGACAGCCGAGGCCTGAGATCTAGTTTGCACTCCGCTCAGGTTGGTCTTGCGAACTCAAGGAAACCATTAAGGGCTCGAATAATAGCCGATTCGAATGGCCATTGGCTCTGATGGTGTTTGTCCAAGTTGAACAGAGGCACTCCTACGTATAGGGCCGAGATGGATGCGATTTCAGCTTTGTGACTTCGTGTTCAATATTGTACGCTTTTAGATGGTAGAACGTTACCTGTAATTCCACTGTCCCGGAGCTTTCAGAAGATAGGTCTTGCAACATTGGATATCTAACTAACGTTGACTCCATGACGTGTATTCACATACTTTCCGGACTGTAACGAGTACTCTCGGCTGATTCAGCCAGGGCGGGGTGATTTTCAATGTAAATGATTGTCATGTCCGAGGATGGCCAGTGTAATGCCGGACGCTGGACGTTGCCCCAGCGGCATGATGAATTGTCATAAAAGTCTCGCCCTTCCACCATGATGCCCATATATGCCTCGACTGCGCTATCGTCTCCTAATCCCAACGGTCATCGTTGTATTCTCCGCAATTGTATACCAGCAACGTAGCACAATGCCGTCGCTCGCCGTTGTTCGTGCAGCCAACGCTGCTGCATTATCAACTTCATATCTTCCTGTCGGGGTACTATACTTCATGCATTCATCTTGTTTCGCCGCAAATTAACTATATATATCACAGGTCTTTGTAGGGGGAACCAGCGGTATTGGCCAAGGAATGGCTGAAGCGTTCGCAAGACATACCGGAGGCAACGCTCACATAGTCATTGTCGGTCGCAACCGTGCTGCTGCTGAATCCATCATTGCCAAATTGCCAAAACCCACATCACCCGAAGCTAAACACGAGTTTGTACAATGCGATGTCAGCCTGATGAAGAATGTCGCTGTGACCACCAAAGACTTGCTCAGTCGGATTCCCAAGATAAATTTCTTGGTCATGTCACCTGGGTTCTTTTCTTCCAAGGGTCGAGATGAGACAGAGGAGGGTATTGATCGAAAGATGGCTGTGCACTACTATTCTCGTTGGAAGTTCACGAGCGACCTGGTGTCGAGGCTGGTCAAGGCGACGGAACAGGGCGAAGAAGCAAGGGTGGTCTCGGTTTTGGCTGCTGGACATGGAGGACCGGTCAACTTGAATGACTTTGGATTGAAGAAGACATTCTCGCTCGGCACTTGCGCAGCGGAAACGACTACCTATAATGACCTCATGATTGAAGTACGTGCTCCTCATCTTTGTTCGCGTCGTGCGCATTGATGTCGATCCTCTATAGTCATTTTCCGACCGCTATCCATCTCTATCCTTCATTCATGCATATCCTGGTGTTGTTCGTACAGCGTTGGCTGCCAACTCACATACACTGCTGATGAGAATCGGTTCACAAATCGCTTATACTCTTGGGTACCCCTTCACCATCTCTCAAGATGACTGTGGTGAATACATGCTTCATGGCATGCTGACGACCGCGAAAAAACCCGGAGCGTATCTCATTGATAAAGACGGCAGCGACATGGGTAAACCTCGATACAACTCTGAGGAAGCAGAACAGAAGTTATGGGAGCATACTGTCGCTGAAACGCAGGTCAAGGCGTAGGGTTTGCCGGGACGTTACTCTGCATTTTCTTGTATTTGGATCCATTGTATGGTGTGTTCACTTGGAATTGTATGCACATATTGTCAGTACGACGGTGTCTACAAAGTCCCAGATGTTCCAATAATAATAGTATAAAAATCCGTACGGTATCAAGATTTGGCTTCCTTCCCTGTGTTATCCGGTGTGTCTGCCTCATTCTGCGCCTCAGGGTCAAAAATCACCTCATCTGGACTTTGTGCTGAAGCCCCCCTCGCTCGTGCGCTGGCCAACACGGTATCAACACCTTCTCGGACATCGCTGACCGTGAGGGAAGGCCGCTCATTCTTTATCCACCAGTAGACGCCATAAGCGGCAGCGCAAACGACCCCAAGAGTAGCAACATTGAGCAAAAACACCACAATCTCAATAAGGGCATGGAAAATGCCTGACAACGGGAAGGAAATGAGTAGCGCGATTGCACCTATCGGAAGAAGGAAGAGAAGTAGTGCCAATCTGACGGGATACATTATCCCAGGGGACGACGATGCAGGAAGAGGAGGGAATTCAAAGGAAGGTGGCGCATCAGCCCCATGTAAACGAATGGATACGAGAGGTTTTAACCCGTTGGTTGTTGTATTAGCAGGTATGCGACCGCCCTGGAACAAAACAGTTAGATTGATCAACTGGATATAGGACAGTACAACGCACCTCTGGATAATCCGACCAAAGGAACCCGTCAGCCCAGACCTCGACTATGTTCTCGCTGTCCACTCGACGGATCCGGAACGTCATGTCTGCTGAATCCTGATTGACCAGCCAGTACAACTTCGCAGCATCTGCTGTAGCAATCCATGGTGGAACGATACCATCCATATCTGCTGCTGGAATGGATAGCTCGATTGGAGGAGAGAGCCAAACTCCTTTCTCCTGATCTGAGTTCCTAAGTGTGAAGTTGTGGTATGGTATCCGTGGTCCAACAGGGTCATAGATCACATCGTGGAAGTTCTCCAACAAAGGATTACTACCTCCTCCGAATACCAAATTAGAGATCCTACTTTGAGGATCTCGGGAATGTTCGAATTGCATGATAAAATTCATCTTTCCGGTGCTGCGTGCCTGCTGTACAGAGGGTGAAGAGTCGGTGTAAAGGAAGAATGTGTCGACACGGAAAACTCGAGTGATAATCTGTCCACTCTGGAGAGAAGCCGTGATAGAGTCATCGTTGGGAACTGGCGATGGCAATGACAGATATAAAATGGCGAAGGAGAACCAAACGAGGGCAATGTAGAACACAAATTTGAAGAATCGAAGGAGCAGTCTTCGAAAGATCATGGTTGTCAAGGAAAGAGTTGAAGTGGGTGGGAATCTACACAAAGTTTGTCACCTGAACTCCTCGTTGTCGAGGGTAAATAGAACAGTCTGGATCTCAGGTCGATTACAGGTATGAATACAGATTTTTACAATATTCGTTCAGCAGACTGTAAACTACCATGGTAATGGCTGGCCTGAATTTAAGTATTTACCTGAAGAGAGTTCCAGATATTCATGAGCGCGTGTATAGAGGAACCAACACTTACAGTACTTATCGTCGTCTTCAGGCCCTAGCAAGACCCAAGGAAGTATATACCCCGCACCCTCTTCCGGTGTTTTCCCTTCCTTGGCGTGATTGTTCAAGTTCGTAGAAGTCAATCGCGGGCAGATTGCGTTGATTCGAATCTTTTCCTTGCTGAGCTCGTGGGCAAGCGCAATCGTGTATGAATCCAACGCTGCCTTTGACGCGCTATACGCGTTTATAGAGTAGCTCCACACCTCGACTCCGAACATCTTGAAAGTTTGGCTCTCTGCTGCGGCATAAGCATTAGAGCCCGCTCCGGATGATACATTAATGACAGTGCGATGTCCAATAGGTGCCTTGAGAATGAGAGGAGCAAATGCCGATGTACTTTGAATGATTCCAAAGAAGTTGGTGTCAAAGGTGTGCTGGTAGTCGGTCGAGTCACTCTTGGATGGCTCAAGGAACTCCTTGTTCGCGACAGCTGCAAGAACATGCATATCAGCGTCATTGACAGTTTACAATCAAAGCACATACCAGGATTATTGACGAGAACATCAAGATGTCCCTCCTGCTCAATGAAATCTCTTGCTTTCTCGATCGACGTGCGGTCCGTTATGTCAAGTTGAACAAAGTGCACGGTCAGGCCATGGTCCTCCTTCAATGCGGCTCTGAAAAGAGGTTGGAACAAGTCTGTCATAAGATGGGAGCTGCGTACTGAGCCTCTTTGCCCTTAGCCTCGTCTCTGGCACCTAGGCACACGGTATGGCCTCTTTCGGCAAGGAGTCTGACCAAGGCCAAACCGATACCAGTGTTGGCACCTGTGACCAAGATGACACGAGTGTAGGAGTCGGACATGGTGAAGATATTGGTTGATTCCTCGTCCCTTTTATTATTCTCCAGGATACGCTTGCCACTGGAAATTGGTCATGGTAATGAATGGTGAAGGAGTACCAAATGTGGGCAATAAAAGACGCAAATTCGAACCGAAGCATGCGCAAAAGTGATGGTATACAAGGAAAGAGTTGAAGTAGAAGTGGAAAGGAACATGTTGCATTTGGTACTGAATTTCTGAGTGAATGGAAGTCAAGATCTGATGAGTACAGGTATTCAATACAGAGGGTTTCTACAGAATTCGCTCAGCAGACTGCTATCCAACTATCCGAAATTTCTACCATGGAAATGGCTGGCCTGAACTAAAATATTTACCTGACGAGGGTTCCAGATGTTCGTGAGCGCGCATGTAAGGGAGGAATCGACACTCACAATATTTATCATCGTCTTCAGGTCCCAACAAGACCCAGGGAAGTATATAATTCGCCCCTTCTTCTGTCGTCTTCCCTCCTTTGGCGTGGTTGTTCAAATTTGAGGTTACGAATCCTGGACAAATCGCATTGACTCGAATCTTTTCCTTGATGAGCTCGTGAGCAAGCGCAATCGTGTATGAATTCAATGCTGCCTTCGACGCGCTGTACGCATTGCAAGA
The DNA here is from genome assembly GCA_001466705.2 of Moniliophthora roreri. Lineage (NCBI taxonomy): Eukaryota > Fungi > Basidiomycota > Agaricomycetes > Agaricales > Marasmiaceae > Moniliophthora > Moniliophthora roreri. Next base: position 2,245,175 of record LATX02000001.1, on the reverse strand, counting down.
ATAACTCCACTGGTTAATTGGGGACATGAATCGACTCTCCGCTGCGGCATAAGCGTTAGAGCCCGCTCCGGATGTCACGTTGACGATAGCACGATGTCCAATAGGTGCCTTGAGAATGAGAGGAACAAATGCCGATGTACTTTGAATGATTCCAAAGAAGTTGGTGTCAAAGGTGTGCCGGTGATCGGTCGAGTCGTTCCTAGAGGGCTCAAGGAACTCCTTGTTCGCGACAGCTGCAAGAACATGCATATCAGCGTCATCAACACAGTTTGCAACTATAGCACATACCAGCATTATTGACGAGAACATCAAGATGTCCCTCCTTCTGCTCAATAAGATCTCTTGCTTTATCGATCGACGTGTGGTCCGTTACGTCGAGTTGAACAAAGTGCACAGTCAGGCCATGGTCCTTCTTCAATGCGGCTCTGAATAGAGGTTAGAATAAGTTTGTTGTAAGATGGGAGCTGTGTACTGAGCCTCTTTGCCCTTAGCCTCGTCTCTGGCACCTAGGTACACGGTATGGCCTCTTTTGGCAAGGAGTTTGACCAAGGCAAAACCGATACCAGTGTTGGCACCTGTGACCAAGATGACACGAGTGTAGGAGTTGGACATATTGAAGGTATGTATATATTACAGCTTCTGGTTGATTCTCTGCCCCTTTTATATCATTCTCCAGGATAGGTTCCTCACTAGGCTACGAACGACCTCGGCATCTTCATTATTCAGTCACTCAGAACGCTGAGCTCATAAGCTTCGGAGGATAACCGAATTGAAGTGGGCCTCGGAAGCGAGCCATGAAGCTATGGTTCTTAGTGATGCGTATCAAACACGAAAGGGATGTGAGAAGCGTGAGTGAGCTTAGTGACGAACCATGAGTCTCATGCATCTCCTTGTGTTTAATACACTAATTTACCACTCACCGCAATGTGTCTTCAATGGTGCTGGGTCAACTACAATGCTATAGATGATGTTGAACTAGACACTTTTCATGACAGTGGTGGGAAGGTCCTGGAGGGCCCGTACGGCTTCCAGACTGACGATCGTCAGCTCGGGGTAGACGTCAGTAACCTAATTCCGGGTCGATTTAGCGAATCGGCTAAATTGATCTGGTAAAACGACGGAGACGCTTGTGAAGCGTCCGTGATCCTCCTTTTGGGTGTAAGTACACGGTTCAGTCCACGGACGCAAACTTCCGAGATTGGGACTTGATCGGTAGTACCGACATTTGGTACTGGTCTCTCGTAGTACCCGGTACTCTAGGTGCACTGCCCAATTTTCGTTGCAGGATAGCCATTTAAAATCTCTAACCTATGGCCACCTGCTTTTTGCTGAATACACAGATGTGGGAAGCATTTTGTAGGATTTCTTTGAATAATGATTGAATACCTGCATACAGTTCGACACAACCTGAAGTTCGAGAGGTAGCGAGCAGTGTTGTCACTGGTTCAATACCAGATGCAAACAAGCTGATTGCTGCCATACCAGGTTGTGAAAGTGAACACCGTGAAATGAACCATACATGAAACGAACCATACCACATGAAGTGACAGTGAACTGGTCATTGTGTTCATGTTACACTTAAATTCTGCTATCTAACCTCGGAGCTACAGCCAGATATAGCCTTAAATTCATCAATTTAAGTAAATCACTACTTATTTCTGCTTTTCTGTACTTTTTACGCTTGCTTTCTACTAATTTCATGAGCGAGAGGGACCACAAAGGTCTGAGGGTGAGTGGTAGTACTTACTGACACCTCTACACTGATTGAAGCATAGTTAGAGTACCTGCACCCTCATTCAATGCTGGTCCACCTTTTACTCAGGTGAAATGCACAACTCAGTGCACGACTAAGCTCAGGCAGCAGCCGATGTTGAAGTGCTGACTTAGATGCACTGCTCTTGGAGATGCATCACACATGCATGTGATTTGTGACTATTACCGTTAATTTTTTCCCCTTGACTACTACAATTATGCTGCAAACTCATTCCTGGGCCTGATGAATGCCACAATCTCTAGGCGGTAAGACTGAAATTGAGTTTCATGCTTTTTTAGACTGTGCTCATGCCCATGCACTGTGCCAGCACAGATCTTTTGAGATTTTTTTTTCCTGTTTGGCTGATGCGTTAATCTCCTGCAGAATATCTTAATTACTATTGGCTGTTGTGCTACACAATCATGTCAATGAAATGTGACAAGGTGAAACTTATGATCACGTTGTGATGAGCTGGAGCAGCAAATGACTGGTCCACTTATAACTCCTTTTTGTGCATGTTTCTGTGTTTGCTCTACTGTACCTGCTGTCTATGCTCATATAATGCCCAAGGCATCATCCCATTCAAGTTCTCCCACCAAAAAATCACTGTCAGGCACACTATATCCTGCCAAAAAACGAGGTGGCAAGCGAGCAAAGGACCCAAATCCATCATCTATTGCAGATCTCAGAAGTACCAGCTCAAAGACTAAACATGACCATGCCAAATCCACAAATACTTGGCAGGCTTACAATGGATGTATGATGCAGATATGAGCATGGCTTATGGTACTGTTCCAGAGACACACAGAGTTGAAGAAAGAGGGGCAGCTTTCTGTTGATGACAACATTGACAGCTCCCTACTGGAGTTGGCATTGGGCAACAGACCAAACAAGCATTCAGCGTTGGTCTGCAAACTGTTCCTTGTGGAGAAGTGTGTCAAAGAGAATCACCCCAAGTCAGTTGATGCATACTCATCAGCCCTTATCAACTATTGGGATAACTTGTACATGCTACATGGTTATTTATTGTGCTTGATTCTTATATTTTATCTAGGGATCCACATGGAAAGTACAAAGGCAGCTATGAGTACGATGAGAACACTGGTAGCGTGAAAGGAAATCCAGCATGTGCACCTGCAGTACAGATGCTCATCAAATCCATCAAGAATGGCCTTGGAGGTGACAAGACAACCCGAAACCATGCTGAGGCAATCACCTATGAGGATATGGTTCAATGGATGATGTGGTCTGAAGGAGTCATGCCGAATGCTCATGCCTATTGGACTGACTGGGTTTGCATGACTAGCAGTGAGCAGCTCCTTCAAGTTATGAAATATCTTATGATGCATGTGTTTGCCTCCTCCGGGTTCACATTATGGACAAGGTACGTCTTTCAATCTTCTTGAAGACAAGATAAGATAATCATATTGCTAATATATCAGGAACTCCGAGCTTTGCCAGCTGCGAAGGCGCCATATCAGGTGGAACTTATCTGCCCCACCAGAGTTTCCAGGCCTGTTCTATGATGAAGTGAATTTGACAGAATGAAAAGGATGGCAGTCAAAGGGTGAAGATCCAGTCAATGGTATGTATCCACTCTTTTGTTGCTTCATCATAAGCTAATTGGTGTTTAGGGAATGTATATGAGATATAAAATCAACCAGATACCCCAGCCATTGACATGCACCCCCAACTGTGGCTATGGGTCCATTTCTATGAAACTATACTCCTTCAGTGACCTCTTGAACCTAACGAGTTCATTTTTCCATACATTGCGCCGAATGGAACCATTCATTCGCATCAGTCTATGTCATATCAAACATCATTGAGCTTAATCAATGAATTTTCCCAGATGGCTGGACTCATGTGAACATTTACGACACATTCATTTTGCCGTGGCGGGGCTCAGTACAGGTTCATGCATGCAGGTTTGGGGAAAACTTGGGTGCTGGAGCAGATTCAATGGTGGGGAGGATGGGCTGAGAACGAAGATGTAAGTGTTTTCTTTCTTCCTAGTATCAGTTGCTTACTGCTATACACTTTTAAGGTTGGAACTTTGACTCGTTATCTACTAGATGAGCTCAAACACTATGAGACTAGTCATAGTGACACTCTTTGCCCAGTTCAGACCAACTGAACTTCGAGTTTCCTTGGCTACTATGAGAGTATGGGACTGGCTTCTCAGGCTCAAGTAAAGGCCCTCGCAACAACCATCGAACATGGTTTCAGTCAACTTCATGACGCTATTAATACCGGAAGCCACTATCAACATTACACCCGTATTCACACACTGACTTCAGTATCACTGCCTCACTCTCCTTCCGTACCATCAACATTTATACTAGGTCAGAGCATTGCTAATCGATGCTCTTGTACCACACTTCCAACATCTCCAGTGAAACTCCAATCCTAGACACCAGTTGCTCAGACGTCACATTCCCCAGCCATGTATGCACCCATCGAATCCTGCCACAATCCCTCGGTGCAGATGAAAAAGAAGTCTGGTCCTGCCTCTACCATTCCTGGGCATATCATTCCCAACATCCCTTCAACAGTAGAGAACAATTGGAAGCTAGCAGTCAAACAGTACAATAATGGTGATCCAGAGAGGGGACTTACTTTAGCACTCAAGGATTGGCCACTATCATGGTATACTGGGAGTGATAGTAGGACATATGGCATGAAACAGAATCAGTGGAGGCTGGTTGCTGAAGCATTCAAGTGGTCAGTGTCCCTACAGGTTAGAATCAGTGGGAGTACTGACTCTTCATAGATGTGGTTCAAATGAGGCAGTGTTTCTCGCTTGATACCTGGCTGCTGCAAGAGAGTTTAGCTCTCTTGTAAAGGCCCTTCAACGTGAATCTCTGGGACAGTGCAGCAAGAATGGAACAAGAGAGGAGCATCTGCAGTGGGAGGTTGAGGATGCACAGTCAAATAGCACCTCTGATAATGAATAGGTGTTTGCCATTTCTTTCTTGGACATGCAAATATTGTACAGATATATGATTTCTCATTACATATTCAAGTAGTATACTCCATCAGTAGCTATTGTTCAGTATAACAAGCTAAGCCTAATACAATAGATTGCTTTCATATGTGTTGAATGGTGACTTGGTACTGGCAGTGTTGAATAGGGATATAGTCTTACCTGAAGGGATCATATATATAGAGTGACACTCTCAACCCTCTTAACTTGAGCTTCACCCATGGGATGAGAAACTGGACTATTGAAGGTACTGTCTCCTGCTGCATGCGTTGCATGGTGTGTTGTCAAGAATACATGATGGCTCATAATCCACCAGATTCTTGAGGAGGCTGCTACATGGGATACTCTTGAAAACTTCATATTTGAGCAGAGGTTTCTTTGCAAGGAATTGGTAACAGGTGTACCATACACCCTTGGTATTGATGCAAGATATGTACTTTCTGGTCATACTGATTGCTTCTGATAATTATTATTCACTCTGGGAACAGCATATTTCTCAACAGTATTGATGCTGTTGTGGAAGAGTCATTTGGACTCTTGAAGGATTTGTCTTAGTAGGCGCTCCAGACCATGGAGTCTTTCTTGGTCTCTTTTCTTTTCTCTCATACGAATCATGCATAAAGCTTCTGAATTGTTAAAACTCTATCTACAGACACTTTCATACATATACAAAATGTTCACCAACGTGAACAATTATTCCTGATCATTACACCTACAATATGACGAAGTGCAAGTCAATGCCAAGTAAAGCTGGTCACACCCAATCAGTTGCATGCCTTGATCAGAGTGGCGAACCATATCGAGAAGGAGCTTGGTCTACTCCTGAGCGGTGCCTGAGAGTATTAGTCTGGTGGAAACCTGTGGAACAAGGCTGAGACAATTGCGACATCAATAACTTTCATGGGCACTTTCACAATATCTTATCCTTACATATTCAGTTAATCATGTGTTGTGTGCAGTTTGTACTTGGTGCACAGACCACCATGACACTTTATCTTGTTGACAGCTGTTGAAAAAGGGACACTTTTCTTTCTCCCTTCTTCCTCCATCCTGAGCCTGAGCAAGAGTTTCAGAGCCCCAAGAGCCTTCGCCTAGTTAGATATAATGCTGAGTTTCTCATTCTGTTTTATTCATCACTTCTATTACCAACGTGATCAGACCTCAAAGTGGATTTGATCTGATCAGCATACTTATATTCTCATTTTCCAATCCATCCTTGTACTGTTTTGTACTCTATGGCTATTCCAGTGCCACTTCCGACCTTCTTTCCTGTTCAGTCCACCTTTGGACTAACTTTTTCTTCTACACCGTGCATATCAAGAACGCTCGACTCCATGCAACCTCTGACTGAGCATTGTCACCCCTTTTCTGGAATGTTTGACTGCAGCTTGCACTTTGCAGATGTCATAGAAAAGTAAAGTAGAAGTTAAAATCCCATTGATAGCACTTTGAGAGCTTGGTTAACTAGCCAATGCATTCATTGGGCCATAGTTAGATTCCCTACAGGTTTTGGGAGTGATCCGCTTTGGATCTGATACTTAGATAGGTTAGAAAGTACAGCTTAGACACCTCTGTATAGCGTATCATATAGCTCTTCGTACTTTCTAAGGTACCACAGCTTCTCTAAGGCGATGACTAGCAGACTGGGCTCACTCTAGTTCTTATTACCTGTTATCTCGTGTCATATTAAAGTGTTCCAATTCAGAAATAGTGTAAAATGAATAAAAGTGGGTCTTTTCTAGATTTGACATATTAACGGTGCAGACACCAGGTGGCACATAACCTCGAGTCATCAACAGATTTTCCTTTGGCTTGGCTCCCAGTTCTCAGGTTCTTCATTAATCTGCCGACGTCTTGGAGCTCCCAAACAGCTGCACCGCCAGACATTGGCCAATGGACACCATGACTTCCTGACATCCAGCTTCTTGCAAAAGGGGCAAGAAATTTGATTGGATGGGGCGATGGTTGTCTACTTGCAAAGTTTCATAAACACCTGTGGGCGGGACTGATTACCTGCATGCTTTGCTCAGTGAGTACCCTCCAGTACAGCATTAAAGTTAAAATACCTTACCAGTTCTACTTCAGAAACACATGTGCTATCACAAGTTTAAGGGGAATTTCTTGCACCTATTACAGATCCATGCAGTCTATTTGTCCTGACCTTAAAGACCACTCTTGCTAGTACAAACCCACTGAAGATCAACAAATTGAATTTGCAGGCCACAATGCATCCAAAATTCTCGCTTATCAACTCTAATCAACCTCGTTGCATCTGCTTTGAAGATTCAGCGTACCACAGTTGAAAGTCATCTTAAAGCAACTGACGTCTATGTTCCTGCCATAGTTGTCGCTCTTGCCACTGAACAGGTTACCATAGTGAGTTCATTTTGCTGCTTCCCACTTTGGTGCTTTGGCTGATGCAAAGAATTCAGGAAGAGGCTCTGCAATACCTTGGGCTCGGAACAACTGTCAGAGAGATCATCAGTTCTGACCAGGACTCTGCATCTGAGGATGTTGATATGGAGGAAATTGAAGCATACCTAGAACTGCCCTCGATGTCAGAGGTGTCAGATTCTGATACCGAGCTCATTCACGTCATTTCTCCAACATTGGCTACAGCAGAGGAGCCAGATTCAGATATTGAGTTCATCCACATTGTTCCTTCAGGATTATCTGCAGCAGAAGAGGATTCAGATTCGGATATTGAGTTTGTTTGCATTGTTCTGAGCCAGTGCAAGTTCTCCCATGATTCTGATGGTGACTTTGAGATGAGCGTGCTGTTTGAAAAAAGGGGCCAGCAAAGAGCATTGTAGACAATATACTGTATTGTTGGATTTGATTTACATTACATTGGGGTGGTAGGGTAGTTGATGAATAAGATATAAATGGTGGTCTGTGAATATGCTGTTGCAAACATCAGTACCTGAGGGTTGGGAAAGAAAATGGAAGTACGCACCCATATCTGAACTTTATGTGAACTGCAGCATTATCTCTCCACCTCCACCAGGCTCCAAACCCCTCATCAAGCCAGCCAGCAGGCCTTCTGATGACCCAATTGAACGATGCGACGATGAGCACAGCTGGTTGGAACAAAAAACCCAAGGTGCTTATGCAATCACCTCTGATTTTTCATTCTTGATGTGATAAATCTGTGGGACATGGTCCGCTGGCAAGCTCCACTGATGGACCTCGTCAGCTGGAGTCCAGGCGATGGTCCCCTCTGGAAGCGATCCCAAGCGATCGCTTGTCTGAGATGCCTTCCATATATGGGCATCTGCTCTTACATCATTATACATAAGTCTACTTTTCTCTAAAGCTGACTCCCACAGTCTTTGAGGCAGATGACGGCAACAATTCGCAGCATCAAAACGTTAGTCACAACCCATGTTTCATAGTGTAGCTTGCGCAATTCAAATTTCTCCCTTCCTCTTCACTACCTGTATGGCTGACCATGAAACAGACCATGATGATAAAGCAAGATCTAGAAAGAGGCAGCAACTACTTCAAGTAGCCAGGTTTGGTGCTTTGGCCATTGCTACCATTGGGTACACAATCACAGAGACTCCAGAACCAGAACTCAATTCTGACTGGTGAGATGTGGGTGCAAGAGTTATTAAATGGCCACCATCTTTGTATCCAGGAGCAGTTGGGGGTCTTGGCAGTGATTTTTGAGTCATTATGTACTGAAATGCAACAGCAAGGCCTGATCCATCCAACCAGACTGTCAAGATATAATTTGCTTGATGCAGAAAGATGCTTGTTCATTGATCTACTGGAACCCCATGATCACTAATGATGAGCTTGACTTGAAGTTCTCTAGGCATCCTCTACCCGTATTCTTAGGCCCTCCTGTTGCAATTGCTATATACTATCGATGGGTAGTTGGTTCTGCTGATCATTTGTCAGTATCCACTGTCTTGGTACTTTGGCATCGTTTCATACTCAGCATTTTTGATTACTCCCACACAGATGCTTTTCTAGGGCTGCTCGCTTTCATGACCCCATCAGTAGCAAGCTAGAACGTTCGAACTGTTTATGGAACCAGCTTGAGACCTCTACTCCCGGCCATGAGTACTCTTTTCGACCCTTGTTTGAGCTAGTGTGTTGCTCTTACCATTAGTCTTTGAAACTTGCGGTGAGAAGTGCTGATTGAGCTTATCGCCTAACTGTGTGGTACATCACAGCTACTGCATGATTAACTTGGACATCAAAGGACACGGTGTGTTAAGTGCCCACGACGTGCAGCTCCAAAAGGTCTTAGCGTCCATTTAGACAAGTGATAACTTATCAGCCTGAGCAACGCGTACTAAAATTATTCTGCATGAGGAGTTTGGTTCCTCGTTGACTTCGCAATAATTAAGTAGTGTCAGCAGTGATACATTGGCTCCCTCCTTCTGGGCAAGAGTCGAAGCTTCTGTTCATGGTTTTCAATAAGGCCAACATGTTACCTGCAACTCGCTTCCTGGCAGACTACAGCCTGTAGCCAAAGGCTCAATAGTATATGTGAGTGTTTGGATGCACCCATCTTTGTGCCATCGTATCAGCAAACATGGTGTTATGTTACTTGCGCAGCAACAACAACAACTCAACACTTGCAAAGCAAAATGTCAAGTTGTAAGGTTCAAGTTTGAGTTTGTTGAGTTTGTTCAGACAAAGTCTGAAGTTCAGAGGGTTCGTTCATTGACTAGACACAAGTTGATTTAACTAGGTCAAGCTGAGGAGCTTAGACCCAGTACTACTCTACTTAGATACAAGGCTTGTAACTAGTTGTTTATACATTTAGAATGTTATAGAACATTTAAGAAATATGTGTTTTATAATCAGTAGAAGGCGATAGAAAGAGAAAGAAGGATAATGTCATAATGAAGTCATAAGATGAATAATACAAAGAAGTTCATAGAACATAGAAGAATAATTAGTAAGACTAATATTGAAAAGGGAACAGGGGAGGTGTAGATGTCCAGATGTTAAAGGGAAGCATAGGATGAGCACCAAAGAAGAACAAGTGGTAAAGAAGAAAAACTGCAGCATATAGTATTATGCCTCAGAAGCAGCTTGCTATCTTTTTACACTTAGCTAGGACTGGGACAAGCATACAGATGCTTGGGGAGTGCTTTCAGAGGAGTAATGATACTACTGGGGTATTTTGATTGATTTGGATGGTCATGCATCACAGGGCTCAAAATTTCTGAATATTTTCAGATGGTCACAGGTCATGAAGGGTCCATCTGAATAGGCTCAGACTGTGACCACCAAAAAAACTTCCAAATTTGGCAGTTTTGGGTTGATTTTGAGTGCTAAAATCCAAAAATCTTTGGCAGACATGGACTGCCAGGCCTCCATCTGAATAGTTGAGTCTGGATGGACAAGTCATAGGTCACAGGCCATCTGAATCAATCAAAATACCCCAGTATTCAAAGGTACATGATTATGCTTTTGAGCACATATTCATTCTGACATATTATAAAGATATGTTCACAAGGTGTTTGATGCTCTTGTACATCTGGAAAATTTACCAGCTGACCTGGAAAGTTACATAGAGTTGAGACCCTATCAAACTTGTCAAGACTGGTTTTTGTAGGTTGTCTTGCTATCATAACACTATGAACCTAAATGTTATCAGGTTATTGTAGTACAAAACACACTATAATTTGATGTATTGAGTTCCAGTAGGTTATAACCTCAGCAAAGCTCAATATAACCAGCTTCCTTGGAGCTGTAACCTACTGTAACCAGATAAAACCAATAAAACCCAGTGTAGCTGGTTTTGGAGGCTATGTCAGGCTATAGTGGTTACATTGAGTCAGTTTGCAGAGCTCTATAGAGAAATAATAAAATAACATACTGCAATGCCTTGTTGAACCAAGACTAAGGTGGGGGGCAGAAATGGCTAGGATTATTAGGTATTACCACTATGAGAGATGACAGAAAAAAAAATGACATAGAGTCACATGGGACTAGATGCTTCAGACTGGAGGAATAAAGGCTCCATGACCAGCTGATTTTCAAACTCCACTTCTTTCCTTTGAACTACTACCATTAACATTGACACAGCCTCTCTTCTTCCCAACTCTAACATTGGCCAATCTTCCCTCAGGCTCATTTCCAAGGCTCTCAATGACACATAGCCATCATTTCTGTGAGGTGATTCCTTTACTTAGTCTTTAGGTGCAACTGACAGTGACATCTAGGTTCTCCTCTGGCCTCCTTCCTATTGCTGCCCATTGTCCAATAATTCCTAGAGCCAACTTTAAGGTCCCATCCTTCTCTCTCTGGCTCTCTATAATGCATGGTTGGCCGTCTATTCTGTAAGTCGAGTCTCATCATTCCCCTTTGCATGTGGTTGACAACAAGTTATAGGCTTAAGCTATATGATGTGTCAAGTGGTAAGGCTCACTATCCTCTCATATACCTTCTGCTCTTATATACCTATCATTTTCAGAGACTGCAGTAATGGTTTGGTGCTGGTTTTGAGGGATGAATGGGATTCTGAGGCAGATGGTGTCTGTTATTGGGGATGAGTAGCACACATTATTGACCTTTCCTTCTGCTCTAACTACTCTCCATCCAGCATTGCAACACATCTCCCTCACTTGAAGCCAGTCCTCCACAATCCATGATACCTCTATCATATGGACCCCACAGCCTAGAGTGAGCCTCTACATTCATTCAATGTGACCTCTTATCTGAGCTATTGCACATATAGGCATTCAACACATGGTCTGGCTCTTGTTTACTGTTATACAGTGTTGTTTGTGAGTGTCTACATGCATGTTATTTCATCTAATCTCTTACATAGGTAGTTGGGCTGTGGGCACACATCAGTTGGTAAGTCACATCATTATTCTCTGTTCATGCTATCACTGATCTGATGTATTCACAGCTTCAATATGTCATCTGTTGCAGGATTTGGACTGACTACTGCTGTTTCATAGCATGTAATTTGTCCTTTGGTTGTACATATGTAGGGATCATCATAATAGACTTGGTTTCCTTGCTCTTCACATTAAATTGATGCTGGCTACTAGATCAGAGGTTGTTGACCATAAGCTCTTGAGACTGTATATGATCTCACAGATTTCACTGTAACCTCCAGAACTTGATATGACTGCTGGAACTTAACATAACCAACTGGGACTCATTGTGACCCTCAAGAACTCAGTATAACTGATAGTGACCCAATATAACCAATGGTGACTTGATGTGAACTTGAGTAACTGTCTGTACTAGTTTATGCAAGGTTATATTGAGTCTCACAGTGGTTGCAACCTACTCCCCCTGTGACAGTGACCACCTGGGACCTGTAACATCAACTTTCATTAGGTGATATCAGGTACCTTAGAGTTAGGTTGCCTAGTAAATTTTCCAGATGTAACAACAAAATTTTACAACCAACATGTTCATCTTCCTGTAGATGAGTGCCCACCCCAAATCCAAAACAATTCAAAGCTTTTCCTGTATTTCTACCACTGCCATGGCTCTCTTGATTGCAGCCATATTGATTCCTGGGTCTGTGAATTTGATGCTGCTCACTACCACGACTGCAAAGGATGATTGACTCAGAATGTTTTTGCAGCATGTGATTTCAGCCTGTGCTATATCTTGTTACATTACTTGCACAATAATGTCAACACTAACTCTACAAAGAGTAAGACCCTCTGCAGACTTAGTTTGAGGTTCAAGTTTGAGTTCACTCAGACAAGATCTGAGGTTCAGATGGTTCTGTTGTTGGCTAGACACAAGATTGATTAACCAGGTCAAGCTGAGGAGCTTAGATCTAGTTTATCCTACTTAAATACAACTGTTGTAGCTACTTGTTTATGTGTAAAGAAAGCTATAGAACAGTATGGAAAATATGTGTTTAGTAAGTGAAAGAACAAGACAGAAAGTAGTAGAAGTAAAGTGAGTAATCACAGAAAAGCATAGAATGTTGTAGAAATACAAATACAAGGGATACTGAAAAGGGGAATTGAGAATATGCAATTGTCCAGATGTAAAAGAGAAGCATAATGTGAGCATCTAATAGTGAAAAATTGTAACATTACCCCTGGTTTAGGCTTGAGCTTCCATGCTCATTGGCACCAATTCTTTGAGAGTTCTCCTGTTTGGCCTTGGCCTGACATATATGAACATTGGTTCTCCTTCTGGTTCTTCTTCATTATCTTCAGGATTCTCTGTCTCCATAGAGGTCATCATCGTAGTCAGTGTATTGTAGATTGTCCTCAGGAGGTGAAGGGCTGTGGGGATAGTATGGTTCCGAAGTTTGATGAGACCTTTGTCAGTGACCACAGTGTCTAGGTAAATGCCCAGCTACAAAAACTCTGCAGATTGGTAATACACCAATTTTATAAACCTTTCAAATTCTATACATATAAGTGTCATTTGGACATATTTAAACAGTTGAAATGATAAGAAACATGGAAATAGAAGGACTAATATGAGCCTGAGTAGTCAGTCAAAACCTATATACACTTGATGGCATGAAGCTATAAGTTAATGGAACTTACGGTATGCCCCACATGGGTACCAAGCTGCTTATAGACTCTCAAGACTATGCCTTGAGCCTCCTGAAACCTGTAGAGACCTCTATATGGTGTGTTCAAGAGAAGACACATTGGTAGTTGAACATATATATGGTGTATCAAGGGGATATTTTACATTTAAACAACCTTTATTTACTCTCAGAGAGCTCCTTCAAGCTCAGGATAATACCTACAATATACCAAGAGAAAAGATATGACAATATCCAAATTAGATATATGATGGAGTATTAGCTCAAGTATATGATCACTCTGCATTCTGAGATGGTGATGCAATGATCCTCTAAAGATAGGAGGAAAGCAATAAGATGGAAATCAGATAGGAAGGATAGACGAAGCAAGAAACATGAGAGATAAGAATGAGTCAGATAGGACAGATGGAACAAGGAAATACTCAATGACTTCTACAGAAGTTGAGAGTATTTCTGACCATTGAAAAATGGGATAAGGAACTCCTATGCAGTAGCAACAGATTCTGAACCTAGATACCCATATACTGCATAGAAGGCTTAGCTCAAGTCATGCTTCTGATACCTGAGATTGTATTTATTGGTGACCTGCATACCTATATATGGTATGGGATTACTATTGTGACAAGGGACTGAACCTATATACATTCATTTTGTGATTTTTCCTGTGACCAGTATGATATATACCTATTATTATAATTTTATTGTAGATATTTGTTTCCAGCAGTATATAAGGACAGCCATTTTGTAGATGGGAGCAAGAGGAATCTGCCCCACCACTATGTGATATTTGTATGTGGCTATTGTTTGTGTAGAGAAATCACATTCAATCAGATTTTCCTCCTCACGTCAGGCCCTAGGGACTCAGAGTAGACCTAGTTGAGATATAAGACTATATACCAAACTTGATAGTGACAGCAAAGCCAGATATTTGTTCTGTGCTTTAGTGGATAGTTGTTTTCAAGTCAAGAGAAGACTTTGTATCAGAAAGTTTTGGTGGCTTTCTGAAGGCAGCTAGTGTTTTGCTAGTGTCAATGCATCTTAGAGAGGGCTTAGGCTACAAGAGTAGAAGTTTTCCTGCTTAAGTGTGTTCTAAATTGAGTAGACGCAACTTAGAGAGGGCTCAAGCTACCATAGTAGAAGTTTTCCAGCTTAAGTGCATTACAGATTACAACCAAGAGGGTTGTATCCAGTACAAGGGGTACTGTAGTCTTTGATTACTTGGGTTATCACTTCAGGGTAGTCTTACCATCACCTCAGTGCAATTAGCTGTTGTATTTAGGCTTGATTGAAAGAGTAGAAACCAGAAAACACACAATAAAAATGATTTATTAAACAAATATATCCTCATAGTCTCTACATCAATAAACAAATACATGCTTATTCGGATCACAAACATCAAATAGAGTCTAAGTGCAGTAACTCTGATCATGCCAAACTACACTCTGCGCATCACCACACACACACATAGACAATAGTAGAGCAGGATCTGATCAACAGATCAGCTCTTTGTGTAGCACATTCAAGTGGTATTACTGGGGCATCCATTGTTTTGGTGCAAGGGATAAAATTACCCCCTTCATAGATGAGTGGTCCACCATGACCAAAATACTGTCTGAGCCATTGAACTCAGATAAATCCATGATGAGATCCATTGTGATGACCTGAAAGGGGAAGGAAGACTTTGGTGCTTGTATTGGTTGTATAGATGTTCTCATGGGATGAATGTTCACTTTACTCTGTTGACACAGTACACATCCATCCACAAATTCTTTGATGAATTTTGTCATCCCTAGCCACCAGAAGTCCCTCTGAACTTGTTCCACTGTATTCTATTGCTCCAGATGTCTGACTCCCTTTCCTTCATAAACCCCTTTTACAATAGTTCTTTGAAGTTCATTATCCTTTAGTACATAGACCTTGTCTTTGAAGAACAAGAGATCATCTTTGACCTTCCAATTGGACAGAGTGGATTTGATTGGTGGCACACCTTAGGTTAATAACATGTCCAAAGCTGACTTATAGAAGTTGTCCAGGCCCAATTGTTTCTGCACTTCCTCTGCTAATTCAACATTAACTTCTTTTATGAAAAGGTGATCTGGAAGCAAAATAACATTATCATTGTTGATGTCTTCTTCTTTTTTGTTTGATCACCTGGATAGAGCATCTGCTTGGGTCATCTGCTTTCCTGGCATGTGTACTAGAACCAGATCAAATTCCAACAGGAAGAGGCACCATCTTGCCTGTCTCTGGTTCAGTTTCTGTGTGGTCCAGAAATACATCAGATTTTTATAATCCAAGAGTACTACCACCTTGTGTTTTCCTCCCATCAAATAGTGTCTCCATTCACTTAATGCTCTGACAATTGCCAACAACTCTCTGTCATATATTTTATAGTTTCATTTGGTTGCAGAGAGAGATTTGGAGAGGTAACCACATGGGTGCCACTCTCCATTGTTCCCTTTTTGCCGTAATACTGCTCCTGTGGCCCATTTTGAAGTGTCCGCTTTGATTATAAAGGGTTAGTTTTTGTCAGGAATCTTCAGGATTGGTTCTGATAGGAACTTCCTCTTCAGAAGGTTGAACATGTCCTGACATGTCTGTGTCCACTCGAATTTTCATAAGGTCATTTAGTGGTTTGGTAATATCGGAATATCAACCAATGAACTTCTGATAGAAGTTTCTGAAGCCTAAAAAGGCTCATACTCCTTTGACAGTTCATGGGGGTTCCCATTCAGCTATTCCAGCTAATTTCACAGAGTCCATTGCAATATGGCCTGGTTGTATGACCATTCTAAGGAAGATAACTTTGCGAATGTCAAACTCACATTTCTCCAGTTTCAAATACAAGTCGTGTTCTTGTATTTGTTTCATGAGGTGTCGTGTCCTTTCCTGATGCATCTTCTGATCTTTTTTTCAAAAAGATCAGAATGTCATCCATATATACAATGCACCATCCTTCATCCATGAAGTCTGATAGAATGTCATTCATGAAGGCTTGAAACATTGCTGGTGAATTGCTAAGCCCAAAGAACATTACAGTAGGTTCAAAGAGTCCTTTGTTCATCTTGAAGGTGGCCTTCCACTGATCTCTGTCCTTTATCCTGATGTTGTTGTAACCATTCTGTAAATCCAGCTTGCTGAAAATCTCAGCTTCCTTCAGCTTATCAATGAGGTTGGATATTAATGGCAGTGGATATGTGTTTTTGATTGTTTCTTCGTTTAGCTTTCAGTAGTCCTGTGTTGGCCTGAGTGCCCCTTTCTCTTTCTTTGCTACAAAGAAGAAGGAGGAAGCCATTGGAGATTTTGAAGGATGAATGTACCCTTTCTGGAGATTTTCTTTGAGAAACTTGTCTTGTTCCTCTTGCTCCTTCAGGGACAAGGGATAAAGTTTGCAGTTTGTTGGTATGAAACCCAGCTTTAGTTCAATTGCATGATCATCAGGTCTGGAAGCAGGGAACCTTTCCAATTTCTTTTTTTCAAATCATTCGTAGAATTCTACAAGGTACAGCAGTACCAGCTCCTCAATAGTTTGCTTTGGCCCTTCCATTGCCTGAGCTAGCTCTTGAGAAGTCATAGTTTTAGCCCTAATGAGAATTCCAGGGTTCATCTGATCTAGTACTCTGCAGAACCTTTTGATTACTATCTTCTTTTGTTCTGGAAACTTCATTTCACTGGTCTGCCAATTTATTTTTGGATTGTGCATTCATAGCCATGGCAGTCTGAGTATGACTTCTTCTCTGATTCCAGAAATCAGAAAAGTTTCGGAAAACCTCTTATCTCTTATAGTGAATGTGAGGTCAACTGAATAGGAGATCTATGCTGTCTTGTTTTGAGTTCCATCCACATTGTATACCTTAATCTTTTCTGGGAGTTTGTTCCAATCCTTTTTCAGCCTTTTCACTGTTTCTATACTGATGAACCTCTCTTCTGCTTCTGAGTCAAGAAGGGCTTTGGTTTCCCACTTTATACTGGAGAGGAATGTGCATAGAATTTCAGTCAATTTTAGCTAGTACAAAGTGTGAAATAGTGACAGGCAGTGGAGACATCATTCTCTTCTACTGCTTTAAAAACCCTCCTTCTCCATTAGGTTGAGGAGTAAATCCTTTTCTTCTTTGGTTTGGTCATCTATGATAGCTTGAATCTTTGTAAACCTTTCTTCTCTTGTCATGACCTTCAGCTCCTTCTTTGGCTCTTCCTTCTTTGGCTCATTCTTCTTCCCTTCTGGGCAGTTCTTGATTCTATGTCTGCTTTGTCTACAATGAAAGCAGAGCTCCTTCACCGTATATTCCTTCCAATCTGTCTTGCTGATCTTGCAGGTTGGAGTTCCTTCTTTTTTTTGGAAATTTTATTGAGGCTTCCTTCTGTTGTCTTCATCCCATCTTTTCCCATACTCAATCACCTGTTTCCAGCTTTCCTCATACAGGATTGCAGCATTCATCCAGTCTTTGATGGTTTCCAACTTCTCTTCTAGTTGGGTCATGATTTTCTACATCAGATTCCTTGGCAACCCCTGTTTGAAAGCTTCAATTTGTGCTGCATCATTATACCCCATTTGTTTAGCGATGAATTGGAATTGGTAGGTATACTCATCAGCTTGTTCCTTCATCTTCAGATCTTGCAGCTTCATCTGTGCTTCCAATGTGGTGTCCAAAGGTTCAAATGACACCTTGGACTCTTCGATAAAGTCTCCCCATGATACCTTTACAGCTTTCTCATCCCTTGCCAGAAGGAGATCTGTTTTGTTGTTCTTTCAAAACTCTTCTGGTCTGTCAGTCGTGTATGAAAGGAGAAATAGCTTCTTGGCTTGATCCATGGTAAACATCTTTAGGTTCAGTTTGACATAAAGAAGTACTTCTCATAAGAACTTCTTGGCTTCCTTTTGTTCTCCCATAAAGGCTCTAGAGAGTGCCACCTTAATTTCCTTTTCCACAATGACCTGTACTGGCACCATACTTCCAATAGTTGTTTCTTCCTTGGGTTCCTTCTTTGGTACACTTCCAGATGGCTTCTTTTCTTCAGCTATTTCAATCAGTAGTCAAGGTGATTTTGCTTGGGGACTATTTTTCAGAGTTTCCAGAAGTCTCTGGAAGGGATCATGTTCTTCAGGAGATCTGGCAGAGGTATCTGATGTAGATGAGTCTTCTCTCTTCAATATCTGTGGCAATTCAAAGCCTTTGTAACTTGCTCCTTCTGATCCACATGCTATGGATTGTGGGGTTGAGGTTCTCCTTGTTCTTGATGGATCAGGTAGCGTCTCTTCCTGAGACTGCCTCTGTTGTGATAGCGATGGCAAGGGGGTCAGCAACTCCTTCTGTGTAGCTCTGGTTAACAGTGTGATTGCTCATCTACCAGGGTTCAATATGGATTAAGTCTGTAAAGTACACTGTCATTCCTCTGCCTTAGTGATGTCTTGTTCAATCTGTTGTTCATTCCATTGTGATGTCGTTTTTGTTCTTCCAAGTGAATGCCTAAACCTTGGTAGGTTAGCAATTGATCAGCTTGACCTTGTGTTACACTACTTGATGACAATGCTAGAACCTATCTAACATCTTCTGTTGGAATTTCACAAAGCAAGTTAGAGTGCGCTCAAAGTGGTTCTTTGAGGTTCAGAGTTTCTTCAATAGTTGCA
Organism: Moniliophthora roreri; assembly: GCA_001466705.2. NCBI lineage: Eukaryota > Fungi > Basidiomycota > Agaricomycetes > Agaricales > Marasmiaceae > Moniliophthora > Moniliophthora roreri. Next base: position 2,226,295 of record LATX02000001.1, on the reverse strand, counting down.
TTGACACAAGTAGAATTGATTAACCAGGTCAAGCTGAAGGGCTTAGACCATGGTTTTAGCACTTAAATACATACATCTGAAAGCTACGTAAAGTCTTATGAGTAAGCAGTAGTTACGGTTAAATAAGCAGATTCCCAATGCCATCAGGACATCCTGACAGTCTGGTATTACAATCATGAGAAAGGGAAAGGGGAGTGGGAAGGTGGATCTGTCCAATAGAGTGAGTAGCATAGAGAGAAGGAAAAGGAGACTAGAAAGGTGTACTAAGTCCAATAAAATGAGAAGCATATGTAAAGAAGAAGAGAAACAGAGGGAAATTGTAACAGACACTTTAACAAAAGTATAGATATCTCTGGTGCCCTAAGAATAGGATTTCTGTGACTTTGAATTTGCATTTCTCTGGTTTCAAGAATAGATTGTTCTTCTATAATCATTCTAGAACCATCCTTGTTTGAACTTGGTGTATCTTTCTGTGGTTGGAGAAGATGAGGATGTAATCCATATATATATGATGCACCACTCTTTGTTGATGAAGTCCTCTAAGATGTTGTTCATAAAGGCTTGGGATGTGGTGGGGGAATTTGTGAGGCCAAAAAAACATGACTGTGGGTTTAAATAATCCTCTACTGGTCTTGAACACAGCTTTCCATTGGTCACTGTCCTTGATCTGAATGTTATTGTATCTGTTTTGTAAGTCCAATTTAGTGAATAATTGGGCATCCTTTGTTACGTTACTTGCACAGCAATGCCTAACCAACTACTTTAGCGAAGCGGAAGCCAAGTCAGTTATAACAAGTTCAAGTTCGAGTTCGTTCAGCGGAAGCTGAAGTTTAGAGATCCTTCAATGTCTGCGTTAACACAAGTATTTGATAAACCAGGTCAAGCTGAAGACTTAGAGTCTTAGCTTGAGCGCTTAAATACGTTACAACCGAGTAAATACTAACTATCTATGGATAGCCGATGAGCTCGGTGATTGTCTAAGGTTTCCCGAGTCTATTGGGATATGAGTAATACAAGTACAAAGGGATAGGTAAAAGGGGAAGGGGGAGTAGCATACGAGTCCAATAGAAGGAGAAGCATAAGAAGAGAAGGAAAAGGGGGGCTGGGAAGGTGTACGAGTCCGATAGAAAGAGAAGCATAGGGGGAAAGGAAGAGAAAAGAAGAGAAAACGTAACATCCTTTAATTATTGATCAGGTCTGTGACAAGGGGTAAGGGGTATCAGTTTTTGATCATTCTATTATTTAGTTGTCTGTAATCCTGACAAGGTTGAAGGGCACCTGCTTCTTTTTTTGCAACNCATTGGTCACTGTCCTTGATCTGAATGTTATTGTATCTGTTTTGTAAGTCCAATTTAGTGAATAATTGGGCATCCTTTGTTACGTTACTTGCACAGCAATGCCTAACCAACTACTTTAGCGAAGCGGAAGCCAAGTCAGTTATAACAAGTTCAAGTTCGAGTTCGTTCAGCGGAAGCTGAAGTTTAGAGATCCTTCAATGTCTGCGTTAACACAAGTATTTGATAAACCAGGTCAAGCTGAAGACTTAGAGTCTTAGCTTGAGCGCTTAAATACGTTACAACCGAGTAAATACTAACTATCTATGGATAGCCGATGAGCTCGGTGATTGTCTAAGGTTTCCCGAGTCTATTGGGATATGAGTAATACAAGTACAAAGGGATAGGTAAAAGGGGAAGGGGGAGTAGCATACGAGTCCAATAGAAGGAGAAGCATAAGAAGAGAAGGAAAAGGGGGGCTGGGAAGGTGTACGAGTCCGATAGAAAGAGAAGCATAGGGGGAAAGGAAGAGAAAAGAAGAGAAAACGTAACATCCTTTAATTATTGATCAGGTCTGTGACAAGGGGTAAGGGGTATCAGTTTTTGATCATTCTATTATTTAGTTGTCTGTAATCCTGACAAGGTTGAAGGGCACCTGCTTCTTTTTTTGCAACAAAGAAGAATGGGGATGCAGTAGGAGAGATCAATGGTCAGATATAGCCCTTCTGCAGGTTTTCATCTAGAAATTTGTCTTGTTCTATTTGTTCCTTTGGTGAAAGTGGATAAATTTTGCAGTCCATTGGTTTAAAGTCCAGCTTCAAATTGATTGTGTGATCATATGGGTGAGATGGTGGGAACCTTTCAGCCTTCTTCTTTTCAAATCAGTCTGTATAATCTGAAAGGTATGGCAGGATTAACTCTTTGAGAGGTTTGGCTTTTGTTTCGTGAGTTTGTGCTAATGTTTGGAAAGTGGATAACTTAGTGTTTATCCTGATGTCATCTGTGTCCTCCTTGCCTCTAATGAAACTCCTAATAATCATTTCTTTGTCATTAGTGAAGAGGCAGTAACTCTATCTTCTATAAAGAACTGCTACATGCTATCTTCACTCTAAAATGCACTCTAAAAGAGCTTCTGCAACTAAGAGCTGCTACTAAACCCACACATACACACACATACAACACACATCAAAAACCCACAATAGAGGCTTCTAAGAGTGATAAAGCACTGTATAGATCTACTAGAAGACTGAGCCTATCTCAAGTGCAATTCAGGTTGAAAAGGGGACAGAACCCTTTGAGTTTCAATTGACCAGCTTAAGTTAGTATAAGAGTGTAGAGTCTAAAGACTCTAGTTAGAATGTCTTAAGTGTTACACTCAAGAGTCACAAAGTATAGGTTTTAAAAGAGTGGTTTATTGGTTGGTATAAAAGAATGTATACAGTGAGGCAATATATATAGGAATCTTGGCTCTACTAGAAGTGACTGACTGGCAAGTGCATGGAGACTTGGTCTAAGAAGCTGTGCAAAGGTCTAAATCAATGCCATGTGAGGCTATAACATGCAAGTACCAGTCAGTGCTTGAGCCTGCATCTACAAGTACAGCTCTTTATATACAGAATGATGATTGGAAATAATAAAATAAAAGATAAAACAAGTGTGTTCTAGTTTAAGGTATAAATTGTATGTGTTTGTGCCTAAAAGTCTGATTCTGCATAGCAATTAACCATGTTGGGTATATTTGGTGACCAAACAGTCAATTTATTGTGTTTTGGACCCTGCATGGAGTGTTGCTGGGTCAAATGATCCTTCCACATAGCTACTTCCACATAGCCATGGGTTCTGGACTGGCTTTATGTTTCCCTTTCCTCTGGTTTACTTCTATGTAGCCACTTTCTACCATTAGATTGGTGGATGTCACAGTCTAGACATCTGTCATATTCAATCTCCTTCCATTCTGTGTACAATCTTGTGAGTTATTATTGATTTCCTGCATACTCATTGCCCATCAATTGTCCTGTGTACACCTGGATAGGCTGTTGTATCTGCCCGAGAGTGTCTTCAAAGCTCTGCATAGGAACAAGTTCCAACTGTGTACTATAGTTCTGATAGTAATAATGAAAGTGTTAAGTCTATTGATGCATTATCATGCAATGTGATCACAGAGCAAACAATCTAGTGCACTTAGACTGTGGATCCTGCTGATATCTATTCTTTTGTATTTAGAATTAATAGTTTCTGGCCCATTTTATTGACCAAGGACCCTCACTGTAATGTACAGGGCTAGTATAGTCTACTAACCTCTTCTAAATTGTGTTAGTGTCAATTATTAGACTTATTAGACTTGGCACTTAAGGCTTAGATGCCATATTAGAGTTCCCAGGTTATCAAGTCATGTGAATATCACATGTACTCTGAGCTCTTTTTCTAGTTTTTGATGTGAAAAGTGCACAATTTCATGTCTAGGCCAAAATTAGGCACATCATCAGCTAAGTCTAAAACCCCTGTGAATTTCTTGGCTAGAATTTTCTGTCTTGGTCTAAACCTGACCACTCTGGTGATCCAATCAATATCTGGGTTGTGTTCTTGTAACCAGGGTAACCCCAAGATGAAGTGTCCTCTGGCTCTAGAGTCTATCAGAGCCTTTTCTTTGATAATTTCTGTCCCAATTTTGTATGTAAGAGGAGTATAGATAGAATTGCATTCCAACTTAGCTAATACAATGTTTGAGATTATAATTGCTGGTGGGGAGAGCATTGGGCTCTTCCACCCTTTTAAAAACCCTCCATTTCCATGAGATCTAAGATCTCATTCTGCTCTTCTTCTTCTTGCTCTTGTACCATCACTCTGATTTTCACAAAGGTTTTTTTAGTGGACAGTTTCTTTGGTTTGGTCTTAGGAAGCTGTCCTTTTGTAGGACAATCACATGAAATGTGACCTGTTTGAGCACATTTAAAACACTTTCCTTGTGCCATATAATCCTTCTTATCTGATTCAGAGAGAAACCTCCCTATAGTCATTTCCTGTTTCTCTTTTCATAAAATTCTCAGTTTTGTTGGTGATATGCATAACTTTTACCTTTTATTTTGCATGCAAAATAGAGGATATTTTGCACTTTTATGGTTGAAAATGACATAAACAAGGGAATTGAGGACTAGTGTGAGCCCTGAGCAGCTAGTCAAAGCAAGTAGTAGAGAAGAATATAAAATATTAGCAGAGTAATGGTTGATGGTAGGCCATACAAGAGTACCCAACTACTGCTAGTATGAAAATAAACAGCGAATCTGAACACAGAGGAGCATTCTGAAACCTGTAGAGAACCACACCACATAATACTTCTCTATCAAAAGCATACCAAAGGGAATATTTTCACCTTTAATGATATTTTCAATCTATACCCAACTTGAAGGAAGAATAAAAGCCTTCAATGATACACATATGAGAATATTATTGAGAAACAGATATGAAACAGAGGATGACAAATTATTGGTGAGGGATACTCAAGATACCGAATGTCAAATTGAAGAATGAAATAGATGATTGGCTACCAGAAGGGTGCCTGTATTACAGAAAAACAGAAGACAAAGCTATATGATGAGAAACCAGCATGGCTGAGCTTACACATACACTTTAAACATAGAGATGGAAGCATATTACATGTCCATAGGCAGATGATAGTAGACAGAGAAGGAAGGAACTGTGCAGAGTGGCATGGAAGTATAATATTTTCAAACAGAGTCGGAAGGAGAGCCATTTGATAGAGAAAATTGCAAACAGTTAGTGTCAGAAGACTGCACAATCATTATAGAAAAAGAATAAAAGAGTTTATGGCTATGAAGCCTGACTACAATTGGACACTATGACAGAGAAATTACCAAACACAGCTTAGTTTATATAATATTTATCACCCAACTCAGTTTTATTTGTATTTGTGACAGATATATTAGATTATTTATGTTGTAGAGTATATAAGAGGATGTGTTTTGTAGGTGGAAGGCAGGAGAGATACTGCCCACTGATTACCAGAGTGTATGACATTGTTGTTCAGGTAGAAGAGCTACTGGCAATCAGTATTTTTCAACCACTTTGGACCCTAGCTTATTTAGTTGTGCAAGAGGCACAGGCTAGTTGAGACCTGAAATTGTAACCCAAACCAGAGATATAAATAAAAGCTAGGAAGAGCTTAGTTTTTAACACAAGAGGCATGTTTTCAGATAAGAGAAACATTGTATCAGTCTACTAAGAGGGTAGCTGACATGCATCAGTATAGTCTGGTGTTTTGATATGAATCAGAGAGAGTTTCAGGCTAGCAGTGTAGAATCGTTGCAGAACATAGCTAAGAGGGCTATATTCAGGTACAAGAGGTACCTTTGTTCTCACTTAGAAGAAGTTTATTCTTTGGGCAGTTTCTGGTCAAAATCTATACCAGTATTTGCTTTTAATGAAGAGGCAGAAACTCTATCTCCTTGAAAGGACTGCTACACACTATCTTCACTTCTAAAAGCTCTCTAAAAAGGGCTTCTGCAACTAAACACAGCTACAAAACCCACACACACACACAGCACACACCAAAACCCACAATAGAGGCTTCTATATGTGAGAAAGCACTGTACAAGTCTGCTATGAGACTGAGTCTATCTCAAGTGATTCGAGGTGAGAAAGGGGACAGAACCCTTTATATCTTCAATTGGTTGGCTCAGATTGCAGAGTCTAAAGACTCTAGTTAAGATGACTCAAGTATTGCACTCAAGGGTCACAAAGGGTAGGTTTTAAACACGAGTAGTTTACTGATGGGGTATCAGATTGTATACAGTGAGGCAAGATATATATATATAAATCTCAGCTCAACTAGAAGCGACTGACTGNGTTTTTAACACAAGAGGCATGTTTTCAGATAAGAGAAACATTGTATCAGTCTACTAAGAGGGTAGCTGACATGCATCAGTATAGTCTGGTGTTTTGATATGAATCAGAGAGAGTTTCAGGCTAGCAGTGTAGAATCGTTGCAGAACATAGCTAAGAGGGCTATATTCAGGTACAAGAGGTACCTTTGTTCTCACTTAGAAGAAGTTTATTCTTTGGGCAGTTTCTGGTCAAAATCTATACCAGTATTTGCTTTTAATGAAGAGGCAGAAACTCTATCTCCTTGAAAGGACTGCTACACACTATCTTCACTTCTAAAAGCTCTCTAAAAAGGGCTTCTGCAACTAAACACAGCTACAAAACCCACACACACACACACACACACACACACACACACACACACACACACACACACAACACACACCAAAACCCACAATAGAGGCTTCTATATGTGAGAAAGCACTGTACAAGTCTGCTATGAGACTGAGTCTATCTCAAGTGATTCGGGGTGAGAAAGGGGACAGAACCCTTTATATCTTCAATTGGTTGGCTCAGATTGCAGAGTCTAAAGACTCTAGTTAAGATGACTCAAGTATTGCACTCAAGGGTCACAAAGGGTAGGTTTTAAACACGAGTAGTTTACTGATGGGGTATCAGATTGTATACAGTGAGGCAAGATATATATATATAAATCTCAGCTCAACTAGAAGCGACTGACTGGCAAGTGTGTAGAGACTTGGTCTAAGAAGCTGTGTGGAGGTCTAAATTGACGCTGCATGGGGCTATAAGGTGCAAGTACCAGTCGGTCCCTTGAGCCTTCATCTACAAGTACAGCTCTTTATATACAGAATAATAATTGGAAATAACAAAATAAAAGATAAAGTGAGTGTGTTTTAGTTTATGGTATAAATTGTATGCATTTGTGCCTAAAAGTTCGATTCCACATAGCAATTAGGTATATTGGGTATATTTGGTGACCAAACAGTCGATTTATTGGGTTTTGGACTCTGTGCGGAGTGTTGTTAGGTCATATGATCCTTCTGCATAGCTACTTCTGCATAGCCACAGGTTCTGGACTGGCTGTATATGCGGGTATGTTTCCCTTTCCACCAGTTCACTTCCATGTAGCTGCTTTCTACCATTGGATTGGTGGATGTCATGGTCTAGACATCTGCCATATTCAATCTCCTCCCATCCCATGTACAATCTTGTGAGTCATTTGCAATTTCTGGCATACTCATTGCCTATCAGTCATCCCGCGTACACCTGGAAAGGCCGTCATATCTGCATGAGTGTCTTCGAAGCTCCACATAGGAACAAGTTCCAACTGTGTACTAGTTATCAATAGTAATAATTAGGTTCTAAGTCTATTGACACATTATCATGCAATGTGATCGCAAAACAAACAATCTAGTGCACTTAGACTATAGATCCTGCTGATATCTATTCCTTTGTGTTTGGAATTAGTGGTTTCTGGCCCATTTTTATTGACCAAGGACCCTCTGTTATGTTACTTGCACAGCAACATCACTACCAACTTCAACCAAAGGAGTCGAAGTAGTATCAAGTTTAAGTTTGAGTTTGTTCAACAGCTTGTTGAAGTTCAGAGTTCCTTTGTCGTTGCTTAGACACAAGTATAGAATTAACTAGGTCAAGCTAGAGATCCTGTCTCTGCTTGAGCACTTAAATAGGTACAACCGAACTAGTTTCTACTATATATGTATATAGCAATGAAGTCAGTAATTGCTGATAAATAGTGGTGGCATCGGCATATAGAAGTACAATAGAGAAGAGAAGGAGGGTGGGGATAGTGTACTAGTCCAATGGAGAGGGAAGCATGTTACATTAGAAGGGAAAGGGAGCTGGGAAGGTGTAATAAGTCTGAGGGGAAAGGAAAGCATAGAAGAAAATGAGGGTAATCATAACATTACCCCCCTGTTAAGGTCTAGATTCCAGCTCTAGACATCTAAGACTCTCTGTCTCCATACAACTCACTGTCATAATCCTGAGACTCTTCTGGGGCCCACCCAGGCACTACATCGTTGTCAGGTCTGTCGTCACACTCCTCCGGTCTGTCAGAGATCTGTTCTGACTTTCCTCCCATCATCATCTGCACTCGAGATGGTCCTGGCTGCCATCCCTCTATCATCCTTTCCTCAACTCCCTTCTTGACGTCAACCAGTCTCACCTTTTTTGGATTTACCCCCATGAACAAGAACTCTCTCCTTTCTGTGTTGGTATCGACGACAAATGTCCGATCATCACTCTCTGTCGTGATTGTCATATCTGTCATCATCATAATTATTATGGTCTGACAGAGCACCACTATCTGGACCAGACCTTCCATGCAAAAGTCACGAAGACCATCAGTGGACAGTGCACCCCGCAGTGATATGTCCAGGCGCATAGTGGAGGCATCACCTACAAAAATAGCTTGGGAAGTCTCAGGGGAGATGGCAGTCCAGTTTGCACACAAGGCAGAGGCGTGGTCCATCCACATCTCTGATGGCATTGGCGGTGGCAATCTGTCGCTCCATTGGGGGTTGTCAGGTATTTCAAGCATAGATTGGTGCAGGGATTGGGGGGGCTTGTTCTCCTTGTCTTCTTCCCTTCCTCTGGCCACCACAATGTTCTTGACTTGCAGATGGAACTGGACTGTTGGGGCCGTTGACGAGGGTGTTGAGAGCAGGGACTCTTTGGAGGGTGGGCTTGATTTTCGGCTTAACGTCAGGATTGGGAGTGGGTTCAGGATAAAGGAGGGCATAGTTGGGAGAGGGTTCGGCAGTCTGTGCAGGGGGGGAGGCGAGTTGCTCCTGGAGGGTAGGTCGGGGATATCCATTTCCATCAGTTCGTTGTCCGAGTCTGTCGAGAACACTGAAAGTATTCAGGTCAGGATACTCAGAAGCTGCTCAGGGATCTGCAGGAGGAGGCATGGATAGGTGCAAGTGATAGGGGAATGTAGACAGTACTGTAATAGGCCCTTCCAGACCTATTCCATAGTTGCATGCATATAAGACCTGATTAGCGATTTCCAGGTTGCAACTTTCAGTGATCTTGGAGAGTAGTTTGCATTGGGCCCATAGGAAAAAGAGGCTTTTGACTGCAGGTTCCAGTCAGTTGTCGGGATTAGCAGTGTTTCAGATCTGTTGGTTGTACTGTCGGGAGTTGAAGAGGTGGAGGAGTTGATAGGGGTTTGGGTGAAGGCCATGGTGGTAGGTGATATTCTCACCATACCTTCCTTCTCTAGCTTCAGTTGGAGTAGGGCTAGAGAGTCCTTGTGCTTGGTTACCAGCAGAAGAGCTAGCAGTAGAAGTGGAAGCAGACACATTGGTAGACATGTTAAGAGATGGGGATGGGGTTTCGAGAGTGTAGACGATATTTCTTTATATAGTCTTTATAAAAATCCATACAGTTGATCATCCCTTCAGTTTCGATCTACTGATTATGGGAAGAATCATACCCTGTGTAGGACACCAAGAATTCCTGGGGTCGCTTCTTTGGCCTATGCCCTATGATTGCATCTACTTCATATTCTTCAAACCCTTCAATGAGGTCCAGTGGGGGTTCCATAAAGCTTGGTCCATGTGCTTCTATTTGTTTATATGGGGACAATAAAGTGGCATGAAATACTGGGTGTATCTTCCATTGGTGGGGGAGCTCCAGCCAGTATGTCACTGGTCCTATTATTTTGGATATCGGGAAAGGTCCTTCTCATTTTGGAGCTAACTTCTTTGACGGATATCCTATGATCAGGTTTCTTCCTTTGAGCCATACCTTTTGTCCCACTTTGAATGTATCCAGTTTCTGTTTTTCCCTTCTTATCATCCATTGTCTTGCTAGTTCCAATAGACTTGATGTTTCCTTCTGTACTCTTTTTAACTCTGCAAGTCTCTCTTCTACTGATGGGATGTTTGTTTTTGTGAATACTGTGGGAAATGGTCTTGGATGATAGCCTATTATTATAAAGAATGGGGATTTCTTTAGAGTTGAATGGGTTCTATTGTTATGGGCGAATTCTGCTAGAGGTAGAAACTCCTTCCAGCGAGTTTGTTCTTTTGCACAAAAGATCCAGAGATACACCTTGATTTCCTGATTGACCCTTTTGGTTTCTCCATCTGTCTAGGGGTGGAAGGCTGTACTCATTGAGTATTTCACAGATAATTGCTTTCCTATTTCCTGGAAGACCTCCACAGCGAATCTAGGGTCTCGATCTGAGATGATGCAATCAGGAAGTCTGAACCTCTTGTACAGGTGTTGAATCAATATTTCTGCAACTCCTGGAGCATCAATTGTCTTTGTGCATGGAGTAAAAATTACCCCCTTTATAGAGGAGTGGTGTTACGAACTTTCTCTTTCTTTCCTTTCTCTTGCTGTAATATCACTTATGCTTCTCTTTCCATCGGACTCGTACACCTTCCCTGTCCCCATTTCCTTCTCATACCCATGCTTCTTCTTCCATCGGACTCGTACATCATCCCTGTCCCCATTTACCTATCCCTTTGTATTGTATTACTCATATCCTGATAGCCTCGGGAAACCTTAGACAATCACCGAGTTCATCAGCTATCCTTATGTAGCTAGTATTTACTTGGTTGTAACGTATTTAAGCGCTCAAGCTAAGACTCTAAGTCTTCAGCTTGACCTAGTTAATCTATACTTGTGTCAACGCCAATATCAAAGGAACTCTGAACTTCAGTATCCACTGAACGAACTCGAACTTGAACTTGTAATAACTACTTCAAGCGGAGGTTACACTTCGTTAAGGTAGTTAAGTTGACGTTGCTACGCAAGTAACGTAACACAAGGTCAAGCTGATCGATTGCCAACCTACCCAGGTTTAGGCATCACCTAGGAATAACAAGACGCCGCCACGGACAGAGAAACAATTGGAACAAGACATCGCCGAGGCGGAGGCGCGCCGGCGTGGGCAACTAACCCAATCCATATCGAATCCTGGTGGACGAGCGATCCCACCGTTAACCCGAGCGTCCCGCAGAGAACTATTGACCCCCTTGCAATCGCCATCGCTAACGAGTCAGCCACTGACAGAGACACCTGTCGACGACCCAGGAACAAGGAGAATCTCAACCCCGTCATTCACTTCGACTGGATTGAAACCGATCGAACACGAAGAAGAGTCCTCACTGAATACACCGAAGCCATCAGACTCGGATACATTGAATACCTCTACCAGCTCTCCGGAGGAACTAGATCCGTTCCAACGACTACTACAAGGATTAAAGAACAGCCCCCAATCACCGAAAATACAAATTGAAACGATGTCAGAAGACAAGAAACCATCTGGGAGCAGACCCAAGAAAGAGGAACCAGCAGCTGAAGAAGCCATCATAGGTTCTGCAATGCCGGTGCAGGTAGTATCGGCAGTGAAGGAAGTGAAGGCAGCACTCCCAAGAGCCTTTACGGGAGCACGAAAAGACACGAAGAAATTCCTCAGAGAAGTGTTGATTTATGTAGCACTTAATCCAAAAGTGTTCCCCGATGACAGATCGAAGAAGCTCTTTCTCCTTTCGTATATGACAGATGGACCTGGAGAGTTCTGGAAAAACGACAAAACCGACCTGTTACTCGCATACGATAAAGATGCAGAAAAGGTCACCTGGACGGAGTTCTTGGAAGATTTCAGGACCTCTTTTGAACCCCTCGACCCTGCTCTAAAAGCCCAACTAGAACTCAAGAACCTGAGGATGAAGGAAAGAGCGGACGAATATACGTATCAATTCACCTACCTAGTGAAGCAAACTGGGTACAATGATGCAGCACAGATAGTAGCATTCAAAAGGGGGTTACCCAGAAGTTTGGCGCTCAAGATCATGACAAGGCCCAAAGGCGCCCCTACTACAATCAAGGATTGGATGGATGCTGCTATCCTATTCAATGAGAGCTACAAGCAAGCATTGGAATATGGAAAGACGTGGGACGAAGAACATGGAGGAAGGAAACCCCAAAGGAGTTTTAGAAAAAAGGAAGATGTCGCTATTAAGCAGATTGCTGAGATCGATCAAAAGGATTATATGACGAAGGGACTGTGTTTTAGATGTGGAAGGGCTGGACATCGTATTCGAGATTGTCCAGACACACCGAAGAAGGATGAATGAAAGGAAGAGCCGAAGAAGCTTACAAGAGAAGAGAGATTCGCCAAGATTAGAGCCTTGGTGAATGAGCAGCCGAAAGAAGACAAGGACTTCCTTCTTGACCTGATGGAACAAGAGGGTTTTTGAATCGGCGAACGAGGACGATGTCTCTACCGCCAATAACTATTTCACACTTTGTACTAGCTAAGATGGATCGAAATTCTATGCATATTCCTCTCAAGTACAAAGTGGGAACGAAAAACATCGAAACGAAGGCCTTATTAGACTCAGGAGCAGGAGGAAGATTTATAAGCACAGGGCTTGCCAGAACGCTTGGAAAAAGGTGGATTCAACTACCGGAAAAGATCTGAGTTTTCAATGTTGACAGAACAGCCAATAAAACAGCATGGATAACACATGTTGTGGAACTCGAATTCCAAATCGCTGGAAAAGAGTTTCGAGAAAACTTTATGATCTCGGGCATCGGTGACGAAGAAATAATCTTGGGACTTCCATGGTTACGACATCATAACCCTGTAATCGACTGGGAAACAGGAGAAGTTCAATTTCAACCTCGCTGGAAGATTCAGATCAAACGATTTAAGGGGGTGTTAGACAATCTCGAACCAGAAGTCCTTATAGGGGCAAAAACTACGGCGTCGCAAGAGATGGCTCACCAGCATCAGACAGCTAAGAAGGAGATAGAGGAGCTTATCCCCAGCTATCTACATGGATATCGGGATCACTTTGAAAAAGGAAAAGCGGAACAATTCCCACCCGCTCAGACGTATGATCACACAATTGATCTCAAACCGGACTTCACCCCAAGAAACTGTAAATTGTACCCGTTAAGCCCCTTGGAGCAGAAGGAGCAGGACAAGTTCATCGAAGAGAATTTACGAAAAGGATACTTCCGCAAATCGAAGTCTCCCATGGCCTCCCCCTTCTTCTTCGTGGCAAAAAAGGAGAAAGGAGTGTTGAGACCTACACAAGACTACAGAGAACTTAACAAAGGAACAGTGAAAAACGCCTACCCCTTACCCTTAATTTCAGAACTCCTTGACAAGCTAAAAGGAGCGACGATATTTACGAAACTCAATCTTCGAAACGGATACAATAACGTTAGGATAAAGGATGGAGATCAATGGAAAGCCGCTTTTAAAACGAATAGAGGGCTCTTTGAGCCGACTGTTATGTTTTTTGGACTAAGCAACTCTCCCGCCACTTTCCAAGCCTTTATGAACGACATCCTTTCCGACTTCATCGACGAGGGATGGTGTGTAGTGTATATGGACGACATCCTCATTTTCTCTAAAGACCAAGACAAACACAAGAGATGTACAGAACGACTGATGCATCGTCTCAAGAAGCACAACCTGTTCCTCAAACCGGAGAAATGTGAATTTGACGTTACAGAAGTAGTATTTTTGGGAATGGTCATCAGACCAGGGTACATTGCTATGGATCCGATAAAACTGGCAGGAATAGCCGATTGGGAACCCCCACAAACAGTAAAAGGAGTACGTGCATTCCTGGGATTCGGGAATTTTTACAGGAAGTTCGTTGGGAAATATGCACATTTAACGAGACCGTTGAACGACCTACTACAGAAAAATTGGAAATTCAAATGGACAACGCAATGTCAACTAGCTTTCGACCTTCTGAAAGCGAAGTTCCTCTCTAAACCAATATTAGTCATGCCGGACGTCGACAAACCCTTCATCATAGAAGCTGATGCTTCGAAATGGGCTATGGGTGCCGTTCTTAGACAGAAAGGGGCAGATGGTGAATGGCATCCTTGTGAGTACCTGTCCAAATCATTTTCTCCTACGGAAAGGAATTACGAGATCTATGATCGCGAGCTTCTCGCAATATACCGAGCGTTGATGGAATGGCGTCATTACCTCATGGGCGGGAAGTTCAAGATTGTGGTACTTTCGGATCACAAAAACTTAACATACTTCCAGACCGCACAAAAATTGAATAGGTGACAAGCGAGGTGGAGCCTTTTCTTATCAGAATTTGATTTAGGGCTGATACATGTTCCGGGAAAATCGATTTCCCAAGCAGACACTCTTTCACGACGGAGCAATGAGCAGGACGATGCCGACAGTGATAACGAAGATATTGTGGTATTACCAGACCAACTGTTCATTAAAGGTATCGATCTGGGAATGAAGGAGGATATAGCAGAGCAATTGGGCCTGGACGACTTTCACAAGTCGGCTTTGGAACAACTGTTACACCAAGGCATGCCGCCAATCAAATCCACATTATCAGATTGGAAGATCGAAGGAGATCTGCTCTTCTTCCAGAATCGAGTTTACGTTCCAAATAATATCGACCTCTGCCGACGAATAGTGCAGTCTATTCACGAGACTCCAGGAGTGGGACATCCGGGACAATGGAACACCATCGAGCAAGTGCAGCGGGACTTTTGGTGGCCAGAAATGGCTAAGTTCATCAGATCATTCGTTGACGGTTGCGTAATATGCCAACAGTCCAAAATTAACACCCATCCAACGAGAACCCCTATCCAACCCATACAAGTACACCGAACGCCTTCCCATTTCAAGTTTGCACCATGGATCTTATTACCGACCTCCCCGAATGTGATGGAATGGATTCAATTCTAGTCGTGGTGGACCACTCGTCTATGGAGGGGGTAATTTTTACTCCATGCACCAAAACTATAGATGCCACCAAGGTAGCGGAAATGTTAATTCAACATCTCTACAAAAGATTCGGACTGCCTGATCGAATTATATCCGATTGAGACCCTAGATTCACTGCAGAAGTGTTCCAGGAGATAGGAAAACAGCTGTCTATCAAACATTCCATGAGCACGGCATTCCACCTACACACAGATGGAGAAACAGAACGAGTAAACTGAGAAATCGAGGTCTACCTCAGAGCATTTTGTGCGAAAGAACAGACTCGATGGAAGGAATACCTCCCTTTAGCAGAATTCGCCCATAACAACCGAACTCATTCAGTTCTCAAGAAATCCCCATTCTTCATGATGATGGGATATCACCCCCGCCCACTTCCAACGGTATTCGAACGAACAACGATTCCGTCAGTAGAAGAACAACTTCAAGAATTAAAAAGGGTACGAGAAGAAACCGCGAGCTTGTTGGAGTTAGCACGACAGCAAATGATACGAAGGGAAAAGCAAAAACTGGATGTATTTGAAGAAGGACAGAAGGTTTGGCTAGAAGCAAAGAATCTGGCCACAGGATATCCATTGAAAAAGCTAGCCCCAAAAAGGGAAGGGCCATTCAAAGTCCTCGAGGTACTTGGACCGGTAACGTACAAACTGGACCTACCCCATCAATGGAAGATCCACCCCGTTTTCCATGCAGCCTTGTTGTCACCCTTCAAACAGACCGAGGCCCACGGACCAAGCTTCACAGAACCACCCCCAGATCTCATCGAAGGGTTCGAAGAATACGAAGTGGAAGCGGTAGTAGGACATAGGCCGAAGAAACAACCACGAGAATTCCTCGTGTCATACACCGGTTATGACTCATCCCATAACTGATGGATTTGAATGGAAGGAATGGTGAATTGTCTAGACCTTCTCAAGGAATATATAAAGAAGCATCGAGTAAAGCCTAAGGACCCCATCCCCACTGAACCATCATAGTCATGTCCAATGCATCCTCCGCCGCCTCTTCCTCTTCTCTTGCTGGCAGCCAGCCAACCCGAGACCAGAGCCCTGTTCCTACTGTGTCGGGAGAAGGACGATACAGAGAAAACATCACCTATCCAAACGGCCTCAAACCAAACCCCTATCAACTCCTTCATTTCTTCAATACCGGACAGTACGACGATCAGATCAGGAACGCTGCTGATCAACACAACCGACTGGAACCCTGCGTCAAAAGCCTGTTTTTCCTCAGGGGTCAACGAAAGCTTTTCAAAAGAATCGTTGAAAGCTGCAGTCTCGAGATTGCAAACCAGGTGATGTACGCCTGCAATTATCAGCTGGGACTCGAAGGTCCTGTCACGGTACCGTCCACATTTCCCTACCACCCCCATTTGTCCATGCCTCCTCCCGCAGATCCCAGAGCGATGTCGGAATACCCTAATCCCCTCACCTTCAGCCTCCTCAACCGACTCAGATGACGAACCGACAGGAACGGATACCCCCGTCCCGACATCAACAACACTCGGAGTCTCATCTCTAGACTCACCACCGAACCTGCCGACAACGAAGCCGGACTCTCCGCCGCTACCCATTCCTCCCCTGAACCCGACGACACACTCATTTATCCTGACCCCACTCCTGATCCTGATGTCAAACCTAAGATCAAATCGCTCAACTCCCTCGCCCCCTCTCAACCCGGACCTCCTACTGCCACCGACCCCCGAAATCTTCAGACGCCTGAAGCCACAGTTCCACCAGAAAGTGGAGTATATCTCCGCAGTTGGAGGGGAGGTCGTTCTCGTGGAGTCAGAGGACGTGGCCGAGGACGAAGAACGGGAGAACAAAATCCCCGAAAACGTCGAAGACCTACCGACTCTCAGCTTGAGAAGTCCGACTCCAGCCCCGACCCCGATGATGCAGCTCGTCGACCACGTCTCTGCCCTGTGTGCAGATTGGAGCGCCATTTCGCCCGACATTGCCCACAGTACATGTGTTGTCAATGCTTCAAAACTCAGCCTGGACATACATCTGGTCACTGCCCTGACCAATGAAGGTCTGGCCACATTGCACGCAGACGGTCTAATTCGGGCTCAGACTCTGTCAGACGGTCGCCGTTATGACAATGAACGGTGGTACAATGACGAGCCCTATGACAACCTTGGCAGAGAATGTTGAGATGATGACGAAGAAGTATGACCGAGGCACTCAGTTGTTGTTTGTAGGAGCGGATCCGAAAAAGATGAGGTTACTTTCGGTTGAGGAATGGCAAGCTATGGGTTGGCAGCCGACCTTTGATCCGCTGGCGACCCCACAAATGGGAACCATAGAGGAGATGCTGGATATGGATGATAGGCCGGATACATCTTACGATTACGACACGGAGCTATATGGAGACGGAGAATCGTAGATAAAAGGCATACAGAGTTTGCCCCTTGTTGAGGGGGTAATGTTACGAACTTTCTCTTTCTTTCCTTTCTCTTGCTGTAATATCACTTATGCTTCTCTTTCCATCGGACTCGTACACCTTCCCTGTCCCCATTTCCTTCTCATACCCATGCTTCTTCTTCCATCGGACTCGTACATCTTCCCTGTCCCCATTTACCTATCCCTTTGTATTGTATTACTCATATCCTGATAGCCTCGGGAAACCTTAGACAATCACCGAGTTCATCAGCTATCCTTATGTAGCTAGTATTTACTTGGTTGTAACGTATTTAAGCGCTCAAGCTAAGACTCTAAGTCTTCAGCTTGACCTAGTTAATCTATACTTGTGTCAACGCCAATATCAAAGGAACTCTGAACTTCAGTATCTACTGAACGAACTCGAACTTGAACTTGTAATAACTACTTCAAGCGGAGGTTACACTTTGTTAAGGTAGTTAAGTTGACGTTGCTACGCAAGTAACGTAACAAGTGGTCCACCACAACCAAAATACAATCAAAACCGTCGCTCTCTGGGAGGTCTGTAATAAGGTCCATCATGCAAATTTGGAAGGGAAACAAGTTTTCTGTTGGTTTTATTGGTTGAACAGGTGTTTTCGTCGGGTGTGTGTTCACCTTCATTTGTTAGCATGGTACACACCCATCAACGAAGCTTTTGATGAACTTGGCCATTCTGGGCCACCAGAAGTCTCGTTGTACTTGTTCCAGGGTATTCCACTGTCCTGGGTGTCCTACTCCTGGTATTTCATGTATAGTTTGCACAATTGAGCGCCACAATTCTGTGTCGTTTGGTATATAGATCTGTCCTTAGAAGAATAACAGATTGTCCTTTATTTCCCATTTGGATAGCACTGATTTGATTGGCAGCATGCTCTGATGTAATAGTGATTCCAGGGCCGACTTGTGGAAGTCGTCTGGGCCCAATCATTCTCTAATTTCCCTTCCTAATTCCAAATTGATTCCTCTTACAAACAGTCAATCTGGGAGGAGGATTACATTGTTGTTGTCGTTTTCTTTGTTGTCCTGTTCATTCATTCATCTTGATAAGGCATCTGCCTGTGTCATACTCTTTCCTGGCATATGAACCAATGCTAAATCAAATTCTGATAAGAACAGGCTCCATCTTGCCTGTCATTGATTGAGCTTTTGAGCCATCTGGAAGTATGTAAGGTTCTTGCGATCTGAGAGAATTACAATTCTATGTTTCCCTCCCATAAGGTAGTGTTGCCATTCTGTCAGTGCCTGTATGATGGCGAGTAATTCTCAGTCATAGATTTTGTAATTTCATTCTGTTTGAGACAGAGACTTCGACAGATATCCACATGGATGCCATTTGTTATCTGCTTCTTGCTGTCGTAATACCGCTCCAGTCGCCCATTTGGATGTGTCAGCTTCTATTATGAATGGTTTGTCAACATTTAGCATGATCAATATTGGTTCGGAAAGGAATTTCTTTTTCAAAAGATCGAAGGCTGCTTGACATCCTGGGGTCCATTCAAATTTCTGTGATTTCTTGGTGAGGTCATGAAGAGGTTTGGCTATATGGGAATATCTTCCAATGAATTTTCGATAGAAGTTTCCAAATCCCAAGAAACTTCTCACTCCCTTGACGGTTCTGGGAGCTTCCCATTCAGCTATTCCTGCAAGTTTGATGGGATCCATAGCGATATAACCTGATCGAATGACCATTCCTAAGAAGATGACTTCCTTGACATCGAACTCGCACTTCTCTGGTTTCAGGTAAAGATCATGCTTCTGAATCCTTTGCATTAATCTTTTGGTCCTTTCTCGATGAGCTTCCGGGTCTTCTGAAAAGATGAGGATGTCGTCCATATAGACAATGCACCACCCTTCGTCAATGAAGTTGGAAAGGATGTCATTCATGAATGCTTGGAATGTAGCCAGGGAATTACTAAGTCTGAAGAACATCACAGTTGGTTCAAAGAGTCCTTTGTTTGTTTTGAAAGTGGCCTTCTATTGATCACCATCTTTGATCCGAACATTGTTATACCCATTTCATAAGTCCAGTTTGGTAAACACCATGGCTCCTTTTAGCTTATCCATTAACTCAGATACAAGAGGTAACAGGTAAGCATTCTTCACTGTTCCTTTGTTGAGTTCTCAATAGTCCTGAGTTGGTCATAAAGCACCTTTCTCTTTTTTTGCTACAAAGAAGAAAGGGGATGCCATAGGTGATTTCGACTTCCTAATGTATCTCTTTCAGAGATTCTCTTCCAGAAATTTATCCTGTTCCTGCTGTTCTACTGGACTAAGTGGGTAGAGTTTGCAGTTCCTAGGAATGAAATCTGGTTTAAGTTCAATTGCATGGTCGTATGCTCAAGAAGGGGGAAATTGTTCTGATTTTCCTTTTTCAAACTGATGCCTGTATTCCTGAAGATATGATGGAATTAATTCGTCAATGTCTTTCTTGGTTTCTTCATTTTGCTGTGCAAGTTCCTGAGACATTGTGGTTTTGGCTCTAATGAGTACCTCTACTGGTAGAGTGTCTAACACTCCTACAAAGTGTTTGATCTGGATCTTCCTTTTTGGGGGAAACTCCATTTTGCCTGTTTCCCAGTTGATTTTAGGGTTGTGGAGTCATAACCAGGGAAGTCCTAAAATCATTTCTTCTTCTCCGATTTCTGAAATCAAAAATTTCTCTTTAAAGGTCTTCTCTTGTATCTGGAACTCGACTTCTACTGCATGTGATATCCAAGCAGTTTTGTTTGGGGTTCCATCTACATTGAATACCTTAATGTATTCCAGAAGCTTTTCCCATTTCTTTCCTAGTCTTCTAGCCAATAACGGACTGATGAATCTCCCTCCTGCTCCAGAGTCCAGTAATGCTTGGGTTTCGACGGTTTGGTTTCCCACTTTGTATTGCAGAGGAAGATGCATAGAATTGCAGTCGATTTTAGCTAATACAAAGTGTGAAATGATTACTGGCGGTAAAGGCGTTGTCCTTTTCTGCTGTTTCAAAAACCCGTTTGTTCTATAAGATCCAGGAGCTGATTCTTTTCCTCATCCATCTGCTCGTTTACTAGAGCTTGAATCTTTGCAAACCTTTCCTCCCTTGTCAGCTTCTTTGGTTCCTCCTTCTTCATTTCTTTTTCTTTTACTCTGTCTGGGCAGTCACAAATTCAATGACTGCTCCTCCTGCATTGGAAGCAGAGTCCTTTGGCCATGTATTCTTTCTTATCGAGTTCTGTGATCCTCTTTATGGTGGTTTCCTCCTTTTTTTGGAAGGCATGTTGAGGTTTCCTTCCATTTTCCTCATCCCAGACCCTTCCATATTCCACCGCTTGTTTGTAGCTTTCATTGAACAGGATCACCACATTCATCCAATCTTTTATTGTCTCTGGTTTTCCTTCAGGTCAGGTTATAACTTTCAGCATAAGACTCCTCAGCAATCCTTGTTTAAAGGCTTTGATTTGTGCTGTGTCATTATACCCAGTTTGTTTGGCTAAATAGGTGAATTGGTATGTGTATTCATCTGCTCTTTCTTTCATCTTCAAGTCTCTGAGCTTCATCTGGGCCTCTAGAGCTGTATCCAAAGGTTCAAAGGATGTCTTGAAATCCTCAATGAACTCTCTCCATGTGACCTTTTCAGCTTCTGCATCAAGTGCTAATAAAGAATCCATTTTTTCATTCTTCCAAAATTCTCCAGGTCCGTCTGTCATGTACGATAATAGAAAGAGCTTCTTTGTCCTATCAGTTGTGAAGGTCTTTGGGTTGAGAGTGATGTATAGGAGGACTTCTCTGAGGAACTTCTTGGCTTCCTTTCATTGTCCTGTAAATACTCGAGGTAGTGCTGCCTTTACTTCCTTTTCAGCTGCTATCACCTGGACAGGCATGGTGGTGCTTATCCTTGCTTCCTCAGCTTCTGGTTCCACTTTCGGTCTGCTTCCCAAAGGTTTCTTGTCTTCAGACATTTCTTCAATCTAGGGTGATTTCTTCAATCTGGGGCTGTTCTTGAGTGCTGTGAGAAGTCGTTCAAATGGGTCTTGTTCCTCCACTGATGGAAAGAAGGTGATCCATATATCCAAGTCTTCCTTCTTCGATATATGCTGAGAGGTACTGTCAGTGGAGTCTCTCTCTTCTGATCCACCTGTGGTGAATAATGGGGTCAAGGTTTTCTTTGTTTCTTGTTGATCTGTGATTGTTCCAACTGGAGGTGGACTCTCTGGCAATGGCGACTGCGAGGGCATCAGGAGTTCTCTGTGGGATGCTCTGGTTAATGGTGGGATTGCTTGTCCACCAGGGTTTGATATCGATTGGGTTTGTAATCCACACCACCACTCTTCCGCTTTGGCGATGCACTGTTCTGTCTTTGGGGGTGTCGTAGTTCCTTCGTAGGTGATGCCTAAACCTCGAGAGGTTGGCTATTGATCAGCTTGACCTTGTGTTATGTTACTTGCACAGCAACGTCACTACCAACTTCAACCAAAGGAGTCGAAGTAGTATCAAGTTTAAGTTTGAGTTTGTTCAACAGCTTGTTGAAGTTCAGAGTTCCTTTGTCGTTGCTTAGACACAAGTATAGAATTAACTAGGTCAAGCTAGAGATCCTGTCTCTGCTTGAGCACTTAAATAGGTACAACCGAACTAGTTTCTACTATATATGTATATAGCAATGAAGTCAGTAATTGCTGATAAATAGTGGTGGCATCGGCATATAGAAGTACAATAGAGAAGGGAAGGGGGTGGGAATAGTGTACTAGTCCAATGGAGAGGGAAGCATGTTACGTTAGAAGGGAAAGGGAGCTGGGAAGGTGTAATAAGTCTGAGGGAAAAGGGAAGCATAGAAGAAAATGAGGGTAATTGTAACACCCTCACAGCAATGCTTCACTGTAATGTAGAGGGCTAGTATAGTTTAGGCACCGTATTAGAGCTCACGGTGAAGATGCTCAAAAGCCTATGCCTCTACTATGAAAACACGAGGCCTGTGGTGCCAAAATACTCCCGAAAAAGGTATATATATAAGTTCTTGATTCTCAGTTTTGTTTGCAAGTTGGTTCGGCGTGGTTCACTGTTACCGCAACGTCAAGAATAATTTCTCAATGTCTCGCTCGGTAGTTCAGAGATGAATGCCTTCAAAACAACTTCTCAGATCGAGATTGGTGTTCATCTTGTATAATATTTATGGGTTTATAGTTTTATTAATCACTTCAAAGCAAATACTGGTATCGATGTTCAACCAGAAACTGCCCAAAGAATAAACTTCTTCTAAGCGAGAACAAAGGTACCTCTTGTACCTGAATATAGCCCTCTTAGCTATGTTCTGCAACAATTCTCAAGAGGACAAATCTTCTAGACACTGCTAGCCTGAAACCCTCTCTGATTCATGTCGAAACACCAGACTATACTGATGCACATCAGCTACCCTCTTGGTAAACTGATACAATATTCTTCTTATCAGAAAACACGCCTCTTGCGTTAAAAACTAAGAAGCTCTTCCTAGCTTTGATTTATATCTCTGGTTTGGGTTACAATCTCAGGTCTCAACTAGCCTGTGCCTCTTGCACAACTAAATAAGCTAGGGCCCGAAGTGGTTGAAAAATACTGATTGCCGGTAGCTCTTCTACCTGAACAACAACGTCATACACTCTGGTAATCGGTGGGCAGTATCTCTCCTGCTTTCCACCTACAAAACATGTCCCCTTATATACTCTACAACATAAATAATCTAATATATCTGTCACACATACAAATAAAACTGAGTCAGGTGCTAAATATTATATAAACTGAGCTGTGTTTGGTAATTTCTCTGTCACAGTGTCCAATTGTAGTCAGGCTTCGTAGCTATAATCTCTTTTATTCTTTTTCTATGACGATTGCACAGTCTCCTGACACTAATTGTTTGCAATTTCCTTGATCAAACGGCTCTCCTTCTGACCCCGTTTGAAAATATTATACTTCCATGCCACTCCACATGGTTCCTTCCTTCTCTGTCTATTGTCATCTGCTCTGTGGACACATAATATGCTTCCATTTCTCCTCTAAAGTGTATGCGTAAGCTTAGCCATGCTATCTTCTCGTCATACAGCTTTGTCTTCCGCTTTCTGTGATACAGGCACCCTTCCGGTAACCGATCATCTATTTCATTTGTCTAACTTGATATCAGTATCTCGAGTATCCCCCGCCAATAATTTGTCATTCTCTGTTTCATATCCGTTTCTTGGTAATATTCTCATTGATGTATCATTGAAGGCTTTTATTCTTCCTTCAAGTCGGGTGTGGTTTGAAAATATTGTTTAAAATTGAAAATATTCCCTTTGGTAAGCTTTCGATAGAGAGGTGTGATGTGGTGTGGTTCCCTACAGGTTTCGGGATGCTCCTCTGTATTCAGATTCGCTGTTTATTTTCATACTAGCAGTGGTTGGGTACCCTTGTATGGCCTACCATCAACCATTACTCTGCTAATATTTTATATCCTTCTCTACTACTCACTTTGACTAGCTGCTCAGGGCTCACACTAGTCCTCAATTCCCTTGTATATGTCATTTTCAACCATAAAAGTGCAAAATATTCTCTATTTGCATGCAAAATAAAAGGTGAAAGTTATGCATATCAGCGGGTCAGCAAGTCACATGAATATCACATGTACTTCTGGGCTCTTTTTCTAGTATTTGACGTGAAAAGTGCACAATTTCATGTCTAGGCCAAAATTGGGCACATCATCAAAGTGATTAATAAAACCACAAAACTGATAAATATTATACAAAATGAACACTCAATTTTGATCTGAGAAGTTGTTTTGAAGGCAATCATCTCTGAACTACCAAGTGAGACATTGAGAATTATTTTTAACATTGTGGTAACAGTGAACCATGCTGAACCAACTCACAAAACAAAACTAAGAACCAAGAACTATATATATACCTTTTTCAGGGGTATTTTGGCACCACAGGCCTCATGTTTTCATAGTAGAGGCATAGGTTTTTGAGCATCTTCATCAGCTCTTTTCTTCCTCTCTTCAACTTCCACTTCTCTGTGGCTGTTACAACTCCTTTCCTTTTATTACATATGCTTCTCTTTTCCTCAGACTTAGTACACCTTCACAGCCCCTTTTTCCTTCTCATCATATGCTTCTCCCTTCATCAGACACTTACATCATCCCAGTTCCCCTTTCCTTCTACATCGTCTCACACATATACCAATGATATCACTATATATTACTAATTGCTGGACTCATCACTATATACTTAGGTAGTAATGTTATGATTGGTTGTAACTATTTAAGTGCTCAAGCTGAGACTTAGGTCTCCAGCTTGACCTAGTAATTGAAAGCTTGTGTCTAAAGCAACATCAAAGGACCTCTGAACTTCAACAACTGTTGAATGAACTCGAACTTGACTAAGTGAATCTGACACTCATTCACTGAGTGTAGGAAGCTTGTTGCCACACAAGCAACATAACAGTGGCTACTTCAGTCATCTTGAACTGATTGTCATAGCAGATGGCTACTTTGTACCAGTCTTCCAATATAGTTGGTGCTCCCTTGGGGCAGTAATATGGCAAACCTAGAAAAGACTCAATTTTATTTGTTTTACATTACTTTTGAATCAGAACACTTTAATATGACATGAGATAATGGGTAATAAGGACTAGAGTAAGCCCAGTCTGCTAGTCATTGCCTTAGAGAAGCTATGGTACATTGAAAAGTATGAAGAGCTATATGATATGCTATACAGAGGTGTCTAAGCTGTACTTTCTGACTTATCTATGTATCAGATCCAGAGTGGATCACTCCCAAAACCTGTAGGGAACCTAACTATGGCCCAATGAACACATTGGCTAGTTAACCAAGCTCTCAAAGTGCTACCAATGGGATTTTATTCTATTTTAACTTTCTATGACATCTGCAAGTGCAACCTGCAGTCAAACAGTACAGATGGTACTTAAAAGAGACATCAAAACAGAAAGATGACTTAGAACAGGAACAATCAAAGAATGATCATCCTCCGGAGCCAAAGCAGATGATCTCTTAATAAAGAGTTCAACAGCAGCAGAAACATATGAAATAACATAACCAAGTGCAAAGTAACCTCGGAAGCTAGAGGACTGCTTTCTTAGGACGGAAGTTACTAAATGGACAGACCCAACAAGACATAAGAAGAATATCTAATACATACAAAGTCCTAACTAGAACCAAAAGTGCATTGTCAAAGGAGATAGGAACAGTAACAGTGTGTTCTGGCCTTGGAAATTTTAGCATCTAGGTCCCTGCTGATGTGCAGATGCTTGAAAGGGGAATGCTGTAAGAAACAGGATGGATACAGCCATCCACTCATAGATATCTGCCTTAGAAAAGAGAAAATACAAATTATAGAGTCCAAAACACCTGGAGACGAAGATACTCATGCAGATATAGTCAGATACTCTAATGGCCAGACTCCATGACATCCAAATATTCCTTCTTTTAGCATCTCTGTCACTTGTTTACTATTTTCTGAATTATTGGACATTATTTCTAATTTTCTGTAGATATATTCTGTGGACTGTATATAAAGACAGCTAGATATGTGTATATACTCAAGTAACTCTGCTCCCTCTGATTGTGAATACATGACGAGTTTGTTTGGTGTATAAATTTGTGTGCCATTCCAGTTTTGCTTCCTCACTTCAGGCCCTGAAGATTGGTTCTGAGTGACTCCAGAGAGATAGACATCTGATAACAAACTTGCGTCATAAGAGTAACATCTTGAGTGCATCGTAGCACTTTTCTAAGAGACACTTTACACCAAGAAGGAGCCTTGGGCACTTGGAGTGTGGCCTGTGTTGGGTATTAGGTTGTGACACACTTAGGGTCTTAGCAAGNGACTTATCTATGTATCAGATCCAGAGTGGATCACTCCCAAAACCTGTAGGGAACCTAACTATGGCCCAATGAACACATTGGCTAGTTAACCAAGCTCTCAAAGTGCTACCAATGGGATTTTATTCTATTTTAACTTTCTATGACATCTGCAAGTGCAACCTGCAGTCAAACAGTACAGATGGTACTTAAAAGAGACATCAAAACAGAAAGATGACTTAGAACAGGAACAATCAAAGAATGATCATCCTCCGGAGCCAAAGCAGATGATCTCTTAATAAAGAGTTCAACAGCAGCAGAAACATATGAAATAACATAACCAAGTGCAAAGTAACCTCGGAAGCTAGAGGACTGCTTTCTTAGGACGGAAGTTACTAAATGGACAGACCCAACAAGACATAAGAAGAATATCTAATACATACAAAGTCCTAACTAGAACCAAAAGTGCATTGTCAAAGGAGATAGGAACAGTAACAGTGTGTTCTGGCCTTGGAAATTTTAGCATCTAGGTCCCTGCTGATGTGCAGATGCTTGAAAGGGGAATGCTGTAAGAAACAGGATGGATACAGCCATCCACTCATAGATATCTGCCTTAGAAAAGAGAAAATACAAATTATAGAGTCCAAAACACCTGGAGACGAAGATACTCATGCAGATATAGTCAGATACTCTAATGGCCAGACTCCATGACATCCAAATATTCCTTCTTTTAGCATCTCTGTCACTTGTTTACTATTTTCTGAATTATTGGACATTATTTCTAATTTTCTGTAGATATATTCTGTGGACTGTATATAAAGACAGCTAGATATGTGTATATACTCAAGTAACTCTGCTCCCTCTGATTGTGAATACATGACGAGTTTGTTTGGTGTATAAATTTGTGTGCCATTCCAGTTTTGCTTCCTCACTTCAGGCCCTGAAGATTGGTTCTGAGTGACTCCAGAGAGATAGACATCTGATAACAAACTTGCGTCATAAGAGTAACATCTTGAGTGCATCGTAGCACTTTTCTAAGAGACACTTTACACCAAGAAGGAGCCTTGGGCACTTGGAGTGTGGCCTGTGTTGGGTATTAGGTTGTGACACACTTAGGGTCTTAGCAAGAGGTGTGCCTGCACTGAACTCTTTGTAGAAACTGGTCTAGAACCTTTTCCAGTATGCTGTGTGCTGTAGTTGTCTTAAAGAAGTCTTGAACTCTGTAGGGTCAGACTATATCAGCTATTGAGTCTTTGTATGGAACTGTAGCTCTTGTGTTTGTGCTTTGTGCACTGTGTTCTTTGTGTTTTGTGTGTGTGTTTGTGAAATAAACCCATTATAAACCCATTTATACTCCTTTGGAGGTGAACACTAGAAAGTAGATTACTTCAATAAGAGAAAATCAACCTAGCTAAGAGTTTTGTTGGCATTCTAAGTGCAGTAACTCTGATCATGCTGATCCACACTTGCACAACAACCTGAGTTAGACTTTTAGAGGTTATCCTTTGGGTAGTTTTCCACTAGTCTTATCTTAGACAAATTAGCAGTTCAGAATTTTTGTAGTAAGAGATAGAGGAAGCCCTTCTCTAAAAATCTTGATAAGGGCCTGATCTCCATATCCTGTCCCCATGGCCAACAGTCAGAAATCATATACATATTCATTAGCTCAGTCCTTCATTCAGAGATAGTTGATTTTCAATTGGGTGTCTCCTGCAGTGACCACTGGTTGCCACATGGTTTTAAATCTTGCTCAAAATTTGTTCCAGGTTTCAGGAGTCTTCTTCATCTTGTTTCCATTGTTGTCTTCTTCTTCATCATTGAACAGGTTTAACAATTTGGCCTGTTTCCATTTAAGGGCTTTTCCCCACACATGTAAAAAGAGAAACATCTTCTTTTTCTCATCTGTGTCATATTCAGTCTTGTTCATCCAAAGAAATAGTTTGACATCTAGCAGGAAGCGATGAGTATCTTTGTGATCTCCTTTGAAGAATTCAGGGACTGCTACCTTGGTACTCTTTTCTTTCTTTGTTTGCATTGCCTCTACTACAGAAGTTGCAATTCTCATCACCCATTGTTCTTCGGTATTTTCCTTCTTTGTGTCTTTCAGAGTAGTGCTACCTCTGCTGGGTTGTGGAGCTGTCATATTAGATTCGGGAATGTCTTCAAGATTGGTTGGTGTTTGTGTAGGTTCAGGTTCCATCTGTTCTAGTTGACTAAAGAGGTCTTCCAGGTTTCTGACTGCTTCTCTTCATTGATGTCAGGTGATATGCTGAGTCAGATCTTCGGTTCCTTCAAGTTCTCTGAGGCATTGAGTTAAGTCAAGTTCATCGTCAATCTGAGATTCATCTTGTGCTGTTAGACATGATTGTGGAGGCATTGTTGTTTTCAGAGTTTCAGATGTTGCCTAAACCTCAAGGGGTCAGTATTAGATCAGCTTGACCTTTTGTTACATTACTTGTGCAGCAACATCAACACTAACTCTACAAAGAGTAAGACCCTCTGCAGACTTAGTTCAAGGTTCCACCTTTTGCCTTGACTTTGGCTGCAACTTCAGTCCAAACATTCTTCTTAAAGCTATGTTCAGCCTGCCTTCCTTCTTTCTTAGCTTTGACAAGCACAGCAACAAGAATAGCATCATTAGCTTCAAGCCAGACATATTGTAAGCCCATTGAGAATTGTTGGTTTTAAGCAACTGTAAGGACAGGAAGGGTGCACATCATATGTGAAAAATAATGTGTATGACAGCTTGNGAGTCCAAAACACCTGGAGACGAAGATACTCATGCAGATATAGTCAGATACTCTAATGGCCAGACTCCATGACATCCAAATATTCCTTCTTTTAGCATCTCTGTCACTTGTTTACTATTTTCTGAATTATTGGACATTATTTCTAATTTTCTGTAGATATATTCTGTGGACTGTATATAAAGACAGCTAGATATGTGTATATACTCAAGTAACTCTGCTCCCTCTGATTGTGAATACATGACGAGTTTGTTTGGTGTATAAATTTGTGTGCCATTCCAGTTTTGCTTCCTCACTTCAGGCCCTGAAGATTGGTTCTGAGTGACTCCAGAGAGATAGACATCTGATAACAAACTTGCGTCATAAGAGTAACATCTTGAGTGCATCGTAGCACTTTTCTAAGAGACACTTTACACCAAGAAGGAGCCTTGGGCACTTGGAGTGTGGCCTGTGTTGGGTATTAGGTTGTGACACACTTAGGGTCTTAGCAAGAGGTGTGCCTGCACTGAACTCTTTGTAGAAACTGGTCTAGAACCTTTTCCAGTATGCTGTGTGCTGTAGTTGTCTTAAAGAAGTCTTGAACTCTGTAGGGTCAGACTATATCAGCTATTGAGTCTTTGTATGGAACTGTAGCTCTTGTGTTTGTGCTTTGTGCACTGTGTTCTTTGTGTTTTGTGTGTGTGTTTGTGAAATAAACCCATTATAAACCCATTTATACTCCTTTGGAGGTGAACACTAGAAAGTAGATTACTTCAATAAGAGAAAATCAACCTAGCTAAGAGTTTTGTTGGCATTCTAAGTGCAGTAACTCTGATCATGCTGATCCACACTTGCACAACAACCTGAGTTAGACTTTTAGAGGTTATCCTTTGGGTAGTTTTCCACTAGTCTTATCTTAGACAAATTAGCAGTTCAGAATTTTTGTAGTAAGAGATAGAGGAAGCCCTTCTCTAAAAATCTTGATAAGGGCCTGATCTCCATATCCTGTCCCCATGGCCAACAGTCAGAAATCATATACATATTCATTAGCTCAGTCCTTCATTCAGAGATAGTTGATTTTCAATTGGGTGTCTCCTGCAGTGACCACTGGTTGCCACATGGTTTTAAATCTTGCTCAAAATTTGTTCCAGGTTTCAGGAGTCTTCTTCATCTTGTTTCCATTGTTGTCTTCTTCTTCATCATTGAACAGGTTTAACAATTTGGCCTGTTTCCATTTAAGGGCTTTTCCCCACACATGTAAAAAGAGAAACATCTTCTTTTTCTCATCTGTGTCATATTCAGTCTTGTTCATCCAAAGAAATAGTTTGACATCTAGCAGGAAGCGATGAGTATCTTTGTGATCTCCTTTGAAGAATTCAGGGACTGCTACCTTGGTACTCTTTTCTTTCTTTGTTTGCATTGCCTCTACTACAGAAGTTGCAATTCTCATCACCCATTGTTCTTCGGTATTTTCCTTCTTTGTGTCTTTCAGAGTAGTGCTACCTCTGCTGGGTTGTGGAGCTGTCATATTAGATTCGGGAATGTCTTCAAGATTGGTTGGTGTTTGTGTAGGTTCAGGTTCCATCTGTTCTAGTTGACTAAAGAGGTCTTCCAGGTTTCTGACTGCTTCTCTTCATTGATGTCAGGTGATATGCTGAGTCAGATCTTCGGTTCCTTCAAGTTCTCTGAGGCATTGAGTTAAGTCAAGTTCATCGTCAATCTGAGATTCATCTTGTGCTGTTAGACATGATTGTGGAGGCATTGTTGTTTTCAGAGTTTCAGATGTTGCCTAAACCTCAAGGGGTCAGTATTAGATCAGCTTGACCTTTTGTTACATTACTTGTGCAGCAACATCAACACTAACTCTACAAAGAGTAAGACCCTCTGCAGACTTAGTTCAAGGTTCCACCTTTTGCCTTGACTTTGGCTGCAACTTCAGTCCAAACATTCTTCTTAAAGCTATGTTCAGCCTGCCTTCCTTCTTTCTTAGCTTTGACAAGCACAGCAACAAGAATAGCATCATTAGCTTCAAGCCAGACATATTGTAAGCCCATTGAGAATTGTTGGTTTTAAGCAACTGTAAGGACAGGAAGGGTGCACATCATATGTGAAAAATAATGTGTATGACAGCTTGAAACATTGGCTTAAGTCACTGCTGTGCATGCTGAACATCACCTTTAAGCTAGAATCTACTTTATACTGACATCTGACAAATCATCAGCCTAAAACCTAAATTTCAGTGCCAAATTCTGAAATGGAGCCATCTCAGTCTGGAAGCTGTATGAGCCCAGAAGGTCACTAGTTAGGCACTCAGAGATCCCCATGAACAATCTTGATGCAAGATCTTGTATCAATACTCCACCTCATAAATGAAACTCTGCTTCAACTCTACTTGGCTAAGTACTCATGCCCAACAAGATGTGCATTGATGTTATTCAATGAAGGGCAGCAAATCCAATGTTGTTCTGATGTTATTCAATATTCTGGCAACACCATGTGTTTTTCTTTGCTTGAAATGGGTTATATCAATGAACTTCAAAGACCTCATTAATATGTTGACTGTTGGGACTTGACAGGAAAACAACCTTATGAGCTGGTAGTTGGTCTATGCATCATTTGTTTTCCTGCTCTGCTCTAAACTTTCCCATGCTCCTCTCTTTCTGCTCAACCACCACCATCTCTGCTCCTTGCTTTTCAACTACTTACCATCCCTGTTCTGTCCTCTATCTGCTCCAACTCCTGTCCACTAGTTCTCACCACATTACTCTTGTTTCCAACCCCCACAGTGCAAAAATATCAATCATTCAGTTTGGAATGGCTTGTAGACGGAGTAGGCTGGTTAAGGGAGATATTTGTGACACTTGGTGCATTTATGTACAGATTTTGTTTCTCAAAGTCAACTGACAGACCCTTTTGTCATCTTTGTAGCTAGTGGCATATCCTGAAGAAAGAAGATCAAGACCAAACAAAGATAGTCCCAAATACTGTGGTTGTTGCCATACTGTTCTATGGGAATATTCACAAGGTACACAGCTGTAACTTCCATGATATTTCAATCATGCTAAGTTCCACTTCAGGATGTCATAGCTTCAATAAGAGACATTGGTGAGTTTAGTTTTTTTTTGGTAGCTGAAGCACAAATCACTCAAGGCTGGTCTGTCAGGTATATCATGTAAGATACACTAAACATCAATGGCAACATACCAGAGTAGGGCACAGGGTTTATGTGGGGCATTGGCAAAGGGTGTTGGGCAAGCACTGGGGCAAGGTGACATTGGGCAAGGAGTTGTATATACTAAGTATAATGTAACTTATAGTACTCAATGAATATATACATTTTATCTGATGATATCCTATGAAATCCAATGAAAAACAAGGCAACATAAGAGGTCACCCCAGGACACCAGGAGGACATCAGATAACATTGACTAAAATCTCACTGGAACTTATGACTTCAGCCACAAAGGCATATAAGGCTTCTGAAGTCTAATTGAGGGTATAAATTGAGACCTTGGGACATTTTCATTGCTGCATCAGTTCATATTCACAGTAGGATACTTGAATAGATTGACACTTGGGTGACTGGTGGTAGTAAGAAGAACTAAGTGAGGGCATTGTAAAACACAAATTTGAACTTGAGCATATGCAACAGTTATCAAAATATAACAATAGTCAAGGAAAGGGCTGAAGCAGAAGTGGGTGGGAACATACTGCATTCAGTAATTTCTGAGTGAATCTTTTGCCCACAGGTATACAATACAGATTTTCCACAAGATTTGCTCAGCAGACTGGTATCCAACTCACCCAAATTTCTACTATGGAACTGGCTGG
Organism: Moniliophthora roreri; assembly: GCA_001466705.2. Lineage (NCBI taxonomy): Eukaryota > Fungi > Basidiomycota > Agaricomycetes > Agaricales > Marasmiaceae > Moniliophthora > Moniliophthora roreri. The sequence goes on along the minus strand of LATX02000001.1, from coordinate 2,193,623 downwards.
CCTGAAGTGAAATATTGACCTGAGGAGTTTTCCAGATATTCATGAGTGCATGTACAAAGGAGAATTCAGTACTTACAGTGTTTATCTTTGTCTTCAGGTCCCATCAAAACTCAGAAAAGTATGTATTTAGCCCCCTCTTCTGGTGTTTTCCCTTTCTTGATGTGGTTGTTCAAATTTGTGGATACTAATTCTGGACAGATTGTGTTGACTTGAATCTTTCCCTTGATGAGCTCATGGGCAAGCACAATCATATATGAATTCAACACTGCCTTTAATGTGCTATACATGTTGATAGAATAGTTCCACACCTCAACTCCAGACATCTTGAAATTGATTCTCTGCTGTGGCATAAGCATTAGAGCCCAATCTGGATGTCACATTGATGATAGCACAACATCCAATAGGTGCTTTGTAAAGAAGAGGAACAAATGCTGACATGTTTGGAATGACTCCAAAGATGTTGGTGTCAAATGTGCAATAATAGTCAGTAGAGTCATTCTTGGAGTGCTCAAGAAACTCCTTGTTTGCAGCAGGTGCAAGAACATGCATATCAGCATCATTGACAGTTTACAATCAAAGCACATACCAGCATTATTGATCAGAACATCAAGATCCCCCTTCTTCTGCTTAATGAGATCTCTTGCTTTCTCAATCAACATTCAGTCTGTTACATTGAGTAACAAAGTGCACATATAGACTATGGTCCTTCTTCAATATGGCTCTGAGAAGGGGTTAGGATAAGTTTGTTGTAAGATAAGAACTGCATACTGAGCCTATTTGCCCTTAGCCTTGTTCCTGGCACCTAGGTATTTGGTATGGCCTCTTTTGGTGAGGAGTTTGACTAAGGCCAAACCAATACCAGTGTTGCACCTGTAACCAAGATAATATGAGCATAGGAATTAGACATATTGAAGATATTATAACCTCAAGTTGATTCTCTGTTCCTTTTATATTGTTCTGACTACAGATGCCCAAGGCATCTTTATTTTGCAGATATGCCAAGCTCATGGCTGCTAGAAGATAACTAAATTGAAATGGGTCTCAGAAGGCCAGCTGTGAAGCTAAAAAGATTTTCAGCATGATGAAGAGGCAGAAACTCTATCTTCTATGAAGAACTGCTACACACTATCTTCACTCTAAAATGCACTCTAAAAGGGCTTCTGCAACTAAGAGCTGCTACTAAACCCACTCACACACACACACACAACACACACCAAAAACCCACAATAGAGGCTTCTAAGAGTGATAAAGCACTGTATAGGTCTACTAGGAGACTGAGTCTATCTCAAGTGCAATTTGGAGTGAAAAGGGGACAGAACCCTTTGAGTTTCAATTGACCAGCTTAAGTTGGTAAAAGAGTGTAGAGTCTAAAGACTCTAGTTAGGACAACTTAAGTGTTACACTCAAGAGTCACAAAGTATAGGTTTTTAAAAAGAGTAGTTTATTAGTGGGTTATAAAGAATGTATACAGTAAGGCAAGATATATAGGAATCTTGGCTCTACTAGAAGCAACTGACTGGCAAGTGCATGAAGACTTGGTCTAAAAGCTGCACAGAGGTCTAAATCAATGCTGTGCAGGGCTATAACATGCAAGTACCAGTCAGTCCTTGAGCCTGCATCTACAAGTACAGCTCTTTATATACAGAATGATGATTGGAAATAATAAAATAAAAGATAAAACAAGTGTGTTCCAGTTTAAGGTATAAATTGTACACATTTGTGCCTAAAAGTCCAATTCCATGTAGCAATTAACTATATTGGGTATATTTGGTGACCAAACAGTCAATTTATTGTGTTTTGGACTCTGCACAGAGTGTTGCTGGGTCAAACAATCCTTCCACATAGCCACTTTCTACCATCAGATCAGTGGACGCCATGGCCCATCCATTATATTCAATCTCCTTCCATCCCACATACATCTGGATAGGCCATTGTATCTGCCTGAGAGTGTCTTCAAAGCTCTGCATAGGAACAAGTTCCAACCACATACTATAGTTCTGATAGTAATAATGAAGTGTTAAGTCTATTGACACATTATCATGCAACATGATCACAAAGTGAACAATCTAGTGCACTTAGACTGTGGATCCCACTGATATCTATTTCTTTGTATTCAGAATTAGTAGTTTCTAGCCCATTTTATTGACTAAGGACCCTCACTGTGATGCTTCACTGTAATATAGAGAGCTAGTATAGTCTACTAACCTTATCTAAATTGTGTTACAGTGTCAATTATTAGACTTATTAGACTCAGTGCTTAGGGCTTAGATGCCATATTAGAACTCCCAGGTTATCAAGTCATGTGAATATCACATGTACTCTGGGCTCTTTTTCTAGTTTTTAATGCAAAAAGTGCACAATTTCATATCTAGGCCAAAATTAGGCACATCAACAAAAGGGATGTAAGGAGCATGAGTGAGCTCAATGACAGATACTGCAAACTAAGGGTCTTATACAGTAGCAGCCAAAAAGTTTACAATGCCACATTTGGAAAATTATTCCCATCACTGTAGGGAACACAAAACACCCCTCTAAATGGCCACTCAAATGCTTCATTTTCTCAATTTTTTTGCTTCTTGTATTAGACTGAATGCAATGGTCATAACTGGGCACAAAAAGTTAGTGAAAAAGCATTTTTTATGGAGGGTCTTCATTTGACATCTGTTGATTTTGGGTGGATGTGAACAAATTTCCTTTTTTAGTATTGTAAACTTTTTGGCCGCTACTGTAAGTATCCTCTGACATTCAATACGCTCATTCACCGCTCACCATAATGTGCTTTCAAAGTGAGAGAGTGGGCAACATTCAAGTTGACGGTGGGAGGCGGCTGAGGGTAAAAGTCGTTATTTAGGCGCTCATTGTTCTCAGACTCCAACGAGCAATGACCCACTCTTTGCTTCTCTACTCAGCCGAGAACTCGTTATTATACCACAAAGGTGCTCAGAATTTTCTGGAGCCAAGTAAAAGAGTGCGAGTTGAGACCTGAAAGCATTTTCGTTGGTGCGTCAGTTGTGTAATTTTCGTTCATGCCAATATTCAAAGGAGAAAACCCACTAGTATTGGGCTTGTCACTCATCGGATCTCCAATGACATATTTTCCTCTGTTTGGGGACGCAAAATTGCTCGTTAACCTTGCGGATACAACTTAAGGAATCTTGATGTAGTACCGCAAGTCCCCTGCACTGAGGTACCTCCACCGAACATTCCCTACGAAAAGCTAGAGCGGCCGCAAAAGCCAAACACTGCTTCTCGGCATAAAATTCACAACAGTCCTCTTTGAAGAATTCGCCCCTCCTTGCCACAAAGCCAGTACAGTACCTCGAACGTGCATAATTGGACAGCAACACGGTGCCTTTCACTCGGGTAACCTGGAGCTCGGTTTTATTCAGGGCTACTCTAGTAGTGCGAGAAATCGGCTAGAAGCATATCGGAGCCCCTTACACCCATACAATGCGACCGATTACATGACATGACATTGGTTGCCACAGGCCTCGGCCCATTGGTTCCCACTATCACCCCAGATGATCATATGGTGCAGGACCCACCACAGCAAGGATTCTTGCACCTTTTGATGAGGTGCGTATGGAAACACAATTACTGCTTTATCTAATCTGAGTTTAATTAGCAGTTCCTACTTTGATGCTGTTCGATGTTCGGCAGTTGATTTCTTCCTTCATGTGAAGTTGATTCGATCTGATGAATCTTGCTGTGCCGAACTAGAAGTGCGGAGGGTTATAAAGGGAACATGCTTATCTGCATTTCCACACCCGCACCAACAAACTGCTACACAATGGTCTTTGCTCTTGTCGCTACCGCTTTCATTGGAACAGCGCTCGCATCGCCAGCACGACTCACCCCATTCACGTCTCTAGATGTCCTAGGGAGAGATGTAACGTTAGCTTCGGGATGTTCCGTTTCTAGCTCCACCTCTTGCCATAACACTTCTGCAGTTTCCAATTTTTGCTGTTTTGAAGCACCAGGTGTACGTTCTCTTGATAATTGGATACAAGCAGATGTTAACGACCTATATAGGGACAACTCTTACAAACTCAGGTATATGACTGTCCTAACTTGAGGGAGTACTGAGTGAATTTCTTTCAAAGTTCTGGGATACCAACCCCTCCACAGGTCCCAGTGACAGTTGGACAATACATGGTGAGCAATCATTTAACAGCTCCGGCACAGCCCCTACTGATGCAGGTACAGGTCTATGGCCTGACAAGTCGGTGATTTCTAGTTCGAATTGGAAATGTCGCTGACACCGCTGTAGCTGCGATGGTACCTATGAGCAGAACTGCGATCCTTCTCGTGCTTACACGAACCTGCCATCCGTATGTCCCATTTACCGATCACGATCATTGATACTGATATGCTATAAGATCCTCAGCAGTCAAGGTGCAAGTTCGACTCTGGAGTTCATGCAAGAAGTAGGCCACTCGTACTTGTTATTCTTGCGTCGGACTAATCGCGAATGTAGTTCTGGCTCGACATCAATGGTAACGATGAGTCGTTCTGGGAGGTGTGTTCCTTGAAGCCATTCATGGGCAATATCTTATTTGATACAATAGCATGAGTGGAGTAAGCACGGAACGTGCATGAGTACCCTTGAACCTAGCTGTTTGCCAAGTGGGAGTGCTAAAGGTGCAGAGGTACGGTTTTCTCATATGATTTGTGGATCATTACTGAAATGCTCCAAGGCGGTCGCATACTTCCAAACGGTCGTGAAACTCTTCAAGGTAAACACAGTGTTAATTTTGCATTCTATAGATCCTGACCAGTATTGTCTCGTAGAGCCTTCCCACGTACACCTGGTTGTCTAATCAGGGCATCACACCATCTACATCGAAGACCTTCACGTTATCCCAATTGACGACTGCTCTCAAGACTGAATCCGGGGTATGTAAGATGCCTGTCTCAGAACTGGCAATTTACTCATCGGTGGTTGCAGGGCTTCACGCCGGCTCTAGACTGTAGTGGAAGCACTCTCAACGCGATTAGCTGGTATTATAACCTCAAAGGATCTATCATTGACGGTACCTTTGTACCAATCTGTAAGTCTACCCATTGCCCCTTGTCCTGCCAATCGCTTGACGCTTGGTCAGCTGCACCAAATACTGGTAGTTGCCCATCAAGCGGTATCAAATATCCACCAAAATCCTCCGGTTCAGGCTCATCTACGGTACGCATCCGTTCTAGATCATAACCAGTACGAGGCTGACCAGATCTATCAGACTACTTCGGTACGAGGCCCAAGCTCTCTAACTGATCCACTGTTCTAACGTCAGCTCTCTAGAGTGGCTCGACTCCCACAACTGTACGTGATCGACATAGCTTGATTAAGATCAGCGAACTAACAGAAATCAGAATCCTGGTGGTCTGCCTGCTAAAGCACATTTGCAAGCCACCCGCACGAATGGCTCAACCCTCGGTGGTCTTCTCTCCTTGGGGACATGGTCAACACAAACTCTGGCGACGTACACAATAACGGGGACCACAAATAGTTTCACAATGACGTCGTCCAAGGGCAGCTGTGGAATGAACGGAGAGTCGTTTGCGTGTGGTAATGGCGTTTCCACCACGACGTTCTCTGCGGTAAGCACCGAGGTTTCATTGTCTCCGAAGTGAAATATTGACGAAGGTTTGGCAGGTTTCGTCAGGAGGCAATCTGTTGTTGGCTACTGGGGGATCCACGGCATTTTCGAGCGATGGTGTTCCAAGTGGTACGACTGCGTTCCAGGTGTTTGCAGGTTCTGGTCATAGTCAGGGATATACGCTCTCGATCGTTGCCGTTTAACATGTGTATATATAGAATGGGTGTTTACAACTCCACGACGCTTATTGGAGGCAGGACCGATCCGGGCCTGGGTCGACAGTTTTCGAATTTCAGAGACGATCCGGAGTCAGCGCTGCGTAGAAGTTTTAAAGCTGACTTGTACTACTCGACCGACCCTTCACGATGCCACCTCTGAACCATTCTAGCCTCAATTTGCAGGCCTCGCCCAGAGGCGTGGCTTGTCGCCCAACTCCCGCCTCAGGCCAATCCCGAAACGACACAGGCAGTCACTAGTCACCGGTACCCCCGATGAGTTGTCTACTGCAAGGATTCCCTGACGTATTTAGAATGGAACGTACTCGGAGATGCATCAGGTCGGGGATTGCTCGCCTAGTCAATGCCATCATCGACTTACGACGAAAATCGGCGTCGATCTCTCAGCAGCACAGCTCTCCAAGTCGATTTTTATTGACGACTACATGCACTGTAGACAAGAGTAAGTGTCAGAGTCAAAGATAGCCAAGAAATCGTTCGTGCGGTGAGAAAACAGTCTGGGCATGCTGAAAGTTGATTTTTGACGACTTGATACAGGATAGCAGGGTTTCGTCTAGCACACTATACTTATCCTGAATATCTACCATGGCATTGGCTGGCCTGAACTAACATATTGACCTGAAGAGTTTCAAATTTTCATGAGCGCATGTGTAAGAGAGGAATCGATGCTCACAATACTTATTATCGTCTTCAGGCCCTAGCAAGACCCAAGGGAGTATATACCCCGCACCCTCTTCCGGTGTTTTCCCTTCCTTGACGTGGTTGTTCAAATTTGTGGATACTAATCCCGGGCAGATCGCGTTGACTCGAATCTTTTCCTTGATGAGCTCGTGGGCAAGCGCAATCGTGTATGAATTCAACGCTGCCTTCGTCGCGCTATACGAGTTTACAGAGTAGCCCCACACCTCGACTCCGGACATCTTGAAAGATCGGCTCTCTGCTGCGGCATAAGCATTCGAGCCCAATCCGGATGTCACGTTGACGATAGCACGATGTCCAATAGGTGCCTTGCGAATGAGAGGAACGAACGCTGATGTATTTTGACTGATACCAAAGAAATTGGTGTCAAAGGTGTGCCGGTAGCCGGTCGAGTCGTTCTTAGAGGGCTCAAGGAACTCCTTGTTCGGGACAGCTGCAAGTTCGTTTCAGTATCATGGACAGAGTTTGCAATCAAGACACATACCAGCATTATTGACGAGAACATCAAGATGTCCCTCCTTCTGCTCAATGAGATCTCTTGCTTTATCGATCGACGTGCGGTCCGTTATGTCAAGTTGAACAAAGTGCACATCCAGACCATGGTCCTTCTTCAGTGCGGCTCTGAAAAGAGGTTAGAACAAGTTTGTTGTAAGATGGGAGCTGCGTACTGAGCCTCTTTGCCCTTAGCCTCGTTTCTGGCGCCTAGGTATATGGTATGGCCTCTTTCGGCGAGGAGTTTGACCAAGGCCAAACCGATACCAGTGTTGGCACCTGTGACCAAGATGACACGAGTGTAGGAGTCGGACATGTTGAAGATATTGCGGCTTCATGTTGATTCCTCGTCCCTTTTATTATTCTCCGGGATATGCTTGCCACTGGACTGCGAATGCCCATGGCATGCAAATTGTCGGAACGCTGAGCTCGTAGCCGTCGGAGTGTATCCGAATCGAAGGTACTCTCGGAAACGAGCCGTGAAGCCAAGATTTTCAGCGACGCGTATGAAACACGAAAGGAATGCATGACAGATACTACAAATTACGAGTCTCGTCGACGTAAGCACGTCTTGGTGTTTACAGTAATCAATATCCACTACTCATCATGATATGCTTCTAATGCTTCCAATGGCCCCAGAGTGAGAAAATGGGCAACTTTTCACGGGAAGCTCAGACAAGTCGCCCACCAGGTGCTCAGGGATCCACCTTTGATACGTTGATTCACTCTCTTTGGTCGGCTATTTCACCACAAAGGCGAAGAAAAGCTACTAGAGTCAAGTCATGCGTTGCAGAAAATAGACCCCAATGATCCGACTAGAAACCGTTTTCATCCATTTCTTCTGCAGCAGGTGCATCACGACTCTTGTACAGGGGACTATACTAAGACATGCATATATCCAGGTCTACCTCCATACACTTTACAGCTCTATGTACGAACCCGCGATCCAAAAATCCTGCGCAAAGGCCTTTCGCACGAACCCGTGACTACTAAAGAAGGCGATACATAGGAAGCTGAGGGTTGTCCCTTGAAGCCAAATGTCGATCCGACCGCACGAGTACCTAGCATATGAGGTATTATTAGCCATTGATCAGGTAGACCAGATGAGGACGCACTTGGGTGGACGGAACCGAATACTATGACTTTTGCGGACGTTAATTTGAGGGTGTGACGAATATCTTCTGACCAACTCCTATATTGCGTCGAGATGAGAACATAGTTGTTGGAAGGGACAGAGAGGGCAAGAGAACATGGAGTGGGAACGAGAAGACGGGAGGGAAAAGGGAATAGATGGAGATACGCGCCCTGACCTCAACTCACGGGGCCTTTAAAAAAACACCAGATCATCTCTTCAGTCGCCTTCAGCTTTCCATCTCGTCCAGCTTGCTAGGAGGTTTACATGAGAGTCGCTCAACGTCGAGTCAATCGTCTAGAGTCTTGATGATGTGACGGTTGGGAGCGGTGGTACATTGCAGAGTCGTCAGCGTTGACGCAGCTTTGGCACTCCGCGAAATTGCACAGTTGGCATTCACAAACGTTTCGGGCCCAGCAACTGATCACTCCATATTGACTCAACGGCCTCTTGTCTACGTCTTTGCTGCTTCTCGTGCAGGGAGAGATTCAAGAGAGGTTGGTTTTCATGCAGATGGCGATACTCACTGAATTATTCAGGTTCCTTCAACGTTTCTCTGGGGAAAGTTACAAAGCGACTCCTTGCACTATGTGCCGAATCTGCCAATGTTTGGCCCTAAATAGCCATCAAAAGCTGGCGTCTACGAAAATATGCTAGTTTCCTTGTTTGCTGTCACCTACAAAGATTCCAACTGATCAGAAGCATGTCCAGCTCATTTCTTGGGTTCAAGGAACTGACTTAGCCTTTTACGGTGCACAAGGTAACCACGACATTAAGTATTCGCGAGCTGACTATTTTCTGCTTCGTTGGTGCGTCAGTTGTGCAATTTTCTTTCATTTGGGACGCAAAAGTACTGGTTTAGCCTCGCAGATAGAACTCAAGGGGTCTCGATGAGGTATCCCGAGTCCCAGTACCGAGATTTGACAGGTACCTCCTGCCTGAGGATCGAACGTTTCCTCCGAAAGCTGGAACGGCCGCCAAAGCTGAATATCGAGCTGCTCGCAAGTCTCGCTTTTACAAGACTTGGCTAGAGCCTTTCGGTGCCTCAACGCTCCGCTCTCATCGCCTTTGGCATTCGCTGGTCTAGAAAATGGCTCATACTTCTCATGAAAAGTATACATCAGCGCAAGATCTGGGAGTCATGGATTGCCATCGGCCCCCGATGGCCATTTCGGCGTGTACTTCTTGGACGTGTCGAATGGAGAGAACTCGCACTGGCGTCCCAAGAATTCAAATGTTGAAAAACGCTCCTCCCTAATCTGGAGGGAAACGGTCCCGCACGATGGAACAGAACAGCCCTAATTTTGTCTCTTACGCAATGAAGGCTTCGCCGAACTTATTAGAAGGAGAATCATATAAAGAGGGCATTGTGAATTAAACCTCAATATCCACACAACCAAACTACACAATGCTCCTCGCTCTTGTCACCACCGCTCTCATTGGAACAATACTCGCATCTTCAGAACCACTCACCCCATTCGCGTCTCTTGATGTTCTAGGGAGAGATGTAGCATTAGATTCGGGGTGTTCCGTTTCTGGTTCGACCTCTTGTCATAACACTTCTGTAGTCTCGAATCTCTGTTGTTTTGAAGCGCCAGGTGTACGTTCTCTTGATAATTGGATTCTCCCAGACTTTGACAAGATACAGGGACTACTTATGCAAACTCAGGTAGATGGCTTTTCCAGATTCAAGCTCGAGTTGGGTGACTGAGTAGATTATTTTCAAAGTTCTGGGATACCAACCCCCCCCAGGTCCCAATGTTAGTTGGACAGTACATGGTGAGCGATTGTTTTAATAGTTCTAGCGTTGCCTTTACTGATGCAGGTACAGGTCTATGGCCAAACAAGTCGGCGTTTCCCAACTCAAATTGAAGAACTCGCTGATACCGTTGTAGCTGCGACGATACCTTCGAACAGTTCTGCGATCCATCTCGTGCCTACACGAACCTGACATCAGTATGTCCCGATTACCAATCACGATTGTTGATACTGATACCCTAGATGATGCTCAGTCAAGGGGCAAGTTCAACTCTGGAGTTTATGCAAGAAGTAGGCCACTCGTACTTGCTATTCTTGCGTCGGACTAATCGCGAATGTAGTTCTGGGTCAGCCTCGACGGCGACGATGAGTCGTTCTGGGAGGTGCGTTCCTCGAAGTCATTCATAAACAATATCTGATCTGACACAATAGCATGAATGGGGCAAGCACGGAACATACATGAGTACCCTTGAACCTAGCTGTTTGCCAAGTGGGAGCGCTATAGGTGCAGAGGTACGGTTATCTCATATAACTTGCGGATCGTTCACTGATATGCCCCCAGGCGGTCATATACTTCCAAACTGCCGTAAAACTCTTCAAGGTGAACGTGCTGGTAATCTTGCGTTCTACATGTCCTGACCAGTATTGTCTCGTAGAGTCTTCCCACGTACACCTGGTTGTCTAATCAAGGCATCACACCATCCACATCGAAGACCTTCACTTATCCCAACTAACGACTGCTCTCAAGACTGAATCCGGGGTATATAAGATGTCTATCTCAGAAATGTGATGATGATTTACTCATTGATGGTTCCAGGGCTTCACGCCGGCTCTAAGCTGTCGTGGAAGCACTCTTGAGGGAATTAGCTGGTATTATAACCTCAAAGGATCTGTTATTGACGGTACCTTTGTACAAATCTGTAAGTCTACCGATCTCTTTTTGGTGGTGCCGATTGCTTGACGCTTCGTTCAGCTGCACCAAAGACTGGTAGTTGCCCATCAAGTGGCATCAAATATCCACCAAAATCCTCCGGCTCAGGTCCGTCTACGGTACGTATCCCTTCTCCATCATAGTTGGTACTCGGCTGATCACGACCACCGGAGTACTACGGTGCGAGGCCCAAGTTCTCTAACTGATCCACTGTTCTAACGTCAGCTCCCTAGAGTGGCTCGACTCCCACAACTGTACGTGATCGACATAGCTTGACTTAGATGAACGAACTAACGCAAATCAGAACCCTGGTGGTCTGCCTGCTAAAGCACATTTGCAAGCCACCCGCACGAATGGCTCAACCCTCGGTGGTCTTCTCTCCTTGGGGACATGGTCAACACAAACTCTGGCAATGTCCACAATGACGGGGACCACAAATAGTTTCACAATGACGTCGTCCAAGGGCAGCTGTGGGATGAACGGAGAGTCGTTTGCGTGTGGTAATGGCATTACCATCACGACGTTCTCTGCGGTAAGCACTGAGGTTTCATTGTCTCCGAAGTGAAATATTGACGAAGGTTTGGCAGGTTTCGTCAGGAGGCAATCTGTTGTTGGCTACTGGGGGGTCCACGGCATTTTCGAGCGATGGTGTTCCAAGTGGTACGACTGCGTTCCAGGTGTTTGCAGGTTCTGGTCATAGTCAGGGATATACGCTCTCGATCGTTGCCGTTTAACATGTGTATATATAGAATGGGTGTTTACAACTCCACGACGCTTGTTGTATGCAGGAATGGTTTTCCTTTTCGAATTACAGAGATGATCCGGATTCATTATCCCGGATTGAGCGCCGCGTGAAAGGTTTGGAGTACTTTTGCAGTTGACTTCAAACTTGCACCCAACTCCTGAATTCAATAAACCCTTCACGATGCCACCACCTGTGAATCATCCCAGCCTCAACTTGCAAGTCTTACCAGAGACGTGGTTTGTCGCCCAGCTCCCGCCTCAAGAGTCGGTCCCTGTGCCAGTCCTGGAAGCCCTCTCGAAAGACACAGGAAAAGCTCTCTCAGTTACTCGTACTCCCGAGGAGCTGTCTATTGCAGGAGCATGGCAAGAAGGATTTCCTGATGTATTCAAACCGGGATGCACTTGGAGATGTATCAAGGTCAGAGACTCGGATTGCTCGCCTTATCAATATGATCATCGAAAATGTTCCAGATTGCGGGTCCTATGGCTTTTTCTGTCGTCGGAGTCTTGGCTCAGGTCAGTTTTCATACAAAAAAACAGATCCGCTATCATTCAAATTGACATATACTCTGCACATACTCAATTGACCCGACTTCTGATAGGTTACCGCGCCTCTTCAGGCAGCCCAGTGTCCTGTCTACGTTACCTCCACATGGTCAGCTTCGTTCGACACCCTCCTATAGCTCCTGCTGAAGTCGTGTTTTTTTAGGAATACGGATTACGTCTTGGTGCCCAAGGACAAGCTCAACCTTGCGGTAGACGCCTTGAAGACTGATGGGTGGTGTTTCTCATACAGTCTAATGTAAAACGAGATTTTTGCAGCACTTTAGGAGAAATTTGTACTCCGTACAGTCGACTTACAACTTCTGAATAATGTACAATGTGAATAACGAGTAAACTGAGATAGCCAAAGAGGAGATTAAGAAACTCAGTCGTCTCCCAGCGCTTGCACTGGGCCAACATTGGGCTACATTTGCTCTTGCCCATAACCCTCTCTCAATTGTTTTTCGCTCAACACGTACCGAAAGCAGCTGAGAATCACCCAAATTCTCAGTTTAGCTTCGCAATATGGATCCCTCATCATCCAGCCAAGGACCTCAACGTCGTTTACTTCCTTCGCGTTCCAGACGCGGTGGACCTGGAGCAGGAGTAGGCAATTGCGAAGCAGACCAGATGATTTTGGAGATAAATCGTCGGAAACGTACGCCCTCTTGGCCTCTCATTCAAGGCTGTCTTCTAACTAGAGTATTATACAGCGGAAAATGAACCATTGATTCCTGAGAATACCCGCTTCTTCTTGACTACAAGTCCTGCTCTGGCTCCACCTGAGTGCCCCATACCCCCAATACTCAACGAACGCGCGAATGAACGCTATTTTGAACGTCCAGAACTACTCAAGGCATGTAGAGAGCAAGGATTAATAGAAACTCCGGATTTCGAAACCATCAACGATGCAGATACTGTGGGAGGTCGTTTCAGACCGAGGGGGTCAGAAGAAGTTCGTATATTGTGCTTTATGTCTAAGAAGTAGATACTAATTTACTGTGCTATTTTGTTTCCATTAGGGAATCGCAGACACGTCTGATGCTGTTTATGAGCGCCGCCACAAGAAATTCGAAGCCTTCGAGAAGAGAGGCCGGTTGCGGGAGAAAGAAAAGCTCCAGCATGAGCAGTATAAGTTACGCGAGCGAGTGGAACAGCTGCGCGTCATGGAATATTCGGCTTTTCTTGCTCTCCCTGCATCTGCCTTTTCACCTGCACCAGGCCGTATTGCAGAAGACGGTGACGAAAGCATCAATGGCCATCCTGGTACCCAGCTCAATGGCGTTGCTGCCATGCATGAGGCAGAGAGACGCCGGCAGGAAATGCTTGATGTTGCTCAGACCCTGGAAGAGCGGTACAAACTGCTACTTCCCCCTACTCAAAAGATACGAAAGACCAACGGCAGCGCTGTTAGCACTCCCACCCCATCGATTATACCCCCGTCTTCATCCCCCACTGCTGCCGCCGCCGCCGAACAAGTCGATACGATTCACGTCAGAAAACCGATACCAACGAAAGCTACCAAGAAACGTATCATCGATATCGACGAAGGCGAGACAGAAGTTGATGAAGACGAAATTCTCACCTCACCTACTCCTTCACCTACTCCTTCACCCCCGCCTCCATCCCTGCCTCAGCGGGAGAAGCTCATCATCAAGTTGAAGAAATCTGCTTCAAACCCCCCTGCCTCGACCCCAGTGTCCGCTCCCATATCGGCCCCAGAGTCAGCAGTCAGGGTTATCCGAAGACCAGCCAAGAAGCGAAAAACGGAGGCTACACAGACCCCGCCGCCGTTGCCTGCAGAACAACCTATCATTGTCCCGGACACTCCCATCTCCAATCCAGACATTGCTGTGCTTGAACAGCCAAAAGAACAAGACAAACCTACGAAAAGAAGAGGCCGACCTCCTCAGAACCCAGACGGTACTGTGCGACGTGTGGGCTCGATCAGTGTGGCGCCCAAAGCTGCAAAGACTGCTCAAGTACTAAAAGATACGCCAGAACCAGCAGCAGATGTCCCGGTCAAACAAGCGAAAAAACGTTTACGAAAGACAGCTCCTCCTACCGACGAACCTGCTCCGAACAGGCAGGCATCCATGCCTCCAATCGCAGCCATTGATGAATCCGTCTCTGCACCAGCACCACGTCGTTCCAAGTCTCGTATTCCAGCAGAACCAGCGGCTCAAGTGGCTCCAGTAGCCCAGACCGCTGCTCCTACTATAGCCTCTTCTCGACCATACAAACCAGGTGTCCTTGCATTATATGCACAACGTCAGGCAGAACTTGGTAGAGCTCGTAATACCACACGACATCTGCAGGCGTTTGGTGTAAAGGTTCCAGATGAAGTGATGCACGAATTGGAATACGAGCTGCCGTTACATATCCTCAATCATGAAGTGTTCCAGGAAAGATATGCCAAGTATTATGACCCGAAGGATACGTTCAATCCGATGATGGTTCTCATTCCAAAGTTCTTTCCCCACTTGCAAAAGGAGGCGTTTGAAGAAGAGTTGGTGGAGGCATGGCAAGCGGCTAACGATAGAGCTGCTAGTGTCGGGTCGGACGAGGAAGAAGGCGAAGGTGAAGGCGAAGGTGCAGAAAGGGGGGATGAAGGAGAAGATGAAGTTGAGGAAGAAGAGGCGGAGGATGACAGATGATTCCAACTACTTGTCCGCCTTCTTACTATCTGATTTGTTGCCTTCTCATGTACGCCAATGTCGTCTAATCTTGTCTGTTCTAGGCGAATTATCTGTGTAATTATTGCGTATTTTTATGGCGTTCTATACATCATCGTATACTCTATGTCAATTTGTCTGAACAGTTGGCTTTGTAGAGCTAGTAGTAGATTTGATAATACCAGCAGCGACTCCTCGTTTGGTGAATTCAACGTCTGGTCTTTTACCAAGCGCAAGACGTGCGAGCTGCAGGGAAGTAAGGTCCTTCACTGCAGTTTTACTCGTTTTGAGAGTGCAGTGCGAGTAGTCCCCACCATATCGCCTGAGAATCCGTCTTGGTGAGGCATCTCGAACAAATTCCGATAACGAAGTTCCAGAACCCGCTACTACCGCTGCAGCTTGAGTAGCCGGTACCCCAAGGAGGTTTTTCCCGCCAGCGACCGGTAAAGGACCGATAATGCTTGGCTGTAAAAGATGCATAGGACTGACACTTGTGCCAAAGTCTGGTTCCGGTTCATCCAGGTTGATGGCTTCGTCGTCTTCCCAGTCATCGTCCTTTCTTTTGCGGCCACCAGCACGTTTACCGCCTCGCTCTCTAATGCCTCGTCCCCTGCCAGCACTGCCTGAGGCCCTTCCGCCTCTGGATGGCCGTCCTTCTGCACGCATTTGACCTATGCGATTTGGTCCTCCGCGCGTCTGTCCGCCGGCGCGCGGAGAACGTTGTGGTCCTTTGGCACGTTCAACAACGTGACCACTAGGCGTCCAGGAGCTACCTTCAAAGTAAGAAGCTTTTCTGCCGGGTAATTTAGAAACAGCATTATCCCAGACGTTGGGTTGCATGCCGGCTTCCGGAGCGGCGGAGGCGGAAGTTGACGGAGGTAGGTCGTTGAGGTCGAGCTGGGTTGTGGATGGTTTGGCAGGTTGGGGGTCAATGCGAGGACGAGGGGACCATTTCAAAATTGGTTGTTGCGGGGTTGGAGAAGCGTGGAACTCGTTATTCCGTGACTCTGCGTTATTCGACAGAGTCTTTGGCTTTGCACCAGCGACTACACGGTAAAATGAATAACAAGGAAACATGAGATAGTATACAACTGCGCGCACCGAAATCTGAAAATGCCAGTCGTTGCTTCTCTCTTACTTCATGTCTTGAGGCTAGCGAAAGTAAAATTTGAGAAACGTCAAAAAGTTTAAAGCCATGGAAAGACATACGAATGACAACATCACCCCATGAATCAGCCTTTCTGGGTGTCGCAGAAGCCGAATGTGCGCGAAATTGGATTGAAGAGGGACCGAAACGGCGTACTAGAGCCAAACGGTACGCCTGCATGGTGGTCCTCCCACAAGAGCAGTTTGAGCAGTTTTGACTGCCGCGACACACAGTCTGACTCTCTCCCTTCATGTACCCAATACTTGGGATTCTCATCGTCAACTTCGTCCTATGTCTGATCTGCTTCATTGCATATTCTTCTCAAATATTCATAATTTGGCCTTGGTATGGTCGCGAAGTATCCGTTGAACTCCTGGTATTGCTGGTTCCGTTCAAGTGCGTCTCGATCTCATCTTACTGCGGAAGTTTATAAAGTGTCAAAAGTTTCTTTGTAGGGACGCTACTATGGAATTACTACCTTTGCGTGAATACAGACCCCGGAACTGTACCAGACAGTTGGGTATGTTTCAGGAATAGCTACCAGGATACCAGTCTTGTTCACGCAGTTACATTCAAGAAACCGGACAGTCACTCTGATGGATACGAGGTCAAAAAGTTGACAGGTGCTCCGAGATACTGCAGGATGTGCAAATTGTACAAGCCTCCCAGGACTCACCATTGTCGGCAGTGTAACCGGTGAGCTTCAAACGTGTTGGATAAGTTCTAGGTCCATACTCATTTCCTCGTAGCTGTGTCCTTCGAATGGGTACTGTTAAAAACTTTTATACACGAAGAGTCTACCCTAATCTTGAACTGTAGACCATCACTGTCCGTGGATCAACAATTGTGTTGGCCACTTCAACTACGGTCATTTCATCCGTTTCCTATTCTATGTGGACGTTGCATGTTCGTACCATATTGCCATGGTCACGGGGAGGATTTGGGGCATGTCTATGAGCTATTGGGTAGGTCGAAATTGCCACGAGCATTCTGTACCATTTGACTGATTCTGTACACAGGATGCACTGTCGGGAACAGAATTAGTGTTCATAATTCTTAATTATGTCGCCTGCATTCCGGTACTACTTGCAGTTGGAGCGTTCAGGTATGTCCTCGCATTCAGTCTTACTTCGTTGATATCGCTAATTTACCCTTCAGTCTCTACCACTTTCATGGACTAATGGGAAACACTACCACGATCGAAGGCTGGGAAAAGGACAAGGCCGCAACCATGGTCCGAAGAGGAAAAATTCGCGAGGTGAGCTGGCGCTATTCACACCTCTCGCCCCTAGTCACTGAATATAAATGCAGATCAGATATCCCTACGTGTGTACTCCCGGTATTTCCCCCCATGCCAGTCAGATGCCGCCTAACACAGCCTTCCCAATAGAATCTCGGTAGGAGAAAAAACATCGAGTCTGTCCTTGGGAAGAATAGACTACTCTGGTGTTGCCCGACTATTCCGCCTGGCAATGGCTTGAAGTATGAGCTTGCGGAGGGTGAGGGTAAGTGGGTTGAATTAACCTCTCATCGAGACCAGTACGAACGAGGAGAGCTGCGAGGTTGGGAAGTCTGAATCTCCATGATCTCCCCGTGGGTACAAAGATTCTGTCTTATTTCACCTATTTCATTATTGATGAATCCTTTATTGATACGATCCCCTGTTTTCCAGACTTCAGTGACGAAGCATGGCCTCCAAAAGATCCTGCCAGAAGTCAATACGAAGACCCCAAGAAGGGTTTCACTCTCCCACATTCGCCTTGGACATATGAAAACGGTACATTCAATCCTGATCTCGCTCCTTCCAATTCGCAACTACGCCAAGAATCGCAAACCCGACGACGTAATAGGCCCGTAACTGGAGCATCCGAATACCCCCCTTATCACCCTGACTATGAACCCGGTGCTACACTTGACCGGACATACGACACCTCTTCTGATGAGGACGAAGTGACTAATAATCCTCGCGTTCGACGTGGTTCGGAGGGCTACGAGATACGCCCCGTTGGACGTGAAGACATGCTACACAGATATTTAGAGCAGTTGGGTGAAACTCCCGGTCGATATCATCGATACATTCCCATGCCAGACGAGAATTCGGCTAGCGAAACGGATGATCCTGTTACAAACGGTACTAGTGGACAGTAGGATTAGATTTTGGGACCGCTATGGATACACTAGGATCGTGGACGTCGTAACTAATATACGCTACATTATAGGAATGCGTGCAACAAGAAATATGCAAGAGTGAACGGTATCCCAAGGTTCTAGCAGGGTATCAACAGGAAAACGACGGCACAAGAAGGCAGTTCACAAGCCATCATTGTCCTCTTTGTGTAACAGCCTCCGCACGAGCGAGCTCCAAAATTATGTTCGTAAGATCCGTAATCTCTTTCATTTTGGCGTCAATTTTTCTTTCCGCCTCTGCGTGCATATGTTCAGCGTGCCGGTCGCACTCGACGCTAAGCCGGGCAAAAGCTGGCGCAACCAACTCTTCGATGAGTTGGTCCGTTAAAGTTCGTACATGCGGAAGGAACAGCTCATAATCTGGAGTGGGCTCGGATTCTGGTTTGCGAAGGGTGTGTAGATTTGTGACCTGATCGTTTAATTGAGCAATGAGAACGCCTCGCTCTCGATCCCATTGCTCGAGCTTTACGACACAAGATTCCAACTACGCAGGGGAAAAAAAGTTAGATCCAAACCGTTCCTTCACATCCTTGAAAATACTCACATCTCGCTTTGTTTTAATCATCTCAGCCCGCCGTTCTTCGAGTTTCTTCAGTACCTCGGCTCTTTCTTCAAATCTCTTTGTCAATACGGCAAGCCTTTCACGTTCCTCCTCAACCGTTGCCCTTACTGGCCTGACCCGCTGTTGTAACCGAGAGTCTGCGGTGTCCACGATTCGTTCCAGCGCAGTGTAATCTCGATTTTCATCAATCACCCCAACCAGTTCCTCCAGATTAGCTGCTACCTTAGCCGCTCGCGCCTCCAGCTCCTTCCACTTCATGTTTTTGGAATCTTCAGGCGGCGGAGGCGGAGGCATCTCAGCTCGAGCTTGCGCTGCTTCGACTTCCTGTTGCTTTTGCAACTCCAATACAGTTTCGTTCGCCTTGGCTTCCTCTCTGTACCTCTTCAAATCCTCGACATAGGCGTCCACTTCGGCGATATACGATTTGACAATTTCGCATTTATGTTCAATGTCGAAATCAAGCTGAGGAGATGACGAAGACACGGATGGAACTTCGTGTGTGAGGATATGTACTTCTTCCGCAATTGCCTTCTCCAGCCCTTTGGTCATTTCCGTGAGGTCAATCCGTATTTGATCCAATTTTCTACGGCCGGAAACACGCGCCCGTCCGAACTGATGCGATAATTGGAGCGCTTTCCACCGGTTAAGAGTATTCTTTGCGTCCAAGAGCTCAGTCCGCATTTCAGCTATGTTGATCATTTTCCTGAGGTAACACATTGGGTTAATGAGGTGAGAGGGCAGAGAGAAATAAAGCACATACTCTACAGCGGTTTCGTAACCCATTTTTCGTTCTCTTGGACTATGTGCCCTTTGTAAGGGTGTCGTTGACCGAGACTTTGTAGTGAATGACTTGATTGCAGCAACTGGGGTCTTATCTCTGTCTGATGACTGCCTGCTCAAGTTACCATTGCTGTGGCCTGGAATTGGTAAACGAGGTTTGGAGACGCTGGCCGAACTGCGGCCTACTGATGATGCAGGAGTAGTAGAACCGATCTGGGGCGAGGATTCTCTGCGACTTAAGCCAGATGGAATGCGAATAGCAGGTACTACAGGCTTTTCTGATTTAGGAATGGTACTGGTTGGAGTAGTGAAGGATGTTTGAGCCCTTATAAGTTCGGTGTTGTCTTCCTTTGCCTCGTCCTTTTTAGTTTCTGCACTCCCCCGATCGCCTATAGAACCCCAGCCGCCATTGTCTGCAGATGAAGAACTGCCCCAACCACCGTCATCACCACCCGAGTTACCCCAGCCTCCATTATTACCTGAACTGACCCAGCCTCCTGATCCAGGATTTTTACCCCATCCGTCGCTTTGGTTCTCGTCGTTGCTTGCTCGCAAAGCGTCCCAGCCACTCATGCTCTTTCCCTTGCCCTTTTTGTCGCCAAAAGTTGATCGTGATGGGGATGGTTGTGGTGCTGCTGACTTCGAGGTATCATCTACGGATGTCGTCCAACTAGCCGTGTTCCAGGGATCAGTTTCCTCCTGAGGTGTTACGATTGGTGAATTTCCCGATGGTTTAGGAGAAGGAGGTAATCCCCATCTAGAGCTTGCTATTCGATCGCCAACGAGTGGATTGTTTGCTTTTGCTCCAGAAAAGCCTCTTCTGGGACCGCTGTGCTAGAGGATCCAAGGATCAGGCCAATTTTAAAGGTATAGATGAGCACGATACGCACCATGGGACCCCTTCGAACTGCAAAACGCCACTGTGGCTGGTTAGGGTGCACGAATGAACACTCACTGCCCCGTGCACATCCTCCACGAACTGCTTCTTGACCATCGTCGTCGTAGTACTAGAATTGCAGTCCAATAATTAGAAGAACGGCGCAAAAGAATGAGAAAAACTGACTCGACACTTGGTTAGGCTGGGCATGATGGATGTTGGAGTTGAGTCGCGGTCACGCCTGCCTAAGCACTATTGTTCTTGAACCACCATGATCTCGCTGTTAATCGTCGCACTTTTCACTGTTCCCGCTCTTATTTACGCTTGCGAAGAACACTGCATGAACGGTACCTCGGACGAGTTCAAGAGAAGATATTCGCCTATCTTTCTGAACTTTTTCAAACAGGCGGTCAGCACATTCAGTTTTTTCTTGGACTTTACGGTCTACTGAAATTCGCCTTTCAGGAAAAGGATCTTGGTGTTCCCAATTCTTTGCAGCCACTCTGGGCTGCGTGGGATGGTGCTGCTTCTGACTGTCTGAGAGAAACCATCTTTCACCACTTCCGCGGCAAATGCCAGCGTAACGGCATTGAACCTGAAGGCTGCCCAAACCCAAGCTGTCCTGTTCGCTGTGGAACGCCCGGTTCTATGGTTTATCACTACCCTATACTCGAGCGTCTCGCCTTTATTGCTGTCCACAACACATACTCTAACCTTACACAACCGAACTCTCATGTCGTTCAGCAAATCCGCGATCGCGTTTCCAATTCAAAGTCGAAGAGAGACATTGCTTACATGCGTTTTCAGCCACGCGCCTATGCCCACGATGTTCCACTTCCGTTCTATTTCATGCGCGAACCGTTCACGATTCGTTCTTCCGCTGATGAAGGTCTCTACACGAGGGAAAGCCCTGGTCATTTAGAGGTAGTTCTGGAAAAGCTAGCTGTGGGGTTGAAGCAACACTGCGGGTACGAAGAACATTCGACGAAAGGTCTAGCCGATCGATGCAGTTGGAAGGAAGAAATGAAGGAATTCATTCTACAATACCCGTGATCGCGTCTCTGTATCATTATCTTACTGTCGTCCGTACGGGTCACCTCGTTCGCATGTTATAGCTTTGTATTGCGTTCATGATTTGTAATTTTTTGTGAAATCTTCTTTCCTGACATTTTCGGCTAGAGCATTCGTGCTTCTTTGACATGGCGAAGTTGTCCCATTCAAAGGTAGTAGTATCCAATAATACAACAAGTAGAATTATAAACAACGAGTGGTGACTAGTAAGTAGAATAGCTGATAGTAATGTAAATCTCTCATCCGATTCGCTCCGCATAGACTTTCCAAACAGTACCTCCCTTTTCACCGACTTCAAGAATATTGCTCCCTGTAGTAAGCTCGACCGTCCATCGACCACTTTCTCCCTCCTTCCCGCCGACGACTGTCCCGTTAATCTTCACCTGAATCTCACCTCTCACCGCCCTCTTTTTCTGTGGTGGACTGGACTTGACTGGAGCAGTTGCTTTAGCAGCAGCAGCAGCAGCACGCGTATTCTTCGGAGGTCGACCACGGCCCCTCTTCTTTTTGACAGCTTTAGGACCGCTGTCGACCTCCATATCGACCTCCTCGTCCGCATCTTCTTCACCGCCGCTACTGTCTCCATCAAGATCATCAACAAACGCAACTTCCTGCACACACAAACTCGACTCTGCCTTGTCAAACCTCATAACCCAATTTGACACCCCATCTCGCTGATCAAGGTATATGAGCCGTCCTCGAGGTTCTGTCTTGATCCTAACGAATTTCAACCGACACTGAGGTGCCGGAGGAGGCGCAGGTGAACTAGAAGTGGACTGTAGAATAGCAGGCACTTCCGCGGGTGGCTTCACGACCGGTTCTGGTGCCGGAGTCGGAGACGGCTTGGCTACATACTGGGCTAGCGATGCGTATGTCTGAATTGGTGCGACAGGCGTTGGTGCTAGTGTCAGCGTTGGGGGTGCCGCTGGGGCGATCGAGGCGGGCGCTGGTGTAGCTGCTTTCGGTGCTGGCGTTGGAGCAGGTACAGGCTTGGGCGTTGATTTAGGCGCGGCCGTAGCGGTTGGTGCGGTTGAAGGTGCTGCTGCAGTAGAAGTCTTGTTAACGTTGATGTCGTTTGTATTGGGTAATGAAGGTAAAGAAGCCGGAGATGGTTTTGGTGTGGTTTCCGTTTTCACAGGTGGCTGAGCAGCTGGCTTGGCTGCAGGAAGACGAAGAGTCGTGGAGGTACTGGCAGTCGGCTGTACTTGTGAGTGCGATATAGTGGCCGTAGTGGCCGCAGTGGCTATAGGAGGTGGATGCGTCGCAGGCATTTTGATCTTTATCTTGTTATTGGATGGCTTGGAATACTGTGGTAGGTCAAACGGAGGAGGCATATCAGCCATTAACGTTCGGAAGTAATCCTTTATAAGAACAGTAAGTATATGTTCTGCAATGGGAGAAGAAAATAAGTACCCGGAGAGTTACTGCGTCCTCCCAAACTTGACTATGCTCTTGGTTGAAATGTAGAGCATTGGAGAACACCAGCTCAACATCGACCGCAAATTCACTCGAGCTTTGGTACTCTTTGCGTTTGATGCGTTTCTAACCGAGATTGAGGATTAGAAGATCTTGAGCCGATTCACAACTCACGAAGATGTTCTCAAAGCACTGAGGCCGCTTTATTTCCTTGTAATAGATAGGCCATTCCTTCCGCGACGGAAGTTCCATGAACATGTCAGAGATAACTCGACCGCTGCAACTTGTCAGAAAGAGTATCTCTTCATAAGTGAAGGTGCTTACTCGTCGTCAGTTTTCGCCACTAATTTCTGCAATCTGGACTTGATGAGGCGACTAAGGCTTGGTGGCTTGTGCTTATGCTCGCCATCTTCTGATGGTACCAACTTGTTGTAAGCTTTATTCGTCAGTTTCTGCGAAAAGCTGTCAGAATGAACTGGATCTCTACTCAATCGAGACTCACTAGCAATTCCTTTGCATCCAAGTAGATTTCGCTATCCTTCACGTTGTAAGATTTCGCGTTGTTGAAGCAGAGTTCCAAATCTGCTCTGACGGCTTCAAGGTCTGGGTATGTCCTAGATTCTAGCTTTTTCTTGATATCTTCAAGAGCAATAGGATGTTGTATGAGTTCGTAGTAGTCAGGATACGTTCGTCGAGGTGGTTGTTTCATGAAATGCGTTGTGAGCGAGCGACCACTGTATAATTTGGGTGACCATGAGTGTAAATGAGCAAGAAAACAAACAAGCGAAACTTGTGAACACGCACTCTCGCATTGCGTCCTTGACCGTTTGCCACAACTTTAATCCTTGCTCTCGAGCTTGCTCCTTGCTCGACGCATCTCTCGCTGGCTCAGAATCTGCCATATCGACGTCTGAAGAGCCCCCATGGGATATCTTTCGTCTACTGGCGCGAGAACTACCCTCGTCGACTCCTGCGCCAGCACCTAATGCTGCAAGTTCGCGTTTTCCCATGTCGTCCTATGGACTTTTCGCCTTCTGGAAACTCTATAGATTCCCTCCAATCCAAAGGCAGAATGTCGGCAAGTGGAACGGTGTAGTTGGCTCTTCGTTTTGCAGGCAGCACACATATAATTTACTTAAACAACCAAATTTGGTATCACATCACGTGCCTCTGTACGTCGACGCGTTCTTGCGGATTCAGGTGAACGGATGATGAAAATCCTGAAGTATTGTATCTGCCACAGCACAATAAAACCGACACAAGACGTCAAAATAAAATGTTCCATAATCTCAGCTGAGGCTATCCAACTTCTGTCGAACCTCCCTGACCGCAGAATTGCTTGTCCTCCATATGCACCATTCCCTTACTTCGCTTACACCCATACACATTCCCTCTGGTTGATGCGCCATCCTGCTGTCGATCCATCCTCCTCCGCTCATGTGTATCTCCGACAATCCCGAGGAATATAGACTTGCCAATATTTTCTCCGCCGTTTGCGCGTTAACTCCAGAGCCTGGCATAATAATCGGTCCGTCTAAAGCATCCCTGAGGTCCATAAGCTCTTTAACCATCGGAAGAGCTTCCGTGACTAAGCTCGTCTGGCCGCTGTTGAAATGTCCGTGAGTCACTAAAAGGTCACTCTGTAGGGAGTAACTGAACCTAGTCAAGATCCGGGTCACTCCTGAACCGATGGTCATGATATCGCGAAAGGCTGGAATTATTGAATATTCGTTTATCACAGTGGCGAGTCGTCTCACTACCTTCTTTTGCACTGACTGTCATATCAAAAGCTCTATGAAAACACACTTGATATCAGAGGACGTCAATCTCTCTCTCTCTCTGTGGATCCCAGTATCGCGATAACACACACCTTCAAGTGGCAAACTTGCCTCCACGAGTCTGGAAAGACCAGTTAAGTTAGCCATGGAATCAATATCGTAGCTTGCTCACCTTTTTGTAGAGTTCACGTCTACCCTTCCTTCAGCTGTCAGAACGCCAAAAACCACACCCTTGGCACCAGATGCCTTGAAAACCTCGATATCTTGCACCATGGTGTCGATCTCGTATTCCGAGTACAGAAAGTCCCCGACTCGTGGTCGTACCATAGTCTATAAATTAAAACATCATTCTTGTTCCATATCTATCTCTCAGAATTTACCATGATTGGAAGGCTGAAACTTTCAGCAGATAAAGCCTTTTGAACCGCCCTCAGGAGGCCCAAGCTAGGCGTAGTGCCTCCGCCGAGTCCTAGATTTGAACACAACTCAAGTCTATGGGCCCCGCCTCGAGCAGCGCTGCATTCAAATTATCAGAGTAGTCAAGGTCGGCGTCCGAAAAGCTGATTGAGGTGCCTCACTGTAGAGCAGATTCTACCGAATCGACGCAGACTTCGAGGAGAACCGATCGACCGGGTTGCGTGGTGACGTTCATTGGTAACCAAGGGATTGGAGGTCAAATTTCAAACTCAAGGCGGAGAAGGGCGGAGAATCGGGATCAGAAGAGAACGCGGTTCCGCGAGGCCAGTATCCAATCCAACCCAACAGAAGTCACGTTATAGTAGATCCGTACAAACATGGAAGATGATCAAAAAGTCCGTCATGAATGAATATATGCAGTCCACCGTCCAAGTCCAAACCGACAAGTCTGCAGCAAGAAAAGGACAGCGTAATACTATCATTAGAGGCTCTCATAGAACCCAACCTTCTTCCTCACATCCCCAGGACACAACGCAAGTCTCACCCTTTCGCCATCCTGTACAATCCCCTTTCCCCGACTCTCCGCCCACTTCCCAAAATTGGCGCTCTTGCCAGGCATGCTGTATACGTGCACCGTACCGTCTCTGAAGCTCCGGGATAGCTTATCCCGCTGGAACGACCACTGAAGCTTGCGCATCACTGGAAGAAGAATCCTTGACACACGGAGAGATGAGCATTCTTCTGGTAGAACGTGTGTTGCGTGCAAAGTCTTCAAGATGACGTCGTTCGAGGACTGGGTTCGTTGGCGGAGGACAGTTGAGACTACGTGGCCGGCATGTCGTCTGGAGAGTTTGATACTGGCTTCATACAACATGATCGACTAGACGATAATTAGAGGGAAAAAGACAGAAAGAGGAATGCAACGCACGCGCTGCGAATAGAAATATGACCCATCTCTCCAGCGTCTCTCGATTCCCAGTCCTTTGACAACACCACGGTGCACCAGATCTAGTATCGTTGGTCTGAGGGAGATACCTTGCGGACCTTGAGCAAATAAAGAATGCTGAACACGAGAGGGCGCAATGATCCGCAGGCGGTTCTTGTGTAAGGCCGGATCTGAGGTCAATATGGCCAGTCGTGCTGAGAGCTGGGAGAGGATAGCGAGGTCTGGAAGGTCAAGATATGAAACTGTCAAGCCTTCTGTTCAGCCAGTAGTGCACAGTGACTAAAACGAAAACTCACAAATATAGAGAACGATTTCTGCTGGTGCTTCTTCCAGGAACTCTTGAAGATGGGAAGTCATGAACCGGCGTTACAAAGGTCGTCAAGAGAGTCGTATGTAGACGGGACAGAACGTTGGTAGAAAAGGAGATGGCTGCGGTTCAGTTGCAGCAAAGTCTTTATTGGTTCCGTCGCGGTGACGTCCTGTAGCAACTCTGGCGTTTCGTCGCAACGATGAGAATATGTAGAATTGCGACCTCGAGCTCAGGCCAACGAAAACTTTATTTACATGATGTGATCACCACAATCTAGACATTATACTGTAACACTACACGGTTTGGATCAAGAAAAACACTGAATGAGGGTTTCAAGTTTGCGAAGGAATGATGATGTTGGGAGAACTGGGTATTGGGAGAGCTACTGAAAACAACAAGGCAAAATGCGCGTGCGACGGAATGAAAACAGAAACCCAGTATTATGGCATATTCGTATATGCAAGAACACAAAGGCGGTTGTGGATGTGACGTGCGGCGCCGAGATAGCGGCCGCTGACATAGAAATACAGCTGGGGAACGCGTGACGGGTATTAACAGAAAAAAAAAAGGTAATCAAGTGAGCCGTTGAAACGTGTCCAAGGAAGGCACGACTTCATCACAGGAAACAACGAGGTCGAGTGGCTGAACGTAACGGATGGAACCGGTGACAGTTTCAAGGTCCACTCCTATACTGAAATCGAGTTATTAGTTTGTCTTTTGATATGCAGCCATTCCGAATCGAAAGCGAAGGTACGACAGCGCGGGAAAACGAAGCGTGAACAAACGAATGTGCCAGTTGGGTAGGGTCAACCTACATGGTGGCGGTAGCCTTCTCTACGTCAACTCGAATGCCACTAACGCCACGTTCGGAGAGGCTGGGGACTCTGCCAGGGCGGAAGCCCATCTCCAACGTCCTGAAACCAGGACCGGGGCTTCGGCTGGAAGGCGTATCGAGATCACTGTCGCTGTCTCCAGCAGAAGCTTTGCTGCTGCAGCGTTCTGTGCCAGGAATGGGCTCGCCATCGTCACCACCGATAGCAGTGCTCAAGCTGCCAAGATCCGCCAATCCAAAGCCCAAACCCGAGTTGTCAAAATCAGAAACGTCCTGCTCTATGCTGATGTCCAAGGGATCTACAGCGACACTTCCAACAGTGCTGAGCACAATGTTCGAATCAAAAGCCCGAGTGTGGCGGTTGCCGTAACCAAAACCAACTGACTTTGAACGAGGGTGAGGAGGAGTGAATGGCGAACACTGGTGCCGAGTGCCGGACTTGGTCGTGAAGGCAGCGATGCCAGTTCCCTCTGAGTGGGAGACGGTTTCAGAACCACGCTCTCGGAGATCGAGAATCTACGAACAGATTAGATTAATGGGGTGATGGCATTCACTTGTTGGACTTACGAGCCGGCAGGCGAGTACAGGGGCCATCATGACACTGAGAGGAATGTTGATTGCTGAGATTACTTGACGAGGTCTGCATAGAAATTTAGGTCGCGAAAAATGACACGGTGCATAAACTCACTGGAGGTAGAAGATCCCATTGATCAAGTTGGCGATAGAAATCATGATGTAGTAAAAAACACCTGCAAGCCGCATCCATGAACAGACGGCCAAAGGAGAAAGGAATAAAAAGTACCTTCACGTAAGAAGGTCTGAATGAGTCTGCTGTTGGGACCACCGTTGCATCTACGAATTGCAAAGGCTTTGATGATAGTCATGAACGTAACGATTGTGTCGAAAAGGAGTGGAGCAATCTGTAGAATGACCGAGGCTGAGTTAGACGGAGCCTTGGAGAAGGTGAAGTTAAGGACGCACGAAGAAGCCTAGAAAATGCGTGTCAGTTACTGTTAGCACCTTGGTTTAAAATTCCGACTCACCGAGGAGATGGGCCGCGTGCGGTTTTGACATAGGAAAGCAGGGTCCCTTATCCTGTCAGGAGATCAGTACAGCAATGAGCTGAGTGTGAGGACGACTCACATATGGTGGCTTGAAAAACGGCAAGACTAAGTGGAGGTGAGTGCTGAGCCGTCGAAGAGCTTAAAACACGCACGCAGCATTTGAGTAGCGTCGACGTATATCTGATACGCGACGACACCACTGATTGCGGCTATGAGACCCCAGAGAACGTAAACGTTTCTGTTAAAGAAGGCATAGGTGCGAATTAGGAGGACCGCTGCATATATGCGTGTTATCGAGAATTTGCAGGCGATGCCAAGCTCAGACGTACATTCAGAGCCAACTTGGTTCCACATGGCGAGTGCGACAGGATACTATTGAGGAAAGGGGTCATCGAGAGTGGTAGCATTCATATGGCAGACGACGTACCCTGTATATCCTTTCGCATGTTTCCCTAGAATGGTCGACGACGAAGCAATACAGGAGGTAAGGGACCACGGCGATGACCCAATAACTGCGAATGCATTTAGGAGGCGCGATTGGATCGATGTCAAAGAACGACTTGCCGGCAGAAAAGATATGCAGCCTTGACTGGCGTCCAATGTGTCTTCCAGATCTTGAAAGACTTAGATAACACGCGTACAGAGACAATATGGAGATAACTCACGAAACGCCATTCCCTAGGCAAACTGACCAGCCAATCCCAGACGACGACGGCGTCTATGGTGTCCACGAGTGATCAACGATGAAGAAACGAGGCAAAAACGGGGTAAGACGTACACATGGCTAGATGATGAAGTGATCAATTACGGTTCATGAGCAGCAAACACTAGAACATACCGCAGAAATAAACCTAGCGGGTTGAAAACAGAATAATCAAGTAACGCTCGTATTTTGCTACTAGTTGCTCACCTGCGTCACGTAGAGTACATTATCTGCTTCCGACTCTGAGGACATTGTGGACGGAACGATGGTGGTTGAGAGAAGAGAAGGGGGAATGCAGAAGAGTTTTGGGGGCGAGTCTCTGGCATCCACCAAATTATGGTAGAAGCCTGCGGCCCAAATTTGGCTTTGCCTTGGACTTTAGCTTCGAATTCTTGAGCTAAATTATTTTTCCCAGCACCCAAAGTCCGGCGTCCAATAGATCCAGCGGCACCTACGGTCTTCTAGTTCTCCTACTCGTCCGAATAAAAAAAGTCAAAGGCCTTGTACGGTTCGTGTCGAGGTCGTATTGGTGTCTTTCCAAGCTGACAACAGGGTCATCTCGCGTACCAGCTCCCTCGGCTGTTACGTTTATTGTAACTGACACACTCGTCGCGTGTGCGAGTGTTTCGTCCCCTGACCGGGACCTCCTGTAACGAATCTGTCGTCGATGTCCATTTGCCTTGTCGGCTCCGTTAGCCTGCACACCGGCGTAGCGCTTTGGTCCTCTTTGGTCGTTTGCCAGATTGAGGCTGACATGTCCAAGATCGTCAAATATATTGTTCTCGGCGATACCGACACTCGGATCCCACGTGTCGTCTTGCTTTCTAAACTCTACCCCTTACATCAATTCCAACGTTGCATCAACGCCTAAAGCCGGAAAGATGTCTGCTGGTACGCAGACCCTTCGTTTCCGCCGTCCTCAACAGGACAGTGCCCCAAAGACATCCTCGAAAACGGATGTGAACGATGGCATCCTTCAAGATAAGGTTCGAAGGTTCGTGGCAACTTATGCTTCCCTCTAATCAGCCATCTGAATCGACATTCAGGACCGCCAAGCCACCATGGAGTCCTAGCTTCAGCCTTGCATTTCGGATACTCATCCTTATTCGCATTACTGGTGCAATGTATTCCAACATTGACGATTGCGACGAAGGTATGTGAATCCTTTTTTTCCCGCCCTAAATCCACATCCGACAACTTCCGCTCCAGTGTACAACTTTTGGGAACCCCTGCACCTCCTCGACCAAGGTTATGCCTTTCAAACATGGGAAGTTTCTCCTCAATATGCTATACGGAGCTGGGCGTACATTCTCCTACACCTCTTACCCGTTCAAGTAGCCCGCTTCCTCTCCAATAACCAGAAAGTGATCACCCCTTCCTTTATTACATGACTGTAGGCTGACCCGATCCAGAGGGCCGCTTTTTTTGCCGTCAGAATCATGCTCGCAACGCTTTGCACACTTGCGGAAGTCTCTTTCTACCGTAAGGTGTACGAGAACGTGAACAAAAGAGTCGGTCGATACCTGTTCTTCATTCTATTGTTCAATGCAGGAATGTGGAACGCGTCAGCAGCTTTCTTGCCTTCTTCATTTGCTATGTATACCACGACTTTTGCGTTCGGATACGCCATCATACCTGCAAGTACCCGCGACGCCTATCGGACGCTCATCGCAACCCTTTCCTTTGCAACAGGTACAGTTGTAGGTTGGCCTTTCGTACTAGCTCTGGCAATACCCTTCGTGATCGAGGAACTCTTCATCCTTAGCGGTGACAGGGTCCCTGCATCGGCTCGTCGTACATGGGTGTTAAATAGGTGGAAGCGTCTGTTCGGCGCCGGCTTCCTTGCTGCCCTCGTCTTTGTAGGTTTGACCCTTTACTATCCCAATTTGCTTTGACACGCACTTAAAGATCCCTGTCGTTGGAATCGACACCCTGGCTTATGGAAAGCTTTCGATTGTTCCCTTCAACATTGTCAACTACAATATCCTATCCTCCGGTCGTGGACCTAACCTTTATGGAACATCTCCCCCAAGCTTCTACATCTTCAATCTCCTGATAAATTTCAATGTGGTTCTTCCGTTTGCCCTTCTTGCTCTTCCCGCATTGGGGATCACGTACCTCGCAGATAGAGGAAGACTCGGGATTGTCAAGGTTTCCAATGACGAAAGCTCTCCATTCCTGGTCTTGGCCTTGAGGCTAGCACCATTCTATCTTTGGTTGGGAATTTTATCTGCTCAAGCACACAAGGAAGAACGCTTCATGTTCCCAGTATACCCATTATTAGCTTTCAATGCCGCCGTTACGATATACCTCATCCGAGGATGGATGGAAACTGCTTTCATAGCTATAACGAAATCGCCATACAGAGTGCGTAATGTTAGTCTACCTGGATTCTTGCTGTTATCATTAATCGACTTTCCAGGCTTCACGTACATCGATATTCAGTTCTTTTACGTCCTCGGTGGTCGTTGTTTCCGCGTTGCTATCTGTCTCGCGAATATTCGCCAACTGGCACTACTACCACGCCCCGCTCACCATTGCGTACAACCTTGAGATGAAAGAGTTGCCATGGTTGCTGAATACAACCGGTCTTCTTCCACCGCCTCCTCCCTCGACTAGTAGGCACTATCGGGAGGAGCACACCATCGACCTAAGCGGGATTAAGGATTTCAATTTGACTCTCTGCGTCGGAAAGGAATGGTACAGGTTCCCAGGCCATTTCCTTGTTCCCAATGGGGTCGATGTTGAATTTATCCAGCACGACTTCCATGGCTTGCTCCCAGGGCATTTCCCAGTATGGAGAGGAGACAGGCAGGCGACTGGTGTCCTGGGTCTGTGGCATAGACCACAAACACGCATCCAACCAGATGGACTTAACGATTTGAACCAGGAAGAACGGTCTCATTATGTCAGTTTTTGTCGTCTTTTACATGAGCTGGCCGTCAACTGACTTCTTGTTCGCGGCGCAGGTTCCTGTCAGCACTTGCGATTATTTGATAGACCTGGATTTCCCTGAGCACCCCGTCGAGTCCGCTTTGGAGCCTCGCTACGCCGTTCAGACGCAGACATGGGAGCGTGTTTCTTGCCTGCCTTTTCTCGATGCAAGATACTCACCTCTCCTCAGTCGGGTACTCTGGGTTCCCGGGAAACGATGGAGGCAACTCAATTCATGGGGTGATTACTGCCTCCTGAGAAACAAGGGCCGCGTGGAAAAAAAAATAGTCAAAACCCTTGTGGAGCAGAAGGTAGTTAAAGTGGGCAAACAGAAGAAGCCGTAGGTAGTTGTAACTGTCAAACTGTAGAACCCAAATTGGACAGGTTGAATTGGCACTGGTTAGAATCTATCGTAACGGAAATAATCTTTTGCTTGTGGCAAGCGTTGTGGCAAAGGAGGATCATGAATCTAATAGAGATTAGTACCGTATGTAACTCGCAATTTTTCTTAGACTCGGACGAACTCGGTTTGAAATAAGTTAGCCTTTTCCATCCGTCGCAAGAAAGAGCCTGAGCTCGAGTCTACTATTCACTTCACGTCAGATAAGTGGAGCATCTAAGTTGAACATCATCTGCAGTCACGATAAGTGTGCGTGGGCACTGAGTGGAGAACACCGACTCCGAGGTACAAGGACTCGGAGGAAGGGGAGGGTCGTGGCAGCTTGGCAACTTGAAGGCTTAGGTGCCGTTTGTTGGCACCACTTTGATACCCGGACGACTGGGATGGGTTGTCATCCGGATAGGTCTCGTCGCACGGCCAAAAATTGCTGTCCGACACTCATGTGACTGCGTTTCAAGCTAGTATTGCTTCTCCAAAGCATACCTGACGTGTCAAATCTGTTGATCTCAGAGCCATATTAGTTAAAGTGTTATACAAGGCTCTTAAGATGGTGTCACAGTGGGGATGAACCCCAATCGAGCAGACACTCAGCAAATACCATTGTGGGAATAATCTGAATAGCGGTCCTGGGCGCCTATGGCTGAAATGGGGACAAAAATGGTCCATTTTGTTTTTAGCGGGAAAGGTGCCGCCAAACAGGCCCTTAACATTTGACCACCACATCGGCGTTCTTCAGCCGCCAGGCTTTTCAAGTGCTACATAAAGCTTATAGTCTGAGTTTCTGCAAAACCGGTAAGATCACCTCTTTCCAAAGCAAACCTAGATTTTAACTCGTTTACCTAGAATATGGACAACGAAACTGCGGAACTTCTTCCCGACGTGGCAAGCTATTCCAAAAGGCGACCTCCATCTTTCTTTGATGCTCTGACGTCTGTTTCCCCACCGTCTCCCATCTTAAACGCGTCCCTATCCACAACTTTGACTTCTGAGGAGATACCGGTTTTTCTCTTCAGCTTGTCTTCCAATTCCGATCTTTTCGAAACCTTGAATTCAGACGGTACAGGACGCTCAGAATGCGGTCTTAGTCTCAAACTCCTATCCAGCGCGAGTTCTGATACAGTTGGTTCGGTCGGAACCGTTGGAACTTTTGGACCATCAAGGGCACCAGTGCAGAGCTATCGATCCAATATGACATCTTGTTCAGAAATCGAGAGCGAAACAGAGAACCATCATTCTGCGGTATCACTGGAAGATCAAGATTCTCCCATCCCGATGAGTCTAGCTGAACACCTCTCTGAATCAGTGACGATCGACGCGCTTAACCCAACGCAAGAACATGCTCCTTCCCCTGCGGACTCTACGGAGTCCTGCGTGGCTCGAATCTCACCACCATCACCATCACCGTCTGTCTATTCTACACTGTCCTGTTCGTCTGTACCTCATCGAGGTTGCACTAGAACCCAGGCTCCACTCGACTTACGCCCAATCAGCTATTCCGACCGTGCAGGGCTTCTTCATTCTTCCAGTTCGGTTCTTGTAGCAACCTCGGAGGCATCCACAGTTAGTGTAGGGGTCCCGAAGAGCTTATCACAATCGTCCCTAGAACCAAGCTTCCGCCATAATCCGAACCGACTACCGAAAAGTATGGCGTGGCTCCAACATGTCATACTTGAGATGCTCATCGACCAAGAAGGGTTCCGCGCTGTCAACCCAAAGTTCAGATTCGCTGGATATTCGGCAAGCGGGCGCGCATTGGGACCCGATGGGCGCGTGGAAGGCGTAGCCGAGTTCATTCCTGTTTCGAAGCAAACCTTCAACTTCCACTACGCGCCTTTTGAGGGGCAGCCTGTTCTAAGGCGTTTGACCGTAGATGGAGAAGCGCGAGACCACATCTCTCGTCAAGCTGCTCTCAGTCTCAAATCTAATGGCGCGTATACCGTTCGTGGTTCAGAAACATCGATGCTACATTCAGGTCACGGCAAAGGGACGGAATCTGTCAAGTTGCGATGGAAGTTCGATTATTTCGTTGACGATAAGAAGGGTCCGAGAGTTCTGGAAGGAGAGAAAAGCCTGACGCCGCTGACGTTCTACTGCTCGCCCTTACTACTTCATCCGTTGCAAGGGAAGAAGATTCGGCTCATGCATGTCGTTAAGAAGAGTGTTGTCACGAAACTGGTGGCCGAAAAGCTGGAGCCTCCCCAATCGATTTCGGTATTTACCACAACAACTTCATCATACTCCCAGGCTCCATACTCAATGGAGCAAACCACATCCCAAGTCTATGGCGGGAAGGTGCAACCATCGAGTCCAGGATCAAAACGTATTAGACACTCTACGCACTCGCCCTCACCTCTTACCCGAATTATTCTAAACGATGACCCAGATGCGTATCGTCCACGCAGGGCTTCGTTCGGCAATGTTTCAAATGAGGAAGGAAAGCTCAAGCCATCGCAATATGGGCATATCCTGCCACCTTCCAAACTGTCTGAGCTACTGGATGGCT
Source organism: Moniliophthora roreri (assembly GCA_001466705.2). NCBI lineage: Eukaryota > Fungi > Basidiomycota > Agaricomycetes > Agaricales > Marasmiaceae > Moniliophthora > Moniliophthora roreri. Next base: position 2,158,895 of record LATX02000001.1, on the reverse strand, counting down.
CGAAGTCGCGGGATTCCGAGAATGCGCTGCCTGATATCCCTGATATTCATGCACTTCCCCCTCCTCCTAGAAGTCGTCGAGTGCAGAACTAGTATAAATTCATATTTTATTACTGTTGTATTTTCTATCGTAGTTTTTACGTTACAATCGTTTTAGACAAGTTTTGGACTTTCTCATCAAGCGCCCGGGAGCAAGCGCTCGTGGTACAAATGACCAAGCGACACGCAACCCTAACTTCCGCCTTCAATCTTTTCAACCCGCCGTCATGTCAATCACCCACATAACATCTCTTGATCAGCTCAAAGGCATTCTAGGGAAGTCGAATGACAAGCTTTCTGTGAGTCTTACGCACAGAAACCATCTTCCTTCAGCTCAACACACTTATAGGTCATCGACTTCCATGCGACCTGGTAAGTAATTCTACTATGTGTTGCTCTCACAACGCTGAAGAATCTGCTCAGGTGTGGTCCATGTCACGCAATAGCACCCATCTTTGAATCCCTCGCAAAGCAGTACACCAACGTTAACTTTTTGAAGTGCGATGTCGACGCAGCAAAGGATGTGGCGGGAGAATATCGGGTTTCTGCTATGTACGATCTTATTTACTACGGAAACTCGTGAATGGCTCAACTTGGCTTTGAATTCGCAGGCCTACGTTCATATTCTTGAAAGGAAGCTCGAAAGTCGACCAAGTCCGTGGTGCGGATAAGGCGTGCGTGTCCCTCTTCCTCCGGCAATACCCCTTACCCATAATACTTCTTCCTTAGCGCTCTGGGAGATGCCCTTCGTCGACACTCTTCAGGTTCAGGAAGCTTCTCAGGGAAGGGACATACATTGGGCGGTGGTTCCACACCAGCAGCACCAGTTGCCGCAGCCGGTGGCGGAGATTTGACTACGAAGTTCAATAATCTGGATCCCCAAGTTCGCGTACTCATGTGCGTTCACCTCCACTCTTTCCTTCGCATTGTGAACTAATATTTGCTGTTTCTTTAACAGATACCTTCTTGGTGCCTATCTTCTGTTCTGGTATCTCAGTTGAAGAATTGTATCATCAGTGTAATCTATTCAGATAGGAATGAATATCTATGTAGGTCCGTTAGTATGGTACACGCCGTGGTCCTCCGGCACGCCTTGGTCGTAATGCTGCTTGGCATCAAGGGCCTCAATGTCTCGTCTCCGAGCCATAAGTAGGCAACTCAATCAAGTCACTTCCAATCGCTTCCCCGTTGTGGTTCTCAAATCAGCTTTCTTGACGCTCTCAAGTGGGAGAGATTGTCAGGGTGGAGATTGGAGATTGACCCGCTGCGGAAAGAAGGTCAGGAAAACAGCCGACGAAAGAAACAGCTTGAACGAACCTAGTTCGTCTCCATTGGTATACCACAAATCCTGCTAAACTTGCCTCAAGCGCGACCCAACCAAAAAGTGCCTGTCAGGAAATCAGGACATTGGATGAACTTCGGTGGAGAAACGAACTGACAGTTCGTCTGGCAAGGTAAGTGTAATACATCTTCTCTGGATGTCTATAGATGTCGAAGGGAAGGATAGATCGTGGTGGCCTGGACTTCCATAGTATCCCTGGGCGTCCTTTTATAATGGGCGGGGCGCGCACTAGAAGTGGGGTGAACATGTTCTGGATCTCTATAACGCATCCTTTGCGAAAGTCACAGTCGGCATCTCACCACCATGAGCGGGAAATGACGGGTGTTTGGGATTCTGGATGTCAGTAGACCGGCAGACATAGCGTCTAGATCAGGAAAGACAGCTTCCCCAACAGGCAAATGAGGGACTAGAACCCCTCCAGGTCCTTCCAGATGTTTCTTTAGACCAATCAGAAGACATCCATGGTAAGTCAGTGTACGTGCCAAATACAAAGTACAACTGATGACTTGGAGTATCGGAGCATTGTGTTATACTCAGTGTTTACAAACAACTCACAAATAAGATAAAGACTGTCCGCTCAGCTCCGTGGATCCAGCTGCCTTCTACCGGTCGGGAAGCTCTCGTTGAATCAACCGATTCCATGTACTCTCCTTCCACCAGTCATCCATGCTATCAATTCGCTCCCATAATGTTTCCTCGTCGACACCGTAGATCTCGTACTTTCCACCGTCTAGTCGCTGACCATCTCGCTTAGCGACATCTAGTGCAGCTTTATTTTCGCCTCTACAATCTTATTGAGCAATGGTTGTATGTGTAGGAGAGACGGTTAACTCACTTGAGAAGTTCAATGAGCTCTTTTCTATCGGGGAAGAACAGTCTAGGTTCGAGCACCGCTAGAATACCTAGAGCCGCTCTGTACAGGAAAGCATCGCCTTCCAACATCAGGACATCCCATATGCGAGCGCACGCCTCAAATGGCAGGTGGTCTAGAAATAGAGGAATAATCCACTCTGGTAAGTACGCGGCTGGGGAAATCTGATGCTGCTTGAAGTTGAAATAGACTAGACGAAGTCAGGACTGATGTAAAAGGAGAAGGTGCTCGGCTCACTTTTGGGCATTCCATCCGCGAGAAGGGTATCGAATATTCTAGCAATGTGTCAGAGACAATAGGGAAGGAGCAATACTAAGAATGTATTCACCGATAGTAGGCTTCGACCTGTTATTATGAATTAGCCACCCTTTTCGTTGAGATAGCATGCGCCTCGACTTACGTCGTCTTTTGCCCCATCACCACCGAAGAAGGATCTCATACAGTGTCTCTCTAACATGTTCCGCATAACGACAAAACCTTGTTGGGGCGGCATATTGAGAAGGAACATGGCTGCAATTTTGCTGGCACCATAGGTGTATCCGAGGCCTTCATCGCTTCGTGCTACGACCCATGCACAAAGCATATCCTTCAGGTCAGCGTACAACGGTCCAGTTTCATGGTGAAAAATATGTAAGCCGGGCAAGGTGGTTCCAATGTCCTCTTCGATAGTAGCGAGCGTTGCCGCTGGAAATGAGCCAGAGTTGAGCGCCCGTTTCGCTCGAGCAGAGCAAGATTTGTAATTGTCTGATATACAGAGGTAAAGAACCAGATTTGATCAATTGCACATCTCCAAGTGAACGACTACAAATAAGATCAGTACCTTTACTCAAGGCCAAAGGGTTGCCCACTGCACGTTCCCACATGAACGCTCGGAGTTTGGTCGGGATACCTCTCCACCAGACTTTGCGCATACCGGGATTGACCAAAACAACCCTCCAATCTGGAACAATTTCCTTTTCCCAGTAATGTAGCGAATCTTCGATCTTCTTTTCTCGTGCTAGGCGTCGTTCCTGCAACGCCTTTCGCTTTTTGACCGCTGAAGCACTGTAGTTAGCTACGAAAAACATTTGGAGGAGGGATCATCGTACCGGCGGCACGGCTCAGCTTCATCATTGCTTCCCAATCGGCCATATGCTTGTCATCCTCTTCACGGCTTTTGGGAGGTAGGAATGAGGGACGTGTCCGACTCCTCACCTTCTCAAAGGTACTAGGACCCACAGAACGCGTGTATCTGTGCGTTGACTTTGTCGTTGTGGAAGACAAGGATGCTGAAGCTTCCACCTGCGAGGGGACCACTAACGATGGAGAAGGCAAGGCGGATGTAGAGGCGGCATGAGGTGATTCCTGCTGCGCTCGTAAAGAGTTTGACGGCGCTGATTGCGTCGAATGATCTGAATGAGCCTTGTCTGTCTCGTTGGAAGATGATGGCGGTGAAAGTGGTGGGTGAGTAGCTGTAGAGGGTGTCGGGATGTTCGTCGCAGATTCTGTCGACAGAGTTACTCGGTGGGATGGTGGCTTTGATACATCTATGATGACCGTAGGATATGGATGTTGCTCGTCCTCATGTGGTATTTCTTCCGTGGAAATATGCCCTTTCTCCAGTTCTAAAGGCTTTTGAGACTCGTGGGCAGAAATATCCGTTTCGGAACTCGACAACGATATCTGTACGAATTGCGATGTAGTATCGGATTCATCTGGAGTAGGCGGTGGAGAAGTAGCCGAGGACCGAGCATCACCGTTTATATCGAGCGTAGAAACCGACTCATCGAGGTCCCGGAATGCCTGAGCATTTCTTGATATTACTCCGTCACCGTCGTCGCTATGACGAGTCATGTGCATTTCTTTGCGTATGGCTTCCGGCGAAAACTTGTACGCATTATTATGGTCATCATCATCTCCATCGTTGAATGCATCGCCAAGGTCAAAGGATTCTGCGGACTCGAATGATTTGCCGGCGCTAGGGATGTCCATGGTCGTGGTACAGAAAATCGCTCATCACTGTGACCCGCAGAGGAATTACTGTGGCTGTGTGAATACGTCCCTCAGTGCCGTCCGCCCATGATATCCGAGGTATTCTTAGTCCTAGCTGGTCATCCGTCGTCCCTTTTCCCTACAGATCATACCGTTCACCCGTCATTCACCCCCCTACTGCATCCAGGAGAACAGCAATGCCTCGAATCTCTAGGCAAAATCGCACTCACTTATCGCAAAATAAAGGCCATTTGTAAATCACTCTCCAGTTCATCATCCAGATATGTCTGTGCTCTATGTGCCGCAATCAACCACATTCTTAGGGATGAATATGAAGCACTCGTCATAAACACAGAAGAAAAAGTCCTCAGGCGCGATGCGAATCTTGTCGCAAGTGGATCTTTTGTGCCTCTATCTTCGATTCGTGCAACTTTTGCGGAATGGGACGCGCCGTTGGCCGCTCTTCTCGCGTTGGTTGAGGAGATAGAGGCACAGGAGCAGCGGAAGCCGGGTCCTCTCATCGATATGCTCCTGGAACGCTCGAAAACTGGTGTTCATCGAATCGCACACATATTTCATCTTTTATCTCAAGCAGTTGAACACGTGTGGAGAACCCAGCTCATTGCGTTTGTTGTACACGGAACACTTTCAAGTGTCGATCCATTAGCCTCTGAATCCTTCGCTCTGCTTGAAGGATCCATGCCAGCTTGTGTATCGATGCAGTCTCGAGATTCCATCGTGTACGTTGGGCGTGCCATTGCAACCGTCAAGGCTGCTAAATGGCAGAGGCAGCTCCCTCCTAGCCTGGCGCAAGAGCATGCTTACGCTTTGGAGAGTGTATATCCCGATGAGAAGACGGAGTTTGACCGAATCATTGCACAAATCAGGACTAATGTTAGTGAATGGCTGTGGCTCAATATCCTGACCATGCAGGCCGTTGAGGATGCAGTGGACTCACTGTACGTGGTTTTCGACTGGTATTCAAATTACAACTAAGCTCATCTTGACATAGAGCCAACTATTTCCTTCTACGCAACGGAGAGTTTAGCCTTTCACTCATTCGGGAGATTGAGAGATTGAAGATTTCAAGACTCACATTACGGTCCGGATCCACATCCATGATACGCGAACAGGATCTCAATCTTGCCATATTACGGGCGTCCCTGGGTACGACAGCACAACAAGATCCATCTCTACCTCGACTCCGCTTTTCCTTGCCATCAGGCCCTCTCCGTCCTCTGCTTCCTTCGTTAGGATCTACGCCCAACATTCGACAAACCACATCCTTCTCAGCGTCAGTGCATCCTGGTGCCCTTGACCTGACACTTTTCAGCTCACATCTACTGGGTACACCACTCCTCCTCAATTACACAGTGGCGTGGCCCCTCGACCTCTTCGTGCATCCCGTTGACTTACAATCGTATGCTGCACTATTCTCCTATCTCTCTGCACTTCGAAAGACACACACCAACATTCATACATGTTGGACATCACTATCGAATGCTCAACGAGCACGACGTCGATGGACGGGTCTAGGAGAGGGCGGAACAGCCGAAGAATTGGACACTCGTTCATCTCTACTGCGTTGTGGTTGGGGTGTTGTACGGGACATGAGTTGGTTTCTTGACACACTCCTTGGGTACATCATGATTGATGTGGTTGATGTGGAGTACTTGAAACTGAAGCAACAGCTGACACAGGATAGCCGGAAGAGAACGCTCTCGGTGGGCCAATCCACGGGGAGTATTCGGTCCCTCCCTACTTCACGCAGCATCGCTTCGAACGTTGGCAGTTCAACACCGTTGGACTTTACAACATTGCGAACAACCCATGCTTCCTACCTTGATCGACTACTGACTGGGTGCCTTCTCACATACCCAGAAGTGACGACGACACTCTCGAATATCTTTGGTGTCTGTGAGGGGTTCGTGGCCCAAGTTGAAAGATGGGGCGGAGATATTCTTCCTGCACTTTTGTTTGAAGGCAGCGCGAAAGGTGGATCAGAGGATGTCGGTGTCTTAGTCAAGGAGCGCCATGCTGTTGTTGCTGATATCAATAAGGTCAGTATCGGATGCTCTCCACCTAGCTTCTGTTTTGCCCTGACATTACTTTTTCAGACTCTTCATGAATTGCTGAACACGTTTTACGAGCAACTATCTACTTCGACGTTTCAACAACCATTTACTTCTACAGATGCATCCAAATCAATACACATGAATGCTACAATGGCAAACCATACGACATTCAATATATCGAGAGTCGGAAAGGATGGGGATACAATAGATGTACGAAGGCATATCGAGCGATTGCTATTGAGGTTGGATTTCAATGGTGGTTTTACCAACTTGAAGTGGAAGAAAGTGGGGGCTGAAGAGGATATTCTTCCTCAAGGAGGTGTAACCTAGGTTCGACATGATGTACATGGTCCTTTTCCCTGACAATCTGGCCGTCATCCGCGTAGATAATATCAAAGATAAAGAGAGCACGCGACAGCGTCAATTTGAGAAAATTTCTTTTCCAAGATCGTTCTTCAGGAAAAAGATTCATGTACCGAGTTTTATCTCGGACAAGAGTACCTTCTGCGGTGCGAATGATAGCTTACTGATGAATACGATAAGATGACGACGGATAAGCAAACAGATTGCTCTCAGGCTGCACTATATGAGTGCTGACCCGACAAATACCGCTGTACAGAGACTCTCTCTCCAACTCCGACATCTGTCCTCCGATTCCACCGCTCAAAACATGACTTCTCGTCAGTATTTTCTTTACTTTTCACTTTTAAAGGCTCACCTAGCTCCCAATGTCAGAATACGGCCCTCGCCAAATCGGCGCTGCCAACACGCTCGGTGTGTCGCAAACCCATTCATCGATTTACCTTTGTCTGACATTTACTCCAGAGCATCGCGTTTTCATCGAACAGAACAGCTCTGTCATCTCCCCATGGCATGACATCCCCCTCTTTGCTGACCAGAACAGCGGCATTTTCAACATGGTCGTCGAAGTTCCTCGCTGGACCAACGCCAAGTTGGAAATCTCCAAAGAAGAACCCTTCAATCCTATCAAGCAAGATATTAAGAGAGGCCGGCTCCGCTACGTTCGCAACTGCTTCCCTCACCACGGTTACATCTGGAACTACGGTGCTTTCCCTCAGGTGCGTCGTTTGGTTGCTATGTGAAAGTCACATCTTAATCCAGTCAACTTTTAAGACTTGGGAGGACCCCAACACATCCCATGCTGAGACCAAGGCCAAGGGCGACAACGACCCTCTCGATGTCTGTGAGATTGGCGAGCAGGTTGGCTACGTCGGCCAAGTCAAGCAGGTCAAGGTTCTCGGAATCATGGCCCTTCTCGATGAGGGAGAGACCGACTGGAAGGTCATCGTCGTCGACGTCCAAGATCCTCTCGCCTCCAAGCTCAATGACATTGAAGACGTTGAGAGACATCTTCCGGGTTTGATCAGGGCTACCAACGAGTGGTTCAGGTATTTTCTGCGGTTTTACGACGGTTATAGCCGTTCGTGTGCTGATTAAAGTGTCTACTTATAGGATCTACAAGATTCCCGATGGAAAGCCTGAGAACACTTTTGCGTTCTCTGGTGAGGCCAAGAACAAACGTTATGCCACCGAGATCATTCATGAGTGCCACGAGGCCTGGCGTCGTCTTATCACTGGAGAGACCTCCGCTCCTGAGCTTTCCACGTACGTCGTGGTTGACATCACTGCCCTTTGAATTCGTTGCTAATTAGTCGATAGACGTAACATCACGATTGCCAACTCTCCCGACTTTGTCAGGAGGGACGACCCTACGTACACTAGCATTCCTCCCGACTCCAAGAAGCCTCCTGCTTCCATTGACCCATCTGGTGTGTCTTTAAAACTCCAGGGATTCAAACGATTCGCTAACACTGACCTTAACCAGTCTCTAAGTGGTTCTACATTTCTTCTGCCCAGGTGTAAGGTGGTGCACCGGCAAAGCAATGTAGATAGCATTAAATGTACAAAAATCATTACTCGTCTCGCTATATGTTACAGCATGTGAAGCTCTGGATCTAGTCCATCAATGACGTACTACCGTCTAGACCTATCGCTACTCGCGTCTTGGGATGTAGGTGGATAACGACAGTACTTGTCTGAAATCGACGTTACGGTCCAAGTTCCTGAATACGAAGGTCAGAGGCCGGGTATACGATGGCTGGGAATGTACGTACCTTCTAAGGCGGAGAAGATAGAGTATTCATTGGAAAACACCCGGGAAACTGTATGAGTTTCCAAGATCTTGCCTGGCTTACCACGAGTAGCCAATTCAGCTCTCTGGTATGTGAATGTGAAAGGAGGCTCTCCAATGAGCGTGAAGACGATCTCAGCCTGATCACCTGCAAAAAGCTCTTAGTTGGGCGTTGAGCGATAATACTTTCTACTCACCTTCATGAATGTCCTGGTATATTCTCTTTCCATGACCCACTTGTGCTGAAGGAAGTGGGTGTACGTTGAATCGTAAGTCAGTAATAGACGCTTTGCACATTTTTTGCTGGTGTGCGATGGAAGTAACAACGAATTCTCCAGGTTGTTGCTGAAGCAATGAGAAAGGCGAGGTCTTGGCTTCTTGTGTGTATGATTTGCCGTTGATACGGTACCTAGCAATCGTCGGAATTGTACGTATAACACAGGAACTGATAGACATACCCAATCGACCAAGGAGGCGTACCCTCAAGCTGGAACTGAGCGATGTCTCCAACACAGTAGTCTTCTCTCCGGTCAACAGGAACAATCGCTGCTGTTTCCGACACATCAACCCATATAGATGAAGTTAAGGGATCCAACGCAGCATGTGGGCATCCGGATGCATCTGCTACTGACTCAACGACCACGAGGTGAGGACCAATCGACTCAAACTGATATGTCTGCAGTTCAATCTTCCACGAATAACCAACCACCTCAATAGTCGTGTGGTCAACGGTACTCGCGGCTAAATTTTTGATGGATAATTGAAGCTGGAATGGAGGCGTGCCCTCAAAGTTGATGACACCATCTGAAGATAAGCGGTCCAAGGGAACAAAATTGTCGTTCAAACAATATGATAGCCTGTTCCTATTCCTGAACCGAGCAGAGGGCCTCATTGAGACCTGCTGCTCGAATAGTAACCGGTCCGCTCTGGGTATCGGTGTGTTTCTATGTTGTTCCAAGGGGTACGCCGCATCTCCAATCTGTTTGACTTCGTAGTACACTCGGCCTGGATTCGACGTTAGTAATTGGAGTCGGGTGCGATGCTGAATGCTGTTGAAGACCGGTTGATCTACGAGTTTTATACCGCCACTGTCACTGTTCTGTGCAATGTTGTACATGATCTGGAAGGGAAGACGTCCTAAACTAAGCTTTGAGCGATCTGAATAAATTTCTTGAACATGCTGAACCCACCTGTCAACTCAAGGTCGACGTGATCATCTTTCCCTTCGCATATCGGTGGCAACACGTAGGATCCATTGAACGGTTCGTATACAGCCTGAGTTTTGGAGGACAACTTCGCAGCTGGTCTAGGAACCCAATCTACTGTGAAAGTAGATGCATCCGTCACTACATTGCCGGGACATTGCGAATCAAATATCTGGGCAGCAGACTGATGAGCTTACTGTGTGAGTCTAAGGACAGGAACTATACCTCAAGAAGCTCATACTCTCCGCTTTCGGTGACATGCAGGAAATCATTTGGTGTTGTCAAAGAAGCTGAAGCGATTCTTTGACCATCTTTTCCTACATGACGATACTTGACTCGCCATGGCTGAAGAACTATCCATAAGTTGCGAACCTGGCTAGAGAATATGGTACTCACTCCCTCTCCGGTCAAGCGTAGAGGCAGACTCGCGCGCTTGTTCTCAATAACAGTGAGATGGCGCTTGCCCTTCGCGTCGTAGAACTTCACTGTCGGCTTCAACCGTCGGACCTTCACGGAGATGCCTGGCACAGATAGAGACCGCTTGCACCCATACTTGTCCTCGACGCTCACTTCATGAATGTCAATGGACGTTTCCTTTATTGAGGGAATAAGAAAGTGCTTACCCAAGTCGATATCAAAGCTACCGCCCTCCTGGTTGATGTGGGAAGGTATAGGGATTTGAAGCGTTTTCCTCGGGCTGTTGATATCCGACAGTTTGATTGTTTCGGAGCTCTTTGGGCCAACGACTTGCAATTCAAGGTTCCAAGGACCAGATCCCTATATGTCCGTTCAGCCAATAATACAGAAACGGCGCCAAAAACAAACACACCCTTAAATCCACATCCACATCTACCGAGTTACCTTCACAGCTGCTAATCTCTTTCTTCTTCCTTCCTGCGTAGTTGTCCGTGTTCGCGAATTCCGCGGAGGCAGGCGGATGTATGATCTGGTCGATAGTTGGACCCTTAAGCTCGACCTTCTTATAGTTGGCATCGCTAATTTGAGTGAAAGTGAAGGTGTAATGACCACTGTGTTCAGGCTGGATAGTAAGTTCCCCACGAGAAGTACCGAAAGTCTTGGTGAGTTCGCGGGCAGGCTCTGAGTCCTTCTGTTCCCGGTAGTACACGTGGAAGGGTGGAGTACCGTGAAGTACGAGAGAAGCAGATACCCCTGTATCGCCTGAGCTAAAGAAGATGATGTTAGTAAAGGAAGAATACCTGGAAAGCGAGCATTCTACCATTCATGTATCTTCTTCCACTCGATCTCCGCCGTGGGCATGGGCCTCTCCACAACGACGCAAGATTCTGGAGCGAGGATATCGCCATTGCAGTACTGTAAGTATATCAGAAGGGTTTGCGTATCGACACTTGCGTGCACATACCTTGCCTCGAACGCTGGTGAGCGTGTATTCTCCTGGAGCGCTAGCTGCAATTGTAAGCTCTCGCTTACTACCTTCCGACGAAATAGTTTTCTTCCATGCTCTAAGTTTCTTTTCGTTATCGACAGGGGGTCGGTACTTGAGCTCAACCGACCAAGGGGCATCCATTAGATCCACTTCATTAGCAGCCACGGCTAGTTGTGCTTGTTGTCCAATAAGCAATGGTGTTGGGTTGCCAGGACTACAAAATTTGAAAGACATGGCAGGTCGTTGCAACACCCTGAAGGATTGAACGGCCTTTGTATCCTTCTCTATACGGGCGTCAGACGGGACGATGACAACGTTCCCGACGGCATCCATGACTTCCTCGAGAGCATACATGTGTGCTCCTGCCGAGTCCAAGGAGACAGTCAGAGGCACTCGCAGCTGTTCAGGCGCAGCTACCGCCCGAGTGCGTTTGCCATGAACGTTCACTGTCGACGATATGTCGTCGTACGGTCGAGGATGCTTCTCCGAGTGGCTACCTTCGATGCCTTCGACCAGGAAGGTTTCCTTTCGGCCATTGATCGATCTGGACCATCGCAAACTCAATGGAGGAACACCGCTGATATCCATTAGAAGTTCCACGTCGGGATCCTGCCCAAGGCAGTATATATCATCTGCCGAGTGTATCTGCGGAACGAATTCTGCTTTGGGACATGGAACTACCAGAGCTTCCGAAGGAATAACCAAACGTGCTTCGACATTCGAGGCGTCAATGACACGCTCGAGCCGAACTATAGCTGGTTTTGAGAGTTTTATGTGCACGAGAGACTGGGTTTTTTGGAGGTTGGAATGGGTATTGTCATTAGAGGAAGGTGAGTCGTCATCGTATTCATCATATTCGTCTTCTGCGTCATTGGAGGTGGATGGACGTGCGACTTGGAGCGCCTCTATGCGAGCCTGTTCTATTGCTTTGAGGTCCCTGCTCGATAGTTCGACGCGCTCTACAGTCTGTTTATGATGTCCGAGAGGCGTGATGGAGTAGGTGAGGTGTATCGGGTTGGTATTGTTAAGGAGAACAGGGATAAGAACGGAATCGCTTGATGATGGCAGACAGAATGAGTGTCCGCCCGCGTTCAATTGAGCAGTGCTGATGGGAGACATGCGGACAGTATGTTGACCAAGAAGGTGCGAGTCGCTGGAGGCCGACTTCTCTGACGAGAGCAATCCAAACGTGAAGGGAGCAACATAGTCGAGAAAACCCGAGGATTGTGGCGTAGCAGCCCATTCAAGACTACCTAAAGCACAAAAAATGAGGGCACTACAGGACAGCCAGATCCGTATTGCGACGCACCAGAAGGCCCTGAAAGAGATGAAATACGGTCGTCACCATACACATTCAGCCTTATCCCGCCAAAAAGCAGACCATCCAAGAACCAAAGAGATATTATCTGAAGTGCAACTACCGCTTTGCTGTAATTGAGTCTTGGTATTCGGAGTGTTGCAAGCACCACGCAATATACAAAGTCGACGAACAACCATTTCTGAGATAGTTGAATTGCGTTCTCATTTGCAAGGGAGCGAAAAAAGTCCAATGCTTTTACAGCCTAGGAAAGATGTCAGATACAGATATTTAGACATCTATGAAACCTCACCTGGCAAAAAAGTCCAACACTCAGGTAGTATAGTCGTTGGGAAGGTACGTCCAGATATTTTTCGGGTATGAGCGGTGCCGCTACTGGCTGCTTTGAAGCAGCCGACATTGCAAAGTTCCAGAGGAATGTATAGACTTAGTATACTGTATAGTGGGTGGTTGAAGAAAGGCAAGAAAGGCAGAGTACACGTGATCGAGACTTTGCATTGTACTGCAATGTGCAACGATCCCTGGACTTTTTGCCTTTTTGCTTCAGCGCCTACCACAACGCCCGACACAAAGAATCTGGACTCTACGTAGGATCCTGCTTAGTGCTTTTATCTACATTTCTGCTCATATCTCGACCGCAAAGCCCCTCGCTTTATCACGTTAGACTATTCTGGGCACTAGTCTACAAGGATGGATGTCGACCGCATTCGTCGTCAAGCTCCGAAGATTGAAGGAGAAGAGGATCTGCTGCTCGATGTTTATACGCACAAGTCCCTCCAGAAGCCAGGAATGCAAGACAATGACTATGGAGATACAGAGCGTCTTGCGCTCCTTGGTGAGAAGATACTGGATATGGTGGTTTGTTCCTACTTCTTCAAAAAAAGTAAACCTATGCGAACGGCCCAGCAAATACGAGTACGTCGGCCATTGGTGCTCCCACACTATTGCCTTATTGACGTCAATGTAGCAAGACGTAGTGGACACACTCACCACAGAGAACTACAATCGTTGGCTAGAACAACATAATTTGAAGGGCAAGCTTCGCTTTGCGCCGAATGTAGACCCCAATCCCTTGCAAGGCCCCCAAGTGAGTCCTCGTATTCAGTGTCCGCTTTCTCGCCGTCAATAATAGACAGGAACTACGTCACTACTTCAACACGTTTGTTGGTGCTGTCTTTTTACGCAGTGGAGTGGACGTAGTGAACAGCTGGATAGTCAGCCTCCTTGATCCGACAGCGGTCTTTAATCCGGCAGATGTGGTGGAACAACAAACAACACCTATCGCTACTTCGTCGAATGCGCCACCACCATACCTTCAGTCACACACCCAGTATCAGCCCCAGCTGGCAAATCCACCTCCACCTCCACCTCCACCTCCACCTCCGCCGGCAGCCATGCCTCCCCCAATGCCTGCTCAACCACCACCTCCTCCTCCAATGAGTCACAGTCCACCGCGTGCAAATGGACTCCAGTTCCTCCCGACTCTTGCTCTTGTCAACCAGACTGCTGCACAGAGAGGTCTCCAAATCACTTACGAAGCAGACTCGTTTGGCCCGCCTCACCAGCCTACTTGGACCGTGCGCTGCCTGAGTAAGAATTTGGTATTTCTCTAAGCTGGATTACTGATCTCTCTCTTAGTCAACGGTCACGAACAGGGCCGGGGGACAGGCAGAAACCAGAAACAAGCAAAGGAAGAAGCAGCCCGGCAAGCGTGGGTGAACATGAGATGGTGAAGTGGTTGTGGTTTTTGCTTGGACGATAACTCGGTCTATTCCCACCCATGCAACTGTATCTGTATCCCAACGGTGTATTTTACCACCGTCGCATACCCCTTGTTTCATTACAATCACTTCCCGTGTCATTCTTCGTATCAATTGCGGCCATTGGGCCGTTCAAGCATTTTTGCATCCGTGAACAGCGAGGTCCCGAAGATGATCGACGACACTAATCAACTTTACGTACTATGGATGAATGTAAATTCGGACAAAGGGCGCAAGCAAAGCAGCCGCTCAGTGAGCTGAAAACGGACTACTGGGGCATTCGAGTTGCATTACCCTTCCGTTTGCATAGAAACTTCGGCCGAAGCGTATACTTTCCATCTATATGCAGCAGCGTACGGACCAACTAGCAAAATTTTGGCACGGACACGGATTCTAAGTGGATGGCGTAGCGGCTACCTGATCGTTGGTGGGTCAGCGGGTCGATTTACCGAGGATGACGCTTGTTGATGTTGAATTCCTGCTTACTCTTACACCACCACTACTGAGACTATAAAACTGCCTCCATTTTCGTCTATCATGTCCACTAAACCGCACATTTCCTCGACATGTCCTTCGGAAAGGAATTCGACGACACTAATTCGGATGTTTTCAGCTTTGACGACGACGAAGTTGACATTGATGAACCAGAATCCTCTGCAGCCTCTTCCTCCTCCTCTTCTGCCTTTGACAAGTCTTCAATCGCTCACTTGATTGCTATCTACGGCAACTCTTCTGCAACTGCATGGCTCGAATTCGAGCGGTACCGCATCTGGCAGGCTCCTGCCGGGTCTATCCCCCAATCCTCCTTTGCACCTATCCAAGGATATATGCAGCGCAAGAAGTACGTTTACGCGTGGGGTAACCCGCTCGTATCGCATCCTTCTGCCCTTGCGCCCACGGCGCGAGCGTTCGTTAAATGGGTCGCAAAGCAAGGATTGAAGCCGGCGTGGTGTTGCGCTGACCTCGCTTTGGAAAAAGTATTGGCCAAGGAACTCCTCTGGGCTGGCGTAGAGTGCATCCACGAAGAAACACTTGATCCGGATCATGTAGTCGAGATGACTAGTGATAGCTTCAAGGGACACGAAGGTGCTGGCATGGTCAAGGATCTGAAGAAGAACCTGAGGAGAGCAGAGAGAACTGGTGTTACTGTCCAAGAGACAACTGGAAAGTGGGGTGACAGAGATAGGAAGGAGGTAGATGAAGGTCTGGCGGAGTGGAGGAGGAGCAGAGGTGCTAAGGGTGTTCAGATTGCTTCTGTAAGTGTCTATTTCTAACAAGGGTTGCGATGAACAATGCTGACGAGGTTTATAGACTTCTGGTCATCCATGGATTGATGAAGCACATCGGAGATACTGGGTAGCCAAACACGAGGGACACATCGTTGGTCTTCTCATTCTGACTCCAGTTCAAGGTCCTCATACTTCGGAAACTCATCCACCTGCATCTGTTCAGCAGAAGCCTGTGCACGGTCACAAGCGAACTATATCAGCATCATCCAATTCTTCCGCAGAATCTCCTGTGCCTTCACCGACATTCTCGCCGCAGCATTCAGCTTCTTCGTCGTCTTCCTCGCTACATACTTCATTTAACGGATGTCTCTTGCTGCACCCACCTACATCATACTACTTGATCAAAAACGCCATTTCGTTCCCCTCAGCTCCTCGTGGAACCTCTGAATACCTCATTCACACCTGCCTGACACAACTCCATAATGCCTTCCGACCTGCACCCGCCCCTACTGTAACATTTGGTATCATTGCATCCGATGTGTTGAAGCCCATCGACAGTCTGTCGGGTTGGAAGATCTCATCCTTGAGCAAGGTGTACGGACAGGTAGCAAAGGGAGCTGGGCTGTGGAAGAGGGGCGATTTCCGAGCCAAGTTTGACTCGAGGCGAGAACCGATGTATGTGGCTTATCCTCAGGATGGATTTGGGCTCGAGACGATTCGGGGGCTTTTGAAAGTTTTGCGCAAGTGATTGCGCAGAGACAGATGATGTATTACTATTTCTTTCTCTGTTTCTCAGTGATACCTTTATGTCCATGTACCTAATAATACTGACATGCGTTGTATTATGTATAATCCTTTGCTTGTTATGGCCTTGTAGTTTAAGTTGACCTTAACGATGTATATGTATCTGCTTCAAGTTTCGCTCAATTTAGACTGCGCAGTGAATATCTAAAATTTACTACGCAATATCGCTGATCGATGAACAGAAATTCCGTATAACACTTTCCGCCCCCGCAAAAGCAAGCATCCTGTCGTTTGTGGAGCTTAGCATTTTGCGTCTTCAGCAGTGACTCGCGGAGGATGACAATGCAACGTTTTGGGACGATGCACTTGCTCGAGGTTAGCGGCACCGATGCATGCATGTCACCCGATAGCCGCGGGCTGAAGACACGCGTTTGGATTTGTTCAGAGTTTTGCCCTTCCTCCACTTCAAGAGTCCTCCACCTCTTTTGATCTTCCCCCTCGTTTTTCATTTTGCACGTACTGCGGATGCGAGAAGGAAAGATTCAGCGCCTAGTTAAGGTTTGTCCCGCAGCAGAGTTACGCGAGATACAAAGGCCACAGGATGCTTGGGGTACGTATCATCTCGCATCCTCATGTTCTTATCTTCGCCAATCTGGTGCAAGCGCTCAAGCTGTATGGCGAAAAACAGCACTTTTCATTGTTTTTTCAACTTGTTGAATGACTTGAATTGATAGAAAGGATGCCAGTCAACTTCAGAGCCCCCAGTCGAAGCTAGATTTCATTGTTTATCAATGGATTGGGTGCTGCGAGTTTCAAGTTTCGCGCCTACTAGCATCAGTTCGTCCCGGTGCCTCCGTTGATACTGACTTCTTACTTCTTCCATCATTCCACTGATGACACTTATGTTCACTGGACTCACACGTGTAGAAGATGCCCCTCAACGGTGTTTATAATCCCATCCGCAGCTCCTGTACACTCTCTTAAGCTTGTGCTTCAACCTCTTTCATCACGGTCGTCCTACAGAAACCGCTACACCTGCTGCTCAGGATGAGCGCAGGTCCTACCCTGCCGCCATTACTAAACGACAACGAAGACCTTACTCTCGCACTCTTCACTCATGATAGTGTACTCAGACAGCACAATCCTGAAATCGGAGATGTCCGTCGATTCCAGATCATTGGCCGACAGGTCATGGAATTCATTGTTACCGACCATTACTTTACAAGCAGGCCAACCTTGACCCATGACGCACTGCAGGTATGCCATGGCATAGGCCTGTAACCGTCCCGATGACGACGATGACAAACATGCACGGAAAGCTTGCCATCGTCACAGAGGGAGCAGTTACAGGTCTATGCCATGACACTCCATTTGTCTATTTGCGCTGACAGTCTGTCACTAGGGTGAGAAGAACAGAGCTCTGGATATGGATAGCTACAAATATTGGTTTGAACAATACCGGCTCAGAAACAAATTCGTTGCCACTCCAGGGATTACCCCGTTTCAAGACGATGAGGAGGTGGGTAACTTTAACCCTTCCCCGACGAAACTTGTTAACAGGCACGCCTTCGTCAACAACAGATTCGGGATTACTTCCACCGTATCATTGGAGCGACATACTATTGCAACGGCATAGAAGTCACAAAGGCATGGATTATAGCGCTCATCGACCCCAACTACCAGTCTTTGGAGCCTCCGTCCTATGCCACCAGTCCAGCTCAGTCAACGGCATTTCTGCCACCTCAACCATCTTCACCACCACCTCCGACTCCTTCATCGGCGAGCACGAGCGGCTTACTGCCTCTTCCAATGTTGTCGCTTGTGAACCAGCTAGCAGCCCAGCTTCGCATGGATATTCGTTATGATGGGGAATCCACAGGACCACCGCACCAACCGACCTGGACTGTCAAGTGCATGAGTAGGTCCTTCTGTCTTTGCTTGTAGGGCGCGGTTTGATCAGATTCTGGTATTCACGCAGTTCAAAACATAGAGCGAGGTCAGGGCATTGGCAGGTCACAAAAAGCAGCAAAAGAAGAAGCGGCACGACAGGCCTGGGTCAACATGGGATGGGGTCCCGGTTAAGCTAGTGTCCCGATTCTGCACGTTCATATGCTATCAGATACCGTAACTCTTGCTTTCACGCTTTATTCGTCGCTCTTTCCAGTCTGCTTTCATCAATACAGAATGTGTACAATAGTGTTACAATTACAAAAGATCATCGATGCTACCCAAAACATTAGCCCAAAATCTATCTACAACATCCTGATCGAAACCGTTCTTGTCGTAACCCAAGCTCACCCAGAGTTTTCCAACAAAGGTATACCCAAAGAGCAACATACCACCAGGCCGCTGACGCGAGCCCGTCGTAAGCGTATGAAGCTTGATATCAGGGAAGGAACCGTGTTTGTACATGCCATCAAGGTTTCCGAGAAGCGAAAGACCTATCAACGCAGCGGATGGTATTTTTGGGGCTGCTTTCTCCTCAGCTGGCGATGGTGGAGGTGTGGGAAGACTAGGAGGTGGTATCCAAGTACCCTTGGCTTTCTCATCATCCTCTCGACCCCATACACGAGCCCTAGCACCTCTTTCCTGTGCCATGTGTCTGCTGCGAGATATCAACATAGGACTTTTAGCAGCACGAGCACTCTGCTCTTTTGCTTTGTATGCTCGATGCCAAAAAGTCTTGGGCAGGTCGCCGTCCTTGGGCAGGAATGTCGGAAGAATGACATTGAAGTATCCAATAGAGATGAACCAATAAGAGTCACTCAAGGGTCGTTCAATGGCCAAGTAGGGCCGTAAATTTAATGCCGAGTACATCATGCTGGCAGTTGGAATGTTGACTTTAGTACAATGCTCGGTTGGGCAAAAGAAGCGTGGCAAGCTCACATGGGAAATTCGAATTTGGTACCCGTCGTTTTAGCCCAGGCTATGCTGCAGATCGCAAACAAGGCGCTTGAGATTGATACTCCATGAGCTTTGCAGTTCTTCAGAATCTTCTTTGTTCGGTCTTCGTCAAATGAAACGGTCGGAACGATGGTATGCCTAGGGTTCCCCGACCGTTTAGGGAATGTATGCCCGCCCTGAGAAATGTTATTATCCGAGATCGCAAATTCCAAGCAAAGAACTCACGATCAATCGATCTTGGCTTCTCTGGAAATCAATACGAGACGCAGCTTGGTAAAATCGAGACCTGGGCTGAGATGGGAGTCTCTCTTCTAGCGAGCGTGGCAGGGCACATTCCTGAAGCATTCCGTTAAACACCATGTTTGGTAGCAAAAATGAAAACAGACTCACCGGGTCAACTTCATGACAGCGGAGAATCCACTCCTTTTGCAGAAGTCCACGGAGTTCATCCTCGCCGTTATTGCAGAGGAGCTGGAAAAAATCATTGGCGAAAGTGTGTAAAGCCATGCCGTCTCCTAAGAAATGGGTGGCGCAGATACCTCAACGCGAGTATGAGCAGTTGACTAGGATAGAATCAACATGATAAAACTCGTACAGATATCATAGTTGGCCTTGGCGCTTGTCTCGTCAGTAGGTACTTGGGAGACGACGAGGTAGGATAGACGCTCATTCGAAAGCGTACGCGGTCCGTTCAGATACCAGTCCAGCATTTCTGCCCGCAATATTAGGACTGAGCAAGGACGGAAACTTAGCATACATTACCATCTTTCGAAAAACTCTGGTAGGCTAAATTATCATTTGCTCGTTCAAGTGCATCCTCAACGGAGCTGGGACATTCATAACTAAAACGTCGATAAACATCAACGCAGCACATCGTATGATTCTCGGATCTCGACTTACACGAATTTGATATCGTCATAATTCTTCATGCTCACAGCGGATGCGAGCAATGGATGCCTCAAACGAAGGATCGCCCATACAAGGGAGACCCTGCTTCGCCTTGCGATATGTTCGGGGGCATGAAAGCCCAGATGAAGATACCTGAGATCGAAACAAGTTAGTTTGCTGTGCTCCGAGAATTCTGAAGGGACATTCACATATCATTGACGCCATCCTCTCTCGATGGGAGGAAATAGGATACTTCCGTATCACCGAGCTGCCTTTCGAAACGTTTCGGGGTTGATACCGACATGTGTGAGGCTCCAAGAGAAAGGTGGTGGGCTAGCGTTCGGTGCGGTGAGGGCGTGTCAACTAGCAATTCGCAATATGTACTCCAAAGACAGCACGTAAAGCCCAGTACGGGGGTAGGGTTCTTGTCAGTCTAAGACTTGACGGAATACCCGACCTTCCATAAATATTTCGGGCTCGGTATACTTTGGGAATGGTGCCTTTGGTCAACCTATCATGTAAATATCCATGCGTATGCAAGCGGAGATGGAGCGCTTCTCGTTGTACATTTGGTAGCCTTTAATTCCGAGAGCAAATGATGAGTTTGATGAGACAACGGGATGAATAGAAACGCACCCTTACGGAGGCCCAATCACCATGCGCAAGGAGTATCTGACGTTGTGGCTTACATCTTGAGCGACATGCTGGCATGGCCGAGAATACAGCGATTTCCAACAAGCCATCAATATCTTCATCTATCATTTCGGTCTAGCCCTTGGTCGGTTAAAACCGTTCCAAAAATAGTGTCACATGTAGTGAAATACCAGCAAGTCCCGGAAGTGGGTATGACCCTGTATATGGTCACAGCATGTATTTACGCGCATCGGAGTGTCTTTAGCTGTAAAACAAGAATTAATCGGGGTTTTAAGTAATTATTTTAGAGTCGACGAACCAAGAAAAGCTGTAGAATGTCTTTGATACTGACACCGTCGTATGTCCATTCTCCTAAATGCAGACGTTATTTGACGGAGAATCATAGCGAGGAACAGGAAGCAGTCAGGAACCGAAATCTACACCAGGCCAGACCGACGGATACACCAGCTTCCTATCGCTACCGCGGCAGCACACTAACGGCATTTGGTAGAGTGACTGTACATGTTGTAAATTGTCGCATTGCTCGCATCGTTCTATATTCCGCATTTATTCACTACTTCTTTTCCTCCCTCTCATCAGACTCCCACAGCACTGACAATCGCGAGCCATTCGTTCCCGTCCTTTCTCCAATGCCCCGGCTTTCCAGATCTGTTGGTTGACGGGGAGACGCTTGCTGTGTTTCGAGTGACTTGACCCATGTGTAGTACCTGACGGAAGTTCAATTGAATGACGATCCCGGTCAGCAGCTATGAATAGCTTACATTGTGCCCCCAAGTATAACCAGAATCGAGGCTGCCCGATTACTGTCAACTCCGTAAGTTCCGTAAATTGACTAGATGAAAACGGTTACAACTTACACCGTCAACAAGTCCTTGAATATCCAAACCCCTAAAAGTGTTTGAAGTACCGAGCGTGCAGCCTAGACAACATAGGTTATTTTAGAGCTTGGCAGTGCATCGAATGATACAACTTACGCTCGAGAACATGTGGGTGATGGGGCTCGTTACTTTGATGCTGAGCAGCCCAGCGACACATAGGAGGAAACCGAATATACCGGTTACCAAACTTCCCCATCCAAAGACACTCATCATTTGGTTTCCTTGCCTCAACTTGTCAAAGAAGAGCTGTAGTTCTCCGGTCATAAAGAGGAACGGGACAAGGAAGGCTGCGGAGCCAGCATTTGTCCACCAAGCTAACTTGATGGTGGAATTATCACAATAGGGAAGCGATGTTTTGATGAGCACGGCATGTATCGCTATGAATAGAGAAGAAAGGACACCATAGAATAAGGACAGAAGAGTGGGGGCAGAAGTGATTGGAATCGAGGAAGATGGGGCTACTCCTAGGAAGAAGCCCACTGTGACAAAGGTGGCAGCACCAATAACCTTGGCGGATGGGATTGAGTGCGTGTTCAAGGAAGAGATGAAGATTGTTAACGGAAGTTGAAGGCCTCGGGCAATCTAAAGTTTGAATGTATAATGAGCCAAGATCGATATCGTTACAGACGTGAAGCCTACCTGAAAGAACGAAGCTTCGACGCCTCTCAAGCACAAAGTATTGAAGATTAAGCCAACGATATTGACAAGGACAACGGGAAGGAGTTTCTGGGCAACCGATAAATCAAGCCGAGGAATCTCAATGCGGCTTGTGAAGGCCGCTGAGAGGTGCAACAACGCTACTGCAATCAACATTTGATTGAACAGAAACAGCAGAGGTAGATCTGGAGCATTGTTCAATACTGCTTTGTTTACAAAGACCATCTATTAGAAGAATGTGAGAAGCTGGACAGTTGGTATGATGGACAACCAACGATGAGAGCGGCCCCCATATAGAATGATACGACGCCCGCGATCTTGAGAGTATTGGGATTGAGCATGATTCACGTTGTAGAGGGAAAGCGAAGAAGACTTGGATATTCAGTAGGAGTAGAACGAATGGTCGACGCATGTTTTATAGGAACCGATATGGGGTTATGGGTGAGATTATGAGCCGTGTCACTTGTCAGAAACTCCCTTCTATTAGATCTGTTCGTTCCTCGAATTGACTAAAGGCCCTTTGTATCCGAACATCTCAACTATCACACAATGCGTACAGCATGCCTGCCTTCTAAACCTTCTCCGGGGCTTCCTTTTTTCTCTCTTTCATCCCTTACTACCGCCCACCCAGGATAATGGAGGCAAAACCCTGGCTAGCTAGGCTCTCTGGCGACTCGGAGGAATCCTTGCTGCATCCGGTGAGGAAGTCAAGGATGTTAACGCCAGGACAGCGACGACGCTACCTTTTCGCTGCGTGTATATCGCTTACAGTCATTTCCCTCATCGGACTAGTGTCTTTTTCACTTTGGACTACCCAAACACCCTCTTGGACCACGCAGAATCGACCGAATGTCATTCCGACTTTTGATGAGAGCATCCAGCAAGTTCCACCACCTAATCAGGTGGTGGACACGACCAAAACCCCGGACGCGGAGTTGGACCCGCTGGGTCCTCTTGCCGTCCTCAACGGTCCACCTACCGCTCATTTCAAGAACAATCTTCGCCCGGATCTCAAGTATCTCACGTCGTGGGCAGCATGTAAGTTGTGAACGTTTCTCTCCTCGGATCATTGCTCAAGTCTTCGTCGTCGCAGCTGGTTGGAGTAAGTTCATGGAATGTATCGCACTGAATTGATTGCTAAAAATGTGTTTCAGCAAACGATGTCATGGCCTATGTGCGTACACAAAGCTCTACTACAGTCTGTATCCGACTCACGTGTATTTTCAGGCAAATTCAATCTACCTAGCCCTCATCACAGACCGCATCCCCGTCATGCCTGTTTTCACACCTTCTCACATAGGCGGATCAGTCCCACCAATTGCTTTCGGGGACGTATTCGATGTACCTCGTCTGCGCAAGCTTCTCGGGAAACCAGTTCTTGAATGGCGGGATGTCAAGGATTCCAAGAGCGAAGAAGTCGATGACCTCGGGTGCTGGAGTGTTTGGGAAGGTGTTCAAGCTGCCACAAACCCTCGCGACAGTCAAGTTCCTATACATACGAAGCTCGGTAGGAAAGCATTCTCAGAACCAGTTCAATATATGACTCATTTGCTGGCAGACATCTCGTATACAAAAACCCCTGACTGGGTCAAGCTCGATCCCAACGCAAAAGGTGACCCCCACGCTACGTTCTGGTCTCTAGCGAGACTCGCGTTCCCAGACACTCGTGCCGAAAATCTCGTTACCCCCCATCCTTCCCCCATGCATCACGTCTCCCTACCACCTGATGAACAAATGCTTTGCTACGACTTTTTGTATTACGTGGGTGCCCACCAGGTCAGTCAGGCTTTTCCGTCTCCATCGTCACTGCTTTTTAATTTACGCTTTCGCAGCCGTTCGAAATGGAGAGGGATTACAGTCCATCGTGGAGATACGTCGCTCAACACATGCATTGGCATCCATCATGGGAAAGGCTGGCAGATACCTACGTTAACCGTGCTCTAGGTTTTCGTGATGATGAGAAGACGCCACCGGTACGCGACTCATTCAGTCCGGTGCTATATCCATTCTCACCCCCTCTTCTTCTGTACTGCAGTATATCGGAATTCATGTTCGGCACAATGACTTCCAAGACTGGTGTTTTGGCGTGCCCCTCTACGATTGCTTCGCCAAGATACCTGCTATCGCTCAACGGGTACAAGAAGTCAAAGACGAGATACGTTCTAAACTCGGCATTGTCGTGAATCATGTTGTCATGACCAGTGACGAGAGAAACCAGACCTGGTGGCAGGAAGTCGCCGAACAAGGGTGGTTCTGGCCTGATCATTCCCAGACCAAAGAGAAATACGGTGATTGGTATGTCGAAGGTTTCATCTTTTGGAGATGCGAAACAAACGGATTTGTTCCCAGGTACCCACCGCTTATCGACGCAGCTATTCAATCTCGAGGTGTTGGTTTTGTTGGGACTGACAGATCCACCATGTCACTTGTGGCCAAGCGACGAGTGGAGAATTGGTACAACGGCGTCACTCGAATGGTTAGATGGGGCACACCAGAGGCTGATGATCATTAATTGGACGATCACTTTCCTTTATTCGTGGGACCAATGTAGCGTACATGTCTATTATCATTTTGGTTAATGCGTAGTCCATTTATATGTAAATGTATTGTAAGTTGTACAGTTCGGTGTTTGAGCGATCCCACCAATATATGCACCACATGCAAAATCGGAAAGATACGATTGAAAAGTAATCACGAAGGATGCTATGGACATACAACACATGTACACGACCAAGATGGGTGCAGGTGCCTGAAAGAGATGACAGACTGTCGTACTGCGAATAAGGCTATGATAAACGCTCCGCCAAAGAAAAAGGATGGGCGCAGGTAAATGCCAAAGGCGCCATGTCATACTATTTCGCTTACAGAAATATGAGGCGGTTCAGAATGGTTGCGACGGTGACCACGACGTTTATGACTGGTCTTCTTGACCGATAATCTTCTGAATCTATTCCTACGAAACGCACTAAAAACCGCCAGGACTGAGGGTATCACGACTACCAACGCCACAATCTAAGGTCCCCTTTTGAGCAGAATTGGAGACTAAGAACGACAAAGATGACGCACCTGCCCGAAACCGATCACATCTCCATCATCGGCGCCATTCACGGTGAGTAGTTGTTCATTGGAGACGACCAAATAGACCCAGACCGCGACGTGGCAAATAGAAATACCAATGGTCATTGGATCAAGATCAGACGACCATCGACGACGTTTAGGACGTCGAGATGCCTTTCCCTGGATCGTAGTTGGAGGTGCTTCGCCTGACCCTCTAGAATTGGATGCAGA
This sequence comes from Moniliophthora roreri, assembly GCA_001466705.2. Lineage (NCBI taxonomy): Eukaryota > Fungi > Basidiomycota > Agaricomycetes > Agaricales > Marasmiaceae > Moniliophthora > Moniliophthora roreri. The sequence goes on along the minus strand of LATX02000001.1, from coordinate 2,133,516 downwards.
GAGCTGGTTTGGAAGTAGAGATGTGTTGGAAGTGCCTCGGACATGCAAGGATGATGGAAGGGGTGATGGAAGGGGTGATGGAAGAGGTGATGGAAGAGGAGTCGGAGGCTGAGTGGTAGGCGATGGACATTTCTCCCGACTATCGTCCACTTTCCTCCTTATCCCGTTTCGACACCTGTAAAATGCGTATAATTCACGAAGGCTGACGATAACATAGATTGCAGTGGCAATCGAGGAACAGATTAGACCCGCGACCTTTCCAGCACCAAGGACTGGCACAGCCCCAACGAAGAAGACGTAGTGGATGCTCTTTCGAGGGTTCTCGACCCCAATCTGGCACTCCTTAAGACCAAAGGTGTCTATGCGGGTCCTGGCATAGAAATTAGCAATTGTTCTCAATTGTGATATCGAGAAGTTTTCGTACCAGAGGTACACCGTCAACGACATGGTCAGTAATGTCTGGGCTATTGCTCCAAACTTGACTCCGTAATCAAAACTTGGACGTTCGACTTTAGCTTTGCGACTGTTTGCTTTCTGACGAGAATAACTGGCAAGGGCGATAAAAATGCCGATATTTGCAAGCCTGAATCCAGGAGGCTTGGTATCAGAAAAGGATTGCAACGCTGAGATTCTAGCATGACCTACCAGACCAAATTTGATACTGCGAGAGCTTCTAAAAGATTTATATGGTCTCGATTGACGATGGAAGCTACTGTAAGCCCGAAACTCATTGCAATAAAAGTCCAGAGAGTGATAGGCGCATCTTCCCATGAACGGTCGACTAGGAAGACTGCAGGACGGTTTCGTTTCATGTTCTTTTGCAAATTGAAGGCAAAACGCACCGAGGATAAAAGCTTGTACATAGAAACTCGTCTGTACAAGCATGCCATTTAGTGTAAGCACCTCGACTAACTATGCGCAGGCCACTCACCCTAACGCCAGGGCCTGCAATATCCGGATCTATGGCATTATACCGCACACAATCTGACATCACTTGTATGAGCCAAAGAAAGGGTAAAGGGAAGGGAAGGTTGAGAGAAATAGAAATAGAGAATTATCCATGTCGCGTGGAGGTCTGCCAGTGCTGTGTCGCAGATGCTGTTGTGGGAGCGTCAAGGGCATCCATAACGGGACGGACTGAATTGCGGCGACGTCTGTGGGAACAGGATAGTATCATTCGCGGGTATGTTGCTCCAATACATTGATTTCAGTGGCAGAATACAGAATATCGTCGTTCGGGTCAACTGGTCCTGGCTCAGAGCAAGAGGTAGAAAGCCGAAGAGTGCACGGCATTGATTAACCTCGCCTCGGAGTCGGAACGTGAAAATGTGAAATACACGGGGCGCGTAGACCACCACAGCGATCATCTTCCACCACTACGGGGGGACCAATTGCGTCGGAAATACGGTAAGTAGTTAGCAATTCTAGTCCTAGCGGTTCCGTTGGATAGAGACAAAGCATTGGTTCCACACGTTGCTGAACACCATCTCACCATTCTAGATTCAGGCAAGTTCGATTGAAGGTCGTCTCAGCACCATGTACGCCAGTTCTGTAAGAAAGTAGGTGTTGCAGGACTATTTCATTTTAATGTGGAATACAGCCTCTTATTGATCGATGGTGTAGCACCGAAATCCACTTCCGAGCTCGGACTAGAGCCTTAAGGTTATCGGTGAAAGGTCAGTTCAGAGTTGCTCCCAACCTGACGACTGCAGTCGAGTGGTGTATATTTATGTAGGTAGTCTGGTACTTGAGGAAACTATTGATTCTAAAAACCCTGATCCAGTGGAATAGCACTCCGCATGTACACCAATCTCCACAGCGTTGTAATGGTCGGCGTAGGCACCTTGTACGTTCGTCCCAATCTGACGAGGTGCCCGTTCAAATAGTTGATCTCGGTACGTGACACACCTTTCCGAATATCAGCGAGGGTCGAAGACATGTTATGCTTTGTAGCCTCCGCGACGCGCAGACACTCCTCTTGCAACGACTCCGCCGACAAAGCGCGAGGTACGCGGTCAAGTGTAATTTGTTCCTGGTCCACCTCACTCGCCCCTATCGAGTCGAAATAACTTTGGGATGCAGCACGTGTCTCGGCGGCAAAGACTTTTGCTGCTTCACGGCATACAGATCGCATGATTTCGATCCCAGCTGGTGTGGAGAAGATCTCCCCGTTCTTGCACCCCATGACACTGGTAAGTGGATTGATGACCGAGTTAACGACCAGTTTCCTCCGCATGGCAATCTGCATCTCTTCCATTGGTATCCAGGATGTCTGGAGTGCGTCCATGAGCAATAATGCTGCCACAGTGTTTCGGAGGCTCTTGTACCTCGTGAAGAAAGGGTCCGCCTCCGATGTTGTAATGTCCGTGAGCCTGGGTCGCCGGTCTGAACGAGAGACGGACTCGTCAAAGAATCCTGCTTCGTAATTTCTCCTTTCCTCGACATCTCTGGCGATTCCAAACCGTATTTCTCCCATTCCAGCATGAACGACATCGAATGGTCCTTTCGGATAGACACCGTGCGTATTGGAGGCAAGAATGAAATGGGGTCGTGAGAGTGGGTTTCGGAAGATTTCTTGGAGGAGTTCTTCATAGACGCCCATACCATTCTGCATGAGAACGATGGTAGAGTTGGCAGATAGTCGTGGTGACAGAAGGCGTATAGCTGGAACGGTTTGATGGGCTTTGGCTGTGACGAATAGGGATTCAATGGGATTTCCATGCATGTCGCCGTGGTTGACGTGGAGACCTGTTCCTGTTTGTGAGGTCTCTGTCTGTTCCTGCGTCTCTTTACGCGAAGACAGTCTTGGGGCAACGCCGCCCTCGAAGATCTCTGCTTTGAAACGCCCGGAGAGTTCTGATATTCCTCCACTTTCGACTCTAATTCCTCCTCTATTCTGAGCATCTCGTGCATGTCGAACTGTTTTGTGGATGAGTGTGACACTGTGTTCGGCAGGTAATGAACGTCTGAGGTGGTGTGATAGCAAAGAACCGATTGCGCCGACTCCGAGAACATGAAATCGCATGTCACTGCCAGAGAAACTATCTTTCCACTGGTCATAGAGCTCCTGTTGAAATCCAGAGATGAGTTTCATGGAAATGGCTAAATGAAGGTGAATCTCGTACGGCCAGTTCACAGGATGAAATTTCTGTTATTACGCCGTGCTCGTCCAGATTATTTTGTCGAAAAGACTTGAGTAATTTTAGGCCTTTGGCTGAGGGGATGACTCGAGGGCCGACTGGACACTCAGTGGGCTTGAATTTTACATTTCTCACGCTAAGACTGCCAACGACGCGTTCAGTGACAGTCTCAATCCTATATCTCTTACGATCCTGGTCGGTCCTTAGCGGGAATGCAATAAATAGTTAGTCTCCAAGTACAAGCCCCAGGATGAACCATTTCTATACAAACTTTCTCATGTCCCGCCTCAAAAAAAAACCTAAGCTTGGTCTCATGATGATGGACACAGTGCAATCGCTGGAATACCGGAAATTTGTGGTTCGGGCATTGTTACCTTTGCAAAATCGGTTTACGGGAACGGGAGGAGATTCAATGTTGATCCTCGATTATAAAAGGTTGCTGCTTCAGCTTCTGCAGGCTCCCACCCCTTCCTTCCTCTCCCTGTAATCGATTATCAAGCCCAAAGTGACACCAATGTCCTCCATAGTGCTGAAGAGAACTGGTCAGAAGGTGAGTGACGCTTTGACTTCATCCAAGTAGTTGTGATATTGACGTCGAATGCATCAACTGTAGATGCCCCTCGTGGGGTGAGTATAGTAAAGATCTGATGTGACAATCGATCCTCAATAAAATCACTTGCCTTGCGCAGCTTTGGTCTTTGGAAAGTAAGTGATCAGGGCGCTTTGAGTCTCATGTACTTATGAAGCCGTTTATCATTCACAGGTCACCAAGTCCTCCTGCGCAGACGTGAGGCGATTGTTGTAAAAGCGTAGTTAATTGCTGACACTTGACATGTGTAGACGGTCTATACCGCTATTAAGAATGGTTACCGTCTCCTAGATGGCGCAGGCGACTATGGAAATGAAAAAGAGGCCGGTGAAGGAGTTAGACGTGCAATCGCAGACGGTTTGGTCAAACGTGAAGATTTATGTAAGTCTCCTCAGGACGAGTTGATATCGCGGATACTAATTATTCTTGTCCAGTTATCACCTCAAAGGTTGTCTCACCTCTGGCACACCGAACTAAAAACTCACATAATTGTCCAGCTGTGGAATACCTTCCATGCTAAGGAGCATGTACGTGAGCAGGCACCATCTATATTGAGGTCGTACTGATGAAACCCTGCAGGTGAAACCAATGGCCAAGATGCAACTTGAACTCTGGGGAATCGACTACTTTGACTTATACTTGGTGCACTTCCCAATTTCCCTTGCGTACGTAGATCCTAAGCACAGGTACCCCCCTGAGTGGTGGGGAGACGACAAAAAGACCGTTACGCTTGGTACGCACATCGTTTGTCGAAACGCAGCTTGTACTGACCGTAATCAGCCAACGTCCCTTTCCAGGAAACTTGGGTGACTATGGAAGGGCTGGTGGACGACGGGATAGCGAGGAATATCGGCATCAGGTAAAATCGATAATATGAGATGTTAGCTGCGCTGACTCTGCCCAGTAATACCCAAGGCTCACTCATTACTGATATCATACGATATGCAAGAATTCAACCACAAGTGCTCCAGGTCGAAATTCATCCTTATTTGACCCAGGAACCTCTCATACAGCTCGCAAAGACCCTTGGAATTGCGATCACTGCTTATTCGTCATTCGGTCCACAAAGCTACCTGGAGTTGGGAATGGGTCAAGGCATCTCGCCCCTGTTCGAAACAGATGTTGTTGGGAGTGCTGCGAAACGGCTCGGGAAAAGTGAGTCGGATGACGCGTCCTCTCGGGACCTTGAACCAGTCTCATTGATTTACATCTAGGCCCGGCACAGATCCTACTGCGTTGGGCTACGCAACAAGGCCTCGCTGTCATACCCAAGAGCAACACCGATAAACGATTCATTGAAAATCTTGATTGTGAATTATTTGATTTGACGCCTGAGGAATGCAAGGCAATTAGCAGTCTGAACAGGAACTTTAGGGTGAGTGCTGCTGTCAAAGAGCGTGTGAGTAACACTGAACGAGACTTACAGATGAACAATCCTGCTGATATTGACCCAAGGATGGGTATATTTGCTTGAAAGGCCTACATGTACTTTGTTTTGGGAAATGTAAAATATGACTTGTACGTTGCTGCGCATGCGGAGAAAGGCTGTGTCCGGAGTTTGAATTCCGGAATATAAGGAAATCCTTTAGAGTTAACACCCCAATGAGTTCCAATTCCGTCCAGTTCAAACTAAAGGCCAGCGATGGCCTGACTCGACTTGCTCTGTTCCCATTTAAACCGACTTGGCTCGCATTAGCCGACAAAATCCATTTCCTATTTGACATCCCTCTCGACAAGGTCGCGCTCTCTTATCGTGACTCTGACGATGATGAAATCACCCTCAGCACTCAAGAGGAGCTCGAAGGCTTCTACCGGGCATCATTTCAGCCTGGCCAAATCATTAAATTTAATGTTTTCGACCTCAGCTCTGCCCGAAGCGTAAATGACAAATCACTGCCTTCGACTCCTCGCGGAAGTTCAACTAATCCCAGGAACACATTTGGAGGAAATCTCAGCGATGGGCTCCCATTCAACATTGACGAGGATTGGCAACATTTCCCATCTCACCACCTCGGAGGAATATTCGTGGGAGGTCATCCGAGAAACCCAGACGAGAGTTCTCTCCACGCCTTCGTGGAGGTTTTGGACAGTGATATCAAGTCTTCCAGCTCTAGCTCATCTTCTTCCATTACCACCCAACCCACCCCTCGCCTCGATAAAGGGAAGGCTAAAGCTCTGGATGACGATCTTTCATCTGTGGCTTCTGTGATTGCGGAAGAGGAGCCCGAACGGAAGCCAGATATTCATGTCCTTGGTCGACGGGCGAGCAGTGGCCTCTTTGAGACTGCTGTGCCTTCCAGGAGAAGCTCCAGACGCAGCTCTATCGTTGCGGTACCCATTGGCAACGAAAGCACCCCAAAACAGTCCCTTAAAGAGCTCCGTCGCTCGTCTGTTACACCAAGCACTAGGTCAAACCCCGCCAGCTCCATCCCCGTTGCACCCTCCGCCAGCGAAGAATCGGCTGACCCCCCTCTTCCCGAACTCGATGCCAATTCTCTCGAACGAGAGCGTGCCAATCCTTCTCTCTCCAACGACATTGCGAATTTGCTCTCCACCTTGTCCAATATTATCTCTACCCATCCAGAGTTATCAGAGGGTCTGAAAAACATACTCCATAACGCTGCATCTGGCAATTACTGGGCTGTCCAGCGAGACGCTATGAGCGCGATGGCTCAGAACGCGGCGGAAAGCATCAGCCGAGCTGACCAGGAAGCTGGTCGTAGGGTTGCTGAAGCACTCGGAAGTCTTTTTCGGGCCATCTCACAGGTAGTGGATATTGTTCCTCCAGCGGCGACTGCTCCAATTGAGGCACCTGCCCCAAATGCCACGGCTGCTAACAATACTGCCCGTGAACCTGATGTCACCACAGAGCCTGTGGGTGCTGGTGCCTCCTTCGGTACACCTTGGTCGCGACCATGGTTCGGTCGTGGATGGGGTGCTGGTCCTTATCCATATCCACCGTATCAGATGTTTGGTCGTCGCTCCAGCGACTTTTCTTCATACAGAGGCTCGTTCCTTCAGAACCGTCCGCCATTTGGACCCTATGGGCCACCACCTCCACCTGGACCGCCACCATCCGGCTTCCATCCACCTCCACCTCCACCTCCACCTCCACCTCCAGGTCCTCCAGGTCCGCCTCCGCATGTACCGGGTTTCCCGCCGCCTCCGCCATTTAGTGGTCCTCCTCACCCACCGATGCCCGGAGCCGATTCCTTTATGTCGTACCAGCGTGAGAAGAAGAACTCGCAGGACTTGAGGGCTCAGGTTGAAGCTGCCAAGTTGTTGTATAAAGCAGAAAAGGAGCGGTATAGGCAGGACAGGGAAGAACGTAAGAGGGAGAGAAATAGGAAGATGATTGAGATGTTCCAAGATATGTGAGTTTTCTCTCATCTTTTAATATCTACTTTTACTGACAACTTTGTTCTCGAGGTCCATGGATCAGCACAATGATCGTCCAGTGGGGACTGGCCCGGTACCCAATGCCACTAATTTCTCCAATCCAAACTCGAATATCCCTCCACCACCCGCAGGAAATCCTCCTCCAGTGCCGAAAGTTCCAGAAAAGCCAACACCGACGGATCCTGCTGCCATTATCAGTAAGGGAGGCGACCATTTTCCATCATTTGAGCTAGCCAAGGTCCCGCAGCGCTCCAACTCGCAACGTGGAGGACCCTCGAGATCCGGGAGCCGCCGGATCTCCGAGAACATGGACCCTGTTTCCAGAGCAGTCAAGAGAATCTTGAAAAAGTTGGGTGATGTGAGTAACCATATTTCACACATTTCGTTGACACCTCACTGACTTGAAAATGTAGATGGGCTTCACTGAACGAGCACACCCAGATCTCGCTTCCCGAGTGCGTGCTTTACTCCCTGAAGGAGCAGCGCCGACTCCAGACAAAGAGGAAGATATTGCCACAACTCTGGTTAATGAGCTGGTGTCGAGGACCAAGTCGCCTGTTGCCTCTGGATCTAAGTTCAAGGGTGATGCTATTCCCGGAAGTTGGAACTAAGGCGTCGAATGATGAGCGGTGTATCATTATGCTTGTATAGTAACGCGTGCTGTGATTTTTTTTTTTTCCCTTTCAAGCGTAAGTTCTTATCTTTCTGTTTCAATGTCTATGCTCCGAGTAGTGTAAAGAATGTAGTAGTGACATCTTCCGTCTTTCGAAGGGGTACTTGGTTTGGATTTGTTGTACTGTAAATACAATGGTAGACTCGAAATACACGTGCGTTTTATTATTGTAAAAGACGTTGGATCGAACACAAAGAACAATTCCAGGTGCAAGTCCCGGCCACCACCCTGAATCGGAAAAAGCAACCCCCCGATTCTGACACATTGGGGTATGCGGCACAGGAGAAAGCAATGAGAACTGCCTCTTTGATAGAGAACAATCCAATGAAACAGGTGAGGTACTAATCAGGGGACACACACAAACTCGGTCATGGATTTCTGATGCGGACAGTTTCATGCTATGAAAAGGACACAATAGGTGCAAGAATGCTCGCGTGCCCTAGTGAAGAGTGAACTGGAATGCATGCAGGATGATGTAGCGAAGGCTTCGTACGTTGCACGGTTGCCTACCGACAAGGGACAAAGAAGAGCTCGTCGAGTTCATAAAGCTCGGTAAATTAAAGACCTAGAAATGTGAAAGGGTGAGAGCGGAACGCCTAGCATGAGTAATGCGAGCCTCAAGGCTCCGAGAGACAATGTACAACGTGTTGCTGGCAAACCCCGATGCAAGCTAAGTTGGAGACAGCGCGGGTAAAGTTGCGTATGGGGATGCTTGATAGATAGATTGAGATTGAGATAATGGGGTTCGAAGTGGAACGGCAGAGGAGACGGCATAATTGGGTGAAGACAGGGTAAAGCTAGGCAGAAATTTTGGTTTTCTTTGAAGTAGCCAATGCTAGGACCTTGCTAGAGATTGTCTGGAGAAACACGAGCGTAGACGAGCAGTGTACGTCTGAGATTAAAACATTTTTTTTTTTTTTTTTGGTCCCGCGGCCAAATAAAAGCGACCGTGATTTCTTTCCTTTGTCCTCGACGGGCATCCAACTCCTCAACTAAACGTCCTGGGTCGCTCTCTGCTCGGAATTGTCCGCATTGGCGTTGAGGAATCTGTGCCTCTGGGGCAATTCGGACCGAGTTTAACGGTGTGAGGGCAACGAAAAAAAAAATGCATCATAAGCATTTTTTTACTCGAACGGGTTGCGGATCGCCTCATTTAACGGTCAAGTCCGAGCGTAGGATTTTTGGATGCCATGGTCTCTTCTATATCTTGAAACGGTTCAAAGAGCAATATCTGCTCTGCAAAAGGACCTTGTTGCTCTTTGCCGACTTTACTCGACTTTTTTCATCGCCAACGACCACCATTGACGACCTTCTGCGACTCTGGGTCGTGGCAGTACGCAGGCCTTTATACGGAGCACATCAAGGAAGAAGAAATCCCAGTTGAAAGGCGCTTAGCACCCATTTTTAGGTTGACGACGCCCACAAGGCCAAACAACCGCTTTGACCAAAGCCTTGTGGCCGTTTGGGAAGGCTCTTTTGTGCCCAGGCCTCCCAGCAATTTTCCTTCCCATCCCCCACGACCTATATAATCGATTCCAACTCTCTACCCTCATCCACATTCATTGCAACTTATTCACTCTCCTCTTCTACTCTATTACAGGAAATTTAGTCGCGTTAGCATCTCAGAGGTGCGTATCAGATGTATATGGCCACTCTTCATCACTTACGTTTCTTTGTAGATGTCCCAAAACAATCGTGGAAACCATCGTGGACGTGTAATTCCCCGCGGTAACGCGCTAGCAGCAGGTCGTGGTCGTGGTACACCTCTACAGCTTCCTTCTCCCTCTCCCACTACCCAAGTAATTTCCCCTGCACCTCAGCAAGGAACTATGCCTCCCCAAGCCGTTATGCAAAATCGTGCCAACCAGGCTAAAGTCGAAGAGAAGTGGATGAAATTGATCATTCAAAGGGTCTTGGGGGATTGGCAACCTCATCCTTTATCTGCCAACGAAATCAACAATCTCCGCAGAATTTGCGACACCATCACTCATGAATTAGACCGTCTAGTGGCTTTTCGCCAACATCCTGGTGTTGACCACGTCAGATTAGAGCAGGCAATATGGATAAAACGCTACGAGTACAAGACCAGGTACTTTCGGCTATTCCGAGTAAACGACCTGCCCAACGAGATCATATCCAATATTCTTCGTTTCGTCGTGTGGTCGGCACCTAATCCCACACTCGGCATCTTATGGCGTTTGCATATCACCTGGGTTTGCAAGCATTGGCGCGAGGCTGCTCTTTCTGATCCCACTATATGGAATGCGGTCTGGTTTCGTGACCCGCCACCGTTTACCCGCTCGCTAGCTTGGGTAGAGAGAGCAGGGTCGTCTTTTTTAGACCTCAGAATCAACGACTTTGAAGGTCGAAGATACACTCCTCTCGACATCCGTCCACTGCTCGTCAAACTTGCGCCCAAGCTGTCGAATCTTCGCATGTTGATACTGCTGTTTGAAAACTGGGAACCCATTTTGGAGATCCTGCAGTGGCTAGAGAGAGCAGGGCAGAAAGGAGTAAAACTCAACTTGGAGCGTTTCGAACTTCATCGAACAGGTTCTCCGTATATATGGCCTGGCATGGACTTTGTGCCCGAAGGGTACGGTACCGGTACGTTTTCACTCTTCGGTGGCCAAGCGGTGTCTACTTTATCATATTTCACCATGAACGGCGTTCATCTCAACTGGGATCGCTCCGTCTTGGAAAACCTTTCTACTCTCGATATTCGTCGCATGCCTGTCAACCTTTGTCCTTCACTCCCCCGATTCCGAGAACTCCTTACCAAAAGCCCCCGCCTCACAAAACTCTCCCTTGATGGAGCCGGTCCTAACTCACCACCTGACCCTCATCATGGATTACCTCCCGTCGAATTGCGTTACCTCAAAACCCTTGTAATTGCCAACTTCACAGTCAATTACATCCATTCCATCATGACCCATTTCACCGCGCCAAACCTGAAGGATCTTACCTTCATGAACTTCTTCCAAGGAGACTATACACCCTTGTACGAGTTCGTTACCGGGCGCTTCCCTACCGTCAAATTACTGACACTGTATACCATCGAAATCCCTCGATCCGCTATCGAGCCCGTGGTTCGCTGGCTGTATTCTATGCCCCTTCTCACCTATCTCCGTGCTGCCGCCATCGGTGCTGATGTATTCGCCAACTTCCTTTACGAACCTAAACACCTCATTCGACATCCCAAACTCGATGATTCAATACAGTTGAATATCCACACCAACCCCCCAGATGCACGCGCAGATGCGGCCGACTCGGACGAGACTTCTGAAATAGTCTGCCCGAATTTAGCAGTCATCGAGTGTCAGAGGCTCGACGAGAAGCTATTAGCTGATTTCGGGAGGGCGAGAAAGATGATGGGCGCACCCGTCAAGAAGATTTACATCGCTCAGGAAATGGCTCAGAATTTCACAAAGAAGGTGTACGACGAATGTATGGAAGCATTTAGCGAGATGCATGTCATCGATATCGGAGCAAAGACTCCTGAGGAGGAGGAGTTGCTCCGGGGTGACTAGCTGGGGCTGGCAAATCTTCTGTTTACACTTTGCATACAAGTTCTATATATGATGAGGCGGGAATGGCAGGAATCTCTTTTGTAGCGGTCAAATAATGTATCGATTATAATCTCATTGGTATAACCTTGCATACTTACATATCTCCATTCTCCTCATTTAATTTCTCTCGATCCCGTCTTCACCGCTCTGCCAAGCGTACTTAGTCATATTGTTTCTTCACAACAGTGACACCTAGCAGTCTCAAAACCACGCACACTCTAGAGTCGAGAAGTATATGTAGTCACACGGACGCGCTGGACTGTTTGTCACTTCCTCTTGCTCAACCACATCGTTACTTATTGACGCTCCTAGTCTATACGCTCAACCGTGGCTTCAAAAAAATACTGAAGCTACATGATCTTCGAACCGCCTACTACCAACGTATGCAGCAAGTCAGTCAATCAAGAACAAACTTGAAGCAAATGATATCATTCGACGTCGACTAGGCAAAACCGCAAAACCGCATCGTACTTGCAAGCTGCGCAGAATGATTGCAATATCATCTTGGCGCTGCGTGGAGATCTAGCAATCCGAACTGTATAGTAATGATTTATGGTACCATTACTACTTGCAGGCATATGCCGCACGCGAAAATCACTGTCACCGAGACCATTTGCAGTGCAAATCTTTCTCGAAGTCCCACTTTTACCGTCTAACTCACAGTTTTATACCCACAAGGCAGTGAACTTAGCACTCCACCACCACTAGCCTGATCAAATTCCTCGTGAATGATAAATATCACTCCAAGCCTTACCTAGCCGAGCGGAGATTTCAGGTATATAGAACCCCATTACGTCTCTGATATCTTCGCTCGCTTCCTACCATCCCTCATCAACCTATACGGTGAGTCATTGCTCCAGCACTGCTTTCTTTGTGCGGCTTGTGAATGATAAACATCACTCCCACTTACAAAGTTACATATAAAACTCCCCGCTCTCTCTGACAACTTCGCTTGCTTCCTTTTCTGTCCCTTTACTGGAGCAACATGACAATCCCCCGTTCTGTTCGAATGAGCCTGTATGGTGGGTCATAATGACACCCACCGAGGCCGCGATCTGAGCTGAATTCTGACCAAATATCTAGGTTTCATACTCGCGACGGGTATATGTCAGACTGTTATAGCGTCATACCTTGCAGCCTACTCATGGAGGGATCAGAAGGACTTGGATTATGCTAGGCACTATCTACGTACGTACTTACTATCTGGGATGTTTTCCGCATTTAACACGGTTACTTGCAGCTTATTTTTCTGTCGTTGCCGCTGTTCTAGGGATGATGTCATGGATATGGACTTCAGTCTTGTATGCAATCCGCTTCACATTTATTCTCAAAGCTAAGCGAGCCATAATCCAGGCTTTCGTACAACAACAAGCCTCTATCAAGTCGTAGATTAGCTTTCGTACTCCCCCATGTTATCTCATTTCTGATCATGGCAGTTCTATGGCTTGGTAAGTGTTTTCGTCACAGGACCCTCGCCACAATTGATGCATGTGTTATCTATAGCCGTCGGCATAATGTTCTTGACAGACCTGAGATACAGTTGCACTAGTGGAGTGGGTTCGGAAGGATTATTCCAGGCCTGGTGTGGGCTTGGTGCCACGGTTGGTGCACTCGCACTTCTATTGTGCCTACTATGTAAGCAATCGCTTGTTTCGCAAAAAATGACAGAACTGACGTACGCAGCAACTGGAACCACATTTTCAGTGTATTGGGTTGCCAAAAAGTCGGGAGGTTTGCACTGCAAGTTGCTGGCGCAAGACGGTGACTTGATTTATCTTCATAAAACTCAAGTGGGACCTATGCCTAGTGCAACCAAAGTTCGTACCACTCTGTACTGTGAGATTCTCCGTCATTTGAGAGGCAGGGAATCGACGACTCAATTTCGTACACAGCTGTCATTTTGGTCTTTGGGTTGGCTCAAAATATCCTGGCTTGTTTTGCTACTGTCTTCAGTAATTTCGTTGCCGGTGACAGAATACCGTCTGGTACGTGCGTTCATAATCTTCCATCGTCTGAGTTTCTTATTGTCACTGTAGTTGTATTTGGGTCTCTAGCCACCCTTACCTCGCTTTTGACATGGATCCTTGCAAGTGTCTTGTAAGTGGAACCATCGACCCTACAGACAGATGCAAGCTGACATTTGTGTAAGGCTATCTTATAACCGCCGTCCTTTCATAACTCGGAACCTCACCAAAGCATCAACACACTTTGGTGTCTATACCGCATTGAGTTTGCTATGGCTCGGTGAGATACCAACTTTGTGTGATCTGCTCGAACTTCTTACGCGACTTGATAGCAATAATGATAATGTTCTTGACGCAGGTCAGAGTAAACTGCGGCGCCATAAATGACCTTAACCCATGCCCCACGTACATTCCTGCGACAGCTATGTCATTCGTATTGTGCATACTTCGTAAGTTCGTTCCTTGAAGGACAGTCGTAATTGGTGACTTACATCCTGCACACAGTGGGTGTAACGGCAGCGTATATCTACATGCGAACGAAGAAATGTGGTGGAACGCTATCTTCATCCAACGTCGCCGAATTTGACGGAGAGAAATACGGTGATATGGAACTGCATGGCGCTCAGCAATCGAATGCATAAAATGTCCTCGCGACTCACTTCTACCATGCACAGGCTTGACCGATCATCGATGGACAAATATTTATCTGGTTTTTCATGTTACAATTCTTCATCTCATAAGAAATGCAAATTGGAACACGCATCCAGGAAGGATCTGAGGTATGTTCGGTAAATAAAAGCTCCTCAGGGCTCGGTACTGGGGCCGATCTGCATATACCGCCTTCTCCAGTGTCAGTTTCTCAACCACCTCGAAGACGCGTCGGATAGAATCACACGTGTCTGCCATATTGTAGGTGAGAGTTTGTGAGGTGTGAGTGGCGGGTTCCTACTTGTGCCTTTATTCTGAGAAAGTAAAATCAAAAGGAAAATGACCTTTAGCTTGCTTGTTCGAGACAACATGCCAACTACAAGGCTATCCAAAAACCTCTTGAGTCCATTATGTCAGCCAAACGCGCACCAAATTTGCAAGATGCTCGACCTTTCAGCAGAATTGCTGGCAATGACAACGATACATCTGGACACGTATTCTCCAAAACCACCCCTCCCTGGCTACTCCCACAGACATGCCATTGAATAGGAGCAGTTGCCTCGGCCACACCTTCGCTTTCGAACAACACTCCGGTGAAGATGCGCCTTTTCGGGCAGCTGCTTGAACTGGGTCATGACGGTCTCGCGTTATGTAGTTCCCTGCAGAATGGGAAGTGAGGTTGAGAAACTGCAGAAATCCATGTTTTTTCTTTTTTCAGCATATCATTCAATCTGTAGCATTAGATACACTGAAGAGAATGTGGGACTCTTATCGTACCCACACACCCTTTCACAACTCCTTCAACCCAATCCTGAGCACCAGCAAAAGAGCGATGCCTCCCGTGAAGAAAAAGTAGCTCGAGCAAGAGTATGCAGAGTACGACAAGAAGACCTGGCACCAAAGGCACCTACATTCGCTCTAGGGGACGGGAACGCGGACAAGGAGGCGGAAGAGCTGATACCGAGTCCGAACTTTTGTGTCCACAGAGGATTTTGTTCAAAGAAAAAAAATTGTGGATGTCGATGTTTATAAGCCCCGAATGTGTCAGCTTTCTCACGCGGTAAGCTGCCTAATTTGGACTGCATACCGGCCGGTCAGGGCGAATTGCCGACCTTTTTAGCCTGTGACACCTGTCTCTCTAAAAGCCCTTTTCACGACGTCGAGATCGTTGTCTGCAATGTCCTACTCGAAGCCGGCTACATTATCAAGACTTACAGATGCTACGTTGGGCTGTTTCTCTCGACTTCCCCAATCTGAGTTTCTCGATCATCTCATCCGGTTTCTCAGTACCTGGAGTGGGAGCGAGTATGTCAATCTGTCCAACAAAGACGAGTTGCTGATCTCAAAGTCCTTAGCAAGTTCTTCAACATCATTCAATGCATTGCCAGATTACTTGCTGCGTACCTGAGCTTACGCGCTCGTTTGCAACATCGCGCGGGACTTCGACCCAAGCCTGTAAGCAATGCAGCAGTCGGATGCACCAATTTTGCAAGGGTCGTTTCAAGGTCGAGAACTCTTTATAGGTGCGAGACATGGGTTCTGAACTTTTTGGACAATTCTGATGGGTGGCCATCACAGGTTTTGGGGTTAGTATGCTGATATTCCGAGTCGCACCACAATTTCTGACTCAACAATAGGGCTCATGCACATTGTCCAGTGGATGGGTGCACTGGAACGTAGCCCTCAGCCTACACGGAGCCTGCTCAATATCGAACGACTCCAAGGGTGGTCAATGTTGGGCTACTACCCCCTCGAACACTTGAGCTTCCTCCGATCCAACGACATTATTCCTTCTCAACTTTCTGCCCGTCTGTCGCCTTTAGCGAAGCCGAAGCAGCTTAACATTGACGCCGGTGAACTAAGCCTGTGGTCATGTCGTTGCTGGGCTGCATATGTTGTACTCCAGTTCGCACACCTTCGGGAGCAGAGGAAGCTTCTGCAAACAAGACAGCGTAACCTGCGAAAGGCGAAGGGCTCCAGCCTGAGTAGGGCTGAAAAGGAGGAATTGAAAAAGAGCTGGGAAGCATATTGGAATGGGCTCATATTGAATGTAGCCAACTTTGCACTCGCGCTTAATGAGTATGTTACCACCCTGTTCCATGACAGAAAATATCTCATTCTTTCTGTAGCTCGTCAAGAACAGGGATCATGGGTAGTGTGCGTGATTCATCTCTAATACTTCCCGTCTGATCTAACTGGCAATTCTTAGGTCTGGTACGATTTACTCACTCTGTTTGCAACCGCGCTCTCCTTCAAGAGTGGATGGGAGGCAACAGCCCTACCTTCCCAGCCTCAGACCATTGAGGAGCCCACCATGTCTGAAGCTACAGCCGTCGGTTATGACGCTACGCTAAACGACGGATCGCAATAAGACATTCGACATTGGTAGTGCTATTTTGTCGGAATGGAAGTTAATCACTGGTATTGCCAACATTGTACATGAAGATAATCAATCAGATGGATGCTATGTTATGTTTGAATGCACGATGATCACGTCAATCCGATGTTTTTTTTCTCTTCTTGGTGTTGGTAGCGAATGGGGCAGGGGAGGATGATGGCGACCTAGTTGATACTACCACAGGTTTGGCCCCTTTGGGAGTAGAACAGGGTGGTGGTGCGGGTGAAGCAGAATGATGAACCACACCATTCGATTTCTTAGGTTTAGCAACGCCATTCATCTTGCTTTTGGTGGCCGGTGTATCTGAGAAAGGCAAGGATTCAGAGTTGCGCAGTGGCGGATATAACCGAGACTCACGAGTGACTGACTGGGCTTTGAAAAGCTCAACAAATGCCTTCATGTCAACATCCCTATCATCTGTAAATTTTGGCGAGCGAGAAGTCCTGGCCGGGGCTTCATCTTCGTCCTCCATCTCCACATCCTTGTCGGTAGGCTTTTCGGGTGCGGCTAATGAATTGTCTGGCCTGCGTTTCATAAAGGCATTCATCAAAGGAGCATACAAGCTCTCGAGGGGTGGCATGAGGTGGACCGGGCCATCCAGAATACTGGAGCTTTCGAGACCGGTCCACGCAGAAGGCGTACTTTGTATAGGATGTTTGGATGTGGAATCGCTCGAATTAGTGAACATCGACGAGCCAAAAATATCTTGGAAAAGCGTCCGTGGTTTATCGATCGATGCTTTAATTTCTCTTGCGCTGCTTCCCTCCAATATATCTTTCGCGTCGTCGCCGAAACGGACGATCATCCAATCGTGTGTTATACCCATGAAATTGAAAGATGACGATGAAGAGGACCGGGGAGAGTACCATATCACGCTTCGTAATCCAAAGGGAAGTGAAATAGACCTAGTAGGTGTGGGCGCTGTTGCACTTAAAATGTACACCCGGCTCTGGGTAGCTTGCTCCTGGCTTGAGGTGAAGAGTGCGAAAGTCTCATCATATGGACTGGGTACTAGGGTTTGAACGAGGACATTGATACTGTACGTCCAGCGAACTGTATAGCGGAAGTCAATAAGGTGGACAGAAGATATTATTGAGCATACCTGATTGCAGAACTACGTCCCAAATTACGACTTCCTTTCCGCCTAGAACCGCTAGAAAGCGACCGCGTCCGAGAAAATGTGCTGATTTCGAACTCGTCAACTCTGGCGAGGTGAATGTGCAAATCAGAACATTCGTCTGGGGGTCGTATAGGGAGACCTGACTTCCTAAACATACGGCTAGAAGGGTGCCATCAGGAGACCAAGTAGCACTTGTCGGTACCAGCGAACGGAATGCAAGCGAAGACCGAGCTATCCAAAACTCTGAAGTGAACCACGGCTGAGCGGTACTTTGCATGGAGGGATAAGCGACAACTTACCTTCGGAAGGACTTCGCTTCCAGGCATCTGAACGCGTTCTCCATACCTTCACTGTTCCATCGCGCCCTGCTGTAATCAGATACGATTCCGACTCGCCTAGGCATGGGCTAAATGACATATCCGTAATTTGGTGTAGACCGTGGGGTCTATCGATTCGCGTGTTGAGTATCCAATTAGAGATCTTTTTATCCCACTTCCAAAACTTCAGGTAGACTTCGTCTTGAAAATCAGCGTCTCCTGTCCGCGCATCTATGGAGGCCATCCATTCACCCGAAGAAGATACGGCAACTTTTTGAACTCTAGATGGTTCTAGGAGTTTTTCATCTCTCCGAGAGACTCTATTGGAAGGTGCGACTTCTAGTTCGGATTTCACTTCTAAGTGAGAGGGAGAGTATATTTGGAGGGATGAGGGGTGTGATGAAGGAAGGATGACAGTCGATGTTAAGGAGTGTGTCGCGAGCGGCACACTCAATGAAGACGAGGATGCATTGTATGTCATAGAAGGACCTTGTAAATTATAAATTCGTTCGTGAGTCAACGAAGCAGGCCTTGTGGGGTACGGAGAACGAACCGAGCTTCATCCTTGAGTAGCTTCTTGACACTCTGAGATTCGCCGCACTCACAAATACATGCGTTGCATCTGAAAGGCCAAGTAGGTATTCTTCTCCGTGTGAACCAGCAGGTGACAGCGAGATCGTCTGTATTGGAGCGCCGACGCGCGGTACAAACTCCTTTTTCCCGGAGTGTAGCTGCCATATAACTAGTACCGATTCCTCCCCGCCGCTCAGAAGATAGGCCCCATTGGGGGTAAAGGCAAGTGAGGACACAGCATGAGCATGCCAATGTAAATTGGCAGTCTGCGTTTTCTTCTCGACCTTTTTAGCCTTCACCATGACGTTCTCGTTTAAACAATACCATAGCCTAATGTTGCCTTTTACGTCTCCTGTGGCAAAATACTCCTCCGAGGGGTGGAAGGCCAAACAACTCAGTCGATCCGAGGAAACATATTTTGTGAAACCAAACTGAAGGGAGCCGAGATTAGCGATATAGACCTTATTTCCCGCTGCTGCTATAAGCCATTCACCGCTGGGGGAAATAGCAAGGCCTGTGGGAAAGCGTGTCTTCCCCACAGGAAGTATCTCCGATGGTTTCTGGGTTGTGGTGTGGAAGGTATCGTCGGTGGGCTTCACAGATAGTTGCAAGACGACGGAGTTGTCCTCTGTAGTATTCAGATCAGTAGCGCTACGAAGTCAAAAGGAATACAACGCACCACCGGAATTTTTGTATTTTGTGTTGCGCGTTGCCGAGACGAAAATATAGTTCTGAATCTTTTCATGTGCGGACACATGATAGATTGGCTGCCCGACAGCTATTTTCCTCAGTAAAATAGCATCCATGTAGTCCCAAAATGCCAGACATCCATTGGTTGACCCCGTAATCAGCTGAAATGGATTATGTGGATTGAGGATTGCGCAAGTCAACACGTCTGAGGGGCTTTCATCGGCGGTTCGAGGTGCAGACAAGGTAGATACGAGCTGTCCGGTAGTTGTAGAGAAAATTTTCACTGATTTGCCGACCAGATAGAAGTAATAGCTGCTCGGACTTCGTAAGCGTCGTGATTAACCTTGGGAATACCAGATACGCACCTGCCATCTCTGGTAAAAATTGGAGGGAACTTGTTAGTACACAGATCCGTCAACGATACCCAGTCCCAACTGGAGTCCGAAGCCAAATCCTCCTCCAGGCTCTTAGTGGTAGATGGTGCTTTTCCAGCGCGCCTCTTCTGCGACCCAGTATTTTCTTTAACCTTTCCTTTTCCCCTCTTTTGCTTCCCGGTACTTGCAGGCGGACTCGGAGGTAATGGTATGTCTTGGGGCTGACGAGACGTCGATGCCGCCATAGCAAGCAAGCAGTAATTCTGCTGATCGAGGACTGGAGGAAAAAATGAAGCCCTAAACAAATACAAAGTGATCTTCAGAAGCGCTGAGAACCAGGCGCCTATTTTTCACCATCCCTCCGCCGTCAATCGAAATTGAAAGTGCTATGTATAGTCATACAGTATCGTCGTAAGGTGTACAATGCGACGACGTTAGAAATCGAATACAGAACCGAATACAGAGGTCATAAATATATTATCTATGCAGTGTCCATCGGAAACATCGAACAGTGTCAGTGTACGAATCGCAAGACCAGGAATACATGTCACGGCTTGAACCCGACCAAAACCCTAAAGGAACGACATGGTGTCTGTAAATCTTCCGGAGAGGCATATCTTCGGGCTTCCAGCATAGCTTCACGTAGCCGCTCTTCCTCAATTAATTCGGCCTTTGATAAGGGTTCTCGAGTCGGTAATGGCCAATCGATATCCAGTAAGGAACTCCATAATGACATCCTATGTTTCATGTCCCTAACCATCAAATAGTCCAGTTCTGATCGTCATCAGCACTAATGGAACCACTCACGTCCGGTATCGCTCGATCAGTCTCTCAAATTTTTTGCGGTTCTGCAGTTCCTCCAACTCTTCATCATCTTCCCATCCAAATGGCTTCAACTCGTCTTTTCGATTACGAAGACGGTCCTTGAGCTCTTCCCATATCGCCTCCTGACACCCAAGCACCAAGTTGTACGATCGATATAGGTGCATTGCTAAAGAACGTTCATTCAGAGAATCCAGCTGCTCAGGGGCAATGAGAAGCGGTGGTATGGCATCTTCCCTGTTTTCGGTCAATGAACTGTCCAACATGTACAGTTTCTGGGGTACACATGACAAGGGGTGATGGGCAGAGGTGTCGCCGTTGATTGCGGAGTTATTGGTATCGGGACTCTGTGAGTCCTGAGGTCGAGGGAATGATTGAGATCGGGTGCCCAATTCAGCAGAAGATGCCCCCGAGCTTGATAAAGTCGATGAGAATGAAAGGGAATTCGGCCGACCGCTGTCAAGGCTGGCGGGAGAAGATGTGGTGGCAGAACTACGCTGGTCTGGTGCAGAATCAAAAAGCGGGTCGACCGCGTATGCCGTCGCCAGTTGAGGGGGAAGTGGCTGAAGTGGAGTGAGGGGTGGCATTGGAAAGCTGATTACGGGTCCCAGCGTTATGTGTCTGAAGTAGGTGGCGAAATAACTTGGTAACAATGCTTGATAAAATGCGAGACCTTTAAGCTAATCGTCGTTTCAGTAAATGCGAAACTTACCGGATGGTTTCATATTAATGAAGCGATGCTCAAAGACAGAGGTGTACAATGACTCGAGCAGCGAGTGATCGTGACTTGGACTTTCAGAGAGAGATTCTATCCCAGGAATCCCTCGCAATGTCCCGTCGGGAAGGTGCACAGAGGTGGATCTTCGGGGCCGTGCACGTAGAGAAGCAGTAAACCACCTTGGTAAAGATGGAAACATTACATCTTTGCGTAAATTAGTAACTGCGACATAACCTGCCAAAACGACCGTACGCACCGTCTTCAATAAACTCAATACACCCCCCCGGTCGAAGGACACGGTTGATCTCCTGCATATTGTGAGCCACTCGCCTACATCCTGGAAAGAATTTTCTCACCTCGAAAAGCACACCCCACTAACATTAAGCAACTATCAGTCAAAACATCTTGCTGAACTTTCGATAGAGCCCATACCTTGTTTTCCGGTACGCCACTTGCTATTGATTGTACGTGGATGTGGTCGAATTCATCGTCATCAAATGGAAGCTTCGTCGTCAAGCTATAACCCAGGCTGTCAGACACGCTGTATGATGAATGGTCTGAAAACGTGAACTTGCAAATTTCCGTGAACCCATCGGATTCGGTCAGCTATTGGTCTGTCGAGTAGTGTCAAGGGTATCTGAACGTTCACTAGATCAAATCCAACCTAAAATGGCGAAAGATATGTGTATGTTGAGCACGCCCCCGGGAATGAATTTAACCGAAGTCATACGAATTCGCATTGTGGCCATTCCTTTGCGGCGTCAATCACCCAGGTGCCAGTCTAATGATGCATTGAGTTGATATAAGGTTGTGAATTGGTTTGTCAACGCACCCCACAACCCAAGTCCAGGCAATGGCGGGGTGTCTCAGCTCCTGCGGTTGGATTGAGAAATGAAATGGATCCTTTTCGGAGATGCTTCACAAAGAGGTTGCCCAGAGATTCCCTATGGAGGCATTTACAAGTCAGTAACCTATGACCGAAGGACAGGGCGCGACGCACAGCTCGAGGACGTATCGGTCGTAAGATAATGGATATGGCGCCTTCTCCGTACTCTCAATATGAAGGCGCTGCCCGTGCTTTTTCACGAATTGCGTTTCCTTCAGTCTCGTGGCCCTTCTTCCACCGTTATCGAGTGAGAAAGACTTTGCAGTTGTCGAGGTTATGGTAGACGTGCGAGGGGGTGAGGAAGAGACCGTGGAACTAACCGAAGGACCGGTCATGAAATCTTAGGACGGGGTATACAGTGAAAGTTAGGAAGAAAAGTTTGCAACAATGGTCGAGAATGTCGATGGCAGATATCAGTCCATGGGTCTCGCTTGACGAGCAACTCGATGATCAAGAACAAGCCAAATAATTTCATCAACTGATCGCGGGTTCACAACGTCTCTCATTCCTCAATCAGACCGTGACACACAGGAACTGCACCATCCAATCATTTATCATCATGACTCGCCGGAAACCAATGTCGACTCGTCAAAAGAAGGAGGAAATCAAACTAAAACGTGCCATAAAGCGGGGGGATGTTGATCCACCTCCGCCTAAGCCACAGCAGCATCGCAGGAAACGGCCGGGAAACAGCCAGAATAACGACAATCAGGCCGCAGAGTCTTCCAGGAAGCTACAGTCATCCTTCACCAAATATTCGGCTACTTATCTCAAAGAGACTCAGCTATTGGCATCGCGTTTACCACTACATCGGCCAATCCAATACGTTGACACTGCAATCTACACGGATCAGAAATGGACCATTCCTGTCGAATCGGAACTGGCAGTGCTGACTTGCCCCCGCCGACCAAAATGGCGTTTTGAGATGTCAAAGAAGGATGTGGAAGCCAACGAGGAGGGTCTTTTCAAGAAGTGGCTCACTCAAACGGACGAACTTTGTTCAAAATGGGTAACAATGCGCGGAGATCCAGAAGTCATGAAGTCCGCTGAGGAGTCTATGCCTCCCTCAACAACGTATTTTGAGCGAAACTTGGAAGTTTGGAGACAGCTGTGCGTCAAAATCTAAATTTATTACCTGCTATAGTCGATATGCACTGATGATATCAAGTTGGCGTGTCACGGAGATTTCTCAGATCGTCCTTGTCCTCCTCGATTCTCGCTGTCCTCTTTTACATTTCCCGCCCTCACTCGCAGGTTTTCTGAGCAAGCACCAGGTCATTCTTGTCTTGACCAAAACCGACATCTGTGGCCCAGTACGAGCTGCAGCGTGGACGTCTTACCTTTGCCACCACTTCCCTCAGTTCCCAGTAGTTTCAGTCATGTCTTATGTATCAAAAGATCAGAGCGCAGTTCACCAGGGACGCGCCCAGTATCAACCTCATATACCGGAGACTTTTAGGGAGCGCCTGGTCGCTGCCATGAAGGAGCTGCATGCAAAATTATTGAAGCCCCCAGAGAATGCAAGATCAAGCTGGAGACCGCACGTAAAGCGAGAGATCAAATGGGAAGAAGCACTGGCTCCGGGAGACAGATCTGGCATTGTTGTCGGAGGTGCACTTGAACCGAAACCAACCGAAGGGGAATCACAGGAGGAGCCGCCTTTTCTGACGATAGGTCTAGTTGGTATGATAATAGTCCCATCACCTCATCCTTTGATTGATGTCGTGCACAGGTCAACCCAACGTCGGAAAATCTTCCTGTATGCTTCATACTTTCATCCATAGGCCAACGTGCTTATGAATCGCAGTATTAAACGCTCTATTTGGTAGTCATAGAGTCAAGGCGTCGAGAACACCAGGAAAGGTCAATCTCCCCCCTTAGAATAACGGCTCGCAGCTTTACCTCGCCTTGCAGACGAAGCACTTCCAAACCTTATTTTGGACATCAGACATTCGTCTCGTTGACTGTCCCGGCCTCGTCATGCCGAATTATGTGCCTATGGAGATGCAGGTATGTTTAACATGCATCATTGTTTCTAATTTCTCTGGAGAGTTGGTCAGGTTCTGTGCGGCGTACTCCCAATCGCAAGGCTTCCAGCTATACCAGCATGTATTCATTTTGCATGTCAACTTTTGCCACTCGAGGAAATCTTCGATCTCATACACCCCAGTACCCTGGTGCCGCCCAAAGAGGACAAACGTACTTGGCGGGAAGGGATGACCCCAAGAGTGCCAGAACTCATCCAATGGACTGCCATGGATGTCCTTGTTGCCTATGCCGACAAGAAGGGGTGGCTTACAGCGAAAGCAGGACGACCCGATACGAACAGAGCAGGGAATGCAAGTAAGTTAATCATACACCTTCAACCCTGAGCTTCGCCATGACTCTTTTCAGTTCTGCGGGCGCTAGCCGAAAATAAGGTCCCCTGGGCGTTCTGGCCTCCAGGTACCTTGCCCGAAACGATTGAACTTGAATCGACGGGGCAGAAAAGCAAAGGTATCTGGCTTGTGGGCAAAGGATTATGGGAGGGAGACGAAGAAAGCTCTGATGAAGAAGATGACACAGTTCAGGACAGAGATGACGACTGGGACAGTGAAAACCTCAGTGGAGAGGATGGGAGCGAACAAGATGGAGATGATATTATCCCGGTCAAGAGTCAGACCATCAGCAGTCGCTTCGCAGCGCTGCAGGTCGATGATGAAGTGTCCGAAGAAGAGTCGGATGATGACATAGAGTAAACACAACGGCAGGCATATTGTGCTTCCGAGTTCTCGTTCTCTCGTTGTATTATGCAGCACAGATCATGCGCAAAAATCACGAAATATTTTCCGAGCAGCAACACTTCGCGGAAATAGGCCGTTACTAACTATTCTTATCGACCTCTGCATCTGATTGTACACGGTCCGTGGCGGACTGCGATCTTAAGGTACCGTTTGGGATATCCGGACGCTGGGCTGGTGTGAGGATCGGGCTGGTTCGCGAGACGATAAGGGTCCGAGCCTCTGCTAAAGGATCGAAGACGAGGTCATGAGGCTTGAGAGGGATGTTGAGAAGACTTAGAGAGAATAAATAAGGAACTAGAATAGATGCATGGTCTTTAAATACTAGTGGCTATTGGACTGTAACTAGGATACTTGTAAGGGCTGAAAGTCCAGATCAATACAGCTGGGAGGTCGCATTCAGAACTATATTATGTAATATGCCATGGCCGGCGCTTACGACAAAATTTGACCATCTTAAATGTTGCAAAATGGGTGCCGCCAAACAGCCCTACCGATATTTAAACGAGGGCTCCGAGAGCTCAGCAGACCTAACCCAACGTTGACTCCACCATGCGGCTGACATTTACAAGCGTCCTCCCTCTTGTTGCCGTTGCGACTTGCCAAACGGTGTACCTGGCGGGTGATTCCACCATGGCCAAGTATAGTGATACTCAGCAAGGTGCGGATTTCGTTGCGATGTTGTACTTCAGAAGCTAATGAGCATTCATGTAGGATGGGGTGTTTTCTTCGGCAACTACCTCAACATTCCCGTCAAGAATTTGGCTGTTGGCGGAACTAGTTCGCGTTCCTACACTGAATCCGGATTGTGAGTCCATTTAATGAATTCAGACAATATGAATGACGCGATTCTTTAGGTTCAACACGCTCATCAGCCAGGTGAAAGCAGGCGATTTCGTGGTCCTTGAATTCGGCCACAATGATGTTTCTGCTGGAGCAGTCGACAACGGCAAGCAAACAGCAGTTGGCGATGGATATGATATTACAGCAACAGTCAAAACTGCAAAGTGAGTAAAAGCGTTAATAACCTCAAATGTTAGGGCCTTTTACTCACCTGCAGCTGCTTAGTGGGAGTTCAATTGTTATCCATAGCTTCGCGTACTACATCGAGAATGCTATAACGGCCATTGTGGATAAGGGAGCCACTCCCGTCATCTCCTCCTTGACCTCGACTAATGACTGGGCGAACGGTAAAATCGTAACCGGAAGTCGGTTCGTGGATTATGCGAAGAGCATCGGGATTCGCAAAGGCATCGTGTACATAGATCACAACGGATATGGTGGTCAGGTTAGTATAATATTGATGTGTTTCCTGACTCGTTGTATTTGTGACTCATACTTGCTCATACCTTTAGGCCTTCACCGTTCTAGGACAATCGGTCACCAACACCATGTACCCTAATGATCATCTCCATACCAATTCTGCTGGCGCAAAGGTAAGCCTTCATTTTGTGTTGGACCCGAAATTAGCAAAATTCACGACATCATCAAAGGTTCAAGCTGAGGCCTTCGTGAGAGGCTTGCTCTGCAGCTCAAGCACTCTGAAGAGCAAAGTGAACTCCGCAGGTCAAGCTGTCCCAAGTAAGCCCATCTATTTAGCCCAGATACTTGGCTGATTCTTTGCCAATAGACGGTTGCCTGTAACAGGTCGTCTAGTTAATGGTAAATGACACGGGAGAGAAGGGTCCATCTTAGTATTCTTTGTGACATTTGAAACTCGAGCTTGTCTCCGCCAATATGTCGGTCGAAGTGTTTCGAAATTACTAGAGTAACCGCGTGCGTAACCTGCAAGATGACCACCTGTCGCCTGTGTACATCCAGCACTTCGGTACGTATCTGTTTTTACTGCAATGTGCTGTGAATCGCTTATATGTCGGTATTGCGAAGCTGGGGCGTTAGCATGGTGGTGTGTAGTTCTGCGATCAAGCGCATCTTCTCTGGCTTCTCCAGGAACAATTGGGACTTTGTACGAGCGCAAACGCCGAGCGTCATGAGTCTATCGAGAACATGTGCCTAGAGTTTTCACCGATATTTCCTCCTCGGACCGCGACATATGCATTAAACACATCCAGTTATAAAGGACAACGTTCTTGTGTAACACCTTAATCATATGATCGTCATGCGTAATCTCGCCCTGGTTATCACGGCTGTGTGCTCAACGGTTCTAGCTCAGACGGTCTATCTCGCGGGAGACTCGACTATGGCTAGAAATGGAGGGGGTTCGGGAACTGATGGTTTGTTACTTTGTCTACAGCCTCCTAGTCAACCTACTCATGTGTATTCTGGCAGGTTGGGGTCAATACTTGCAACAGTACATGAGCATCCCTGTGGTCAATTCAGCAATTGCTGGAAGAAGTTCACGAAGCTATACCGACGAAGGCCGTTTCAACAGCTTGATTAACACTGTCAAGTCTGGAGACTATGTTGGTGAGTTCCGTGACTCTGCTCATTTTACAGCGATCCCTAAGTCATTTATTCCAGTCGTCGAATTCGGTCATAACGACGGACTCGTGAGTTCCATGACTGACTCTGCTCGATTCACAGCGTTTCCTAAGTCATTCATGCAGTCAGGCACGACAGATAACGGTCGCCAATGTGCATACGGGGACGGATATGACACCACCGCCACCGTCACTACTTCCACGTAAGTTCAATCTGGAAGCCAAAGAAACCCAAGCCACTCACCGCGTTTTTTTCTCAGCGGAAGCCAGCTCATCATTCACACCTTCCCGTACTACGTCCAGAATGCTGTCAATGCTTTGAAAGCGAAAGGAGCCATTCCTATAGTTTCCAGTCAAACGCCAAGTAACTACTGGACGGGAAGTTCGATCAGTGCTGGGCCCCGATTCGTCGACTACGCCGAAACGGCTGCTAGTCGTACGGGGGTGACTTACATAGACCATTATGCTTATACAGCGGCTGCATATAACAAGGTACTGTTGATTTCTCGTGTGGTGTTTTCGCGTTCTCATTATTGCTATCTACCCGTCCAGCTGGGACAGTCGACTGTCAACACATACTTCCCTTTGGATCAAACTCACACGTCGCCCGCGGGTGCAAACGTTGTCGCACAGGCTTTTGTTAGGGGACTTTTGTGCTCTTCAAATGATTTGAAGAGTAAGGTCAATTCCGTAGGGCAGTCGGTACCAAGTAGGGCGGTAACTTTTGGTCTTCCTTCGGAGCTGATCATTGAATTAACAGATGGATGCCTATGAATGTGGACTTTCTTTATGGAGTCCTTGAAAGTCGGGATACTGTTATTTCGTAAATATGGCACTGAGGTACATTATCTATCTAGCAAGAACGTCGCATATATTCAAGAATACCTCGGCATCGCGACTGCGCTATTGTAGGCTGACGAGTGCGGGCATATCCTCGTCCCAGACCCCAGAGAGTCCGCTGCTCCGAATCCGAGCCATGAATCGTTGCATCCACATCGTACGGATAAACTTGAACACAGCATTCCAGGAAAAACCTTCGATTGACTTCGTTTACTTCCCTCAACGTGAAATATGCCGTATATGTACGCGTCCTAGCATCTTATTCACGTCAGACCATCGTTCGGAGTGAGAGACCGGTACATATTATGACGGAATTTGAGATGTAGTAGTATCGGCAACCTCGATTCTCGACACCGTCCGGAGAACACATTTGAAAGATAGATTCTGTTAGTAGAGTCAATTGAGACATCCCCTCAAGTCTTCTCGTCACCGGTTGACCATTCTAAGACTCACTGAGCTCCCCCGGGACCGAGACTTGGCGTGTAGTAGAACTGTAGAGGGCCAAATTCGCTGCGCCTCAGAGTTTAACATCTGCCTACAAAAGACCGATCAACAGAGAAATACGTGCTTTGATCTTGGAGACGTGATAGCGGGATTCAAGTTTTGCGATCGTCGGATAAGGGTTTGTGGGCGTGGGAGTGTAGTGTATCGCGTACACTCAGACTCGGTCGGACCGAGATTCATCTGACGTCTAACTGCACGTCTGGGCATCAACAGTTCCCTAAATTTCAGGCATCAAGTGATTTCAGGAAGCCAAAGAGAAACCTACAACATGACAACACTAGCCGCAGTTGGAAAAATAAAGCTACATGATTTGAAGTCGGAAGAGAGGTATATATCAGATACTAGCTACAGAGAGAACGCAAGGTGAAAATGAGGATGTGTCGTGAGTTTCAAGAAGGCAGGTAAGTAGAAATAGTTCAAACAGAAATCATATGCAACCAAGAAAGAAAACTTGCTCATGCCACGGGAAGATGAGCATTGTCCATATCCAGATTCATATTACCCATTCTCAAGTCGAGCATCTGCGGATTCACAGTCGTCATCTTGTTCCAGCCTACAGGATCGAAAAAAAACATGATGGGTGTCTGCACGTCCCCAACGACGTGTGGATAGGGGTTTTGGACATTGTTATACATGGGCAATGACGGAGTGTCGGGGTACGAAGGTGAAAAATGGGTCGGGTTGGGACTCGGTTCGTACTTGTTGCTGAAATCCATAGATTCATGTACTGCGTCGTTGCGGAAGAGCGTAGGGCTTTGATCGTGGATTGTTGGCGTAAGCAGCGTCGAAGGGTAGAATGATCCACCGTGCAGGCTCTGTTGCCACAATAAAGAGTTGGGTAACGGGGGTTGCAAAGAGTTCATCAAGGGCGTGGCAGTCTGAAAGTAAGGTTAGCCATATTATGAAGGTCAACGGCAAGCAATACGTACGATATTTGCATTTGGGTCTGGTTGCTGTGGAGGTAGAAGCGAGTTCAAGAAGGCCGGTCCGACTTCAACTTGTTCTGCTTCACCGCTAAGAGGAGACCAGCCGCAAAGCATTGGGCTAGGACTGGTAGCGGGAGTGGAGATCGAGGAAGAGGAATAAGGCGAAAAAGAGGAAGAAACGGATGATGAGGGTGGTGGAGAAGACGGACTGGACAATGTATCTTGTTTAGCGACGCGTTTGTGGGTCCTCTTTCGAGGCTGAGTGATGCTCGGAGGAACGACTTGGACTTGGACATTGGGCAGCTCATTCACGGCGCGATTCAACTCCTCGCCGCGTTTTCCAGCCATTAAGAACTCTGCAACCTTTTTGCATCTCTCCAGGTCACCTTCACCGTTCCGCTTCACCTTCCTCCGTAACTTGACCTTGGTCATGTTCGGCTCGAAACGATAGTTGGGGTATTTCTTCATGTGCTCAATTTTCTCCCTGTCTGCTTGAGATCGATAAAGGTCTTTTTGAGCTTCTGGAAGCGCTTTCCAAAGATGACCGATGATGCGGGAAATGTGACTTTGATCATGCTCGACGCTTTTGGGTAGCAGTGAGCGCTGTGAAAGGGAATGCGAGCGGAAGATCATGAAGGCATTGCGGGGTCGAGGGATACGCGAAGGATTACGTCGACGCGTCAAGTTGGAACAACTGGACGGTGATGATGGCGAGAGTCCGACTGAGGAGAAAATCGTCGAGTCAGGCGAGGGAAAAGATGCGAGGTCAACCGAGAGCGGTGATGGAGGTGATGGAAGTGATGGATCCAAGGCCGCCGACAGAGTAGACGGTGTAGCAGTAGCAGTAACAGAATTGTAACCAACTTCCGACGGAAACGCACAGAGGTCAGTATTAACCGAAGCAAGGAGAAAGAGGCAGGATGAATTCACCTGAGGAAGAGGACGAGTGCATGTCAAGTGGAGGTAAAAGCCAAAGGTGCTTTTGGAAATGAAATGAGGTCCAGGGGGATTTATAGCCATTCCTTGTTCTTCTGGTCTCTGGTGGGTGGAAAAATAACCCCTCGTTAATAGCACATGCATGCAGAGAAAGACCTGGCACCCTCGCTATAATCACAAACTTTAACCAAATCAGGTTGACAGGGACGAGTATCAGATCGATAGGCCCCCCACTTCATCACAATGGCACCCGACTCCCTTCACACATCATCACATCATATCACAACCTGTAACCTTTGATGAGCTTTGAGCTCAGGATCAAGTAACTCACGGAGAAGATTCCAAATGGGCGAATACTTGGTTCACCTATGGATCCGAATAGGAAGAACTTGAAAGAAGAAGAGGAAGAAGACGCGTCATACTACTCTGCCCAACTCCTCACGTCCGTTGCCCATGGATTTCGAGTAGAAAGACTTTTGCTTCTTTTGGTGGCAAGCCAAATTTGGGACTGCTGACGCTCGTTACGCGTTGCGCGTCGCGCCCCATGGGCTTCGACGATTCATTAATTATAATAAAGGAAGCGTCTTATATTCAGAGCATATATATGAAGTGACTTCTATAGCCCTGAATATGTCATGACTTCACGAGAAACAGCACATACTGCAAATAGAGTCTGTCGATATTTTTCGTTTCCCG
Source organism: Moniliophthora roreri (assembly GCA_001466705.2). Lineage (NCBI taxonomy): Eukaryota > Fungi > Basidiomycota > Agaricomycetes > Agaricales > Marasmiaceae > Moniliophthora > Moniliophthora roreri. Next base: position 2,102,513 of record LATX02000001.1, on the reverse strand, counting down.
ACGCGTCTTGCGCCCAATAGGTGTGAGTATCCTTCTGAACATCTCATGGTATAGACTTGTGCAGTATTTACAGGTACAGGAGAACACTTCTGAAGAGGGTGAGTTCAGCCCGAAGAAAAGATATTGTATGGAATGCCCGAGGCTCGCAACAAAGGTAGTCCAGGGTCCATGGCTCGGTCCCAGACTTGCCGGGAAATCCGGAACGTCGTAATCTGGCAGGTGGCGGGAATGAGCAGAGTTCAGCCTTGTAACTGATGGGCAACCGTACCCGACACGCAGCGTGACTGAACACCAAGAACTACAGAGATGAGAACGCCCTTGGATGGCAATCAGTCAGACAGGCTGTATAAACGCCACAGATATTCACATGAGCGGTGAAATTCGGAGTCCATGCAGTGCACGTGTACTACATCGAAATTATTACTATATCCGGTAACATATCACATTGTCCATAATGTCATCGCTGACGGACCCACAATCAATTGCAACACACACAGTCCCCACAGAGTCCACAGAGTCGGCCTACATTGATTGCACCTTGGATTGCACATTGACGATGTCCGCCGCTGACGCCACTTCCTGTTTCATCAACAAGAAATCAGCTCTTTCACGTCACGGAACTCTATTTAGCAATGGCGCAAGTCCAGCCAGAAGTGCCGCAGAACTCAAGGTCGCTCTCGGAAACGCTCATGCTCGCCTCAAGCCAGGTGCATCTCTCTTGCAGAATGAATCTGGCCTCGACTCTCCCACGGAGACAACTGAACTCGAACGGGCAAAACCTCGAGCTCGCGTCGAAGTGGATCTGATTCTGGACAGACTCGTGTGTACTCAGGGCGGATATCTCAACGGCGTGGTTAAAATTCGAATCAGGAGACGAGCGAAAGACGAAGGAAAGATTATGGTTTCGGGTGGTAAACTACGCGTTTTAGGCTTTGAAAGCATACAGAACGAAACTCATCGTCATCTTTTCTATCAACAATCATCATCTCTAGCAGAGGTCGCGCCAGTTTCCATGGATCTCTTTGAAACGACACCCGATAACGGAAGTTTCTGCCAAGTCAAGGAAGGAGTGCATGCATTTCCCTTCTCAATGTTCCTACCGGTCCAAGGACAGTTTGGAAACGCCAAAGGAGTGATGCCTTTGAATTGCGGTGCATCAGTACGATATGTCGTAATGTTGTGTGTCGCTCGCAGTTCTCTTGCCAATTTCTCCGCTGATCCTCCGGTCCTAGCTCCATCAAGGTCAAGGAACGTGAAACCGGAAGACGTTCTATTGCACATTTTTATCGCGACTGCATCGTTTGGCCTCGTCTAAATCCATCTACTTGTTTATCTCCCTCTTCCAAGCCTATCCAAGCTACGTCATCGAAATCACTCTTCATGGGCGGAAGCGGCAAAGTCACTCTTGTTGCGGCCCTGCATCGACACGAATGGGTAGCTGGCCAACAGTGCGCAGTGAAAATCAAAGTTATCAACCACACCAAGAAAGCGATAAAGAGCATAACACTGACGTTGCTTCGCTCCACTACTATATTCAAGACTGATGAAGACGACCCGCGTTACGAACCTTCAGCTGTCCAGAAGCAAGTGGCAGAGAGCACGCTGGAGATGGGCCAGCGCGGTGCACGAGGACACGCCAGTGCTAGAGGGTGGTGGACTGGCGTCGGCACTGACGAAACCCTGGAATTTTCGCATCTTCTCCTCATCCCTGCAGACGCTTTAACGATCGAGAGATCTAGATTAGTCGAAGTCAAGTATACACTTCGTGTGGGTGCTAGCGCTGGACCCCTCGCCTCTTATCTACACGTTTTCTTACCGCTCACTATCATTAATTTCCTTTCCGTCGATCCTCCTCCAACTTTCCCGGTACTCGACCGGAACTTTTTGAACCTCGATGCAGACGAAGAAGATATTCTCTACGCGCCGCTTACATGGCCCCGAAGGAGTCGCCAATCAGCCGCTGGTCATTTCGAAGATATGTCTGTTCCCTCCGGGATCGATCAATCCGTGTGCCCCGACTACGAGGAGTTTGATGATGAACAGCCTATTCTCGGAGATCTCCCTTTGGCCGATGACGACGATGCTTTCGTACATCGTGCTCTTGTACATATGGCAGTAGACGCGAAATATGCGGAACATGGACAACGGTTCTCTGACCTCTATTACGCGTCGGTTCAGGAGGGGCTAGCAGAGATAGGAAGGAGTGCATTGCAATCTCAGGCTGAAGCTCTATCCATTGACACCGAAGACACCACGGAGGATACCCCTACTGTAGACACTCTCACGTCCCCTCACTCCAGGGAATCCTCTCATTCCAGCCTTCACGATCATAATATTTCTTCTATGCCGAGGCATTCAAGGAAGTCAACTTTTGCTCAACGTGTTCAGCAAAAGCTAGAAGAAAGCAAAGCTCTTGGCCATGCAAACGAAGAACACACCGAAATCATTACTGCGGAGAAGAGACCTGAAGTAGTCACTCGGCAATCGTCAGTTACTTCCGCTAAACTGAGTATCCAGAGGTCTTGTTCTGGCGACTCGTATGCTGAACGCATGCCACGCTCGACAACAGGATCGTATTTCAGGCCTAGACACGAGATCCCAGATGAAATTGAGCGATTCGAAGACGTACAAGAAGATCTTTTGGAAGAACGGACCGGATCTGGACTGACCGCATCTCAAACCGTTCCGGGGTTGTACCAAGGAAATAAAGAACCCCAGTGTAGCCGCATCTTTGGACCTAGGCCTCCTCTCAAAGCCTCTCGACCTCCCTCGGATATGTCTTCCGGAGGCGAATCTGATGATACATATGTGACGCCTCTTGATTCCAATTCGCCTGTGGACGAATCAGACAGTGGGGCTCCACCCGCAGTACGCATTGCACAACTCGAGTTTGGACACTCGGTCGCGCAATTCTATCATGTCCCTCCTGCTTCAGACTCCTCGTCGACTACTAGACGTCCCGGGCGTGCTCGAGCACAGACATTGTCAGCCTTGCCTAATCCACGTGCTGATATGGCGGGTCTTCGAGCGAAGAGCGATTACCCTATGTCTGACAAGGGATTTGGAGCTGGCTCGGTGAAAGATAGAATTCGTCAGCTCGAGGAGAGATCGAGGGCTGCTGAACGAGACTTGGAGGCAAATGGGCCTCTGTGAAGGGGTACAATGCACGAGGTGAAGTGGTCATTCATTTCTTCTCGCTTGTGCGTGAGCTGACGCGTTAGTACGTGTGGATGTCATTTTCTCAATCTTCACAGCGTGTCGGTATGTCATGATACACACGAGGACTTCTACTTAAACACCTACTCCACACCAGTGAAGCATAACCAATGTCAATTGCTATTATACGATACGAAGAACGCCTAGTGTATGTACATAGATTGTTGTAGAATTAGCGTATAATGTTACATGTACATACGGGAGTAGTATTATCAAGGAAAGTTTGATCTCTCGCGATCGATTTCGCCACGCATCGCGGAAGAAGATGATAGCCACCCTTGGACCTGCCGAAGGGACAAGTGGGCAAGGAACGATCGCGACAGCGATGTGAATACAAGCATAATGAAACACAGTAAGAGAAACGCTCAGAAAAATAATGCAATATAATCCAGGAAAGATGGAAAAGACAACAGAAAGAAAGTAAAGGGTAATGGCAGTGAGGACGCTATCACGTATTCATCCACCAAGCACAGCTAGTGCAGATCTCAGCTCTTTACGAGCTTGCTCTGCATCCTCGTAATCCAACGCACTAATTGCAAATCGACAATGTTTCTGCGCTTTGGCGATAACGGCCGGTGTTAGCTCTACCTCAACCGTCTTAGGTTCGGGAGGGAACATATTAGTAGCCGCATTTGCCATGGGCGGAGACATTGGTGCAGATGGAGGTGGCGGAACGGGTGCTGATGAATAGTGATTCTGTGGATGCACAATCGATGGTGACGCTGCTGCGGCAGCTCCTGTTGAGAAACCTAGTAAAGCTGGATCAAAGGAAGCAGGTGGGGGCGATATCGATGGAGGTGGGTTGACTGGGTACGCAGCATGATGGTTTGCTTGCGGAGGAAACGATGGGGCTGGCGGTGGCGGACCGGCGCCGACATTGGAAGAGAAATGTACTTTCTTTGTAGGACTCGAAAGACTGTCTTTTCTTTGCCTGCCAGTACCAGAGCCAGTGTTGCGTGCACTCTCCGTAGATCCGTTGCTACTATTGCTTCCATCATGGGTGTGACCTGCACGTGTAAAACCATTGCTGGTAAGCGGCGAGGAAGTATTCCAAGGACCTTGCTGGAGACTTGGGAACGCGCCAATGTTTGGTGGTCCTGCATTGTTGACCCCTTCCAAAGGAGTACCGGACACAGTTGTAGCACCGGGCGTAGCAGCTGTGCTCCAGCTTCCTGGGGAAGACAGGTCAAAGGACCGCTCGTCAAGAACAAAGTTTGGACGTGGCGGTGTGATAGGCTGCGCCGGAGGCAGTTCATCTAGGACTGGGGGAGGTGATGGCCTTTTGATCGCAGGTGGAGAGTATTGCTTGGGCGAACGCGATGTTGGTGACGGGGATGATGGTGCATGGGTTGGTGAAACTGTGGAACCAGACGTAGCTGGTTGAGAGGTGTGTATTGATGGTATAGCAACACTCGTATCGAGCTCGGGTGTTAGCTCTAGATCTCCGCCTGCTGGTCCAGGAGTCGGCTTGCGACCTTCCCTGAACGCCTTGACAATATCTGCAGCCTTCCATTTGGCATAACGAGTCTTCTCCTCGACCTGCAAAATATTTAGCCCATAGAACAATGCCGAATGATTCAAGACATACAGATTCCGAGATCTCTGTCTTTGGAAAGGTTCTCAAGACTTCAAGGAAGTTGGCCGCAGCCAGAAACTTTTTGGCGGTAGAACTAGATCGGAACATGTATGAGTCAATGATATCGATGGATGTGTATAGCATAGATAATCACCGAGTGCTTTCTCCTCGTCTGTCCTCGTTATCTGCGGCGCCAAAGACCTTGAGAGCAAAGTTCTCGACATAAGCCGCACTGGCAGCTTCCATGTCGATCGCATCATTGGGCCCAATCTCTTCCTTCATCTTCTCCAGGGTACCTAACAGCTGCGAAAGGTAATCGCGTGACGCTGTATCCCTCGCTTTCGCCGATATACCTGTCTGTGCTGCATAGTAAGTGCACCAATATGCAACGATGGGTTCTTTCAGATAAAGTTCATCTGCACGTTGAAGGTAGGGCGTGATGACCTTGAGAGGGGGAGGGACCGCTGGAAGATTGAGCATCTTGAACATGGCTCAGGCTGCGAGAGATGTAAAGGGAAGAAGAAATCTTATTTATACAGCGGAAGGCGCGCAGCTGACGGCTTGTGAAAGAAACTAGAAATAAGAAAGAAAATAAAAATAAAAAAATAAAAAAAGGCGCTCGGACCAGTATGACGTCACCATTTTTCATCTTCACAGATGCGCACTTTCCACACGACTCGAAAGGTGTTCTCAACGGTCGTGTTGAAGTTTTAGCTCTGAATTAGGCTCTATGAACCGACTAATCGTCCTTTATTTTTCTTGCTTCCGGGGTCGTCATCTTTCATACTCAAGGTTCCGCACGAGCGTCCCACTCCATGGACTCCAACTGACAGCTATCTGCACACCAGTCATACGACCCTTGGCCTGATTAATCAACCCACCGAATACTGATGGTAACATTCTCGGCTTGAGTCTAATCTTGTTACAGCTATTTGCGGGAATATCAGGTTGATGTCATGAGTGGATGAGTGTTGAGTGAGTAAAAGGGCCAGCATGCCATATGTAACAGCGACAAGCAGTCGCAACTGAGGCTCGCAACTCACTCATTCTACTCTTACGATTTACATGACAACAGCCCGAAAAACAATTCGTTGTTTTCATTATTTTTCGCAAACAGCTGTGACTCTCGGATTGGCCCCACCAAACCCTACGTACACTAATAGGGACTAGCATACCTGATTCTTGATTCCATCAAACACCTGTAGCTCTTGGACTGAGGATTTCACATCTAACATCACCCTACAACCCAGTGACGACCCCTGTTATCTGCTCTGTTATCTGCTCGGACGTGCGCAATCATTACGACAATCTGCTCTAGCTGACATTGTTTCCGCCAGCTGTTTCACTATTGCCGTACGGGTCTGGATTTACACTTGACCAATGAATGCTGCTAGAACATGCATTTCGGTGATTCCGGAACCCCACAGCTCAGGACCCGTGGTACAGCACGATTTCCCGACAACGCCGTACCACTCGTCTCAAGGATTATTGTTGCATTATAGAGAATGTATATCCTGCGCCATAGCGTCTGCTCTACAGCCTCCGATGGTGGAAAACAAGGTTAAAGTAACGAGTTATGGAAAGGGAGAAACACCCGATATCTGCGGTCGATCTTTGAAGCTAGATACCTGTATGGACAGGCAGCGTGAACTAGACACCAACAATGTTACAGCGACATGCGTGCAGCTGTCGTATATTACACCTATATGAATCCCAGCAGCGAATGAGAAATGTGGAGCTAGGAAGATTCAGCTTAGAAATGTAGCGCCCGATGATAGGAATCCATATGGCAATGGATCTCGTCCCCGACCTGTGACAATCTCACAATACTCCAAGCCTCATGTCCTCCACGAGGATATGTTGATCGATGAATGCTTCGGGCCTAAAACTATAGCGCTGTATTTAGCAGCATGAAGTTCGAGGACAAAAGACTCGAGAACAATGCTTGCCCAGAGCGGATACATGTTTGAGCCAGGGTAAAAAACAAGAAGAGGAAAAAATTAAATTTCCTCGATGAAGGAAGGAAAATGGCTGATATGCTAAAATAGCGAGTATCAATTTCTCTGACACTGTCAGCTGATCCAGGAAGGATACAGCTCTCGGCAACTAAAAGCCAGGGCGATACCGGTTTACATTACCAGTGTGAGAATCCCATTCACACCCACTAGCGATTGGTTTCTAATTGTAGGCAATTAGTTCACAAATCTTAAGTCTGTCAAAATATTAGTCATACGTAGTTTTTTGACTCATTTGCATTTGAATCTAGGCAGAACATGCTATTCAAGCGGTTCCTAGATTCCAGAGATTGTTTCAAGAACATGGCAATTCTTGCCGGTAGAAAATCCCTACGTTTTCGAACGCGTTTTGGCATCTGAGAAATCATCGGAAGCTAGCCGGACCAATCGGATAGTTGCCGAAGGGTTTTTTACACACAAAAATGCATCTAAAAACCCGGGCTTTTCTTTTGATCAACGCGTGTCGTTTCTCAAAGAACGCATCGCTGCTGGATGTGAAAAATTCGACCTGTCTAGATTCGGGTCTAAATAAATTTTGATAGGACTGATAAACTATAAATGGCTGAAATTATTGTAAACTTTTATTTTACAGACCCATTGCCGACAATTAGAAACCAATTGCTAGTGGGTGTGATTCACAGCAAAGAATTCCAGCCTCGTGTCGTTTCAAGGTGACACAAGAAGAGCTTATCACGGTAGTGGACGGAAAAATGGACCCATAGTTAGATTCTGTAAGTACGGAAATGGAGGATGAACACGAAATTCTCGCTCTGCCTCGTGTATGCGGTATAGGTGGGGCGGTCCCAAGGTCTTAGAAGCAGGACGAAAGAGGAGTATTGGTGCCAAAAACTACGGTCAGCGTTACGGCGTGTGACCTGAGTGAGGGTGCCACTTCAACGGCGGTTGAAAGCTCCTGTTGTGGACGTGGGGCTTTCCACTAAGTGGTGAGAACTGAGGACACGCTCGGGGGGTGAAGTGGGGGACTGAGCTCCCTGTGTAGAGGAAGCTATGATCGGTGTTAATGTGGTATGGGATGATTCTTCGTTCAAAATTGGCGAGCCTGGAACTGAAGTAACGGACAATGGTATGGAATTGTGCCGCGACGAGGGGAAATGAGCTTGAGGAGCTTGGAGGGCGTGGAATTCAGCCAATGCTTGAGACAATTGGTCAAGCTGAGAACCAGTCAACGAGGCGTATTCTGCACTCAATTAAGGCGCACGTCACCTTCTGCATGATGTCGTTGATACTCTCCTTTCTCCCTTCAAACTGGTCTGCAAGCCGAGCAAACTCTTCTTCCCTTTCCTTATTTTTCTTTTCCTCTTCGTCTGCTTCAGCACCAACGTCAACACCTTCATCCTCACCTACATGCTCGGGATCATCCAGCAGGGTTGTGGTGCTCGTCATCTTTTGCATTTCCTCGCCCTTGTCCCGCTTTCGTGCTAGACGCGGCGATGATTTGGCTTTATTCTTTTTCCCTTTTGCATCTCGTTTAATCCCAATCCCTTCCATATCCATATGCAATTGAGCTATTTCACTCTGCAAGTCGAGAACCCGGGAAAGATGTGACCATAGCTCCTCGTTCTTGTTGAACTCATCGCCGGATGGCATCGGCTCGGTGGTGGAATTGGGGTCTGGCGGTACCAGTTTACCCAGTACATTGCCTGTGAAAGGATCTATGACGGTATCCAAACCATGGCTAACTGGCGACGAAGCAGCTTCAAGGATAGGAGATGACGTAGATTTGTGAAGAGTTGCATCGCCTGTATGATTCAACTGCTCGTTCTGTCTTCCTGAAATGCTAGCAAGCAGAACGTCGTGAGGTGTCGACAGGGAAGCTGCTAATGTATGTCGTTGACCTTTGATGTCGTCATGTACGCGGGCCGAAGATGAAGCGAAAGGTTCATTATTCTTGTCAATTCCAGAATCTCTGCTTGTGCTAAACCATGGCCTGCCTAGCATGATGGATTCAGATGGAAGATGAAAGGCAAGAAATCACAACTCAGCAGACCAAAACAGCCCGTAGCACGCGTGACCACCCCACGTGCTGAGAAATCTTTCAGCCACCCCGAGGCGCGTCGAATTCTCCGACTCTCTTTTGTTCTCTCCCACAAGCCCAAATTCGATCGTTCAATGGCAATGGCCTTTGTCTCAGATTTCATGGCACTGGCTCTTGGTTCTCGCGTTTATTAATTGTTCTCCATGGATTCAACGAGCTTGCCATTATAAATGGCCTCTATTCTCAAGCATTTTCCCTTGTTTCCCAGACCCTGACTCAAGTTGTACTCATGGACGGCTTTCCTCAAGACGCCGCCTTCCCAGGCCCACAACGTTTTCCGCTGTCTTCGTTACCTGAAGATCTTCATGAAGCATTTGACGACCCAGGAGCCATCGAAGGACAGGGTACAATAACTACATTGCGACAATACCTTCGTGCAGCTGCACTTCCAGCATGTCTTCGCTTTGGTCAACGACCTATCGGAATATGTCCAATGTTTCTGACACCGTGGCCTGAGAATCCAGAAATGAAACGTCCGTTAGGAACAAGGGTCTTGCAAAAGGCGGTCACTCTTGATAAATGGGACTTTTCCCGGAACGCCAGGCGATGTAAAGTTTTCACAAATGTACCTTCTTGCCCGAATGCTCATGATTTGCGCAGACATTGATGAACTACCGGAACTCATGATTCGAGTCGCTCATTCCGGTTCATTGAAGATTCCCGCCGATGCAATAGCCGAACTGGACAAAGACGAGGTTGAGCGGTATTCTCGCATTGATGGCTTAGACGATCTGCTTGAAATGCTTCAAACTACCCTCTTGTCAACAATAGCCGAGTGTATTCGACTTATAGAGCGGATGCAGCGCTCTGCATCACTTTACGACTCGTTGAAGTTTGCGAGGGCAACCTCACTCTGCACGGCTCATCACGCTCGATGGGACATCCTTGCGATGGTATGCGCTCCGACACTTGATTGTATATCCTCTGCTCAAGGTCTCCAGCGGGACGTTGCTTTTGACAGGATGACTCTGGCCATAATTGTCGTACCACCCTGGGAGCTGAGCCTGAATGCCTTCAGACGATTTGCAGCTCCTCGTGACGTCAGTACTTCTGCTCTGTCTCTTTCGAACGATGCTCTTACCGCGATTGCTCCAACAGTTCCCCGGAAACCTACTCGACAGCATGCCCTCTAACCCTGCTGACTTTATATCTGATAAGTTATGGGCAGTAGTGAGTGTTATCCTGCTCTATACCCTTCGTCGTATAGCCAACTCGTTGACAGGTACACGATGCCTGTCATGAAAGAGGCCGATATTTTGTCGTTACCAATTACACTCACTGGGCGTTCGGTCGCTTTGCGCAAGGTAAGGAATTTCAACACGATGACAGTTCCACCTATCCTCATACTCGTGCTCAGGCTGGAACGTGGCTCACATCACAGAGCCAATTGAAGCAAGAATGATAGAACTCGAGGGTAAAGGAGTAAACTATGCTGCTGATAATGGCGTTACCGTCATTGAGTCCTTGCTATACTGGATACAATTGGCGAGAGGGGCAATTCCGCTCTAGCCAGGTTAGATAGTAATGTTCATGGAGACGTTCATCGCGCGTTGCCTACAGCCACGTATCGGTCTGCAAAACGCTTGTCTCAATGTTGTTCATTAACGCTACAAATTCCAATGTTTCCAAACGGCCTACTGTTCAACAGTCTTGGGTTTTTGGTAAATCCTATGCAGTCGCAGGTATCTAACCTCTTGATTTGTTACCCCCGTAGCGATCTGCCGCACCCACGATGTCTCCACCGACCCTTTGAATACTTCGCTCTCCATAAAACCATCCTCGGAAAACTCGTGTATCGCAAGGTATTTACATACCTTCAGCGTACCCACACCCTCAAGCTCCCCCTTGTTCAGGTTATCAAAGAGCTTGTATCTCCTGCATCTCAACCATCCAGGAAATTTTTGCAGATAAACAACATGCTCCTCCCGATACCACTTGTTGAAGTCGTCCTCTATCTCTGGTTTCACCTCCGCCCCAGCAAGTAGTATGAATTTCCCGGGGAAAGACGACGGTTCAACGCCGTCACGGACATACGGTTCCTCGATAAGCTCGTATGTCCTTCGGTTCAGGTATTGGACCCTCTCTAACATTTCGTTGTCCCTAGTAGAGGCTCTCTCCCGAAGAACCTGGAAATCCGGCCCATTTGCGACAGATGGTTCGGATATGTCGTAGAGGGTCAAGTACGAAGGATTCTGAAAGTCCGCGGCCTTGTATCGAATGGCAGTGAAGAAGCCAGGGACTGTAAGCCTTGCTGGAGAATGCTCATTATCGTACCAATCTGAGTATTATCTGTAAAGTTACTGAATTGATGTGTCAAGCCCTCAAACGCTCACCGTAATGCTCCTCTTCAGTCATCTTGTTCCCGGGCTCGATGAAGACGAACGACAGGCCTTTGGAATTGGTTGACATCTTAGCTGGTCGAAGAGGATAGCTACGTATATTTTTCTCTATGGGATGTTCATTGCTAACGGTCCCGCCATCGCGGACCGTACCGGTGCCAGTTTCGCGTCAGTTGACCTTCATATCGCGATTGGTCGAATATTCATGCCTCTAGATATGCTCTACTTCGCTTAACTTGAGGATTAGGATGCAGAAGGTATCTACGGTATCCCCCGAATCTATCCTATCCTCAATGGTTAAGGTTGTCAAACATTAAAGTTACTGACTCACTCTCGCAAAGATAGCCGCAACAATATCGAGTCATTTACCGCAAATATGGGTAGATCACAAGCTCGAGTTCGATGACTGGTTTCCGCATCGGATACGACAAAGCTTTCATGTCCCTCAATCAGGCGCGAAGTTCTGACTCGACAGCGTCCTTCAAGTTAGCTCCTTGAATTTCCATGTTTTCTGCGTGTGTTCAAGGCCCTGGCAGTTAGTTTTTCATGTTCATTGGTATCCTCTGTTCACGAGTCCTATCTCTATATTGTGGGATTCGGAACAGTAAGTTGAGTCAGCTAGCCTTTTCGGAACACGGTGCCGGAGTTGACTCGATCAATGATCGCGAACCAACATAGATAAGAGGACAAGTCAACAAATTTTCCTCTCCGCTACTCTGACCTTCGCCAGGTGTAATGCCCTTCAGGCAAATAGGGGATCTTGTCTCTGTCTCCCAGATCACCTTTCACGAGTCGCTGACGGACTTTTCGACCTGGGATTGGAGTCCAGTCAAGAGAACGTATGTTTGTTGAACTTCCACGTCTTTTCGGCTCATAAATTTCCTTCAGTGTTTTTTCAGATACTCTCATTTTCCCGACTTACTTCGCCCTTGCTTCAGCCAGTATCCTTTTTGCTCACATATGCATCGCGCTTCGACGTTCATCCGCCAATTCTGAAGAACAATCCCGCTTTCGACCAGCAAGTCTGTTTTTAGAAGTTAAGGATCACGTCGAATATCATGGCGGGGCGAGAATATTCGGATTCAAGCTCGTCAGACTCATTTCCTCACTCACGCTTCTTGCACTATCTATTGCAACTCTCGTGGTGCAGGAACTTGATACGACAGATCCCAACATGACTGGTCTGGACACGGGCAACACGGAATATGAGATATCCAAGAAATGGAGTAAACGCCCGAAGCATCCAAAACCGCACTATCAGTTCACAAAACGGGAATGGTTAGAGGCCGCCATGTGCTTGACTTTCGTGAGTGGTAATAACTCATTGGCCATTTCTATGACACTCAGCTTTTACACACTCAAAGTTGTACACGTCGTTCCTCGCTTTGATCTCGGTTACCGCGAAGCCGAGGTGGAGCAAGATAGTTATTCGTCACCTGAATTCCCTCTCCTTTGCAACATTTGTTGTCTACTTCTACCGGGATGTATATCCGCTCGCGACATTCACCAAGCATCCTAAGGATCAGTTGGAGGGTTGGTTGCTGTGGTTGAAGATTGCTCTTCTTAGTGTTTCCTCGATCGTAGCCCCCCTTTTGATTCCTCGGCAATACATTCCCGTCGATCCCAAGGTATGCTACAATATGAACCTGCACAATAAGAGATGATTGAGGAATCGTTTGCAGAATCCACGTTCCACTCCCAATCCGGAACAGACGACCTGTCTTCTCTCGCTGCTTACCTACCGTTTCCTCGATCCCGTTGTCTTCTACGCATATCGCGTACCACATTTGGCATGGGATAAATTACCACCGCTGTCGGATCGCGATCACACTCATGTCCTGAAGCAGCGAAGCTTCAAGGTATGTTTCGGATTACTTCTCGAACGCCCTCTTACGCTTTCATATCCAGCATCTGGACGTGTTCTCCGGGGCATCGCGAACACGACATCTTGGATTTGGCCTCCTACGAATCTTTCGTCGCGAATATGTCATTCTATGTCTATGTATCCTTGGCACGGTCTGCGCGAATTTGGTCAGTCCTATTGGAATGAATCGCTTGCTTGCATATTTGGAGCACGGAGATGACGGCAAGGCGACTGTTCAACCTTGGGTGTGGATCCTGTGGTTGTTCCTGGGTCCTGTGCTTTCAAGCTTGCTTATTCAGTACTATGTCTTTATTACGGTGTGTTCCATGCCAGATGTTCGGTTGTGCGTTTTTCATTCGTATCCAATAGACGAGGACCCTTGTCAGAACCCAAGCTATCATAACTCAGCTCGTTTTTGAGCACTCCCTTCGCATCCGAGTCAAGGCCGAGCCCGCAGATTCAACCAGTGGGACTTCCACACCTGCACCTTCAACTCCAGAAACGGCTTCATCCTTGAACGAAGAGAGATCAGATAACAGCGATGCAAGCACTGCTGTCGATGAACATGGGCATTCTCGTTCCGAGACGTTGCAAGGCAGTACTACCTCAACCTCGACTACCAAGCAGAAGAAACCAGAAGGTATAAAGTCAGAAGCAGAGCCAACTTCAGACGCTTCCAATTTGGTTGGAAAGATAAATAATCTGGTAACGACGGATCTTGACAACATCGTGGATGCCCGAGATTTCCTCTGGGTGCTGGTTTATGTTCCCGCTCAAATCACACTCTGTATGGTCTTCCTGTACATTGTCTTGGGTTGGAGGTAACGTCCTACCGCTTTTGGATCGACACTGGGCTGACTGTCCTTGTTCAGCGCACTAGTTGGTTTAGCGATGATGCTCATCACTCTGCCTATCCCTGGATTCATTGCGAAAGCTGTCCAAACAGTTCAGGGGAAACGTATGAAAAGGACTGATGCTAGAGTGCAATCTGTGACTGAAAGTGTGTTTCGCTATCTAGTTTCGCTGTCGCTTGCTTATTCCTAATAGCCATGAATGTCTTGCGAATGATTAAGCTTTTCGGATGGGAAAGGAAAATGGAATCAAGAATATCTGACAAGCGGGAGGAAGAATTGGTCTGGATTAAGCGAAAGCAATATTTAGAACTGTTGAATGGTACAATCAAGTACGTTGCTTATATTTCTGGCGTTTTGTCTGTGCTCAACAAATGGCAGCTATGTTATCCCAATTTTAACCATGGTAGCAACATTCTCCTGCTACGTAAGCGTATTTCGTCATTTGCAGCGCACCTCTTCTTTGATATCTGACCTATGGTATAGACACTGGTCATGAAGCAACAATTGAGCGCCTCGATCGTCTTCAGCTCTATGTCAGTTTTTGATATGTTGCGAGATCAGCTTCACATCGTTTTCGGCGTATTAACCGCTACGATTACTGGGAAGGTAGCCTACTTTTACTATTGTTTCATTCTAATGATTAACCACTGGGAAGGTATCACTCGATCGAGTTTCCGATTTTTTGCGAAACGTATGTGTAGCCGTTCTATTGCATTGTGTTTTCAGCTCACGCCCATCTTCAGACGGAACTGCTCGATACATTTGATGACAAAGACCGGGACCCAAACTTCTTCACTCCTGCCGACCACAGCGACGAAATTGGTTTCCGGAACGCAATCTTCACCTGGTCAAAAGATGCTGACGGCTCTTTGACCCCATCGAAGCGCCGCTTTGTCCTCAAGGTAGAAGATGAACTTATATTCAAACGTGGTTGTGTCAACCTGGTTATTGGCGAGACTGGAAGCGGAAAGACCTCGCTACTCATGGCATTATTGTCCGAAATGCATTTCGTCGCCATTGGGCCTGACTCTTGGTATAACCTTCCTCGAAATGGGGGAGTGGCATACGCAGCCCAAGAATCTTGGGTCCAGAATGAGACAATCAGGGTTTGTCACTACTTGGCAGTATTCAGTCGGACGCTGATCATTGTGGCAGGAAAATATTGTCTTTGGCTCGGAGTTTGACGAAGAACGTTACAAAAAGGTCATTTACCAGTGTGCGCTCGAGCGCGACCTTACCTTGTTCGAAGCTGGAGATAAGACAGAGGTCGGAGAGAAAGGTCTGACCCTCTCCGGCGGCCAGAAAGCTCGCATCACTCTAGCGCGCAGTGTCTATTCGAAGGCCTCCATCATCTTATTGGATGACATTTTGGCTGCTCTCGATGTTCACACCTCGAAATGGATAGTTGATAAGTGTCTGAAGGGCGATTTAGTCAGTGGAAGGACTGTCATCCTTGTTGTAAGTATTGTGCCCATATGTCGCATCCTGCTAACTACTAGAATAGACGCATAATGTTGCCATGGCGCGCCCGATTGCTGGTTTCGTTGTCTCGCTCAAGGACGGTCGTATTGCTAGCCAAGGAACCATGTCGGAAGCTCTTGACCATAGCCTTGCTCTGAAGGAGGAAGCAAAGAGGGATCAAGAAGCAATAGACCGTGTTAGAGAAGAAGTCGACGCCAAAGCACCCACAGAGACGGAAGCAAATGGTCGCCTTATTGTTGCCGAAGAGATTGAGGAGGGCCATGTTAGCTGGCCTGCAGGTGCGTCTAACTATGCCTTACTTCGATGCACCAGTCACTTAAATCACCTTCCCCAGTCAAAATGTATCTTAAAGGTATGGGAGGCACCCATTCATGGGTGTTCTTCCTCGCAGTCATCGGAAGCTTGTTGATTTCCGAGTTGTCCCATACGTCCCAAACGTGGTTCTTGGGCCACTGGGCATCGCAATATGGCCAAGTCGACCCGAGTCAAGTACCTGTCTTCAAGTATGTCGTTTCTTCATCATTCGTTCGGGTGTGCACTAACGAGTTCCTCCAGGAACATCGCCATTTACAGTAAGTGCGGGGGTCTGTAAAGATTATGTTTCTGCCGCGACAATTGTTATAGGCTCGTTCCTGATCGGTTCTGTCATTGCTTTTACTTCCGGCTATTTCGTATACCTGTTCGGTATCATACGTGCATCACGGAAGATTCACAAACAACTGGTTGAATCCGTACTGGGCACCACTTTAAGGTCTGCCATTCGTCCTTGATTTACTCAAGATGCTGAATGGCTCTATTCAGGTGGCTTGATACGACACCTGTATCTCGTGTTATCACTAGATGTACCCAGGACATCCGAGCTAGTGAGCCTTGTCCTTTTCCAAGCTAATTTCGTGCTGACTCTCTCCCAGTTGACGGACCAGTCGCTCAAAGTCTCCAGACTCTTACTGATTTGACTGTGATGTTGATTGTGAAATTCTTTGCTGTCATTGCAATAACTCCCATATTCCTGTTACCCGGTGGTTTTATCACTATCCTGGGATTAATTTGCGGTCAAATTTATATCAAGGCTCAACTCTCCGTGAAGCGAGAGATGTCAAATGCTCGGGCACCCGTTCTTGGACAGTAAGAGTCGCCTTCGCTTCCTTGAATGTAGCAAGGCTGACATATTTCCACAGTTTCGGCGCAGCAATAGCGGGTCTCAGTCAGTATGCTCGCATTACTATAGATTCCTCTGCTGATATCTGCGTTCCCAGCATCCATTCGTGCCTATGGCGTGCAGCAGCGTTTTGTCCAGGAATCAATAGAGCGTATCAATAGGTTCACTCGTGCTGCTCGCGTGTTTTACAACCTGAATCGGTAAGAATCATAGTTGATCCTGTCTCGACCGATGATAACGATCCTTTTTAGGTGGATATGCATTCGCACGGACCTTTTGGGTGCACTGTTTGCATCAAGTCTGGCGGCATACTTAGTTTATTTTCACGGACAAACTGCATCTAACACTGGTTTCTCTTTGAACATGGCGGTTGGTTTCAGCGCCCATATCCTAGTGAGTTCCCTGTTTGTGTTAAGGGGTTCGAGTCTAAACAAGTCCCGCAGTGGTGGATTCGTTTCCTTAACGAATTCGAGGTGCAAGGAAACAGGTGCGTACTACCAACAGTGAAATGGCAGGTGCCGGTTGGTGCCGGTTGTGGTGACCTTTAAGGTCTCAAACTAGCTGAAAAAGCTGAGACAAGTTTTTGCCATTTTACTGATGTGCTTATTTATCCTTCGTCTCACTGATAGTATATATTTGACAGTCTTGAACGTATTCAAGGTTATCTGAATATCGAACAAGAGCCTCGCCCTACTACCAACGGTCAGCCCCCTGCATATTGGCCGGCCTCAGGTAATCTCACAGTGGAGGGGCTGAGTGCAAGATATTCTTTGAATGGTCCCCGAGTTCTTCATGATCTCTCCTTCACAATTCGTTCTGGCGAAAGAGTTGGTGTCGTCGGTAGAACTGGATCTGGCAAGGTATGGGTTCATTGCAAGTTCCATAGACCAAATTCTGACTAACTTTATGTTACAGAGCTCTCTTACTCTTTCTCTTCTGAGGTGCATCTTCACGGAAGGAAAGGTATACTACGACGGTATACCCACTGATAAGATTAACCTCGACGCTTTAAGATCCAAGATTACCATAATACCGCAGATGGTGTGTTTCTTTTTGTAAGGCCTTACTCTCATCGCTAATCATAAATCAAGCCCGAGCTCCTCAGCGGAACATTACGACAGAACCTTGACCCCTTCGATCAATATGACGATGCTACGCTTCATGATGCTCTGCGAGCTGCCGGTCTTTACTCCTTGCAAGGAACTGTGGAGGAAGGACGGCTCACCTTGGAGAGCACGATCTCCAGCGGTGGGGGGAACCTGTCTGTAGGTCAGAGGCAAATTCTTGCGCTTGCGAGAGCACTTGTCAGAGGTAGCAAACTTCTCATTTTGGATGAAGGTGAGTTGGACCAAATCTATCAAAGGAAGAAAGATGTTGAGTTCGTGACCTCCAGCAACCTCCGCTATAGGTATGAAATATTGTGCAGAAACAATGGAGCGGCAACTGACCTCAATATACTCAGATTATGAGACCGACACAGTCATTCAGAACTCCCTTCGACGAGAACTACCCAATGATGTGACCCTAATCACTGTGGCCCATCGGTTACAGACCATCATGGATGCTGATAAAATTGTAAGCTTTTGCCTCTCCCTCCGAATGAGCATTCTCTGACGAGGTCCATCTCAGCTCGTTCTCGATGCTGGACGTATCGTAAGGCCTCACATCTTCGCAAAGTCTCTTCGGGTACTGATTTGTATTTCAGGTTGAATTTGACAGTCCAAAAACTCTCTTACAAAAGGAGGGTGGCACGTTAAGGTCCCTTGTGGATGAATCCAACGACAAAGACATCCTCTACGCCATGGCCGAGGGAAAAAGGAGCGCTTAAATAGGAGCTCGAGTCAATAGTCGTACAATGTTTATACCTTATATGCCGCAATCTGAATCTCAAATATATATTAAATATATATTCCTTTCGATTTTGGTTACGCACGTTAGATGTCAAGGCAGGTGTGACATGACGCGCTGTCAAATGTGTTAAGCGTTCTGCAGCATCGCCGGCTTGATACTTCGCTATTCATTCTTCGCTTTTTCCATGCTCATCGCCATAATAGGAACGAGGTGCTCTGGAAAATCAACAATCAAGGACTACCTCGTCTCAACCAAGGGATTCATAGCTATCAACATCGCGAACGATTCTGTAAATGGGGACTCGATGGTGCGTGCCATGCTTGACTTATGAATCTCTGATAACGAGATTGATGTTAGATGACAGAAAAGCTTTGAAACGGAGTCTACAGGACATCCGTCGAAGAGGGATCGATCTGTGGATACTGCAGCGAAACATCTTTCCTTCCTGTCTTTGGATACAACTCCAGCACCTTCACCGACACCGTATCATGCAAGATTGAGCTCAATTTCCGAAGATAACGCGACTTCATTGGAGTTTGCCTCGCCAGAAGATGTCTTCGAGCATATTACAACACATTGGCGAACCAACTTCGTCACCACCCACCTAGTTACGAGGGGCGTGGTTGAATTGTTCCTCAGACGGCCATTTTTCATGCTTTTGAGTGTGGATGCACCTCTGTTTGACCGGTTTCAGCGCTGTGATGAGTTCGTCTTGCTCCAGTGTTCTTCCGCTCAACCTTATGACACTTTGTAGATCGTGTTCATTGGAAGCTTTCGTGCGAGAAGACGATGCCATCCGATTTGGAACTCCAAACACACGGAAAGCCTCGTCCATGACAGAAATGCGCGATCTCATCAATATCTCCATCATGAATGACTTTTCGAGCCTTCCTGACCTCCACGAACACTTAGAGAACCTAGATTTGCCGAACCCTTCGCATTTAAGACCAGATTGGGATACCTATTTCATGGTTGGTATATTCAATTTGTGCACGGCCATCATTCCTCATCTTTCCTTCAGACACTGGCTTCGCTTGCGTCCCATCGATCTAATTGTATGAAGCGGCGCGTCGGGGCCATCCTCGTCCGCGACAAACGCATAGTGTCGACCGGGTAGGCTTCTGAAGTAGGTTTCCTTCAAAACCTCACCCACACCCTCAGGTACAACGGCACCCCTCGTCATTTGAAGAACTGTAACGAAGGCGGTTGCCCGCACTGTAACGGAACAAGCCGGGCTAAGGACGCTTCCCTCGAGTGCCTATGTCTACATGCAGAAGAAAACGCGTTATTGGAGGCTGGACGGGAGAGAGTTGGAGCAGGTTCTGTCTTATATTGTAACACGTTCGTATACAAGACGGTTCTTGCAGATATATCAGCTGACTTTCCTTGCTAGCTGCCCGTGCTTGAAGTGCACGGTAAAAATTATCCAAACTGGCGTTAGATCTGTCGTCTACAACCTGACCTACAAAATGTAAGATGCTACATCTATGATGGTTCGTGTCATGCTCTAAAAAGGAGACCAGGGATGATTCTTCAGCGCGATTATTCGAGGAGGCCGGCGTAGAACTCAGGCGATTTGATCCCAATATTAAACGCCATTTACCTGCACTAGACGGCCGGCTACGCTAGCATCATCCATTCTTTATACCAGCAATATGTACATACCCTAATCTTCTAGTTCCTTGAATATCAATTCGACGTTGCCTACAATGTCCCATGTCGGTTGATACAGGAATCTCGTAGAGCCGTCGACCTGCCCAAATGTTGAATATAGCGCCAGCCACACAGCGTCTGCATTCTTCAGCGCTGCAGCAATATACAAGTCCCTAGCGCATTGTTGCAACTCTTCGGATGCTTTTGAATGTAGGAACCTTCGGAATGATATAATAACCTGCCAATTCGAAGAATCCTGTGGATCTACTCCTTTGACCGCAGCTGTCATTGTCCTCAGTAATGACCGGTATAAACGATGGGAATGTGTATAAGTTGATTCAGTCCCAACAGCTCCAGGACCTCGTCTGGAGAGGGCGTTGAGACCATCTGCCTCCTGCAATTTCAACAGCATACCGTAGAAGCGCGGCCAAACGTCATCCCAAATCCTTCGGTACATGTAGCTTCCTCTGTGTATAGTGAGGGTCTCGACGAGATATGCTGCGGTACTGACGACAAAGGTTTCGGTGTCCGTGAGTCTGTTAAGGATGAACGGCCACGCAGAATGAATGGCAGGCATCAAAACATCCTCTGGTAGTACTGGAACTGATGCGCTCAGTAGCGTCAGAATTCGTGCCCGGATGACCGCAGATCGATGCGTCAAGAAATACATCGAGCGTGTAACAATCTGTTTCGTGAGAGCTTGTGCAGGTGTGGGGGGAGGTTTCTCATCATGATCAGCTTGTGCTCCACTCATCTCTACATCTTCATCATTCCCAGCATCTTTGCCCTTGCCTTTATCTTCACCTTCACCCCACGCCTTCCGAGGAGCAGGCCCATAATTCGTATTGTCCTCTTCAAAAAGAGGCTTGTTCCGTTCAGGGAACCAAACGAAAAATTCTTCCAACTTTTCTTTATCGGCCTGCCACGGTTTTAACAACGGCTTGTGACCTTCATCATCCACTCGCATCGCTTCACCTTCAGCTTCGATGACCTTGATAACCTCATGTAGAACCTCCACGATTCCTTCCACGATGGCATCGTAACCGTGATACTCGTCCAAGCGATCAAAGCATTCTTCTACGACATCTCCTGC
Source organism: Moniliophthora roreri (assembly GCA_001466705.2). Taxonomy (NCBI): domain Eukaryota; kingdom Fungi; phylum Basidiomycota; class Agaricomycetes; order Agaricales; family Marasmiaceae; genus Moniliophthora; species Moniliophthora roreri. Next base: position 2,081,355 of record LATX02000001.1, on the reverse strand, counting down.
CCTCTCGACAATGTCATTACCGACCAGATGGATCATGACGACGAGGACCTTGGTAGCGTCGATATCAAGCCACCTCCGAGTAAGGCGTCGTGATATCGAGTCCAAAACGTAGTCAAAATTAGAAAGTAAGAGATTTCCGGGAGACGCGTACGACGTGCAATGGGTGACGTAGTTTAGGGCTGCCAAGCCCGTGGTCGAGAGGAAGGAGATGGGGGAGATGAGGCTGTGGAGGATAGGGTATAACGTGTAGATGAGCAAGTGGACAAATCGAGACTGCAGAATGCCAGCGGTCACGGAAAGAAGCTGTAATGTAAAAGCTTTGTGAAGCATTGACTGGGAAACTTTGCGCTGCTTCTGTGGTGGTGGTGTCGAGTTTGTGATCTGGAGGGTTTCGTGCAGTGGAACCACACCTGTTATGTACTGAACCAAGTTAGCAGAAGTGTGTTCTTCGTCGTCACCACGTTTCTCAGGTTCTCCAGATAGATCATCATCCACTGAATCCCATAACTGTGCGAGACTCTTGGCTAATCCCCTCGCAAACTTCTCTAGCCGTTTGGTTGTCGGAAGGATCTGTACCTGCAGGGAAGCCTCGGAGGTAAGGTCAATGTTTGCAACGCCTTCCAAAAGCCTACAGGCACACCACAATCCTGCAACCGCCCTACTATGCTTTCCACTCTGCCCTACACTGGCGAACCACTCGACCGAGAACAATGCTACATCTCCAGCTGCTCGGCCAAGCGAGCGAAACATCTTGACCAGCGCATCATATGTACTTGTATTCGAGATGTTACTCAGGGTAGCCTGCGGAAACGGGACCCATTCCGATCCAGCACTACTGTCGTTCTCCAGCATGAGTTGAGCAGTTGACGTTCGTGTCACCGTGACGATCGGGTCAACAAACTCGAGAACTGAAAGAAGGCCCCAACCCCATTTTTCTATCCCGCCACTTGGACCGAGAAGTTTCCCGATTTCGGATGATATTGAGCGGAGGCCAGAGTGGCCCACCTCTTCTCCCGTGATTGCGAGTCGACATACAGAGTCGATGACCCCAGCTATGTGCTCCACCTTGGCATCTGCATGGGAAGGTAAGAGTATGGGGAGAGCGACTAGATTATCTCTAGTGCTTCGTAATAATGTGTGCAGCAGAGAGTATTGCACCTCGGAGCCCGTAGAGAACAGGCTAAACAGGGATTGAGAGGTCGCGCTGGACACGCTCTCGAGATCAGAATTGTATAAGGATAGTAGGAAAGAGAGTAGAAGTGACTGTGTTTGTTCCAATGTTCGGGGTGTAGCGCCGAGTACGACTTTGGAGAAGTTGGCTAGTGCTACAAGGGCTGATGAAGTGGGGTGCTTGACTAATGGGGAAAGGGTCTTTATGGCCATATGTAGCTGTGACGATGTTGCACGAAGCCACGAAGGTGTTCGCGTTGTGCCAAACGGACGTCCATCCGACTGTTTCTGAGGTTGTTTTTCAGATACCAGTTTCGTGAGATCCTCTAGATCGTTGACGGCCACCAAAGCACCATCTCGTATGCACACATCATCTCCGATAGCAATGACGATGGCTTCTTGCATGACCAGAAGGGATTGTGCGACGATATCGCCCTTTGCCCATCCTTTACCCCGAGCAGTCCCCAACGCAAGTTTGCACATCGTGCTGGCAACGCCTGGAAGTACGGTGACGACAAGTGAGTCCGGCAGATATACGTGTATGATGGTAAATGCCAGGTCGAGGGAGAGTTTTTGTAGAGACAGATTACGGCTTTCAGCAGTCTCTAGGACGGAGTTGAGAGTTTGGCCGAGGATTGGAATGAACTTGGGTGTGTTAGAGTGGTCTTTAAATATCTGGAGTCTCTTTTGGGCTTGTGTTGGAGTGAATGACCCGTCATCATCTCCTCTGGAACGCAAAAGCGTGAGCAAGCACTGAGCTGCCGCTGCCTTGGTTTCTTCATCCCGGTCCTTCCCCTTCCCCTTGGCTTCAAGACCTCCAACTACCGATCCGCTCAACATAAACAACTGCTCCCATATTTCCAAGTCACAGTTCCACCACCAGTCCTCACAGATGATGCTCAATCCTACAAATATCTTCTCGAGGACTTGATCAGGAATGGCAGGCGAAGGGTTTCGTCGTAGTATGGATTGAAGAGGGTAAAATATGTACGAGACGAGCGAGATGCTGAGAGTATGTCCCGAGGAACGAATATCGCGTAGATTATCGATGAGCTCAGTCAATAGTTGGAGGACAAGAGGTATGTTTGACGGATTGAGTTGTGAGGATCCGAGCAAAGGAACACAAATCGGTTTCAACTAGTAAATGATGAGTATTACTTTCTGAAAAACGATAAACTTGAAGACTTGCTTTATTGAAGATGACTTTTGACTGGTCGTCCATGGTTAAAAGGCGTCGTGATATTTCCTTTTTGACCCCTATTTCCCACGTGGCACAGAGTGTTTTTCACCCAGTTCCGGAGTTCCGACTCGACCTCGAAGAAATATTTTATACATAGCCCATGGTGAGTTCATTCTCTCATCTACCCTTCCTATCTCACTGCTATATACAGGGAGCATAATACCAGCTCGTTAGAAACTAGAGGATTTGAATCCAGAATGACCGTGGAGACACCTAGAATTCTCTTCGTAGACTCGTATGACTCTTTCACATTCAAGTACGTGTCCTACATCTTCACATTTGATCTACTTCTCACAAAAACACAGTCTCGCTTCACTATGTCGTCAGGCCATACCGGATTCTACAATTTATGTTATCAAGAACGATCAGATACCTATTCGTACACTCGTACCTCTTCTCAAAAGTTTTTCAGCCATAGTTATTGGGCCAGGACCAGGCTCTCCGGACAACCCTCGAGACATTGGAGTTATTGCGGATTTATGGAAACTATCAGAGGAAGACCTTCTACCCATCTTTGGGGTTTGTCTAGGTCACCAAAGTTTGGCCATCGAACATGGTGCCAAGCTAAAACGGCTGCGCGTAGTGAAGCATGGGCAGGTCTCAAGCATCATTCACACACGGAGCGGTCTATTTGAAGGTTTGGAGACTGTGAATGCAGTCAGATACCATTCGCTGCATGTAGAGTTGAATGGAGGAGACGTCGAACCTGTAGCCTGGGCTGACGATGGCGCTGAGAACGGCCCTGTGCTAATGGCAGCCCAGCACAAGTACAAACCATTTTGGAGCGTTCAGTACCATCCAGAGTCAGCACTCACGGATAAAGGTGGACTATCGGTGCTTCGAAATTTCTGGAGTCTTGCATGCCAGTGGTCTAGGGAAAAGGGCAGGCGGGTTCATGCTCTGCATCCATTATCGAGAACGACCCTCGGGGCAAGTTGGCCACACTTTCAATCTAGCATCTTCCCTGCTTCGCCTGTTTCACCCAAGCACACGATCGACACAATCATAGTCACGTCACATTTGTCAGTTCCAGCCGTATGCGAGCTGCTGGGCGTATGCAGCGAGGAATCTTTATTTGTCCTCCTTGACTCTGCAGCGAAGCCTGGTCGCTTCTCTATTATCGCATCGTTACTCCCGGACTCGCTACATATCCTACACTCTGTGGACGAGCCTACAGTCATCGTAAAACGGGGTGAGGAGGAGGCATGCGAGTCATTGGGCAGAAGTGATATCTGGTCGTGGCTAGGGTCCTTTATGCGACCAAGAGCAATATATTCGGGACACCCAGACATCCCATTTTGGGGCGGTTTGGTCGGAATGCTGAGTTATGAGCTTGGTGTAAGATCACTCTCAGTCCCACTGCGTCGCCACAGGAGACTAGACAACAAGCACTTCGACGTCAACCTGGTTTATGTGGAGAGGAGTGTCGTCGTAGACCATCACACCGGCAAGATCTATGTCCAGTCACTGATACCGGGAGACAAACTTTGGATCTCAGAAACGGCCCAGATGCTTTCTACCCGGGAAGAGCATCACATCGAGCTGATCGAGAAAGAATATTTAAAGAGCGTTCAACCGCCCATTGTAACCCTTCCGGATAGATCCCGTTATTTAACGTGTATAGAGGAAGCCAAAGGATATCTCCTTTCCGGCGACTCGTACGAACTCTGTTTAACGGCGAACACTCACGTCCGTGTCGCTCGAGGAACGACATCCTGGCAACGATACAAAGCACTTAGACGTAGCAATCCCGCACCTCACTCCGCATACCTTCGACTACACCCGAGTACATTCTTATCCTCTTCTCCCGAACGCTTTCTTTCGTACTCCCGGCCGCCGGGATCACTCTGTCAATTGCGCCCAATCAAGGGTACGATTCGTAAGGCTCCCGAAATCACACGAGCACATGCAGAGAAGGCGTTGAGGGGGAGTTGTAAAGAGGTTGCCGAAAACTTGATGATTGTAGACCTGATCCGACACGATCTACACGGAGTAGTTGGCCTCGACGTAGAGGTGAAACAGTTTTGCTCCGTGGAAGAGTACGAGACTGTGTGGCAGATGGTTAGCGTTATAGAAGGCAAGCTTCCAGCCCACATTCATTCGGATCTTGACGCTCAGCTTGGGTTGGAGGTCTTAAAGAGAAGTCTGCCTCCGGGTAAGGTGCTACATTAATTACCGCACAATCCGTCGTCTGACGATATTTGTAGGTAGCATGACGGGGGCGCCGAAGAAACGGAGCGTAGAGATTTTGCAAGGATTAGAACACCAGGATAGGAGTTTGTATTCTGGTGTTTTTGGCTATTGGTGTGTAGGAGGGGGAGGAGACTGGTCAGTGGCAATTCGCAGCTGCTTCCGCTATGAAGAAGACTCCTCTTCAGGGACAGCCGGTAATACTGAGGAGTGGACGATTGGTGCTGGCGGTGCTATCACTGCTCTCTCAGAACCCGAAGCCGAATGGGATGAGATGGTTACGAAACTGCAGAGTGCTCTGGGTGCGTTCGGGGCAAGGAAATGATGTCGGGGGTATATAAAATGGTCCTCATTCCGGCGATAGAAACCTCCAAAGGTTGCAATTGGTTGTGATTGGTTGTATTACTGAAGACCTTGACGTAGTAGAGATGTTGAACACCCGACTACTTGACAGCCCTATTAATTCCATGTGACTCGCCAAGGAAATATGACACAGCCAGCGGGGCGATGCTAAACGATGACCTCTTAAAGAACCACCATCTTCCGACAAGGCAGGACCTCTACAGCTTGGGGCTTAACCTGGGGATGATCATTATCGAGTATGTGTACATTCTGTCGGACTCGACCCTGTACTGAAAGCAATGCAGCGAAACAGCCAAGCCACCACTCGACGACGGTTTACAAGTTCCTGACCTGATTAACGGTCGTACTTCACCTCTTCCTCCGCCCACGCATCCAAGCCATCAGTATGGCAACAAATCATCGGTGACACCGCCAGGATACCAATCCGCGGTAAAGCCAGACCAGTCTGTCACGTACTTGTTTTCGCCGATGCCTGGCAATGCAATGCTGCTCATCCCTCCGAAGAATGTTTCCTCGACACGGCACCCCTACTTTATTGGTGTTGGACTCAACTGTTTCACGCCGTCATCCTACATCACTACGATACGGAAGTATGGCTGGGACGGCGAATTCGTAGGGGATTTCGAGTGAGTATGTGCTTCATTTCTACTATAAGGGTGTTATTTATGCATGCTAAAGGATAGGCACGAGCAATTCCAAAAACCCTAGTAGTGTCTGCCTACGTGGAAATGAGCATCCAATATCGGACGTCCTACTTTCCTCTACTCGCCTTTTTCGAAACGTCAGTTTCCCCGTATTCGCTTCCGGGAGACTCGAAACTTACTCTAGTGAGCTGTAGTTCTGGACATGGAAGCCTCTGGATCATGACAGGTCCGTTACATTACATTGGGATGACAGCGTTGGGGGCGGAATCATCACAGTGAGCGTCATTGCTGGTGTTCTTCATGTGTGGTGCTCATTCCTCCGTGCTTCTAGTGCTTCTCATCCAAAGACAGGACAGCAGGCAACCTACTGGCGAAATTCACTCCGCGAGGGCATCCTCGACGGCAGGGTCGCCCTACGGAGTTCCCAAAACTTGAAGTCACACCTCAAGGACATGATGTCTTTGAGGATATTCTTATGTCGGCGTTGATTATTGAACGCATACGCACTAATCCCACTACTTAAGTAGGGTTATCATACTATGGAGTCTTATATTACACTTCTCAATTCACTTTGGCTATGGGTTTTAGTTGTAACATTACACCATGTACTCTTTATTTCACTGCTTATGTTTCGTATGCTCAAATACACGTATGAAACAAGACCATGTGTATCACAGAGCATTATGACCGCCTCCGTACAAACGTTGGTTATTGAATACTCGAATGAATTACATCAAGCCATAAGCGCGATATGCCTCAATTCGCTGAGAAGAAAGCGGATGAGAAAACGTCTCAGGCATTATATGAGTGTCGACTTACTTCTGCACCTGCTGACCTACTTTCATCGGCTCATACACGACTTCGTCAACTTCATATTTTCCCATATTGATGAGGTCTGCTCTTAAAGCTCTCGCACGCTCGGCCAGAGTAGGGATTGGCACCAGATCATAATCCGAGGACAGATGCCAGAAGAATGTCGAGGAAATACGCATAAGAGGACGGTCCGGATGTTCGACTTTACGCTTCTCAACAACCTAAGACAAGGCTGGGTTCAGTTCTGAGTCAAAAAAATTGAATGATGTACACAGACTTCAAGGGTTCGTTCATTGACGACAACTTCATGGAAGCCGGCCTTGATAAGTCCTCCAGAGAGATGCTCGATTTGTTTTCCAGCTTGTACCAGCAGGTAGTTGCCGTCGGGAATCTTGACAGGAATGCGCTTGCCGGTGTTTCTTGCCCAAATGTTCAAACCGGGGTAGCGGGACCGACCGTGAATTGTGAGGGCCTGAAAGATGTCTGAGAATGATTAGATGGATGACTACAGGAAGAGGCGTACATTGAGGTCAGTATGAAAGCCTGCGAGGATGGTGTCTTTCTGGCCATACTTGACAAGATCGGAGGCAGTTGGCGCAAGAAGGTGAGGCCTAAGCAAATGCCATGAGCTATTGTTACGCTGGAAGCAATTCTTTTGTTGCACTGACCCGTATCTTCCGGCATCCCGGAAAGTATTCTCAGGCAAACCTAAGCCTATAGCTGCCATAGACGCCAGATCTTGTACTCTTCATTCCGTATGAGCGCAAATATCACCAGAAGTATCGAGGAAGTAATCTCACGCTTGTTTCATAGACTTGCCCCAATTCTCCATGACAGGCGTCCACCTCTTCCTGATCTCCGGATCTTCGGGAATCACATTTGGAGCATTCAGAACAGGATACTGCGTTTCATATGGTGGCTTGTCGGCCATCTGCCAGAAAAACCTGCATTTAGGGTCCGGAGCGTGTGCAGTAATGTCAAGAGGCCTCTCTGAAGGCTCCAGTTTCTCGATGATCTTCAAACACGGCTCATCCACAGCACACTTGGGCTTTTCCGTGTTCTCCAGCGTAACGCCCACTTGGTAACCAAGCTCTGGTCGTTCGTCCCTCTTCAAGATGTCGCCGGGCTGTGCAAAGTAATCCTCGAGAAGGTCCAAGAATGTGGAATTGTCTGACTCGGAGACGCGTGAATCACGTAGCAAAAGAGCACCGAAAACGATCAGTGCGTCTGCAGCCTACCGGTAAGGGATGTCAGAGAGATTCAAAGTCAGACATATAAAAAAATCACCTTCTTGCATTCATCCTGCACGGCACTGGAATCTCTAGGTTGAGAGAGGAAAATATCGAGGTCGATGATCGGGAGGTCCATGATGGTTGCGATTCAAGAAGAGCTGCGTGATAAGGAAGCCCCGCCGTCCGCCAACGGCTGATAGGTTAGGCTCAAGGCTATCGGGCAGTGAACAGATATGCCATGTGGGCTCTGGCATGACTAGCTGATGGAAATAGCATAAAGCAATGCGGCAGCGCAGGCGTCACAGCCACATCAGGTTTCCTTCTTTTCCTTTCAGTCATCTTCTGTAACTGTCTTTTTCCAGTTTTCACGACTCGCCACGATGATTAAAGTATGTTTTTTTCGAGCTTCTGTGAGCTCATCGACTGACATCTGTGCTTCAGCTATGGAGTATGAAAAAGAACGAGGACGCGGCCAAGAAGAAGCCCAAGACTACTGCTGCCCAAATTCGGGTACAGAAAGGTATATGGCCCGTTATTCTATTTTCTTGAATTTTTGGACTCATCGTGCACATGAATATTCAGATTTGACAGAATTAGATCTCCCATCTACCATGAAGACCCATTTCCCTGACCCCGCTGATCTCCTCAACTTTACCCTCACCATTACGCCGGACGAAGGTAGCTGACTCATTTGACACGCCGAAACATCGTTTTTGATTCTTGATTTACGCAGGCATGTACAAGGGCGGCGCGTTCGTGTTCTCATTTAACATCAATACCAACTACCCACACGACCCACCAAAAGTCAAGTGCACGCAAAAGGTATGTCAAAGGTACCCTACCGATAATTCCTCTATTCAGTTACATGGGCACTAGATATACCACCCGAACGTAGATCTTGAAGGGAACGTGTGCCTGAACATTCTTCGAGAAGATTGGAAGCCTGTTCTCAACCTCAACTCTGTTATGGTTGGACTCCAGTATCTCTTCCTTGAGCCCAATGCCGACGATCCTCTCAACAAGGGTGCGTTTTCCCGCAGGTTCTCCCATTGGACCTTGCTGACTCACCCCGCGTTTAATCACATACAGAGGCTGCACAGGAGATGAGCAAGAACAGGGAACAATTCTTGTCAAATGTCAAGCAATCGATGCGTGGCACGACCATTAAGGGCGTCAAGTACGACTCAGTCCTGGTACATTAGTACCACTCGCTCCTTCCTTCCCCTGTACATTTGTCATATCCCGCATTCCCTTTGTATCCTTTGCTATTACATTCGCCCCTTCTAATAATTGCACCTTGTTATTTTGTTGTCATGCACGGTCTTCGAGGTGTTCAGTACTTCTTCAGTCACATAGATAGTCGCATGTCGCATAAGTCTTCTTTGCTGCTACAATTAGATTTTGCTACTGATACAACCTATCGTTTGGACTACTTCTGTTATACTCTTCTACCGTTAGCTTCCTCGGTACGTCGTGAACGAGAAGGGACTGATGAGGAGCGGAATGTGATAGTGTTCATTCGGATTTTTGAGATCAAAGGTAATCTGTAGTGTGTCCATATGAGTTCCCCGGGCTGTCGCACCTCCATAGAGCTTACCTCAACCCAAGGGTAGAAGGATTCACGGTTGCTTCTATCAAAATACTCCTTCGTTCGGAAGATGATCTTGTATAGTCCAGGATGCAACATTTCCTTGGCTTCATGAGGAAGCAAAAGGTCAAGGCATCGGCCGTCCGAGTTTGTCACCCTAATTTGTGAAAGGCCTCAGCCGAGGCCCAAGCCTGTATGAGATAGGTACCAACCCTTTGGCGAAGGGAGTGAACAGATCAGGGTCTCCTTCCGCTTTCGCCGGCTCAAAGAATTGAAGCTGGATTGCTACGCCTTCAGCTGGCCTTCCGATGGAAGAATCGAGTACTTATAAATGTTATATCAGCTCCATCATACTCAATCTACCGTTTCAGGGACCCAGCACTTACCGTGACAAGTTATGGGAGATTTTGACATGGTAGATGTAAACGAAGAAGCGCGCACGGACGCCTTGAAAAATGCCTTCCTCTTCCACTTCAACGTCAACCATGACTGCAGCCCCTTCGGGGGCTCCTCCGCTTGGGAAATACCTAGCGTCAACAGGTATGTCACTTACCTCGTCTTTATTACTGAATATAGCTCATTCAGAGCAGAAAAAAAGGTTCGCGACAAAGCGATAAAAAATCTTGCTGCCTTTTTATCGGATCCCGAACAAAATGAGATCTCAAAATCCGAGATGTTGAAATTATGGAAAGGAATATTCTACTGTGAGCTTTTATTGTAGCAAGCTCGACACTGTTTTCATTGATTTAAATGCAGGTTTCTGGATGTCGGACAAACCTTTGGTTCAGCAGGCGCTAGCGTCAGAACTGGCAGACATAGTCCTGGCTATCACGTCTACATCATCTTCGTTGGCGTTTCTCAGTGGGTTTTGGGAGATGATCGTTAGAGAATGGAGCGGAATAGATCGTTTGCGGTGCGTATCCACGTTGCCTGTTAGTCCACTCGTTATTGACTTTCTTTTTCCTAATTAGAATTGACAAGTATTACATGCTTGTAAGAAGATTCGTGAATACGTCTTTTAGGCTGCTAATGCAAAATGACTGGGATGCCAAAATATGCGAAGAATACAACCACATCTTATCTCGCGAAGGAGGCCCTCTTTGGTGTGTTATTTTTGATGTGGTATCGGGCTTAACTCATCCTCGTTTCAGTCCGGCTGACATGAAAGTACCTACAAGTCTAACATACCACCTGTCAGAGATTTACCTCGAAGAATTGGACAAGGTCCTTGGAGCCACACCCAGCACCTCTTCACCGCCAGCGGCACCTCTATTCCTTCTCCTAGCTCCATTCTTCAACCTTTCAGCTTTAACGCTCACCAGCGGTACATACAAATTTGTCCAGTCATCACTATTTGAGCCTCTACTGGCCTCTCTGAAACCGCAGGAAGAGTCTGAAGATGAGAACCCTCGGTCACGGAAACGCAGACGGTTAGAAAGTGGTACGGATGTAACGTTCCCGAATTTGGTTTCCCATTGCTGCTTGAGCGACCCTTCGGAGAAGGCACTATCAATTACAACAATCAGGGAAAAGCTTGTCAGGAAGATCTTTGAAGTTGCAAGCGAGCCGGATACCAGGGATTCCAATCGGAAGAAGATGTATGCTTTGTGGGAGAAGGAGAAGGAGGAGGAAAGTGACGATGAAACAGATAATTAGAGCACGATTCGTATCATTACTTCCCTTCACTTGATTACAACTGGGAGTACAGTACTGCAGAGATTTTTCGAAGGCGTCACCGCACACGAACGTCGAGCGCTTGACCTTGAGAGATTACATCATTCCGCATCATCCTTGCCACCAGGTATACCTTTTTGTTTCTACTACCATGTCGACCAAGCAACTACCCCAGCTGCCCTTAGACTGTCTCATTCACATCTTATCTCAATTGTCAGCTTCTCGAGATGCTGAAGGAGAATTCTCAATTAGAACATTTGCTAATTGTTCTCTCACAAACTCGCTCTTCCGACAAGCAGCAACGATATCTCGGTTATGGGAACCTCACTACAAAGTACGCTACCGACAGTGCAACGTAGAGAATGAGGAGCAACGGAAGGACAAATTGCAGGAAAACTTCTGGTTGATGTATGGAGAGAGGCGGAAGTTGGATCGGACCGCATTGGGATACCTGGATAAGATTGTGGCAGACCGTGTGGGTCGGTACGAGTGGGCTAAAGAGCTATGCAGGATGGACTTTGATATTTGGGATGTATTGGATCTGGAAGCCGAAGCCATGAAAGGGACTCTGCAATACTACTCCGAAGAAAAGCCAAAACCCAGTATAACACGGTATTATTGGACTCGCGCAATTCTTCGAGAAATCACTAGGTGTTATGCCGTTCGGCTTTGGGCTCGTATCCCTGAAAAGGAAGTCTCTTTCGTGGAGGGTTATTCTGCACTCTCCTGCTTCTTCGGGAAACTGCCAGATGAGGTGAGGATCGGTTATCACCCTTATGACCTGGACTCAATAACGCGGTGCAGATGAAGACTATCCTGGACAATTTGAGTACAATGGCTCGGGATTTTCTGTTAGCGGCAGGCTGTCCTCTTGAGCCTTCTCACAACAAGTACGACACGAAAGCACTCTGCGTGAAGATCTGCGACTTCCTCCGCGAATCGGGTTTTGGTCCCGCAGAACGTAGGTGTATTTGTATTGCGACAGACTTTAGCTGACCATTCCTGGGTTCAGCTCTCGACTTCCACGACATACACAACCAGTTCCCCCATTGTTACCTCACATCAAATCGACACACCATTCCGATCAGTTTGGTTCATGTCTTCGTAGCTGTGGCACGCTTCGTGGGTATCATGGCAAGCCCAGTTGACTTTCCGGTGCGCGTACTTGCCCATGTCACTGAGCCAGCGGATGACAAGGATGATTTCTACGTCGACGTCTTCGGGTCTGGGCAAAACGCGATCCTGTCTGTTAGAGAGGACATACCTCGTCTACTTAGCAGGCAGGGGGTTGCGGTGAACCAGATGATGGACTTGATATCGCCCTGTGGCCCAGCTCCTATGCTATTGCGTGCTGGGAGGAACATAATGGCATCCCTCCATAGTACCCAACTCTCTTCTGCGGATATATCGCACACTTCGGTCATCCTGGCTTTCATTCTACACATTCAGATTGGGAATCGTGTTGATTTGATACCGCAGTTTATTTCCGGTTGTGAACCGCTGGACTGCGCTACCTTTGTTTCCGAGGCCATGATTCCTTCGCATCCAGAGGGTTTGAATTACAGAAACGTATTGACATCTAGAGTGTGAGTGTCGTTATCGCATGGTGGTTACGAAAACTGACGTACCTTTCTAGAGCCGAGTTATTGGAGCAGGAAGAGAAAGAGGCCAGTGTGATACACTACCGTTCGCATGAAGAGCTATCGATACAACACTTCGTTGGTTTACCTTTCCGGCATCGACGATACCACTATGTTGGATGCATCTTTGGCTGGGATGTAACTAATCAGTTGTACAACATCACGCTACGACGTAGTATTGACTTCTTTTTAGCCTGTCTGTGCAGCCTCGGAGGAGTGGAAAAGAGAAATGGATGTAAATACTTTGCTTCGCGGAGAAAACCAGCCATTCTATCACTGTTTCTGTGAAGACGGCAGTGTCCGGTGTGCGTTCTACTCTCATCATTCTCACTACTTTGCGCTGAGTCTCCAATAGATGTTGCTGAGGATAATATTCAACCCGTTGTCAATCCAGCGAATGAGATATTTGATAGCTTCCAAGCCGGTGTAAAGACACTCCCGAAATACTTCACTGGTATTCACTTGCGCAAGTCGGACAATAGCTCGAAAGGCCGGTTTTTTCCGAGTCCCGAGCTGGAGAAGGCATATCCGGAAGACGATGCAATCGGTCGAGCCTGGGTTGAACAGATTTTATGATTATGCTAACCAGCTGTTTCTGCTTCATAGTATCCTCGTTGATGTACGATTAGAGATTGTTTGCACATAAACGTCACAACGTGAACAAATTACAACATAGTACCCCTCGAGGACTGGAGCAAGCAAATTTCACTGAATCATTCCCGGTATCATAGCATCGATGTCCACCATCTCCAATATCCAGTCCATCAAAATTTCATCCTTCATCTGAACTCTTTCCATCATTGATTTTACATTCAAGAATGCTTTCCTCCCTTTCCGTTCACCATCCTTGTCTTCATCCGTGAGCTCCACCACATCTTCCTGACTGAAGTCTTCCACTATGCCCGGGAAGCCAAAATGATCTTCGTCAATACGTGGTGCGGCCTCGACACTAGCAAAGGATGCTCTGAACAAGATACGTATGCATAACAACGCGGTGAGTGATGTCGGTGGTGGATCCTGAGCAGCCTTATTGTATGTGATAACGGTTGATCGTAGCGGGGGTGGAGGTCTAGCGGTTGGATTTGGAGTGGGATATTGCCCTGTCGGTGACGACAGTGTGATGGTATCGCTCTGCGAGGGATGTCTGTCTGGGGTTTGTGGGCTCGGTAGATGTGTTAACACGTGTGAACAAAGAGCCTTCTTTGTTAGTCCCGACCTCAAGCACTCTGACCATAGGCATGCCGCATTATCCTCGTTGACCGCATCGACATGCTCAGATATATGTTTGCACAGCTCGGAATGAGTTGCAAACGCTGGGAGAGGACACTGTGAGCGATCCCAATGGCATTTCAGTCGTTCCTGGACCACTGTGACTTTTCGTCTGTTAACTCCTCGTACGATGAATCGCTGAGGAGGCCCAGGAACGACCATAGCCTGAGCTGCAGGGAATATATTGGTGACGCTCTTAATCACATCTGACGCGTTGAAAGGAGGGTATTTGTCGCTGTACGGGCAGAAAGTATCCTTGTACAAATTCCAAAAGTCAACTTGAGTAACCTCAGCATCAGGTTCGGCCACGAACATCATTTGCATCCTGATGAAATGAATCAGTACTGGCCTTCCAGTCGACACTCAGCTGAAAGCTTACCATTCGTAGCACCTTTGCGGTTCAGGTACCGGAAGAAGGCGATTGAATTCTTCCTCGGTAAGTTCACGATCCTTCTGAAGAACGACGTTCAAAGGCACTGTATGGACCGTGCCAGTTACATCCACTTGAATGGTCTCCTCAACCTGCTCTGCCAGAAGCAAACTAACGAGCATTTTGAGTACTGTTGGCATCGAAGGATGTCGTAGAAATGCCCGTGACATAGCCGTGTTTGATAAGTGTGTGTATAGGTAATTGACCGCGGCTTCAAGAAGAGGCTTGTCGTTCAGCAGAGGTAAATAACGTATCGCGGCGTCGAGGGCCGGTGAAATGGAGCTGAGGTATGAAGTGTTTTGGGAATTCGAGAAGATGAGGGAGATTGCGGATAGGGAGGAGATGATCAAGGTTCTGTTCGAAGACGTAGATGCGATGTGAAGAAGAGGGTGAAGGATGCTGCGGGATTTCGGAGCAGAGCGTGGCGGTAATATGTAACTCGTTCCAACCGAGACGAAGAGATCGAGGGTATTCAGAATGAACTCGACATGCTCATCGTTGGCGGCATCCAGGTTCAGTAGCGCCTTTTCTATGAGAGGTATCGTGTGTGAATGCTTTGCCAATGGCTGGGCATTGTGTTCCATTAATGAACTCGTTCGGAGGATGATAAGGGACTCCAAAGCGTGTCTCTTTCTTTGGACGACTTGACCTGATAGTGAGAACAACGATGAAAGGTCGTAGGCGGGTGATAATGCTTCTTTATATCCCTCCGTGACGAACCATTCCGGCCATTCGAATAGCGCGTCGATTAATCTAGGTATTTGCATGATATTGAAAACGTCATTGACGCACAGACGACAAAGTCGATCCAATGCCCATGCTATCTCCGTGTCAATGCCAGAACGAAGGGCTAGCACCATTCGATTGCTATGTGTTGACTCGGTATACCATCCTGCTAAATTTTCAATATAAAGCTGGCTGAGCTTGCATGATCAGACGCACTTTCATAGTCATCCTGCAAATGTGCTGGAAGTCCTGCGGTCTGCTGGGTTGCCTGTGGTTGATAGGAGGAACTCCGGTAGTAGGTCGTTGTTTGGGACATGGAGGTAATTGGCGAGGCGCGTTCTCAGAGCATCGCGCTCGGCTCCTGCACGTGTCTCTCACCGCCATGAAATTTCCACGAATGATGTCGATGAACGTTGGTCCGCAGTGATACGTATCTTCTATTTTTGACGATGAGCAACAGCGCTAGGCTTCACTCTAAATTTGCTGCGACCTACTCGAAGCTTTTACAAGGTCAAACACCCTCCCAGATCAACCCCAATGAAGATACGGGCCTGTTCTTCTCGAATCTGCTCAGTCTCGAAATAAATCGCGAATTTCTGGTCAGAGAACTCAATCATCTACCAAGGGAGTCATTTTTGGGTCATTTGAACGTGGTTGAGGCTCACTATCTGACAGCTTCTTGTCCGTAGACTGACGTTACAACCCCAGTAGCTCACTTTCAATACACTTTTTCAAACTTTACTCTCGCATGGACGCTCAGACTCCGACCCGAGCAAGAGAGGGAACGCCTTTCAAACCCTCATCATCCTTACTCGGTGTCTACTCTCGAAGAATTTATCGGGATGGGAAATCATGGAGATCTTCGCTGGAGGAACGAGTAAGAGTGATACAGTCTTCATGCAATTTACGGGTGTCATAAACGAGGTCTTGGTAGATCCCGACAGTCCAGGTGCGTGTTGACACGATCGAACTGCACGCGAATGCTTAAACCATGGAAAGCAAATATCCGACATCAAGCTTTACAACTGGCATTGGTATTCATGTGTGGTGTTGGACAATTAAGCCCTGGCGCATATTTTCTGAGGAGAGATCTATTCCCTTCGTTGGTCACTGTCTGTGTCATTCTTCTCTATCCGTCCTTCCCACTGAGCTCGTTTCAGTTTATGAAAACACCGGAAACGGAACAGTACACCTTCGAAGCGGTGCTCCTTCTCGCAATTTTAGCCAACTTTCACAAGTCTGACGCCGGAAAATTAAATCCATACCTTCAGAGGATAAAAGTCACTGAAGATCCTGAGCTGATGGGGAAAATATGCTGGGCCGCTGGTTTCGCGCTCGAGACGGCTGTTAAGTGAGCCAGTACATGGAATGTGGGGCGAGTATGCATCTGATGAAGCACTGTAGGGCGTACCAGGAAATACATAATGATGAACCGGCACCCACCTTCACCACCACCCTTGGCTCTCTTCTTGCCTCAATGCGCCCAGATCGCGCCTTGGCTTCAAGCCCTGTTGATTCTCCGCGTGAACTCTTCAAAAACCAGTACGTGGTAGTCCTTAGTCTCCGGCAGCGCTCTAACGGACCCTTTTCCATAGGCCTATTGAAGCATGTGCAATTCTCTCACCTATATATGAATTCCTCAGAAGTAACGCCAGCTTCAACATGGTTTTCCTGGAGACAATCGTCGATGAAGATACCAAATCTACCCCGATACCCTTCACGGTTCTTACCCTTTCATCATACCTACTTACCCATGCGACCACGACTTCTTCGCCTCGATCTCTAGCATATGCCAATCTGAGTCTGAACTGCTTGCTCGCATTCGTGGAGAATGAGAGGGTTTTAGAAGGCCTATGCAAGCCCAATAAACGGGCAATCAGACTGTGCCGTCAGGTAGGATCCTCCAATGTCGGTAATCGTACCTAACCACCTATTCAGAGACCTCCCCTACTACCAACTCCCAAGGCGGGGAGAGCACCTGTCTGTGCCCTACTAGACTGCTGCGTGCTTTGGTTGAGACATAATCTGCATAAGCGTCTAGAGGTTCACGGATATTCGTGCGTTAACCACCATCTAATAATCTCTACTTTCGCTTACATTCTCGCCAGCAATTGCATCTTGATATGCTACCGGACTATCTACTACCTTTCACAAACACATACGAGACTAGGTGAACACAATCAGTCTTACTCCCAGATGAGTGGATGTTTTGACTGTTACATTCGTAGAATACGAATGGAAAGAGCTGTGGATATCGGTTATCGGCCTGCTCAATTTCTTTGCTACGAAATTAGAAAGCCTCTATACGACTGGTGGCGTAGAGACTTTGATTAGAGAGGTGAAAATATTATACTTGTCTTTGTGCATGCAACTGACGGCTCTGCAGACTGTCGACTTCCTGGACTTGTCTCTTATAGGAAGCTCATCTTTCCTGCCAACTCCTAGAAGCCTTCACGAATTTGTTGTAAGTAATTAGTTGCTTGATCTTCTTACATGAGTTGAATTCACCTTCGTTCCAGTACGAACTTGTCCGAACATCTGTCATTCTAGAGAAGCAGGTAGAGATCCTGAGAGCGCTCGCAACACCTATGTCACCTAGCCTTCGAACCAGACTGCCACAAGACAATCCCGAAAGCCTTCTGAGCAATTTGCTCACCACTGTAAGGTACTATGAGGAGAAGATCACCTCGGCAAGAGTACAGTCTGCGAATCAGGGCATGCGGATCATCGAAAGAGAAATTGATCGAGACGGTTTGGTTGGACCCAATAGTAAGGCAACGAAAGAGCTCAAAGTCCCGTGAGTGTTCAATTTCTTTCTGGTCTCCGAGGATTTGCAAACTATCCTTATAGGATGAGGACGGATGAAGTAGTCGGCTTTTCAAGGATCGCGTGCGTTGATGGATTGGCATTGATGCCTTGAAGTATCCATATGTCTTATCGTATAGAGTAAGTAACAGTAAGGTGTATAAGTCTTTGATGTCTGCTCGCGCTACAGAGAGAAAAAGAACTGGAAAGTTACAAGTCAGAAAACAAAACGAATGTCCGCAAGGACCCTTTGATAAATAGGGCCGACAGGTTAGGAATCGTGGGCCCTGCGCGCGCGGCAATAACAGTTGCGTACGAGTTCCGACTTATTATTTAGGGACTCAATGGTCAGCACATGTCGAGGATGCTCGAGGGGCAGTTGTTAAGGTCTAGCTCGGCCAACCTATTCATAGTGTTAACGATCCAGACGATTACCTCAAAGTAGAGGCCTCTACAAAGTAAGTTTCCTCTGGGATGTTGTGACAACTACAACTGATATCTCGCCATTGGAATAGTGCTTTTATTTGAGGAGGGACGTACCGAACGATTGATTGAACATGCTCGCCAAATCGATGAGGATTACTACAGAAATTTACCTGGTGCCCCTTGTCAGTCTACTCACGTTTTATGAACATCAGTAACGTCATCACTAACATCCTCAATCGTAGACCGCGCCTCCACACTAGGGGACATAAAAAGAATCTGCAAAGCCAGACTCTCCTCCTGGCCCCGGATATTCATTGCAAGGTTACGTGCGCTGGTCCGTAAGGTTCACTGTGCATTGAAAGGCATTGGGTCATGTACTTCCAAGCTCTACTACTATGTACAAGGTACAAGTAAATATACAATAATTGTCCATGAATATCACTTCGTCATAGTGTAAAAGCTTTCTACTCGGAATGTCGCATCATCAGTGCGAGGCCACAGTTCGCAAAATTATGGTGCACCCGTACACCTGAGATTGTAGCTATTTTCAGATTTTAGCTATGAGTCTTCAGTTCAGTAGTTTCCAACCAACATCGGCATGTGAGCAGAATCTATTTCGCTTAAAGCAGTTCCGGGCATTGATATTTCCCCTCCTAAACCAACCGTTGACACCCCCAACGCATCGCAGCCGTTGGTGTATCCGAGCGCTGGACGCTAATCGACATGTACACCACTCTCCTTCAACATTTCAACCTTGGCAAGTACCTTGGCTAGAAAAGTAGCTATGCCTTGAAATGTGATGGTCAACGACTTGAGTTTTGTCGTTCCAAACTGGCTGGATCTGGCCTTGACCAATGCGATCAGAGCGTCAGTATGAGCAAGCTTACAATCCTTCAGTGAAATTGTATCCAGTAACGGACACAGTACTGCAGCCTCTGGCAGCTCTTTGGGTGTAAGAGCCTGGAAAAGTACATCGTCGATAATAGTAGGATGACGATCCGGTGTTACCAAGTCATCGCCGGACACGTATGGGAGCCGCTGCATTCATATTTAGGGACGTGATGAAGCAGCCGGATCGTAAAAGCAGATCGAGAAACGGTGCTTCTTTGTATCCCGGTCGAGTAGGACAAGGGGGAACGGCCAAGGAAATAGCTAGGTGGGAAAGTGCGGGTGTTGTAATGGCATTGAAAAACTGTTTTACAGCTAAAACAGTAATTATACGGAATCGCGCGACTTTCTCTCGGTGGCTGTGCCCCAGGCGCTTCTCAAAATAAATCACGCGCTTCTAGCTGATAACGTCTAGGCGCCCACCGGGCTGACACTCTTTCAACCACTTTCCCTCTTCTCTAACATTGCAGTTGGCTCATATTCTACTTGTGGAAGCTTGACACTAATTGTACTAAGATATTACATAGATATATCTATAGAGGATTATGGAAGAGACAACCAGACTGCCATAATCGCCTGGGTATGTGCTTTGAAGTAGCAAAACACAGGAGCTGCTTCCACCCTGACCTTCTTGAGCCTCTGAGTGTATGGATATAAGGCCTCAAAAATATTGAGAGTCCTCAAGTCAATATATACTCGACGTGAATTGACTTTGTTATGCCAAACGATGTTGGAGGGCTTTGGGCCGAGACCGCCGAGGGACTTAGCAGAAAGGAGGTGCTGACTCATTTTCAAAAGCGCCTGGGGCACAGCCACTGAGAGAAAATCGCGCGATTCCGTATAATTACTGTGTTAGCTGTAATAATGTATGCATGTTATCGTTCGGAATGCTCAGATAAAGCTTGAGCGCTTGAGCTTGTGTCTGCACACGGACTTCCGCGAAATCGGTTTGAGGGTACTGTGAGAGTTGAGGTGTGCACTTTTGTAGTGACGTGCAGGTCTGAGCGAGTTTGTGAATGACCGCAACGGGGTTCGCCAATAGTGGTGTAGAGACCGAGGCTGGGGGGAAAGAAGCTCTGTCAGCTTGTCCCAGTAAATGGGAAGGACACGTTCATTTCAGAGGTGGAATCAAGAGGTGTCTAAGATTTGAAATTTGAAACCCTGATTAGTATAGCCAAACAAATTCTTTGACTCGCTTTGACACACACGTTCGCCCACGATTCAAGTACGCCCAAAAAATGTACATTTGTATATATGGTAAATCAAACAAACGGATTATCTCCAAATGTGAATGCGGAGGTTTTTTGGTGGTCGTTCTCGTGCTTTTGAACGAGGGGTGGCAGGAGGAGCGGGTCTCTTGGAAGGATTGCTGTGAGCCTCGGTATTAATACCCTGATATGTATCTGATGGCTCTTTATCAGGAAGAAAACGAAGTCTTTCTGCTTCTGTCACTCCAATCCGCGCGGCAAACTCGAGGTGGTTCTTCTCCCAATCAGCATCTTTAGGATATCATGGCTGAGAGGAGAATGTGGATAGTGGGTGGCAGTAGGTATTGGCATAGGGATGGTACCGCTGGTAGCTTAAGGAGCTGCCTGAAGAGCTGTTAGACTCAGGAGATGATGCATGATTTATCCAAAGAAGTATATGGTACATGTTGTTCGGTGGTCCGACATGTTACATTATGTACATGTTCCGAGGAAGCATTTTGATTCAAGTTGATGAGCGCGACTGACGCGTCGCGTGTACGCGGGTCGAAGGATTTGGTGTCGCTTCAAGTTCGTAGGTTGGAGATTGTTGAACTTATTAGATGATGTAACTAGTACGCGACTACTATCCGCATCAAAAGGCCACGCGAGACTCTCTGTCCCCGATTCAGGTCTTAGGGTGGAATGCACAGAGGGACGCTGCACGCGTAATGTCGGACAACAGGTAGTCGGTTACGGCAGGTGGATCTGGGATCCACCGGTGGCCAAGCTCATAACCGTTGCTATCCAGATAGAGCGACTTCATATGAGGCATGGCATCAACTTCTATGCCGTGCAAGGTTGATGAAACGGTGAGCAGAAAAGCCTTTCAAGTAGAGATTTTTCCCCCGAGGAGAATACCGGGCCGCGACCCTCAACGACTGTGAGCACATATTGTACAGCTCATTTCTGGCATTCCGAGGTAAGCTGTAGCCCCCTGAATGTACAGCATATGAAATGGTGATAGGGTCATCTCCGATTTTGAGGAATTTGCGGCGAGGGAAGGGATCTGCCGAATGGATTCTGGTGTCAGTCTAGGCGACCCAGCCCTCTCCAACCATTGTTCGAGACCTCTTTGTCGAGCATGAAATAATGAGCGAAATGAGTCGCTAATTGTGTATCCACTAATGGCTGGCAAGACAAAATGAATAACTCTCCAGAGCCGGGGTGTAGTGAACGCAACTTCTCGCCAAAAACGATAAATGGTGGTCAGTAATAGCGGTGCTTCCGCTACCATGCCCACAGGAAGTTGTTTCGTCGGAAGACAGTGAAGGAATTTTTCTGCAACGATATCTTGAGGTACCCCCTGAGCTGGAGACAACAACGTTCGATGATCATCGATAAAGCGTTGAAGCTCGTCGCGTTGGGCCTGAAGCTGGGATATCCTTTTGTTCAATTCCCGAACTTGGTCCTCTGGTTCGTGGACAAGCTTTCTGGTCTTTTTGAGTTCGCTAGGCGAAGGGGCATGATTGGTGTTTAATACATGGTGAAAAGGCGATTGTCTCAGTGCCGGACGTGGCGCGCAGAGCTGATGTTGCGATGAAAAGGACCGCTACGTACCGCAAACGACATTTCGATCAAGCCGTACAGCAAAGGATATTTGTTCAGTTCAAGTCTTTGAGAAAACAGTTGAAGGTCAAGAAGAAAATATTAATATTGACTCCCCAACGGAAGCGCTAGATGAGCCACCGATTCTATGTCTAAAATGAAACACGCGCAGTTGCAATTGTAGACTGGTATTCCTTTTGAACCGCAGCCCATGACCACTGGCAAATTAGCAGAACTTGACTTGAATTACTACAACCTTTAGACTAACTAGTCTATAAACTGTACATTTGAAACTCTAGCTAATTGATACACATTGGACATTGGACGATGAACATTGAAAGCAAAAACCAGAATGCAGGTAAGTAGCAAAAACGGGAATAAGGATACAAATAAGAAAGCAGAGCAAAGCAAATGAAAACAGCAGAGTAGACGCAAACATAAACGAAACGAGACGAATAAAACAAAAACACTGAGAAATGTAATGCTCAGGGCCTGACATATCCATCTGTCGGCCCGTCAAAAGGTGGTGGTATGCGATGCATCCGCGCACTAATCCGAGTCACCAAGGACCAAAGGACATGCACATGCCGAAAGGGCTGAAATGAGTGAGTGAGAACTTGCTTCTCCTCGCTCAGAGTCAAGGAAATACTACACCCCCCTGTATACTACTCAGCCCTGTGCCTCAATCAACCTCATGATATTTTGTTCCCACCCCGCTGTCGGCATCATCGACGAATTCTCACTCGCACTCCCGACGAACAAATCCGCAAACGGATCACACGAAGGGTCCGAGGATGTGAATCCGAGTGGGAGGTTGAACCCAAGGTCATCATTCACACCAGCACCGAAACCAAGGCTATTAAGATCCAGTGCTGGGATCTCAACAGCAGGAGCGGGTCCGTCGACAGGAAGGGATACGGGTGTGAATAGTGGTGTATCAACCTCGGAGAGGCTGGATGAGGATGCGTGCCGGTGTAGGCTACGACCACCAGATGACTCTAGTGAAGGTGTACGTGAGGGTGCATTTGGTGATGGGGAGCGGGATTGGGATGAGCGCGTAGTGCGTGCGGGTGAGGCTCTTGATTGTCTGGGAGAGTTCTTGGGTTTTCGGTTGGGTAAACCGGCTTTCTTCTTCTTGGATTTCAGTGTCGGCGGACTGTCAAACGATGAGGAAGGTGCAGGCGCAGGTGCGGGCCTTGCGAGCTGCGAAGGATGCCAGCAGAGAGCTGGATGTCTACCTGTTGGGGGTATGATAGTCTTGGCATACGTTGCAGCGGGGGGGAGCGAGCGCAGGACGTTGTAATCCCTCTTGTACTCATCTGGTGTTTTCTCTTCGTTCCTGCCTCGTTCAGTTGAGAGGAACTCGAATTCGCGGATGAAAGCATCGATTTCCTCCTGGGTGGGAGGTGCTTTCTTCCCGTTCTTGACCTTCTTGGGCGGCTCTAGTTGAGGGGAGGGAAATATTGGAGCCACGTACGGTGTACGATCCCAGACAGGTAAGGGGAGTAAAGGGCGGGAGGTGAGGTGGCGGAACTGTGACTCTTTGGGAAGCTCGGATAGTTTGAAAGCCAGAGGCGAGTGTGAAGGTGGTGTATCAAGTGGATTAGGCGCATTAGCACCGCGTTGGTAGTGAGGGCGGTGAAGGGACTATCACGAACATTAGGACACTGAACGGGGGAACAGACTTGAAACTTACTTGGTACTTGTTCGCTGGATCAAAGTCCAGTCGGTCTTGGAGTGTTTCTGCAGAGACCATCTGCTCGGCGAGCTGAAATATGTCCGAAGGCTGACGAAGGGCGGAGGAAAGGTTGTCAATGATAAAGTGTTTGGGGTCTGCCGGAGCGCTGGCACCCGAGGGACGCTTCTTTTTGGGCTCTTGACCGTTTTTACGTGAGACGCGACGGTGGTTCTGGAACTGGAGAGATGTTAGTGGCTGGATGTGGGTTGGTTGGAAACACGTACCCAAACTTCGATTTGTCGTCGTGTCATGCCAGACTTTTGGGCCATGACTTCTTGATCGCGTATTGAAGGGTAGGCATCAAGTTCGAAGTATTTCTCGAGGAAAGGGATGTATTCCTGCGGTTATGTCAGGAAAGTTAACATAAAGGAGAAAGGGAGGCCTACCTTGTTGAACCGTGGGTGATCATTTGAATCAGTCTGTCTAATGACACCTCGAAGTCGTTGTAGTATCTTGGGGATAGTCTGTTGTTCAAAGTGTCGCTGAAAAGCCACCTGAAGTTTTTCAAGAATTTGGGGCAGTAGCGTATGAAAGCCAGGATACACAACACGGGATATCAAAGAACGACAGCGCTGCTGATATTCATTGGCAAATGAATCCAGAAGACTTTGTAGATGTGGTTGCAGAGCGACTGGCAAAACACCAAGACGGTGAAGCTCGACATAAAAGCTCTGGGGTACCACAATTTCAAGAGGTGGGATGTCGACGTTTAATGCCGGAGAAGTGGTAATCTTAGGCCACCGACGTTCGTGAAGGACTTTAAAGTCAATAGCACTTTGGGCCACTAGTGATCGGAGAGCCTGAAGCTGAGAGAGCCTATATGTGACTTGGTCAGAGGCCGTTGGAATACCCATATCTGTTGGGATGAAGCCTATGGAGGAGAGAGTTGAGTGTTGTGTGGCGTGACGTAAAAATGCATGCATGTGATGTGTCACATGTCACGCTCCATTGTTCGACCGAAATGGAAACAAATGCTGACTTCGAGAATATAGCCCTCGTCTGCTGTTTGCAGAGTCTGCTATCGCCCACTTCCACCCATGGATCCCTCACCTCAGCTGCAAGTCCGTATGCAGTCTGCGGTGGACAATTTCATCTCATCCTTCCAGCACTCAAGATTGGAAAACTTCTCCACGAAATGGGATCTGCTCAACGACGATATAATGGCCAGCTTGAAGTCGGAGTCTCTGGATTTCGATACATGTCATCTCGCCTTCGACGTCGCTGGTTGTATTGAAAAGCTCTGTGATGCCTTCATATCCCTCAATCAGATAAATGGCAGCTTCCAAAATCAAGTGTCTGATATCCTTTCCGACGACCCTTCCTCCACCCCCGAACCCCAACGCCAACCTTCATCATCTCGCTCCTCCTCTTCCCCAGAACCCCAATTCCACCAATCCACCCCTGAACCCGAAGAATCACCCATCTCTTCCTCACCATACGTCCGCGCAGCATACGACTGGCTCATAGAAAACCTCCACAACCCCTACCCCACACCCGCCCAACGCGACGTCATCTCCCTCCAGTCCGGCGCCTCTCGTAAAACCATTGACAATTGGTTCATTGACGTTCGCAAACGCATTGGCTGGAACGCCGTAAAGAAACAATACTTCAAAGAGCGCAAAGAAATGGTCCTCGCTGCTCGTCTCCACTTTGGTCACGAGGTTGACGAGTCCGAGCTACCCAAAAAGCGAAAGGAGCCAGAGCAAGCACAGTCCCTAGGTCTGGCATTCGCTGGTATTGAAGCCAAAGCACTAGAGTTGTATGGTGGTCGCTTGAGGCCTAGCGACTTTGTAGAGAAGTTGGCTGGCCAGGTGAAGACGTTGACGCCTGAGATCAAGGAGGAAGTCGAGAAGGAGAAGCGTGAGGAGAGTCTGAAGAGAAGACGAGTGGGCCATAAACGCGAGGTTTCCTCATCATCATCGATATCAGACGAGGCCGTCGTTCAAGCTGTTCCAACGCCGGCGCCCGTGGCGGGCCAGAAGCGCCGCGCTGACAGTGACGAACAAGAGGTCGAGTCCTCGTCAAAGAAACGTCAAAGACCCGAAGAGCCAGCAGCAGAAGACCGACGCTCGCCCTCACCCTCACCAGCAGCCACTTTATCAGACAACGACTCGTCCGCACCATCGCTGTCTTCCTCACAACCCGAACCGGGTGCCAAGAAGCGTCGTCTCGTGTCTGACTCTGATGCCTCACCGCGAGCAGCCAAGCGTTCACGCATGGCGCAACCTATCGGCCGTGCCGCCTCTGTGCCCATCACTCTTCCAACTCCCAAATTCCCCATTGAAGAATGGTTTACTCGTATCAATCCTCCTCCAACTGCAGAGCAATGGCCAGAAAACGGAGCCAACTTTACATTTGGTACTACAGAGTACTACTCTGACATTGAGACCTTGCTTTCAGACGGAAGCGACAGTGGTTTGTCTACTGGACGTGAGTGTTTTCTGGTCGGTTTTAATTCTAAAGACGGTACTGATGGTGCTTTCATCCTTTCAGCATCGACGCCTGCTGCATCAGGTTCATCTGAACTTCCCAACGTTGGTATCGCTCCTAGTGATACCACTCTCTCCACCTCCATGTCGTATGACAAGACACTCAACCCTAGTAAGCCTTTGTTTTCTTTCACTCTTAGCGTGTTACCTACCCGAAATCATATTCACAGCAACCTTTGACGCAAACATCAACTTTACCGACCTGTACCTCCTCAACAGCCTTTCAAACGGCATCTCCGTCGTTGACCCGACCGCATCTCATCTATCTGATTCCTATTCTGGTGCTCAACGGTCCTCAAATTCATTACCGGGGCTAGAGGGACTTGGGCTAGGTTTCACGAACTTCATGCCCGATTCATGGTCGACAGAGTTGATTGGTTTCGAAGGTTTAGATAGTACAACGAATTCATTGTCCTTGCCTGGATACGGACTGGGCCAGGAACAACCACAGCTTTCTTTACTGATCCCGGCTGTGTGGTAGGTGTCTTGAATTTCTACTCTTTCAGTCGGATAACTGATTTGTTGTGTTTTGCTAGATTTGTTTGCGTATTTCGTATCTCATCCTTTTCTCTTGCATCTTCGTTATTCGTGTTCTCACCACCCGTAATTTTTTTCTCTCTAGTTGCATCACAGTCACTTCGTATGCATGGTTTTTCGTTGCATTTTACCTCATCGCTACATTTATACCAAGTATCATTATTGTTATACCCTGTTTTTTTTTCTATCGCTGTCTATGTATCGTTATCCTTGCCATATGTTCTGTCTCGCTGTTATCCTCCTTGCTATCTTTTGTCCTGCTTTGCTAATTGACAAGTACAACGTGTAGTATGTGTATGATATGGAATGTCAATTGCTGTTTCTGCTGTCTGTTGGGTCTTGGAATGTTGTTGAGTCTTTACAGCACGAACGCTGTAGTACAGTAGGCCTGTCACCGGCGGGCAACAGATGCATAAGACAGCTTGTCGTTATGGGCCGGTTACAGGGTCTAGCTGTGTTGAATCGGGTGTCGGTCCTTAGCAGGATGTCCACACATTCCACGTGCACCATAGGGTTGACGTGCCGGCGCTTAGGGCCTGTTCAAATAGGAACCATGGTTCCCGTTTCCTGGGTTCCGCGGCGGCTGGCCCAACTTTCCCACCCTCATTCTGACTCATTCCATCACTTGTCCATCATTCTTCTCCCTATTTCGACACTCCTTTGACGCATTTGGATGCCGCCAAGAAAGAAGAGAAACCCGGGGCGAGGTATTGGCTATGTAGATAACCTCAAGGGTATTTCACGCTCTGTTCCTCCCACCTATCTCGCCAAGGAAAAGGTGTCAGAGAAGGCCAACGCAATCTGGTGCATCCATGACATCATTACACTGTGCAACTACCTTGTTGCCCACATAGGGACGACTGGAGATACACATAAATTCAGGAACAATGTCCTTGCTGGTGCTACAGACCTTCTGAATAGTCAGATTGTTGTTGGTGGTTTCAAGAAGGTGAATGGTGTTCAAGACAAGATTAGAGATGTGCATAATTAGTTTTAGTTCTTTATTTTTCACTATACTAAATATAATAGTAGATTCTTGCCATTTTTACTGCTGTTGAGTACTTGTGGACCCATTCTGGTGGTCACTGGAATGATCAGACAGATGCAAGTATCTTCACTGCAGAGGATGAGGTTGTATGGAGTAGTATCATTATTGCTAAGCCTGACTGCTTCCCATTCAAGACCAAGGGATGGGACATCTATGACAATGTTCTCAAGCTCTGTCCTGACAAGCAGAAGGGTGATGCACGATACTCAGCCATCAGTGGTACTTTTGGAGTTCATGTACCAAACTCTACTACATCTACTACTGGGCCTTCATCTCATGCAGATGATCTGCCTCCTCTTTCTCCTCCTGATGCTCCTTCTCCTTCTCCTGATGCTCTCGTTGCCTGGGCTGGCAGTGTTGAATGGGATGAGTCTTGGATGGAGCATAATCTGGCAGCCCCACAGCCTCCAACAGAGTCTGTAAGTGTGTTTAGTATCATCTTTTTGCTTTCTCAATTACTAAGACATGTATTAGATCTCTGCCCCAGTTCCTGCTAGCACACCTGTTCACTCTGTGTCACACAAGCGCTCTGATGATTTGGTTCTTCATTCTGTCAAGCGAGCAAAAGTGACACCTGCTGAATGCATTAGCAATGCAGTCATGCATTTTAGTGGTGTCTTTGGTGACTCAATGTCCAAGCTAGTCCCTCAGCTGGACCCAAGTCCCATGCAGCATAGGACGGCAATGGCTACAGCACGTGAGAAGGAGACATGGCTCTCACTTCAGAACAAAGTGAAGCTTGGTAATATTCTTAAAGAGACAAAGGAGGTAGATGCATACATGTCATGGGTTGAGGCTTCATCACCAGAGCAAAAGGCTTATGTTGCTGAGCTGCTACATTTGGATGAAGTTGATCGTATCTTTCTCTAATGGCTAATAGCCTAGTTTTTACATTCCTTTATACCACATTCACTCATTTTCTACTCTATATCACTTTCTAGTTCCTCCTGCTCTTCCTGATGAATACTCTGTGGTTCATCTTGTTCATACAAGTAATCATCTATCTCATCTTCCCCTAGGGCTTGTAACACCTCTTGGTATTGCTCCCATATAGCTTGTGCAATATTATCCTGTTTATGAAGTGCTTCTTCATATTCCTCTTCTGAAACATGATGTGAGGCCAGTTCACCATGAGGATGGCACTCTCTAGGCCCTTCAGCATCAATATGATGACCAGGAGCTGGGTCAACTGCATCTTTGTCTGCCTATAACTCCTGAAGAAAGTTGTCATTATGCTCCAGGATGAAGTTGTGTAGAGCTGCAAGTGCTGCAGGTATCTGTGCCTGGATCTTCATGCTAAATTCAGGTGGAAGGACCAGAATTCTCCACTGCCACTTGATAACTCCAAATATATGCTCAATAACATTACGAGCTTGAGCATGGCGAAGATTGAACAACTCTTCCTTGCTTTGAGGCCTGAAATCTAAGTTAGTAATGAAGTATAATATCACTTGATAACACACCGTTGTTGAACCCTGCCCCACTCAGCCAGATGGTATCGGACTCTACAATATGGAGTTAAGACTGTGTTGCATACAGCAAAACCTGCATCCCCAAGGTAATAGCAACCCTCTGAGACTCACAGATCAGATATATGTGCATCTGCATACAGGAAGCTGTCTGTAACAGATCCCTCCCACCCTGTCAGCACATATAAGAATTGGAGGAGAAATGAGCAAGCAGCAAGAATATTCTGTGATACAAATCCTTTGCGATTCCGTGAATTTGACTGATCAGCAGCAGCTGGACTTGATGCAATATGTGAACCATCCAGTGCACCAAGACAGCCTTTGAAAAAAGGCCAGAATTTGGGATTGTTGTTCAGGTATGGAGAGGGTGGATCATCTGCATTTGGGAGGCTGACATATTGATTGTAGAATTCTGGTCCAGATAAAGCTTCACACATTAAGCAAAAATAACTGTATATTTGTTCTTAGAATAGCTATACATATAAATAAGAGTGTAAAACATACTGTGTTATGGTTCCATTAGCCCACTGAAACCGTTCTCCCACATGGCGAACAGACAATCCAGTTACACACATGTATAGAAATATTGCAAGCTGTTCTTCAACTGTGACTCCTTTTTGAGAGTCAGCATAACTCATGCTGCAAAGCGTGATCACCAGAGTGATGAATACATGAAGCCTAACACCCAATTCTGTATAGATACACCTTGGATGCCCTTTCATCAGCTCCTGTACCCAAGCATATCCAGAGAGTGCTGAATTATGATATGGCTGTTTGGTAGCTTGAGAAGCATATATGGAGGCACCAAGGACTGCAAGATTAACAACACTTGCTGCTGAAGCCATTATATGGCCCAAATCTTGTGGTGTAAGGTGCTCCGACATGAAAGAAGGAAGAAAAAACTGATTTATTCGATAAGATCTACAAGGCGGCTACAATAAGCGCGCGGCAGGCAGGGTGGGAAAGTTGGGCCAGCCGCCGCGGAACCCAGGAAACGGGAACCATGGTTCCTATTTGAACAGGCCCTAAAAGTTATGTCGCAAAGAAATCCTCGTCCGCAGTCACCACGATTTCTGCTCATCGTCCATCCTCACGACCCTATTCCTTGCTCGTCGACTACACTTCCAAGTCCGGAGGAGAATTCCGGTAAAAAAAGAAAAGAAAGAAATGGTAGAATGGGGTCCGTTTATCCCACAGCAGTGCGTCATTCTCATCCATAACTCCTCTTGCTTCACTCCTGATGTCTTCCCTCTAGGCCCATCGGTTCCCCTGTTAGTTATCAGAGACAAACAGCTCTCTTTTCGTCGACGTCAACGATAGTTTTGCTGGAGAAGCGAGGGAAACAGTCGGCGTCAATGGCATGATACAAGGTCGTATGGAAGGTTCTCGGTGAGGGCTGCTTCAGCTTGACTGTTTTTGCTTATATCCCACTGCATGTAGATAGAACCCTAACTCTTTGTTTCGGCTTCAAATGCACGACCCAGCCTCACCTGACGCTTCAAATAACCTCGGAACCTGACACTGGCTGTACAGCTGTATGTAAACCTCGGGTTCATCGCGCTGTAAACGACACTCCGGTTTTTTTTTAACATCCATCCAAAATGGGTACTGCCCTTGGCGCGGCCGTCGGATCCAGAAGGGCTATTGGCTACCTGCGCTCGGAGGCAGAGACCGTGTGGTTCATGAAACTACTAACAATGGAAACAAACGGAAACACGTGGAAGTTGGGGGCGGACAGGCGTTGAGTTCTAAATACATCATAAGGTATGTAAATCTTCATAAATCTTCATTCCCCACGTTAAATCTACAGTAACGCTGGTCGTGTACCGACGTCCTAGTGCAAATTTCGAAACACGCTGGGTCTCAGGAATGATTTAGATTTGGTGGCAAAAAAGAACACGCTCAAGCCGTGCAGACGTCGTCAGGGCTGTAAACCTCATGCTATGGCGCCCATGATTGGCAATGGAAAGACACGGGAGACACGGACAAAGCTGTGGCGTTCATGTCTCGTCCGACAGCGCTATGACTGTGAGTGTCAGATGAGTATTGCGGCCTGATGCTTGAGCGTTCCAAGATACATAGTGCAGGATGGCCTCGGAGGTGTGTTCGATAACACTGTAAATATCGATGCCTGCAGTTGTCCATTTCCCGTATACGGGATCGAGATCGGTGACATATAGATGATCATGAATGGTACTATGGAGAAGCCGTCGGAGACAGGCTGTGTCAATGAAGGCTAGACTCGCCAATTACCTATTGCGTCTCGCAGTCCCCACCTTCTCGGGACGCAAAAGTAAGTCGCATAGCACGGGTATTGAAGTGCGTCCTTGGAGCAGGTAGTCTTAGTAAGCCGCGTAATAACCAATTCACTCGATTCATGAACTCAACCTCCCCGCAAGGGCATGGCATCGTCTATCGTCTTTCCAAGGTATGTCAATTTCTAAAACCTAGTGCATTACCGGTGTTTAAGGCTCAGGCCTTGCCGGTATACGCTGTGGCACGCAATCCATCCGGCATCAAGCGCGTTTAGAACGCATGTATGAGAAGACTGTTGACTAGATAGGCCCGAGAAAACGATGACATACCACCTTTCTCGCAAACGAGTTCCTGGAAAGGCAATCCGGGCAAGCAGAAAGTGGCTTGGCTAAGTTAGCTTGGGCGCTCTTTAGGGCCGATCAACAAGGTTGATCTCGCTCGGTCCCCCCGGCGCATTACCTTTACGAATGTGAATTTCAGTCAGCGGCGCATACCTCCAGAATACTCCAATAAAAAGGCCATCGTACATTCCATGGCAAATCGTCTGCTACCCTACCTCCCTTTAATATCCCTCACGACATGAGTGGCGCTGGGATCACTCTCCCTATTCAGCGCAAACCCGATATTCAAGAGCCACCATCACCACACCAATATCCGCCTCCGCCCCATGTCTCGGAAGATACTATCTATTCTCAAGATGCCAATCCGCCAGACCCAGAACAAGAAGTTATCCAGCTCGCTCGTGCGGTGACAACCATGTCTCTTGGTGCTCAAAGCACTCATTCAGACGTCACCCTCAATCCTTTTGCCGATGAAGTCGATCCTACCTTGAATCCTTGCTCCGAAAAGTTTGACTATCACCGTTGGATTCGCTCAATGTTATCTATTACCTCTCGGGACCCGGAACGATATCCCAATCGTACCGCGGGTATCAGTTTTACGAACTTGAACGTTCATGGGTATGGTAATGCGACTGACCATCAGAAGACGGTCGGAAATGTGTTATTGGATGCTCCTGGGATGGTGAGGAATCTCTTGGGGAATAAAGGACAGAGAATAGATATTCTGCGAGACTTTGAGGGAGTGGTGAGACATGGGGAGATGTTGGTTGTTCTTGGACCGCCCGGAAGGTATGTGATCTTTCGAGGTACTCTATACTTGGTTAGAATCGGTCACTAACTATTTTGGTGAACAGTGGCTGCAGTACTCTTTTGAAGACGATTTCGGGAGAGACACATGGGTTCTATGTCGATGAGGGCACCAATATTAACTACCAAGGTATAGTTTCTCTTTTCTCCCGTATATTCATTTTCTTGTGGCTAATCCTATCTTCAGGTATCCCATGGGAGACCATGCACAAAGATTTCCGCGGAGAGGTCGTGTACAACGCCGAGACCGACGTTCACTTCCCCAACCTCACGGTTGGGCAGACGCTTTCCTTCGCTGCCAAAGCACGTACTCCTCGTGCTAGATTGCCTGGCGTCTCTCGTGAGCAGTTTGCGAACCATATGAAGGATGTCGTCATGGCTGTTTTTGGCTTGAGCCACACGGAGAACACCAAAGTCGGTAATGACTTCATACGCGGCGTCAGTGGAGGAGAGAGAAAACGTGTCAGTATCGCAGAGGTTGCGCTCAGTGGTAGTCCTTTGCAATGCTGGGATAACAGTACTCGTGGTCTGGATAGTGCTACTGCCTTGGAGTTTGTCAAAACTCTGAGATTGTCAACTCAATACACTGGCTCGACTGCTATTGTCGCGATTTACCAAGCCAGTCAGGATATCTACGATGTGAGTCGAATATAAACTCGCTCTGAAGCTCTTTTTTGCTGATTTGGGTACTAGATTTTTGACAAAGTCACAGTCTTGTACGAGGGCCGACAAATTTATTTTGGCCGTGCGGATGCCGCTCGAAAGTTTTTCACCTACATGGGCTTCCATTGCCCAGAACGCCAGACGACTGCTGACTTCTTGACTGTGGGTATCGAGGTAGCAGCTATCTCTGTTCCATCTAACTGTTTTCGTCAGTCTCTTACGAACCCCGCTGAGCGTCAAGCAAAGCCTGGCTTTGAGAACAAGGTTCCCCGAACGCCTGACGAGTTCGCGCGTCGTTGGAAGGAAAGCCTCGACCGAAAGGAGCTGTTAAAAGAGATCGCGTCCTTCAACGAAGAGTTCCCCATAGGTGGGGATCAGCTTACCAGATTCCGAGAGAGCAGGAAACAGTCTCAGGCCAAGGGAATGTAGGTCATCACTAGACAAGGATTCTAACCCCTCCCTAATGCATGTATAGGCGGTCTCGCTCTCCATACACGATATCACTCCCTATGCAGGTAAACCGCTCCTTTCAAGTAATTTTTTTTTGTAGATTTTTATGCCATGTCTCTCCTTAGGTTCGCATGTGCTTGACTCGCGGCTTCCAGCGACTTCGAGGTGACATGAGGTGTGTAATCGTTATACTTTGTCTATAAGACGCAAGCTGACTCGATTCCAGTCTGGCCTTGACCTCTATTTTCGGGTGAGCTCGACTTTGTACAAGATTGCATACCCCACTGACCTTTTCGTAGAAATGCCACGATGGGCCTAATAATTTCGTCAATTTTCTTCAATCTCCAACCCACAACCGACAGTTTCTACAGTCGTTCAGCGCTTCTCTTCTTTGCGGTTTTGATGAACGCCTTCAGTAGTGTTCTTGAGGTCCGTGATCAGAAATTCTTTCCTGATCTTGACTAACTGTTTCCCAAGATTTTGACCCTGTATGAGCAACGTCCAATCGTGGAGAAACATACCAGGATGGCGCTGTATCACCCCGCAGCTGAAGCTATATCTTCAATGATATGCGATCTCCCTACGAAGATAGCTACGGCTGTCAGTTTCAACTTGGTACTCTACTTCATGACCAACTTGCGACGAACTCCTGGGGCTTTTTTCACCTTCTTCCTTTTCTCTTTTACCTGCACGTTGGCCATGTCAATGATTTTCCGTACGATTGGTGCTTCATCCCGAACTATCTCTCAGGTACGTTTCAAGTGTGACCAATTGGTTTCAGTTACTCACCGTCGCATCTCGTAGGCTATGTTACCCGCCGCTATTTTCATGCTTGCTCTGGTGATCTATACAGGTTTCACTATTCCAACGAGAGATATGCATCCATGGTTCAGGTGGATCAACTACATTAACCCCATCGCCTACGTCTTTGAGAGCCTGATGGTGAACGAGTTTGATGGACGAGAGTTTCCCTGTATGACCTTCGTTCCTTCTGGTCCCGGATACGAAAATGTCTCTGGAATGGAAAGAGTTTGTCTCCAGCGGGGTGCTGAACCTGGTAGCAGCGTGGTCCAAGGGACGAACTATCTTGCGACATCATTCGAGTACTACAAGAGCCACCTCTGGAGGTGCGTATTCTTGCGCAGCGTTTTGAGATAACATCTCTAACGATCTTTCAGAAATTTGGGAATTATCATCGGATTTACTTTCTTCTTCCTGGGCACCTACCTTTTGGCGACAGAATATATCAGCGCTGCAAAATCCAAGGGTGAAGTTTTGGTGTTCCGTCGAGGATACGTCCCGGCCAAGCCAAAGGAGGCAGACGATGAAGAAGTTACGACGATTACTGTCCACGACAAAAAGGCCTCTCTGCAGGACGACCGTGACGATGCTGTTGGCGTGATACAGAAGCAGACCGCTATCTTCCACTGGGAGGATGTCTGTTATGATATTAAGATCAAGGGTCAGCCCAGACGTCTGTTGGACCATGTCGATGGATGGGTACAGCCTGGTACATTGACTGCATTGATGGTGAGCAATGGTCTATACGGCATTTGAAATCTTTCTCACTTCGCTCGTTTAGGGTGCTTCTGGTGCAGGGAAGACGACTCTTTTGGACACACTTGCCAGTCGTGTGACTATGGTGGGTAGATCATCATCTCTGGTATTTTATCGAGAATTAACAGACGGTTAGGGTGTGATTACCGGGAGTCTATTTATTGACGGCCAAAAAAGGGACAAGGCATTTCAACGAAAGACTGGATATGTCCAGCAGCAGGATCTCCATCTCCAGACCTCAACGGTCCGTGAAGCTTTGATCTTCAGCGCTCGTCTGCGTCAGCCACATCACGTTCCGGACAAAGAGAAAGTGGAATACGTGAATGAAGTTATCCGTCTTCTTGGAATGGAAAAGTATGCGGACGCCGTCGTAGGTGTTCCTGGTGAGGGTTTGAACGTCGAGCAGCGCAAGCGACTTACCATTGGAGTTGAGCTTGCCGCCAAGCCCGAATTACTCCTCTTCCTCGATGAGCCGACGTCTGGGTTGGACAGTCAAACTGCTTGGTCTATCTGCACTCTCCTTCGCAAACTTGCAAACAATGGTCAAGCTATCCTCTGCACTATTCATCAGCCTTCGGCTTTACTCTTCCAGGAATTCGATCGACTTCTTTTCCTGGCGCGTGGTGGCCGGACTGTCTATTTCGGCGAAATCGGTGAAAACTCCAGGACCCTCATTGATTACTTTGAACGTCAGGGTGCTGATCCGTGCCCTCCCGAAGCCAATCCTGCCGAGTGGATGTTGAGTGTTATTGGTGCAGCTCCGGGTGCCGTGGCAAAGAGAGATTACGCCGAGGCGTGGAGACAGAGTCCTGAGTACCGGGAAGTGAAGAAGGAGCTCGAGCGCAAGCGAGGACTGGCCACGTCCCGTTCTCAATCTGAGCCTGTAAAGCACAACCGACGAAATGGGTATGGCGAATTTGCGGCACCATTCATGGCGCAATTCTGGATTTGTTGGACTAGGGTACTCCAGCAATACTGGCGAACCCCGTCCTACATCTATGCAAAGTTAACTCTCAGTGCTTTGACAGTGGGTTCCACAATTCAGCTCGCAGTACTCTCACTAATGTTTTTACAGGCTCTTTTCATAGGTTTCTCATTTTGGCGTGCGGAAAACAACTTGCAGGGTCTTCAGAATCAAATGTTCAGTATATGTACGTCCCAAAGTACCTGGTACTCTACCCGTACTAATTGACGATCCCTTAGTCATGCTCATGACGATCTTCGGTAACTTGGTAAACCAAATCATGCCGCATTTTGTCACCCAACGAGCGCTGTATGAGGCTCGTGAACGGCCCTCAAAGACGTATTCATGGCAGGTCAGCTGCTTCCTGATACTCACTTGGTTTCTAGATCGCTGACGAGAACTTTCAAGGCCTTCATGCTCGGAAATATAATGGCAGAAATACCATGGAATAGCCTTGCAGCCGTGATCATCTTCGTATGCTGGTACTATCCTATTGGGATGTATAGAAATGCAGAAGCTACCGACGCATTGAACGAGCGTGGTGGTCTAATGTTCCTGCTGATATGGAGGCAAGGCATTCATTTCGCTACTAGTCCTCGTCAAAATACTTATATTCCCGTAGCTTTTTACTCTTTACTTCAACTTTCACCAATTTCATCATCGCTGGTGTCGACGTCGCTGAAACGGGTGGTAATATCGCGAATCTACTGTTCTCCCTCTGTTTGGTATTCTGCGGGTGTGTGATCTTAGCCTCTTTTGGGTCTGCCGCTAACGTTTCTATGTGCTTTAGTGTCCTTGTCCCACCCCAAGAGCTTCCCGGGTTCTGGATATGTGTGTAGCCCTTCCCTCAGCCCTCAATTCATAGTTTTATTGACGGTTTTCGCCTCAGTCATGTACAGAGTCTCACCTTTCACATACTTAATCGACGCTATGATGTCAACTGGATTGGCCAATGCTGATGCATATTGCTCTGACATCGAGGTATCCAAATTCAGCCCACCCAACGGTACAACGTGCGGGGAATACCTCTCCGAATTCTTGTCCAAGGCTGGTGGTACACTGTCGGATCCCAACTCCACTTCACAGTGCGAGTTCTGCTCCATCGATAATACGAACCAGTTCCTTTCTCGGGTTAACTCGTCCTACAATCTGGCTTGGTGAGTGCACGGGTTCTCTTTCCTTTCGAATATTCCTTGAATGTTTGCGTTTCAGGCGCAACTTTGGGATAATGTGGGCTTATATCTGTTTCAATCTCTTTGCGGCTCTGTTCTTGTACTGGCTTGCCCGAGTACCGAAACGTTCGAGGGCCAAGAGTTCGTGAACGAGCAGCCACCCGTTCCTTTAGAATTTGTCCGTGATTCCGTTTAATTTAGATCTTGCAATAACTGGACTTGAGGAAACAATCATGATTCTAGATACATTTTGCATGTAATATTCGTAATGAAAATACAGTAATGTTATGTACTGCTGCTTCCAATGTCCGAGAAAGGTGGGCCGGGGCTGCATCAGCACTTTCCGCCCACCTTGACCATTCTCAATTCCGGCCAGTCTGCTTTGTTCAATACAGTGATTCGGACATATCATGGAGCTATATCACGTTGATTCTCAGTAGCTATCGTGTAGGCTTGTATGATTTGCAATTTTTGATGAGAAAATATTAGCAAAGTGGAAATGATAATGCACGGAAGTTTAGAAGAGCAAGGAGGAATCCTGATACGCCCGGTCAAGCCCTGGAGCTATGTACCACTGACCAGCAACGAGCGTTGCGCTGAGCGAGATACCCAGCTGCAGAGGCGCGTCGTCTGTGCATTTCCGAGCGGTTGAACAGCGCCTTTTCCCGCAAGTCCTGTACCTACTAAGGCTACTCGAAGCAGTCACGCAGAATTAGAAACATGACGTTACTTTGAGCAAGATCCATATTCACTTTCCCACCCATGTCGATGGTTTCGAGGGTTACCAGGTCATTAGGGCATTTTGGGTGGTGCGCTATGAAATTGCGCAGAGACTACAGACTTGAGGCAGCACTGCATGCATATAGGTCTCGTGATCAACGTGTTGACGTAAGGACGGAAATCCGTCTCCCGAGCAAGACAAAAAAATTTTTGTCTCGGTGTGAGGCCCGATTTCCCGAGTTTGGCAGTAAGGCGCCGGCCACAGCCCAAATCAAAGTGAATTGTCGACCACCATCGCATCACGCTAGCATTCGACGCGTTACTCAATAATTTTGTACGCGTCTTCGTCGAGGAAGACAATGGCGAACGCTGGAACGCTTGACCAATGCTTATCTCTCGATAGGATAAGATAGGACAGGATCGCAAGTGGACTTACTCGGTGAATAACTCAGTGAATGACAGGGGCTTTATCCTAGGCGGCGCCTAGCCTTTATCTCCTCACTTTCTCTTTTCTTTCCTTTTCATCGTCTCTTTCAGCAATGGCGGCGGCTCTACGCTGCGCCTTGAGGTTCAAGCCTCTCAAGACGTCCATTTGGCTTGCTACGAGGTCTCAGCGAGCCTTTGCATCTGTTCCCCAGCCGACGTCTCTTTTCTCTCCTCTTGACCAATTTCCCGAACGTCATATCGGACCAGACGATGCAGAGACTGCAAAAATGCTCAATGCATTGGGCTATAGTTCTATGGACGCGTTTGTGGACGACACTGTTCCCTCTCACATACGAATATCCAAGGACGTGATCTCTAATGAGAACATTAAAGCGCTGAGTGAAGGCGAACTTCTCGGGCGGGCCAAAGAATTGGGTGCTTTGAACGGCACCAAGGAAAAAGGCAAAATGAAGAGCTTGATTGGAATGGGATACTGGAATGCTGTTGTTCCGGGTGTAATTCTGCGTAATGCAAGTCTTTGGCCGTCTCGTTTATTGATGCTAATACTAACGGTAAATTATGCAGGTTATCGAAAACCCAGCGTGGTACACACCTTATACTCCTTATCAGCCCGAGATTGCTCAAGGTCGCCTCGAATCACTGGTCAACTTCCAAACGATGGTCGCCTCTCTTACCTCCATGGATATCGCCAATGCCTCGATGCTCGACGAAGCTACCGCGGCAGCCGAGGGCATGGTGATGGCATATGTTCATTCTTCTCAGAAACGCAAGAAGTTCCTTGTCGACTCTGGGGTCTTACCTCAGACCATCGCAGTTCTCAGGACACGCGCCAAAGGATTTGGTATTGAGCTTATTGTTACCTCGGAGATACACGCGGCACTGGATGATAACGTTTGTGGTGTTTTGGTTCAGTATCCCACTGTTGATGGGCACGTCCGCGATTACGCCGAACTTGCTCAGCGTGCGCACGAGTCCAAGGCGATCGTAGTTTGTGCAACAGATCTTCTTGCGCTCACGTTGCTCAAGCCCCCCGGCGAATGGGGTGCTGATATCGTTCTGGGCAACTCTGCAAGATTCGGTGTTCCAGTAGGCTACGGTGGCCCTCACGGCGCGTTCTTTGCTGTACGGGACGCGTTGAAGAGGAAAATGCCTGGACGTCTGGTGGGAAGAAGTCGGGATGCGCAAGGCAAGATGGCGTACAGGTTGGCATTACAAAGTTTGTGTTTCCTTTTCTGTGCCCGTCCCGTGTACTAATCATCGACCTCCCACAGCCCGAGAGCAACATATCCGTCGTGAGAAGGCTACTTCCAACATCTGTACTTCTCAAGCATTACTCGCAAACACCGCGGCAATGTACGCGGTGTACCACGGCCCTGTCGGTCTTAAGAACATCGCAAACAAGGTGCACGGCTTCACGAGGGTTTTCAAGAACACAGTGGAGAAATTCGGATACCAAGCCGTCAATAGTACCTTCTTCGACACTGTCACCTTGAAGGTTAAGAATGCGGAGTCCATACACACCGCGTCGATCGCTGCAGGCCTGAACCTCCGCCGGATTGATAACGAGCACGTTGGCGTTACTTTTGACGAATCTGTCGCGCCCGATGAATTGGTCAAACTCATCAACGTCTTCGCATCCATTGCTTCGCAGCCCACCATCTCTCTCAAAGATCTCCAAGCTCAAGCAGCTTCTATTCAAGAAAAGACTATTCCCGCGCCCTTGAAGCGGACTTCGGAGTTCCTCCCTCACCCTGTGTTTAACACGCACCATTCCGAGACGGAGATGCTTCGGTATATTTTCCACCTGGCTAGCAAGGATTTGGGGCTTTGCCATTCCATGATTCCACTCGGAAGTTGCACGATGAAGCTGAACAGCACCTCGTCGATGGTTCCGTTGACTTTACCTGAATGGGGAGGCATTCATCCGTTTGTTCCAGCGGACCAGGTGAAGGGATACAAGACTATTATCAAGGTATAGTCCCCTCGGTATTTGTTGCAGATAATTCACTAATAGCACTATTATAGGAACTTGAAGACGACCTTGCGCGCATCACCGGCTTCGCGGCAACTTCCCTACAACCGAATTCTGGAGCCGCTGGTGAATACGCTGGTCTTTGTGTCATCCGGGCCTACCACGACTCAAGGGGTGAAGGTGAGAGGGATATATGTTTAATTCCCTTGAGTGCACACGGAACAAATCCTGCTGTGAGTGGCTTCGTTTCTCTTAATGACTTTTGCTCTCATACAGTCATGGCAGTCTGCAGTTATGGCTGGTCTTAAAGTCGTCTCTGTGAAAGTTCTGCCTGATGGAAACCTGGACCTTGCAGATTTGAAAGCCAAGGCGGAGCAGTACAAGGACAAATTAGCTGCGTTCATGGTATGTAATTCATAAATGCGTCATGGTGACACCTCGGATTAATTCATCCCGTAGATCACCTACCCTTCGACATTCGGTGTGTTTGAGGACGGAGTCCAGGAAGCATGCAAGATTATTCATGAGAACGGCGGACAGGTCTACCTCGACGGCGCAAATCTGAATGCCCAAGTTGGATTGACCAATCCGGCGAAATGTGGCGGAGACGTCTGCCATATGAATTTACACAAGACATTTGCGATTCCCCACGGTGGCGGAGGACCTGGCGTCGGGTAAATGTTCTTTGAAACGAGCTACTAAGATGTCAACTGATTGCTCTTCTCAGACCGATTTGTGTCGCTGAACACCTCGCGCCTTTCCTTCCTTCACACCCTTTGATGCCTCGCTCCCACTCTTCCACCAAGAGCCCTCAGGCCATTGACGCGGTTTCCGCAGCACCTTTTGGTTCATCGTCTATCCATCTAATCTCCTGGGCATACATTAAGATGCTTGGAGGATCTGGTCTCACTCAAGCCTCGCAACTCGCCCTCCTGAACGCCAATTACATGGCATACAGATTGAAGGATCACTATCCGTTGAAATACACGAACGGAAAAGGTCGTGTTGCGCACGAGCTATTGATCGATTTGGCAGAGTTTGAGAAGAAGGCTGGACTGAGGGTCATGGATTTTGCGAAGAGACTGCAGGATTATGGTTTTCATCCACCGACGTGCTCGTGGCCGATATCGACGTGTATGTTGATTGAGCCTACTGAATCGGAGACCTTGGACGAGATTGACCGGTTCTGCGATGCGATGATTCAAATTCGTAAAGAAGTTGAGGACATTATCAACGGCAAACAGCCCAAGGACAACAACGTTTTGAAAAATGCACCTCATCCCATCTCTGTCGTTTCGCTCAGTGATGCTGAGTGGAACAGACCTTATTCCCGACACACTGCTGCATACCCATTACCATACCTCGAAGAAAAGAAGTTCTGGCCGAGCGTAAGCCGGATTGATGATGGTGAGTTGTACTTACTTTTGTTTGCACCCTCTTCTGGGTTCTCATCGAGTGATTTCTAGCTTACGGAGACCTCAACCTCGTCTGCGACTGTCCCTCCGTTGAAGAGCTTGCCTCTTCATGAATTGATGAGAATCGATGAGTTGTACTGACGAACATTCATCTGTCGACGGTTTGGACAACACGTTCTTTACGCAGCGCTGCTCAACCACGCGCCATTCATAGACTGCATTGTATATTATTCATAATTTCCTGCTTTTTGGGTATTTCAGTAGAACTGTTTAGCTAGTTATAATAGAGGCAGTATGAAAACATCGTTACGTTACCCCGGGCTTGAAACTTGGATTCTGCCAGTCATGTCGACAACACGAAAAGTATCGTTAGCTGCTCCTCCCACGGAAAGAGGTCTATCCTCCAGCTCAAAGCTACCTGAAGACCTAGACCCCGATGAACTGTTCACTAAACATACCGTGTCTGAAGTCAGAGTAATTCAGCAGCGTCTACTGTATGTTCCATTCATATTACTACATTCTCCAATAACTCACTATCACATAGACATGATGCTGACGCGAAACAAGAGGAACTTAGACAAATGGTTGGGTGCGTGATTCACGCAAGTTACTGTGCAGGCAGAGCCAGATGAACACCGAAAGAATAGGGAACGGTACCGCGATCTTTTACAAGCTTCAACATCCATAATCGCTATTGCACAATCTTCAAAGCGCGTGATTGGTGCACTTGACGATACAAAGGCTGCGATTCAGTCGCAAGGGGAGCCTTCGGCTACGAGAAGTACAACAGTACGGGAGAATGAGGGTGAGTCATGGACATCCTGTCTCCTCCATTGTAGTACTCATTTCTTTATACAGATGTGCATATACATATGCTCCAAGTTCTTTCCGCTCACATAAAGCTCCTGTTGGACGTACCAGAACACTTGTGGAGGCTCATGGAGAAGAAGAAATACCTCACCGCAGCTTGGCTTTTCCTATTATCCCGTGTTGTGCATCGAGCATTAATTAGGGAAGACGAACGGGACGAGGAGGCTTGGAATACTCAAGGGATCGACGTTCTGGTACGCGCCAGCACATCTTGACAATACCAATATCTGACCCTTGCGTAGGATCAATTTCCACTAGTTCAGCGGCAGTGGGAACATGTTTCTTCATTCCGACAGCAAATAATAGTTAGAGCAAAACAGTCCCTCCAGGAATATGCCGCATCAACCGAGGTGCGCCGATTAGCCTAATCTATCGATGCTTAAAAAGTTGTTGACAGCCTTGCAGGACACTTGCGCTACACTTCTCACCCTTCATCTCCTCGAATCACGGCCCCTCACCGACATCCTCACCATTTTCCTGGAGAAACGCTCGAAAGCTTTAGATGCCCTTCTATTTCAGAACTCCCACACAACATTAACGCCTTCATTATCTAGACGCAGCAAGCCCCTAGAACCCGACCAAAAGGTAACCTCGGGAAAAACTAGTACTGTCAAAGAAGTCAAGGATCATGCCATTCTTGCCCTTGACTGCATCTGCAGGACCGTCCGAACTGCACACGAGGTGCTGGATGACCGAAATGACTCTCAATCTCTTATCCGCCAAGTGCTTGGATACATTCAATCCGAGTCCCCAGAAACGCAGACGTCCTCCCTACCTCCAGAACTGAAGCTGTCAACACACAATCTACTCACGACGTTACCCTCATCAGCACACTTCCTCCTTCTTCCCCAAAATCTTCGGTCATATCGACCTTACGTAGACCTTGCTTCCTCTTCATCCAGTCTACCTCAGAAGACACTCTGTGCAAAGGTGGACGAGTGGTTCGAGAAATCGATTGACGGCCTTCAATCCGCAATCCAGCGATGGCTAGGTGATGTCAGAAGCGTTAAG
This sequence comes from Moniliophthora roreri, assembly GCA_001466705.2. Lineage (NCBI taxonomy): Eukaryota > Fungi > Basidiomycota > Agaricomycetes > Agaricales > Marasmiaceae > Moniliophthora > Moniliophthora roreri. Next base: position 2,037,539 of record LATX02000001.1, on the reverse strand, counting down.
AATGTCTGGGCAGTTCGATTAGATGTGAACTCATGGATTAATTCCTCTCAAGTTCACCTTCCTTCGGGGAAGGTCAGTCATTTGCAATCGGTCGTGAACGACGTATGTCAGCGACGCATCGTGGATCTGTGGAAAGCATCTTTAGAAGAAGCGGGGAAAGTATTCCGTGATCGGTTGACGGAGGTAGTGGCGGCGTTTGATGATAAAAGGGCAGAAATTGGTGGGGATTGTTTTTCTGTGCGTGATTCAAGGCATTCATCCAAACGATCAGGTGCCTTTCCCGTCCAATTGCTGTTCAAAGCACCCCCTTTACCCACAGCCTCACAAATCGGAGTTGGTTCATTAGATGCGTCATTTCAAAGATACCGCACGGCGTTGAACAGGCAACTTCTGGGCAGAACACCGCTTCTGGATGACATCCTGAAGGGGTTGGAAGCTTGCGCGCTTGGGATGCATCACGATATTACTCAGGTTCTGTCTGAATACGATGATGGCAGTTCTACGTGAGTCCTACCTCCCTATCTGATGTGACTTGTTAACATAGTTGAGAACCAGTACACTCGGTCAGGAGCTTGTACAAGTGTATAGACCTTTGGCGCAAACGTTGTGTGAAGGAGTTACAAGTACTCTGCACTCAGTAGCCGAGAACTTATCGATTGAAGACCGTGAGTCGCTTCGGGCTGTCGGTTCTGAACACAGCTAACATTCAGTAGAGGCTCATTTGGACGCACTCATATTTACTGGACATGTTGCCGATGAGTTATCCCATTCGTCGCCATTCGTCATAAACATTTCATGCGAGCCTGATGTGGCTCGAGGTGCCTTATTTTAGTTTAGAAGTGAATCCGTCTCACCGGTGATTGTAGAACTCCGATTGCGCTGTGCGGCCATCTTCGAATCGTCCATCGACCGGTGGAGAGACTATATTGTCTCTTCTGCCATCGCAAAGTACCGAAGCACCAGGATCACCTTCTCACGCGCCCACAATGATAATAGTGGTATGTTGTGGATCTGAATCTGTCAAGGCGACATGATCAACAACTCCCCACACAGATGCTCCATCATCCAACATTGTAGAAGCCCTACTATACCTAGCAGATGCCCTTAAGAATCTGGGGACATCCAGGAATATCTCGAGGCAGCTAAGGATTGCGGATCGAACTGTACACATGTTTCTTTACCGGCTACTCAAGAGCGAGGGTATGAATGGCACACATGGACTGTATGACTTGAGGCTTCTACAAAACCTCTCAGAGTTGTGCGGTTCGGAATCGTCTTCGTCTTGGGGAGATGTTAGGAGCCAGCTTGATGCAAAAATCTATGAGGTAAGTCTCACTGCCCCTTCCAATGTTACATAAGATTGACCACCGTAATCACCTAGATCACCGCGAATGATACCCGTGCAGACGCCCGTACCTCAGAGTACCTAGCAAGAATGCAGGTTTTACTAGCTGCGCTTCTGCCAAAACCAAAAGATATTCTGCCTGCTTCAACCCCACTACTCCCTCTGGGCGTTCCCATATTGGGCAAGGATGTACCATCCGCGCTGGATTTAGCAGATTCGGGTGCAAGGTTTGGGTTGCTGCTTATCAACTGAGGATAAGGCTATGTATGTACCACCCTGGAATCATGATTTAAATCGTTCAACTTGTGAATCAGACGGTAGTCTGCATAGGCGGTGTAACACATCCTACGGATCTTTCGCCGGGCGGCTTTTATTGTCATCCAGTGGATCCACAAAAACAAAAGATGTGGTATTTAGGAGCCGGCTTGGCGATGCTTTCTTTTTCTTTCTCTCTCTCTTGCGCTGACGATGTTCCGCAAGTGTAATTAAGAAGCATGATATGTATGTTCCTTCACCTTTTGAATGACTGGCTTCATACTACCTTCCAGCATCTGACCCGGACCTCATTTCCCTCTCTGTCCCATTCCTCGCGTTACATCTCAGTGGCTCTGCTGGGCTTCTGTTGTTGATCTCAACTTTCTTCTTCTCCACACGCGTTCGACGACCACCAACTATCATTAATTTCTGGATAACATGGATTATTTATTCTGTGTCTTATATCGTGAGTCTTCTTCCGCGTTTGGTATCAATTTGTCACAGGCTTAAATAGTACCCAGAATCTTGGGAAGACGAGATCGAGATACTGAGCCGCCACAGATGTTATGTCGGGTCCAGTCAGCGATGGTCCACGGGGCGCCTCCAATGTGAGCTGGTTTCTGTAGCTCACTGTTTCATAACTGATTGGAACGTAGGGTAGCTACGGCTGGCCTGCTAGCTATGCTTCAAGTAAGAACTAAGCCCTACACGAAAATGAAGACTTCTTGCTTACGGTTGAGCACGCCGTTTCAGATGTGGCACACATACTGGGACCATATTCGCTATCCATATCGGCTTCCAGATGCCATGAAGGAACGTTCAAAAACCATTTATCTACTTCCTGTGAGTAACTGTTTCTAGGCTCAAAGTACGAGGCTGAATGAGTACGGGCTTTGAATGCAGCTCCTAGGTTTGCCCTATATTGTTTTTCTGATATTCGCTATCTCTTCGGCGGTGGTGGGTAGTCTTCCCCGATCCTCTAATATATTTTCCTGTTATTTGCCTTCAGTACGCAAATGGACGGTTACACGCATTGACCGCTCCAACCGGTCTCTATTGCACAATGAATGCCGATGTATTGTGCGTACTGCTCACGGCTTTCCTTTGGCTGTAACCTGAACACGGCATTCCAGCTCGAGATATAGTATTCCGTTGTATTGCATGGTCATAGCTATATTGCTGGGCGGTTTTGAAGGTGGGTCTGAATGAATGCACTCCATACTGTGCACGTGGCTGATACTCAGCAGTGGTTATCGTTTTGCAATGGTGGTGGGCGCGGCACACAGTGGACAACATCATACTGATGAAGAGGGAAACGGAGAAAGCTTGCCTCTTCCGACTGCTGTTGTTCAATCTATCACTGATAGTCATGAGGTGGGGTTTCACTTTCTCAACATACGCCACGTTGAATTGACGTTACTTTTTAACGTTCAGTTGTACTATAATATACATGGCAGATACCCTTAGTCCTTGGCCATACATGGCCCAGGCTGCACGTAAGAATTTACAACTTCGGGAGTGAACACATTGCTCATTGATAGGTGTAGTCCCATTAGCAGCTGCTTTGGTATTCGGAACGCAAAGTGTATGTGTTTCGTCCCATATGCTTGAGTTATTGGGTAACCCCGGTGGAAATAGGACATGCTGGCAGTATGGTCTTTTTGGAAACGGAAGTCAAAGCGAAAACCTGGGCTTCAAGTGGTTATACCAAGCGCTCGGCCTGGCCGTGCATTCGACTCCGTGTCATATAGCGCAACAGGGATCTCCATGCGGACTCCGCAAGTCGCCGTGAGTAGGCCAGGAGATGTGAGTATGGCATGATGTGGACTTCATGTCTATAGTGAGATTCGGGCTCTAGTGACATGTAATGGTAGTAGTAGCGGCCAATAGTTCCATGAACGATTCCAGCCAGTGTTAATACATGTCCAGTAAATAAATGTGAGAAGGAAGATTAAGCTCCTCCTCTGTTTCAAAACTTCAGCGAAGGATTCATCGGGAGGGAACAGACAAACGTACACAAGGATATTGTTACTGGGAAGAGCTAGTCGTTAGACATAACCACGAGGCCGGATAAAGGGGACACGTACATTGGTATATGGATGAGTTTTACAAAGTACCCAATGAATCCCATGACAGCGAATCCCACAGCGACTGCTCTACAGATTTGGATGAATTCTAGACGTTGATGTCAGCCAAACATGAGGGAAGCTCCAGTGAATTCGAAGATGTCAAAACCTTTTTGGGAGGGTTTGGTGCAACGAGTCAAGAACTGAGATAAACGAGTGTTTTGTGAGCCGGTTTTCTGCAACAATCGGAACAAGTACTCACTTGGTTTCCATCCCTAACAAATTGCTGAGGAATTTCGACGAATTCACGGATTTTGTCAGACATGGTGGAAGTTGCGGAGGAAGGATTGGCTGCCAGCTAAATTTTTCGCACGACCAAAATCTCCACGTCCGAACACGTCTTCTGCTGATAGGCAAGTCGAAACACTCTTCATTGGTGAATTTTTAGGACTCATAGCATGGCAGCATCCCGCATGAATGTCCTTTCGGGCAGGTTTCCTTCGAGCTAGACTGTCAAATGGACGCGTTATCGTCAGGGATACCTCCAATACACGACTTTTCGCCAGGTTCAACTCTCAGGTGGTCTCTGTAGCGGTGGAGAACCGAAGGGAACAATCAGCACCCAAGTCTAGATTACAACGCTACGTCGATACGCTCATCAATGCGACAGGACAAGTGGATGTTATCAACCAATACTATCCCGCATTGTCATGGGAGGCTAGCCAGATAGGGTCCGCTTCCAACTCGACACCTTCCCCTTCCCTTTCCCCTTTGAATTCGTCCCCGTCGCTACGACCTACATCTTCTCTCTCCGAGGAACACGTAGAAAAGATGCTTGAAACGCTAGCTGCATCAGGCCGTCCCATTGACCTCCAGCGAATAGAAGAAATTTTGGCCGACATGTCAGACATCTTCGGAATGGTCCCCACGGCAGAAACTCACACTGCTATCATCCGTGGGTTGCTGCTCCGCCGAAATATGCTGACAATTCTGCTATGGTTCAAAAATATGCCTTTGAAACCTGGAGGCGTAAGCCCAACACTAGAACACTACCACATGTTTTTGGAAGCAGCGCCAGAGTTTACCTCGTTCAAGGGGATGCGTAACATCATCTCTGACATGCGTAAAGATGGTTGTTCACCCACAAACGAGACATACAAGATTCTGCTCCGAGCTTGGTGGAAACTGTCGCCCTCACCTCCGCCCCCATCACACATTGCCCAAGCCAGGATATTCGAGGAAATGCGAGAGCAGGGTCTTGGGTACGACCCTTCCATCCCCGACTTTTTATCATCTGCATACGTTGCCCAAGGCCTCGATCGCTGGGCTTCCGATATCACGGATTCCTACAATGTCATATTTTCGTCACATTTGAGCCCACAGGAGGTTCTGGAGAACAAATGGATCCCTCGCCTCTCTCATGTTCTAGTGAATGACGGATTTCGCGCCGCTCTGGACCTCTATGCAGAATATGTGAAGGAGGGCGGTTGTGCATCCTCACGCATATTCGATACCCTACTGCGATATTGCACCACAAGGGATCGGCTCCATCGAATAGCCAAAGTGTTGGGTATGCAGCCCGGACGACCGCAATGGTCGATGCTCATAATGGAGATTTGTAGGCAAGGGCTTATGGACGAGGCTTTTGAGGTGTATGAGGAATCCAAGGCTGCTGGCATCGCCCCCGACGCAACCATGATAGCACCATTAATCCGTGGCCTATTTCACCACGCGGGGAGCCCTCCTCCAGACTCTGTGGTTGACACCGCAATTGAACTCTACAATGATTTCAAGCATGCATCAGCTGCTCTGAATTTATCTACCGACGGGGGGCGTAGCGCCTTCTCCCCTGGCACAGACATATATCACACTCTCATCCGCAATCTCACCAAATCACAAAACCGGCAGAAATACTCACCTTTCATGAAAACACTTCTCAATGACCTCTTGAGCCAGGGCATAGACATACACGGGGTAGCCGCTTCCATCACTACTATTCGTATGCGGCTGGCAGGTGATGAAAAAGAGGCATTCAAAGAGTATCAGCGCGGGAGACTTAATCTGGATCGAAGTGGCTACGAGAGTGTCCTTGATGCATTCTGCCGGATTTCTCTGCAAGGCAACCTGTCAGTGCCTTCCCTATCGCTATATTTCAACATTGTCAAGGATATGAAAAAGGCTGGACATGGGATAACCGTCACTGTATATAATATCATCCTTCGACACTTCGGTCAGATTGGGACCAAAGCGAAAACGGATCCCAACTACATACATCTCATGGGCAAATTGGTCGGCGTCACCAGGCGGGTACATGACCTTATCACCTTAGACGCTTCGATAGAGCCCGATGCGATGCTGTGGAACCACCTGATGGATACCTATCAGCGTCTCGGATGCTTCGCCGATGCGTGGAGAGTCTGGGATCAGATGTCAATCTCTGGGCGGTTTGACCATGTTAGCGTATCCATCATCCTTGACGCCTGTGGACATGCAGGGGCAACCCATCTTGCGCAGCAGGTCATACAACGCTTGAAGATGGATGGGTATAAGCTCAACCTTCACAATTACAACGCCTGGATAGAGTGTCTTTGCCGTTTGAATAATCTCAACCAGGCTTTAAAGGTTCTTTGTCTGGAGATGGTAGATGATGTTTTACCTGACCTGGACAGTGTGCGGATTGTGCGGTCTTTTGCGAAAAGACCAGATATTGAGGTAGAGATCCTGATGCGGATACGGCAGTACCAACCAAAACTGTATGTGTCCTTACCGGATGTCCAGTTGGAAGGATTGATCTCATAAATACATACACAATATATCTACCTTAATACGATTGCAACCTGTGCAAGATTCCACAACAGAAGAACGGGGGTGAGCTGTGCTGACTAGTCTAGCAACTACGATTATGGGAATAGTTTCGCAGGAAGGTGTACAAGTCACAGTTGCGCGAGCGCCAATTGCACTCTACCCACACCTTTCCTTCCTACCACCATGTTCACTATCAAAGCAACTTATAGAAACGAAACTCGCAAATTTAACTTTGCCGATACAAATGCCTTTCCTTCATTTCACGAACTGTATCTGCAGGTATGTCTCTCCTTCGTGCCATTGCCTACGCAAGCGCCTAATCGACTCCTATACCAGCTCTACCGCGTATTTCCTATAAGCCACAACTACTATCTCTCTAAACTTCTTTTCTCCCCCGATTCCTCCAAGTCTCGCATTCTTCTTGCTAAAGAAGTTCATTCTGCAGAAGAGTACGATCGGTGCATCGCTCAGTATGGAGGGCGCTCATGGGTCAATCCGTTGCTCAAGTTCTCAGTCTACGACGAGACACCGCACAAGCTCCCTAATATGTCCTCCGCCTCTGACTTGACGTCTAAATCAGAGTCTCAAGCTTCCTCTCCGCCGCGCTTTAGGACAGTCGCACCCAGCTCAGCCTCGGAATGTAGCACATCAGCTTATTCCCCAATTCCGTTCTCACACATCCCACCACCACCTATCATCTTCTCTACGATCCCAAGCCCGGTGCCACCATCTTTGCGCTCGTCTGAGGGTACACCGAAACCCCTGCCGCAGCAAGCGCCGCAGCACGTGGGCTCACCCACGCTCGTTGCTCCGACCGTTGTCGCCGAATTGAGGAATGATATGAAGAATTTGAGTGAGCGACTTGAGGGCAGACTGGACAAATACATGTCAAGGATGAACGACATTGAAGCCAAGTTCAAGACACTGGAGATCGAATGTGACTGCGCTCCGCAGGTACCCTCTTCTCCGACTGTCACTGGCAAATTAGAGCCAGAAGCCACAACAATATTCCCTCCCCTCTGCAAGTACACATTCTGTGTCATGTGTGGCTCTATAAAGCAAGGGCCTTGGTATGACTGCCAACAATGTGCACTGAAGGTGGTACGTCATACAACATATTTCGCTTACAGTGCATCACTGACATTGCGTACAGTGCACAGACTGCAACGAACGTCCCTCGAAATGCCCCTGCAAGGATGAGAAAGGCCTTCTCAGCCTCCAACGTGCCCACACGTGGATTAAGCAAGCGTGCCCCAGTTGCCCAACTGCGGCTCCGGGCACGGATATTCCTGTCATAAATGCTGCGCCCGTGCCCACACCTGATGTTGATGTGCCAATGCAATCGCCTCAAATGCGCGCTGAGCCTGATGTGGATGCACCACCTCCAACGTCCGTTCCCGCAACCGAGTCCACCACTACTGCAGAGCCAGTAATGCCTGTCCATTTTGGTATCAGATGTGATAGCTGTCAAGCGATGCCTATTCAGGGTGTGAGACACAAATGTCTCGACTGTCCAGGTATGTCATTTTATTCAGTAGCTTCGAACCTGGGCTCATTTATATCTCGTAGACTATGACTTGTGCACGGAATGCATCACTTCAGGAGCAGCCGAACGCCATAATCCCTTCCATGAGTTCTTTGAAATCAACGAGCCAGGAAGAGTTGTCGTTCATACAGTCTATCAGGGTAACGGTGAGCGCAATGCTCCAGACATACGGCGAGCACCTGTTCTTTCTCCACCAGCTCCAGCTCCCGCACAGCCAGTCGTTCACTTTGCGAGTTGTAACTTGTGTGACTCCAGAATTCGTGGAGATCGATACGTAAGTCGCTCTGTGACACGTTAAAGTTAGTCGAACGTAACGAGTTCCCAAACAGAAATGTCTGAATTGCCCTGATTATGATACCTGTTCAAGATGTTTCGAGTATGTGGTCAACACAAGTTTTTATCGTTGTCGCTAACTATCGCTCTATGTCTTCTGTAGTATCACTCCCGAACATCACCCTCAGCACGCCTTTGTCAAGATTGAAACGCAGGATCAGTTTATTGTAAGTGCTGTCTCTATTACCATTCTCAAGAGAATACTTAATATAATCCATGCAGCGTCGTAATATTGTGGACCGTGCGATGCATCACGCCACTTGTAATAGCTGTGAAAAGGGAGTATTTGGCATTCGTTACAAGGTAATTCTTCAAGCGCATAATCCTGAGTACGAGCTCACAACAAGTTTACAGTGCATGCACCCTGAATGTCCAGACTACGACTTGTGCGAGGATTGTGAGGCGCTTCCTATCCCGGTACACCCTGCCAACCATCCATTGCTGAAGATGAGAGACGTCAATACGGTGATTCCTACCGTCTACCGAGTTGGTGGGACAAGGTTGATGGATAGCCCTCCTGCGCGTACCGGCAGCCATTCTGAATGGTTCAGACCCAAAGGTGAATTATTGCGCGACCTGGTGACAGAGGACACACCCCGTGAATTGTCTCCAGAGATTAAGCCACCCTCACCGTTCTTCTTTGCCACGGAATCGGAGCGGTCAGTGTCTCCTCCTGCGATGGACTATCGTGGCACTACGACCTGCATTCCGCCCCCGCCCCCGCCTCCCGCGCCGATCGTGGAATACCGTACATCGCCTTCAGAAGTGCGTACATCACCCAGATCCCGTCCCAGTTTCCTCGACCGTCCGCCGCGTCCCTTCTATTCCGAATCGCCGCCATCACCACCATCACCTCCAATGATGATCCCAGGCGCACTGCCTCCTTTTACCCAGCTACCACAGGTCCCACAGATTCACCAATGGCAACCGTCAGAATTTTGGCGAGTCCCAGATTCGCCTTTCTCTAGAGCTCTTGATGTAGATTCTCAGACCTCTTCTCCTGCAAGGTTGCCTAGTCCTCCTAGGAATCGGCCATTCATGGTACGGGCTCCCCCGTCTCCCCCAAGGCTTCCACCTATTGCTGTTGGAATGAAAGTCCCGACTCCACCGACTCGTCCATCACCGCCGACTGTCCCTGTACCTGTGAGGATTCCTTCGCCTCCACCTAGACAACTTCCTTCGGCACGGTTCTCAGTTTCAGGCAGAAGCCTACCATCACCTCCATTCTGGGCGAACTATAGAGTTAGGTTTGCGGCGACCCCATCGGAACCTGATTTTTCGTATCTAGAAGATTCCCAGACGAGGAGAGAGGTGGTCTCGCCTGTCGAGGATGTTTCAACGTCAAGGGTGCAGCTTCCACCTCCGCCACCCAGCACCATCGACCCATTCCATACTTCCATTCTCAATCCGTTCACGTCGCAGATGAGCTCTTATTCCCCTGGTTTCTGGCATGGCGGACACCTGATGGATGAACGGAGTACTACAAAGCAGAACGACGAGGAGAGCTCTTTTGAGAAGGACTTGCTCAGGGCTTTAGAAGTGTCTGAGAGACTGAACTCCAAACGATCTCCGTCCCCTGTACCTGTTCCTCCACGCGAATCACCATTGATCGGGGAGCTTCTGAATAGTCCTGAAAACGCTGGCACTTCGGCTCAGACGTATCCCGAGTTGTTCAAGCCATCCTTGATCGAATTCTTGGCGGGTCCAAACTTCGCACAAAGCTCAGCAGGGTCTCCGCCTGCGCCTGAGCCACCTGTAGAGGAGTCGCCTCTAATTGGGGACTTGCTCAACCGGCCCGCGAGTATGGTTGACAGGGATGAGTGTTGCTCGGTCTGCTCCAAGAGGTCTTTAGCTAGTATCTTGGATGGCGCCTCGACCGGGAAACCACAGGAAGCCAAGATTGAGACCTTCATTCCTCCCCTGGACAATGAAGAGGAAGAGACGTTTATTCCTCCGTCGTCAAGAACGTTGAACGCTCTTCTCCCAGAGGAGCACATCTCTCCAATAAGTCAGGCCGAGTCCGAACCGCAACATGAGCCAAGGCTAGATGCAACCTACATTGATGACCGCTCGGTCCCTGACGGTCAGATCTTTCCACCCGGTGCTGAGTTCGTGAAGAGTTGGAGAATGATGAACACAGGCAACGTCGAGTGGCCTGAGGGAACGGAACTCGTGTTTGTTGGTGGAGATTGCCTTGAGCGAATCCAGAAGAATGCCGTCACGAGAATTGGCAAAGCCGGAGCTAGCGAGAGCGTAGATGTTTGGACTGGAGAGTTAAAGGCACCTGAAAAAGAGGGCCGCTATGTCAGCTATTACAGGTTGAGGGATGATCAAGGTGTGGTGTTTGGTGATAGTATCTGGCTTGAGTAAGTGTAATTCTCTTGTATCCCTTGAGTTTTTACTGAAGGTTTGTTAGCATTACCGTCAAAGAAGGACATCACAGGGAAGAGGACGAAAGGGCAGATTCTAGCACCGGCTCCGAGGAATACAAGTCCTTATCGTCCAGTTCTGTGATCATCATGCCGACGGCTGCTGCTTCCGTCTACACATCATCTTCCATCGCTAGCTCATCCCTCCCGTCGTCTTCGCCTGACGGGGACGGTGCTTCTGAGAATGGGTCTTCTACCTCTTCCGTTTCTCTCCTTTCAGTCCCTGACGACGAGGACGACGAGGATTGGGCCGAAACCAGGGAAAGTTTTGCCTCACCTCCCGAACATGTAGAGGAGGGTGAGGAGTACGTGGTTCTATATGATTCAGAAAGTGATTAGACGCAATCACGGCGGACATCATTTTTCATAACTTGTAACATTATTCATGCTTCCTCATCTCGTTTGTTACGGTTTTTCTTTTTACTTCGGTATATATTTCTGATGTTACCCTCTGAACAGAGAGGGGACGAATTTGGTGTACACTAGCGTCCCACCGACAATGCCTTACTCTCTCATTATCTTACCATCACCTGATTGTTACTCTTATTTTGTCGAAAAGTGTACATATACTTACATAAAACCGCAAAGCAGTCACCATGTATATACCTTGTGCGAGATCGTTGATAAGCTATACCATGGGACCGAATTCCATCCTTCGACAACGGAGAGTGAAATGATTATTATGCAGACGGAAGAAAGGATGATAGCGTAGTGATCTGCTCAAACGAGAATACATAATATGTAATATCAGTACCAGACGCTTTACCGAAAGACTATCGATCGTCCGCTTTTGCAATGCCAATATCGCCCAATTCTGACTCATGAGCCGTGTTTTTTTGGTTATTGGAAGCCTCGGCTCTGGGGCTAACTACAGGGGGAGGAGGTCGAGGTGTTTGTGGCGTAGATGATGTGGAAGCCGATGCGCCAGACGGTGACGAGTTGGCCATACGTTGGTCGAGGGCTTTTAGGGCCATGGCACTAGTGAAGCATATCGTAAGTTACAGAAGGGAGATATGGAAAAGATTGACACGCTTACCGTCGACGCTCTGCTTCAGCCCTAGCACTTCCTGGAAGTGGGCTATAGCCACCGTTCTCCAGATCGCCCCCATGTGAGGGAATAAGATGGAATTTTACTGCCCAAGAAAATACAAAGTTTGCCAACACAGAGAGAGCCGGGCTATGAGGTGGCGTTTGATGAGAGAATGCGGTGATGATCAGGCGGGACTCACTGGAGGAATGGAGGGAACCATGATACCAGGGAAAAGGTTTCGCTTCGGTCGCCATAGGTATCCATACCGCCAACGGTGTCGTTGGTGTTCTTCTTGTAGAAGCGAAGGTAGATCCAGCTGACGAACCAAGCAAATTGTAGGATGATCCACGGGCATTGAAAGCCTATGATAGTCATCACTGTTGATATTGCGAGGTAGGCCATTGGCAACGTCTATGAGAAAATGTCAGAATATTTCGGTGAGCAAGGGCTTCAGGATGGCAGCTCACCTTGACTCGTGCTTTGATAACGCCCAATACTTGTACTTGGTGCTCTGGTATGAGTTGCGTGAATGCGACCAATACACCCATTTGGAGTGACATTTGACCATTGTATCGCATGGAGTAGCTAAATAGGTCGTCAGTCAAGATTTTAAAAGTAAAATAACGGTTTACGCACAGGAAGTCTGCGTTGCTAGTGGCCAAGAACTCCAGCCAGCTGAAAGCAAATACAATGACATTGGATGCCCCGACCGTCACCGCTATGAACTTTAATATCTCCACACTTCCCCACAACCTCTCCAGGTACCTCAGTGAAGGCGGTATAACAATCAGACTGACAATGAACTAGCGGGAAAATATCGTCAGTAGACGCGCTGCAATTGGAAGGATTTCCTACCCCAAGTATGCTAGTCTCAAGGAGAGCTGATGTTACAAAGGTCCATGGGTAAAAGATGCTTGAGCCAGAAACAAGTGCCAAAAACTGGGATATGTCTGTCTCTTTCCATCGCATCCAGGTATAGAGTAGCGAGGTGAAGATTGTTGCAAAAGTAAAGTAACGTGTCGCGGGCGGAATAGAAGCAATGAAGGTTATTGGAGACTGTAAGACTGCCATGACTGCTCCCGAGATTCAGCCTAGGATAAGGGAAGATGAAGACCGTCACGTCCTGTCAATGGCCGGGAACCTTGGGTGAGGGTTCAGACACGTGCCTGGTTGCGCAGAGTCGATGTTACACTGTGACTTTGATGCTCCTTTACCAGCTCATCCCATGTCGGATTACGACTTCCGGCCTGCAGGTTCCCTTAAGCTCAAGGGTACAGTCATAGATGGCGGTGTGAAAAAGTGGGTTATAATCTTGCATTTTTCTACACGTTTCCGTTCAAACTGACCTTTTTCTTGCTCAGGAAGAAGAAAAAGTCAAAATCCAAGACGGATTCAGAGCAAGACCAGGAACGAGAACGCAAGCGGGTGAAGGAACTTCTACTTCAAGATGATGCAGACGCGCCCTTGACGCCATCTGGTAGCGGCCGTAACTCTCCTGCTGTAGGTAGCAGTAAAAACAACAAGACCGAGGCGGAGAAACGGTTTGATGAGGTACAGAGACGGAGGGTATGTGGGCTAATATATAGTTTCCAAGATTCCCATACTGAAATATCGTCTTTCTTTTCCTACAGCTACAGCAGCGTGTAGCAAAACTGGCAACCAAGACGCACAAGGACCGTGTCAACGAGTTAAACGCACACCTTGAATCCCTCTCGGAACACCATGACATACCAAAAGTATGTAGCCAGTATGTTTCTTGGATATACTCATTGTGGCTCACTGTTTCTACACAGGTTGGACCAGGATAAGACGTCTTGCTTCATGGTGTATGTATTCCTATACAGGGATTCTTGTGGGGATTCGAGATGCTGTATGATCGGCCAACTACCTATCACACATGTAATTCTACATCATCTGTTGCTGTTATCAGCGTTATGCCACACCCTTGGCTGAATATAAGAGTATATTGTAACGTATTTGTTCACAGTCTGGCAGTGTCATCATGTCTGTTCGCGCGTGACATACCCCGGCGTAACGTGTTTGCTCCTCTCTTTCAGCTGTACTTCTACCATCACCTCCCTTGTCGCCAAGTTTTTTGCGACCCTCAGCATGTCTGGAAGGGGTCATGTCTGCCCTCCATCTGACGCAATACATCCTTCTGACCGCTGGGAATCACTATTCATATACTCCTTCATCTGTAAATTCACGAAACTTCGAGAGAAGGTAGAGGGACTGGAAACACCAATGGAGTGAGGCTATTATCTTTGGCTAGCTATCGATGCTTTTACTTATTCTCGTCTGGGAAATGACTTTTACAGCCTTGAAAATGCTCTCCTGTCCAATGAACCCAACACAATAGTCAATTCGGTGCTTACTCGATTTATCCTCAATCTGCGACCACAAGCGCGTAATTTGAGGTAAGAGTACTCTGTAGCGACAGGAAATCCATCAAAGTGTGCTTAACACGCATCCGCATCCTACAGCACGGACCAACTCTCCACTACTGTGGCTTCAGTACTGGCCGACTATTTCAAAACACCAGAGCGTACGGTTTTTTGGGACGAAGATCTGCATAGGAATGTGGATCCACTTCAGGGATTGGAAGGTGGCTTCTATTCAGCGAGCTGGGATTTGAAGGTATGTGCCTTTCAGTTGTATTCATATGACCTGCGCTTATGATGTTTCATATCCCCGTATTCTAGTTGAAAATACTACGACAACTGGTCGAGCTACAGCTCACTCATTCGGCAGAAATCAAAGGCAAGATTGATCGCGCGTGGGGCGTTTATCACAACAAAAACAAGAAAAAAGACGGCCCGACGGCTCCCCCGCCATCTGAAGACCCTGAAAGCCAGGAAAACCTGCAGCTTCAGCCACTAGGTCAAGATATCACACGCAAACGCTACTGGGTCGCAGACCGTCAGTATTCGATTCTTTTCTTGACTGGAGGCGTATCTGTTCATATTTATGCGGAATAATACCTTGATGTTGGGTCGTTCATCTCTTTTCTGTTCACGGCACTGCCATCAGAGTTCGAATGCTGATTTCTCTTATATTTTTAGTGTCTCCTCGTATATATGTTTCCACTAATCCATGGAAAATCACTGCAACCTTTCAAACGATATCGTCAACTAGGGAGGAGTATGTTGCTGCGATCGAGCAACTCAAGAGTAATGCTCCGGAAGAACCAAAAACCAAAGATACCAAGTCCAAGTCGAAGAAACGGCCAAAGACTGAGATCGCCCACCTACAACTAATCAAGGGATTGGAAGAACGTCTTGAAGACATTGACAAAGAATTAGCGGTTAGTCTTCTTCTGTATCTCTACAGCACGATGAGCGGTCGCGCAGTACAACGGATGTTACTTTCGAGTCGACGATCGATATCTCTCCTATTCCTTCTCTGTGGATTACAAGGATAGGCTCACATACCTTGCGTTACTCAGCGGGTACAAAAAGTTCGAAAGAAGATTGAACAGCGACAGCAAGATTTGATTCTTGCGGAATGCCGTCAGTTGAGGTCGCGGCGGCAAACACGGAGGCCGGCCTACTATGATAACGGTGGCGTAGATAGTGAGGCAAGTAATCCTGCTGTCGATATCAGGTGCACGTCACTAATTTACTTGCTCGACAGGACGAGGGAGACGAGTATAAACAGGCTGAAGAAGAGAACTATGAGGACGACTATGACGACCCAGATGCTTACGATGATATGAGCAGCGGATCGAGTCGACGGACTCGCGGTGCATCATCGGCCATCGGCCAACGCCGTTCCACCCGCACCGCCGTCCTGAACGCCAACGGGAAACGGGAGGCGGCAGAGAACCCATACAGTCAATGGAGAGGCGAACGACGTTCTGCACGACTGGGGGCACCTCCGGAACTACAGCTCGACTACGAACCTGAGTCTACAGTCAAACGTGCTCGTACAGAGGACAGTGTCATCAGCGCGAACTCAAGTGAACCGCCACCTTCTGTCAAGGCAGAGTCACCCGCACCGTCGAGTGCAAATCTCAAAGTCAAACTCAAAAATACGAGTGCAGCAGCTCTAAAGCCTACTGAGGTCGCCCTGGAGGAGTTTGGAAGTAAGAAGAAGTCCAAATACTGGGTGTACGCTGTGGAACCTATTCCGGGAGCTGCGCCGCCTGCACCTACACATGATATGGAAGTTGACAGGACTTCTTCCGTCAAATCGGACGCAGAAGAGGAAAGGAAGCCTTCCAAGCCTTTTTTGAATGGCAATGGACCCCATACCAACGGCCATACCTCGAATGGTGACTTGCATTCGTCATCATCAGCAGATCATGACATGGAGTTACGCAGGAGCATGGAGGGCAGCCTTTCGCCAATACCGATGGACGAGACATGATACTTGTATGCAATCAGCGTCGTTTCTGTATTTTGTTCTTATATTTTTGATCCTTACCTTGCGCATTCGGCTAGAACATTCATGCATTATCACTCAGCATCAAACAGCTTCACAGATTCATTTGTCACACACTTATGGCACTCTATATCTTTATTCTACGTACCATAATTGTGAATAATTCTTCAATGCCGATGGCGCAAGGAGTTCCAAATTCAATTTAGTTCTAGAGCGTCATGACGGACCTACACGTGGGTTCAGTCATCAAAAAAATCTGGACCGGGACTGGCGTTCCGCTGAGTCGACTTATAAATTCGACTTTGATGTCGTACTAGGTTGCCTCGTCTGTCCTTTATGCTCTCAAATGCGCTGAAATTCAAGTATCCCGCCAGATCAGCCAAGTCCATCTTTCGTTTCCGAGGATGTCTACATGAACCCATAGCGCGCAGGACAGCAGTGACTCGACCAGATCCAAGTTTTATTATCCCAGCATCAACCGGGGACAAAAATCTTCTGTCCGTCTTCGACCAACCCAGCGTTACAAGGCTCAGATCTCCTTTCTCGACGACTGGTCTCTTTGGTCACTCGTCCCTAACCCATCCACACGCCCTCGTCTCCCTTGCCAATGCTACCCTCATTCGTGCCCAAGCACTCACCGAACGTATTTTATGCGCATCGGAATCCCGCGACGAGCTCAAGAAAGTCGTGAAGAACCTAGACAGGCTAAGCGATTTGTTATGTGGAGTCATCGACCTTTCCGAACTAGTCAGGAATGCACATCCGGATAGACAGTGGGTTGAGGCGGCGAATCACGCATACGAGGTTTTATGCGAGTTTATGAATGTGTTAAATACACATGTAGGGCTATATGAGGTACGTCTCCCATTAGTCTAATAGCACGACCTTTCCTTACGTCTGTATCCCTAAATGTAGGTCCTCAAAACCGTCCTAACAGACCCTGAATTAAGGCAGTCTCTCGGTCCGGAAGCTCTCCAAACCGCGTTAATATTCTGGACAGATTTCGAGAAGAGTGCAATCAATCTTCCTCCAGCTCAACGAGAGCAGTTCGTTCGGCTTTCTTCTGAGATTATCGTTCTCGGACGTCACTTTCTACATGAAGCTTCCTCTCCTCGACCACCTGTAGCAATCACACCAACCGAATTGGTTGGGTTGAAGGACCAAGGAATGGGTGTGCGCTTGCAGTTACAGGCGCGGTTTACGCAAAGGGATCTCATGGTATATCCTGGTTCACTACAAGCGCAAATGATCATGCGTTCTGCGCCTTCAGAGGAACCGAGGAGAAAGCTGTATATCGGTGCACATAGTAGCACTCAAGAACAACTAGACATCCTGGAGGCTTTACTAAGGAAGAGAGCAGAGTTAGCACAATTAGTGGGTTGGAAGAGTTTTGCGGATTTGACGCTTGATACGAAGATGGCCAAAAATCCTGGTGAGTGCTTTTATTTGATTACGAAGAAAGCAACTTCTGAATTAGTGTACAGAGAACGTTAAGTCCTTCTTGGATGCACTCATGGATCATCAGAAGCCTGCAGCGAAAACCGCCTTACATGCTCTCAGCCTGCGGAAGCAGACGCACCTCAACCTTCCCTCCTTACCAACGATCCAAGCATGGGACCGTGACTTTTATTGCCCACCCGAACCACCAGCACCACCGATACCCCTTCCGCCGTTGACAGTTGGGACGGTGTTTATGGGTTTATCGAGACTATTCAAGCATTTGTACGGAATCTCTCTACGCCCGGTGGTCCCGGAAAGTGGGGAGGTCTGGCATAGCGATGTATGCAAATTAGAGGTCGTTGACGAAGACAAAGGGGTTATTGGATGGATATACGCCGACTTGTTTGCTCGACGGGGTAAAGCGAGTGGGGCGGCACACTACACGGTTCGTTGTTCTCGCCGTACAGATGACGACGACGAGGCTGGAGATCCAATTACTGAGGATCCAGAGAGCATCAGGCATTCTGTTGAATTTGAGAATGTCAAGAGACACAGTATTCCTGGTGTTAACGGAGTGTACCAGTTGCCTTTGGTGGTACTGCTCTGTGAATTCGTACGCCCGAGTATGAATAAAGGTCCGACGGTGTTGGAGTGGCATGAAGTGAGCACGTTATTCCACGAAATGGGGCATGCGATGCACTGTAAGCTTCTCACCACTTTTTTCTCATTGCTCTAACTCACAGTAGCTTACAGCCATGATTGGACGAACAGAATTCCAAAACGTCTCCGGAACCCGCTGTGCAACAGATTTTGTCGAACTACCTTCCATCCTCATGGAACACTTCCTCTCGTCCCCGATAGTCCTTTCCCTTTTCTCACCCGAATCAGCCACGCCCTCAACCAGTGTGAATAATCACGTTGATCCATGCCATTCCATTGATACCTTCCAACAAATTATTTTAGCCGCTTTGGATCAGATATATCACTCTTCACCGGAAATCCTTTCTCCCTCATTTGACTCCACAAAAGCGTATGAAACGCTTTTGCTCGAGAAGGGCATTATACCACCCGTCCCCGGAACGAGTTATCAAACTCAGTTTGGACATCTATTTGGATACGGAGCGACATATTATTCGTATCTCCTTGACCGAGCGATAGCTTCACGAGTCTGGAAGGACGTCTTCTCGAGTAATCCGCTGAGGAGAGAGGAAGGGGAGAGATATAAGGATCAGGTACTGAAATGGGGAGGAGGCCGTGATCCGTGGGAGATGGTGAGCACGCTGTTGAGTATGCCGGAATTGGAGAAGGGAGATAAGGAAGCAATGAGCATCGTGGGGAGGTGGAGGATTGAAGATGAGGTCGGAGGTGGTGGGAGGCATTGAGTATCGGGTGGATTAGAGTTTACCGATATCTGGGCCCACTCATTTACTGCTGTAATCTCTGACATTGTAGCACATAACAATTAGATTTAATGCTTTCCACATGCTTTTTTTCCATTCGAGTTGTGCTCCAAGCTAACACCATATGCAGTAGGATACAACGCGACGGCTGGACCGAAGGCAACGGCCATGTCCGAGCTTTATGATGTCCTATGTAGGTCCGCCACCCGCTAGATATACCACTTATCATCCGACGAGACTCAACCGAGTATTGCTCAAACGCGTTGCTGACACTCCGTCTGTGAGGTTGGTCAAGATACACCCTCAGCCCTCTAGACCTCCATTGCTACTAATATCATTCACAAGTCCGCTTCCAGCAGTCTCTCCATTTTAGCCGCCGCACTGGAAGCATAACCTCCACCCTGACCGCAGAATATTGATATCATGAATCATATTATGTGTAACTGAAAAACCCACCCCAAATAAGACGGTGTGATTCAGGTAGTGATAAAGCTCATAAAGATCGCAGCGAAGTTCGTATTGACTTTGAGGCTCACTCTTCGGTAGATGCTTGTGGTACTCGGCAAAAAACGTGGAACCGAAGCCCCCGAAGATTCTTGCTATCGCTAGACTAGCGTCGGAATATCAGTATGGACAACGAAGACGGGGCTGAGTGAATAGAAAAACCTACTCTGCTTCGTTGTGTCCATAGTAAGACGAAGGATCATAAATGACTGGTTGACCTGTGCCGCTATCGGTGCCGGCATTCCCGCTCTGCATCTTTTAGCCACCAGAAACCACATTGCGACGAGAATAAGCCATACCCAGAGATCACCGTGTAATAGCACTGGCTGGATAGTGAGGGGGCCTTGACAACATGGTTAGCATTGTGACCAAGAAACACTCAGAGGGTCTAATGATACCTAGGAGTTTCGGGATAACCCTTATATTTCGTGAGTGGTCGAAACACTATATCCGATAGGTAGAGAACTCACTCGTTCTTGACTCTCTCGCCCTTCTCGCACAACGTCTTGTACTGCTTACCTTGCTCCCGAAGTTGTTTCAAAAGTTCGTCGATTTTTGCGGCGTAACATTTTTCCCAAGTTTCAAACCACCCATTTTCCATCCGAGTTGCACCACAGTATGTCGGTACACCAAATCCAAACCCCTCTGTGCTCTTGTACGTGTGTAATTCTGTCGCGAGTCGTTTGGCAAGCTCTGTTTTGGCATTGTTGCCCAAACTGCCGATGTCTTTGTACTCGGAGATGAAGTACGGTTTACCACCGTCTGTCGTGCCAGCAGCAAACACCATGGGGGCTAAACCTGGGGCAGCATGGCAGATTGCTTTCAATGATTCTGCCTCTCCCGTGTACTGTTCGGCCTCGCTAGGTGATCCTTGCTTCACGAAATATGTTTTTCCTGTAGATGACCGAATTTTAGGCAGTGAACCCGAGAAGTCTGCATCATTTTCGATGAGCTTCAGCAGAGATAGAAGATTTTGGGGAATCGACATCGCAGTAGAGAAAAAGGTGAATGCTTTGCATCTCGAGTGATGTCACAGAAGACGGAAAGCGGACCAAAATAAAAACCGGGGTCCGGTTGGGATCAGGGGCTACGTAGTACAATACGGCTATGAACGGCCTTGTCTAAAAAAACTTAGTCATTCAGTTTCTCAGAATCCATATTTGTTGACAGCCATCATGGCTCGATATCGACAAACACCTCCCAGACTTTCTTGCAATGGCCTTTATCAACCACCCAGTACCGGACGTTGTCCAGTATTACCCTCTGAATGATCCTGCTATTGGAACACCAAGGGTCCAGGTAAACTGTCGTTAGCCATAGGCGTTATTCTCTGTCTCTGATAACAGATCAGGGCGAGGATATCCCTCTTCTCTTCCAGCCGATCACAATAGGAGATGTCACCTTCAAGAATCGTATCTTTGTGGTATGGTTTACAGAGTTTTTGGCGAGTAACAATACTCATATACGCGTTTTAAGTCTCCAATGTGTCAGTACAGTTCAGATAATGGACATGCCACTGATTGGCACTTTGTTCACATCGGAGTAAGTTTCCTCTCTTGCCTGGGTCCAAATGACCCTCCTAAATATTCAATCAGGGCTTTGCAACGAGAGGCGTCGGTGCTATCATCATGGAAGCAACTTCTGTAGTTCCAGAAGGCCGAATTTCACCTGAAGACGCGGTAAGTAACTCACCTTTCATCGTTGTCAAATCAGTTACCTAAATGACTTTGTGGGATTAGGGCCTATGGACTGATTCGCAGATCGCGCAACTCAAGCGCATTGTAAATTTCGCTCATGCACAGGGGACCAAAATAGGCGTTCAGCTTGCTCACGCAGGACGTAAAGCTTCAACTTACGCGCCTTGGGTCCAGGAACGTCTAGGTGCGGGTGGCCGGAATGCCGCTAGGAAGGAGGAAAATGGCTGGCCTGATAATGGTGTGCTCACTTTTTCTTAGTCGGCACGTTCCACATCATTGATATTTTTTTTTAGTCGTGGGTCCTACAACAACGGCCTGGTCGGAAAACTTCCCAAATCCAAGGGAGTTGTCGGCAAAGGAGCTAGACGAACTCGACGAGGCCTTTGTTGCTGCTATCAAGCGATGCGAAGAAGTTGGATGTACATTTTTTTCTTCTCGTTAGACATACCACCATCCTTACAATCACGATTAGTCGATTTTATTGAGATCCACGGAGCTCACGGCTACCTCATCTCTTCCTTCGTCTCTCCTCTCTCCAACACTCGCACGGACGAGTTCGGTGGCCAACCGCTCGAAAACAGGATTCGCTGGCCACTCCGTCTCATCTCCCGCTGCCGATCTGCATGGAAGAAACCTCTTTTCGTGCGGATCAGTGCATCAGACTGGGCTGAGGGCCCCGAGAAGAACGACGATGGGACTTGGGCACAATGGGGAATCGAGCAAAGCACAATATTCGCTGGAGAGATGAAGAAAATTGGAGTGGATCTGATCGATGTCAGTTCAGCAGGCAATTGGTTCAAACAGAAGATTATCGTAAAGCCGGGATATCAGGTAACATTTTTGCTCTATTTTTTTGCGAAACTTCTTGCCGACCAAATTATTGTTATCACCAGGTTCCTTTTGCTGAAGCCATAAAAAAGGCACACCCGTCACTTGCAGTTGGTGCTGTGGGTTTCATCACGGAGGGCAAACAAGCAGAAAGTTATCTGCAAGAAGGCAAGGCCGACGTAGTTCTCCTTGCCAGGGCTTTGATAAAAGACCCACACTGGGTGCTGAGTGCGGCCAGAGATCTTGGAATCAATGGCAAAATCAAGGCTGCGAACCAGTATGAAAGAGCATTCTATCGTGGTTAAGGGCTAAGTATATTACTTAGACGTTATGTATTCTCCATAGACGTGGATGTATTCTTAGCATATGTACAATTGCTTAAGCCTCCATCTCCTCTAATAGTCTGATATCTGTACGTGCAACAGCGTTTCGCAATGCAGCACCCGTGTCGTCAATGGAGCGCAAGAATCTCATCAGATCCCGGCAGAGTTGCCAATCCTTCCCTTTGAGAGCACTGTCTAAAAGCCGCACGGCATCAGTATTTTCGCCTTCGAGTTGTTCCAAGCCATGAAGCACGATAAGATACGAGCCTGCGGTCTTCAGACGGCCGGATGAAAGGCAAGTCTGGTAGTGACGTTTAGAGTGGGGTGGTCATTAGATTAGTGGAAGTCGTACCTCAAACAGCGTCTTTGGATTCCCAACGATGCTAAATAAGCGAGGCCACCGAGACATCTCCGTCTTACGTGCACACCCAACCACAACGTCCAGCGCAGCGTCAAAGTGGTCTAGGAACTCCACGACCGTTGATAGTAATTTGTCCGAATTCTCCAAAGATTGTTCAGGATCAGGCTCGGATTCAACGACCGTGTGTAGAAGCATTTCGAGGGCATGGGAGAAGTAAACGAGGTGCTGATAATTTGAGGCGAAAAGTATGGCTTCTTTCGGATGGCCTGCTTCAAGGTGATATTGTAAAATATGCTGGAGAAATAGGGTCGACTGTGATGGGCATTAGACCAGGAAACACGGCGATTGACTGATGAGCTCACACTTGTCCCGTGTCTGAACATCGCAAAGGCGAGATTGGAGCGGGTTGATATTTCATGTTCGGCTCCGATGATGACACCTTTATCCATGAGTACAGCTATGTGAGGAAACGTCAGCGAGCGAACGAAAGAACAGAAAAGGAACATACAAAGTGGATAAAAGTCTACAGGAATAATCACACTCTCCTTCACGCTATCATGGACACCGTCTGACGAACGTTCCATTGTCAACGCGTTGAGCCACACCCGCATCCCTTTACCATCGAACGCCCACAAGGAATTCTCCAAAGCCCGAATGCCTCGTAAGTGGATCCAGCAGAACTCAATGTTATCGGCAAAAATTTGCATATCATACTTCACTTCTTGATCGGCAGACTTGTTGAACGTTAGATTGGGACCATGTAATCACAATAGAATACTCACCTTCCGTGGGCGGAGCAACACCAGCTGTCCACCAACCACCATCAGAACAGTAGCAACAGTAAGATCATCTACTGGATCGCCAAGGTCTAGTCACTCTTGTTGGTAAAAAGCGGAATCACTCGTGCAATGTTGAAGCTTACGTTTCTGAGCAGTAGGAATCATCCAGCTCAGCATTCTAACTGCGCTAGGCATTGCTATGATGCCCTGGAACGAGATACTGCCGCACAAATGCAACTTGATCGTTTCAGCGGTAGGCACAACCAGGAAATGATGCAACGCATTGTCGGCCGTATAAACGAGCAACGAATTGTCGACCAGAGAAAGAATGACAACCGGCGCAGACAAGACCTCCCGATGTAGCACATTCCGGTTGCTGAGTTCCATATCACGAGAATAGAGCCGAATCTGTTCACAAAAGTTCGAATAAACCAAAGGGCGAATGAATTAAACGCGTACCAACCTGGTAAGATCTGGCAACTTCGACAGCTGCAATTAGCACATGGTGAAACCACAACAGGCCACCTTTGACGGAGAAAGCTTGCTCCTGTCCTTCATCTGCGAATATTTTCCAGCGCCCAGAACTTGCACTATAGTGTATAAGGCCCCAACGTCCAGCAACAGCGACGAGGCGGCCGTCACTACTCAAGGAAGAATAACGTATCGGCCAGTTCTTTTCGAGATAGCTTTGCGGAATCTAGTGCTGTTAACGACTAAACTACGTCCACAGATCCAGGCTCACCTTTATGTGCTGCCAGACATCTGATTCAGGATTGATAACACTCATATCTGGCTGGTCCGCCCCACGATATACGAGGGCGCGGTCGTCTAGCTGCAGGAAGGCATAGCGCGTATTATCCTGTTGCCGAGTAACAGTAAGCCCGTTGCCAGTAGGAAAAGAAAGAATACCAACAGGTGAATGCTGTCCTGTAGTAGCGCTTTTGGCAAAAGGTATGATGAAGATCTGTCCATCCGCTGTTGGGCACTTAACATTAGGTCGATAGGATTGACCGCACACTTACTAGCAGAGGGCGATAAAGGCCGGGTTAACACCATGAGCTCAAAGTTTCCAGGCACCCAATACTGTAAGTAAGTGAGCAAATGCGACGACACCCATGAAAACGCGGTATTCACAAGACCCTGCACCCCATACATGAAGATATCTTGGAACCTTGCACAAAAGAATGTATCAGCAAAGACTGATAACCAGAAGTTGGAATGACTTGTTACTTCTTCGTGTCAACATGCTCTTCGACCCCAAAACCAGCCACCAGACACCTTCCACTGGAGCTGAAGATACCCCATCCGTTCTGCCAGCCAACGGCGAGAACGTATCCGTCCGAACTCCATTCCATAGCACATACCGGACCTGTGCTCTTGTTCGGTGGAATGGGTATATCGATTGTCTTGGGAGTTGGTGTAGTGGCTTCCTCGGTAGGGAAGCTGGTAAAGACTAGGCCGCCACTGATTTTCAATCGAGGTCAGCTTAATATGTGGCAAGGTGCGGGAAGATATACCCCAGAGTTCCAATAGCTATTAAGGAAAACTTGCCATTGATAGCCACCGCAACGGCACTCTTCGGTTCGATATACGCCTTCCTATTACGCTTATGCAAGGGGTCCTCCGGATTGACGCGACGTTGCTTCTGTACCCATCGTGGAGTTTCAAAATCGTGGATGCATATTCCTTCCCAATGGTGTATATTACTTTTAGAATGAGCAGATGACCGAGATGGTGAGGTTTCATTGTCATGACGCAACGAAGGCTACAGTCAAATTAGTTTCACACGTAAAGGAACTGTTGAATACGAACACGGTCATCAATCGATTCCGAAGAATTCAATGATCCATCGATAGCAATCAACCGCACAATATAAGCCCTTCCATCCGATGTTATCCATGTTTCCACGCCGGTAGTTCGAGAAAGCAGAATGTTGGAAACGACGACTGCAAAGTTGTCTCAAGTAGCGGTAGATATCTTGGGTACTACTCCGTACCTTCTGGTTCTATTAACCATCCAAACTCTTCTTCGAGTACCCAGTTACTATGAGCATGCAAGTGGTTTCCACGTTCTTCATCATATTCTCTTTCGGAATCTTCGTCATCTGGCCATGGTATGCTTTGGACTGCTGGAGGATTACTGGTTGAGAACAGTATAGACTGTTTCCGTGGCGACAGGCTACAGGGTTCACGATTTGAGCCTATTATGACGAATAAGAAAAAGATGGCGTACCTCACAAGTCCCCCTTCAATGCGTATCACTCCTTCGAAATGCAGATGCACACCATTCAATGGAAAACCCTCTCCTGGTCCTGCAAGGAAGTCTTTGAACGAAAGTTTTGGAATCTGATATACTGACTCCTCAGAGTAAATGACACTAATCAAAACGAGATACGATTCCGCGGTCTGTACAACGATGACTTTGTGAGGAGCTGGAAAAAGGTCGCCTACGACTTGAAACGCGCCTGGATGACAATTTTTCGACCATCTTGTGACCAATGTGGTTGTTTATTCTCTCCATGATCGATAATAGACGTTGGGGTACGCGAAAGGAACGCTAGTGTTGCCGGAGGCTGGAGTGATTTGCATGTTCAGCCTTGTCGGACGACCAGGCGGAGGTTGAGACGTACCCGCACACGCCAAACCGACACGCCATTCCTTGTTATAGCACAGAATAGGGATTTACGAGGACTGGGACATATGGCAAGAATGGGTTCCGGGGGTATATTCGGAAGGGCTGGGACAGTCGATAGCCGTCTTGCGGCAGATGTAGGGAAATACATGAGATGCAAGTGTCAGAATAGGAGAACAAGGGATTCGAGCCGTTGCATTAGTACTTTGATATGAGATTCAAGGTTGAGAAGTGATATCGGTCCGTGTGTTCATGTCGTGTCACTGCGAAGCGCTGACCGTGGAGGCTGTGAGCGCTTGAGCGCCTATATCTCTAGATTTCTTACGACTTGCTCCGGCAGCAGGCTGCAGTATGTTTTCTGAAAACGAGTGGAGGACTTTTATTGACTGAAAAGACAACTAATGATACATGTTGCGGCAAGAAAAAAAATATAAAAATGCGTGCAAAGAAGAAAAGGCATAAAACAAAGCTGAAGGTACAAGTACAGACACTGATTTGCTCCCCTTCAAATCAACGTTGGGGAGGATACAACCAAGACTTGAACCTTGACCATGGTCCATCTTTCTTTGGCTGAGGGTTTTCGAAGCCTTCGTCAGATCGGGAATTGTCGTGTAACGAGAGCGTATGAGCAGGTGCTCCACCGAGGGCCATCGGTTGAAGGCCGCGCTCACGGAGAAGACTGAGAATTAAAGAGACGCCTTCACGAGACTGTTGAAGTGTGAGTTGACAGTGACTCGATGACTGGCTGAAAAGGTGGACTCACCCGCTGTACGTGAGCCTTGAACTTGTTCAAGCCGTGGGTTTCGATGCGCCTCGTTAATCCCCACCCAAAGCCAGAGATGATTCGGGCTTCTGTGGTTTGCTGTGTTTTTCTGGAGGTGAAAACGGTGAGTATTTTGATTGTAGTCATCACGTAGTAAATTCACTCACCCTTCAGGTGTCTGCTGGAAATACACCGACTCCTCCACCTTCATCACCTTTGTGAACTCCAAATTCTTTGTTGTGCATCGTACTGTCTTCCTCAGAGGATCAACCTCGCTCTCTTCAATGACCCATGATTCAGCTCTGGATATGATTCCTTTTGGTGCCCATCGTGGAAGTTGTCCCTTCTTCAATATGAGCCGAGTCGTCACTAGGGAACCCGAGGTTGTCAGCTCGCGCGAAATTACATCGCAGGACACGATGTGAGAGGCGTATGGATTTGGATAGCGAAGGAAATAAGCCAGAGTAACGATAGACCATGGATCACTACAAGTAGGGCCGTCAACAGGCTGTTTTATGACATGTAAGAATCGCTTACTCGTAATGAAAAGAATGAGTGTAGAACTTCATTGGGAGCTACAATCCCAGAAAGAATTGCAGAGAAATTGCGTGAAAATCTGAGAAGGAGACGATGATATGTTGGTTGTGGTGTTATAAGGTAAATCGCGGTGTGGGAGGGTTTCCTGAGACGTGGGCTCTGCGAAGCCTGAGTTGACCCCGTGCTCTGTCACGCCGAACTGCACCGAAGCTGATCGAGATCATCGCCAATCAAAAAAAGTCTATACAGATAACGTAATAGTTAAAGCGCCCAGACGCCCAGACCTAGCTAGTCGTACGTCTCGTCTCGCAGTTGCTCATCAATGAAAACTCGAAGTCCATCATGCGCAGGTCTCATCCATATAGCCTCCCCAGCCCCAAGCAACTCAATACCCTTCTTCTCAATGTCCGAAAGACTACTCTCGTCTTTCGTATTTCCACCAAGGACCTCAGTAATCGTCACATATTCGTCATGGCTGACAGCATGAGAGAATCCTAGTATATACGTCCGCTGCGCGCCAATCTTCCTCGCTGCTTCCACAGTTTGATCCAGTCCGAAATGTGAAGTATGTCGGCGAAGTCCGAGACAGTCAAGTATACAAACAGGAAGAGGCCGATCGTCCTTGCGTTCCAAGATGATTGGCCATGCGGATTCAGGGATATGGGACACATCAGAAAGATATACTATGTGGTCTCCAATCCTGAACCCAAGACTGAAGTACGGTTGCACAGTTTCCTGAGGCGTGTCTGGAGGCTTCAAGGTATCCGAGCCGTTTACATGCAGCTTTTTCATCGCCTCAGCCGGCGCAGCTTCCCCGGTTTCATTTGGTGTGGGAGTGTAGGCAGGACATGGTAGGACGGAGAATATTCTTCCGTGGTGCACTGGAAACACTTGAGGATGACAATGAACTGGCTATTAAGGAGAGGCTTACCGGAGAATGGAGTTACATGAACACCTGTCCCTTCGATCTCGAAAGGAATGCCATCTTCAATAATATGGTAGACAAAGTCAGGGACCTTGGATTCTCAGGTAAATGTCAGGAAGGGAGTATGCAAAGTAGCGAGCTTACATCTCCTCCGCCCGAAGCATACTCTTTAGACACAAGGTATGGAAAGGATCTCTGAATTTCTCTAAATGTCGCTTGTGTAAGGTAGACGTCTATATGGTCTTGAATGCTATGCTTGCCCAATGTCCAGCCTAAGAAAATCCAATAAGTCTACTATCAGGTGTTCGGGAATCGTATTATTCACCTCGTAAATCATCAAGGCCATTCATCGCTGAGACAAGTAGATATTAGCCTTAGGAATTGATATATAGTCAGTGGTATCGCACCATCAGCATGGGCATGTGTGAGCAAAAGCGCATCGATCCTTCTCAGCTTGAATTTGGGGAACCATTCCACAGCTGCAGCCTGGAAAGTTTTGCCTGCATCAATGACAATCGTTCTACACAGACGCACAAACCCCAGAAAGATGAAGTGCACGTGTGGGAGAAGAAGGTGAGGGCGGAACATTCAACATGACCTCCGGGCGCTGCAAAGCATCACTCACATCTTTCTATCATCCTTTCCATCTATCCTGACTACAGCAGAGGTATTCCGACGAACATTCTTTTTTCCTTCGGGAGTGAGTGTTGATAAACAGGTTCTGCATTGTCTTCCATCCGGGGGTTGGGTTAGGCAATCGACGTTGGGAAGACTGCTGCTGGTACCAGTTCCTAGGAAGATAAGTTCGGCGCTGGGTGGGTTATGGGCCATTGGGCGATTGGTGGAGAGTAGATGGTAGTAAAAGCAGAGAGAATGCGAAATTTATGACGGTTCAGAGTCAACTTTTTACACGTGGAATCAAAGCTATCTCCTGTAAGCTGACTCAATCACTCGTTCCTCATATAATTAACCCCAAAACCGAATTCTCAGCATCGGTTGTATATGGCAGTGATGCTACACACGAATATCTCAGAATACATGTCATTCTACTATCATAGTCATGATACTGTACAAGTATCAAGTCACATTGAGCATCAATTACTTCGTGAAAACTAGAAGGGGAAAACTAGTTAGTTAACTGATCATGTCAGGAACTTCGGAAGACTGACTGGAGACGACATCTTCGTCCTGTACTTGGTGGGCCAGGCTCACCTTCTGAGCATGTGGATTGAATTTGGACGATTTGCCCTGCCTATTTTCAGCCTCAAGCATTTCCTGGAAAGTTTAGATACGCACCCTGGAGCAAAAAAGCAAGTAAGAACTAAGTACCTCATGTGGACTTCGATACGTACCAAACTAGAGCATATCGGAAATTGGGAGCAAGCGAACGATGAATGGAGTTACAAACATCCTGTAGATGTTTCTATTAGGGTCGTCAATGTACACGGATAGATCTGAATTTCAAACCTCGATGGTAGACCCTTTCCTCATACACACAGGATCTGTCAAATCAGGATGGGCCCCTCGCTTCTTTGTAAATATCTTCACAATGTTCAGTTCGTCCCACATCCGATCTA
Organism: Moniliophthora roreri; assembly: GCA_001466705.2. NCBI lineage: Eukaryota > Fungi > Basidiomycota > Agaricomycetes > Agaricales > Marasmiaceae > Moniliophthora > Moniliophthora roreri. The sequence goes on along the minus strand of LATX02000001.1, from coordinate 2,007,582 downwards.
TGAGGTAGTCCAAACTGGTCTTGCTTAGCCTAGGCTGTACATCGCCACAAGACACGCTGCTTACTTGAGGTCCATTTCACAGCTTATGACAACTGTGTTAGGCGTATGGGCCAACTTGTCGACTTGTTCGAGACTAATGGAATCGATCTTGTTGTAAACGTCTTCATGGTCGTTATCAGTGTCTAGCGGACAGGGAATTAAAAAGACAGAATTAACATAAGCATGGAATGTATTTCCGGTTTCCTGCATAATTTGCACTTAGAACGGCGTCTGCAACCCTGGTGACCGGGCGAAAACACACCTATGAGGACATCGATGAATTCGTCCGTAGTTATCTGAAAGTGTATTCAGAACACCGGATGCTTTTGAACGTCCCGAAGACATACATCTTCACGGATCATAGCATCGCAGTTATGGAGCTTATCTGTGAACAAGAATTATGAGTCGGGGTTTTACAATTCGCGAAAAGGAGCTCACAGCCAGCAAGAATTGTCCGAATGGTTTTCTCGTCTGTCTTTGTTAGCTTGACTGTCGTGTTGAACTACGCAGCATTGTCAGAGATGTTGAGGGGTATGTCAAATTCCCTACCGTAATCTGCCTTCAATCAGCGCTGGTCATGGCAGATTCCGAATAAAACTCACACCGCCCGTAGTCTTCTTTTTAAATACAACGTCGGGTTTTGTCTTGTTCAGTCTAATCCCAACAGCATCCAGCTCTATCTCTAAGAGACGTCTCTGCTCCTCAGACTTTGTTGCATCCAGCATGATAACGATGAGATCGGCCGTTTTTGCGGCTGTGAATGTTCTAGTGATTGAAAATGCAGGATATTCTCATGACACTCACTGGAAACCACCTGGCGACCACGACCACGACCTGCGAAGAAAATATGCAGCACTGTGTAAAACGCATGGAGGGAGACATACCTTGACTAGCTCCTTCGACAATTCCAGGAAGATCGAGAAGTTGTATCCTGGCCCCTTTGTACTCTATGACTCCTGGAATCGCCTGTGTGTAGCACAATTATGCATGATCCTGATGGAGTTTATTTTGAGACTTGCCGTCAACGTTGTGAACTCGTATGCTGCCGACTCGGACTGGGTATGTGTTACTTTACTGAGTAGTGTGGACTCGAGGGAGAAACACGTCAGATGCGCTCATGAAAGGCGGCCACTTGAACGTACTTTTCCGACCGAAGGAAATCCGATAAGTGCAACTCTAGCATCACCCGATTTCTGCACATCGAATCCCGTTCCCGCTGGGCCAGATTTTGTAGTTGGCTCCAGGAGCTGTTGACGGTATCGTGCCAACTTTGCTTTGAGAAGACCTAAGTGGTATTCGGTCGCCTACTTAAGGGCATAAGCCTTCAGTTCGGTTGATTGCGTAGTTTGACGATCGTTTTACTTTGTTCTTTTGGGCTAACAACGTCTTGAGATTGGTACGCAGACAGATAAATATGACTGAATTACTCACTCCTCGCCATCTCCTCTATACATGGTCGTCGAATGCTTCAAAGCCAGGACTATGCGGTAGATCGATTAGACTGACCCTCTATTTCTTTTATCTGCACATGGATCGCAAGATGAGTTGTTTTCCTAGTTACGCATAGCGTATTCGAATACCTTTTCAATGACACCCATGATGACAGGTGATAAAGCCGACTCGAAAAGAAATTCGCAAGGTTGAGTAGAGAATAAGGCTGAGCAAGGGACAACACGTGTGTGATGTTAGTATGTAACTGGAATTCACGTCACTCGGGTGTCGACCATCGACCACCATGCGGCGTCACACACCGACTTTATTTTCTCATCCAGAAAACGACAGTGTCGACGGAGAAGAAGGCACAGAATGGGGTGTTATGCAATCCTCTCGACCATCTTTCCCTCCCTCCTCATCCATCAATGGCCGACACCACAAAACACGGTCGAAACGGCCATTCCCCGCGAGCCCATTACCACCCCCGCAGCCAGCAATATCATCCTCCTCAGTACCACGATATCCAGATGTTTATTCACAGTTTGTCAAAAGATACAGATCTTCCGGAGAAATGGACGACCCTCGAAACGACCCGGATAGCCATTACTTTCATAGGGGCTTAGGGCAGTTGGTAGATGCCGGTGACAGCGACGAAGATGACCTCTCTCGTGTGTCTCTCGCAGGGCCTGATGGGCTGGAGCGCATTGGTCTCTTGTTGGAAAATGATGCGAGGGAACCTGCTTCCGAAAAGGACAAGGAACGCATCAATTGGCAGATATACTTCGCCTCCGTTCTCAACGGTGACGTCCTTCGTTCGGAACGAGCTCGGATAGCAGTCGCTCTCGAGTCTTCGGGGGACAATGAGAACAACATACACCTCAGCCTTTGGCTCGGTATTCGTGCGAAGATTCATGGTCGGACAGTTGAAGAGGAGAAGAAAGCTTTAGAAGAGCGACGTTTACGGATGGTAGATTCGGTGATCGATGATGTGATGAGTTTTCGCGTAGAGGATGGCACTGAGCCGACCGAGGCTCTCAATCGCGTTCAAAGTGTTCTGCGCCGTCTAGATGTCGCGCAATCCCTATACCCCAATCTCAAAGCGTTCTACCTCGACAAACCTGCTGCGACAGATCTCACCTATCAATCCAGACGTGATACCCTCATCACATGGTCAACAATTTTAACGTCTATTCGCCATCATATAGACGTATTAAAACGATGGACAGGCAGCGAAACACTTGACGTCACCCAACCGTTTACATCTGCGGAAGTGCCTATCAATGTTCATAATCGCTTCACTGTCAATGGTCAACCTGACGGAGTAGATGGATCCAGTTTCGTGGAGAGAATGTTGAAGGAGGAATCAATGCAAAGAATGTTTGAGAAGGGTTCGCTGGTCACCTCTTATGCATTCGTTGCCGCCGCTAGGGATGCTCAGGTTAACCTTGCGTCGCTCATAGAGGAGATGAACCTTCCAACCTTTGAGAAAGAACTTGAGCCCCTCATCTCTTTCCCCACGAGACTTGCCGAAGCCTGTCTCGATGTCAGATTGAGATACGTGCAAAAGGTCAAGGATCCAGAACTATTAATCATCGACCAGATGATAGACGATCTGAAGATCAGCATTGGACTGGCATGCACCCTCAAACGACAGTATGAGGCATTCCTTTCTCCAGATCCTAATGGTCGGTGGAATGTCCCTCAGAGTATCAGCTCTACCTATGACCGCAAGATTCTGGACGCAATGTCGACTTTCTTCCGCCTGATTCACTGGAAACTGAAGAGCGGTGCGAAGAGCATCTACTTCAAGGAAACGGAGGTTCTTGATGCTCAGTGGGCAACGATGAACGACGTCAGCTTGACTGTTGCTGGAGGTTCACGTCTCGTAGCTGAACAGCTATGGTATCGTTTTATACTTGCTCCTGCATCCAGCTAAAGTTGACTAAAGTTGATGCATCACCAGCTCACTCACAAATCGCTTGATGGTCCGCGTCATGAACTATTTCGACACTCAAGTTCGCGTACCAATATCTGAAGATTCGCGGAACAGCAGCTCCCATCAGCGCACGGCTACAGAAGAAAACAGGTCTGCATTCGAGGAGCATCTGCAGACAAATGCCATTGCATTCAGGACAATGTCTGACGATCAGAAAGTGAGTTGGTACGGGAAGATCCTAGACAGTGTTCGGCTACGGTATCGTAAGCTTCAACGTTTCGCTCGGTGCGTAAACTCCCACTATTCAGAGTCGTCCGAATTAACAGAGGTCTCTATAGTGTGCTCACCCATCGATTCAGTAATTCGGCGGAATACAGTTTGGAAGGACTCCATCTCGAACAGTTCATCGACTGTCTTGTTGCCACGGACCACTTCCTTGTGTATACAAACACATACGAAGAGGATGGCGTATACATCGTGGCATCAAACTCACTATCGGATCGACCCGTTCTTGTTCAACGCATGTTGTCAGAGGCCTTCAATGCCGATGAAGTGACCGATAACGATACTAGCCAACTGGCAGAGCATGCCGAGGGTGATTTCGGCCTGGAGGATGACGAGGCGCAATATCTCTTGGTTCTGTCTCCTAGACATCAATTCATATGGAGAGGAAGGGTCATGGTACTTGAACTCAACAAGATCGAGCTGGAGACCAAAGATGATCGTGTGAGACTCATCGCGGATGGCCCACAGCGTCGGCTTGCATTGGCCAAGCAGACGTTCTCGGAAGTCTTCATAGCTGTCGATGAACAGGGCCAACCAATAGAAACCACCATAGGCCTTTTGGCTTGCCTTGCAGATCAGCAGGCTCACTTACCCTCGGTCAACCGCGAACTTCGGAAGATAGCCCGAGCAACGGTTCGATTAGCTGAATCTATTGTCGATTCAGTACATCACGTTCGGAACTCCATGAAGATGTCGGATGGTTACCAAGAGCTGATGGAAAACTGGTATCAGTTTGCTTCTGAGCATGGCCAACATGCCCAAAAGTTCATGGATCGGTCTTCTCTACTACGTTTCAATCGACTGCTCATCAAGCTCGCGATAGCATGGGTGACTTTCATCTGTGACGACTGCGCTCCCAACGAGCGGAAGACTTTCAAGTGGGCAGTGAATGCCTTGGAATTCGCTTTCCAACGAACAAAGCGTAACATTCTACACCTCCCCGACGATCAGTTCCAAATGCTCCGGCACAAGGTTGGAATCTGTATCACGCTTCTTATGGGTCATTTCGACATTTTGGGCGCCCGTTCGACCATTGAAGCGATGAGGGAAAAGGAGAAGCAGAAGCAGGAGGAGCAGAGGATAAAGGCAGCGGAGGTTCCATCTGCCGTCGAGGATGACGAGGGTACTCAACCCAATGATGGGTTCTCTCTACCAGATGCCGGTGCCCGAAAGTTCTGGGAAAGAGTGTCAAGGTCGGTACAGGATATTGAAGGTCAGAGAGCCATGGTCGGTCACGAATACCGTATTCTTGGTCGTGTTCTGGACACCGAGAGATCCGAAGAGGATCGCTCTCTCGTATTCCTTGCTTCCTCGACGTCCAATATATCGATACGTTGGCAACAGGGTCGCTTTATTGGAGCAGGTGCCTTTGGTTCAGTATATTTGGCTGTCAATCTCGACTCTGGGTCTCTCATGGCTGTCAAGGAGATAAAATTCCAAGAGTTGTCAGGCTTGCCGAATCTGTACTCACAGATCCGAGACGAATTAAGTGTGATGGAAATGCTTCATCATCCCAACGTTGTCGAGTACTACGGCATCGAAGTACACCGCGACAAGGTATACATTTTCGAGGAGTATTGTCAAGGTGGAAGTCTTGCTGGCCTGCTTGAACATGGGCGGATTGAGGATGAACGCATCATTCAAGTCTATACTATGCAGATGTTGGAGGGTCTGGCGTATCTTCATTCCAGGGGCATCGTACATCGTGACGTGAAACCTGACAGTGAGTTGATACGATGATGTCGACAGAGTTGGCCGTCTAATTTCATTCTACAGACATTCTCCTGGACCATTTGGGCGTCATCAAGTTTGTCGATTTTGGTGCAGCCAAGATACTCGCAAAGAACCAACGGTCGATGGTGCGCTCTCGACGTGGGCCTGAAGTCGGATATACCGCCAACACTCCAAGCCTCGGAGGTGGTCTTGGCATGAACAGTCTGACTGGAACGCCAATGTACATGTCTCCCGAAATCATCAAGAACGACAAGAGGGGTAGACATGGTGCCATGGATATTTGGTCAATGGGATGTGTTGTGCTCGAGTTCGCGACCGGTAGAAAACCTTGGAGTAACCTGGATAACGAATGGTGCGAATAGTTTATGCACTAGTGCTGTGATTTCTGTCTCTAATCGATACTTTTATAGGGCAATCATGTTCCATATAGGTGTGGCTACCCAACACCCTCCTCTCCCAGAACCTGGTCAACTCAGTAGTATGGGTATTGACTTTATCAAGCAATGCCTCACCATCGATGCCAATCGAAGGCCGACCGCTGTAGAACTCATGGAACACCCATGGATGATAGACTTCCGGGCGGCCCTACAGAGCTACGAGGAAGAAGAAATCGCAAACAACCCACCTGCTGACATGCCTTCAAAAGCAGGGTTCGAAAACGCCACCGTTGCTCGACAGGCGGCTATCATTCAAGAGAAGGAGGTTGAAGAGATCATACGGTCTCCCAGTTCGGCTGCTATTGATATAGTTGCAACACCTACAGACACTGAATTTTCTTGATGAATTCACACGGGATTTCTCTTCGCCTTTTCTTGCACATACTTGATTACTTACAGATCCCCTTTTTTATTGTCGTACACGATCTATGTAGCCTAGTCATATATATCCTTCTGTACATGTACAACCAGTGTACTTTCATTGTCTTTGGTTTAATCAGGATAGCAGGGGCACTAAGCCTCGAATTGGAATTGAATGCGCAAACTTGGACTGGAACACGAAAAATGCCTACAATTAAGTACAAGAAAGCACCAGCAAGCGAACGCCAGAACCCAGTCTGGAATACAAAAGAAATCAAAAGAAAAACTGTTCCTTCAGTTCAAAAAGTTCACTCAATTACCCAACGCTGCTTTCCTACAGTACCAGAGCTGTCCGTTCGCTGATGATCAGAGTACGAATAATAACTTGCAAGGCTTCCAAAGCTTTTGTTGCTTCCATTGGAATCTGAGCGGGCCACGGTCACGCCACCATGATTGGCATAGGATTCATTGGACCGCGCCATTGCTTGTGAGGGAATGGTGACGGGTGAACCACTTCTTGGGCTCTCGAAAGGCACCGCGGAACGTTGGAAAAATCTGGGGCCGTTGGAGGATCGAGAAGGGAACATATGGCTTGGGACAGGTACTTCTGGGCCCTTGCCAAACGCCGCCGAGAAGGTAGGGATAGGCTTCTCATTTGACGGAAAGTCAACTTTCTCTAAATCCGTGGCAGCATACACTGGTGTAAAGTCATCACCAGGAAGAGGTTCCTGAGCATTGACTAGGGCAAAACTCAGTCATGATCATCAAGCCCAGAGACGATGTTGTACTCACGGTAACGCAGGAGCCCCTTGCCAAAGTTGTATCTGCAAATGACACCAAGCACAAAGGCAGTCACAGTGAGCAGGACAGAGGTAATCGCCATGATACGGAAGAACATCCATGTGAGGAATGTCCAACGGAAAGTGTCAGCGAGGAACATGACACTCCAGCCTCCGAGATAGAGTAATGACAAAGCTAGGAAAGCGAACATTGGCAATCTAAGCTCTTTCCGGATTGAAACCCAGCCCGCAATGATCCAAGGAATCAACAACTGTCGTAAAAAATTGTTTCCCATCAGACATCAGATCACCAGTATAACGAGCAGTGCCCGAACAACTTACGATCATCGTGATGAAGGAGGTTGCCTTGTACAACGGAACGTACCACGCATGCTGAGCCGCGATGCCGTTGAAGAGGTTGTCGATCCAAAGGCCAACAGTTGCGCCCATAAAAAACATCGACAATTGCAAAATAATCGACATCACCAAAACCAACATGTACATGCGGTGGATGGAGCGCGAAGCACCGACGCGCTTGAAGGTTTGCCAACCGAAGAGCTGAAAAAATAAGTGGAATGAGATCAGGTCATCAACGGGAAACAGAAACCACCGACCTTGACCAACTTCCAAGTGAGATAGACAGAGATCAACAAGGCGACAATGTTAAAGGCTAGTGTTGTAAACTCGGCGATTGCACGCAACTTCCAGTAGTTGCCCAGGAATGGGATGGGAACGCCAGAGCATGCACCGTTTGTGATGACTCGGTTGAAGTTAGCTCGGAAGACCGCTGTGTGGTTGATTTGATATCCTGTCCAGGCCGTGGCAAGGACGTGCGTCAAGAGTGACGCAAAAATATGAGGGATTGACTCGTTGAGAAGTGCAACAACGGACATTCCCAGGACCCATATTTGGAAAGCAATAAAAACAACGTCTTCACGTTTAGTATTGCTGAGCCTAAGATTCACGACGAGGGGGATCAGAAGCACTCAAGGAACAACATAAAGAGACACATACGTGCTCACAGGGTAATTCAAGGACCACAGACAACTTTTTGATAACGTGATCTCGTCATCGTTATATCCATCGCCCGTGATATGGACTGTTGTGAAGCCATCGGGGTTGGCCGCGAAGATACGAAGGTCATCGGTGAATCGCCGACTTGGTGTGGCCTATAGGAAGCACTGTTACACTGAGAATCTAGGATGAGAACAAGGTATACTCACGATAAGGCGAGCATTCCTCGCGGGCTGTTGAACTGCCTCGTTATCAGAGTCAGATTCCGAGTCAGAGTCTCCGAGTTCAGAACCCGCGTCACTACCATCATCTGAAAATATCGATTCCAGGTCGTCTTCATTTTCTGTGTCACCGGCAGAATTGTTAACGGGTGTGGCAGACGACTCGATCGCGGTTCTTGAAGTGGTTGCAGCCGTGGCGAAGGTGACGGCCTGGTCAGCGGTCTGAGTGGCGGCCTCGTTAGTGATCCGTGTCAATGACGCGGTAGCTGAAGCGGTAGGAGGTTGAGAAGCCACCGTGTTCGTTGCAGAGGCTGAGGTAGTCGATGAGAGGGATGAAGAGCTATTCACAGCTGAAGATTCCGTGTTGGTTTCTGCCGAGACTTGAGAAACTGAGGTGTCACCCCTCCCGATGGCCATGTCCAGTGCATTGTGTACACGACTACCATCCCACACGATTGGACATTCTGCCGTGCTGAGGTCCTTGGCGACGTCATCGCAAAGCCTCAAATCACTGTCTGATAGGGCGGGAATTCCGCTGGTGGTTCCTGCCTGGGCAGCGATGGTGTAGAGGAAGGATGATGCATGAGTGTTGATGGTGAATGCTCTGATCTGGAGACCGAGCTGGATGATACAATGAAGAAGAGAGAACACAAAGTACGCTGTCGTCAATCGAGAGAAAGTCAAACGGTCCCACTACAAATAATGTCAATATATATCGAAACCAAGAGACGAATGGGTGGCTTATCGCATTCCCAAGACACCAACCATAAGTCTGAGCTTTGCGGGAAGAGGAACATAGATCCAAAGTTGTTTGACACGCATTTCGTTACGATGAAAACTGAACCAGAAATCAGCCGCAGATCTGCAAGATAGTAAAGAAAAAGATGCACTTTTTTCCTTCTGTCAAAGAGTTGATATATAAAAAGAGTGTGAAGGTGCCACTAGGACAGCAAAGGTAGTTGAAAAAGGGGACCAAAGACCGTCTCGAGAGATCAGCTAAGGTCGCAGGGAACGGACCAGCCGACGTGGAATGGGCAGGGAAGAGGAAAAGGAAAGAGGGGGGAGGAGAATGTAATGGAGCACTGTCGAGGGAACTCGAGAGTCGATTGAGCAGAGCCAAGGCTTGAATTATTTGGCCACAGTGGACCCATCAAAATGAGCACGTGCACGGTTGCCATTGTGATTGTTCCAACACACCAACGATAATGCCTCAATGTCCCAACTAAACGGTAACACCCTGGCTGTGCGTTCATCAGATTTCTTGTCATTGTCACCCCCGGCATCAGTCATATATAGGCCATGGCCTCGACACTCGTCCGAGATCCCCTCTTAACAGTCCTCTCTCGCATCTATCGCAATCATCATTAATCCCCGTGAGATGAATCCCAGCCCGAATCGAATTGCAATATTGACGTTCATGGTCCCATCGTGACGATCAAAACATACATTACAAAAAAATGATCTACATGCACATCCTCATTCCTCCATCTGTGATGAATCCAACCCCCTGTCCACGTCACGCAGACCCGCTGCAATACTCTCCGTAATCTCAAAAGCTTGCCGTAGTTGATCAGCCTTGCCAATCTCCTCCACATTCCGCGTTATACCATCAATAGTCGCACTACCCCTCGCATTCTCGTCCGCCCTTGCTCGTTCCAGCAACATTGATACAGCCCAATTCAAGTAGCCTGTCTTGCTTGTCTCCCATTGCCGCTTCCCAGGTTCAGACAAAGTGATCTGAGTCATTGCAGCTATGGTGGCAGCGTCCATTGGTGGGAGGTTCGATACAGCATCGTGCATCGTAAGGAGTTGAGCTGGAAGCTTTGCAAGGATGTCCAGTCTATGTGGATCAAGAGATGATATTCGTTCAAGCCGCCGCTCAGACTCGAGGCGCTTCCGCTTGGCGGTTCGTAACGCTCGCGTTAACAACAGGTGGAGTCTTCGTTGCTATATAAAGGACCTCAGTGCAAAGTTGTTGAATAGCAGTGATGGAGCGCACGTACACTATCAATTTCCGCACGTAATCTAGCAACTTCCTCGATAAGTTCCTCCTCTTTCTCCGGCTTGGCAGTCAAGTCCAAATTCTCCTGGTGAGGTAAAACGATGGGCAAATCGGGAGGAATAGCGAATATGTTCCTTAAGCACCATGCTTCAAAAAAGTCAAAGGCGAGGTCGGTGTGGTGTTCGAGGAGAGTCTGGAATGCAACGAGGCCCGACTCTATCTCTTGATGACGGTTGTTATCTTGTTTGTCTGGTCGTTGTTCTGCCCAATTCTCCAGAAAACCTTCCAGCCCATTGACGCCATCGGTCACCGCTGCATTCGCTATATTGATGATATCATCCAGTAATAGTTGAGGTGAAAATCCGAGGGCTTCGGTGATGAGCAAAGGAGGGACAGAATTCGAGGATGAGGACGACATGGGGGTTTAGGTCAAGACGCGTCTACACGTGGTTTCGTGTTGTTGAGTCTTGTTTGTACTTTTCTAAACTCCGACTACCATTCGAAAGGAATATCGATTCCCAGACCTGTCACTGGTCGGTGTATGAAGCAAGCTGTCGATACACCATCGATTCCATTGCAAATTTACATTCATTATTCTTGTACTACATCATTACTTGGCAAACTTGGAAGCCTGAAAACAACCCGCGTCAACGAATAAAAGTCGCATTCAAATGATACACCACTTACAAGACTCAACAAACCACTCAATCCACCAGAATCCGGACCACCAGTAGTCTGGGCACCTCCGCTAAACTTGCTTTGCACAAGCAACTTCATAATCGTCATCGCAGCTCCATTAACCGCATCCTGCTTATTTCCTTGAGCGGAGCCTCCAGATTTGTCAAACAGCTTAGCTGCCTCGGCCATTGCCATACTGATCAATTGGGTTTGGGAACCTCCACCGCTGCTGCCGTGAGAGTTGGACGAACCAGAGCCTGAACCGCCTATAAATTGTTTTAAGACCTACCAAAGAGGGAAGAGATGAGCTGTCTTGTCGAGATGGATGGCATGTCGGGACATAGACGTACCTGCATAGCAGCAGCAGATCCAAGCGAGCTAGCGTCCATACCGCTAGTCCTGTTTTCTTGATAAGCTTGCTGGTGAGCCCGTGTAACGCTTTCTTCGTCGATGGGTCGTTGGTGGTCATCCTTGTAAGATTACCAAAGATCAGTGAAGGCACGATGTGATGCGAGGAGAGAAACGAACCTTCCTATCAGACAAGAAACTGAGAGCAGACTTGAATAATGAAGAGTCTCCCGATCCACCACCGTGATGCGAGGCGTTGCGGATAACCTCATCATCGTTGACTGGAGATGACAGAGGTGGGTTAGCGATGAACTGAGACGATATGGAGTCGCAACTCACAGGTTGGGCCACTCGAGTACCCCTGTTGGTGATGTCCAGTGTTATATTCAGCCCCACCAGTCTTGGATACGTTGGCTATATAAAAATATATAGTCGTCAAAAGTCAAAACCCAGACGAACGGGCCAACAACATACATTGTGACTCATTATAGGCATCGAGACCCTGTTTGGCAAGGTTCATGAACTTGTCCTGTTCCTCTTATCAGATAATGCTCTTCGAAAAATGGTATATACCCACCATAGCAATGTGTGTCGTTAGAGAATCAGAGCGGGTGCTGTGGAAGACTGGAACGCTGTAACACCGGTCGCGGTACAGGTTATATGGAAGAATCGAGCGTGAGAAAGATGCGATCATAGGACTTCTCAGTCGCGAAGGTGGATGTGATGGCGCAGCACCCTCATGAGTTATTACGACAGTGTTCAGGAGAACAATATAGGGATTGCTCACATAGCATCAAGAGCTTGAAAGGTTACGGGAGAAAATATAATTGCTAAAGTCACTGTGTCTACCTACAGGCTGAATTCTAAAGACACCTTCGTGCTCATCGGAATCTCCAACAACCGACGAGCAGGCTCCTTCGTCCTTCCAAGGTCCCCATTGATCTGCAAAAAGAAAGAGGCATGTCAGAGACAGTATGAGCCACATATAAAGGGACTCTGTCGCCTCCAGGAGTACCTCCTTGAATCCGCCATTTTGCTGACCAGAGGTGTTTTCTAGAAGAGTTTTGTAAGCACCGGTACAAAGAGCAGGAGAAATGGTGACTCACCTGTAGACCACCTTCATACCCGGCTGATATATTGCACCCTCTAACCAATCCGCAACGCCTGAGCAAACTCCGTTGGTCGGCGTGGGTGCCTTTGGCATGGTCATAGCTGTCTTCGGAGTTGTCAGGGTGCTTTGCTTATCGCATGAACCATAATCCGTCCAAGGACCCCATTGACCATCTGTGGCGATGTGTTAGAGATGCCAATGGTCCTGAGTCCATTTAGATCTCACCTCCAGGCTTGTCTCATTGAGTCCACCATTTCGTATTCCAGAGGTGCGAGCTACGGGGGGAGACATAAGAATCCTCCCGGGTACCACATTCAGTATCACTCACTTGTAAATAACTTGGCTGCCAGCTGTGTGAATTGCTGTTTCCGACCATGCTGCAATACTAGCACAGCTAGTTGGTGCCGGTTGAGAAGTGGTGGTCGTGGGAGTGGTCCTGGTTGTAGTGGAAGCAGTCGTGGGAGTAGTCGTAGGATTCGTCGTAGTATCATTTGGCTTGTCTTCGCCACTGCAAGCACTGACTGCGTTGAAAATCAGCTCATGAAGTCACGGTATACTAAAGCCTTACTTACGTGCACTCCATTCGCCGTTGAGGATATTCGCCGGTTGTGAGGAAGCATACCACTTCGCCTGATGGCAAATATTAGTTCCAGTAGATACTACAGGCATTAAGATGCCCTACCTGCCAAAGGTATCTGGTATACTAATCAGCTCTCCAAACGTAATACCAAGAACAGAGACAATTCACCCTCCATACGACACTTTGCTGCCAGCAGAATAAGCCGTACCGGCAGCCCAAAGTGGCGCTGTACAAACAGGGTACGTGAAACCGGTGCCTCCGGCAGCGACAAGGGCATTCTTGATGGCAAGATCGTAGCGGTCATTTGCTTCAAGAAGAAATCAGGGAGAAGAATGGACGAAAGAGAATTTACGTTACCATATGCTTGCGATGCGTCTTTGTGATAGAATATAATCAGCATCAGCTATCACCAGACAAACTGATTCGCATGCCAAAGCATTACACCTCCAAAAGAAGGGAAGCTCTTTCTCATCTGAACCGCTATCAATTTAAGCGTATCTGGGTTCACGTATCCAGAACCTGCCGCAGATGTTGCGGCAGGGACTCCGATGTAAACCTTAACATCCTTGTTGGTGCTAGCCGAGCGCGCCCAGCCATCCCATAGGCCAAAGTTCCAGTTCTGTTCAAACTTGAGTAAAGCTTTTATTGAGAGAGGACATTTACGGTCGCATCAGAGAAATGAGTAAGCCCACATGGGTTGTTGTAGAACTAGTGAGTGATGAGAACGGTTGGAAAAAGGCAACGAAATGATGAAAACTAACTTGAACGTAAATTGCATTGAATTCCGCACTGTTGAGTACTTCACCGAGAGCTGCGTCTGGGAAGACACACTGGGGTGCAGCAGTAACATAGTACCTATAACGGCCAGTGGGTGACTGCCAGAAACTCGGACTGGTATTCACTTCTTATTTGCCCCTTTTGCATATGACCGAATGGTGTTCACGAACGTCGCATAGTGAGCCGATGTTCCTCCCTCAATGTCCAGATCGATTCTATCCTATTTGAGTTTGGTGATCTCCATACGCTAATAGACAACGTACCCGTCCAAAACGGCTATCGTTCATAGTGTTTATCAGAGTGAAGCCGAGAATATGAGCAGAATTTGTACGTACCATCACCGAAAGGCCTTATATCAGACTGTCCACCTAGGAACATGTCCCAAATCTGCTTCGCAAAACCAATAGCCTGGTCATTAGACGAAAATCCAACTGCTCCTGTCGCTCCACCGAGACTGAGAGTAACGATCTTTCCCTTTGCTTGACAAGCTTTGATATCTCCAGCGAGTTCGTCGCAACGTGGCATATTCGTGCCGGGAAAAGTGGAACTATCTAAAAGATTGCATGACTGAAGAATTAAGTGGTTCTGAGCTGCGTCACGAGTTGAATACGATAAGAAGCCGTATACTCGCCAGATTCAATAAAGGAACGCCTCCTGGACCAAAGAATATATCTAGAAATGCGACCGGGAAGATGTCGATTGCATCGTCCTGAGATGATATCCTTAAGCATATAATTCGTACAAGTATTCCAATAGGTATCTCACCTTGCAGTAGAAGGACAACATCTTTTGAAAATTAGCCTTGTCTGTATGGGTCGTGCCGTATGAATTCTGGCCCCAATAACTATCATCATCCACCAGTCAGAAACCCCCTTATACCAAAGCGATCCAACGTACACTGCAATCTGTAAAGGAGAGATTCAAAATTAAAACGGTTTCCATTGAAGAGGGTGGTGACATGACGTACATTATCATAGCGAGAGTTGTCGAACGCCTTGGCAGAAATACCAGCAATACATGCAAGTGAGAAAATGGGCAAAATACCCGATTTTGACCACATCTTTGATTCCACAATTCGATCGTTGGAGGCAAACTGAAGATACGTCTGAGTAGGGTGCGCCGTTTTATACTCGAGTCGCGTGCGGTTTCATGGAGGTTGCTAACAAAAAGTTGAGATCGTCGGTTCGGGGAAGCATCAGACACGCTGAGCCTGTCGCTCGGAAAGCTCTTTGGTGGCCCATGGAAGACTGAAAGCAGAGAGTCGAGGGCTGGTGTTGTTCAATGATAATGACGTTGTTGAGCAATGCCAATGCTGGGAGTCGCTGTCGCGTCAGTTGAGAACGCAGCGCAACGCACGTGCTCGAGCTCCTTTGATTCTCACTTCTGATTCAATGGTCAAATAAATCCGTCTTACTAGTCTATAGCGGCTTTCGGTGTCTATATGATCATGATCTATGCTCGACGGCAGAAAGGAGTTTCGTTGGTGGACGCAGATCTAACCTTTCCATTGGTAGAATAGGTATGGTGAGCGTCATTCAAAGATTCATTGGCTGTTTAGAACATAACTATCCGACATATGTATGTTAATGGGTATACAAGTGTTACATTACGATAGAAATTCTGTCCTTCTCATTCCTTTATCCCAATCCTTTATGCTTTATCCGCCACCTCGGCTACCTTCGTACCTGCCGTCGTCGTCGTTGATGGATAAGGGGTTCCTACGGTGTGCGGACCACTCTCAAGAGGTGCACTGGTAGCAGGAATACCAGAAGCAGCAGGAGCACCCGTCCTAGTGCTGCCTTGCTCATTAAGGTTATTAATGTAATTCGAGGCAGCGGTTGTAGCCTTGTCGAGATACAGCTTGCCAGTCTGTACAGCTGTTGCTGCACCAGCCTGGAGTTGAGAGGCAATCCCAGAATCTTGGTTTTTCCCTGGTGCCGACCCATCGGTGGTCGAATCAGTGGCACCAGCTACTTCAGCGATGAAAGGCTACACGAATAATGAGCCTTGGGATTATAAAAGATGGACATAACGCACGTGAACCGTGTTTCCAACAGATGTCGCAACGTTAGTAGCCATCGTCTTCGCCTGTGCGACGTATCCCTGGCCTGTTGCCTGAGCAGCCGCCACATCTTGTTTACCTTCCTGAACGGCAGCATCCGTGGTCTGCTGCGCCTGTTGTGCGAGTTGATCGGTGGCAGAAGGAGGCTCTCCCATAAAATTCTTTCCAAGCGACTACAGCCAAGACATTGAGCCACCTATCGGAAGTGAAAAAACTGCCTACTAACCTTGGCGGCAGCAGCAGCCTGTTCGGCGGCATGTTGAGCTTGATCAGCAGACTGCTCAATTTTGCGAGACGCGGAGGAGGATCCTGCTTCCACTTGAGCAATAGCAGCTGTCGTTTCGAGTTTTGCTTGCCTAAAGATAACCTTTAATTGATGATCCATAACATGGCGGCGAAATGAACGTACTCAGCACCCTGAGCCTCGGGAACGTTGAAGATTCCTCCAGAAGACATTGGAGATAGAGAATAAAGATAAGGTTATAGCGTGGTGGGTTTCAAGTGATAGTTGAGTACATTTCGTCTGCAGGACATCATTTTATAGACAATGTCTCGTGGCACAATGGAGTAGAAGGAGTAGCGAAGTACCCAACTTGACGTCACTTCGCGCCTCATAACAGGAGAAATGGCGAATGACGTCTACAATCCTCTACAAACAATCGTACTGGAAAGGGGGAACGAGTAACAATAACATGCAAACGAGAGACGATCCGTGAACAAAGGAGGGTACATCAGAGCAGTACAAAATCTAACGAGCGGATGATCTGAACAACAATTGAGCAGAAACAGCAAATGAGAGCTGGGAGATCTACAGCTCGGACAGTAAAAAGTCGGTTTTGGTACGTTAATTGCGTGAACTTGCTGAAAAGGATAATGATATAACTAACAAAAAAGACAGCGGAGGGAAGAAAGAGAGAACGAGAACTGATAAAATACAACAGAACACGAATAAAAAAAAATAATCATGAACAAAAACTCGGTTATCGAGACCCTTCTTCCCAAGAGCTCATCTTCAAGAATCTAGCTAAAACTTCTTCCGAGCCTCGCTTGAACAATTCAACCCCTCTGGCCGGATCCCAAACGCGACCGCTTTTCCGTGACGGAGACATGAGTGGCTGTCCTTCGGTTGGCGACAGCGGACCTGTGGACGAAGGCGGGGAAGGCAATGAAGATCCGTCGTTGGAGGCTTGGCGAGACGGCCCACTAGGTTTATATACAGGCGGGCCCGTCTGTGGTACGGTTTGTACTTGAGGTTTCTTTGACGGTGTCATAACTTTCAATGGTAGTCGGTTACTACCATGGGTCTCAGTAGGCGACCCGCGAGGTGATCTCGCACCTGCAAATGTCGGAGTGTGCGGTGAACCATTTCGATGGGGTGGAACCACGGCGGTAGTGGTCGTCGACAATTCGCCCGTACTATTTACCACGGGTGGTAATATTGACGTTGTTGAAGGCGCCCACAACTTCTTGTTGCTGCCAGATTGGGCTGACAATGAAGTCTTGCGGTGCCTGCTGGGGCTGCGCGGGGGGGATTGGGGTTCGGGAACCTTCGGTGGATCAACCAGATCAACTTGAACGGCCTGACTTCGCATTTCACGGACAAGAGTTTGAACGCCACGTACTCGATATTCTTTTTTCTTGCCTTTAGCAGTATGTGTTGAAACTGATGCGCTTCTTGACATTGTATGACCTGCTTCTGTCCCATTATCGCTATCGTCTTGCCATCGAATGACGGAATCGTCATCATCGTCGGCATTGTCTTCATCGTCACCATCTCGACTGCTCATCTCGGCTCGGTCGTTCCAGCTCTTGCTCCTTCGATAGTCTTCTTTGTCGAAGGCAGCTGCAAGTGGTTGAGGTGGCGGCGGAGGTTGAGAAAGCTTGGAGGCATAACGTTGGATGCTCGGCACTGTGTCCCATGCGTTAGCAAACATCAACGAGTAAGGCACGCTCTGAACAGGAGAGATAGCCCCGGACCGAGGTAGCGAAGGCTTCTGTGTCTCTTCGAAGCTGGGTGCTACCGCCTTTGGCTCTTTGTCCTCAGAGCTTGCAAATATTGCAGGTGGAGGTTCTTCGCCTGCAGGAAAAACCCTTCCTGGACGCTGCCGGGGCTTGTCCTCCCATGGAAAGATTGGCTTGACCTTGTTTGGATCGGGAATATGCGATGTATCCGCCCTTCCGATGACGTTGCTGTAGTGACCTTGTTTCTGCAGAGGTTCTGGTATGCGCGGTGGCGGCAATGGTTCGAATAAGGCTGTGGATGTTTGGGCAGAGCTTCCGTGTTGCTGGCCTTGGTGGCGCTGCTGATCCCAGATGTTCGGGAAATACGTATCGGAGGGGAAGGCATTGAGTGGAGGAGCTGTGGTTGGAGGGGGTTCAATCGCTGGATTCCATAGAAGCATGGGAGGAGATGAGGGACGGGGAGGTTGGGAATGATGGTGGTGGTGGCGAGACTGATCCTCACCTGACCGTTGTTGTCCTACGTCTTTTGGAGAAGAGACGTCTGGACGAAAGGAAGATGATGATTCAGTACGTGGTAAAGGTATAGTCTGAGGATAAGGACTTGGAGGAACTTCATCCGGAGCAGGAGTTTGCGGTGACTTGGGCCGAGGCGGAGGCCTCATCAGATCGAAACGACCTTCTAGTGGCATGCTCTTGTACTCTCCTTCGCCGGATGCGTTATCAGGCGAGAGGCCTACGCCTGCAGTGCTCATACCCTCAATAGCAATACGGCGAAGATCCTCCAAGCCAATGGAGTTGCCGGCTGCAGCTAGGTGGGTATTAGAGAGCAGGTCTGCACTAGTGCTGCTCTGTCCATCCCAGGCAGATACATAACGCCTGACCTCAAAATCTGTCTCAGGTACGATGACCTGGCTTCGGTAATACTTATCATAAATGGCAAACCATCGGTCCACAAGAGAGTTGTAGTCATATGCTGGTTGTTGGGAGGATTCTACTTGAGAAGTGTTTTGGAATGGAGCACGATATGCGATGGATCTCCAGGGTTTGTTCGAGCCAATGAAGTGAATTGCAGAGATTTGAGATCCGAACCGTGCGTAGGCAGGAGCATAACTGTAAAGACGGGTATGAGAGGTCTTTACCCAAATGAGACGCATATATGAAGTGACTACTGACGTATAAGCGGCTGTTGGAGTGGTGTTGTACGTGAAGCTGATTCTATTCCAATTTTGCCCTCTCCACTCGTTGAGCAATCCTTGATCACCACCATCCCAGGAACCTCTTGATTTCAAGAGTTCTTGAAGTTCGTTGAACTTGTCTTCGCCTGGAGACAAGACCATGACACCTGAGTTGAATATATCGGGCCAACCGACATCCGGCGCAGCAGAGAATTCATGCGGTAGAGAAAAGAGGTGTGAAAGTGGCCGTATGGGTAGGACATCGGCATCAAGAAAAATAATTTTGGAGTATTGAGTAAGGCGGAATACGTGTAATTTTGTGAGGACGGTGCTGAGATCCGGACGACCTGGAGGCAGAGGAGTACGTTAACAGACCGTTCCCGACAGCATGGATAACCTCGGTGGAAAAATAGTTGCGGCATGGGTAGCCCCACAATATCAAGAAACGGAAAGTCATGTGTCTCAGAACGCGTCTTGCAGTGACAAGAGTTAAGATATGGTCATGAGAAGCGACCAAACGCGTCCACAGCAAAGAATGATGGTGAAAGTTGGACTTTTAGATTGCACTCACCGAGAAGTCGGAGATTCTTGTCATCCTCTTGGGTGATTACTTCGACGCCAATTACGACGTTGAAAGCTCGCCTGAGTAATTTAATGGTAGAAACGTCTACAGTTTCTGGTGTAACGAGGCAGACGGTGGTGAAGGCGACTTCGGGGGGAACAGGAGGAGAAGGATGAATGTCACGAAGGGCAGCAGCTAGAGTAAGTGCACCAGGCAGATAGTCATCAGAAGTAACGAGAGTAGCAAAGGCATAAGGGATTGCCATCGACGAGGGGGGACCAAGGCGGAAAAAGTTTGGTCGACCGTGAAGGACGAGAACAAGATTGCACTGTATGGAAAGGAGTCGAAGGCAAACTTTTCGACTCGTAAACAGGCGCACACACAATTCTCTCGGTCTGGCACCCGATTGTCGACCAATTCCTGCTACAATAGATGCTTGCCACGCTTGTCGAGTCAGATAACAACCTCGGGCTCGAGTCGAAGCGCAGAATCTTGGGAGAAACTCGACGTGAATACATGTCAAAGGACAAAATATCGTATTTTCCATCAGATGGAAACTGCATGGAAAGGGAAATCAACGTAGACGCTACGTAGATACAACGCAGATATGCATTGCATTATTATGTATATGTACAGATGCAGGGTTCTCGGACGTAAAAATCATATTTCGAGGCGCTCGACGTGGGGAACGATGGCGGCGACAGGGGAAATGAAAAGGCATGCTGTGTGACATCATTGCCCGGTGCCGCTATGTGGTGAGTACTTGAACATTAACCACGACGACGACCAGCAGGGTCGATGGCCAGCAGACAGCCTACAAGATAATCCATGGCGGTTTTCTCTTGTTGTCGCACCAGGCTCACGACAGCGGCGACAACGTTGAATCTCTCTTCACGTCGGCATACTTGGAATTGGGCTCGGCATGCAAGATTTCCTTCATTTTTCAGTCAAACCCCAGTCCCTCGACATTCATTCAGAAGAAAGGCCATCTGGCTCCTTCCCTTAACTGGCGGTTTTGCCCTGTTTTTGTCACCTAAAAGCCCCAATTCTGTGATCCCCACAATAATATCTTCCCCATCCATCATTCCGTGCCCTCCCTCAACGGAAAAATCTCTTCTAGACCCAATAATACTCTCACCCTCAGAAGACAACCTCACATGGAATTCGAGAATCATCTCGTTCCTTGGAGACAGGATATGGGAACCAATACTCACTGCAAAACGTTTCGTCTTCCTCGTCTTCCTCTTCACCCCGGTCATTATCACCAGCCCTATGCTCCTGGTCGGAAAACCCAGGAAAAGATACCATGGTGATGGCTGGGGTGCAGTCTGGTGGTATGATTTCTTGGTGAGCAGAATGGAGGCAGCAGGGCCAACGTTCATCAAGGCAAGTCACTGTCTGTTATCCCATCCCACTGCTTTCTGACATCTCTATTCTCGTCCATCTATCAGCTAGCCCAATGGGCGGCATCTCGCGCAGACTTGTTCCCATCTTCGTTGTGCGAACGCCTGGGTGCTTTACATTCCCGGGGGAAGCCGCATTCCTTTCAGCATACAAAGAAGGTGATAGAGAAGGTCTTCCAAAAGCCCTTTGATCAAGTCTTCGAACACTTCGACGAAGAACCAATAGGTACCGGTGCGATAGCGCAGGTGTGTCTCCCTCCAATTGTATCACTGAGCACGACGTGATCCATCAATTTTACACAAGGTCTATCGTGCTACCCTCAAACAGGATCTCATTCCACCCTCATACCTCGGACCGAGACGGCATAGAAAGACTCCCGCTGCCGCTATATCTCCAGTGATTCTTGATGACCCGCCCCCTTCTGTCCCAACAGCCGCAGTTGCTATCAAAGTGCTACATCCGCGGGTCTCAAAAACCATCTCTCGGGACCTTTCCATCATGTCCTTCTTTGCCCACTTCATCACCATTTTTCCTGGTATGAAGTGGCTCTCTCTTCCCGAAGAGGTCGATGTTTTTGGAAAGATGATGTTCCAGCAGTTGGATCTCAGGAATGAAGCAGATAATCTAGTTACCTTCGAGAACAACTTTTCGCCAAGGAAGGTCCCCGTGAATTTCCCAAGACCCTTGACAGTTTTCTCCACTACGGACCTTTTGGTTGAGGAGTATGAGAATGCGTTACCCCTTGAAATATTTTTAAAGAATGGTGGGGGTCCCTACGACCAACAGGTCGCAACTGTGGGATTAGATGCGTTTCTGGTGAGACCCTTTTCTCTCATGTTGTATAGGCAAACTCTAACTTAGTTCGTGTTCTATTTTAGAATATGCTTCTTCTCGACAATTTCGTACATTCCGACCTGCACCCAGGCAACATCATGATCAAGTTCTCCAAACCGCCGTCCACAAGTTACCTACTTAAAAACCTCTGGCTCACCATTAAGCACTCCTTGTCCTCTTCTTCCGACTCCCCGAACGTCATTCTTCCGGATTACTCGGAATCCGACTCGATTGTCGAGCGATTGCGCGAGCTGTCGAACGACCGTCCGGCCTGGATCAACGAATTGACATCGTTACATAACTCAGGATACATCCCAGAGATTGTGTTTATCGATGCAGGCCTTGTCACCACACTCTCTGCGACCAACCGGAAGAACTTTCTCGACCTCTTCAAGTCTCTCGCCGAATTTGATGGGTATCGTACTGGACAGCTCATGGTTGAAAGGTGTCGCACGCCAGAACTGGCTATCGACACCGAGACGTTTGCGCTCAAGATGCAACACCTCGTCTTGTCCGTTAAACGCAAGACCTTTTCCCTGGGACAAATCAAAATATCCGATATACTTCGCCGGGTGCTACTCGCCGTTCGACAGCATCATGTCAAGATGGAAGGAGACTTTATTAATACGGTTATTTCAGTTTTACTTTTGGAGGGTATTGGAAGGCGATTGGATCCTAACTTGGATTTGTTCAAGAGTGCGTTGCCGATCTTGCGGAAGCTGGGCAGTCAGATGGCGACGAGGGAGCAAATGAAGAAAGAGTTGCCGGATTTGCCCAAGTCGAATCTGGGCGCGTTCTTGAAGGTGTGGGTTTGGTTGGAAGCAAGGGAATTTATCTCAGCGTCAATTGTGAATGCGGATGAGATGATTAGATATGATTGGTGAGTGTCGCTCCAATCTCGTTACGCAGTTTTCCGACGAGCTCTTTTAGGTTGGCACCGAACGTATAGTAGAGCAAGCATAGGTTATATAATAGACTTATCTTCATAAAGGATTGTATTTTATGTCAAACACGTATTTACCAACATTCTTGGAGTTCTGCTCCTTTTGATGTTGTTCATCTGGTACTCGCAGGCGTGGCACGGGCATGCGGTCAAGAAAAGTACATGTCACCCAGGCTTGATCCGTTTATCCTAGTAGTCCTAATCTGATTTGTCTTGTAAATCACTATCCTTGCTGTTCACTATGTCGCCAGCGGTACGTCGTAAATGCTCGGCGCCGAAAGCGCTCGCATTTCTCACCGTGTCATCATTTTTCTCTCTCACACAGCCAGTGCAATATACTCCAGAGGGTGCGGTATCGATTTCTTATTCGACCCTGGTATCAGACCCTCTCTCCCTGGGACCTTCTATTGGTACGTGGTATTATATCCATCCAGATCAACAAGCTCACCCAGCGACAGAGCAAGCTTTCGGATCGCATCCGAACTCTTTGGGAATCATCGTTGTTCGCGACCTTCCTCCTGAATATGTCGGCTACAAGGAAAGATTGTTGAAACTCGCATATAAGTTCGCGAATTTGGACGAAGCTACACGAGAGAAATACACGGATGCTGCCAGTAGATACAGGTGAGTGTACAGTGAATTTCGTTTTAGGTTCCTTTCATTAAACGTATCCCAGCTTCGGATGGTCGCACGGTAAGGTCAGGGAGCTTACTTATGTTGTTAAAGAAGGAGAATGATTGAAATGTCACTTGTATTCAGGAAATAATGAATGGAAAACCTGGTGCGACTGTAATTTTCATGGCTTATCATACCACCACTAACAACTTGATTTGCAGATACCCTCAAAGGCTCCTACTATGGGAATCCGATTGTTGATGTTCCATCGGTATCGGCAGAGGATCGTGCTGCCTACCCTGAATATTATGGAGCAAACATCTGTCAGAGTCCTCTCTTCTGCTAACCATTGTTGCTGTTATTGACCAATCCGCACAGGGCCAGCTCCCGATGAAAAGGGCGTAGAGGGATTCGAGGAAGCGTTCAAGAACTTAGGGCGGTGAGTGATGTCTTTGTGCATCGAGAAACGAAGGGAAACTTGGCACGGTCCAGGCTCATCTTCAGAATCGGCTGTGAATTAGTAGTTGCTTGTCAACCATTTGGTAAGTGGTCCTACTTCAACCGGAGCTTTCCTGAAACATGGTCGTAGCTTTATCTCAGTTGTCGGACACCTCCGTTTCGTTGCCCAAACTGATTGGAGGGAGCCAGACAAGCAAAGCCAGGCTCTTGCATTACTTCCCTGCCTCTGCTGATTCCTTACCGAAAGAGGATGAGCCAATCGATAGTTGGTGTGGATTCCATCTGGATCACTCTATACTGACAGGATTGTGTTCGGTGAGGGGCACGCTAGGAGTCGTACACACTATGTTAGTCTTAATCCATTTACAGGCTATATATTTATCAAAGAACGAAGGTCAACCAGAACCTACCGTTATTCCTTCTCCATCTCCACAGTCGGGGTTATATATCCGAACTAGAGGAGGAGAGCTCACGAAAGTGGCGATTCCGGCCGACTGCCTCGCTTTCCAGGTGAGTCTTCTATATCATACCGCATAGCATACTCATAAGCCTTTCGCTCAGACTGGAGAAGCTCTTGAAATTGCTACGGGAGGAAAGTTACGTGCCACCCCTCACTGCGTCCGTGTTGGCCCTTCCGAGAACCTGGAGAGGATCTCTCGGGAAACCTTTGCATTTTTCATGCAACCCGATACTGATCAAGCCCTCTCTCCTTCAATGACTTTTGGTCAGTTCAGTAAACGGGTGTTTGATGATCATTACGGAGAGGGAGGTTCTATGTAGCTAGATATATATGACAGATATAGAGGACGATGCATGTACTCTAACATTATTCTACAAAATGTACAGACGATTCCGAGTATAAACAAATAGATGCAAAGCACCGTACGCAAGGCCTAGTAGAAATACAGAAATATTACGCTTTGGAACCTGTAGAGACAGTGCGGCGACGCGGAGAACCGGGGTTGAGGGAGTCAGGTAATACAGACAACATAGCAGCTGCTAGGCTCGTACGCTTGCCACGATCCGCAGATGGTCTTCTTCCTTCGCTGTGGCGCGAGCTGACTGAGGAGCGACGCTCATCCTGATCTGAGATGACACTCCAATCCTCGCTGGGAGCACCACGTGCGGATCCACTAGAGCTATCTCCTGAACGCAGCTCGGAATTTGAGAAGTCGTGGTCACGAACAGTTCCATGTTCGTTATCGATGCTGTCATCATCCTCGCTCTCCGATACGTTGTGCTTGATTAATGACCTCGCATATTCCAAATCACGGTATATCGATTCGATGGCAGTTGCAACGCCATTTTCCTGAGAGCACATTGAAATCAAGAATAGAACGATCAGCTGGGTTTGACTTACTGCCCGAATCTGTTCTCCCAATAATCTAGCCCGGTCGATTTGTTTGACGTCGGTTGTTGCGGTAATTAGAGCTTCGGCGAGGCTTTCAACTGACAACTTCCTAACTCCAGATCCGACCCCCAATGCTTCAACACGGTCGGCCCAGAAGAATTGATCTCCAAAGAACGGCTTAATGATTGTGGGAATACCAGCTATGTAGAAGATCAATGAATTGCGACGATAGGGCTATCAGTAATAGGACCGACCTCGTAGACTAGCGCCTGTTGTCCCCGCACCACCATGGTGACATGCCGCGTCTATTCGTTGGAAAAGCCAATCATGAGGTATAGATGAGATGGAGTATATCTGCTTGGGTAGAGGCTCCTCGGGCTCTGAAGCTTCGGAAGCCTTCACATGCAGTCGATCCGACCAGCCTTTGGACAGTATGGCATACACGCCGCTCTGGACAATAGCATCGATAACGCAGCGGGTCATAGTCTTCGGGTCAGACACCACAATGCTACCGAATCCGATATACACGACTTTCTTGTTTTCGCTGCGTGCAGTATCGAGAAACTTCACCAGATCTTCGGGGGGAGTCCACTTCTTCGCACTGACATCTGCAGAGTCAAGGAACCAATATCCTGAGACATATCGTTAGTTGATGCGTAAACGGGCCGGGCTCAGAAAGACTCACCTGTCACGCGAATCCATTCCGGCCAATCTAATGGGGGAGGAACAACGTGGGGGCTGAAATTATAAAGGAAAGGTATCTTATGTGGTTCCATCCTGTCCAAGCTCGTACTACTGATATGTAAAACGTTTCTTCGCCAGCGATTGATCTGGCCAGATATGGCACGCCAGAAGACCTGATCGAACATGACATATGACTGCACCGATCATTGATATGAGTCAGAGTCCAGGTGTGTTGGATGAAGTTCTCACCATATAATTATAACTACCACCCATCTGCATGACATGACATTAGTATTTAGAGGTGACATTATGAAGAAACATACCTTTCGCTCGGGTACGGCGAAAGCGTGCGGGTATGCTCTGCAATCAAGGCGTTGAATACACTATCGTGAAGGTATTGTTCAAACAACCTACCGAGTCCGCGTCCATGTCATGGTGAAGGCTCTGAAGTATGGTATGGCCAAAGCTTCCGCAATATGGTAGCCCCCCATAGCACTTGGACTCTCTACTAAAACGTCCGTTCCTTGACACGCCTCCCATGATGTTTTAAGAAGATCGTCGAGCCAGCCTCGGAACTGAAGGACAAGTTAGCGGAGAGAAAGGCATGAAAATCGTTAATCAGCTACCTTCAAAAGACCCTCCTTCAGAAACGCGACTGTGAAGGTCCCGTTCTCGACGCAAATCCGCATGAGCTCTGCAGGGTCACCTCCTACATACCCAAACTCTATGCCATACTAGATGCTTTCGTGTTTAGCTTGGTTTAGATGCGAGGTGACAAGACCTACCGATTCGATCCACTCCTTGAATTCTCCGTGGGTGGCGATTCTAACTCGGTGGCCGTCAGCCATGAGACCTTTGGCTAGCGCAATGTACGGTTGCACATCTCCCCTGGAGCCAATAGTCAAGAACGTAAAGTGTAATGACTTCTGAGGTTTGAAAGTAAGGAATGTTGACGAAGCAGAGGTGAACATGACGGCGGGTAAAGAGTCGGACATGGATTCGGGCATTGGTGGTTCCGTGATCTCATTTTGACTGGCAGGCTTCGGTTCGAACTCCTCTAGAATCAAAGCGTCTCGTTGACCCTGTGTAGGGAGTGGTGCCTCTCCAGAAGCAATACGCCGCCTGACATCCTCCATTTGCCTTTCCAGAAGGGCGACGAAAGCGTCTCTCTTGTCCTCGGCACCAAACTCGAAAAACAATTCTTCATGACCCTTAACGATGATAATGAGGCCATGATGGCCGAAACGGGTAGCCTTGGACAGCTCGACCGATAAAATGTCCCGTATCGGTAATGTCATCTAATGAAATGTCAATAAGCTGCAAAGTTAGTGAATATGTTCATACCCTTGTTCGCGCAGCCAAAGGACCTGTAGACTTGAAACAGAAGTAATTAGTGGAAATATAGAGTCTACCATAGACGGGTAGCAATCGGAAGATGTAACCAGGGAAATCTATCGCTGATGGTAAGCATACAGGCCGGGCGGCATATTATGATCAGCTTACATCCAAGAAGGGTCTCTTTCTCATCATAAGCAAAAGCCGCTCTAAACCGTTCCACAGCATCGTCGTCCACAGGATTTCCAGGATTTTCAAGCACACTATAAGCAAGATCTCCCACACCGCTCCATCTGCTACTTGTGCCTGTGCTCCCTGACGTAGAAGAATACATTTCTCGTACTTTTCCACCAGGTGGTGCAACCTGGACAGCCTCGGAAGTATTACTTCCGAACGACAAAACCCTGGGTTTGGACGCTTTAAGCCAAGCCGGAACGCCTACGGTCCACGAGCTGGAACTCGACGGTAAACTTGATAATGTATAAGCACTGGTAGTGCTGGGTCGGTGAGGCAATGAAGGTGGTGGTTCCAGCCCTGCAGTCGACGCGGAAGTGGATGGCGGGTACGTGTGGTCTACACCGACATTAGAAGGCGTGGGAGTTAAGAGATCAGATGAAGACTGCTGGGTGTGCTTCTGGGGATCACCTTTAGGAGGAGTGTGGGCACCAGAAGTCGTGACCGGTACAAAGGAGGAAGAGTCAGGACGGCGGGAAATATGGGTGAAATCCTCGGCACCGCCAGCTGCAGAGCTGCTAGTTGTCACAGTGTTACTGGAACGCGGTTCTGAGAAGGGTCGTAGGAGAGACGTTATCCTGAAAAGAGAGCTGGAAGAGGAAGGCATGCTCGGTTTCTCCGAGGCAGCTGCTTGAGGACGCGAAGCAGTCGTGTCAAGCACTGTATGTGCGCGCTCACCCCCTGGAAATGTTCTTTGGGCGCGAACGGCATCACGAATCTGTTCAAGAGCCCCAGAAATGTCATGAAAGTAGGCAAAGAAGTATGAGTCGACGGAAAAGTGATCGGATGCTTCCTTGTCGTAGACTTTGACTTCGATGGTTTCACTAAAATCCATGGCATCTGACTTGTCCACGTCGAGGATAGCAGAGTACGGGATTGCGATCTGCAGTTGGACTGTCAGAATGGTATATGCGCGTGAGTTGTCGTTGATGACCTTACTTTGACGCTGTCGCCCATATTCTGTGCCTTAAAAATGACCTTCCTGATTGCCTTGACCCATTCCTCCCGACTTGGAACCGAATCCGCAGACAAATAAACTGATCTCTGATTGGTCCGAAGTCTGAAGCCTCTCTCTCCGACTGGCTCGCATGATATTGCATATCGCAAATCTACAATTCCGTGAGGGAAGTACGGATCCTAAGTTCTGGTGAGAATATTACATTGCACGTCTGAAATGCACCGCTCACGGAAGACGATTGGTACCAGCTTAAAGCATCGTTCTTGAGGACGAACCAGTGCTTGATCCATCTCTTGGTCCTCTGGGCTTTCTTGTTGAGAGACCCCGATTTTAAGATTTGATCCTGGTCAAACGGATATGAGCTTAACAGCTGATACCGGAACAACGGAAGTCCAACCTCTTTAGTCGGCATGTGTGCAAAGAAGCACAGGTATGAGTTGGTGAGATACATGTAACCCTGCAGCACTTTGAATTTGTTAGTTGGTATTTGACTTCTAAAATGTTGAAATATTCTTACAAACGGATCGTAATAGCCAGCAAGGCATCTCTGTGCAGATAAGGGATATGAATGACAGAATACACGAAACACGTGTTTGAGCACGTACCAGCACGTACTTCGTCGATCCCCTCTAGCTCAAAGACTTCCCGCAATTTCTCAGCAAGCTTTGTCCTCCGCTGCAACCGAACGGTAGCCATACTGCCAGACCGACTCATGTAAATTCGATCTGGCATTGTACCGGGAATCTGTGGGCTCTTCTGGGGTAAACCGGGCACTCTGTCCGCGTCAGGCGGCCTTGGGGTTCTTTCCTCGAAATCTGGGATATCCTCTACGTCCTCATCCGATTGCGGGATGTCTGGGGGGCTTTCATCGTCACTGCTTGGTGATAGGTTGGGTAGATTAGGCCGCACACGGCTCCTTCCTGAAGCACTCATCCGCATGGAACGGGCAACAGGACGATGAATTGTATGAATAGACGATGCAAGAGCTACGGTTTTTCATTTAATACAACAAAGTGAACGGAGTCAGCAAAGACACGCACGTTTCTTGGTCTGTCCTTCGTCCTCACTCCCGTCCTCGTCCGATATATGTGGTAAACCGTGGTCCAGTACTTCGTCGTCATTATCGGGATCCGCAGTCCATGGTAGTGCCTGCAGTGCTTGAATCAGAGTCTGTGTTCCGGCGCGCATCTATCAGAAGCATAAGTAGTTTCATCTGTCAAAGGCTGTAGCACATACAGAACCTCCGCCGCGAAATGCACTCAAGGAAGGCCTACTAGCAGGAAGGGTCGGTGAGGGCGGGGTAATAAAAGGGGAGTCATCTTGGGATTTGCGGGGCTGTGAACCCATGGGAGAAAGAGGACGCGAAATTGATGGTGCACTCGCAGAGAGACCGTCTACAGGATGAGTACCGTCAATTTCAATTGCAGTGCGAAGACTCTATACTTGGATTACGCACCTTCTGCCTTTCCCTTCCCCTTGCGGTTAATGCTAAACAGTCTACGATGCCCAGCACCTGACGGTGGAGAAGTCGGCGACGCCTTTCCACTCAGACTTCTGCCCAGTTTTTCGACTGCACTCGAGAATCGTTTCACACGGCTTGCTGTGGGCGAGGAGTCGGCTGAATTGCTTACGCCAGTTTCCAAATATCCCAGAGATTCAGGAGAAGTGTCGATAGTTGGAGCTACTGCGGGATCATGAGTTAAAGGCTGTAACGAAGGTAGTTTGTTGGCCATGGCAAGTGACCGTGAAGGAAGAGGATAGGAAAGCTGCCCTGGGCTTTCCCTGGCGTACTTATGACGGTGACGCTGAAGAAAGGGAGGCTTGGGTACTGTGGTACTTCGGCGCCTAAACAGGCAAACTACGGAGGTTTGCCGCCGGCATCCTGCCGAAATTGCCAGTGTCTCCTTACATACCGGAGGAACGTGTTTGTGAGGTGGGCAGCGGGCTGTTTGATTCTCTACTTACTCTTCTTCGTCCTTCGTCCTCAACATGCGTGGAGAGGTCCTTATTGGTATAGGGTCCCTGCTCTCGTATGTGTGTCGCTTGCTTCTAGGTCAACAAAGTTCTGACAATGTGCTTTTTTACCTCAGTTTTGCGGCTCTACTGCTCCTAATTTTCAGCCATGTTTGTGCTTCTTTCGAGATTTCAGTGGTGATGACATCTCTGATTTTAATCCATAGGTCGGGCAGATAAATACATCGTCAGTGCCGCGTGGAATCTACATGGTGCGAGCCGCAAAGTTCAAATTTTTGTTTCCGTCGTTGATCGGCCCATTATAGGCTCGGGTGAATGTATCGGGCTACGGGTACGTTCAAGATCTTTGCTCTCTTAATCTCATCTCATCTGGTCCTTTTCCCAAAGTGCTGCCCTCTCTATTGCCTTTCTCAATCCTATAGACGACCTTTACACCTCCAATGCCTCAGCACCCCTTCAAGCCGAAGCCGGGCTGCGACAATTTTACAAGATGGGCCTCTATTCCCATTGCGGTTTTGTCAATGAAACTGCAGGCATATGCTCAAATACTAGCGCTGGCTACCAGTATCGGCCGTACGACCATATCATTGGCGACATGACACCGAATTATCAGTTCTACAGTGATGCCATAATCGTTCAGACGACTTTTCGCAACTCCAAATACCTTGGCTCTTCGAGTAGAGCAGCCTATTATTTAATCCTCCTCGGAACCATATGCGCTGCCCTGGCGTTCTTTTCGTCAGTCCTTTGTATGGCGGCTTGAGCAATCACTGATGTCGATGATTTCGCAGAGGCTTGGCCAAACACAACTTCACATTTTTACTTTCTGCCACATTCGCAGGAATTAGTAGTCTCTTCGTCCTAGTCGGCGCGGCAATCTGGACCGTCATCATCAAAAAATCCGATTCTATTAACGAAATTATCATTGGTACCGAGACTAATCCCAGTCCCCTGGGTATCACGGTGTCTACTGGTCCAGGCCTATACCTCGTGTGGGCCGCATTTGCGTGTCTAATCGCATCTACAGTGCCCTATGTGGTATCGTGAGTAACCAACTTCCGGCCTGGTACTGGTACTAAACTTGCCCTGTAGCTGTTGCACATACCGCGGATAAACTTGCGCAAAAACACGATGTCTGCGGGTCATTCATCAAAAACGAAATCAACTAACGACTGCTAAGAAATGGGATGCCGAACTTAACGTATGAGCGTTCTCAGGGAACACCTTTGGAACGGACTGACACTTGAACTCGATGTATTTAGAATACGGAATCATATTACTATAACTGCGTTACTTTAGAAAGAGTGCAACCCCTACCTCCCTTTACGCCTCCCCATGTCAACGAGGCACTATGTATTCATGTTTAGGGGTGCGGCTAGAATGACACTTGCAGACATGTCATGGGCGCACATCACAGCATACTACTTATTCGGACGAGGGACCCGACTTGACTGGAGATGTGTTAAGGAGCGACGCAGTTGTTGAGCGTTTTGATCGAGGATTAGGGAAACGATGAGACAGCTCAGGGCCTGGCCAAGCCTGAGGCCTGAGCGCTGAGCCTTCAACGCCATACTGCCGGGAAACGGGGCTCACTCTCCGAAATATACGCAGTTATCGCAGGCGGGTCAAATGGGCTTGTACATTCACCGTCGGTGATCTTTACCAGTAACGAGCTGTGTACTATGTGCATTTTTTGACGCAATGTCAGATGTTTTGTGACACTGTGATCGCTTGCCGGCGTGAGCCAGCCGAGCGGGAGATTTCAATTTATAAGGACTTGGTATCATACAGTCATCTCTCCTTTCCCCACCTCGTTGACTACGCCCAGGGCAAGCGTCTCATTCCTTCAATTCCTAGGGCTTTGCTCGCCATGATTCCTCGTTTCAACGTAGCCACTGTGCTCGTGGCTGCCGCCTCATACGTTTTCTCCGTAAACGCTATTTCCAAGGTTACTCGCACAGGTCGATACCTTTACACAGACGATGGTAACAGGTTCTACATCAAGGGTATAGCATACCAGGAGCAAGGTGCGTCGTATTTTAGCGTTGATATACCAAGTATTGACGAGCGGTACTTAGGTGTCGTCGTGCAGGACCCGAATAACCCCTTCGGCGAGCCCTCCAGCTTCTTCGACCCCCTCGCCGATGCAAACGCCTGTGCTCGTGATGTTCCTCATCTGAGTGACTTAGGTGTCAACACCATCCGTGTATACAGCGTGGACTCGACGAAAAACCACGACTCGTGCATGCAGGCATTGAGCGATGCTGGAATCTACACCATGTAAAGATGATCATTCACTTCGTCTCCATCAAATCCGGACTAAACTTCATTTTTCCAGAATTGATTTGTCGCTTCCTCTTAACGGTTCAATTGATCGCGTCAACCCGTCCTGGTCGACCAACATCCTTAACCAATATATCAATACTATTGATGCTTTCAGCAAGTACGACAATGTTTTGGGCTACAACGTTGCAAACGAGGCGGTTCTTTCCGATGGTACTGGTATCTCTCCCTACGTCAAAGCTGCGGCTCGGGATATCAGGGCTTACCTGTACGCTTTCCTTGCTCTATCGCAGAACATGACATTCACCTAAGCCTAGGAACTCAAAATCTTCATCAGCACTTGTTGGCTATGCCGCTATTGATGGAGACCCAAGCTGGCGGAACGCCTTGGCAAACTATCTCGCCTGTGATCCGTCCGGTAGCAACTCCGATGCCACCGCTATCGACATTTACGGTTTGAACAACTAGTGAGTTATATATACTGTATACAGGTCTTCACTTGACGCGCTTTTCAGCGAATGGTGTGGTGATTCCACGTTCCAGAATTCGTATGCTGGGACCACCAGTGACTACGAGAACTACAATGTCGTCGCCTACTTTAGTGAATTCGGCTGTGTCAGTCAACCTCCTCGTCTTTGGACTGAAGTCGAAGCACTCTTCAGTAGCCAAATGTCCAATGTGTGGTCTGGAGGCATTGCGTTCTCGTACTTCCCTGCTTCAAGTGCTGCCGGTCAATTCGGCATGGTCACCGTCTCCAGTGATGGGCGTTCGGTCTCCACATCCGAGGATTTCACTCGCTTGAAGGACATGTATGCCAATGCTTCAGGACCAAATAGCCCGTCGAGGGGCTCCGTGACGGCTAGCTATCCAGCCTGCTCCCCTCCCACCAGTGCCTTCGTTGCCTCAACGACTTTGCCACCTACTCCTGATGAAAATGCCTGCAACTGCTTACAGAATACCCTCAGTTGCAAGTTCACGCCCGCTACTGCCAACTACAGTGGTGTCTTGGGTGAACTTGTCGGTACTGCGTGTGGATTACTATCACAAAGAAGTATCAGCTGTGAGGACATTGGTGGAAATGGTACAACGGGCACCTACGGCAGAATTGCTGGCTGCGACCCATGTACGTCCTTTGCCTTTATTCGTCGTCCGTAAGCTCACTGAGTGTAACAGCTATCAAGCTTTCCTACGTTATGAGCGAGTTCTATGAGGCTAGCAACAGGGATGGACAGGCATGTAGCTTCTCCGGTAACGGTACTGTGAATCCCCTTGCACCATCCTCTGCAGCTGCTGCCAATGCTGCTGCCAGCTCTTGTATCTCCAACCCTTCTTCCACGTTCATACCTAGTGGACCTTCTGGAAGCGCCGGAGGCGGTTCATCTAGTTCTGGATCCGGTAATAATGGTGCCGTCGCTCTGGTTGGCAACAAGAATGCGATATTCGGAATGGTCGGCGTGATAGTTGTTGGTGCATTGAGCGCTGTGTGGACCTTGGCTTGAGCTCGCGGAAAACATGAATTATACTTTATCACAGACAATACTAAGTACAGACATTCTTTAAGTTATATCATAGTGCTAGTTTGTGTTGGATCGTAATATACCTATTTTAAAGGATGAGCGTCCCTTGGCTACATCTTTCTACCGTATCCGAGCTCTACTTGTTATTTCCTCCAAATCTTTTGCAAACTGTTTGGTTGTGTTGATGTGCACCAAAGCTGAGTGGAGTTTGAAAAATTCTGTTTGTTCCGACTCTCCTTGAGGTTCTCCCTTGCCATATAATCATGTCCGCTTCTATGGATGCCCAACAACAAGAGCACTGGCGTCCAAGCGATCAGCAGTCATCTATGGGCACCAACCGACCAGTCGAACCTGTTGATAACAGTCCAGTCAGTGCGACAATCCCAGAACATCACGGTCTTCCTCCTCCTCCTACTACAGCGAACTCAGAGAGTTCTCCAGAGTTTGCCCGTGGCTCTAGTGTCGGCGCCCCAGCCAATTTGCCTCCTGGCCCAAAAGGCGACCCAGAACATCCCATTTACCGCGAAAAGCAGATCAAGGTGCTTAGGTCTTTCTACATGCTCGTCTTCTTTCGGTAAGAGCCAGACACGACCAGAGTCGGAACATTTACAGACACTATTCTTTCCCGGTAAAGGAAAAAGTCTGGTATCTGAACCTTTGGCTTGGTTGGATCCCAGCTGGGGAGTGGTGGTTTGACTACTGCGCATCTCTTTTGCTTTTGGTGCCCTTCCACTTTCTTCGTCTGGCTCTTTGTGTTTCTCGAGGCTGTTGACGACTGCCATTCTTCTGTATGAGAATCGAGCTGGGTGTTTACTTTCTGCTGTCTTCTGTCTAGCCAAACAAAGTCTACATCGGGGGACTTCCTGAACACACCCGCCGAGAGGATCTCCAAAATTGCTTTGGCAAAATTGGTAATATTGTTGCCATTGAACTCAAGTGGGTCCCTTCCTCTGAAATGCTCCAATTGGACCTAATTGTCATTATGCCTTGTTTCAAACAGGCTTGGTTACGGATTTGTAGTATGTTCGTCACTCTTGTCAATGCGCTATGACACCAACCGCTCGTCCAGGAATTTGATACTCGAGAGGCAGCAGAGATGAGTGTCACAAAATATCATGAAGGTACTTTTATGGGAAACAAGATTCGGGTCGAACTATCTCGCGGTGGTGGAAGAACAGCAAAATATTCCAGTGATCCAGGTGCATGTTTCAGATGCGGTCAAATGGGGCACTGGGCTAGGTGTGTTGCTACCTACGCGACTAGTATTCACGTCCTAACTTACCTTTCCAGAGAATGTCCCAACAATCCTGGACCGTGAGTCGCCACGCTACCTAGTTGCGAACGGGCTGATGTTGTTGAACAGACCTCCACCTACTGCCACACCTGCACGTCGAACTGACCCTCCTCTCATCGATCGTATTCAGCGAGATTATCCTCCTCCTCCACCTCGTGATTCTCGGTACGATTATCCTCCACCAGCTGCTGCCGCTCCTCCTCCCAGAGATTATAGGCGACCAGCATCTCCGCCGCCGCCACGCGACTACTATCCGCCTCCTCCTAGCAGTCGTTCTCGCTATGATGATTATAGGGATCGTGACCGTGACCGTTACGCAGCTCCTCCTCCTGTTGACTATCGTGGTCGTTACCCTCCTGAGCCTGCCTATCGCTCTGCTCCGCCGCCAGCTTCTTATGCTTATGATCGATACAGCCGTCCACCTAACGAGAGGTATCCTGCCTCAGGCTACGGTCCTCCACCGTCAGGGCGCCCAAGATCACCGCCAAGATATCGTGATGATTACCCTCCTCGGTATGGCGACTAATGCTCTACATTGACTTAGCTCTTAGCTCATGGCTCTGCTCAGTGACTATCCTGAATACCGTGGGCGACCGGCATCTCCGCCTCGCTATTCCTCTGACTATCCTCGGGGAGGTGCTGCCGCCACTCCTCC
Organism: Moniliophthora roreri; assembly: GCA_001466705.2. Taxonomy (NCBI): domain Eukaryota; kingdom Fungi; phylum Basidiomycota; class Agaricomycetes; order Agaricales; family Marasmiaceae; genus Moniliophthora; species Moniliophthora roreri. Next base: position 1,971,546 of record LATX02000001.1, on the reverse strand, counting down.
ACCAGATGCACGGTATAGGTGTGTTATTTTCTCAATTAGCCTATTCTTGTCGCTAAAGGCTATATAGTAGGCATCGTTCAGCCAGTCCTCCCCCACGCAGCGGTGGTTACTCCGATTACCCTCCTACAAGTGTACAAAATGGCTCCTTCCCATCAACACCACCTGGTCCTCCTCCCCGCTCTGGTCGTGACTTTCCTCCACCCCCTCGGTCTGGTGCACGCGACCCCCCTGCAGAAGTCTACAGGAGAGGCTAAATGAAAAGACAACCAGATTTACGTGCTGAATCTAGTATAATTTTGTTCGCTTTGAATAATTCTAGCTCTAGCTGCGAGTCCGTAGTTATTTCTCTTCGCTTCCCGCCAAGGCATCCTTGTACATAAATAATCGCTTCCGAAATTCGTTTACTTGTTTGTAGAGATGGTGGATCACCTTTCCTTCAATGAATTGTCGCGAATAATTCTTCCTTGTTAGGAGAATCCCCGACAAGGGCGTGCAAATGATCATGTTGCATCTTCAGGAGATCCTGGGGATTACCGTCTTCGACCTGCAAATAATCGATGAGTAATGATGTTTTCCAAGCAGTGACTCTTACCATATTCGACCTGCGTCTAAAACTACTTGTGACGTAATATGTGTACTAGCTTAGCATCCCATGGTTATGCAGCCCGAACTTACCACCCTGTCGGCATCCATAATCATTTCCAGTCGGTGAGCGATTGTAATGACTGTGGCATCGCCACTAAGCTCCCGACGAAAGATATCTTGGATGAACGCATCCGTTCGATGGTCTGCGTTGATGGTAAACGAAAATCAGCGGATGCTGGCGATGTCGCTATCAGCGCTTGCATCCTTCGTACACGAGTTTTAACCACCCGCACCAATTCCAACTCGTTCACCAGACCGAATGGTAAGTGACAGTTCGTGGAGCACATTTGGCCCCTCTGGAGAGTACCGAGCAGGAAGGTTTTCTATCTTTAGCTCGCCACTCGCGGGCCAGTATGCCGGTAGTTCGCCTAGTACTTTAAGTGGCTTCGGCTCCTGTTCGATTTCCATGTAGTCTTTCAGATGTTCAAGGCTGCCGAGTCAACGGTGTTAATACTATGCCTTCAATCCCAGCTGTCTTCTCACCTGTTTCCTGCTTGTTATTCAGGGATCCAAAGCTGGTCGTAAATGTTGATATCACTTACCTTGTATTTCGAACGAGGTAAGATTTCGAATCCATCACAGCAATTGCGCACTAAGGCCAACTGCCATTGTCAACGAGTATCCTGTGTTGGAAGCTGATTCGTGGGGAACATAAACCATGTACGCGGCCAAGCAAGCTGAAAAGGCGCAACCCAGATCTAATCCGAGTGTTAATTGTGAAATCACTTGACATCGACTGCAAACACCTCAATTCGAGTATTAATCCATTTGGTATTCCGGGATGCTTTACTCACTTAAACCAGCTATTGTTGCTCCGAAACTAAAGGGGAATTTTCAAAACGTTATTTTACAACGTGATCACGGTACTGTGCGAGAACTGGGGATAGGGCTCGTTACCGTACCCGTATACGGGTACGGTCGTAAAAGTTACGGGTCGTAAGGTGTACGGGCAAGCCCGTAACCGTACCGTATAAGCCCATCTTGACCTCCTCTACGGTACGGGTACGGGGTCGTAACCGTACCGTCAACCGTATATACGGTGTTATCCTAAGAAGCCTTAAGGTTGATGGGAAATTTGACCAATTATGGCCATACGCAGCTCTGCCGAGTCTGCATCGAGTGTTTGTGAGCCTCTAGAGGGTCGGTCATCAAATACCGCCAAGGAAATGAACTTTATCTTGACTTTGAACAATGGGACATGGTTTAACTGCGTCTGGAGAGCATCCCACTGACCATGGCTGTCATTAAAGACTACTGAGGGCTATTAGTATGGGCACATATGTGAAAAAAGCAGCGGCTCACCTTCATCACTCCGATAATCCATTCCTCCATTGCTCAAAATTGCCGTCAGCCCAATCTAAGTTCGATGAAGACCTAAGAAGGTGAGCTTGACTTCTCTTGACCGCTGCCGATGGTGTTGAAGAAAGCGGTAACCAGGTTTCGACAACGTGAAAGGAACCAAAGTAGTGCTAAAGAAGTCGTGCGATGGCATTTTTCCCAATTTGGAAGCCATCGCCGCATCAAGCGCCCACCCAGACCGTATTACGGCCGTAAACCCGTCTGACGGTACGGTCTGTACGGTTTACGACTGACCCGTAAACCGTACCGTACCTTCCTTCCCTCCACTGGGCTACGGTACGGGTCCGTAACCGTATATACGACTCCGTATAGACGGCAATGTACGGGTACGGTAACGAGCCCTAACTGGGGATCGCGCATTTGACATATGTCGTTTGGCCAAAAGCTGAGCATTGATATACAGCTGCCCGCATGCTGCATATAAAACCGCGACAAGGCCACGAAAGAGAAACGCCGGAACAAAAGCCACAGCCGTGACAAACCTCACCAAAACTTTCGCACTGATCTCGGAAAGATCTTGAAGACAGCTTGGTAAGGGACCGTCCACTGCCGTCTTTTCAATGACGCGTGGGGAAAAGGTGTGACGCGAACATACCAGCTCGAATATCTTGGGTAAACCTAGCAACCATCCTTGAGCTAGGAGTGCAATCAAGCCAACTGCCCATCGTTCAGTACAACAAGGACTGACGCACGCTGGTCAACGCCTACCGGAACGTTGTACCCACGACAGAACTAGTGAGTTGTCGATGTATCCTACGTGAGCCACGGAGTATGCCATTGAGGTATAAACAGTATCCAAGTGTGGTGGCTAGGAGACCCGCCACGAGCAGGCAACCTACGATATATTAGCTGCAAAGCACCCAAAAATTTCAAGCGAAGGAGAAATCACTGTAAAAGCCGATATATCTGCGGGAATGGCATCATCGACGGTACTTCAGACCTTTCCTTCTGTTCATACTGGAAAGCCCAATACCCCAGGAACCATATTTGACCGATATTGAGTAGCTCAACGATAATTAGAGCAGCCGAAAGACACGAAAAATACGCCCATGTAGAATTCCCGAGGCTCATTGCCGCGAAATACATGTCAACTGAAAATTGGAGTGAGCAACAATCTGTGTCTTTTTCAAAACAATGAAATAACCTGAAGACCAGCTAACAGGCCCTTCTTTGACTTCTTTTTTGATATGAGTTGCCACCGGGTGGCATGCTAGGGGGCAGAGACGACCTCCGGCTCGACAAGCTCCTCTGAGCTCTCAGTGCTGCCCATCTCTCCCGTCACTGCTGCTTCGATGTCAGTGGTGCTGAGAGCATCATTGACGTCACTACTGCCAATGACATTGTCATTTTTGACAGCGACAACAAAGGCGGCGATCGGTTGCAATAGAGCAACACTATGCGTCTACGATGCCATCAATTGAAGAGGCGTTTCGTCTTAACAGCTGCACTTACCACAAGGACTACGGTGCGGCCTTTTACGAGGTCACCGCCAAGACACTTTTGCACTACCCAATTTGACGTATGGACACTGAGGGTATTTGAAAAGAGTAACCACCAACCAGACATGGATTCCTTACTCTAAAGCTGCTAAAATATCATCCAATAGAATAATGGAGGCCCTTGAATAGACCGCATGCGCAAGGGCGACACGAGCTTTCTGCCTGCCAGAGAGGGTGAGGCCTCTTTCACCGACTTCTGCTTGATCTCCGGCTTCGAACATAGTAAAGTCTTTAACAAGGGCACATTGGAAGATGACCTTCTGATAACGTTCCTTGTCGTATTCGCCGTTGAACACGATATTTTCCTGTACATATCTTAGAACAGGGATAGCTATGTAAGATTTGCCTGCTCACTCTAGTCGTTACATTTTGGGGGTGTCACGACGACCAGGATCGCCAGTCCCACGAATACGCTAGGTGTACTCAGACAATGAAAACGCGGAAATGGAAGTAAGCTCACCTCCATCCCAGGACGAGATATAAGAAAAGTGTACACAAAGTAATTTGCGCGGGAATATAAATCAAGAGCAGTAGAAGATCTCTTCCGTCAAGTATGTTTTCCACGTCATTTGTGGCAAGATTAATTGTTCAAGTTTCCAAGGAGATTACTGGACTGAGCTGAAGCTGGTACTTCAATGTCGGTACCCATTGGGTTTGATTGGGAGTGACTGGTCGCGGTGGCCTCAGACCCTCCGTATTTCACGCGAATGCGCAAAAAATGCTCCTGTACGAGTTGTGTGTGCTCGAACAAGATTTCGCGTCTAGTTCGAGTGTTCATTTCAGCGTGAAACAAAGGGGGCGGTTACACGTACACCAACAAAGCTATACCATTGGAAAGACACACAGCGCGGTACTGGGCCAGCGAAAAGTAAAAACGCCCATACCCATGGCCAAATCTTTTCGTTCTCATCGGACTCCAAAAAGCGGAGAATCCGGTTCATTCCGAACGGGGCTAGAAATGAGGCGAAGGCATGTACAAGGTGCGCGATAGATAGGGCAAGATAGTCGTGACGAAATATCCAAAGTAAGCTAATGAATAAAGGTCTCGGTCGGGCGCCAGAAGAAACTATCCAAATGCTGCAAATCGAAACTTAAGTTAAGGAATCAGAAGATAGGATATTAGAGAATTACCTTAAAGCTCTGTTCTTTTAGAATGTAGGAGTAATCCTGTCGACAAAGAGGCGGGAATTCTTCCAATTGGGGAAAAGGCTGTCGATAGACTCGCAGTCTCTTCCGGATTTACTGCAGAATTAACAGACTTCCATGACAATCAAACCTGGTATGAAATCACCGCGATTCAGCGAATTACATACCTTTTCATCCATAAAACGGCGCCGAGGAATAATTAGCGGTATCACAACGGATACCACCGCAAGAAGCAAGACTTTGATCCACAACTGCCATCCTTCATCCAAGTCTGGAGGATGCCCTTCAAAGATTGCCAAGGGATGAACATTTCGGTAGATGTAAAACACCAAGATTCCAAACGAGGCGATATTGAAATGGGGAATGAGATATAGGTACCAATGTGGCTTGACTGCAATTAACGTTGCGAGTGAGCTCACATAGAACTGGAAGTCAATTCTCGAAGAGTTTCTTCAGTATTGGGACTCACAAATGGAAATGATAGCTGTAACCATCCACTCCCACAGGTGGGCTCCGAGGTCTCCTCGTTTTCGCGAACTTTGTAGATAAAGTTACTCCCAGCAGAATCCAGGAGAATACGAGCCTTGCTAGGTTGTACGCATGAAAAGAGCAATTATGGACGGTTTGCTTTCCCTGACACTCCGATTCAGAGGACGCATTGTTCTTATCTTGCGGTTGAAAGAAATTCTATCGCCTAGCCGTGAATTAATATCACGGGCCACGTGTCTTCACGTTACTCGGTGGCGCTCTTCAACGACGCTCAACGGGAACATGATGAGCGAACCAGCGTCGAGAAGAGCGTCCTCAGAGTATCTCCCATCAACCCATGGACCCATTCCTCTCTTTGATACTCAGCTCAAGTTCTTGAATGACAGCTACCTCAGTCTTTTCCTCGAAAGGTATGTCGTCAGTCGCGTGCTTTTTGTTTATAATACAAGTTCTCATTGTCTATCAGGAAACGTATCGAAGAAATCTAGTTTGTTTTCACACTAAATAGCGTTACATATCAAGCTCATACCCCTGCAGTGTTGACTCCTTGTTGAAATTGCATAGAAAAGTCAAGTCTATCGACAGTTTTCTGGATGATCGGGGTGATCTGAGTACCGCGCGAAGTGCCTGGGGCGAAGTGAGGGAGAATTTGGAGCGAGGTCAGTCACTATCCTTCCCGTCTAATATCATTTTAACGCATTCAAGCGCCTAGAGTCACAAGCGAGGCAAGCGTTTCTCGCCACCTTGAATGCGGACGTCATCCACCCCCTCACAGCTCTCAAGGTGCGCGTTTCAGCATCTTCAGTGTCACACTCACCGATATTTTCAACTAGGAGACTCAAGAACGGACTAGGAAGCGTATTAAAGAGGACTTGAAGGAATCTGGATTGGCTTACCATGAGTATGCGGAAGTTACACTACCGAGGCTTAAGAATCGATACCTGAAGAAGTATCAAGAAGTCGAGGTACGTTCAATATCAATCAATTTATTTTGTTCGCTCATTACTACTGCAGGAGTCGAAGAGAGCAGCAGCTTCACCTTCAATGCCCATTCAACAACCCACCCCCGGTCCAGACTATCACGGTCTTGGTCCAAGATCACATCCTACCTCATCACGTCCACAAGTCACTTCACCGCAACCACTTCGAGCTCTTGATCGTCGTCCATCAGGCAGCGCACCGAGTGGTCGTAACCGTTCACCTTCCTCGTCCACAGCGTTTTCGGATTTTGCAAAAGAAGGCAAGAAACAACTGAACCAGTTGATTGGCTTGTTGGATAAGGGTGGATCGGTGAAAGATACTCTCGGTGGTGGCCGTGAAAACCATGCTTTGAGGACTGTGCGAACTAAACGGGAATTGGATGAGGCGGACAAGGAATACCGTAGAGGCGTGTACTGGTTGGAGACCCTCAGATTGAAGAGAATTAAGGTGGATTTCACGGTGACATCCGACTACCTTGGCACTGACTTTTAGACAGACCCTCGAGAGTGGTTACAATGTGAGTTCTTGGTGATACTCTAGTAACTTATTCCTGACTTTGCAACAGTCTCTAGTCATGTTTGTTGAGGAATGCGCAGAAATAGTGAAAAAGGTTTTAGAGAAGTACACTGACAACATGACGTGAGTATCGAGTATCACGCTTGAACGACACCTTTCGGGTTCATAATCTTTCAACAGCGCGACCAACGCTACACAGACACAACTCGCCTCTCATGCGAGGGGTGTTGTTTCCAAGATATCCCCAGAGAAAGACAAAGCCAAATTTGCGGCCTTCATCCCCAAATCTCTAGCGTCGGCTATACCCGAGCCAATACTATACCAAAACTGCATAGTTGGCGAATGCCACGACCTCATATTCGGTTTCAGCTTGTTGGACTATGCAACAACCAAGAACTTGCCAGATGGCGAGGTACCGAAGATTGTGCGACTATGCGTTGCTGAGATTGACAAGAGAGGTTTGGAGGCAGAAGGTATTTACCGGGTGAGTGCAGCTGTCTTCTCTCAATATTTCATTACCAGCGCTGACTGTGGCACAGGTATCTGGTCGCCATGCAATAGTACAAGTGGTATGTAAAAAAAATCAGATTCAGACTTTCCGACCGTCCCTGAGATATTCATAGATGCAACATGAACTCGAGAAAGACGAGGAAGTGTTCGAGTTTACGCCAAGGGACGATATCTATGCTGTTGCATCGCTCCTAAAGGTTAGTGCATTTACCATTGTACCCCGAAACGTATCCAAATTCCCAATATTGCCACAGTTGTATTTGCGCGAACTTCCGGAACCGGTTTTCCGCTTTTCGTTGCAAGAGCGGATACAACATTCGGAAGACTTCGGTACGTGAAATCGAGTCCAAGAAAAGCACAATTTCGACTCAAATGGAGCTACAGCTGAGCATCAGTCCAATAACTTCATACTTCTGAGATCAAAGATGCGACGCCTGCCACCAGTACACCAGGCCACCCTCAAAGCACTTGTGGAGCACCTCGCGCGTGTTGCATCACACTCTGAAAAGAATAAGATGGACCCCAAGAACCTGGCGATTGTCTTTGGTGGGGTTATATTTGGTGAAGATGAAATACCCAAAGGAGTGGACTTGCTGAGTGTGCAATCCTTCAAAGATTCTCTCATGGAGGATCTTATTATGAACGCCCACATCCTCTTCAACGATGATCCTCACGCTAATCATTCGCCCCCTCTTCCTCCAATGCCATCGGATGAACCAGCTCCTCTATACTACGGGTCCAAGACGACGAAGATTGCGAGCGTTCCGCCATCTCCAATCATTGTACCGCCTATGTCTCTTTCAGATGACTTCAGTCCTGCTCTACCCCCACGACCAATGCATAGTATTCATCCTTCCGCTCGGTCCCCGACCAAGGAACGTTCAGACATCACACCACCTCTTCCTCTTCGACCTTCACAGAGACAGAAGCGAGAGGACATCTTACCCCCACCTCCTTCTCCGTCTGCCACCGCATCGTCAGTATCAGTCTTTGAAACTGATGACTCCACTTCATATGAAGGGGGAAGAAATCCTGATGAAGAGTCGGGGTTGTCAGGTCCGACATTATCATCTCCGCCATCTTCACCACACAAAGGCGGTGAGACAGATAGCATAGGCAGTCGATCTCTGCAAAGAAATTCTATTCCGCCTTCGCCACGTATAGGTGACCGGTAATGGTTTTCCGCTCGTGTCGATGATATACATATTTTTGTTTTATGAGTACAGTATACTTTGCATGACAGGACAACTTTTTGTATATTCCTTTTGTATGACTCACTTCTCTGGGCTAATTTTTACCCTTTCTGTGATTTGTTGTCTTCAATTGTATGTTTAGCTTGAAGTTGAGTAGTAACTAGAGAGGTGGCATTGACTATCAATTACAAGTTAATGGGACACCTTGGATGATGTATGGTACCTGAACTATTTCCTTGATGTGACAGAAAAGTTTGAATGATACTGCTGTATTGCATCTTCCGAGTCCATCTCATCCCAAATGAAATCATCCTCATGCACACTGGGACTATCCATCAATATATCTAAGTCTGATTGGCTGGGATTAGCTGGAGTTACTGGTAGTGGGACTGGCTGCCATTCTTTCTGCCACTCTAACACGCGAGGGTGAGCCTGTACTCTAAGCTGAACATCAGCCTCTGAAATTGTTGAAAATAGCATATGAATGACAAACTTCACAGCATTGAAGTTTAAAATCTCCAAATTTTCCATGCTAGTGGCACGAGAAATGGCCACATAGGCTAGGTAGATATAGAGCTTAGACATTGACTACATACAATGCTTTGAGACTTACTTTGACCTCTCTCAAAGATCCTCCGCAGATCAATTTTGACACGAGAAAGGGTTTGGCCTTGACTTTTGTGGATTGACATTGCCCATGCCTGTAGGTTCATTTCCATCATTATGAGTGCCCCCTAGCCTATACTGATTATTTACCAGTATCAATGGGACCTGCATACGTTCACACTCAACTAGATACAGTGAAGGAATGTAAGTGTTGAACACAGTCAATAGCAACTATAGACTCACCATTTCCAAGATATCCCTCTATGGTAAAGTTGGTTGGAGCACACAGAAGCATTGCACCAGATGTGAATTGCACCAGTGGAAAGAGTTGCTTCTTATCATCAAACAAAATCTTGTCCAAAGGCACCATTGGGGGTGGTCTTCTACTGGTCAGATCTTCAGATTCCTCTTTGTCTTTACGAGTGGCAATTGCAATCTGCTTCTTGAGTGCCTCCGAGATTGTCATGAAACCTATAATCCTTCCGATAGAGCCATTAACCATGCTACCTTGAACAATGTTCTAGCTGCTTTTAAGAGCCACAAGATTCAAGCAATTAAAGCCACTAACCTTGATTAACATCACTTGTGAGCCCTCCTATTACAGGGATTGGTATAGAAAGAGGCCAAAGGCAAGTGTAACCCACTTTGAGGGTTATAGTGCTTGGGGAGATCAATAGTTTGTCCAATAGCTTGATGACTTGCTCCTTGGGTATCATATTTCCGTTGACATCATGACCTGCTCGGTCCATTGCGAGGTACGTGTGCGTAGTACCAGAAAGCCCGGCCATCCTTTTCTGATTGCAAGCGTCAACCTCTGCTCGGGTAGGATACCTAAAGGTACACTTAGACACTACAGGGCAACCGCAGATGAAAGAGCGCCTACAGTTCCGTGGGTTCGATATCATCAGGATAGACAAGAGGTCGCGATAAGCTCTGCAACTTCTGTATCTGAGGATCAGTTAGAGCACCAACCCTCATCCGCGCAAGTATATCTACGAATTCTGGCCCAGAGGGTCAGCAACATTAGGATGAAGAGCAAAGTAACACACCTTTGTCATTTTGCCGGAAAACTTGGGTGAGAACAACTGGGAGTTCGGGCATACAAGACCGCCATGAATTCGCATCGAAGCAAAAGGTTGAGGCCAGCCTATGATTGTGACTCTCGTCTGGCACTGATGGGAGTTGGCAAAAGTCACCAGAGAGTACCAACTAGTGAAAAGATTTAAACACTCCCAGTGCCGGTGCGGATATGAAACACTCAAGACACCAACCTGTATGCCCCCGAATGGCGCTCGAACTCTCCTGACCTCTCGAGCGATAAATTCCTGGTGTATATCGTATTGAAACCGAAATGATGCATTAGAAACAGTAGACGTACCAGCTTGTCAAATATTCTGCCGTCGAGCATTGATATTTCATCGATAATAAGAGTTTTGAGGTCTTGCCAGCGTTTTGAGAGAATCCTTGAGCCCTTGATCCTTCGCGCTAAAGGGCCATCCTCTTCTTTGCCGAGTCTAATTCCGGAGAAGGAATGAATAGTGGATCCACCGATATTGATACCTGCGATTCCAGTGGAGGCTGTGACCGCAAGGGATTCAGGATTATTCGGTCGCATATGTCGGAGGGTTCTGACGATCTCCCGAAGTAGAACAGACTTCCCAGTACCTGGTATGTGTTGTAATTGAGTAGAAAGTGAATTGAGAATATGATATTGACAGACCAGCTGGGCCAGTAAAAAAGACGTTCCCTCCTGCTACAACGATGTCGAGTACTTTCTTTTGTTCAGCCGAGAGCTTGATGGTGGACCCGGGGATTTCGGAGACACTGATGCTACCTTCATCCCTAGCTAGGGGCGCAGGATACTCTCTACCAGGAGAGAATAACCTGGGATGAGATGCAGAATGATATTCATCCCGATCTGGAGTTTGTGGGCGGGTTGGCGGTTCCTCAGGCTTACCTGTGCGTTGATTGAAGTCAGAGACGTTACGAGCAAGACCTATGCGCACCCTGAAGATACTGCTCAATCCATAACTCTGCTTCATCCCTTGTAGTGAACCCTTTGAATCCCAGTGCCAAAGGACTTGCAGTCTCGAAAACCTGTAGAGAAGTTGGCCCGACTAAGACATAATAGCGGGTTTCGTTTTGTGCAGCTGGAGGAGTAGGGGTAGGCGAAGGCAACTGCATTCATTGACTTCCTGTATGACTACAGAGCGTGACAAATTGTTGGTATAAGGGCAAGAAAGAGCAAGATTTTTGAGTCACGTTCACAAGCAATGACCGCGTTTCTTTCGGTAGCGTGGCGCCGGCAACGCGTCTTTTGGCCATCTCTCTACCATCCCTCTTTGATCTCGGTAAAATCTCCACGGCAATCCTTCAATCTGAACGCTAGCATTCTCGAAACATGGCGAAAGTAAAGTTTTATGCGGTCCGAAGGGGAAGAGAGGGACCCAAGGTGAGACTTCTTTGACCAAACCGAAATGTCATTGTCTGACTGTTTATTGGCAACGATGCCAAAAGATTTACAATACTTGGGAACAGGTTAATCACATCTTTAATCTCAAATATTACCGGCACTCATCCTCTCGTTGCATAGTGCAAAGCCAGTGTATGATCCAAAATACATCGTTAATTTGACCACTTCTAGATCTTGCAGTAGACCTCTCGCTTCCAGTCGGCCGAATACAAGTCGTTTCATTCAAAAGCAGAGGCACAAATATGGATTGATGAGTGGGCTTGGTTTCTTCTCGCGAGATCCACTAACTCTACAGCAGAGGCGGCAGGTTTGATCCTCAACCCCAGCCCGACTCTGAACGCAAGCAACCTCTCCATTCATGACTCGGACTCGGAAATTGAGTTTCTTGAAGGACCTGCCGTAAAACACCAGCGTACAACGCCCCAGAGAACTCTTCAAACCTTCGACGAGGACGACGAGGACATTGAATTCATCAGTCACAAACCCGCACCCGCTCAAGTCGCTAATTCACCCATCGTACCTGCAACAGCTTGCCCGTCGGGACCTGCTGCTCTATCTCCCAGTCACGTCGCCAACTCATCAACCGTGTCGGAACCTATTGTGCTATCCCCTGAACAGAAGCGTGTACTCGATCTAGTCAAGCGGGGAAGAAGTGTTTTTTATACAGGCTCAGCTGGTGTGTTGCATAGAGTGAAACAAGTTCTACCAGAAGTACCTGACTAACTGTTGTAGGAACTGGGAAATCTGTACTGCTCCGCGAGATTATTGGGTGGTTGAAAAGCGAGAAGAAAAAAGTGGCAATTACCGCGTCAACTGGAATTGCCGCAATAAATATTGGAGGAACAACTTTGCATTCCTGGGCCGGAATAAATATCGGTAACGACACGGCAAAGAAAACCGCCATCAAGTTCTTCACAAATGCGGGGCGCTTTCGCGATGTACTCAACCGTTGGCACACAGTAGAGGTTTTAATTATAGACGAAGGTTAGCGTTTTCACTAGCATATTAACCGGCTTCTGAAGAAGATCAGTCTCGATGCTGGACGGCCGACTTTTCGATCTTTTGGTGAGATCGATGACCTTGGACATTCATCAAATGGTGCTGAGACGGATTTAGGAGGAGCTTGCTCGTACTATAAGAGAGAAAAAGGACTTACCATTTGGTGGCATGCAGGTGCACTCTCATTCCTTCCGATCCCGGGACTTTGCCTTGACTCGAATCCCTACCAGTTAGTGCTCTCTGGGGATTTTTGTCAGCTTCCTCCTGTACCCGATCGTGACAAAAGCGGCGCACAGGCGCAGTCCCGTTTTGCGTTCGAAGCTGATAGCTGGAATAGCTGTATCGGCCCGCCAATTGTGCTGCAAAAGGTTTTCCGACAGAAAGAACAAAGTCTGTGGGCTTTCTCTGCAAAATTTTCGCGCTCAGATATGTTGTGTTTACTTAGGATTTGTCGACATGCTCAATGCCATGCGTTTTGGGAATCTTGATTCATCTATTGTTTCGTCTTTCCGGGCACTTTCCCGGAAGATCGAATACACTGACGGTATTGAGCCTACTGAACTGTAAGTTGTCGTCCTAATAAACCTGCCGTGTTCTTACAATTGTTTTGTGTAGCTTCCCGACCCGAAATGAGGTTGATCGCGCCAATACAGCTCGTTTAAATCAAATCAAAGAAACACCGATAGTCTACAAAGCATACGATATGCCTGGCAAAGACAGTAACGATGTCAATATTAGTTATGCTCAAGCTATGCGGTTGCTTGACCATCGCACCATCGTGCCACAGATGTTACAGCTCAAGGTATGAGAAGACGAGAATAATTATCAGACTGATTCAATGTTTCACAGGTCGGTGCGCAAGTCATGTTGGTGAAGGTTGGCATCCAATACTGTTACTGATGACCCTGAACCTTCCTTACAATGCTGGATATAGAACATACATCACGAAGGGCTTGTTAACGGCTCTAGTAAGTCATTCTTTATCAAGTTTCACGGTTCTTCGGATCTCTCATCGTCTACCCAGTCGGACAAATCAATAGGTTCTGCACCGTTTCTGATGCCCTGAGGGACCATGTTAGCGTTACACGAGTCAAGACGGGCCAAGATCAGTCTCTCGAGAAGGATCCCGATGTTCAAAAGAACTTGTCCGAAAAGCGAGTTTGGCCGGTAGTGTGCTTCCCCGGCGGCAAGCAGATTCTGTGCATCCCTCTCGAGTTCGAAGTGGTCAATGCTTCCGGAGGAATGGAAGCAAGGAGAGATCAAGTGAGGGCTTGCCGAATGTCATTCGTCGCATGAAGCTGACTGAAGTCATGCAGGTACCATTGATATTAGCCTGGGCGCTTTCCATTCATAAGAGTCAAGGGCAGACTCTCGAACGCGTTAAAGTTGACCTGCGGAATATCTTTGAAAAGGGCCAAGCGTACGTCGCTCTCTCACGAGCTACGACAATGGAGCACCTACAAGTCCTCAACTTTGACCCATCAAAGTAAGCCGGCCTCCAGGTTGACTTACATGGGACTGACAAAACTATTCAGAGTTACCGCTCATCCTCGGGTGCTTGCCTGGTATCAAAGGCACGGAGGAAGTCAGGTAGCAAACGTCTCTGATGAAGAGGACTATGACAAGTACTTTGATGACATACCCATGGACTTCGATGAGATGGACAGTGAGATGGCGATGGAGGCCTTTTATTCATGATATAAGGAAATTTATTTCACATTTACAATATGGCACGATATTACAATCATTTAGTGATACAAAAGCAATTATGTACTTTACGAATACACAGGGTAGTGTGGAATCCAGATAGCTTTGCAATGATACCAATATTCGAAAGTGATAGTCTATGGCTCAAACAACTTCTACAAAGTTCGCTGGGAAGATGCCTTCGGCGTTTCCGACCTTTCCTGTCCACCTGGGATATTTGGAATTAGATTCTGCTGAACAACTCAAGTTTAAAAGACGTACCAGTCATCAGTGCTATCGCTCTTCTCTGTGATTGTGATGACTTCGCCTTTGTTGAATGATAAATCGCCCGGCTGCGCAAAAGCTAGAGTATCTGGGGCACTGAGACGTGTGGCAAGACATACCTCAATACCCTTGAAGTCATACAATGCGATGGCACGACCCACTCCTTCATGGGCTGCAAGTGGTTTGGCTAGCTCCGGTTTAGGTGCGATGTATGGTGCCGGAGTTGCTGGAGAACGAATAGTGGTGACGAGATCATGGTCCAGATCATTAAAGGGATTTGTCATCAAGGATGACGCCGACGTGAACGAAGGGTTGGCCATACTCATAGAGCGATTGTGAGTGATCGTGCTTCCGGATCCGAACCCATCGAATGGATCGCTAGAAGGGTGACTGTATGAATAGCTCAAGCGTTTATGCTTGCGTAATTCTTCGGACGGTGTGAAGTCCGACTCGAATCGTGTGCCGAAGCTAGAGGTGGCCCCCACATCACCCTTTTGCCAAGAATCATCCTGTGCTTGTGTTGACGAGGGATGATCAAAGTAACCTCCGGAATCCTTCGGAGTGCCCCATGAAGGGGGCGGGAATGGACTCCGTTCATCCTTTTTAAGCTTCCGAATGGCACCGGGACTACCCAAGCCATCGAAGGCATAGCCAGTGTCTGAAGCTAGTCTATCATCGATCCACTTTCTTGCTCCCGGCATTCCCGTGCAAGCCTCGAGTGTCTTTATGAGACTGGATGCCCACTCGGGTGGTTCGATGGCACCACTCAGCAGCATTTTCACTGTGACAGAATTATTATGGTATGCCTGGACGTTTGCATCCTGTCGTTCCACAAGTACTGATCCTTCGATGGATATCCCTCCAAAGAGACCTCGAGTCTTGGAGTAGCTGTACATTGCTGCAAGCTTTCCGTTCGTGTTTAGGGACCCTGTGGCTTCTCCATTGCGACCTAGCGGTCCGACTGCGATACTTGCATTTCCGCCGAGCGTCAATGAACCAGCCGCCATAAATGTCCTCTAAAATATTGATTGAAAATGATGAATGATCAATACTAGGATCACGCTCACCAAGGCCTATAAAAAAAAAGACACAAACACGCATGGTGAGCGAAAGTAGTTGTCATCGGCAACTTGTCAGACGCACCGATCGTGAATTCAATACAACGAGAAAATCCGTCATCTCTGCACCCAACTGTCCACCAAAGCCTAAGCCTGCAGTCCCGATTGCACTTGGGGCCGACCAAGCTAGATTGTGAAGGTTATTAAATACCACTGGGAGGAAAATATAAATATGGCTTGACTCACAGCCATCTGGTAGCCTCGCGATTACAATTCCACTCCCAGCTCGAGCACTGAACACAAATCCGGCTTTGAAGACGGTAAATATTGCAAATCCTTTGGCATTCTCGATGACTTCTCGTGGAATAACTGGTAAATAGAGCATTTCAGAAAGCAGAATCTCTACATTTGGTGCGTAAGACTGACCTCCATCCAGTCTGCAGAGCACCCCAATCAACCTCATTCGTTGAGACAGGATTAAAAATATACACACCCATTATTTCCTCGGTCAATGAAACTGCGAACTTCATGACACGGTTTAGCATGATGAAATCAAAGTGTAAGAGGAACATACTGACATATCTTGGCTGCTTTCTCGCATTCTTTGGGTAGGGGTTGGGGAAGAGGTGTATTGATCTTTGGCATAGAATATCAACACAGAAAATAAGTGGAGGAAGACCAAGAAGGCAAGGCAATGGTGGTTTATAAAGGTCACCCGGCTGGACGGCGCATGAGCGTAATGACGCAAGCCAGACCGTATAATGAATTTCGGTTCTCGGCATCAGCTAATGAACGCGGGGTATTTCCGCTGCACGAATACTTGGGTTTATCTATGCCTGAACAGACAATGATAGTAGTGCCTTGTATATCTCAATACTAATCCCAGGTGGGACGAGCTTGAGGCGAGCACCAACAGAGGTTTAGCTTACGGTACCACGGCAAGTAGTGAGTAATGACCCTTCTCGTTCCGTGCTGCGGACAGGATGCTAGTAATACAAGAAACATGATATGGGTCCAAGAATTTATTTGTCATAATATACACCTATCGGACACGGCCTCCAGCCCGAACTCTCGTCTAATAACAACCATCCTGGTGCCAAAATAGTCGAAGACTTATCTGGAGTGACCGACTCAGATTCAAGCTCTGGTAAAGGCGATGCAACAGAAAGTAGAGCATCGAGACGTTCGTTCATGATGACAACGTCTTCCGCCGTCCATCTCTGCAAATAACATAAATTGAGTGAAAATCAGGCCCGGGAAGTGCTCACAGCGGAAGATACGCGGTCAAATGGCTTCAGCGTTGACAGCGCTGCCTCTAGATCAGGATTCCCCGAGCATAAGTCTCGTAACAGGGTCTCCAAGCTGCAACAGAATATTGAGTTGCCAAGGTCGGGAGAACATGAAGAGAGCATACATATTTTTGCTCTGAGGGGACAGTTCAGCGCCAGGACCAACGGCCGTAATCAATGCAGCGCAAACATCCACTCTGAGGCTGTCGTCCGGATCGTCGCTTTCCACAAATTCGGTCACCCACAGTATCCAGCGAGCCAGGCATGCGGCGTATGACGGGTCGAAGGAAGTAGACAGCCCGGCCGTGTTCTGAGAGGTAAGCTGCGAGTCGCTGACGATGCGATGGATCATTTTATTGACGAGGTTGGAGAGGAAAGCTGGATGGACAGAGTTTATGTGGGTGAGAAGCGGTGCCCAAATCTGCACTGAGTCTGGAGGTGGTGATGATGGAGAACCAGGGAGAATTCGTCGCCTGCAGAACACCTCAGTGTCAGGTTCTCCCGCCAAAACGGAGCTCACTTACTTCTTTGATAGTGCCACTAATCCGCCCTTCTCGAGTAATGCATCACAGAGAATCTCCAAAGCCCAACGTTCCTTTGGATCCTGTTCATCTACCTCCGTGTCAACCGTATGACCGGTGGTCCAGCCTAGCTCCCCAGATACGACGTTCGCAGCGACTTTTGCTTCTGCAATCCACTTCTCTACATCTTTATATATGGTCTGAGTGGACTGCTTGTACCTCGGCTTGAGCGAGGCGTCACGAGTGGTGAGCTTCAGCAAATCCTTGTATTGTTTGAGAATGGGGCTCAGTGGGCGTAAGGGTGGTGTTTCGTTATTCAAGGACGTGGATGGATTAAGAGTGGGTAGCCAATAGTTGTGAAAAAGCCATGACATTGACTGGGGACCACACATTCAGCCAAACGGCACTGAAAAACGAAACCAAAAGCGTCACACCTGCTTCGCCGCTTCACGCAATAACTCTAAACTTGGGAGATCCTCATGTGTAGCAGCATGTCGAAGCTCTACTAGCCAAAGCGGAAGATCTAGCTGGGCAGCTATTCCAGCGATAGAACGAGCGTATACGCCCAGTTGCAACGGATCCACCAAGCCGTTCACGAGTCGTATGAGTGCAGAGGCGTAGCTTTGTCGAAGGGGGAGGTAGTAAGAGGTTCCTTCCGACTTTGAGTCCTGAACGACTACTGAAAGGATTGCCAGTGTAGAGTCCAGAGCATGGGGTAGAGGCGTTATGGTTCTCCATGCAGACAACTAAGTACAGAAGAAGAGTCAAAAAGAGAAAGACAGGAAAGTGCGGGAGACCTTACGCGGTTTATAGCCAAAATTTTTGATTGCGAGTCATTTTCATCTGTGAATATCCATGAGCAGACTTGGTCAAGCTCCGCTATGGATTTCCAGGGAACTCGACGAGGCAGTCTCATGGAAAGTATCGTTATCTTATCTCGTTCCTTGCCGCGAGATCATGATCAAAGTTGAACGTGAATGTTGAACTCTTGCTTCCGCTCATATCCCTCCCCAATTCAGCAGGATGCCTTTGGATACACGAGGAAAGATTGCTGCAGCAACTATTGGATTCTGGGGACCCATTGCGATTGTTTCTTTTGGATTGACCGTGCGTCATGCTTTTAAAAAGGATGCTGGGTGAGCTCATCTTTTTCGCCTCCAAATTCCTTGCTGGCTAACTAATTCTAACAGGTGGTTCTTTTTGTTCTGGTTTGCTTTAAGTGAATCAATACCTCTATTCGACTCTTGAAATATTATTAATTATCGAATAGTCAGGATCGTCGGCGGTGCGCTCATTCTCGCGATGCAGTTGGCCAATCCAACTGCACCAAGCATACGCGACCTTGCCATATCGACTCATACCTTGTTCTCTGCTGGCCTGGCTCTTCTCTTCCTTTCTGGTGTCGGTTTCCTTGGCTTAGCGTGCGTAATGAATTCTATTGATTCATCACAGCACTGACATATTGCACTTTTAGTGGTCAGCATCAGTATAGCGAATACAGACAAATGACCTTCTACTTCCGTGTCGTCGCAATCCTCGCGATAATTGCCATGGGCCTTAGCATTGCAGGTGAAATCCTGGGAACTCACGTCAATCCCAATGCACATGCCGGAATGATTTTACGACGTGTAGCGGCTGGTGTGTACGCAGGGACATATGTGTTGCTTATCCTTGTGGCAGGGAAATGCTGGAGTTACAGGTATTACATGAAAAGGCATCGGATTAACGTATGTTCCTATTAGTTTTATACTTTCCACTCAATTAATGATTCCTCACAGCTCCTTACCGGGGTTACATTTGGTTTACTGGCCTTGGGAGTACGCGTTGCCTATGGCCTGTTGGATGCCTGGTCGGCTGCTCGCCAGGACGGTACAGAACTTTCCTCAAATCCTACACTTGCTCAGTTCAACTCGGTTACTGGAGACTACATTTTCTACCTCGTTATGGGACTTGTGATGGAATTTGTCGCTGGCGCTGCCTTCCTTCTCTCGAGCACGTTGCTGATGCGACGTCGTCGACGCTACTAATGATTCGGCTTGGGTACGCGGGGATGATTATAACGGTGTTTATGACAAGGTCTACGAACGGACATGATATACTACGTATGTAGCACAAGCTAGTTGTACAACAGATATTGTCGGAACCGCATAGTCAAACATTTTCCATACCAATCCAGCTGGATTGGTTGTAGCTTGGAAAACGTTCCGGCTTAATTGGGTGCCACTATAATCAGTCTGTCCTCTCCAAAGACGGTACCCTCGTCCATGAAAGCGAAAAGAGTTGCTGGGCATGAACGCGTCAGCCGTGGGTGAGGAAATGGTTGTCTTTTTCTCAACCGTGGGAAGCTCATATATATTGCGGCCAAGGCACGTGATACAATCATCAATAATGACGTCACGTCAACGCGCTCTTTCGTCGACGCGGTTGACGCCAGTATATAGAGGCAGCCATGTTGACCCGCCTTCGCACTGTCCTACACCACCTCAACAAGTATAGAGCCATGTCTTCATCTGCAGGAGCTGTACACAACACCAACGCTGCTTGCTGCTCAATTCCTCCGATCCAGTCGGACTACAAGCCGAAGGGCACCTACACATCTCATGGAAAGTTCAACAAAGTTTATGTTACAGGTCCCGCTAGCAGCGACAACGCGATTGTCTGTGTCTACGATATCTTTGGGTGAGTGTCACTTCCAACTGGGCTGTCACAATAACTGACGGGCTACAGATTCTTCCCTCAGGTACTTGCATGTCATTGTACTTGACTATTTCCGTGGAGGTTGAATGCATTTAATTCAGACACAACAAGGCGCAGACATTATTGCTTCAAGCTTGAAAACTAAAGTATACATGCCGGACTTTTTTGAACCAGACGGTCCCTTCCCTATCGACAAATTCCCTCCCCAGACCGATGAAGAGAAGCAGCAACTTCAGGATTTCTTTGCTGGAACTGCCAACCCAGCAGATAACATTGCTAAGCTTGTTACATTTGGGAAAACTTTGAAGGAGGAGGGTGCCAAGCGTGTTGGTGCCTACGGTTTCTGTTGGGGTGGGCAGATTCTCCAAATATTTTGATTCTAATGTCACTGACCCAAACACTGTCACAGGGGGAAAGGTGACTATTTCTTCTGGAGGTGAAAGCACGCCTTTCGACGCAGTGTCTATTGTGCATCCAGCGTGAGCTACTTTTGTTGGAAAGAGTTATGTGGTCACTTATAAATTGTAGAATGCTTTCGGCTGAAGATGTGAGCAAGTTGTCGGTTTCCCTCGCAATCTACATCTCCAAGGACGAGCCTATCAATGAGGTATGACATCCGTTCCCATATGTGGCGCTAGCTGACGTATATAATACCGATATCAGTACAACAAAATTGTCGAAATTCTCGCAAAGAAGCCTTTTGCTGCGCAATGTGATCACAAGAATTACACTAACATGTAAGTACTACAGTTGCCGATCAACAAGAGTCTCCGACCTGGGTCTCTGCTAGGTTCCATGGATGGGCTGCCGCTCGTGCAGATCTCAGCAATCCAGAGAACAAGAAAGAGTATGTAGCAACCTTCTTCCTGCACCTACGACCTCTGACTAGCACAAAGGTTTGAGGACATCTACAAGAGACTCGTTGATTACTTTAAGAAAACCCTGGCTTAAGTTTCACACGTTCCAGAAGATAACACGTACCAAAACACAATGTCCCATGTATATTCCATGTATAACTAACAACAATGCGGTCGAAATCCGGCTATACTTGAAGACAACATCAGATGTACAGAAATTCCAGAAAAGTCCAAAGGTTGGATCATGTAAAATCTGCGAGATTGGGAGCGTTGTGCTCCTCACATTTAAAAAGCCAAAATGGGCCTAAGCATGAAGTTATTGGGCCAAGGCTATTCTACATGTGTAAGGGACTTACCAACTGGATCACCTGCAAAGGGCATAGTAAGCAACTACTCTGACATTTTCAAACTTGAGACACACCTTGGTCGTGAAGGCTAGTAGTCCAGTTCCCGACCACGCCCGAGGCACAACCAATGCCACCAATTTGCGCACCTTGCGACCTGAGTCCGATGTAAGTCGACCCGGATACAATATGAATTGATCTCGATACTAACGTCCATTGTGTAGCCCCGTCATACAATGTAGCCTGGATAATATCGAGCTTTGCGTCAGAAAGATATAGAATAGGACTAAAACAAAATAGCTTGAAATACTTACAAACTGCCATCTTACTGTCCCATCCAACCCAATCCGGACATTCCCTTCGACATTTGATTCGTTACCGGTGACACCTCGAGAGATACCTGCAAAGTAAAGCGTGGGGTAGAGAGCGTTGTGAGTTTTAGGCTCTGGGTGGGGTCGGAGGTGGCGGAGTTTATCGCGAGGTACGAGACTCAATTTGACTTCGATGAGACGAGTTGCTTCGCGGAAACGGGGGTCGTCGAAGAATGTGGGGCTTCGTGGACCACTTGCGACATTTGAGAACTGACGAAGATCAAATGAGCAATGATGAATGAGATAATAGATTCTGCGCACATTGAAAGCTAAATGTTGCAGGCGATTAGCCGTTGTTGTCTCGATATGGAAAGTATTAGCGCCTACCAAAGAGATCCCTATCGACGTGGTTTAGGTCATGATCATCACAATCTAAACGCAGACGTACCGGTAATCCATAAAGCATACATATCGCCTCCATGTTCCTGAAGAAACAGTTGTCACTGGGACACCAACGTGTAGGTGAACCATGGCACACCTTCAACACCTGCCCAATCTTCACCACCTCGGAGCGCAGGTGCTGTAAATGCTCGAGTAACTTGAAGACCAAGTGGAGGTTTCTTCATCCACATGCCTGGTAGTTCTCTGAGATTCATGAGCACGACATTTATGAGATGCTCTATGTGTTCCCAGTTAACGGAGCCATCAACCATGAAGGGTCCCCAATTGTTCTCCATGTGATAGTTCCTCAAATCATATACATACGATCTGCTTTTAGTTCGTCGTTCTCCCAGAGGTATCTCCTTATCTTCGTCGAGTTCTCCGTCATCATGGGTGAGTCCGACGTAGGAACGAAGCCGCGCACAAAGCCTAGCTTCATTGCGCAGATATGAGGCATCCAGTATTCGTGATTCTCGCAAAACGCGATCGAGCCACATTACATTGAGAGATGGTTGTGGCTGTGGTTCAAATGGTGTCGGGTTCCTCGCCGGGAGTGCTTCCAGAATCACCGTCAAAAACGTCTCCAATGTGTGTTTCCGTTCGTTGGCGATTTCAGCTGGATCGTCGGTACGAAGAGCAGCGAGCTGAGCCTGCGTTCTCTTCTGTAATTCTGATTTCCAGTTGACACAAACTGCGGATGAAGACTCATCGTCAGTCGCGCAGATCCGAAGTGCTTGGCGAGGATCATCATAGGTGTTTAAGAACACCTCGCGCCAGATGTACTGATCCTCTGTCCCGTACACAAGCTCTCGAGCTAGGGCACACGTTTGGGAGAACCTGGCTAGATCTCTGGCTTCACAAAAGGAGAGGATACGAGCCGAAAGTTCTGGAGGGATGCGGTGTAGTAGTGGGACTGTGGTGATGGAGTCGAGGAGGGTTTGCATTGGTGTGTAGCGCCGGTGCAGAGAAAAGGTAAGAGTGGTCAATCTTGGGCGTTCGTCCAGCAGCTAGATAAGTTTCTCAGTGTGTGTGTGTATCGAGTTCAGGAAAGGGTCATGAGGGGTCAGGTTGATTATAAGCCGGTAAAGCACCCGTCAACGTAAGGAGCAACAACCAATCGTGAGCAACTCGTGAAGCCTTGAATCCTCTACATCGTGTTACACCATGCGCTCTGCGCTTCTTCTATCTCTCATATCGACCAGCGTCGCGTTTCAATTTCCTTTCAAAGTCCCATTCTTCCAAACTCAGCTTCCTCTCCAAGTCGGGAATCAATATGTGAGTGGTCCTCACAAGATAGCAATTATCGGTGCAGGCGCAGGAGGTAGTTCAGCAGCTTTCTGGATAGCAAAGTCAAAAGAAAGATTCGGCCTCGATGTACAGGTCGACGTGTATGAGAAGGCATCGTACATTGGAGGACGTGAGTGTACCTCGTTTCGTCGCCATCGTTGTGTTTCACCCATCTCTTGCTTCAGGAACCACCACTGTCTATCCTCACGATAACAAAAGTCTGCCAGCCGTAGAATTGGGTGCATCCATCTTCGTGAAGGCGAACAAAAACTTGTGGAGAGCAGCCGAAACCTTCAATCTAACTCTCAACAACTTTGACGACGAAGACGACCATATGGGTATCTGGGATGGCGAGAAGCTGATCCTCGACGTCAGTTGCAGCCCTTCTCCAAGCTGCGTACTTTTCTTACTTACTTGTTCTGAACGCTAGGTGGGAAATGGATGGTGGGACACTGCGAAGATCATTTGGCGGTATGGAATCAACGCACCGAGGCGAACACAGTCAATGTCAGTCTACTGTCCATGCGAGTGGGTCTCCTTGTTCACAGAACTACCCTTAGTGTCGATACCATGGTCAAAGAGTACCTGGGATTGTACTCGCATGATGCACCCAAGTGGGATAACATTACTAGCCTAGCTTCGGCCTTGGGCTGGACAGACTTGGTTTCAAGCACCACATCAGAGTACTTCAGGTCGCACGGTGTTTCGGATAAATTCATCAATGAGATGGTAGAAAGTGCTACACGCGTCAACTATGGCCAGGTATGCTTTACTGCTGTTCTTTATGTTTTCCTCATACTCACTCTTGGTACCTAGAATGCTGATCAAATTCACGCGTTGGAAGGTGCCTGCTCGTTGGCGGCCACAGGCGCCAGCCAAGTCAAAGGTGGAAACTGGCAGATATTTGAACATTTCTTGAAATACTCGAATGCGACAGTTCACCTAAACACACAGGTCAGAACACCTCTGCCTCTTGAGCGTTCGTCAACTTATACATATTTGTTCAGGTCACACAAATCACACACAAGTCTTCTTCTCATCCATGGATTATCCACAGTGACAAGGGCGCCATCGCATACAAAGCCGTCATCCTCGCTGCTCCTCTGCATCAAACTGGAATCGATTTACCCCCTGGGCTGGTCACTCAGGTTCCAGACCAGCCCTACGTCCACTTACATGTCACTCTTCTTACGACTAACTCCCCCCAAATGAATCCGGAATATTTCTCTATGCCACCTTCTGCGAAGATACCAGCAATGATGCTCACGACCTATGATGGTGTTCGCAAAGGAGGGAAGGCCCCAGAATTCAATTCTGTTTCGTATCACAACAAGATCGATGAAAACGAACGGGTTGTGAAGATTTTCTCAGAAGAGAGGGTTTCAGATGAGTGGCTGCAGAACGCGTTTAGTGGACAAGTGAGCTGGGTGTATCGTAAAGAGGTGCGGTTGAATATCCTCTATCCGAACTTGTTCTTACGGTAGTCTTTGCAGTGGGATGCCTACCCAAAGCTACCGCCTACCACCTCGTTCGCTCCCGTGAAATTGGAAAACGGGTTCTACTATGTAAACGCGTTTGAACCGTACGTGGCATTTCCTGGGCCACGAACGGCCGAACTGACATCGTATAACTTCCAGATTCATTTCCACCATGGAAACCGAAACCCTTGCCTCTCGCAACGTCGTCGAGCTCCTTTTGAACGAAGAATTCAACTCGAGCTTATGTGGACCGCGAATTTCGGCTTCAGGGGAGAAGAGCGAGTCTCGCACAAAGGCGGACGACGACTTTGTTTACGGATGGGATTGTTGAAACGTCGTGAGGCTGCACAATGATCAACTAAGTTATTCATTGGACAGGCTATGTTCTGTATAACCGTTACAGTATAATCTCTTTTTGATATATCGGGATTGAATACATTCTCTACGAATACCAACGTGCTTGCACATGCCAATGAATAGAGAGAGATAAGGGAGCATATAAGTACACAGATCGATACGTAGTAACTTCTCATTCTTTATGACCTTAGGTCAGGTGGCACAATTGCCATTTTCGCCGTTCCCCGACTCGATCTCAGCTATCGGCTTTTCTGTCGCAGGAGAGAGAGCGTGGTTCTCTTCTGAAGCCAGGTCCAACTGAGAAGGAGGCATGTGTAGTGTGTTCTCTGTATAACCATGCCTATCTCCAGCAGCGACATGAGGAGCGTTGTTTGTCCCATCGGGAAATGGACCGAATCCATCGGTGAAATTGCGTCCTAACTCAATGTAATCTGTGGCAAATTCTCCAATCTAGAGGCCCACCATTCAATGCTGCGAAGAGCCAGTCAATCAGTACTCTTACCTCCACTTCATCCATACCCAGCCTTTCGCTCTCCTGAGTTCCTCTCAGCTTCAGTCCAGGAACAAGATCGACCCCCTTGGCTATTAGAGTCGTCACCACAAAGCAGTAGGCACTCGCAGCGGCGATATAAGCGATTTGAACGTATAGCTGCTTCCAATTGTGGTCAAGGAATCCTCCTGAAATGGATGTGTTGACTCCGTCTGCCGTGATGACCGAATTATCAGCGAAGAATGCGTTAAGGATGAGGCCGACGATGCCTCCGATAGCGTGTTCGGCGAAGAGATCCAGTGCGTCGTCGATGCCAAGGATGAACTTGACTGTGAGAAGGCCAAATTCAGTCTCCGTGTACGTTGAAATAGAAGTGCATCTTACGCTTAGTCGACAAGTTACATGTCGCTCCCGAAAGCACACCAACAATCACAGAGGCCCATGGATGCACGAATCCTGACGAAGGAGTAGCTGCAACAAGCCCAGCAATAGTCCCAGAACAAAATCCAACCATACTCCATCTCCTTTCATAGCGATAATCCATCAAACACCAAACCATGCCCGCAAATGCAGCTGCTAGCATAGAGTTCCACACAGCTATTATAGCTCGAATATTGGCTCCGAATGCGCTTCCACCGTTGAAACCGAGCCACCCGAACCAAAGGAGAAACGTGCCGAGGGAGACCAAGGAGACATTATGTGGGCGGAAGTTGATGAGTTCTTTCTCTTGCCTCCGCCCTAGCACCCAGGCAAACGCTAATCCGCTGACTCCACTCCCGATTTCGACTGGACCGCCACCTGCAAAGTCGAGTACACCCCATTTGAAAGCCCACCCGTTCGCAGCCCATGCCCAACAGGCTACCGGACAGTATACTAGCGTCACCCAGAAGAATACGAATACCAATGTAGGGAAAACGCGTCCCCTGTTCAGGACACTATCAGAACACAACTTCCTTGAAAATGAGCATAAAGACAATCACCGCTCGGCTATCCCACCAACAAGAATGGCGACCGTCACACATGCGAATTCCATCTGAAAGAAGCTGTACAAAATGTCTGGTATCAATGGAGAACCTGGAGAAGGATCGTCTAGGACTTTGCGGAGCCCGAAGTGATGCAGATTTCCTATGAAACCGTTTGTCGCGGTAGGGGAGAAGGCTAGAGAGTAACCCCAGAAGAACCATTGGAAGATGCAGACGGCGTTTCCGGCAGCAACCACCCAGATTAATGAGACTAGAAACACGCAGGCTGAGTATGTGGAGATGGTATTGAATGAATGAATTGGACCAACGTGCGCTCTTTCTCCGCGCCAATCCAGAGTAGAGGAAGGCTACAGACAGAATGTAAGTGATCGATGAGTTCAATCTTCAGGAATACAGACCGAGTCCGGGAACCATTGTAAGCACCTGCGTAAATATGTTAGAATAATTGGGTTTGAGGACAAGTTTTGTATGCCTTACCATCGCTCCAGCTACGATAATAAAACTTTTGCGATAAGAAATGTTAGTAAGAACAAAATCATAGAAGAGAGTGCATAACAGACCTGATATCACCGCGATCATAACTATTACGATCCGCAAGGTAAGAATGACTGTTTCAAAGCCAAAAAGGATGATCGGACCCACTTGGTAGCTCCTATAAGAATCCAGAATGAATCAAGAGGCAAAGAGCTCGAATCACGACGAGATGTGTTTGCCTCCATCTCCACTTGGGAATTCCTTCAATCCTTCAAAGGCTTCAGATGCTGGGCTAAGAGCAGCTTTCAGCAGGTCCGCGTCGTCTTCGGGATAAGCTTCAAGCTAAAAAGGTGATAGTTTGTAATACGTCCTGCAGTTCGCTGCTTGGGTGGGGTTCAAGCCAACCCCTTGCTTCCTTGGGATTGGACAGTAATGCAGTCAATATTTGTGTGCGCCACCATCATCGTCATCATGCGGCGGTATGAATCTTTTTTTAATGGTGGAGGTGAAGAAGAACCATTGGAATTGAATTGTGTCTGTCATCATCGAATTCCGTTTTGCTCCAAAATGTCTATAAATGGGCTGTTTCATATAGAAAAGCGAATGATCTTAACCATTTTTGGATGCAATTCCGAGCTCCATGATGATTCGTGGACTATGCCTGGCTCCGAACTCGACTTGGTCGCGACAAGGACTGCTTGAGGCTTCTCTAGCTGACACTCGAATATCAGGAATGCAAATACTTAGACTCTGTGATCGATACCTACGAGCAACTTCTCTCTGGAGGCTGTACTGACCGAAGCAGTACATTTCGAATCAGTTGATAGTTTTCGTTCGTTATAATCGGCCGACCGGACCGCCGCACCTCCTGTCGGTCCTACAGCAGGAACCGCAACCATGATACTAATGAAAAAGAGATCCCAAAGCCGCAAGTCTTTTGGACGACTGAGCCATTGCCACTAAGTTACCAGGGGCTACACAACCACAACGGGTGGTACTCCTGAACGAGAACTTGAGATCCTAAGCCGTGGGGCATCTTCCATTTGACCAATGACGGATATCTGGCTGTTAATTACATCAAAATACCTTCTGTTCAGGGCACTAGATTTTCGCATTGCTGCCATCCGAATAATGCAGTGTTCCGATAAGTCCTATAGCCGTTGTTGGGCCCAGTGACAGCGCTGAGAGATATCAAAAAGCGACACTGGCAGAGGGTTTCCCGCGGTCTTCTGGGGAGCGGCAGTCCGACTTTCCTTCTCCGAGGCGTTTCGGGCCCAATAGGTGCTAGGTGCCGATAAGTCCGATCGTCTGTGCAGTCAACAGTGCGACAACGATGACTGCAGCGGAGAAACGGTGGGCCGAGGAAGCACTAAGATGAGGTGCATGACGATGATCTGCATACGGAGGCCGGAATCCGAGTCCGAGGATTGAATATTGAATACTTACAGAAGCGAATCGAATCAAAGCTAGTCTCCAGGATTGTCTTGCCGAAAATACCTGCACTTGTAAGCAATTACGTTTGAAGCCACGCTTGCCGGTGGCACCTCGATGCCTGAAAGAAAGATACAGGCAATCCGATGTCAGTGTCACTCGAGTGCCACTTCAGACTCTTCCCGGGTCAGACATTGCTGTAGTACGTGCCAACTTATCTACAAGGGCAATCGACCCTATTAATGAATAGATAATTCAGCAAGCAGATTTCCTTGTAGTCTAGAAGCTCTGGGATTTCATTATTATTCCTTGCTGCCTTGGTCCGTAGTGGTGGAGAAACGCGTCGCGGAGTCTGTCAGGACGTCAAGGACAGCTTCCTGCATGGTCGGCCGATCAACGAATGAAACACTATCACTCGCCTCGCATACGCTTATCTTCCACGCTCTCTGGTTCGGCCGATGATCAACAAAGAATCTGGATCACCAGAGTCGTCCTACATTTCCCGTCGATGTGAATATGACATGCGACAAGCAAGTTATAAAAAAAAACTCTTCTTGCATTCGACGCAGAGATCCAGTATGACGACAGGACCAATATGGTGAGAATGAACAACATATGAAAGGTAATTAGAACTTGATTAGCATGCATTCTAGCCGTCGAGCTCCTTGCGCTTTTTCACAGCCCAGAAGAACGGAATCTCCTCCCATCCAATCCGATCCTTGGACTAGCCGGGATATCTTTAACCCTGGGACGACCGAATGAAGCAGAAGACAAAGGTTAATTTGACGATCATGATAACGGATTGCTTGCTCGTGCGAAAAAGAGGCTTCCAATCCGTCGAAGTCTCCCTAGGGAGTGCTATACGCCATATAAAAGGTACGATTGAAATCCAAATCATACTACAGACAATTACCCTCACATTACCCATCCTCACACGACCTCTAACGATTCGTAAGGTAGCAGCTTGTCCGACTCTCCTTGGCTGCGAGACTGACAGGTGTCCTTTACAGATAATCATGTATCAAGCTACTTCGACGAAGCAGGATCTGCGGAGTAGAGCCATTAATACTGTGAAGCAAGTATGTCGCTGGAACTCTCCATCTACGGCCCTCAGGCTATTAATCTAGCGCTCCAGGTCGTGCAAGCTCCTAAAATCCAGGAGTCTAAACCGTCTGAAACTTTGAAGGTATGATATCCTGCTTCGATTTTGAACTAGTAGACTCATCGCTCGGTCGTGTAGCAGCTGAAGAGAAAGTATCAGGAACGAGCAGCAAAGAATGGGAGTGCAGCCATTCCTGCCGAGTGTCGGGTATGTTTTGCATGATCGTGGCGTTGAAGTATACGATGCCATGGCCACGGATACGCGATTCAGCCACTCTCAGAGCGCTTCTTACCGACCATTTACATACTCATCCAGTCATACTTCTGAAAAGCTGTTGCGAATTGATTGCAGATATTACTCTTGTATAGTAGCAGGGCAAGGAACACCGCATGCATGAGGTCCCAAATGGTTTAATGACTAGAACAGGTAGCATGCTCATGAAGCTTCGACTCTGTTGCTGTGTCTTCAAGCTCTGCTACAGTAACTGTGTCGTAAGGAGGTATAGAACCCACCTGAGACGAAGATCCAGGTATCTTGTATCAAGCAACCTCCGTAGAAACGAAGACGGCGGTGCCACCCGCAACCACGGCTTGAGCAGTGAATTGATAATTCGATTAATTTCAACTCGCTGATGGTGCACGAATCTATGATTATCTTGCCCATATTTGTGGCTAATGTCTAAGTCGATATCACGGCAAGTTCAAAGTAATTTATACATCAGACAGTGGCACTACGCGTACAGCAACCGTCGAAGACGCTACGACAATGCTACATCGCTGGTCGCTCAGTTACAGACAGAATCACCGGTGCAGAGCCAAATATCATCAAAAGTAGCCTGGTCAAGACCAGTACTGGTGCAAGTACTAATATCGCGAGAACCTGATGCATCACGGTCAACCCAAACTCCAAACTCAAACTCGCAAGAAACCTACCGGGAACACGTGACCCGGTGACATCCCCTCCACCATTCCCATCGTCCGAAAAGTCGAGGCTGACTCCACAGACATCCCCAGAGAAATCCAGATCGTTCTTGTCGCCCCAGTTGAGAGCCGAGTGGGAGTTTTGGAATCCCTTACAGTCATAATATCTGCCGTCTGTGAGGACGGCAAAGATGTCGGGGATTTCTTGGGGTCCAATGGTTCGGGAGGCGAGCATGATGTGGAATCCGCCTCCGAACACGAGTTGGATGGGGGCCATTATAAGGGCTGTGGCGATGATTGGGAGGAGCTTTGATTGAACTTGGAACATTGTCTTGTGGCGTAGATGTGTTCAGCGGTAAGAGGCTACGGTTACTGCTTGAGTACTCGAGTAGATCTGCTTTGTTATAAGCTCCTAGCACTCTGCTGCCAGTCTTTTATACAGCGGGTCCGCGGCACTTGAGCAGATGAATAGATTCGGCGGTAACTGCACTGTTTGCTAGACGTTCGGGCTTCTTGGACTCTACGGAGGAGTCAGTCAAACTTTGAAGAAAGAAAGAGTACAACCATTACCTTATCCTGTGTTTGTGTGGACCAAAAAGCAGCGCTCGGACAAAGTCCACCACATAGTCAGTTTCCGGGTTAGATACAGGGCCCCGTTTACATCGGTCGACTCGGGAGGCGGAATACAATACCACTGGCAAGGTCGAAGAACTTCAGGGTGGTGAGACTGAATCATAGTTTAGGGCGAAACGCTATCATAGTGTGGAGCATGTCGCGCTACTGATTCCCCCTGGTGTAAGTTTCAGAGCTTGTGCTCCATACAGTTAATAAGCTTGAGATTTTGTTGCGATTCTGGAAAGAAGCGCCATAAGATTTGAATTTAGTGGCAGGGGGGAAGAGTACTACGATAATCTACTGGAATTTCGGGGTATAACGGGAGGGAATATTCAATTTTTGATTGCTGCTTACTCACCTGCGTATCCACTCGAGCACTTGTTCTCGTCAAGGCATACCATGAACAATTCCCTGCACTTGCACCTTCTTCCTTGTCGCTCCAATGTTGTTCTGCGTTTTGCGTTTGCAGCCGAAAAGAGACGGAGGATGGTAGTCGACGATCAGTGCTAGCGCTAGGAAATCCTCCTCCAGTAATAACAGTATTCCTTTCCGAACCTCATATTCGCCTGTACCATAGCTGACGGCCGTGGTGGTAGCCTGGGAAGAGGAGGAATAAGTGTGTTGGATTTCTCGCAAGCGATAAATCCGGCGCCTAATTTTTGAATTAGCGTTATCGGATCTAGCACCCACGCAAGTTGCTGCACTGCTAACTGGGTCGTATGAAGACGTATCTTATAATATGGGTGAATGTATATTGACGGTGATATTAGATATGACATGCAAATGAAGGGTCCTTCCCACTAAAGCTCTGCCCAACCAACATCCTTCTCGCCTTCTGGACCTGCCACAACACCCAACACAAACACGATAACACTCGCAATCAGGCGCATCTTTAATCCTCGATACAACTGGGGAACACCAGTTGTATTTAACCAGCTTTCACGTTGTTCTATTTGAACATGAGATGAACTCGACATAGTCCTCGACATGCTCCTCGACATACTCCGACTGCGCTTCGAGGGCGGTAAGAGTGGTGGAGAAAGGTACCCCTGTTCTTCCTTGATAATTCTATACAGACAGTCTACGACGCCAACGTATGGTCGTGGGCGCGTGGGGACGCAAGTGTAGAGCTGCTTGCCACCCTCGTCACCTTGTACTTGGAGACGTTTGCGTATAGTCTCGATAGGCAGTGTTACGAGTAAGCCAACGCAACTACTGGCTAATTCGACTAGCCCCCATATGATGGTGTCGTGTGGACCATAGGGATGTAGGTGAAAGGTACTCGCGATAAGTGATGGGAGTGTAAGTGCGAGAAGGGGACGAAGAGAGTGTTCAAGGAGTGTTGGTATGAGGAGATGAGTACGCGTGAATGAGTGAGAAGGAGGGATACGTGTGAGTGCGTCGAGAGGACCTGTATAGTGTTCGTATTCGGAAGATGAGTGTTTGGGAGGAGGAGAAGCGGATTGAACGATGAGTCGTGTACGGACGACGTCTAATGGAGAGAGGATGAGACCTGTGAGAAGGTGAGATGTAATGGGGAGAACTAGGTCAGAGGAATGTGGAGATTGGAGGAAGATGGCGGAGAGGAGGTTGTGGATTGTTGGTTGGAGGAAAGCAGAGAAGGAATCTGCGATGGTGGATGTAAGGAGAGCTTTGAAGAGGGAGGAATAACCCTCGTTGGGATGAATGGAGAGGTTGCGTAGAAGAGCTAATGGGGAGAGAGTTGGAGGAAGGATGGGTGATGTTTGTGGCAGCTTGTCCTTCTCCTTGAGACGAGGTGGAGAAGGCGGAGTAGGCAGCGTGGGTGTTGCATCTGGATCTGCAAAATACGAATCGTCTGCGTCGTCTTCTGAGCTGCTATCATCACTCTCTTCTTCAATGACATCCTCTGCATTGTCCTTTGGAAGATACTGGACCTGCAAAAGAGTCCTTGCTACTTCCCATGGCATGGCTATTGCGGTGGAAGTGTATTGCATCGAGAATGATTTGAGAAGGTCAGTGAGAGTGATGTTGGCATCGTCTGTGACTGGCATTGGTGTCGTCAGTGTTACTGGCTGAGTTGCTGCAGGCTGAGGGACATGCCATCCTGGGCTGTGAGCATACGAGTGTCGTAGGCTCTTGCTGTCCATCGCAGAAGTAGTCAAGCACTAGAGACGGCGTATCACTGGGGTTAGGGTCTCCGCTCCCCAAACCTTATTGAGATCGCCCATTGCAGCCATGACCCGCTGCACTGGCCATGGTCCGCCCAACACTCTGCTGGCTACCTTCTTACAAGTTCTTTGCTAGTGTCCTCAATACTCTGGTGGTCTACACTCACCTGGCAACACTATGACTTTGTTATGACTTAATTGTGGATAGAAAACCGAACGGTCGCACTCCGTAAAAACTAGAGCACGTCTATCTGTTGCATTATTCTTTTAATTCTCGCATCACAATCAAAAGATCCTCAAGTTTGACCGATATACAACACCTCCGACAGCGCGCACCTTTGGATAAATCTTCATCAGCACCGACGCCATATGCGTCCCCCCCCTTCATACTCATTTATTGAAGTAACCAAGGAAGAATTTCTCCGTCGTATAACCATACTTGTCCCCGCACACAAACCAATTTTCCGCAATTTTTCTGCAATGACTCCAAAAGCCACGTCTGGCAAAGTATAAAAGTCCCCAAGGGCTTTCATCCTTCTCCAGCTCAGCAATAAACCCCAGTTATCAATCTCACAATGAAGTTTACCGCATTTTTTGCTCTCCTCGCTGTTTCTTTGGTGGCTGCTGTAAGCCTCTTTCCTAGTACTTACTCGCTACTCACACTAACTCGCTTATCGACAGCTCCCACCTCCACCACCATCGTCCAGCGCGCCTGCGCCACCTTCTTCTCTGCCGCCTCCCCCGCCGCTACCTTCTTCTTTGCTGCTGCCCCCGCCAGTGCCTTCTTCTTCTGCTTCAAGTCTGTACTCGTGATTGCTGCAACCTGGTCTTAGCTAGGAGTAGCCTTGATTGAATGAGATATCCTTGCTCACATTGACAACTCTTATCCTTTTCTCTTCGTGAACAGTCTGGTTGTCGTTACGAGCTCGGACTTCCGACGTTGTGCTGACAGAATCAAGTTTTGTGTGAAAGACAATGAGAAGACACGCTGATAAACGTAAGTAACCCGACCACATCAGCTCACGGGGTTCGTTGATCACTTCAATCAACTTCAAGTTCTGGCAGTGAGTCCTCAAACGTCAGAACTAGCAGTAATAGGCTGTCCTTTATTATTCTTCACTACCTGATACAAGGAAATGGCTTATGTATGCATCCAAGCGAATCTGGCAGGTTCAGAGATATGTAGCGATTCGTGATGGTGTGTTGTGTTGTGTGGCAGGCACCGTCAATGACATGTTGGGTCTTTTTTTTGGTCGCATGAACGACTCAGAAGTGATGTTAAGGTGGCTATAAATTACTGTCATTAGCACTTACTGTCAATAGAGTTGATACTATCGGTCAAAGGACTCTCACATTGACAAGTTGACGGATGTCACCTGGTCCATTCAAGGATTCGTCGGAATGTTACAAGGTGTTAAGCTCCCTGAGGCGAAATGGATACCCACGTATTTCCTCTGACAGCAAACACAGTAGCCAAACATGAAATGGCCCTCAGGCCATGGGAAGAGACTATTAAAGGCGCGGTGCTGAGTCCCGCTTTGCTTTTCCACAAGACGATCAATCCAATACCCGTCTTCTCTAATGGCGATGGCCGTTGGCCCGGGCATGTCTGTGATTGTCACTTTATCAGAGTCCAAAGTCTGACCTAAGCGCTAAGCTTTCGATGATGCAAAAAAGTTCATTTGCAAGAGATGATACATTCGCCAACTTCGTTGCGCCTTGAGCTTGAGGCCATTCTTGAATAGACGCTATCGAGATTGCGATGGGTGGAATAGAGCTTCATCCTGATCATTCTCTGCGTAAAGAGTGTTATGACGACTGGTTTTCAGCCACTTGGACCTAATACCACACACTATCATCTTGGGAGCCGACAGTTGTGTGTGTAAGATAGCATCAGCGAAATGGACACCTAAATATATTGGAATAAAATGAGTGAAATACGTTATAATGGCCAAAATACATTATAATCATTATGGTGTATTTTAATGTAATATAATTGTTGTTCCTTTATTTTAATGGATTAAAATGAAGCAAAATGGTTATAATGTATTCTGGCTATTATAATGTATTTTGGCTATTATAATGTATTTCAGCCATTATAATGCATCGGCCCCACCTGGGGGGTCGGGGACAAAAAGAAATAATATTTAGTTGTTGCAACCCCCATGAGTCGAACCCTTGACCTCAAGGTGGAGGAGTCAGCAACCTTGGCAGCCGTGGGGTGCTCAAGACCACTGTACCACAGTGCCATATGCTTATTACCACACATAGTGCAATATATCCCCTTACTCAAAAGACCTATCTCCACCCCCTTGCTGTTTCTATTGATCAAATCCCCAACCAAAAGCTTCCCTTCACTTTATAGAGTCCTCTCCCTGTCCTCTGGAAGGCATAAAAATGCACTGTTTTGATTGCCTCTGTTACAATCTATTTTACTACATTATAATAACTCTGTCTCATTTTATTGCATTTTAATACACTATAATAATACCATCCTATTTTATTGCATTTTAATACACTATAATAATACCATCCTATTTTATTGCATTTTAATGTACTATAATAATACCATCCCATTTTATTGCATTTTAATGTACTATAATAATACCATCCCATTTTATTGCATTTTAATGTACTATAATAATACCATCCTATTTTATTGTATTTTAATGGATTATAATAACACCAGTCTCATTTTAATGCATTTTAATGTATTGTAATAGCATTGCTTGATTTTAATCTATTACAATGGACTAAAATCAGCAAAATACATTATAATTTATTATATTTAGGTGTCCATTTTGCTGATGTAGGGCTCCTTCAGAAAGAGGGACATCATGTACAGAAATGCCAGAAAACGGGTGCTTAGGCCTCCTCAACATTGACTGAAAATTTAAAAACAATTCGCAGTCCAAAAATTGCAAAAAGAGCTCCCAGCGAGTATCATGGTAGCAAGAATTGCTCGGAGCTGCTTCTGCAGAATTTCGTCATTCCGAACTTATAAAGTCATGTGGTGACCCTCTTTTCGAAAGAGTCCTATCTCTTTAAATTTATCTGTGGTCCCTGTTTTCGTCAGGAGAGGTGGGTATTGGAAGATGGCACCTGGGGTTACCGCTGTTTGTCTGGTATATCGCTACTTTCCAGGACGAATTTGGTTTCATCTTCGTCAAAGACACCCACCCGCAGAGGCAACTGTTGTGTTATTCTGGTTCTCTTCGCATTCATTCCTATATCTCTGCCGCAGTTTCTTTACACACGACCGCGGAAATATCCCTCTCTCTCTCGGGGATCCGTATTTATCCTGCTAAGCACAGGCTTTCTTTATGGTACCAAGGCGCTTGAATGTCTCTACAGTATTGTTCATCGCCTCATAGACGCTGGGTGCGCGTGGGAAGCTATGAGCAAGTTTGCAACTAGTGATTGACAGACGGATTGGCACACAATTTGAATAGCTGTAGAGAGAGAGAGGAGACGATGTAGATGCAATATACCTAGACTACCTAGACTACCTAAGCTTTCCCATCAAAAATCCCGCCTCATTGGCAACACGCGATGACGAGCGCATGTTCGAACTGCGGGATGGAGTGATGTCACCTTTCCGACAGCGGAGTGCCACTGACGCGAACAGCAGCCAAGACATCCCCCACTCAGTCACCTAGCCACTCATTCACCCCCTCAACTTTCAACCATCAACCATCACCTTCCTTTCATCCTGTCCCCATGGGAGACGTCAACTCCCGTGCACCAACACATACCTTTGACCCAGATGCAAGTCCTCAGGAAAAAGCTGCTGCCGCTGGTAAAGCCAGGGATCAGCTCAAGAGTATAGTTCCAAGGGACAATGATGCAAAGACTAACGGCGGGGAAAAGGGTGAGAAGCTCAGACCACGTTTATCAACTAGTAGAGTCTAACGAACAAGGTTTGTTCTATAGAAGTACCCATCGACATTGGTGCCCCAGCCGTTCTACCCACCATCACCATCTCCGACTCTGACGCTGACGAAGCACCCCAACTCAAAGTCGACGGCCAAGCTCCTCCTCCGGACACCGACGACGACCAAACTACTCCAGAGGCACCCGGTGCCATACCCCAAGCTAAAGCACCAGAAATACCCGACTGGTATGTCGTTGGTTGGCGTCAACATGCTGGTCTCGATAAGCCAGCAAGCGCAGAGGAAACGACGTCAGCCGATGAAGAAATCGACCGACGAGTCCTCGAACTATTTCTTACAGAGCAATTCTACGGCGAATGGTGGCACAACGCAGGCATCATCATATTTGCCGTTCTCCTCACTCACTTCCTCACACGTTTTCATCTCGGTATCGGTTGGATCATTATCGTGTTGGCATTCTGCGCTACATACTACTCTACGTCCCTCAAGCGTTTCCATCGCCGCGCACGCGATGATATCCAACGAGAACTCGTCAAGACACAGCTATTGAAGAACAACCCTGATCAGCTGGACGTGGGCAAGAAACCCGAGGTGTACGAAAGTGCAGAGTGGTTGAACCACTTTTTGTCGAGGTTCTGGTTGATTTATGAACCAGTGCTCAGTACGACCATCATCAGCAGTGTCGACCAGGTGTTGAGTAGCAACTGTCCCCCGTTCCTGGATAGTTTACGGCTGACTGGCAAGTTCCCACCATTAGCATGAGGTTTCGGCACGTCTCATTAATTTCTTTTACAGAATTCACACTTGGAACCAAGGCACCACGCATCGATCGCGTATGGACATTCGAGCGCACAGACGATGATATCGTTATGATGGACTGGGCGTTAAACTTTACCCCGAATGAAGTCGGCGATTTGACGCAGAAGCAACTGGCGACAAAGGTCAATCCCAAGATTGTTCTGTCGGTGCGAGTGGGAAAAGGATTAGCTACCGCTGGGATGCCCATCTTGCTTGAGGACATCACGTTCAGCGGAAGGATAAGGGTTAGAATGAAGCTCATGAGTAATTTCCCTCATGTTCAGGTGTGTTTTCTCTCTCTTTTCCTACTTTCATACGCTTAACGCGTTCATAGATTGTCGACCTAAGTTTTATGGAAAAGCCCGTCATCGACTACGTCCTTAAACCTATCGGAGGCGAGACCTTTGGTTTTGATGTCGCCGGCATCCCCGGTCTATCGTCATTCATACGTGAAATGACTCACGCGACAATGAGCCCGATGATGTATCATCCCAACGTGTTTACACTCAACCTTGAGCAACTGCTAAGTGGTGAAGCGCTGGATGCGGCTGTGGGTGTTGTCCAGATTGTCATTCACTCTGCGAGAGGCATCAAGGGAACCAAGATTGGTGGTGGTACACCCGATCCGTATGTGGCTGTAAGCATCGAGGGTAGAGTGGAATTGGCGTATACTAGGTACAAGCATAACACGTAAGTGCACCGTCTTATTCGCTTTGAAGGCGTGTGCTCACAAGGTGGAAAGGTACAACCCAACTTGGATGGAGACCAAGTTTATCCTTATCAACAATCTCTCGGAGAACATTGTCTTCAATCTCTATGATTACAACGATCATAGAAAGGATTCGCTTTTGGGCAGTGCGAACTTCGCGTTGGCACAGTTACTGGATGATGCTACGCACGATAATGTCGTTTCTCCGCTTCTTATCGATGGTAAGGAACGCGGTGAACTGCGATACGATATCTCGTATTACCCCGTCTTGAAGAAGGAAGAAGGACAGGATGACATTCCGGACACAGGTATGTAACATTCCATTTTACCTCGATACAAAAAGTCCTGATATTGTGTTCGCAGCTGTCGGTATTGTCCGCCTCACCATTCATCAAGCTAAAGACCTCGACGCGTCCAAATCCCTCTCGGGCGATCTCAACCCTCTCGCTAAAGTCTTCTTGGGATCTAACCCCCGTCAGCCAATCCACACTACCAAACACTTTAAACACACCAACTCGCCCGTCTGGGAAAGCTCGCACGAGTTCCTGTGTGCCAACAAGGCCGGTTCTGTTATCACTATCAAAGTTATCGACGATCGCGACTTCCTTAAGGACCCCGTTATTGGTTACATGTCTGTCCGCCTCGAGGACCTTTTGCACTTCAAGACCGAGGCAGGAAAAGATTGGTTCCCCCTGTCGAATTGCAAATCCGGAAAGATTCGTGTATCGGCCGAGTGGAAGCCAGTTGATATGGCTGGATCGCTGCATGGAGCGAACGACTACAAAAAGCCGATTGGTGTGGTTAGGGTTTGGTTGGATAGGGCTACAGATGTCAAGAATGTGGAGGCTGCGCTTGGTGGAAAGAGTGATCCCTATGTTCGGGTACAGGTGGCGAATGTCACAAAGGGAAGGACAGAGGTTGTTAATAACAGTAAGTGGACCTCAACGACAGGATCATTCGTGTCCTGATGCAGTATTTGTAGACCTCAACCCGGTATGGGATCAAATAGTCTACGTGCCAGTTCATTCGCTGAAGGAGTCGTTGCTTTTGGAATGTATGGATTACCAACACCTGACTCGGGATCGCTCACTGGGTTCCGTCGAACTCAATGTCTCTGATCTCGCTGTCGAAGACAAAGAGAACGCATCGTACCCATATAAATCCACTGGCGTACGTAACGCCCAAGATCCCATCCGGATGGACAAGGGCAACGTGTTCAAAGGCCAGCTTCACTACACCGCTGAATTCGTTCCCGCACTCAACTTGCGTGGAGTGAAATTTAAGGACAGTGAGGATGGCGGGTTGAGTAATATTGCGTTTGGTAGGGGAGCGGGAGGTGTGGCTGGATCGGCGGGTGTCAATGCGAGTACGCACTCAGACGAAACGGGTAGTGTGGTACAATGGAAGGGTGATGGGGCAAGTGTCAGCAGTTTCTCGTCGAGTGATGATGAGGCACAGGCTGTACCCGAGGGTATAACAATCAAGAGGCATGGTCATAAGAAGAATGCGAAGAGTACCGACACCACTCACTCTACGAAGACCACCGCTAGCACCGCCGCGGAGAGCACACACACTGCTGAGACTTCCGGTACGAATGGTACGAATGGTACGAATGGAAATGCCAAGGAGGAAGAGGAGAGTGGTGTGCAGATGAGTACGGAGGAGCTCGTAGGGCAGCAATCGGGTGTATTGGTGGTGAATGTGGTTTCGGGTAATTTGCACAAGAAG
The DNA here is from genome assembly GCA_001466705.2 of Moniliophthora roreri. Taxonomy (NCBI): domain Eukaryota; kingdom Fungi; phylum Basidiomycota; class Agaricomycetes; order Agaricales; family Marasmiaceae; genus Moniliophthora; species Moniliophthora roreri. The sequence goes on along the minus strand of LATX02000001.1, from coordinate 1,931,226 downwards.
GCGAGGTTGGAGCTGTTATTGGACGACGGATACTGGCCGTGTTTCAGTACGCAGAGAGCCCAGAGTCGAAAGGCCCAATGGGAGTATGTTGGCGAAGGTTTTATCAAGGAGTTGGATTTTGGTCAGGTACGATATGTTTTTACCTTTATAACAACGTACGCTAATGCGGGTTCAGGTTTGGTTGCGTCTCAATGAAGCAACTGAAGGGGAAAAGGATGATATTATTGCAGAGTGGAAAGGCGATGCGAAGAGTTTCCTGAAGAGTACCCTGGAAGGACCACAGAGCTTCAGCTTGATGGACCAGGATGAGAAGAACACTAGCACAGTGGTCGTGGAGAGTCGATATGTACCTGTGCCGGTCAAGCTGGAGCCAAGGGAGAGTATCAACAGTAAGTACTTTAGTTCATCAGTCCGTACTCGGTCGTGCTAATCATTTTGCAGACCAAGGTGTTCTCCGCGTTACCCTACTTGACGGTCGGGATCTCCGAGCAGCAGATAGAAGCGGCAAGTCTGATCCCTATGTCGTCTTTGTTCTCAACGGACAGAGGGTACACAAGTCTGAAACCGTCAAGAAGACGCTCAATCCTGATTGGAACGAGGACTTTACCGTGTCCGTACCATCTCGTGTACACGCCGAGTTCTACTGTGAGGTGTACGATTGGGATCAAGTTGGGCGCCCGGACCCTCTCGGAAATACAGATCTCATCAATCTTGCTGAAATCGAGCCTTTCCAAGCATCCGAGCTTACACTTCCCCTCGCCTTGGAGAAACAAGGTCAAAAGGGACGCATTCGCCTACGACTTCTCTTCCAACCCGAGATCATTGTGAAGTCCCGACAAAAGACATCCACGTTCTCTTCTGCGGGACGAGCGATGACGCAAATTGGTGGGCTGCCGGTGCAAGCTGGCAAAGGCGTGTTCCATGGCGTGACAAAGCATGTGTTCAGGAGGGGCGATAAGGAAGAAGTCGTCGAAGTTGATGAGGTGCCGAGTGGGCAGGCCAGTCAACCTGTTGCGCCTGAATCATTCCCGATAAACGCACATGAACGTGCCGGTTCAGGTGGAAATGACCCTGGTACACTTCGGGTAACAGTCATCGATGGTAAGGATCTCTCGCAGGGAGACGTCAAGCCCTATGCTGTCCTTCGCGTAGGCGACAAGGAGTCCAAGACGAAGCATGCTGGCAAGACGTCTCAACCGGAATGGAACGAGTCGTTTACGTTTGCTGCGAGCCAATTGACGCCCAAGATGTATGTGTGGGTGCATGATCACAAGACATTGCGGAAGGATGAGTTATTGGGTGACGGCGAAGTTGACTTGTGGAGGCATCTGAACCCTGACCAGATCTCGGCGGCAGAGGTGACTGTGGAGTTGCACAACGGGAACGGGCTGGTGAGATTGAGAGTCGAGTACGATCCATCAGCCAAGTTTGGGAGGCAGAGTTCGATAAGCTCAGGTAGTGGAGAGAGGATGGATAGGACAATGTCAATATCAAGCCCGTCGAGGTTCAGTTTGAGAGGGAGGAGGCCTGGGCAGGAGCATGATGATTAGTTGATCTCTCATTTCTTTTTTTCCTTTTTTGCTTTGCTCTCGTTTTCTTCCATTTCTACTCTAATCCGCTGTCTATCCATCAAAATTTGCATGGACAAAGCCCAATCGCGAGTTTTTGTCTCGTTGAATTAACCTAGGACTTTCTTTAACTTGTGACCCATAGCTTCCTCAAATAACCTTTGTGTGGTGTATGAATAAAAATGCTATCTATGATCATCAAGATTTGTCTATTCGAGCGAAACGGATCACAGAGAGATGTTCACGGCCTGCACGACGTGAAAGGACGACAGTACTTTCCAAACCGTAAGTATCAAACATCCGGCGTTGAATCTCGGGAATGTTGTTCTCCTTCACTGCAACGAGATAAAAGCGCCCTCTAGGCGATAAGAGGTCATCCACCATGTCAAGGAAGCGGTTAGTGACCTGCATGCCATCGGAGCCTCCTGCCCAAGATCCAGCAATCCCTCCGACATCTTGGGCCTGCGTTGCTTCCGACGAGATTGTAGGGACATAAGGAGGGTTGAAGAGGATGACGTCGATGACATGGGCGAGCCTTGAATGAAACGGTAAAGCGAAAGAGGTGTTGATTGAGTTTAATGGAATCTGTCCAACAGTAAAAGTGAGTTGTGATTGGCACACGATATGTTGGATGATATTGACCTGATTTTCAATGCCAGTTCTATATGTACACTTGCATGCGTGAGGATTTATGTCGGTACACAGGTATACTGGCTGGGAATCAGACAGCTTCGAGGAAGCAGATAGGTAACTCACGCGTTGATGATGATCCCATAATTTGACCTATAAACGCAGATACACAGCCGGAGCCGGACCTAGCTTTCCATCTCAGTATCTGCCAAAGCGTTTCAAAACAAAGGCTTGCCCGATTTCTAAACAAATCGAAGGAATCAAGGCCTTCAACTCTTCAGCATCTTGTTCTAACGCATCAAGTAGCAAAAAAGTATCCTCTACGGAAATCCAGTAATGATTTACGCCGTTGGCTTGGAGACTCACCTGCTGGCTCGTACACGAGATCGAACTCGTCCGCAGAGAGATGAGATAGGCGAGGAGTGGGGATCATCGTGGGAATTCAGGGGGACTCGCGAAAAGTTTGGGGAAGCGTCGCGTGCTCACCAACTTGAACTTGAACTTGTCTTCACTCTACCATGGCGAATGGTAAGTCCGCAATTTTACTGACCCTGAAATCATTCTTTTAATGATAAAATTATAGAAAAGCCCATCTCAGTGACTCCCTGGCTATCCAGAGCTCTCCATCGAATCCGCACAACCCCTCCCAGAATCATTGCTTCTCCGAGGACTCGTACGACCTTCTCCAGTATTGGGCCGGATGTCTGCTAACTCTGTTATAGAGCCTCGAAGAGCGGCTGTAGCTATCCTTATCCGCATTGTCCCTGGTTCTTCATGCCCGCCTCCTGCTGCGCAGGCCGCTCAACCTTCCCTTTCCGATTTCTTCCAACAAGAGTGGGTCAACGCCCCCGATGCTCAAGCGGAGATTCTCTTCTTGAAGCGAGATGCTCCCTCGCCAGAGGAGACCGTCATTTCCCAACCTAGAATTGGCCGCAATGAAGCTCATGTTGCTTTCCCTGGTGGTCGAACAGAGCCTGACGACGAAGGCGGGATGTATACTGGTGTGTAGCATAAGCTCTTTGAACTTTTCACTTTCTCAACTTTCTTTAGCCCTTCGTCAAACCTGGGAAGAAATTGGTATTGACCTCGCTGAGAAAAATTACATGTGCATCGGTCAACTCGATGACCGGGAGATCACGACGTCTCTCGGAAAACGCCTTCTCATGATTCTGTCACCTTTTGTATTCTTACAAGTTACGCCACAGGCACCTCCGCCTGATCCCGTTCCTTCCACCACACTCCACTGGACGCCGTTGGCGTCCCTGGTCTCGCCCCAAAATCCCCCAAAATGGTCCACAGTCACCGTAGACGCCGCCTCTCGTCTTGCCCCAAGACACTCCGTCGCTCTTAAACTTCTTGTCCGTGTCTTGGTCGGTAGCATGGAATTCCCGGCTATCGTCATCGAGCCTTCTTCCTCCACACCAACTTCGCAAACCTCTAACGTTTTGAAACTTTGGGGTTTGTCACTTGGTATGACACTCGATTTGATGTCATACATGATCATCCCCACCAAAGAGTCTCACAGCTACTGCCAACCAAGTCTGGCAGACATCAGGGTCGCTGGAAATTTACCGAAGGAATCAAGAGCGTCGACCCCTCTCGGGAACGTCATGCAGCTACCTTATCACACCCCAGAGTCGCTGAGGATGGAGGTCGTCGCACCTAGCTTAGCTAGTGTGTTCCCAAGATTCTCGTACCCTGATGTGAACTTTTGGATCTGGTGAGTTTGTCTACCCTGGTTATATGCTTGTCCTCTGATATCGGGTCGTGCAGGGTATTCGGCAAACGTTACAGAGAAGTCGTTCGAGGCTGGGAAGCCAGCATTCGTTCCGGCGGTGTTAACGATCGCAGAATAAACTGGTCCGGTCAAGCATTGAGCACATTCTACGCGTCCATTCGCAAGGCATTGGTCGTTGTCATCGTCGCTCGCGCCTTGGCCATCATATTTGGTCTCGTTCTCGCAGGCTGGTGGATTTTTTCCTCGTAAACATGCCAAATCATTTCATGGACAGCCAAATCATTCCTCGGATTCTCTCATACAGGACTCTACCTCGCACATCTTTATTCCCTAACATGTATCAACATAAAGGCGAGCGTGTGTTATTAGATGGGCTCTTTTCTGTTTCATGCAATGCGTTTCATGCGGTGTTTATTTTCAGTGGGGTTTCCGACGTGTATTACTTTACCTACACTCCATTTCACGCAATGAACTCTTTATGATATACACGATACAATTTTTATGTCAATGATTAATACATAACAAGATAAATTACTGATACATCGGAAACTATGGTCAAGGAGGTTGAGGGCCCACCAACAACGTCCATCCGGGATCCATGCATGAACTGGGTCGTAAACCGTAGAAGTACACATCTGCACCCAACCAATCTGCCCTGGTCAATGTCTGATTATCTGGATATGACTGCATTCGAATACGATAGGCCTGTTTAGCGCGCTCCTTCACCCTGTCTGACCATCTGTCCCAATCTCTCCTCCCAACTGGCGTAGCAAAGTTGGATTGGAGACCATGAAGCACATCGTCGAGTAACACGCCTTCGCTGCCTTCCCGATTCTGCACGGTAACCGGCCAAGGAATCTTATGATCCTTCGCCCACCAACCTTCATTGTCACCGGTAAATGCAACCCCGTTGAGGTACATGTGAGTAACGAACGGCCATGTTGCAGGCTGTAGATAATCCGGTCGTTGTAATGGGCACATGGGGCCGTTCGGACCCGTGTTGAACACGATAAGATCCGCTGCGTCTGGGACAGAGACGTTCCATGAGATGGTCGGTGTTCGCGTCGGTGTGTCGAGGAGGGTTAGGACGGGATTTAACTGGGTTTCCCAAGGAAAAGGTAGCGGTCGACCTGGGGTAAGGGGTGCCCATAAAGTTGGTCGGGGTGGTAAAGGGAGGCGCTGGCCACGGATCCAGCGTTCAGGGTGGAACGCTTCAGTTGGGTGGGGGTCGTGTGCATCTGGTCTGTGTCGAGGCGCTTAATTATATGAGAGTAGAGGTGCTGAAGAGGGGGACACACATTCGTAAAGAATCAAACATAGCTTCGAGATCGAGTTGAGGAGGTGCGTGTCTGGAACGAGGAGCTGGAGGAACATCAGTCGACTGTTGTTACAGGACGCTGGTGATACGACGCACACTGGTTCTTCACAAACGTCCCATTGACAAATGGTGCGGCATAGTATCCCCATGCTTTCCATTCTGAAAGAGGTACGACCTCCATGGGTGGTGTAGGAGGGAAAGGTCCGTTCCATCTGAATAATGGCCGTTGTGGACTTGGTGTTTCTTGAGGAATCAATGCAGCTGGAGTTTCCTGGTGTATATGGGCTTCATGAAAACGATCTCGTTGGCGCAGTATCTTCCTGATAATCCTCACCAGCCAGCCACCACTTCTGGATTTAATGACCCTTCTCGTTGGCAGCGACACTTCCATCGGCTTCTGCATCGGGGTTGGATGTCGCTCGCCAGCGATCGAGGAAGTAAACGTCTGGGGAGAAGCGGTCATATAGCTCCCCGATCCATCTAGAATTCCAGACTCCTCTGCAGTAGGAAACTCTCGAGGTAAAACCACTGGCGAAGGAACCCAAGGAATACTGAGATCATCGATATGCCTATAATGGCACGCATGTATATTGAAATTCTGAAAAAGGTTTCCTGTGGGGAGAGGCATAGTCCAAGTTACCGATATCGCGACCTTTTCAATAACATTTGGTGAGGAAAATGAAGAGGCTGCGCCTGAAAAACGTGTTTTGAGTCTGCCTGCAGCTGTGCATCCTTGTTCAACGTGGGCGTTCCGTACACAGCCGTGGCGATTCGGCAAGCGCCCTAGTCACTAGTGTTCTCATCGCTACCAGTGCCAATGGCAACAGAATCGGTTCGTTTTATTTATCTTCTGTGTCGTTACTCATGTTGGCCCAACAGGCTCGAATTGAGTACTCGTTAATGTCCGTCCGTCTCGCTGGGATTGTCCTCTTCACAAAGTTCAAGACACTGCCTTACACTTCGCGGCGACGATTATTTACTATTGAAGCGACTCGGATTACCTGATGCCTGCCTTTTTACACCGCTGGACATGATACAATCTCTTCAAGCCATACAAAGGCTACGAGTTGACAGGTCCTGAAATTCTAGAACTCTTGTCTAGTACTAAATACTTATCTCCCAGCTTCATACCTGTCCGTACCGTACGAACGGGTATATAAATGATTTCCTCTAAGGTCAAGCAACCGTTGCTAATGCGAACGCATATTTAAGGACAGTTGGTTTTCGCAGAATGCATATGAACTGTCACGGTCCTGATGACCCTGTCGAAGGTAATAGCACTATTATCCAGTACTTCGTCGATATTCCGGATACTCCATGCTTACATTGCGGCAATACCTTAGGCATCCTCGCCTGCTGAAGCTGAAGGAACTTGCGTTGGTTAAAGGAGGGTCAACGGCGTGCAGCGTTCCGTCCATCTCTGGTTAATGCTGCAACCCCTTGCTTCGTCAAATGACTTGTTGGCATTCTTGAGTGAACCAGTGGAGCACTACAAAGGCGAGTGGAGACGCGTATGCTTCTGTCATCTGGATATACTTAGTTTTGGTCGAGTTTGCAGGCGAGGTATGACCGTCAAGGGTTGGGGACCATTCTGAAACCTTTGAAAGATCAAACCCTTCCATTTGTGTATTGTATTCGCATGTTCGTGCTTCAATACCATAGTAACGAGTGTGTTGTCTACTCGGATACAAGGATACCTGCTGCTCAGTTGCACAAAGAATCCGCACTACACACATAGAAATCAGTGTACTGAACTTGGTCAAGTCTAGTCGCAGTACAGGTGTGAACGCTATGGTCGCCTAGAAGCTTTGCTCAACTTGACGGCTTGTCGGTCTTAAGAGAAACAAGCTCACCATCAGTGCAAGTCCCCAATCTAGTTCCGTCTCCACCACTCTGATAGAACTCCAGACCTCCGCGCGCTGGCAGGGTAGAAATCCAAATTCACACCGCAGACTTCCCCATTGAACTCCTTATCGTCCTCGTTCTCCCATTGGAGGACGAATTGTGAGTTCAAGAGCCCATCGTAGCCATAGTCCCTGCTGTCGGTAAGGACAGCAGAGATATCGGGCTCGCTTCCGAGGATGGTAGAAGAACCGACGAGGAAGTGGAAGCCTCCTCCTAGGACAGGCGGAACAGGGAGCAGGACGACCGTAGTGATGAAAGACAGGGGCGTTGCTTGGAACATTGTTCTGTGAAAAAGGATGTCAAGAAGTGCATCTTAGAGATGAGCTACTGCTCACGCTCGTTTGCTTGAAAAGAGTGGGTATTCGCTTGGGATCCTAGCACGAGATGAAGGGTCTTTTATACTCCAAGTAGTCGCCGTATTAGACCAGTTTGGTTCAGTACTCACTAGCTTTGCAGTAATTGGCATCGTCCAGCGCGACCGCTGGAAATCCGTCATTTTAATACATCGCTCGGGACTATCCTGTTCATCATTACTAGTCCAGAAAGACCATGTTCAGCCGAAGGTTTAAGAGTGCACTTCCAACGGTGCATACAACCAGCTATGACGACTATAGCAAGAACTGTGGAGCGATGGTATCGAGAAACACCGCCTGGTATTACCGGCGCCAGTAGTCCGATGAGTGCCAAGTCCTGCGGAGGTGGAGTACGAGAGTATCTTGAACGCATTGTCTACTGTTTCCCCAACGTGGGCGGGGATTAGAACTCGTCGTCTTGCCCGAACTATTACGTTGCTTCCGAGCTTTGCTGAAGACCGAATTCGCCCATGACTGGGTCGTAGTACCAGTCGAAGAGACGACTTGACGAACGCTTGCTTAGTCACCAGTACAAGAAAGTTGGTATAGGTACAGGTGTCTATCAATGTTGCTAGTAAATATACACTCGATTGGCTTTGCATCATCTTCAAAAGCACTTAACCTTCCAATGGCAGCCCACAGACATCACAGTCTCTTCTGTTACTGTCGTTCTCAAATGTACAATGGGGGCATGTCTTCGTCCCGCTTCCTCCTGCGCCTTCCCAGTCATCCCCACCATTACCAGCAGAGGCTCGAGCAGCGGCTTCATCAGCGGCGATTTGGTCAAGCACGTCTTGAGGTATATCGTCGGCCATACGCGAGGCGGACTGTCTGGCTGCTTCAGGTATACAATTAGTATCAAAACATTCAGTGAGGGGTAAAATACCAACGAGCTTGTTCCCTAGCAAATGTCATCAATGTTTGCCAGCCATCGGAAGTAAGTACCGGATCCAGAGCACTCTGATCCTCCAAAAGCTTGGGATTCGAGGCAGTCGTCAATAATAAATTGATATCAGTCTGTGCTAATGGTCAACATCTGGGATATATTTTAATTGCGACATGGACACTCACTGGCGAAAGCAACTGCGTCGTATCCAAAAATGCGATCAGATGCCAATCGCTTAACCACTTGGCTAATGCAAACGTTTTCTGTGCCTCTCCAGGGCTAGCATGCTTGCTGTCAAGGATATTCGGAGCATCCATTCGTGACAGCTGAGCCAACACGCTTTCAATTGTTTGGTCCTCCAAACCAGGGCGGTTCTCGATCTGGAATTGGGTCGATCGGAACATGGGGGAGGGGTTTTGGGGGAATCCGTGAGTAACCTGAGGAGCGGTACATCAATGGCGTTATTCAAGAAGTGAATGAGAAACCAATAGAAAAAAAATGAGGGCTAATAAAAACATACGTTGACCATGAGGTACTCCACGGGGAAGGCAGGTTTGGCGCTCTTTTTGACTTCTAGCCCGTATTCATTCTTGTATGTGAAGAATACGTCCGGGATATACCTTGCTGAATCGATACGCCTATCTTCTTCCTTCAAACGTACGATACTAGGATCGACGCTTGCTTCGATCATATCTGCCTCGACCATCGCAGTTGCTTGCTCCGAGACCTGATACGCGGATACGTCGACCTGTCCATCTTCTGTAGCTGTAAGTATAGCGGTGACCATCCTAGAAGAGAATTTGCCGGTCGGAGATGACTTGGATGAAGTGGGGTTCTGCGATTGGATCGTTGCAGCAAATATGGCCTCCAATGAGGACATCAGGAATGATTGCGGGTGCCGCTTGTACACATTTTTGGTCCTGTCTTCTTCGGTAGGAACAAGGTCTGTAAAGACGTGTCCGACAATTGTCAGGGGAGGAGATGATTGGGCGGCTAGAGCTCTGACACGCGGTTCGTCCTCCCATGGGATTCCGAGTGTGAGCCCATCCAGTTCGCCTTCTTGAGGCGGTTCATGAATAGCTTCCACGACAGCCTTGATTCCCATGGGCACCTTGTCATACGGTTCGTAACGTCCTATCAGCCAACCAAACCGTTGCATCCCTGTCCTTCGCCACGCGTTCAAGAATCGATCAACTATCTCCATTGACGCTATCTCCAAGTGATCTACCATCCGGAATGGCTGCGATTGAAGAGTGATTGCTGAAGGCTGACAGGTCGTGCATATACTAGCAGGCCAGGGTGGGTGGTTGCCTGCTGTGCAAGGAACCTTGACCTTGTAATCTAATGGATTGAGTGGTGGAAGTAAAGACGTGGCATCTGAAGAGGACTTCGGCGTGAGCTTTCGAATATGTGCATGGTATGAGAGGTGCTTGATCCCATTCTTTGTGTGATGTGTGGCGTCGTAGGGTTCCAAAGGCATGCAATAGTCGCACATTCCTTTGGGCCCGTGTTTGCAGAATTGGGCATCTCGTTGACGAGGGATCTTTCCATCGCGAGCCCTCCAATATGCATCAACTGGGTCTTCCTGTACCAATTCCCATGGTCGGCTTGTAGCAATGTCCTTCGAAGATGCTTGTGTTTTGCTCGAAGATGGTTGCGTCAACACGGCAGGATTTTCCTCCATGGACTTGTAATGCACAAAGACAAGATCACCATGACTTTGAAAAGGTCAAAATCTGGGATTGGATGGGGTTCACCGACACTCACTTGAGTCCAATGTTCTTCAGCGATCTCCCTTTCAGACTCAACAGAGGTGTTTCATTCCCGCGTGGCATATTAGATATTGTAAAACTCTGCTTATCCGCATTGACTGAGGTCTCTAGGATCTGCGATGACCTGATGAGATGGCATGTTTCGATGAATGAATATCGAAAAACAGACCTTTTCGAACAAGTCCATGATATCCGCGCCTGGTGACAGATCGAAACGAAAGTTGCCATCTTTCGACCTAACTCGAATGATCTGTAAGAGTTTCAGTATCTGTCACCTTGAAGAAAATACAAGGAATCCTCTTACCATGATGTCCAGTAGATGTGAAACTGAGCAAGGTTCGAAATGACGCGTACAGTGTACGCGTATGCTGAGTCATCTGACCGAACCAGTTCGGCACTGGTTTGGCTCACTTTGAATTCCGAATAGTTTACTTTCATTAGGAAATTCACCTCTCACCATCTGCTCAAGTTGATCCTATTCATCCAAGGTCCCTTCCCCGATGTTTCCTTGACTTTCTCGACCATAAACCAGGTTCATTGACGCGCTTTACTCGTTACAGAATGAATTTCCAACATAGACCAATTCGAGCCGGCAACTCAAACCGATTCAAGCTGTGGCGTTATGTCCTCTTCCGTTCACGCAATCTTGTTCTCGAATTGCGTATCACTCATTCATTCGTCCTCTGCGCCTATTATGCTCTACGGCGTGTCTACATCCCACCACACTGCAGCTCTGCATATGACAGCTGGTCTAGCACATATATTCTCTCGTGGACATGATATCTCGCCTTGAGAACATCAACGATTCAGCCACTTCTCCCATTGATCCCGAGCACTTGAACGCTGCGATTCAGGCAGAACTAAGCCGTTGGCAACATCTCGATTTTTCTTTCGATATGGACGAAAAGCAGCACAACGGATCTGAGTCTTCGACACCAGGTGGCTCTGGTCAAAGGTTGCGTACACCGTCGCAATCCCAGAATGTTCAGCCGCCAACTGCGGTAAGCGCATACCCCATATCACATGTCGCGTGCTGATCCATGTCTAGACTGAACAAGACGCGCTTCTCCTCACTCAATTTGCAGCAACAGTTGGCGGCTCACAGAATCCGTCATCGGACGCCAATTCATATGCAGCCCTCCTGCATTACTTGCAAAGCCAATCCACGTCCGCACCGCTTACGGCTCCTTCCTATCCTGTGGGAGGTCTCCCTAATGTTTATCAAAACACTGTTCTACCAACGCCCATGCCGGTGAACCCGACTCTATGGCAACAGCAACCATTTCAACCGCACCAGCATTCCAACTCACCTCAGCATATGCATCCTTTTGGTGCCGGACAGCCAGGAAGCATGCACCTCTCCAATCTCCACCTCCCACCGTTAGTATTGCCGCCGTACAATCCACAAAACACCAATCAAGGCGGTCCTACTCTCAGTCCTGGTTTGACAAATCCTAATCCTGGGCCTAGTCGCTCATCAACCGGTGCACATTCACAAGCCTCCGCTTCCTCACCATCGATGGACGATGAAGATGAAGCAACACAGACTGCGATAACTGAAGACAAACGAAGGCGGAACACCGCTGCATCAGGTCAGTGCATTACGAATATTACTCTATTCCTGACGCTAACCACCAGGATAACAACAGCACGCTTCCGTATAAAGAAGAAAATGCGGAATCTAAACCTGGAGCATACAGTCTCCGAGCTCTCTGGTCGAGCTGACACATTAGAACGCGAGGCGGCTGATCTTAGACGGGAAAACGGCTGGCTGAAGGAGATTGTGATGCTGAAAGGGAGTCGTCTAGCTGGGATTGACATTTCGCCGCACACGATACCAACCGCGGAATCATCTTCACAAGCACAAAAGCAAAGCACCGATATCCAGGACTCTCAGTCGCAGTCTGAAGGTAGCTCAGACGAGTATCAGCCTGGGAATGAGGGAAGAAATAAACGGAAGGGAAAGGGAAAGGAGAAGAAGTAGAGACTCACTGTCACACTTAGTGAACGATTTATGAATCCTCGTACGAAATTGTTACAGCCCTGCTTTTCAAATGCTTTCTAGATACTGATGTATTGGGTATATGTATAATACTTTGAACGAGACTCGTACATGAGCACTGGACACTAATACCACAGCGAGAACTTGAAGACGTGAACGTGATGATGTAATACTAACAAGCGTCCTTCCATGTCTTTCGGACGACCACCGTCTATCAATGTTGGCTTCAAAGTAACACCTCCCGATCGTGGCTCTTTCCCTCTTGATCACTATGGTACGGTTTTTGTCGAATTTCTCTGAATATTACTCATTTCTCTGCTTTAGGAGAGTGCAAGAACCAGATGACGCTGTATATGAACTGTCTTCAGAATAATTCGAGTACTTCTAGTGCTTGTCGACAACTGAGCAAGGACTACCTCGACTGCCGCATGCAAAAGTAACGAATACGAGATCCCAGGACTTGGTGCCAGTTACTGATTTGACCATACACAGAGGGCTGATGGAAAGAGATGAATGGAAGAACTTGGGGTTGGCTAACGTGGACAAGAAATCTGACCCCGAAGAGCGTAAAACAAGCTCAGAATAGCATATCGTGAAATATTCCTGCTCCGCAATACTGTACGTCGCACGGGAAACGTTGATGACCTGACTTTTTGAATCACGAACGTGCTTCGACCGATGACGGAAAGGGTGGCTGAACAACCTGGATACCAGCGAAAACCGTGAAGTGGCAGCACTGCCCGCAAGTTCCGTTCCTTTCTCCTATTCGCCTGCGGTCGATCAAATACATGAACGTTCGTTGACACAAACTCGTCTCATACTTACAACGCCGGTCAAACATATATACGCTGATGAAGATGTAACACGGGAAATCTTTTACTGCACGACCACATCTCATAGTATGCAGCCCCCCTCTCTCGTCCCACTGCTTCTACTCGCGCAGCTGGCCTTTGTCGCAGCAACTCCGGGACAAATCCCGTTTGTGAATAAGCCCTCGCGCTATTTTGATGTCCAGGTGTGGCACGCCGCTTTTGTTTTACCCCCGACTAATTCGACGTTCATAAGGCACATCGTGGAGGGAGAGGGAATATCGTTGAAAACACACTGCCAGCCTTCGCTTGGTAAATCTATCCGGCTCCTCGACCTGCAGAAGTCTCAAACCTGCTCAGGGCATTGATCGACGGCTCAACTACTCTTGAGTTGGACAACGGTATCACCAAAGTGGGTTTTTATCACCTTTTCCCGCTACTGCAGATCTGACGTGGCGCTCTCCAGGATGGCGTTGTGGTCGTCTGGCATGACGAAGACATCGTACCTAGGAAATGTCGGGACACCAAGCCTGCTGTACGTCTCTATATCAGTTGTCTCGTCCACGTTCGTTAACGGCGCACGCAGTTTGAGGATGATCCTGATTTTCCCTATGTCGGAAAGACGCTGGCAAACCTCACCCTCGCTCAGGTCAAGACACTGGATTGCGGCTCTCAACGGCAAATCGAGTTCCGTACGCCATCGTCACTATGATGTAGACGCTTCCCTTCTGAGAGATTTCTGACCTTCTAGCGCTACAGTTGACCTTCCCACTCACGAAAATATCAACGATGAAAGAAATCTTCGATTTCGTCGAATGTGCTGACCCCCAATATGATATACGGTGGAACATAGAGTCGAAAATTGATCCGGTGTTCCCCAATCGAACTAAGAGCGTCGGAGAATTCGTACAAAGGCAACACCAAGCATTCGTCGACAGCCCTTATCGCTTCCAGATAACTTATCAGAGTTTTGATTGGAGATCATTGGTCGTCATGAAGGTCAGTGTCCCCCATAAATAGATTGTTACTATCAACTGGAATGTGCTATAGGCTCTCGATCCTATGATAGCGACATCGGCGCTCATAGATATGTGATTATCACAGTTCGGTTCATCTAATATTTAGTCTGACCGCTCCCAATAGCGAGACTGCAGTTACGCCCGACAACAATACATCTTCGTGGCTTGCTGGGGTGCGGCTTGATGCATTTGATGGTTCTTTTGGGGAGCAAGTGGCGGCTGCAGCAAAGTCTATTGGCGCAGACATTCTCTCACCCGCTGATGTTGCCTCGCTTGATGTCGACGATCCAACAGAGCCGGGCTACATTCCGTTCACGACAAGGGATATGGTAGACAAGGCCCATGAACTCGGTATGCTGGTTGTGCCTTGGACCGTAAGTTTGTACCTCTACCAGCATTCACCAAGCTTAACTATTGTGCTAGGTCAATCGGCTGAATGTGGCGGAGAGGATTCTTGATTGGAACGTGGATGGTATTATCACGGATTACCCTAATATGATACGCCGTCTCGTTCAGCAGCGGGGACGGCATCATATTGCACCGAAGTTCCCAAAGAAGAGGGTATTGGAATGCCTGAGGCAACACATGGAACTCCAGAATCTATAATTTTATCTATTCAATATCGTCTGTATAGAAGTACCTGTAGCTTTGGAAATGTGGAATAATATGTAAAGTAGAAATGCGTTCACACTTATTAGTTGCGTTCGGCTGATCTATCTATCTATCGAAAGCACGGGCAAGTCCGGGACAAACTTGGACATAACAATACTCTCGTCCGTCACCGTTGCGCTCGTTCCACTCTACTTGTACTCATCATGGCTTCCGCACACGCCGTGAAAAAAGCTCTTAATCTGGCGCCGACCGTGCGCACACTCTCTTCTGGTGTTCCGGAAGCACCTTTGCTCAATCTTTCTGCTCGAGCTCCTGCCTCAGCCCACGGACACGGACATGGTCCTGGTCCTCGCGCTGACGTTCCTTCCCGATGGGCAGGTGGACTTCAAAGGACTTCGCAGTCATTGTCTTCAAAGACCTTTGTTACGGGTGCGTTGTATTATAAGGTAACTCGCTCTACTTCGAGGTTAACAGTTTTGTCTTTCAGCTCCGGCTACGAATGTATTCCAACCTCGTCTTCTTCACACCTCGGCCGTCGTCAAAGATGCCCCCGAAGTGCCAGACTTCTCCCCCTACCGCGCAAAGGACTCAGATTCAAACCGTACCTTTTCCTATGTCATGGTCGGCACCATGGGCGTCCTGTCGGCATCCGTCGCAAAATCCAGTGTCACTGAATTCTTAAAGACAATGTCCGCTTCCGCCGACGTGTTGGCTCTGGCCAAAGTGGAAGTTGACCTCAGCACCATTCCGGAGGGCAAGAACGTCATCATCAAATGGCGAGGAAAACCCGTCTTCATCCGACACAGAACTCAGAGCGAAATTGAAGAAGCACGTTCTGCCGACTGGAAGTCTTTCCGGGACCCCCAGAGTGACGAGGAACGGACCAAGAAGCCTGAGTGGCTGGTGATGTTGGGTGTCTGCACTCATTTAGGCTGTGTGCCTATTGGTGAAGCTGGCGACTTCGGAGGATGGTGCGTCTAGATTTCCATCCATTCCTTTTTATTCACTGACATTCTTCGCTAGGTTCTGCCCTTGCCACGGTTCTCACTATGACATTTGTGAGCGATGTGCTTTTTTTTATCTCGGCCTCCCATAGCTTACCATGTCTTTTCTAGCCGGTCGTGCGCGTAAGGGACCTGCTCCTGTGAGTAACTTGGAATTTCGCGTTTAGCCGCCCTGACATATGCCACTATCCAGCTCAACCTCGAAATCCCTGAGCATGAGTTCAACGACGCGGAAGGAAAGCTTGTCATCGGATAAGTTTGGATGATTCGATAGAGCGCACGTTCCTGACTGTGATTTTCTATGGCAGTAGAAATAGAGGCAAATTTCTATAATTCTATATGACTACCGGGGATTTTAAAGTTAAATCCAGCCAAGACTTTCATTGCTCCCGTCTATGGAGCTTCCAATTCGGCCGATTGCCTAGGTCTCGACGTTTCAACGATATTCGAAGTCATGCACGATAGGGATTCTAGAAAACGTCCTGAGGTTCTCTGGACCTCTGGTTGATAAGACATCAGTCCTCTCCAAAATTGCGCCATTATCACTTAGTTTGTTTGCCTTATGGAAGTCCATGGTAATTGCCTACGGCAAACACGTCCTTATCACTGGCCTTATAATAACTGACACTAAAGCCACTTGGATCACCGGTTCTATTCTATAACTATCACGAGATATGGCGCCTAGTGTCGGTAAGGTCGCAGAAGCTCCTCAGAACTGGACACTATGGCAGAAGTTTAAGACCTACATATGGGATGCTGATGCGCACTTGAAGACGCCGTTCGAGAGGAAGTTGGTGCGGAAGGTGAGTGTCATCTATGTATCTGTAGATAGTTCTCAGCTGACGCGTTGCGCAGCTCGACTTCGGGATTCTGGTCGTGGCATGCCTTGGATTCTTTATGCGATACTTGGACGCTGCAAACCTTGCAAATGCCTACGTTTCCGGGTATTCTTCTGTGTTCCAGCATATATACGCTTCATTGCTGATATAAATGGGTGCAGTATGAAAGAAGATTTGAATATCACCGGAAATGAATACACATATGTATGTCGCAGGCTTGCAAATTCAACGAGTAACTTATCTCTGTCCGTAGATGGGCACATGCTACACAATTGCATACGCCATCTTCCAGATACCAGGTACTCTGATAGTGACACGCGTTCGGCCGTCGATATACCTCTTCATTTGTGAGATTGGATGGGGTTAGAGTCATACCAATTTCTATTTCAAACATGGTGCTGAGGCCTTAGTACTTGTTTTCAGGAGCATTCACTTTTGCTCAAGCAGGAGCTAAGAACTCCAATCAAATGTACGCTTTCCGGTTTTGCGTAGGAGCTTTTGAGGCATCATTTTTTCCATCTATTTTGTGTGAGCAGCAGTCATATTTGCTCGAAGCTCCAGGACTAACTTGCTGCCGGATGTATAGATCTCATGGGTTCATGGTATAACAAGCATGAACTAGCCAAGCGTTCGGCAATCTTTCACCTCTGCGGTGAGAACCAGTCTTCTGCTACTCAAGCTCTAGGTCCGACCAGATTTGTCTTACAGGTTCTCTGGGTTCTTCATTTGGGGGTTACCTTCAAGCAGCTGTATACACAACATTAAATGGTGCACATGGCATTCGTGCGTCAATATCCACTTCCTTAATACACACCAGCTAAAATCACTTTTGGTTTCGTAAAGCGGGATGGAGGTAATTCAGTCGCATTACGCTTGGTAGTTCGGCACTTACAGTCAATATATAAATACATAGGTGGCTCTACATAGTCTGTGGATGTATGACTATTCCCTGTGGTGTAGCCTTGTTGTTCATCCTGCCGGATTTGCCATCAAACACTCGGGCTTGGTATCTCACAAAAGAGGAGAAAGGATATGCACTAGAGAGAGCAATAGGACTGGGAAAGGTCAATTTCACAAATGGTTGTGAATGATGGATAGCTGAAGTAATCCCTCAGGCGCAACCTGGCGAAAAGAGACTTAACTTGGATCTCATTAAGCGTATGCTTTGCTCGTGGAGTGAGTCTCGCGGAAACTTGCTCGGCTCAGGGAGTGATATCGTCGTCAGGATGGTACGGTCTGGTCCTCGGATACACGATCTATGGAACCTCTTGTCAAGCAACCGGCTTCTTTGGAATCTGGATGAGTAAGTCAAAGTCATGATTCCCTAACGTATCGCCGCTGGAATCAGACCGGCAGAGGCGGCAGGATACAGCGTCGTGGACCGAAATGTCATTCCTTCCTGTCAAAATCTCATATCCGCATTCTGCATCTTCCTGTGGGGTTTTGGAAGTGACCTCACTGGGTCAAGATTCGCTTTTGTCTTTGGTCCGCTAGCCTACGGATTGATTCCGAACGGCATCTTGGCCTTCTGGCCGGGATCCAGAGAGTTGAAGCTCTTCGCGTTCATGACTGGGGTGAATTGATACTTATTATCCAATATAATGATGTTCTGACCGTTATCTTTGCTTGGGAGGGTGTACAACTCATGACAGCTGTTTTTTACAGTTGGGCCAATGAACTATTGGCAGATGATAATGACTGTGAGTCGTGTCTCTCGTTGCATAAACATTTTGAAATTGATGGCCTTTAGTACGAGCTTTGACGATATCGTCTATGAATGGTTTCCAGTACTCGGTGTCTGCGTGGTTGCCTATAATCATATTCCCTCAGACAATGTCCGTGTTCCTCTTCCCTATTACGTCCTTCTACTCATGCATGGTATCACAGGGCTCCAGAGTACGTCCAGATTCTAGTGATTGCGACCGAGAGCCAATGCTGATGACCTCTACATAGTTTCCGAAGAGGCTTCCCTGCAACTTTTGCTTTTGTCATTGCTGGCCTTGTACATAGGTTTCTAGTCCGCTTCACGATCCTTCTGATCTACTTTCCAGATAACCATCGTAATCATCAAGCTCCTTGTCGACAGGGATGCCAGAAGGGCTACGTTGTTAGATGAAAAAGCTTCCGTCCCAGGAGACAAAGATTCTCAGGACTCGAAGACTGAGGACGTCGAACGCTTGTCGAAGAAAGCAGATTATGATACTGTGAAGCCTTGATTCCTTGCTGACACTATACAATGTACATAACACCTTGTGTCGTTTCTTCCTCCCTCTCGTAAATATATCAAACCTGTGGATGGGACTTTTACTAGAGCATTCATGCATAAACATCACCACATGGTAATTTCGCATTACACATCGGCGCGGCCGCGCGGGCGTTGATAGCAAAATGGTCCAGCGGATATAAAGTCTCAGGACGTCTGAGTAACTACTACATCACCAACCAACCATGGCAAAGTTGGAACTCTTGACGACTCAATCTCTCCTCAACGCTTTTTCCCTCAATGGGCTCTATATGATAGGATATGGCTGGATTTTTGGCACGTGTAAGTTTACCACTTCGATATCTTGTCTGTCGGGCTAAAACCAGCTCATACTCACAGCTCTTTGGGTCACATTCTTTGGAGGTACGCGAACACTATCTTTAGGACCGTCGGTATACTTAAACACTCCTTAAAGGAGTCATCGCGTACAGGGCACTCCGTGAGTCGAGCCAAATGCCAGGAATCCCAACCAGCGCTGACTCTACCATCACTCAGCGCGACAACAATTTGGAGCACTGCAGCATCGAGTTTTCCCAATTTACTTCTTCCAATCCATTCTCATTGGGTCTGGCCTGCTTGTGCTTTGGATTTCCTCCCATCCCGATGTAATCACCCACATTCAACGTCCATTGGTTGCTGATGTTGCCCAAGCGTACACCTTGGCGTCTGTCATACTTGCTCAAAGCATCAATTACTTTGTTATTGGGCCTATGACTAGCAAGTGAGTAGAGGGAGCTTTATCGCACTTCTTTAACTGACTATTGGGCCCCAGGACAATGTTCCAAAGGCACAAACTGGAGAAAGAGGAAGGGAAGGCCTATAATGAGCCTGGGGTGTGTGTTCGTTGGCATTCTCTCCTTTAACAGTGTTGACGTTGCAAATGGCAGGTGTCTGAACAAATGAAGGCACTTAACCGCAAGTTTGGCTCCCTGCATGGAATCAGCTCCCTTTTGAACCTGTACGCAGTCATTGCTTTGGGATTCCATGGCTTGTGGATCGGCAATTCTGGTGTTAAAGGATATTGAGCGAACGTCTGTAGTTGCTGTCAGCTGTTTTGATTTTGTACTGACTGAAAAATACAACGAGGCGTATGTCGAGCAAACAGTATAATATGACGGTGGAGACCTCGTAGGTATCAATAATACAATCATGCCCCCACCGATTCCATTTCCGGGATGTATCCTTCCCTAAGACTTCTTTCCAGCCGTCTGATCTCCTCTATGCTCTTCGCCTGAGCAATAGCCGCCTTGACTTTTTCTGCATCTTCCCTTGTCATCAACCTGCCTGCCTTTGCAGTGGGAGCTGCTGGCCTTGGTTCATCGATGGTAAGTGTGGCTTTCGAAGATTGGGTCGAAACAGCTGTCGACAACGTAGTTGCGAGTGCCGTGGGCAAACCATCTACTGTTACAAACAACTGCTTTCCCTGTGCCCTTTCCTGCGAACACGATAAACCGAACCGCTCAGTCGTGTGACGACGCCATAGACAGGTGGCTGGCGCACCTTGTCTCGAATTCTCTGAAAGTCCAAAACTCTTAGCCCCGGTAATCTCCAGGCAAGCCACTCGCGATACCATTTTTTCTCCCTGACGGGGTTGCCCATCAACGATAAATATTTGAGATGTTTGAGTTCCTTCAGCGGTCCGAGGTCTCCCAACTCAGATATGTTGTTGTTAGTGAGGACTAGGGTGGTGAGATTGGGCACAGAGAGGTGTATGGAGGGCGAAATCGCGGAAACTCTGTTATTGGCGAGAAAAAGGGTGTGAAGTCGTTTGAGTAAAGGCAGGTTGCCCAGCGTTGTTATCGAGTTATCTGTAAGATCTATAGCATCATGTTGGTCCTAGAGAATGCGCGATGAGACGAAATTCTACAGAAAAAGAATGAGAAAGACGCGTACTCTGGTGACACCAAGATTTTCGATGGCAGGAATTTTATAGCCTTTGAGCAAACTGTAAGAATGAAGCAGAAGAGGAGACGTATTTGCTCACCTCGGAGGTCAAGCTGTCTTTCTTTTGAGGGATTGAGAGCCGAGGGCGCCTGGGCAAGGAGCTCTGGGGTGAGCTTCATGCTGGATTTTGGGACAAGGACGAGGAGGAGGCCCAAGTTGAAGTTGGGAAAATGCAAACTTTGCCACGCGTGTCGGTCGAAAGGGGCTGGCCTTGCGCTATCCCTCTTCCCTCTACTACTACATTGGCCATGAAACCCATTCACCAGCGATTTAATCTGTCAGTCTCTGTGCTACTTGTCTACTTGCTTCTCTTCTGATGCAGTTTCCAGTTATTCCGACTCCAATGATGCCTACATCTTTGTCCCCATTGGCGAGTCAGTCGCTGCACAGTCACTCACTATTCATCGAAACACTGGCGACATTGTTCTGAACCGTATGTTTCTCTGGAAAGTATGGAATGGCTTATCATACACACCATGCAGCTCCTCAAACTACCCACCCGTATAATGCTCGTCGGTCCGGAAAGTCAGTGTATGGAATCATGGGTATCATATCCCTGACGTTATGTGCGTGTTGTCTTTGCTCCACTTCTTCTCTCACTGAGTGCATCTTCATGCAGCTGAATATGTCGTCATAATCACTGGACGTGAATCCCTTGGAAGTATAATGGGAAACGATGTTTACAGAGCATCCGACTTCGACATCCTCCCGTTGAACCCTAATGTCAACGTCTACAACCCTCCTCACCCGGTCGAGGCTCATTTACTAGCATTGCTAAGATCTCATTTGAATGGAGGCGTTTTCATTTTCAGCTATGGATGGGATACGACGCGGCGGTTACAAGCGCAACATGAAAGCCAAGAGAAGGATGTGAGCAGGGCTCTTTGGGAAGCGGTATGTCGACCCTTGCATACTCTACAAGCATAGACTTACGCTCGGACAGGCAGATGACCGGTTTTTTTGGAACAGGTAAAAAGCCCGTTTCAACATCAACACGTTTCTTTCTAAGCGGACCAACATTCGCCAGGTTTCTACAGACGCGGTTAATAGAGGCCAGTGGCAAACAAGACGTACGTGACGTCCACCTCTTCACCTGCCTCCGCTGATCTTGAGCCTCAGTTGAGTGGCTACATCCTTCCCGTTATTTATGGCAGTCAGTCATATTATTCATTTTGGAGCCTCGTGCTATCGCCTGACGTCTACCCAAGCCTTCGATATCCGCCCAGTATTTATGCATGGCACACGTATGGAACTTTGCCTCATTAGCCGACGTTCACGTTTCCGCTCTGGCACGCGATATTTCCGCCGAGGCATTGACCACGAAGGTCATGTCGCCAACTTCAACGAATCAGAACAAATACTATTGGTCGAAAACCAAAACCTTCTAGGTTCACAACGCTCCTCAAACGACTACGCCCACAAATTCAGCTTTGTCCAGATTCGAGGAAGTGTTCCTCTCTTCTGGGCGGAAATTAACACGTTAAGGTACAAGCCCGACTTACAAATTATGGACCTGTCCAATACAGTATGTAAACACCCTTCTCAGCTTTTGAAGAAGCTCACGGATCCTTCCACCACCAGCCTGACGTAGTGAAGATGCATTTACTTGAGCAAAACGCCATTTACGGTCTTCAAACTCTCGTCAACCTCGTCAACCATAAAGGGCATGAACGTCCGGTCAAGGAGGCCTATGAGCGTCATGTGGAACAGGTTCGTTCAGTTGGAGTGTCGGAGGTGAATTGTAATAACGTTAATGAAATAGCTCAATTTACCTCAAGTCCGTTATCAATACTTTGACTTCCATACCGAGTGCAAAAACATGCGTTGGGATCGAATAAGTGTTCTAGTGGATAAGGTTCAAGACGACTTGCAGAAATATGGGTAAGCACGGATGGTTTGTGTATCCAAAATTATTGTCGTTAACCCATTCCAGATATCTGCATGTCAGTGCCGACCAGCCAACTCCAGTCAAAATGCAAATGGGTGTTGTACGGACGAATTGCATGGATAACCTCGATCGCACCAGTGTCGTACAGGCTGCGCTGGCCAAGTACACCTTAAACAAGCAGCTCCAGGAGATAGGTATCCTGTCAAAGGAAAGGGGTGTTGATGATGTCGAGGCGTTGAGCAAGGATTTCCGTGAGAGTAAGTCGACCCAATTTATGCAGACGAAGATGGTCCTGATTCTTCTTTCAGTGTGGGCTGACCACGCTGACTCCATATCCAAGGCTTACGCCGGATCTGGCGCGCTCAAGTCTGATTTCACCCGCACCAACAAACGCACCCAGAAGGGTGTTCTTGAAGATGGTGTCAAGTCTGTTTTGAGATACCTGAAAAACAACCACTTTGACGGTGCCCGACAAGTACGTGCTGAAATTTCACAATCACGAGAGGCCTGGCTCACGTTTCCGCTCAGGACGCCTTCGACTTGGTGACTGGCGCATGGCTACCGAGGAAGACTCCTTCAAGTGCCTTGTTCTTGATTACCGATACCAGATCGCTTGTTGTTCGTTCGGTGGGTGTCGCCTAGGTCGAACTCTGAAGCACGCCTAACGATCAACAAATAGATGCCTGCCATTGCTTTTTTCTCTGGGTTCATGATCTGTGCAGGCTTGACGCTACCCCGTACATCAGGTTCGTCTTTGTGTTATTCAAGCATTGTCCTTTCTTTGATGTGCAATTCAGACTACTCTCTTTTCTATTACTTCCTTTTATGGTTCATCTTACTGGCTTTATCTCTCACATTCATCATTGCTCACGGAATTCTCTACGTATCCTGGCCCCGACTGATACCGCTCAATGACGCGGTATACTACAACGGTCCCGGCTATCGCTCTGCTCGTCATGGTATGGGTGTGGGAGGAAAGTTGGGCACGATGGTTGGTAAACGCACCAATTGGATACCTCGCGTTCAAAGCAAAGTCGAAGAGGGAGCGATTCCTCTAACTGATTCAACCAAGAAGAGGGTAGATTAATAGTGTACTCGATACTTCTTTGTACATAGACTTTACTGGATATATATGGGCTAACTGGGACTTCCCTGCATGCTGAGTTACTTACGTTGAACAGCAGAGTGGGAAAGGAGTGATGTACCATGGACCATGGACCAAATCACGGATGAGGAAGGTAAAATTTATTTTTCACGCGTCCGTTCTTTATCCCTCATTCACCCCATCTCCTCACAAAAACGATGACCAAGGGTACCAAGAGAGGCTCCCCCGGCGCTGATGACGAGAAAAACCCTCTACAGACTGCCGAGCTTTCTGATGAAGATGCCCAAAAGCTAGACAATATCCGCAAGGATATTCAACGCGCAGAGTTAATCCTCGGTTCGTTTCATTTTTTTTCGCACCACTTTTTGTGGTTCCTGATATTTTTTCTTCTCTAGAGAGGGATGCTCAAAAGAAGCTCGTGCCTGTCTACGAAAGACGTCGTGAAGTCCTCAAAACAATTCCAAAGTTTTGGCCCATCGCGCTCCTGAACCACTCGCTCTTCGCCATCCACGCTCAGCACAGTGCTGACCAACTTGCTTTGAGCTATCTCGAAGACGTGTGGATCGTCCGTGACCCACAGGAACTAAGATGCTACACCATCGAATTTGTGAGTTGGATTCTTTGATGCTATGCTGATGATGAACCTGCCGTTACTCATAAAACCTTACACAGCACTTTAAAGAGAACCCTCATTTTACGGACTCTGTGTTGAAAAAGGAATATAAATATGTTCCACCTCCAGCTGCTGCTGATGAAAAACCTGATGAAGACGGCATCACACCATCGATGCTCGACTTTTCATGGGAGCGGGACGTAAAGCCTTCGGTTAGTTGTTGATTGCACATGCTGTATGCATGGAATGCTGATGATCTGCTGCGGGAATAGGCCATTAAAATAAACTGGAAAGATGCCGACAAAGCGCTGACCAAGTTGTATCCCCGTGAGGCTGGCGGCGGAGACGACGAAGATGAAGAAGAACCTGTCGATTCCGGAAGCTTCTTCAACTTCTTTGAGCAAGAATCTGACCTTTACGAGGTGAGCCGCATAATAGCCACAGACACTGATCAGATGGTTAAAAATACTTGACAGATTGGATTGAACATTGCCAATGAAATTTTCCCAGAGGCCATTGACTATTTCCTTGGACAAGCTGGCGGTGAGGAATTGGATTCGGATGACGAAGAAGATGATGATGACGAGGATGCTGAAATCGACCTCGAGAAACCGAAAACGAAGAAGCAGAGAGTTTAAAATTGGTTGTCAGGGCATACATACTGTACGTACATCAGGAGTTGTTTGGTATGCTCCACTAAGGAGCGTGACTTGGAGTACTATTAATATTTAATGGAATCTATCTGCACGCTGTCGATCTTTCTTTTCAACCATCATGTTGTCTTCCGCGCTGCTTTCGCTCGCTGCAGCATCCCTCGTTTCAGCCAACAAACTGCAGCATGCTGCGCGTCAAGCCGCCTCTTCTGCACCCAGTGCTCCAGTAGCATCCTCAACACCTCCGTCTGCGTCAACTCAGGCTACGCTTACTTTTCAATTGGCTTCGACAAATCCCACTGCGGTTCCATTATCATCCATTGTCGCGAGTCAAGCATCTAGCCCTACCATTCCTCTTCCGTCAACTTATCCAGCCGGATCTACTCCGACTGTCGTTTCAAACGCGCCAGCTCTTCCAAATGGTTGACTTCATTCTTGACGTATTCCATTCTTGAACGGCGTTTACTGACCGTTTCATCAGCTGCTTTGCTCAACCCCAAAAGTTACCCAAGTCTGGATGTCAAGCCGCCTACGGATTCACCCGAAGTGCAGCAATGGAAGCAAGAGGTAGCAAATTCGGGTATCCAAATTCCCAACATTCCTCCCACTGTTGCAGGCAAGTGGTGGTTGATTTTCAGTGAATGATCCTCGGAGTTAACCCTGAGTTGCCATTTTAGGTGGATGCCCAGCCAATCCAGACGCGGTCAAGGACACATCTCGCTGTTGGTGGACTTGTGGAGGATGCACTCAGCCCAGTGATATTTCGGACTGCCCGGCCAAGGTGTGTTATTACACGATTTATTAGCGTGCTTACGATTCATTACTTATCTGAATTAGAGCCACTGGGGACTTACTTGTATGTATTCCGAAGTACTCTACCTTGGAAGTAGCCTATCTGACGTTTCTCTCGGTAACTCTTCGCTCAGACGACGACGGACCCTCGTTCTATACGCCAAACCTGATGACATACCTTGGCGAGCAAAACCTCAAAGCGACCTTTTTCGTTGTCGGTTCACGATGTATCTCCTTCCCCGCAATCTTGCAAGCGGAATACATGGCCGGGCACCAGATTGGGGTCCATACATGGAGTCACCCGGCATTGACGACTTTGACAAACGATGAAATTATCGCCGAGTTAGGTTGGACTCGGAAGGTTATCAAGGATATTTTGGGTGTCACTCCCAATACGATGCGTCCGCCTTACGGCGATATTGAGTAAGTGCTACCTAAACATCACGGGAAGTAAGATTCTCATTACCGATTAGCAACCGCGTACGGGCTATCTCCCGCGCGATGGGTGAGTTAAACTATACTCGTTATTTCCAAACTCGCTTTGAACTCTCGGATGCTAGGTCTTACACCGGTGATGTGGACGAGGCAAGATGCTTTACACACATTTGATACCGACGGTGAGTCCAGCTCTCGTACGCGTTCCAGTCTCATACTGATTCCTTGTAGACTTCAATGTCCACAACGGCATGACCTCTGCCCCGCAAGTACTCAACAACTGGAACGCGATCCTGGGGAACGCGTCCCAACTGGACCACGGTTTTATTGTGCTGGAGCACGATCTGTTCGAAGAGACGGTTGAACTCGCAACCGGATATATCCTCCCTGATGCCTTGAAACGGGGTATCACGATGGAACCTGTCGTCACCTGCTTGAACAAACCGCTGAACGACGCCTATGTGGAGCTGAACGATAACAAAACTAATCCACCGCCCGTGTCCGGTATGATATCGTGTTCTCCAAAAATGCGAACAGCGGCTAAATGATATTGTAGCGAGTAACGTAGCTACGCTTTCTTCGGGTGCACCCGGTTCAGCTCAAGCTACTGGTGCAGCGGGACGAAACGGCGCTGTTCAAAACGCTGCCTCCGGTGGATCAGTTGCCATGCTGGCATGTGCAGCGACTTTCGTACTGACTCTTTCTTGGCTGTAAAACCCGGACCGAACATCACAAGGACTTGTAGTTGTTATCGTATTGAACTGTATGCAATGTTCATTCCTTATCCCTGTCTTTCCTTTTGTATACTTGTCGATATTTGTTTCTTTGCTTTGTTTTTTGATCCCCCCGCATTCCAGACGCGAATATAGGTGTGCCTATGATATCCACTTCTACCCTCCTATATCTTATACCCATTGCAATCCATTTTTGAATTTGGACTCACGTACTTTATTCTACATTCAGTGTAACTTCATGAATGAAACTAGAGGTCTCGGACAGCAATTATGCACATCTTGATGGCATAATCTTGTTTGCTACCTGAGCTACTCGAAGGCTACGGAAGGAATTCAAGCGAACACAGGCGAGATTCATACATCAACGAACTTTAGGCCAACTTCATCACTCTGTATCCTTCACCGATACGCGTGCGGCGTGCGATCTCAAGCCGCGGCTTGCGTGAGTTAAAGATCCCTCAGAGGTGATTCGTGAACGCACTTGACATCTAGCTCCTAAGTACGCACGATGCATTTCTGAGCTCGGACGTAGACACTTGGAGGAAGCATAATCACAATGTAATTGTCTAAGGAGAGATAAATCATGGTGTAGAGTAAGCTAATAAAATCATGGATAAGACATAGCTACAGCTGAGGAAACGACAGGAAATATGGGATGTGCTAAATGGGATGGAGGGTGAATGTGTCGCTGGAAGGATGAGGGTTGTGAGTCCTCTAGTCGGAGAATGATGTTCATGAGTGGTGTGGAGAGGGAGAGGATGAATAGGTACAAAGGGCGACACTCCTAGGGAATGGGCGAGTCCGAGAAAAAGTGTACCGTACAAACACAGAGAACCAGTCATCGAGGCACTGACGGTATAAACACAGACAAGAAAACAGGAGTGGAGCATGCATCTAGTAGGGTATAATGGTTGATTGAAAGCCCAAAAGAGAAAAGAGTGCCCAAAGACATTAACAATAAAAAGAATGAACAAGAAGGAAAAATAGGTAATAATATAACAAGAAAGTACAGTGGTGCTATCACATATTCTAGAAACCCTCGATGTGCAGCCTCACGGCTGCGACAGCGAAGTATGCGTCCATGAGCCGAGGAAGAGGAAGTCTATGAAGTGCTGAAATATAAGTCCTGGCCCGGAAACGAAGAGCAACGCTCAAACCCGAAAGTGCTAAAGGTCGTCACCATTCATCACAGGGGCCATCGGATTCGGTGATCTTTAACCATTCGTGGTCGACCATGTCTCGTGCCGAGGCACGGTGTTTGAAGTCGATGACCAACATGGGCAGCAAAAAGTCGCAGAGGGCTTGAGAGTCCTCTTCGGTAAACAAATACTTCTCGATCATAACTCGTTTGAGTGGCCAAGGTTTCAAAGTCTTAATGTAGCGGAGGTTGCCTAGCGAAAGAATGGGTGCTATTGAAGTTGGCAGGAGAATGAGGAAACATACCTTGATGGTCGAACAAGTCGCGGCTGTATTTGCCACCCATCTTAGCTT
This sequence comes from Moniliophthora roreri, assembly GCA_001466705.2. Taxonomy (NCBI): domain Eukaryota; kingdom Fungi; phylum Basidiomycota; class Agaricomycetes; order Agaricales; family Marasmiaceae; genus Moniliophthora; species Moniliophthora roreri. The sequence continues at coordinate 1,902,853 of LATX02000001.1, read as the reverse complement.
CTAGGGCATAGTCACCAAGAAGCTCAATGATCTGAGCCATATGATCATCGTCCTTGGTGAACAACTCTCCTTGACCTTGAGGATCAAACAGATATTCTCCGGCTAACAGTTCAAACACCTACGGAAAAGTCGGTAACGCGTTCGACGTAGCAGGAAGCAAGGATACTTACGACACAGGCCACACTCCAAATATCTGCAGTTGTATTCCAGTCCTTTCTTCCGACAATAGCCTCAGGCGCCCGGTACTGCCTGGTCTGAATTTCCTCAGTGTAGTGCTTCTTCGACGGCGTAGCATTCCCGAGATCCGCAATCTTTATTAAAACCGGTGGTGGGAAGTGCGTGGAACGAGGTATAGTCAAAGGATATGGGACAGGCGTAGAATCAGTGGTAGGAACATTGTTAGTGGGAGGAGGAACAGCTACAGGTTTCGTATAGCTGAATGGTATTGGGGAGGCATCGTTGGGTGACGGAGGAGGGGCGTTTGGTGATGCTGTGGGTGTAACGTCTATATTGGTTGCGGTGGGAATGATAACTTTGGGTCCCGATAATCTAGCTTTTGTCCGAGAACTACTCTTCTGAGGTGTAACATCCGAATCTGCTGCTGGACGATCATTAGGCGGTGGGTGTTTGTGCACGTGCGCAGAAAGTTGTGATGTGTGGTGTGAAGGCGACGTTCGCGTAGCTGTGCCGGAGGAGGCACGCGGAGCAGTCTGTGATAGAAGTGAGGGATTGTTCCCATTCGAAGGTCTGTTTATTGGCTTGACGGCAAACTCGGATTTGTTGATTGAGGAACTCCCAGATCTGGACTCTGGTGCCTTTGGTATCTCTGATCGAACGGTTCCTGATGGCGAAGGTCTGGCAACCGTTGCAGTTGCGGACGAGCTCTCGGACTTGGATGTATCGGAGCTCCCTGTACCACTACTACCCGCTATACGGAAATAGTCTTCACCTTCCTCCTCGCCATCCGCTCTTACAGCAGTCGATACGACCACCGCTGGTGCCGGTGCTGCCAGACCTGGGTCCTTCCACGACCCAGATACCCCAGAATGAGATCGAGACTGTGGCTGCGCGCTACGGTCAGGTTTCGACTCGTCTCTAGAGGAAGATGATTTGTATGACGAGCCAAGTGAGAAAGAGATCGTATCTTTCCACGATGACTGCTTCGATACTTTGTCCATCCAGGATGTCGATAGCCCCTGTGAACTTTCTTTCTCCTTGCCCTTTGACTTCTTCATTGGCAGACCAACGCGTTCGGAACCAGCGTGATCGGCAATGGGAGGAAGTACATGGACTCTGGAGTCGGGGATCTTTCGTGGCATCGTCAAGACGCTGCCTATGGCGGTGCCGAGTGAATGTGAAAGGGACGTGGGTGGTGTACTATAGTTGCTGCTAGAGCCTGCGCCAGCAGAATGTGATGAAGTCATGGACGATGAAGATGAGGACGTGGAGGGTGAATTGTTGGGATCACCATTAGGCTGTGGGGGAGAATGAGGCGTGATCTTGCTGGGGTTGACATTGGGAGTCGATTTACTCGTCTGGAGTTTTTCATTGGCCGGGTTGGTCATAGACAGTCCACTGGGTACCTTCGGAGCGCTAGAGCTCAATTTGGGCCCATTTGCAGTGACATTACTAGCGCTTGATAGCCGCGTCATATGCATTTGTGCAATATAGCTACTAGCGGCGCTATTTGGGCCACTGCCGCTACCAGCACTGGCACCAAGACTCATGCTGAAGCTTCCGTGACCATGCGCACCCGCACTTCGCCCAGGGCTAGACAGAGGTTGTGACTCGAAAATCTGGACCTGGCGGCGAGAACCACGCTGGTTAAGAGGAATAGTAACGCCGGTCCGGGATTTGTTGGGTAAAGGTACACCCACGCGACGAGATGTGGGAGATGGACTCTGTAATAATTCGTTATAGATGTGAGCCTCGATGTCGGGGATTGATATTACTATAATAAGTAGTGGTTAAGCTCGTACGAGTCATAGCGGCAATGCGAATCAGGTACTCACGTATGTTCTCCGGCTTTATATCAGTGTGTACTAGGTCGCACTCATCGTGAAGATATTGGAGACCAAGAAGAACTTGCCTGGCAATGAGTTTAACAAGAGATCGAGGAACACCCTTTTTACGGTTCCGCTCAATCAGAGCCAGTAAATTCTCCCCCAAAGGTTCGAAGACGATGCAAATATGTTGAGCTTCGGGGCCTTGGTGAGAGAATGAATCAAGGAAGGAAACAATGTACTGCCTTCCGGGATGCGTGGGTGAAAAGGAAGCGACTTTGGAGAGAAGCTTGATTTCATCTCTAGCTGTTTCTGCATATCGACCTGCAGACTTGACGACCTTGAGCGCTGAATGACAGCTTAAACTAGAAAAGTATGATTGTGAGAAGATGTGATGAGGAACAAAGGGGAAAAAGTGAAACTTACTGTGCGTCCTTCACGAGCCATACTGTCGAAAAATGACCCCATCTACGATAATGATGCAAGATTACGTGCGATGAGCAGCAGAAAAATTGCACAAGTACTCACCCTAGTTTCCTTATGACACGATATCGACCATTCTTGAATGTATCCCCAACCTTAACTTGAAGATAACCACCAGCATTGTAATCGGCAGGAGATTCTTCATCCTTTGAGGGAGTGTCTTCGACGGGGAGAATCTTGGGACCGTTTGCGGTGACGACGTACTGATACTTTGCGCAAGCAAGCTTATTTGCCATCTGGGGGGAGCCTGCAGAGGGTGCAGCAGACCGTGCTCTGCGCCGACGACGAACGGGTTGAACTGGAGTTGATTGGACCAAACGAACAAAATTTGTCAGCCAAGGGAGATAGATAATAGATACGGCTCCGCTCATTGTGTGACACATTCGGTGACACTGATTGGAAGTCGGACTTGCCTGCACCGGCTATACCAATGAGTCCAATCCCGTCTCGTCCACGCATACCGCATGTTCCAACTGCATGCTCTACCTGCTCATCTCCCCTCGAATTTCCAGTCCCAGACCCTCAGCCAAGTTCAGGAACTCTCCTTCAAATTCAATGTTTTTCCTGTCGCTCGACCTTTTCTCATGCCTTCTATCCGACTCAAGTTCCTGCTCAGGTCTACCGTCCTAATGGTTCAGCCGGCTCTTCATCAAATACTGGACCCCCACCATTACCACAGCGAAAGGGAAGAAAGATAGGCACACAGGAGCGCCCGCTAGAGACTGGGTACTATGATATTCTGGGTGTAGATGTTCAAGCCACAACGGACGAGATTAAGAAGGCGTATCGTGAGTTTGGGTGATTTTATAGTGTCATTATATACTAAATGAAGAGTACCATCCAGGTCGTCTGGCAATCAAACACCACCCGGATAAGAACCCTGATGATCCCCAAGCTGAAGAACGATTCAAAGCAATTGCGATTGCTTACCAGACTCTGTCTGATCCCGCGCTCCGCAAGAAATACAACGAGTTTGGTCCAAAGGAGTCAGCGCCGGAAGGCGGATATGTCGATCCTGAAGAAGTGTTCTCTGCAATCTTTGGTGGAGAACGGTTCATTCCCATCATCGGACAGATTAGTCTGGCTCGTGATATGAAGGCGGCTTTACAGGAGGCCGAGGAGGCAGAAGCAGAAGGCGATGGTAAAAAACTCAAGGATGCAAAAGGTCGGGAAATTCTCAGCGAAGAGGAAAAGGCAAAGAAGGAAGAAAGGGATAAGAAGAAGGCCGCAGAGGTATGCAGCTCTAGTATTCAATCACGATTACAGTTATGCTGATTAAAATCTCAGAAAGCAGCTGCGCGTGCTGAACGTATCAATAAATTGGTAGAGAACTTGGAGCGCAAGCTCAGCATCTTTACGGAATCCGCGACGGGAGTTGACGATCGGGACGTAACAAGAAGTTGGAGAACTATATGTGAGCTCGAAGCAGAGTGCGCATTTTAGTGACCTGTGCTGCAGGCTCTTCAACTGACTATTATATCAAGGGACCTCTCACATGAATCGTATGGCGCCGATCTCCTCCAAGCTATCGGCTTTGTCTACGTTTCAAAGGCGAAGCATCACCAAGCTACGAATCAGTCCTTTTTGGGTGTCGGCGGATGGCTGCATAACGTGCAAGGCAAATATCACGTTTTCAGTGAAACGTAGGGTTTCATACACTCTACAGCAACGAATAATTCTGATCTCGAAAACAACAGTGTGTCAACTCTTCGCTCTGCTATTGAGCTGAAGGCCGTCTTCGACCAAATACAAGCTGCGGAAAAGGCTGGAAATCTGTCTCCAGAGGAGAAGCAGAAACTCGAAGAACAAGCCGCCGAAAAGGGTTTGCAAGCATTGTTCAAGGTATATTGATTCTCTCATCATGATCTCATCATTGACGTCCCGTTCAGGGTGCAAAGCTCGAAATCGAGTTGGTTCTGCGCGAGACCTGCGATCGTGTCCTTGAGGATCCCTCCATCTCGCGAGACAAGGCGTTATTCAGGGCGACTGCTTTGCAGATGCTCGGAGAGGCCTATATGAGTGTCGCAAAGCGTGAGGGTGCCGGCACCCCTCCTCAGCCCCAGAACCTGGGCCAACGGCGTCAGAGTGGCGCGGGTCCTGGTGGGCGAGGAGGCGCTACATGGGACGACAGTGAGTATGTCAGAGTGGATACGAAAAGTAGTCGGGCCAGAGAGAACCGCTAGAGGCGTGGAGGATTAGTGGATAGGAGCAAGGTTTGGGTGCTGTATACGATCTTTTCCCTGTCAACTTACGCATTGCATCTACCGTAGATGGACTCGACATGCTACACTTTAGATACACCTGTATCATCTCCATTGTATTTATATCGATTCGTCGTGCACAACATGCTATCTTAGTATTCAGGCGTGTGAGTACATTGTCCTGTTTGTTCTTGTCCCTATTCTCTTCTGACTAGACCACTGTCTCGTGTTTCTGCAAACTCTTCACCAGTCTACCCCATCTTTCGCCGTGCCATGAAGCAATGTTCTTCCATTCTTCGCTATTCTCCCCCCATAAGAGTCGTACCGGAACAAGCCAGCCGGCAATAATCATGTCTGCGTATGAAGGCTTGTCTCCCATAACAAACTCGTCTCCCTCCTTAAACCATCCAGCGACACTTGCAAGATCCTTCTCAAGCTTCTCCCACTGCTCCTTCTGACTCTCCGGCTTGGGATACATCTCTTCCATCGTAACCCCATACGTGGCCAACCTTGTACTCCTAAAGAACTCTTCCGTCCTCGGATTCATAATCCAGGTGACCTTGGGCAAAAGGAATGGGAACAAACCGCCGAGTTTGCTCATGTACGCATCATTGAACGCGGTTTGAAGAGCGAGGGTACCCGCCGGGATCAATGCCGGTGTGTCGGGATATTGTTTATCGAGGTACTCCACGATTTGGAGAGATCCAGAGACGACCGCGCCGGTGGAATGATCTCGGAGAATCGGAACAGTGTAATAAGGCGACCCGTCCGCTTTCTTGTCGACTGGAGTGGCTCCGATCTCTTTATATTTGGCTTCGATGTCGGGGAATTCGACCCAGATGGTCTTGTATGGAAGGCCCTTATAGTTCAGGGCATAGCGCGCCTTGATCGTATTGGGTGACCAGATTTTATTCTTGAGTCTGGAAGGGTTGTCATAAAACTCGAGGACATTCGACATGTTGGGTAGTGAGATGCAATTGTTCGACGACAGGCATGCGTCTTTTTATACCTTTCCGCGTTCCGAACCCCGATACAGGGTGAGAGTTCGCTTTCCCTTGATTACTGATCAAGCTGGCTTTGTCATTCAGATGCTGCCAAATCCAGAAGAACCAGACTGAGGAACTCGCTGGGTAATTTCCCACCTTGACGAGCAATGATCACAGCGTTTCTGAATTTGAATTATAAGTCCAAGCAACAGTTTCATATTTCCCCAAGTTCTGTGCAACCTCCCACCGTGTCACGCAGCCAGATTCTTCCATTCCTAGCTTTCGGGGCCCAAAACAGCCTGACCGGAATGATATAACCTGCAATGATCATATCCGCCAAAGAAACCTTGGCTCCCATGGCGAATCTTCGTTATGAGACCTCGCAGCAACGGTCGCAAAGTCCTTCTCGACCTTTTCCCACTGTTCAGCCTGTTTCTCAGGCTTGGGATACATCTCCATTGTGATACTGGAGATCTCCAATTTCGCCTTCCTGAACTATTGCTCTATCGGGGGGTTCATAATCCAGGTGGCCTTGAGCCAACCTAGGGCAAAAGTATTGGCCAAATGCTGTCCAGCTTTTGGAAAAACACCGCATCGGGTCCGGCGAGCAACCGCGGGTGCTTGACTGGGTACCGCCCGTCGAGATATTCCGCGATATCGAATAACGATGTTTGTAAACGGGTCTCTGATCACAGGGACGGTGTAGTGGATTGAGCCGTCCGGCTTCCTACCCAGTGGGAACTCCAAACTTTTTTAAATTCGGTCTCGTTAGAAAATATTCCATGGATTTGGTGCACGAGGGCCAATCTTGGAAGGGGTGTTATAGAATTCAGTAACGTCGGTCATTTCAAGCACGAGGTGCAGGCCGGCAGTAAGTATTTTTATATTTCAACTTTACCCTAGCTGCCCGACGCAAAACGACATTACGACTCAGGGTCAGACTCGGACAAGCACTTGGCTCGATTGAAGCTTCGGGCTGGGTCAGCATTAGGATATGTACGGTGAAGACCGAAGTCTTCATCAGCACTCTGAAAGCCGGATGTCATTGGAATTGCGAGTCGGAACATCACACTGGGCCATCTCAATAATGGTTTGACCCCAGTCAGCAAATATGTGCAAGAAGTCTGGTCTTAGGTACCGATCCCAATCTCATCGGAAATGTACTCGAAACCTGTTACATGCTGGAATACTAGGTTCTGCATAGATGTATGTGAACGGGGGTTCCATTTATTGTAATCGACGTATAATCTGATTACAAGACGGTTTCATACTTCTCAAGGTTTTTAAGCATTCGTTCAAATTGACCCCCGCTGCACGCAGCCACTCTTTTCCACTCGTCACTGCTCCCCCCGTACAGCACTTTGATGAACTTCACCCATCCAGCGACGATGAGATCAGTATACGAAAGCCTATCACCCATGAACTACTCGTCCCCTTCTTTGCACCATCCTGCAACGGTGTTGAAATCCTTCTTGACCTTCTTTCATTCCGCGCCTTGATCCTCGGGTTTGGGATAGAACTCATCCAAGGGTATCCGAATTTCTACCGCATACGCGTGCGCGTTACAAACTCTGCACTGACGGGGTTAAGGATACCAGGCAATTTTGGTAGCAAGAGCTGGAATGCAGAGCCTAGTTTCTTTAGGAACGCGTGGTCGAACGCGGCGTGAAGTGCCAACGTCCCGCCAGGAATTAGGCTCGGTTTGTCTGGGTATTGCTTCTCGAGATATTCGGCAATGCGAAGCGAGTCCGCGAGTGCTACACCTGTGGAGGGATCATAGATGACTGGAAGCGTGTACCAAGGTGAGCCGTGACGACGGGTCTTCGTTGGTGACACTCCTAGCTTCTTGCAGGTGGACTCGATGTCAGGAAACTCGATCCATTTGGTTTTGTACTCCAATCCCTTGTAGTTTAGGGCGTAGCGTCTAAAGTGCAAGCGTTAATAAAACGGTAATGGAGAAGATCAGAACCACGACATCCATCTTCCACGTATTTGGAGACCACAAAACGCCGTCCCGAGCAGGTATATCGTAGAATTCAATCACGTTAGCCATGTCTGTTGTAAAATTCGATGCTTCGAGGATGACTGCTGCAGGCCTTTTATGAACGGCTATGGACGGTATTCGGAGATTGTGAGACATCGCGCTTATAGATGAGAAGCGCGGTTAGCGGGAGGGTGACAGCGCATAACAGGGAAAGGTGTTGGGCTTACAAACCTATACCGTACTTCCCTTCGCTGAAGCCAAATGTAGAAGCATAACTTGACTATGCATCTATATTCATGAAGGTGAGGTCGTTACCGGCACGGGGTGTGTTTATCATGACATGTCATTTTTTCCAACCTGTGAAGCGAAGACCTCTGCGCCCGTCTTGCCGTGTTCCAGGGATTTCACTGCCTTTCGCCACCGACTACCATGCCAGGAAGCTATATCCCGCCACTCTTCGCTATCTTCTCCGTACAGAATTCTGCACCAAAGGATCCGAGCACTGAGACTGAAATCCGCAAACGAAATGGTGTTGCCGATAACATTGTCCCCTTGCTTCATCCAGTTATCAATATCACTTAGACCTTGCTCTAGCTTTTTCTATCCCACATTCTTTTTCTCTCCGCAAGGGTACATCTCCTCCATAGTCATGCCGGAAATGGGCAGCTTGGTACGTCGGTAGTATTCCTCACTCCTCGGACCAAGAATGAGGGTCATCTTCGGCAGAGCCAATTGCCACAGCGGTGTCAACTTTGCAACGGAAACATCTCGAAATGCGGCCTGCAGGGTCTGCGTTCCTGCTGGAATGAGAGTTGATTTGGCGGGGTACGTTCTGTAGAGATATTCAGCAATGAGAGCCGAGTCTGAAATGGTGGCACCAGTATGCGGATCGTGGATTGCTGGAAGGGTGTACAATGGTGATCCGTTGAGTTTGACACCGGTAGGCAGAGCACCAATCTTTTTGCAGGTCGCTTCAATGTCCGGGTACTCTACCCAGACAGTTCGATACGGGATCCCTTTGAAATTGAGCATCTTCAAGCAGAATTCGTTAGCTGCACTTTGAGGACAAATGGAATACATTTTACCGTGCTTTCCAACAATTTAGTGACTAGCTTCCCTTCAGGGAAGCGATACCGTAGAATACGACGATAGAGTCTTGTCCCATCTGCAACAGGTGAACTTTGCAGAAAAGTCGATAGAGCCTCGCATTCTTATACTTGTCGAGCGCCAAACTGTGGATTCGGACAAACGGAGCCGGAGATTTTCGTTGGTGACCGAGGTGAGGTCACGGCACATAGTCAACGTCGTTACATCACGTAAACCTCCTCATTCGAATCCCATGTCCCGAATACCTGCTCGTTCACCGGCAAAGCCATCCTCCTCCGCGTCTGCAAGACCACAATCGCGAACGGGAGCTAAGACCCCTGTGCGGCCTAGGACCAAGTCATCGACCAGTCGGACCTCTCCGCAGAAGCCAGTTGTTAAAGATGAGCCTCCAGTACCCTCTGCCCCAACGATGAGCATACGAGAAGCAATTGCTCTGAAACGTGCAGAAGCAAAGAAAGCACAAGCGCAGGCTGGTGGCAGCGGCCTCGACAGTTTGGCTAGCCTCGAAGACGCGATTCCAGACGCACCACAGCATAATCAGATAGAGGAGGACGCGTTTGGTCGTTGGTCAGTCAGGGAAACGATCGAGCGTGGGCGTAGCTCAGGTGAATACAACCGTATTATCTCTGTGTTTTACTGAACTCAATTTTAAGAAAGGATCTGTTAACCTATCATCCCGGTCTCTGACTTGCATACCATCCGGTTTATTCGAGATCCACCTCAATGTCACTCCTGCTCCGTTGAAATCCGTTCCCAACGAACCACCACTACCGCCTGCTGACCCTGTCTCTGAGGTGAAGCGAGGAAATAGACGTGGAGAAAACCCGGCATGGTTTGAAGCACAGGACCTTCAGACATTGAAGGCTTGGAATAACGAGATTATTGAAATACAGCCCGAAATATCTATGTTTGGATCCCTGAAAGTCGTCGATGTATGCCCACCCTTTCTTCGCTCTTCGCAACACGCTAACAAATGACAGCTGCACAAAAACAAACTAACTTCGCTACCAGAATCATTTGGGGACCTTACAGCACTGACCTCCCTCGATCTCTCTTACAACGACCTGATTTCACTACCGACTAACCTTTTCGCCCTTCCCGAGCTAACTACACTCAATCTTTCTTACAACAAGCTCACCGCACTGTCCTTCGATGCCCCGTTTACATCAGGCCGAAAGCCAGAAACCGTGAATCGGGGTTTTTTCGAACCGGCTATTGTTCGTGCCGACTCCCCCCTGCCCCGTTTAATGATTCTGGATGTCTCCCATAACCTCGTTCCTGCGGATACAATTGATCTCAACATACCCAAATCATTATCGAAACTCGACCTCTCGTCAAACCCTCTCGGTCCAAGCGCCACAGCCTTGATTGCGAAGCTTGTTACTCTGAGCGGACTCAGAGAGCTTCGTTTTGAACATGCCGATATTGGTGACGAAGCATTCCCTTCCGGTTTAACGTCTTCTACAAGCTTTCCACGTCTTCGCTTGTTAGATTTAGGAGAAACAAGAGCTACCCCGGAGGTTGTGCAGGCGGCCCTCAGCGGCATGCAGAAGGAGATAAGCCTTGATCTAACGAACGACGAATCACCGGAGGGGGTGGTACAAGTCATTGTTGGCAAGAAGGTAATGCGAGAAGCATGGGAGTTGGAGTTGGAACGGAGGGGGAAAGGACTCTCTGCCAAAAAATCGGACCAGAGAATAGAATGGGGATCGGCAGATCCTTCATCTCGCGCTTCCAAACCGGTGCCCGCACGAGAGGTTGAGAAAGAGGCCTGGGAGATCGAAGCAGAACGGGGTATGCTAACGGAAGGTGGCAAACGACGAGCTAGAGCGCAGGCTGCACTGGCTGCTACTACTACTTCCCAATCCTCTCAACACCCCTCAGCTTCATCAGTGAAGAAAGAGAAGAAGGAAATACTCAAAGAGCCTTGGGAGATTGAAGCAGAGCAAGGCCTCCTTACGGAGGGTGGTAAAAGGCGAGCTCGAGCGGCCGCAGCGGCGTCAATTGAAGGAGAGAAGAACGATGCAGCGTCCCTCGGCCATGGTAAGCCACCTTCTCCGAGTGCCAAATCAGTAGCTTCACTATCGAACCCTCAATACTACACCGAGGCAAGCCATACGCTTTCGTTGCCAGCGTCAACAGCTCCCTCCAAAGCTTCTGGGCACGCAAGGGCATTCTCGATGGCAACACCATCAGTATCACTACTATCGTCAACTTCCATGGATCTTGCTATTCCTTTTGCCAGCGTACCACTCGCAGAAATATCCAGTCAATCATTTTCACAGACCCTTCGTGTATTGAATCTCACCAGCCGGAGAATGGATCGATGCTTTACACTTCCAGCCTCTCTACCTAAGGGATCGGGATTATTGCCCAACCTAGAAGAATTGGACCTAGAAGGGTGCAACTTTTCCGATTTCGTGCCTGTGGCTCGTGTAAATGTCGATGGTGATAGTACAACGCCACCACCTCGCGCTAACGAGCCGATACTTCACCTGATCACGACCCTCTTTCCTCGACTACAAACTTTAAATCTCTCGCACAATACAATCAGTAGTGCAGCATTGACGACCGAAGCATTGTCTGCCCTCATACTTGAGGCTCCTCACCGCTTAAAGGGTTTACGACACCTCCGACTAAGGGGGAACATCATTCGGGATTTGGATGGTTTCCAGAGTCTAGCTGAAATGTTTAGGGGAAACAGGGATGTGCCGGGTTGGAGGCTGGAGGAGCTGGATTTGAGGGATAATGATATTGGCAGGCTACCATCTGAGATGGGATTACTGCCATTGGACGTGTTTTTGGTAGATGGAAATACGTATGTATTTTCTCTTATGCTCTCGATTCCTGGGCTCATGCCGATGTTACAGGTTCCGTGTACCTCCGCGACGTATTTGGGAAAGGGAGGGTACAAAAGGTTTATTAAGCTGGTTGAGGGGTAGAATTGAATAACTGCGTATATAGTGTTGACTGTCTCCTTTACAAACCACGTGGTCAAAATCGAGTCAGATCGAGATCAAAAACTTTTTCATCCAACAAACATCCTTCTTGTCTCCCCTTCACCACACAATGTCTGTCTCCGTAACAGCTGAGGAGAAGTACGAACTCATAACAAGAAGACTTGCGGAGGTTCTAGGTGGCGACTCGATCAAAACGATTCTTGCGGAAGGAAGAACCCCGAAATGTTATTGGGGCGCGTGCACTTTCCAATTGATCTCAGCCATCATCGCTTACCATTCTTACAGGAACTGCACCTACAGGAAGACGTGAGCGAATCGATATTCAAAGACCGAGCCTCTCTGAAGATCTCAATCGTGCGCAGCTCATATCGGATACTTTGTACCACTCACGAAGATCGCTGATTTCTTACGAGCGGGTGTTGAGGTATTTTTTTTTTTTTTTGACATTATACGTTCCAGCTTTTAACTCAGCCACCTTGCAGGTTATCATTCTTTTGGCAGGTGAGACGACTTCGTTCAAATACTAGCCCATTGTGTGACTATCATACCATAAGATGTGCACGCCTTCCTCGACAATCTCAAGGCACCGCTAGAACTGGTCGCGCATCGCACAAAGTACTACAAGTTTGTCCTTCTGGCCGTGTTCAAATCACTAGGCATTCCGATATCAAAACTTCGATTCGTCGAGGGATCTTCATACCAACTTTCCAAGGAATACAACCTCGACAACTACCGATTATGTGCAATAGTGACGGAGCACGACGCTAAGAAGGCCGGCGCTGAAGTCGTCAAGCAAGTGGAGAGCCCTCTTTTAAGTGGATTACTCTACCCTGGACTACAAGCTTTAGATGAACAATACCTAGGGGTGGATTTCCAGTTTGGCGGTGTTGATCAGGTAAGGCACATACTTTAACGCATCTCCAACGTTAACAGACGTTTTTAGCGCAAAATCTTCACCTTTGCGGAACTGTACTTACCCAGGCTCGGATATACAAAACGGGCCCACTTGATGAATGCCATGGTTCCTGGACTCGCAGGGGGGAAAATGTCTTCATCAGACCCTAATTCCAAGATAGACTTTTTGGACCCTCCAGAAGTAGTCAAGAAGAAAATCAAACTGGCTTTTTGTGAAGAGGGCAACGTTCAGGAAAACGGCATTCTTTCATTTGCGGAGGCTGTCCTGTTCCCGATTAGCCAACTTAGGACTGAGAGGTTGAAGGGGATTGATATTGCGGGCGGCTCAGAGGGTCAAGCGGCTGCGCAAAAACCCTTCATTTCCGATGATGCACCAGAAGGAACTACTTTCACCATCGACCGAGATGAAAAGTTTGGTGGGCCGATGCACTACAAGACCTTCCAGGAGATGCGCGACGCGTTCGAGAGCAAGGCGCTCCATCCCAAAGACCTCAAAGCCGGCGTGGGAAGCGCTATTTTAAGTTTGTTGGAGCCGATACGGAAAGCATTCGAGGAGAATGAGGAGTGGAAAGAAGTTGAAAAGCTTGCCTATCCTGATCCCAATGCAAAGCCTGAGAAGAAGAAAAAGAAGGTGCGTCACTTCGCTCCCTAGGTTGATCATTTCACGACATCGACAATAGGAGAAAACATACCACCCTCCCCCTCCAGGAAAGGGAAAAAACGCCGTCGCTGCCCAAGCCAAAGCCAAGACTGAGGCAACGCTGACCGATCCCTCCACCGCTGAATCCTCCCAAGAACCAATCTCATGATCCAGAAGTTTTGTCCATTGTATTTTGTGCAGACATTGATACACAGTGGCCATGAAAAACGTATGTGTGTGTATATATAAGTGAACGATCGGTCCGTTTCCGACGGTCTTCATTTCAGATGATATATTTTGTCATGCTGTGATTTGTCAAATATAGTGTGATGCAGCCCCTTTTAGTTCGACTCCTCGGGGTTGTTGTCACTCATTCGAATTCTAATCATCCACTACCCACACTCTCAGTATGCCCTCAGCCGTGCTTACAAATGTCTATCCGAGAGTCGCCGGCAGTTCTCAGAAGATGCCTTCTTTCATTGGCGCTGTAGAGGATCACTGGGAAATGTACAGGTACGCTATGTACTATCGCTCAATTTGCCGCGAGCTCATTTTATACAGTGATTCCCCAGAAGACTACACAATCGGCTCACCCATAGGATTCGGCGCCTCATCTATAGTCTACTCTGCAGAATACCAACCAAAAGATAGGCTACCACCGCCGATACGGTGTGCGCTTAAAGTACTCGATCTCGATTCACTACCCCCTCATTCCCTTGCACTTCTACAACGAGAAACCACCCTCATGTCCCTATCGAAACATCCTAATGTCCTTCGAGTTCGAGGCTCTTGGATTGATGGCCACAAACTTTACATCGCTATGCGTCTTATGAATAAGGGCAGCGCCGCCGATGTCATGCATTTCGGGTGGTCCGGCGGCCTGGAAGAAGACGTTATCAAGTGTATTCTGAAGCAAGCACTTCAAGGGCTCAAGTATGTATCTATATTTTTACAGCTGCTGTTGTATTGACTGTCCTTCAGTTATCTGCACATAAACGGGTTCATACATCGCGATGTGAAAGCAGCCAACCTCCTCATCGACGATAACGGGACTGTCCTTCTCGGTGACTTGGGCGTCGCTGCCGATCTTTCAGAAGACAGCTCAAGACATATGTCAGCTTCGCACTCATCTCACCTCAAATCACTGCACCAACGTACCACTTCCGCCGCCAGTACGACTTCCAGCCTTTCCTCAAGGCGTGTTGTAGTCGAACCCGAAATTGATACGCGGCTGAAGACAGGAAAACGGAAGTCTTTTGTTGGAACAGTAAGTTTGCATTCTTTTCATGGTCCTACATGCACAATGTGTACACTCGCCCCTGCAGCCCTGCTGGATGGCTCCAGAGCTCATACTCGGAAAACAGTATGACTCTTCCGCTGACATATGGAGTTTCGGAATCACTGCGCTCGAGTTGAGTTTGGGTAGACCACCCAGGTCCCGAGAGTCTCCACAGAAAGTTTTGTTAAGAACGTATGTTAACCGTTTACATTTGGCTTTGGAGCACGGGTTAACACGTTTACAGCATACAAGATGCTCCTCCCACCCTTGATCGTGAAGGTGGACAACACAAGTACTCTAAAGGATTTCAAGAGATGATCGAGAGCTGCCTGGTAAAAGACCCATCGAAGAGGTGGGCTTTCCTTGATTGGTAATGGTGATTTATTCTAATTCATTCTGATTCCCTCTAGGCCAACCGCACGGCAACTTCTTGAATCTTCGTTCTTCAAAGGGACAAAGAAGAAATCATATCTCATTAGCAAAATTCTGAGTATATATCCTCTTTCAAATTCCTTTCGAAATCTTATGATCTTCAGAGGACCTACCACCCCTCAATCAAAGGCAAGAGCGACGCGTTTTACCTAATTCGCAGACCTTCCAGTCGATTGAGTCCTGGGATTTTACAACCACTGTTCATTCTCCAACTCTGATCAGGACAAGGATTTCCCAAGACTTCGCCGCGGCAGCCAACGTTCAATCCGACACCGTATTTGAGATGGATGATGAAAGAGAAGAAGGTTCTAGATCACCATCCAGGGCTGTCTCCTTTGCTAATGAGCCAACTGCGGTCAATGAAGCCGCAACATATGCAACTTCGGGATCAGATACCCCACTGCCACCGGGACCCATTCCCACTTCACCATCCGATAGTGAGACGGCAAGCGCGTATTCTTCCCCACACACTCCGCCTTCATTATCCAACGTCGAAGTGAAAATACCCTCCGATAAAGAGCACGAAATGATGTCCCTGAAAGCGGCAGACCTTCCACCGAGCTCCCTACTGCTAGGCAACAAGCTGGATAGGTTATCTTCGAGTCCATCACAGGGAGGTTTATGGGCAAAGATCAAGACTGCAACAAGCTCTAACGTGAAACGCGCCACTTCTTTCAGTGGCAAAGTAGAGCGTCCTGGTAGCAGTCGCGGTACGTCCAAGGATTGGTATGGAATCAGTGCTCTTGACTTAGAACCTCACGCTTCCAGGAAACCGTTGACACAGCCAGTAACCGCGATGACTGACATGATACGTTTACGGCATACTTGAGTAACTCACTTGCATGCACTTCTACCGTACCACGCTCACTGACCGTGTACAACTAATGCATATCTAGCTAGCACTGCGTTCTAGCCTTGTACCATAATAAGTCTAAGTTTATCTGCTGCATTTAGTCGTCTGCGACAATATACATTTCACTTCAGTGTACAAAACAGCAAGATCTCGAAAGCGAGTTGCATAAGGTAACGATCAAGCCATACGATCCCAGCTGGAGTCGAAGGCAGGATGCCTGCCTCCCATCATTCTACGACGACCAACATATCTGTCCTCACGACTAGTGGTCATGAAAAGATGCTTGTCCACGATCTGGGTAATGGATGAGAATCGGGTGCGATGTAATAACAACATTAACTGACATCATTGAGAATATTGGTCGATTTCGTGAGGGAAGACAGAAAGGTAGTCAGTTGAACATCCTCGTATTCCTGTGGAGACACCAAACGTGAGCTTGATAGCAAATGGAACCGATGGGAGCGCTCACAGTGTTAAACTCCTGCCGGAAGTGCTTGTTCTCACTGGCAGGCAGAGAGGCGATCAAAGCCGAGATAGAGCGCAGGATACCATGATCAGCAGGGGCTTGCTCTGGAGAAATAACATCAGTCATGGCTTTTTTATGTAGAACTTCATATTCAAATGACCCGAGATGACATCTGTGACATATTGCACCAGGACAAGAATCCGGTCATGCAGCATCTTGACAGCAGCACGTTGAGTCTGCAGGTGAGATTCGACTAAAGGCTACTGAGGGTATCATCAAAGAACAAAGAGAAGGTGAACTCACGGCTGGTCCCACTGCCTCCCCCACGTGCTGTCCAATCGACCGCGATACGTTCTGCTTCACCTGTCTCCACGGTGTACGGGGCTTCAATGAAGACCGAACGGGACGTTCTTTCTCTTATTTCAACCGTGGCTTCATAAGCCTTGAAGGGCAAATCTTGGGATTTTCCGTCAACGCTTCCGGTCAAGGTGGTTCCAGGCTGAAGTAAAAGGAGCAATGGTGTTGAACAATAGCCTGTGAACTGGGTACCGATTGAGTTCAAGCAATGAGATCATGCGACGGATGGGATCCATGTGCGTACTTCTGCGTGGAGAGCGATATGTCGGGATGTAGGCTGTGGCGCCACGGTGTACCAGCCAATGAACTCTAATGAAGGGAACACTTGCTTGTCTATATCATTGCATAGCGGTGAGCAATGGTGAAAGATCTTCGAACGATGCACACACACTGATCGCGCCTAGTTACCAAGAATCCATGGTTAATGTTCTGTGCATCCCCTTCCACCGCCAGTTCAAACGTGTTCACGATCTCTACCTCTCGACCATTTTGCTGCCCTAACAGAGCACCTAGAACTGAAAGAAAGGTCAGATAAAACGTCAATGGAGCAAAGAAGCCCTACCAAACGGTGAAGAGGAGTTTGTCTGCAGTTTCAGACGAGTAAGATGTTCGGAAATGTTGAGGATAGGAAGCGGGTGTCTGTTCAAATAATCAGATCATGGGATAAATCTCGCAAGGCTGTGCGTACAGAGAAATAGAAAGCCCAGACGTAGTTGTAGAAGGAAGAACCACGGGGAGTTCGTCAAGGTCTGTGTCCATCGCGCTCATCGGTAATGGAAACAAAGAAAAGAGCCTTCGCGTCACAATTGTAACACGCGTGAAATTTGCGTGGGTAAGGCTGTCGAAACCGGAACTCATACCCTTTATTCAGCCATTAAGGCACAGGAGCAGATGTAAGTATATAGACTATATGTAGCAGCATGAATCGACATAGGGCACGAATGCCGAAAGAATCTAAACTCAGCGCAAAGGGCATGAATTATCCGTATTTCACTCTACCAAAGAGGATCTTTCTGCGGTGCTCTATCAAGGCAAATGCTGAACTCCAGATCTCCCGTACGCTTGGCCCATCTATAAATCTTCACACCTGCAGGAGCTGCAACTATCTCCTTCGTAGCCGCCGTGAATGCATCTGGATCGTCCATAGGGTTTAGGTACAGCTGGAAGCTTCGTTGTCTGTCATAAACCATCATCGCCCCCATCGGTTGGGACAGCGAACGTTGGATCTTGATAAGGAATGTATTGTCCCCATGGATGTTTTGAGGAGCAGCAGCTGGCTAAGCCTCGGCCTTCTCAAGTTGAGAGAGGTCATGTTGGTCAAGGGGTGTCTGATAATTGAGGGACATGGCGTAAAGTGGCTTCCCTTGGGCGGCAGCAGCGCGAAATTCCGGAGGTGCAGTCGCTAACTTAACTTTGCTCCATTTCCCACCTTTCAAAGTGGTGCACATCAGTTTATGCTCTTTCCAATGTGCTCTCTGGCATTCTGACGGATTGCTGAGTAGGAGCTAATTGTGAGGAAGAGGTGTTTAACATACCTCGACCGCAATATTCGACAGATAGACATTGAGAGCACTTGCTGGTGGTTTTATGCCCACAGATAATGCAACCGGAAGCATTTGTCGTCAGTTTCCCCAGATCCTCTTGGCTCATGGGGCCCATAGGAAGAAGGAAAGATAACATGAACGATTGCTCGGACTTCTTTCGGGAAGGTTTATAACCGGAGGCAAGACGTCTCGAATTCATATTCAGAATGTTGAGAAAGAGATCCTGCTCTTCTGGAGTAGCAGTGATCTGGGGGAGCTGGCGGCGACTGCTAATCGTCTCCTGTACCCATACTCCGGTGGTCATTACAGGCATGTCGCGTGTTCCTCTTCCGCATAGGACTACCAACATGGGCACTCCTTCAGCTACCTTCCGCACCTCAACGACCTATGTCGGAAAAGGATTAGAAATAATGTCCTAAAGGCAGAATATACGACACACTCGAATACAGATAGCGGCATTCTTGTCTTTGTCCTGCATAATCGCTCGATCAACACCATTGTCCATATATTTAGCCAACGCCATGATAGTTTGCCTGACGTCCATGAACGCGCTTTCATACAATGGAAAAGCTGTCGTTCCTGCTAGTTTCGCCCTAGTGTTTTGGAGTGCTTCTGCAATGTTACCGCGTCGTGTAGATTCGTAGATGGATTTAGGATTAGTGGTTTGAGACCACAGCGGGAAAGACTTCGGATCGATTGGAGTAGCACTAGCGTCAGGTAGAACCTTCTTGAGATACTGCGTTGCGTCGATGGCCTTCTGAAGTTTGTGCTCTACTGCTGATTCTGGTAAACGAGTTGAGGGTGGGACTTCGATACCCATGGAAGCTAGTAACCCCAATTTCTGCTCCCGAGTAGCTGTGATTGGAATAGTATTGTCGGAATCATCAATGCGTTTTATCTTCGCAACTGCCAGTTTTCCCCAGTCAAAGCAGTTTTCGCAATCAATCTTTTTATGAGCCTTGCACCGATAGAGTGGTTCGCTTTCACTGTCCTTGGTACGTGATTCAACTGCGAGATCGAGAGCATTGGAAAGTGGAGGTCTGTTCTATGAGATCGAGTTATTATCGGGGACCAATACGCACGGAAACAGCGTGCGACGCACCAAAAATTGTTCTTCCGTAAAACCAGGGAATGCTTTGTGCAGCTCTTCTTCGATCCGGATGTTATTACACATTCTATGGTCGCAACAACACTGGAAGATCTTAAACAGCGGTTCACGAAATAAGAGACCGAACGATGGAGTCACTGACCTTATTGCAGTATTCACTACCGTGCTCAGCGCAGAACATGAAGTCGCCAATGACAATGTTATCCATGGTGGTGTGTGCACTTTGAGTACAGGGGTTAGCTTGGGGACGTGGTGACAACTGTAGCAAGCGTGACGCGAGTGTGTGGCCACTTCTTAGTCAGCCATCAGCCGCGCCCGCTTTCCCATTTTGGTGACACTTCCCGCCAGCCCGATCAGGAAGCGTGTATGATCTGGACACCTTCTTGGACAGCATCATGGCATAGTGGATATGCTTATACAGTCGCGGCAAAAAGTAATGCAATCCCAAAAATAGTAAATCGTTCTCACACCCGCCAAAATCACTGGAGGTTCGATGAAGACCTTCAACACAATTGTCCATTTTTCTCATTTTTCAAATGGATTCATACATTCTGAGCCTCAGCTTCCCCAAACATTTAAAAAAACCACATGGAAATCAATCTGTGTCAGACTTTTTCTGGGATGAATCTCACTCCTAGGCAGATGGGAACCAATTTCTCAATATGGAATTGCATTACTTTTTGCCGCGACTGTAAGCGTAGAGAGGCTTTGTCATAGCCACGGTTCGATCCTTTTAGGAGCCAGTTTTTTTTTTTTTTTTGAAGACCACGTAGCGGTCTGCGGCGTGAAGCGCCCCCCGCTTAGGGGTTCGGGTTCGGGGTTAGAGATAGGTAGTGCGCTCAAGGGCTTGAACCTAGGCTGAGGTGGTTAGGGTTAGGCGTTAGGGGTTCAGGTTAGGGGTTTGTGGTTAGAGGGGGGGTGCAGGGGGGGAACACCCTGCAAGAGGGTTAGGGATTAGAGGATATTTCAAGGGGGGGTGCGGGGGGGAACGCCCCGCGGTTTAGGGTTCGGGGTTAGGTTTAGCTTTTTATACACTCAAATTTAATTATAGAACCATTTTTTTATCTATAAAACATAGGGTTGAGCTCAGAATCACTCAGAAAAGTGTTAGGGCGGGTCGTGTTGCCTTATTAGGGTGTTGATAGGGCGCGGGAAAAGCGCTGATGGCTGACTAAGAAGTGGCCACACTGAGCACTCGCGTGACGCCCGACGCAAATCTCATAATTCAAAACAATCTGTCTATACAGTCTGCTTCGTCCATCTATAAATCTTTAGGCCGGGCATGACCTTCATTGCCTCTCGGTACGAAGCTGGATCAGCTGCTATGTTCAGGTGGAATTACACACTTCGCTGCCTGTCATAAATTAGCAATGACCCCATATCGTTCCGTGTCGGGCGTTGAATCTCGACGAGGAATACCCTCACCGTGAATATTCTGAGGCGTAGGAACAGGCTTATTAAAACTGTGGATCGTGAATGAATATTCGGAATCCTATATCGGTGTTTTGTTGTTCCAACAGTGAAGTTTTGAGTGGCAATCCAGCAGCAACGACTGATTCCACCTCATCTGGAATGACGTGGATAGAAACAGATCACCGGCTGCCGTTCTTCAGAGAATTGCACATTGGTTTGTGTTCCTATCAATGAGCGCTCTGACAGTCTAACGAGTACAATTATCGCGACGTACTAGTAGCGGGGCTCATTCCGCCCACAGTACGTACTCCACTGATAAACACTGCGAACACATGCTGGTGGTTTTGTTGCCACACAGGATGCAACCCGAGATAGAATCTTTCCAATTGCCTCTAATCAGACCGACGGGAAGGAAAAAGGACAACATTTTCTCCAAATCAAGGCGGACAAGCTGATAATCACGGGCGAGGCGTTGAGAGTTCATATTCGATAATGTGAGTATGAGGTTGCAATTATTTGCGGTAATGATTGGTGGCGATTGGTAGCTTCTCGTACCCACTCTCAAGGGCTATCGCGGTCCCTCTTCCGCACATTACGATGGACATGGGCACGTTCGGGGACAGCATCAGTGAGAACGAGTGGATAAACCCAGACATGTAAGATAGTTTTATGCTTAGTCTTGAAGAATCACTTCGTTATGCGCTTTATCCAGACTACCTCCTACATGCTGCAGAGTCGTTCGCAGTCCATGAAAGCATTCGAGTAGAGTACATATCGCTCTTGACCGGTGACCAGCGGCTGCGGCGGCAATAGGGCTGTTCAGAGTAGGCGATTATGGTGTCGCTGATGGGTCGCTGATGGCGTCGCTGGCGGATCCGATTAAGGTCCAGAAGCGACTCATAATCGGCCTTAACTTTGAATACCCTCACTTTTCGCGTCGTTCTTCACCGGTCAATTGAGCTCTAGTATAGTCTACGTAAATTCATAGATAATACAACTTTGTCCCAGTATCCATTTCCTTTTACCATGTCCTTGACCCAAGGCAATGAAAAGCCCGGGACCTCCTTAATGGTTACACAAGACGGTGGCGATGGCAAGCGTTTGTACACAAAAAGAGAGTCAAGAGATTGGCCTAACTTCGACAGAAGATAAAGACTCACGCTTCCTATCCACATTCCTTACGGCGGCAGTGCTTTTTTCGTCGTCAGGCTGCTAGTTCTCAACGAGATATATGGTCCAATATGCTCGGGGACGACTGGATGGGCAAAAGGGAGTTGGGTTTGACCATTAGACAAGTTGAATAAATTATGATTTTACGTATATATCCAAGTATGGGACGGAGCCTCGAGGGCTGGAGGTCAACGATTAATCAACCACAGAAGCAGCGAGCTTAATCGGAGAAGCGAGTCTATGAGTCGCTGCGACGATTATGGTCGCTGGTCGATTTTCACACGATTATGGTGTCCTCGCAGCGACCCCATCAGCGACTCATCAGCGACCCCATAATCGCCTACTCTGAACAGCCCTAATGAATCGAACAGTTTCGCTGATACTACCACGGCGAATAGCGAGACGGATAGACCTCGTGGCTGGCGAGCTAGGCCGGAGAGGAAACGAAGATAGATTGAATAAGTTTTCCTAGATAAATTGTGAAAATATCGAGCTGGATCGATAGCACTGCATAGTTCCTTGCCCAGAACGTGTTCAGGCAGTCTAGTTGTAGGTGATAAGTCGATCCCTATAGAGGCTAGAAGTTCAGTTCACTGCTCCCCCGTGGCTTCGACGAGTATTCGGTTTCAAAAAGTACTAATGAGCGGCTAGCTCTGCCACGTCGAAGCACGTATCGCAGTCAGTAACACGATGCAGTTTGCACTGAAAAGGTGGCTGCCCGTGGTCGTCAGTCGTATTTGCAGGGTTTGCAAGGATAAGCGCATTGGAAAAAGGTGGCCTGTTTTGTAAGTGATAGAGTTTTGGTGAAAAAGAAATTCCAATTCATCCTTCTCGTTTTGGCTTGGACTCGGAGGCGCTTTGCGTAAATTCGTGCAGTGTTCAATGATCTATGATCTGCAAAGCACTTGTTGCACAGCTTGCTACCATGAAAAGAGCATGAACCTATTGATAGCGATGTCCTTCATGGCGGGAGAAGAGGAAGAAACCTGTAACGGTCTGCTAGTGAAACATTGAAATCAGATTTAGGTCACAACTGTGACTCCACGCACGTGAAGGGCCTGCCCTAGCCTGCCCTAAAGTGAGACGCGCTTGATTCTCATCCATCACCCTTCATTCCCAACAATGTCCGGTTTCGACGCCAATAACGTATATTCAATAAGCTGGAATAATGTACCGACCTCGGGCGGCGCTCCTGATACTCCTGCAGAAATTGAGAGGCTCCTACTCAATTTTATACTGCAGTATCGCGTCGGGGAGGAGTTCATTTACAGGTGAGTGGTAAAGCTGTTACATCTCGCATGTCTGGAACTGATCAAAAATCCAGAGACAAACTACGTGGAAATCTCCTTCTCAAAGAGCATATACTCGAAGTTGACCTTCGACACGTTGGATTGTACAATGAGGAGCTTGCCTACGCGATACAGGAGCGACCTGCAGATATTCTTCC
This sequence comes from Moniliophthora roreri, assembly GCA_001466705.2. Lineage (NCBI taxonomy): Eukaryota > Fungi > Basidiomycota > Agaricomycetes > Agaricales > Marasmiaceae > Moniliophthora > Moniliophthora roreri. The sequence continues at coordinate 1,879,505 of LATX02000001.1, read as the reverse complement.
TTTGGTGCGTTTCAATCCCTTCACGTACGTTTGCCAGCCTGGCTCAAGACCACTTTCAAGTTTGAGAATGCTGCAACAAGAGCAGCACGAAGTATACTGTTTCCTCGAGTCGGTGGTGCCGATGCAGAAGCCATGAAAGAGGCAGCAGAAATCGCCATATCGAAAGTCCAAATCACGCTCCGTTCCGGAATGAACATGCTCCAATTCCGCGATCTTACCGCTGATAGGATGAACAAACTGGTTCGAATTCCTGGCATAGTCATCTCTGCCTCCGTTCTTTCCTCGCGAGCAACGAAACTACACCTACAATGTCGCGCTTGCCAGTCTACGAAGATTATATATCCTCAGGCAGGGCTTGGTGGTATGGGCAGTGGCTCAGATCGGGGATTGCCACGGGTTTGCGACGCCCCGGAACCAGAAGGCCAGAAGAAAGATTGTCCAATCGACCCCTACCTTATTATTCATTCCAAATCTGCGTTTGCGGATCAACAAACACTCAAACTCCAGGAAGCTCCTGACATGGTTCCTGTTGGAGAACTCCCTCGACACATGCTACTTTCTGTCGACAGATATTTGTGCGGCCAGGTCGTCCCAGGATCCAGAATAATTGCCACTGGAATCTACTCAACATTCCAGTCGAAGAACGTAAGTGACACCCGAGGTCCGTTTTGTCTTCCCAATCACTGATAATATAACACACACAGAAAGCCGACGGTCCTGCTGCTCTGCACAAGCCATACTTACGAGTTGTTCACTTAGAGTTCTCCTCCCCCACAGCAGGCGGTTCTGGCTCAAATCCATTTGGTGTTCAATTCACCCCTGAGGAAGAGGAGGAATTCGGGGAAATGGCACGTAGCGAGGGTTTCTACGAACGTTTTGCTAAGAGCGTTGGCCCAAGTATCTACGGTAACCTGGGTGAGTGATATATACTAAAGAGATCCTGTCACCTCATCTTCGACGTAGATATCAAAAAGGCTGTTGCTTGTCTTCTCTTTGGTGGATCCAAGAAAATACTACCTGATGGGATGCGATTACGAGGCGATATTAACGTGTTGCTTTTGGGAGATCCTGGTACGGCGAAAAGTCAACTTTTGAAGTTCGTGGAGAAGGTGGCGCCCATCGCCGTCTATACTTCAGGCAAAGGTTCTAGTGCAGCTGGTCTGACTGCCTCTGTCCAACGAGATTCCGTTTCGGTGAGCTCGAGACTGAATTTCGTGTCCATGATGCTTGACAAGTCGCTTGTATTACAGAGAGAATTCTACCTGGAGGGCGGAGCTATGGTTCTGGCAGATACGGGTGTGGTGTGTATTGATGAATTCGACAAGATGCGGGATGAAGACAGAGTCGCTATCCACGAGGCTATGGAGCAGCAAACCATATCAATAGCCAAAGCGGGTATCACAACCGTGCTCAATTCTCGGACAAGCGTACTCGCCGCAGCAAATCCGGTCTTTGGTCGATACGACGAGGACCGCAGCCCAGGAGAGGCATGTGTCGTAACTGACGTTGCGGAACCGACGCTAATACTTGCATTCCAGAACATCGATTTTCAGACTACAATTCTGTCCAGGTTTGATATGATCTTTATTGTCAAAGACGAACATAACGAAACTCGCGACAAGGTGCGCAGGCGCTGCGGTTCTACTGTAACAATACAGATCCTGACTTTTTCGTTTTAGTCTATCGCAAAACATGTTATGAATATCCATATGAACCGAGCGACGGATAATACAGAGCAAAATTCAGAAGGCGAGATTAGTCTGGAGAAGATGAAGCGTTACATCGCGTATTGCAAGGCGTGAGTAATTCAGATGGCATGGTTAACGCTCATACTAATTGATTTCATTACAGTAAATGCGCGCCTCGATTATCTCCTGATGCTCAGGAGATGTTGAGCAGCCATTTCGTGAGTCTGCGGCAGCAGGTACAACAGGTTGAGCGTGATAATGACGAGCGCAGCTCTATACCCATCACTGTTCGGTAGGTGCTGCTAAATAAACATCCGCAGTTAAGGTGGAGGTAATGACTCGAATGGAAATCTTTAGGCAACTTGAAGCTATCATTCGAATTTCCGAATCCCTTGCCAAAATGACCCTTTCCCCAGTTGTTCAAAACCACCATGTCGAGGAAGCTATTCGATTGTTTAAATACTCTACGATGGACGCAGTTTCCGCAGGCTCTGCGGACGGTATGTCTCGGGGGGAACTCAGTGAAGAGATGACGCGGATAGAGAAGGAACTGCGCCGACGACTTCCGGTTGGATGGAGCACAAGTTACCAAAGTCTTGTAAAGGAGTTTGTCAACTCTCAAGGATATTCCAGCCATGCGTTGGAGAGAACGCTTTTTGTACTAGAAAAGAGGGAGGTGATCCGATTCTCCGGACAGGTGAGCTCGGCTTTTACTTGGTCCTCCGAGGTGTTGCTGATGGTCCTGTCAGAAAAAAGTGGTGCATCGGTGGGTTATTTTAATTTCGTTTTCTATTTACAGCTGTTCACATTAATTCTTCGATAGGGTCGGGGTTTAGATTTGTATCATGTCTGTCGATAGTTATCACTGTCTGTATACGTGTACTGCTGTTGAAAAGCTGTATAGATTTTTTATCAAGACGCCCAGTACTGGCGTTGCGCATAGCCTTGTGCCTTTTGTGATCGATTTGTCATTTGGGCTGATGCTGAATTTTGCCGGGCGGCGGGCGCGTACGGTTATATATATTTGTAAGTGTTGAATCCGCAGCAGCAGTCGTCACCCAGGGAACTCCAACTCGTAAAACTCCCACATTTGCTTTCTCTTCCCCAACCACCATCTTCAGCCCTTTTTACCAACTGCGAGCTTTTTCAATTTCCCATTTCCGCAGCCATGTCCAACGCGTACGGGATGCCAGGTTTCGATTTTTATAATAACGACTATGCGAAGCTCCAGCAGCAATTCGACCTTTACAACTCCCAGACAACAGCAGGCGAGGTTCTTGCACCACATCCAGATCTCTTCGAATCTGAACTAGATTCGAGCCTTGCTGGAATCGACCCGCTCACCCTAGAGCTTCTCACGGTCAATAATTCGGACGCTTTCACACTCCTTCGATCGGAAACACCCACCTGTGGACCACCCTCCACGTTGACCGTTTCATCAGAATCGGCTTCTGCCTATGATTCGCTGTCCTCTTATTCCGAGTCGTTCTACAGTTCCACTTCCCCCTACTCAACCAGCAACTACTCTTTCCCACTCGATTCGCTTGATATGGATTTTCAGCGTATCGACGTTACTGCTACGTCTGACTACGGAGCCGGATCCCAGCTCGGATTGCTCGACAGTGTCGATCCTTCTACCTTTGGTGCGTTGCCGCCGACCCCACCGCGCAGCCCTCCCAGTCATGGGCAGAACAACGGCAAAGTCTACAATGGACGCTCGAGCTTCTCGGACTACGGTCCTGCTACTCGAAGTGTCCTCCCGAGTGGCTTCTACAATTCCCTCGACTACGCCACCTCCATCAACCCGGCTGCTGTGTCTCCCACCCATATTACGACTCAGCTTCCGATTACACCATCCTCCATCCCTTTGGCTCAGCCTACTGACGAGGTCAAGAGCGACCCGAGGAAGAAATATAAGTGCAACATATGCCCCAGAGGTAGTTCTTTTCCTGTTCCTCCTGGTCTTGTAAGAGTTGTAGTTGATCTTCTCTCAGCTTTCGCCAGGGCTTATAACTTGAAGACACACATGGCTACTCATGACCCTAACCGCTTGAAGCCCCACGTCTGTCCCCACCGCTCGTGCGGCAGGTCATTTAGCCGCAAACACGACTTGGGACGCCATCTGATTAGCATTCACCGTGACGAGTCGGTGTGCTCCTCGCACCACTCCGCATCTTCTAAGAAATCCATCGGCGTCGAGAAGGGACAGAGGACCTGGTGTGAATCCTGCGGCAAGAGCTGGGTCGGTCGCAACACCGAGTGTGATTGCAACGATGTCAAGTAGACTAGTGGAATTGGTTCATATGTATCCCTCGCCCAAAGTAAGTATCACTTTCTTACGTATCTCCATCAGCCGCTCACAACGCTACCTACAGCTACTTATGCGCCCCATACGTGGCTTCTTTTATTATGTTTTCGTCGTTTGGATTCTGTTCTGTTTCTTGACGAAACTGAGGCACGCCCTGCGCATTCGCTGTATCACGTATCGTACCGCCTATGGCCCAGTGACGGACGTGATCACGATATGAATTTCCCACTCCAGACGTTCGCATACCTCGACGATCCTCTGCCCCGCCCTCATTTATTTGTCTATGCAATTTCTTTGATTGTTTGCCACCTCATCTATCTTCTCCCTTTTTTTATCGAAATGTACAACTAGTAACACAAATCATATTTATTGACTAGTCTCTATTCATTGTAACTCCATCGCTCGGCATGGAACATGTTTGAAAGAACTGAAGATCTCATTCAGTCGACGATGTTCTATGCAAGTCATAACCCCACAGCATGCAGTTGACACGCAGCAGATTGCAGGTTCTGGTGTGCTCCGGTGTAACCCTATGTGCGAAGGCCGTTATACTTGCGTCGCCATCGATCATACTTCATATCAAATTGAGTTCAACACCTTAATGGATCACTGAATGTATACACATGCATAAGTGTAGAAGGCAAATAATAATACAACCTTGTAGAAGCGTGTCCCGGTGGACATCACACTCGTCCCAAGGCCAACATGACGATTGCATACACATTAGCGATGACGATCAGTCCCCATATTGCGTACGCGAAAGTAGTAACAATCCGTCCATTACTGAAGTCCAAATATTCCTGTATAGTCGATGCAGTATCCGATTCAGGATTGTCGGGGTTACTGGCATGTGAATCGTTGAAATTAATTTCCACGTCGCCAAGTGTTTCCGTGCCAATCACACGCGCGGAAGCGGTCTGGGAACTCTCCATCTGAGATCGACACTCAAAGTCCTCTTTTTCATCCAGTCCAGATGATGTTGGTGTGAAGGGTGTCGGCGGCCTGACGACCTGCATCACTACTGCCGAAGAAGTGAGATAGATCAACGGGAGCGCCAGGAAGGGCAGTGTAACAGAGAGAACGACCTGGGAGGCCACCAGCAATGTGTCGACCCCTTCCCGCCCCACTGACACGGAAACTGCCACAGAGGGTACAAGACTTATAAGTCGTGTGATCAATCGTCGCAAGAATGGCTGTCATGAACGAATGTGTGAAATGAAGGCTGAACGAGGTACACGCCGTACTAACCGACATTCTCCATTCAATAAAGCCTTCAGACACGACTTGACCAGCAAGGGTAGCTGTGATACTTGCTGTTTGCCCTGCACACAGTAGAGCTAGAGCGAATAAAAATGCAGCCCCTGTTTCGAGTAAGTATTTCCATAGCCTGAGTACCGGATGAGCTTTACCTTTTCCCACATCTTCCTGAATGAGATCATGGGCATCGAACAAACCGATGGTTGTTTTGTCGAGTACTCTCCCATGAAAGACAGTGGCAGCAAGAATGAGAATGCTAGGAACACGCGAAGGTTAAGAGAAACGATTAGAAAACAAGCAGGATCACTTACGCAGAGTTAATTGGAATAGCAAAACCGAGCAGGCTTGTAACGACGTCTGTAATGGTATGATACAGGTGCTGACGAATGAAGGACAAAGAATTATTGGTACGTTCCCCGTATTTTGTCCTATAGTCCCCAACAGCAGCAGTACGATCCGCTTTCGTGATGTAGAAGAACTTCCCGCAGAAAGCTTTCAAGCGCGAAGTGATACTGCCTTGAACGGTTGATACTGGGAGTGCATATTCCGAAGGGGGTTGAAGCGACACACGATCCTGTGTGGCTAAATAAGATCCAAGAAAGAGTGCATGTGGCATGATTGTTGCCCCCAATATACCAACCGCTAAAGTTTCATAGTCAAACGACGTCCCTGGCCACCATTGAGGACTTGGACATACCAGCATAGACAGCATTGGGCTGGAACTGGAAAAGATTTTTGGAAGGTATATAACCTAGAAACACTCTTGGCCAGTCTGGTTTTACCTTTACGATAAGCACAACGAAGCACGAGAACACTCCGACTACCTGAGATAGAAAGTGAACTCTTTCCTGGATAAACTATCAGAAGGGATTTCCTTACGAGTCCGATTATGACCAACTCAAACATCTTGACTGGACGGCCATTCCCTCGGGAAGGATCTGCGAACAGAAGAAACACCAGAATATCCACCGCAGTCAAGATAACCCCTGCATACAGAGGCAGCCTCGGAAATATCAGGCAGAGACCAATGGCGGAGCCTAGTAGCTCAGCCAGATCTGTACAAACAATTGCCACTTCCGCGCAGACGTAGAGTGGATAGAGAACGGCCCGCCGCACAAGACGAGGATGCGTTGGGTGATCATGAAGAAGCAGCCGACAATGAGATGCAAGGTCTAGAAAAGCACTGTTAACAAAATCGTATCACAGGATGAATTTGGCTATACCTATGCCCGTTACACAACCTAGTCGAATAGCTAGGGTCTACAATCTTCAATGAGAGCAAAGCTATTTCCGAGGAAACTGCTTTCGAACCTGAAGTAATATCGCACCAAGACCAGACAACAAAATGACGAACAACATTGGACGATAACCAAAATCTGCCCCCGCCTGAAGATCGACACTCCAGTTTCCCCTACATTTCAAATTTAGTCCAAGAGCCCATTTCCGAACAGTCCTCAAACGCATACGGGTCGAAATATGCAACTGCACAGATGATGCCAACGCCTACGTGTTTCCGTACATGGTGGATGATAGTTTTTGAGTATTGAGCTATCCGATGACTGGCACGATGCTCAGGGAGATTCTGGGAAGGACCATGGATCGACATGGCGAGGTATAGCAGAGATGGGAGGAAGGAAATCCAGCAAAGAAGTCATGATTGACGCCGAGAGCATCCCGATTTGTTGGGAAGGAAACAGTAGGCTGGTACAAGAAACGAAAGTTTGGTAACCATGAGTTGGAGCATTCACTTGATATGCTTCATGGTTTGCCGGTGAACCAGCGGTTGGGAAAGTTCACACGGTTTGACGCCACTGTCCCCACTCAACTGTGACACTGTGACAGTTTTGCTTCGCGTAGGTTCCCTTGCGCTCAACGCGTTCTGCCATGGATGTCAGCGATCTTCACCCTCCAGACGATTATAGTCATAGATTTTTTATCTGGCACGAATGGATTCAAGTCAGTACAGAGCCTTCCGCCTCCCGAATCTGTAGTAATTAACCCCCATCCAGGCAAATGGACCTCTTACGACAGAGAACGTCTTCGAATATTTCACTACTTCAATGTTCTACGATAAGCAAAGCAACAATCAAGTCCTCCGGATGCAGACGATACATACTGGAATGCCAGTCGTGAACGAGGCGGAGGAATTGAAGCGAGTGATGCCTGTTCTTAACGAGGATTAATGATTTACCCATCTTTCAGGCGATTCACTGGCGTAGAATTTGCCCTAGTACACTCCCAGCCACCTTCGCTATTTATCATACACAAGCGTGAACGTCTTTCTCCCGAAGAAGGTTAGAACATCGAACAGCAAAGGCGAACTTGGAACTCACTGCCGTCACGCAAGTGAAACCCCTGGCTGCGTATTTTATCATGAACAACCGAATATACCAGGCACCTGACGTCTACACAGTGCTTTCTAATCGCCTGGTATGATTTCTCCAACGCAAATACCCGTTTGCTGACGTATCAGTTCCCAGCTCACCTCCATATACTCCATTCAAACTTCACTAGAAACGCTACGGACTCACAGGCCTGATTACACCCCTCGTACGGGATTCGTCTGGCCAATAATAGACCCCTCCCTTGCCGACGATGGTAACAAAAAGCAGGATGAACTTAGTCAAATAGATGAAACGGAAGAATCCTCAGCCTCCAAGGCAAAAGCTACCAACGCTTCGGGTACCCAAAAGAAGCAACAGAATAATATGCTTCTCATGAATGCCATGCGTGCAACTGCAGCTCATTCAAAAAGTGCGTTATCCTCCAGCGCATTAGCCCGCAGTGCCGAAAGTGTTCCTATGGATACTTCTGCTATTGCCGCGACCAATCGCTCTTCCTCCACGCCGGGGCCTGCGGCCTCAGTAGCCTCTCGAGGTACGACACCGAAGCCGCCGTTCGAGTCGTCCAGCAAGGTAGTCCCCGGAGCAGGAAAGAAGAAACGAAAGAGTGCGTGTCAACGTCATCTGTAAACTACTGCATCTGAACTTTGAACTGTAGGAACAATACTGGCCAATTCTCCGGAAAGTAGTAGCTAATTCACAGAATCATTTGTGTATCATAAACCCCAACTTGTACACACGAATACGTTAACCGATATGAACCGTAAAGTATCGTTCAATTGAAACCGGGTCACTTGTCAGGGTCTGACCGGATCTACTCTCGCGATTTTTGCCTGCAACCTTCCCAGCTGCACATGCTATCAGTAGGTAGGCGACAGGGGAGAATCAGAGATTTTCGCAGGTACCGATATGTATCATCGCGCTCCAACACCGGCTAACTTTCCGGTTAACCAGCCAAGTGGTGTCTTCAAACTTCCGTTTCGAGGAGCTAGTCCACCTCCAAGTGATAACGGGTTCGCAGACGCAAACGATTCTTTTCGTAATCTTGTCATGTTTTGCACTGTAAAATCAGAATGTCATGAGAGAGATTTCGGTGAAGAAGGGATTGGATGAACCGCAGTCGTCAATTTCGTCGATGTTCGTCTCCACTACCAGACCACCCTGAACTATCTCGGAGAGGATATGATGAACCTAAGAGTGTACAGGAACATGAGCCTAGGTATTTATGAAATGAGCTGGGGGCACACCTCATCAAAGTGAAAAACTAAATCTAGTTCGCAAACGTTTTCAAAGGCCCTGTCAAGAGATTCCACAAACACCTGGCAAATCTATCAGCAAATACATTAATCGGCCGAAAAACAGAACGTGCACCTGTATCAGGTCTAGGATCCCAAGTTCACTCTCTGCTGCGTCCACCACGAAGACAAAATAAAGTGTTGCATAGGCCCGATATACAACCCTCCATCGGTCCCCTTCTTCACTTTGAGAGCCTAGGAATTCCTCGAGTTCCGGCGCATCCAGAAAATTACAAAGTCCTGCTGGACGAGAGGAGATGAGAGAGAAGATCTTCTGAATGAGCGTTTGAACTGATTGTTGGACCGGACTGTAGAATTTCGTCAATCTTGGTACACCAGACGTATTGACTGAAGAGATATCTCAGCCATGTCAACTGTAGAAAGTAGGGAAAGAGAGAGCTTACAGATAAGGACGCCGTGTATCATGACGGTCAACTACATCGGGATAGAAGGGTGGTGACGCAAGTTTGATTAGGGCACTAGCGCTAATAACGAGTCTCCGACAAAACATTATTTGCAAGATTGGAGTAGAATGGGTAAGATGGGTAGTGTACAAGGCGTTTCTACACAGAACCATTGTCCCTGGGGAGCTTCCAATCAGGTTGCAGACGACCTGCAAGGTTGCTAACAGGTCCTGACAATCCTCCTTGACTTTTGAAGCTTTCCAAAAAGTTTTTAATAAGATTATAGTCAATGTTCGCATCACCCAAACCGCCGTCTTCATCGTCCTCCCCGTGCTCTAATGCGTTTTTGAGTTCCTCAGCCATCATTGCTTCTATATCTTCGTCATCGTCTTCGGATACGTCCTCAAAGGACACCTTAGCTTTGCCCTTTCCTCTTTCTTTCCTCAGCGCCGCCTCTGCTCTCTGAGTGCCGTTCGTTCCTTTGCGTTGCACGGAACGGTTCAATTCCATATCCATGGCCTTCATCAGGGCTTCAAAAGAGTCCAAGTTGGGATTAGGTTGCGGAGGAGAGCCAGCTTCCTGGTTTTTAGTAACCGTGTCGGCTGGAGGCCTGGTGACAGGGAATGGATCCTTGGGTACGTACGCTTCGGGGAAATCAATGAGCAACTGAAATTAAGGCATAATAGATTGATAACTTACCTCCACGACCCTGTCTGTCCTTGATAATGCTTTTCCATTGATCGTCGCTAATCCCAAGTGCTTGACGAGAAAATTCCAAGAACTCATCTTCCTCTTCTCCCATGTCAACTTCAATATCACCAACGACCTGCGGCTTGTCTTCCTCCTCTTCTGAATCCTCATCATTTTCGCTTTCATCGTCAGAATCAACGCCATCAAAGTTATCCCGGGGAAGAATAGGTTTTCGAATGGGTCTGCTTTGAAGTTGGCTTGAATTCGACTTCTGCGTTGATTTTGGTTGGACCTCGGAATCATCGACAACGTCAGTCTCCATAGTCGTTTTAGCAACCTTTTGAGAGTTGCTATGGAATGACGCTGGCATGCGACCGTACTCATGAGGTTCGAGTCCAGGCACCAACTTAGCCATATCATATTGTCGCTGCTGCTGGTCCTGCTCATACTGGTTGTAGACTTCCTCTTCGGAGGACTCCTCGTCACTGAATTCCTCGTCGGAAAACTCTTCGCTATGAGGAGGTAAACTTAGCATTTAACCGTTTCATGAATGCTCACTTACTCTTTGAATCGTGCACCTTCAATGTCGCCTTCCCCTTCCACAAACTCTTCGACTTTAGCAGCCAGATCACGCAACCTAGACGCTTGCTCGGATGCCACGCGGTCTTCACTCAGCATTTCTGTATCTGGTTGGTCGACATCCATAGCATTCGGATCTTTTGAACCCTTTTGCTGTTTCGTTTCCGACTTCCCAAGCATGTCCTCGAAAGATTCAGGATCAACATTAAGCCAATCGTCGCTGTCTTCATTCTCTGACAAAGATGATAGATTCTCCGGAGATTGCGAGATTGCCGACGATACCAGAGCAGCGAACGAAGGTCGGGCAGCGCCCCTGTTATAAGTGAGTTTATATTATTTACATGGTGAGATAGGGCGTACTCTCGTTCTTGTGTGCTGGTGTAAACCGAGATTGCTTTATTTTCCAGTTCGTTCCATAATCGCGAGCCCTCCACTTCGCCTCTGAAGAATCCTAATGACAACAGCTTCTGTCGGTAGGCTATGTAATCGCTATTTCGTTGTAGCGCGTCTTTGAGTGATTGAGACTGTTGATATACTTCAGTTTCGCAAAGCAAGGCGTTAAATAGACGGCAGCATATACCTGTGATTGTAGTCCCTCAAGGCTGTTATTCATTGCTTCCGACTTTCCTTTTGATTCCGCATAGAGCATTTCAAACCCTACCGCCTTTTTCCGTGTTACACCCACGTTTTCAGTACAGATGCACCACTTACTATCTTCATCCCTACGTCGCGCCACTTCCACTCTTTCGTTTTTTCGCTCTCTTGCCACCTTCCAAAAATCTTTGGTGGGAAAAACTTTTGACCGAGGAGTTGCGCGTATGCGGTCCTTGTCATCCTGACAGTTGTCAATACGGAGGTATTGGGAGGGAAGCGGGACATTTTGTGCGCCGCCTGATTAAAATAGATGATTAGAAACATTTCAACGCGAACTCGAGAAACGCTAACTCGTAGCTGAATCGCATCTCTGGTATAGAACGCTTCGATGGCCTTCTGGATCAGGGATGGATTCACGTAGAGTGCCTTGGCTATGTCGACAGGTAGGTATGCCTTGGTGAAGTGAACGTGCTTCCGTGCTGCCGCTGGATATCTGTTGGCAAAGGGCGTCGGTCAGATTTAAAGCTGATAAAAGCACGAAAGCATACTCAGAAATCCTTCCCCACACTATATTTATTACTTCGGGTGGAGCAAGCGTGTCGGTCAAGGGATCACGCACGACTTTTAACGCATCGTCAACGACGAGGAAATCCTCTATATCCTCATCTTCATCGTCACTATCCCTGAGTTTACCAGGGCGCCGGCGACTCTTGGTAACTTTGGATGGGGGTGATACGTGCGAGAGGCCGATGAGATGTAGCTGTGAACGGTAGATCCAGACCTATGTAAACTGTATTTAAATTATTTAAATCCTCACCGAGTGAAAGGAGGGCGTACCCTGTTTTCAGAGTTGGTAGGCTTCACCCATGACGGAAGAGCATCAGCTGCCTCAATTAAGAGAAACTCGCCGTCAGTGTCGTATACGCTACGAGGACGTAGTTGTCAGCTGGCCAACCGAAGCTTAGAGAATCATAACGACGAACCTGATAGCCACGTCCCATTTGGAGCTTATCTCTCGCAAAAGCCAGATTGTACACCATTCATCATCCACACAATCACCTACTCTCATTCTGCCCTCAAGAAACCATTCTTGAGTATCCGTATCCTGCGCGACCTTGAGTTCAAAAGAATCGCGGTGCCAAAGAAATTCGGGAGGAAGTAAGGAGTCAACAAATGAATGGATGCAGGTAGCGAGAGTCGCTGCAGAGGGCTTGTCGATAGTTTCTTCTTTTCTGGGATACAATCGGTATTGAAGTGTATCTTCTGAGATGGTGGGTGTTCGGTTGAAAATGTCCATGGCACACACAAAGTCGCTCCAGGTAGTGATCTTCTGGTTCTGCAAGTAATATGATGGCACTCAGAGCTCGAAGCAACTGTGAATGTCGTAGTACGAATGAGATATTTTTCGGAAAGTTCGTGAATGAAGGAAAGACTTCACAAAAATTTTCACAAACACAACCCCTTTCCTTTCCGAGCTCTCTACCACTTTCTCCCGGATGACGACCAGTGTCGGATTCAAGGACAGAAACTTGCTTGCAGTCATCGGTGATGAGGTGTGTATCTTTCAGGTTTCATTCACTTGCAAACTGTTGAAAATTCCTATCAGGACTCAATAACAGGTTTACTGTTGGCAGGCGTCGGGCACGTCAATGAGCAACAGAAGAAGAACTTTCTCGTAGTTGATTCCAGTGCGCTACCATCCTGCTACCATCTTCCTTGAGAACCAAATCACTTTACAGAGACCCAAGTCGCTCAGATCGAAGCCGCCTTCCAAGAATTCACCCAACGCAAAGACATCGCAATTCTGCTAATCAACCAACATGTCTGTCCTCTCATTGGACCTAAAGCTCTCTGCTCACCACACCGTCGCTGTACAGATTGCCGAAAAGATTCGACCAACGGTAGACAAGTACCAGCAAGCCTTTCCAGCATTACTTGAGATTCCCTCGAAGGACCACCCATACGGTACGCTGAACGTTTCCCTTTTATTCAATTGCGGAGTTGACTATCACCGTCCTTATTCATCAGATCCGTCCAAGGACTCTATACTCAAGAGAGTGCAGAAGCTGTTTGGAGAGTAAGGGTCTCAGCCTCATAAGTGTTCGACGATTCAATGTATATACCACATCCTCATTGGACATTCGGTCATTGTATTCATTAATATATACAGCATTACAATATTGGATAGCTACAGTCGTGATAATAACTTTATGAGCTATGCCATCGCACGATAGGTTCGTTGTCTCGCACACCAGGCCCCCTTTCGACAAAGACGCGAATGGGACTCCGAGTCGAGGAACCTAGGATCAGATAGTGAATACAAGTTCTAGGACCGAAGAGCTAGGAAAAGAAACGCACTGGGTATGTTCACGAGAATGTATCGGCATACGAAGTAACCATCGTTATTCTGACACAAATCATGAGCGCCCACACATGACGAGGAATTTACCGTCCTTACCCTGACAAAATCTGCGTGAACCTCTCCATCTGTATACGACTTCCCGTCTGACCGTGTGTCTGTTGAATTCGTTGGCGTCCTTCGAAGGGAGGAGAATAGTCCCGTCACTTGCGAGAGTGTGCTCTGGGGCCGTTTTTCGTTTTCCGCCTCGGATGAGGCTACTTCTGGCGTAGAAGGAGCTGGTTGAGGAGCTCCAGTAAGGTATTTGAACGACCTTTGGAACTTCTCCCAGGCAGATGATGAACAATCCTTTGCCCATTGTGCGACGTCGTCGTACGACATGTCTGAGAGGTTATCGGTCCTCTCCCGCATCCAGTTCAGCATAGACTTATAATAAGAGTCCGAATATTGTAGAGAACCAGGTGGGCGGGCTTGAACATAGAAATTCATGTACATGTGCTCTCGATTATACTGGTCGAGGACTATCTGTGACGAAACTTGGTGATTCCGATGCCTTGGTCGCTCCAGGGAAGGTGCGGTGGTGTGAAAAACGAGGGGACCATGGAGATACTTGGCCACCTGAAGACGTCGAATCAGAACAGGTCGCACAGGTAGTAAAGACACACACCTCAGGCGAGGATTTGATGCGCTCGCAAGCTTCGCTGTACAACACGGTCGGAGAGTTTTTGGAGAAGAGTTCGGATGTTAGACAGTAGATAAGAACGGCGGACAGTCCTGCTCCGAATACTATCACTGCCAGGTTAGACGTTCGAGCGCCAGTGCGTTTGACTGGATGAAAATAGAAAGCGGTTAAGAAATGAGTGAGGAGCCGAAGACTACCACATACTTTTCCCCGCTGTACTCAACTCTGACCATTTTTTAACCCTCTCTGTAGAGTGAATAGACCCGGACGCGAGTTGGAAAGGTCCCACAGATTGGTTAGGCCGGAATCCTTGCTGTTTCGTGTCGAGTGATTGAGAAAGCGCAGACGAGCCGATTGAATCTCGGTGGGTTGCGTATGACCTATGTTTCCATACGACAGTGATTCGAGGCTGGGTGGAAACCAATAGCGTCGACCTACAACGCGATTGTGCATAAAACGAAATGAACATGATGGGATGAGCAACCTCTGCGGCGTCAGTTTGCCGAGAATTCCACGGTGGGATCAACAAAGACACACAGGTCTGAGCTTTACGAGGAACATCAAAACACATTCCTCAAAAGCAAGTCATTCACTCGCGATTTGTGTACATAGAACTCGCGGTCCTACACCTATTATTTCCTTGTATTATTACAAACATCTAGGTATATGAACGACTACTGGTACAGTGATGACAGATGATAGACGAATGGATAGTACCCCAACAAGACTAGTTCCTCTCTCCGCGCAAACGACGAGCCAAAGCAAGATCCTTGGGCTGAATGGTGACACGCTTAGCGTGAATAGCAGCAAGATTGGTGTCTTCAAAAAGAGATACAAGATAGGCCTCGGCGGCTTCTTGTAGAGCCATGACCGCAGAGGATTGGAAACGAAGGTCAGTCTACACAAGTACGTTAGACCGTGGCAGCATTCAAGCACAATAGCGATGCACCTTGAAATCCTGGGCGATTTCACGAACGAGACGTTGGAAAGGCAATTTGCGGATTAGAAGTTCGGTGCTCTTCTGGTACCTCCTGATCTCACGCAAAGCAACGGTTCCAGGCCTAAAACGGTGCGGTTTCTTGACTCCCCCAGCAACGTTCTGTAACAATGAGTCAGGTCTCAGCATTGCCCAAGGCGAGAATATCTCGGCGTATACAATACTTGCCTGAGCAGTCTTTCGGGCAGCCTTGGTAGCGAGCTGCTTACGAGGGGCCTTTCCTAGAAGAGGTATCTCGTCTCAGTCCATGCACCACGATGGGGGCACTAGTTGTACTGACCTCCAGTGGACTTGCGTGCGGTTTGCTTAGTACGAGCCATCGGTGTTACTTGAAATGTGATTGGTGAAAGGCGAGATTACTTTAAAGGTGGTGAAGAATGGCGAGTCGGTGTTCTTCCTTGCTTGATGGTGGTGGTTGAAGTTGAAGTTGTTGAACGACAGCGCCGGCGTGTGAAACGCTCTTTATAGACGACGCGAATAGCACGTGATAGACGCGACCTGACTCATGGGCCACGTGCGGCCATTGCATTCAATCATATATAAGTACACTTCGTGTTTACTAGGGTCAAAGCTTCCCTGCTGCAGCGAGCCGCATTCTCTCATCCTCCAAGACCTTCTTTTCGTCTACCTGTCGTTTCGGGACCAGCCTCCGTCTCTCGGTCGTGATGCGAAAGTCGCAACGATCCACTCCCAATGCCCTGAGGGTCTTCTGCTCAACCAAACTGTAATCCTCGATCCGCTCTCTGGCGAAGTTGAACGGCTCTTTCAATTCCACCGGTGGATTTGTGATAACTCTTGGGATACGGAGATAGTTTTTGGAAGCCGAATGAAGCATGAGGGGATGAAGAAGAAATACATCTCCAACTTCTCCTGTCACTTCCACAAAACGTTGGCACTTCTTCACCTCCTGCAAGTGAGACCAGTACCCAGGATCTTCCTTGTACGTAGGCGCTGTGGTTGTCGAAGGAGTAAACGACAACCCTGTTGGAAGTACGCCTTCCGGATGTTCTGCAAGGTAACGTGCAACAAGATCGATACCTTCAGGAGCTATGAACGTCCCACCACCTCGGGGCTTGATGTCAGAGAAGATGGGGATGACGAGTAAGGCTTGTTCTGGGGAATCCAGATAGTGAACCTATATATAGTTTTAGTGAGCGAGACAGTAGTTTTCTGAATACCCTCACAAAAAAGTCCCCGTCGACATGCCAATTATCTAGATCTCGCGGATGGATAGGTTCGGCACCCTCCAGCTCTAGAGTTCCAAAGTTGACGATGAAACTATCTCCCCATGTGCTGCACTTTTCATCAATACGGTCTTCCCCACCCAGAAGATCTTGCGTAGCATCCCATGCCTAGAAGATACACGATAAAACACTTTGAGACTCTGCATAGGTCACTGCATACTTTGGGGGCAAATCTTGCAACTTCTTCACGTCTGTGAAAGGGCATGTGAATGCGTTCCCTAGTCCAGGTGGACTTGTCGTGTGGATCCAGTGCCAATCTTATCCACATAGTTTCGGTGAATTCGGCAGCCTGTTCACGGCTGAAGGCATTCTTGACGAGGATAAAGCCGTGCTCCAAGAAGTGATCAACTTGTTCAGCTAGATCATTCTTGAGTTATTGAAGCTTCATGTTCCAGTCAGAATGACGACTCACGACTCAGGTAGCGATACTCCTTCATAATGACGATAATGGTGGTTCAGAAGAAAGGAGCGGTGAAAGGTCGGTAGACAAACCGCAATGCCGCAGTACAATTAAAATAGACGGTCACGTTTCTGATAATTAATTCAGGTCGTGTATACTTTACAGCGAGCTAACACGTTCTACGACAGATTTTTTGAGCTTGAGATGAGTGAGCATATATACAGATGAAAAATGATGAGGTTTGCATACCGGAGGACTAGGGCCATCTCCCTCGAAGTAATGTAGTACAAACTCGGTGGCTACCCAATCATTCTCGATGGCACCTAGATCCCGGAATATAAGTGAGCGTGGCTTCCCAGGGGTCGGCTGTGAAAGGAAAATGTCGAAAGGTGTGTGCTTCGCTAACGCTGTGTTTGGGAACAAGGTTTTGAGTTTGCGCACTGGCGAGGAAACCTCCATGACATTTTCTTCTGTCAAGTTACCCGATTTTCGACCCTCGCTCATTCTTCCCTGCATTGCTCGCATAAATGCATCTCGGAGATGAGAATATGACGTCGACCTGGTGGGCACTATGGGGAGTTGAGGGCAGGAAATGGATGTCAACATCGGGCTCACCTATTCTTATGACACAGGCACTATTTCGAATGATATGTTCAATCCTTTGGTCAGGCGTCATATTCGGTTCAAACTAGGTTGGAATTGAGTTAGGCTGAACCATCTCTGGCAGTCCAACTTGCCTTCAGATTCGGGTTCCGCAGGTCAGCATAGAAGGCGACTGAGTATACTTTGATCCCTAAGAATGAGACGGTCCTAACACCGCAACCGACTAAAGACAGCAAAGGGATGTTGGTTTTGGCGGCGACTCGGATGATATTTGGGAATTCTATGCCGGTTGCCGGGTCAACTACTCGTCCACATTAGTGATTTGGTTCGAAAGGGTTCGTTTGAAAACACACTTGTCATCTCAGATCCATTTGCAGTGACCTCTGGATTAGCCTCAGCCTCATCCTGGACCGGTGGCATGACAGCATCCAGGTGAACATTTGGGCCCCAAACGATGGATGCGGTCATAGCAATTCCAGCTCCAAGCAGAACAGACTTCCAAAAGGAGCGTTGCCTTGCAGCAGTATTGCGGGTGCCATAGAGTGCCTGCCTGGAAGCATGAATGAGTGAGGGCTTGCGTAGAGTCGTTCGGGCGAAGCTGGAGAGAAATGACATTACAGCGGTGACCCTGCTGGCGCTTATTCAAAAATCCAGTGTCACCTGCTGACGCGTATCCATCACATATCCTTTGACGCGTCATTCTCTCTGGGAAGGGGCCTCGTAAGCCTTCCTATTCTGCGATTCCCTGACTATAAAAGAAATTCTGTCGTACGTTTTGCCGCTCTAAATACCATCATGGATTTTTCTCTCATCGACGCTGCTTTGTTGACTCGTGGTGCAGATTTCCGTGCTGACGACGACGACGACGACGACGATATGGATGATGTATCCTATCCAGACTCTCCTGCAGGAGATCCCTCTGACCTACCTCTCGAGAAACATAAACTCGCCTTGCAAACCTACCTCAACTCCGTACCATACGAGTGTGAAAGTAATGACGTTATGCAAGCCAAGTTGGAGGAGATCGTTGGGAAGATATACGTCTGTGCAAAGACGCAGAATTGGTTGACACTGACAACATGGGATGGAATGCTTCAATGGTATGTGGCTATCTTCGGATTATGTTAATCAACTAAAATCGAGTGGCAGTTGGCTTCTCATGCGATACCCTATGGAAAAGACCGTTCGTGCCAAGCTCGTCCGTCTCTACTACGATCTCTGTACGCTCCCTGGCATAGACCCCAGGGTCATACGCTCGTGGGCTGACATGGTCTCTCGTTTGATTGCGAACAAAGGAGGCGTGAAACGCAAACTGGAATCTCAAGACCTTCAGCTCCCATGGCAGCCACTCTGGAGAGCTCTGAAGAAAGAGATGTGGCCAAAGAAACGCATCGAGGATACTTCGTGTGTAACATACTATATACCTTCAACCAGGCACTGACCGTGTCTTATAGACGAAACGTCGTCAACATCCTGCTCTACGTTGCCGAGCAATGCAAATTTTATTATGCAGAAGGCGAAATCCAGAATATGCTTGACACCTTCTTACCTTTGTTAACTCAAGACGTACGTGCTCTGTATACAGCGCGCAAAGATGCCTCCACACTGATTAATGCTCCACTGCAGTCTGTGTTGACGATGGTCCCTGTCCTTACATCCTTCCTACCTCCCAAGAACTTTCGTTTATATATCCCTCCTCTATTCAAGATTTGGGAGGCTTTCAACTCGTCTGTCTTGGACGACAGACTTCTTGAACTCGCGGGTGATCTTTCAAAAGAAAATCTCATTGGGCGTGCTTCGGAAGGCGTGGAGTGGAAAGACGTGGGAATTTGGACTGATAGTGAATGGAATATGTTGGTTGGAAAAGGCTTAGGTTCCATGAGTAAGTAATACTGATTGAACTCCAGTACTCAGATGCTGAACATCTTCGCCTGCAGATGTACCTGTCGGGATTGCAAGAGTAAGTTCCTTGCGTCACCAAACCAGACACCCACTGACCTCCTCGCTACTTCAGGGTTCGTCAACTACTGCAAGTCATGCTGACTACATGTCAAGCAAATCAACGCGGATAAAGAAATCCATTAATAGACAGGGTACTTGATGAATGTCTGCATCATCTAGCTCCTACTGACTTTCGGTCCTTGTAGATGCATTGGCCAAGATTCTGGTATATTCGATGTCAGTCGATGGCACAGTGAAAGACAGCGCCGCGTCCAATCAAGGTAACGGCGTAACGGCTTACGCTGCAGGATCAAAAGCCGTTGATTCGTTGGATCGACTCATTACCAGTACTGAGTCATTCTTCCACCCTTCCAATCATGGTCTATGGACTCCGGCTGTGCGTTCCTTGCATTTCTAAGACGTCTACTTTCATTTCATTCACACACGAACAGTTGACCAACTTCCTGCAAAGGATTACTTCGGAATTCTTGTTCCGTATGAAGGAGGAAGAGCAGGATTCGTGCAAGATCCCTGTAGTGAGCAAATTCCCGTCTTTGTCTATGAGCACAAAGCTCACAAATATTCCCATAGACCCGCCGGCTGACAAGTACAATTTGCAAAACTGTTGTATCTATTCTGCGGACCCCAGCGTTACTGGCCATGTTTTCGAAAGATCCCGCTAGCATGGGTTATGCTCAAGCTTCTTTGCGCATGATGGCTCTTTTCGAACCTAAGATGATAATGCCGGAGCTATTGGAAAGGGCATACGATGGTCTCGA
Source organism: Moniliophthora roreri (assembly GCA_001466705.2). Lineage (NCBI taxonomy): Eukaryota > Fungi > Basidiomycota > Agaricomycetes > Agaricales > Marasmiaceae > Moniliophthora > Moniliophthora roreri. Next base: position 1,859,343 of record LATX02000001.1, on the reverse strand, counting down.
AGTTGTCAATGAGACGGTAGTGTCCTTCCTCATAAATGCATTTAGCACCACGCTGACTGGACGTATAGCATCGCACGACAGCTGTGCTAGGCATGTTGAGCGGAATCGTCCGACCACTAACAACCGAGGCATTATGGCTGAGTGGTCAGAAACATGTGCTTCCACTATTAGAATTGTGTATACCCGGTATCGACGTTGTAAGAATTTATCTCACTTTCTACCGATGTATCAACGCTAACTGTCTTGATCCTGAGAATGACCCAACAAAGACCCGTGAGCCTTCAGTTATTGATGTCAGCTATACTCATTGACATCTTTATCAAGTATGCGCTGCCATGTTCATAGTGGGTGTAATGCAAAACATTCGCGCAGGCGACCTTTCTATACACCAATCAGGAATGCCATTGACCGATGATGGTATTGGCCACATGGACGTGGATCAAGACTCGACCGAACTTCCGACTGGCACCGAACGTGGTATGCCAGCTCTCAGTAGGGAAGAAGAGAGAGCTCTTGTGCGAGACAGTACCGCAGTCTTCTCAGGTCAGTGTTCAATTTGTATCAGCTCTTCGATACCTTACATTTGAACTTAGATTGGGTTGTCTCATTATTCCGTCGCGTTCTCGCATTGTACGAGAACCTTCCTGAAGAGGGGGGAAAACGCAACACGACTGGTGGCAAGATTGAGGAAGGTATCCTCAGGTCTATCAAGAATATGATGGACGTTGTTTGCCTTCACTTGTCAGACCAACTTTTCGACCTCGTACTAAAGCTTGTCTATGAATATGGTACAACGAATGCCAAGGCTAACTCTGTGAAGGCATTTGGACAGCTCATAGCATGCTTGGCACGAGCCAACCCCGAGAAGACCATAGCCAGATTCCTTCCGTTCTGCCTGTCTCAGATCGAGGAAGAGCTGAAGCACGGGGCATCGAGCGTGCGAACGACCTCCTCACACGTTGCGGTGGCGTCAGATACGACGTTGCATTGGAGTAAGTCGTTATACTAATAACACTTGTATTGTTCGCTCACCCTATCTCAGACCTTTCCATTCTCAAAGGATGTCTTGGATATGGTGGAGCCCTGGTAAGATTCAGTACTTCGCAGATAATGATTGACAGCTAACAGGATTTCAGTTGTTGAAGAGTAGGGACCAGATCATTAACCTGATCCTCATGCTTGTTGAGATGACGAAGAGTGAGAGAGGTTATAGCAGTGCCGGCCAACTCATTACACGCGTTCTGCATACCCTAGTCGGCGTGTATCCTTTGAACAGTCGCTTTGTCAACAGTGATGAATGGGCAAGCTCTAGTTCGTCCGCAGTCATTTACTGTTTGCTGTGCGACTAATAGGTGGTATGGCATAGGTTTTGAGCAAGATCATAACGTCTTTTGGGGTAAAGCTTACAAACCTGAGGACGTGGTCGTTGAATGGCATGGTACGTACTTGACTAAGCGTCCTCGCCGCTCCAGACTGATGATGGTGATGAACAGTCCCAACCGACGAGGAGATCGATTTTGTGCTTGAAATCTTAGATCAAGTTGCCGGGCCTACCTTGTCAAAAGTCGAGGCATTATTGGAGGACACTTCGTCATGGACGAGCGTCAGTCGGAACGACTTTTGCAGGTCAGTTGAAATGTCCCTTTCCCTTTTACCTTATACTAACGGCACGTCTAGGTATCTGCAAGCATGTCGGTCGATCTGGGCCGGTCTACCTACATTCCTAAAGGAAGCCCCCAAAGAGATCCCTAATCATCGAATCTATGAAGACATCGAGTCGTTCGGACTCTTAGTACCCCATCTCGATGTTGAAGCTGGATTCACTCTTTGTAATCCTAAGGATAGTCGGTATCAGAAAGCAGTTTCCCATCGGACACGTTTTGGGGAAGTCGTTCAACAATGCGCTGTGAAGCTGCGACAAAAGACTGAAGGCGAAGATCACATCGACGCTGTAATGACCGTCTCCAAAGCTATCGACGTATATCTCCTTGACTATGCGCTGACAAAGGGTCGCTTCGACTCGTTGCAGAAGAGTTATACCACTGCCCGGGAGTGAGTGTAGGATTACTATCTTCATGCTAATGTGACTCATCCTGTTTCAGCATGAACCGATCTTGGTCTCGCCAGGTTGAGAATTCCCGTCTGGTCTGGGTCAAGCGAGCCCAGCTTTATCACAGTGGGCGAGTCTATATGCATTCCCTATACCGCCGGCGCTCCGCTCTAGACGACGCCCTAATTGTTGAACTTGTTGAGCTATCGTTATCACCGTACACCAGGGTACGCCGGTATGTGCTCAATTTTCGATAATCTCTACGGAACTCAATAAATTTCCAGGCACGCGCAGTCCGTCCTACAGAATGTATTTGTAGTAAGTATTTGTGCACGGTACTCAATTATGGACTGATGAACTTTGTAGTCATACGTTCGGTCTACTCGTTATGCCTTGCCTATGCTCTTACAAGCACTCACCAAAGGCAACGACCCTGATCGCATGAAAGGAGCTCTATATGTACTCTCTAACAAAGGGATTGGTTCGCTACAACCTCTGCTACTGCCTTCACGTTCTTTACTTATTCTTCACAATAGCCTCCTACTCCTTGACCGGCGAGTCCACAGTTACGTGATCCTGTTTTTCCGCTTACTGTCTTCCAGATCAAGGATTTCATAAACAGTATCTCCTTTCATTGCTAGGTTGCCAACATGAAGAGAAGGTCCGCCCGCCCTGATATATCCCAACGTCATTCCCTCACCAACTTGTCTCTAGCCGTCAATTCAGAAACTGGTTGCTACAACCGCTCAAGAATGCTACAGCCACCTCTTAGAGGACGTCGTTCATACCGATGCATATACAATCCAACTCTCGATGATAGATCACTCACTGCAAGAGTTACAGCAAGTGTTCCCGTCCTCCTTGGTCAATCACAGTCTCCTTCAGGAAGCCATCTCCAAATATCCTTTGCGTATAGAGAAGAGGACCGCTTTGTATCATGAGACAGTAAGCCATGATTTCTCGCTGGCACAACCAGTCTTTCTAACTCGTTCCAAGGTTCGCTCGATCTTAGATGTCGCCTCCAAACCCAAAACACATGTGAGTCAATCCAGCATTACTCGTGTGCAGGAGCTCAAATTCCTGCAAAGTGGCGATACATCCACATGTCTGCTCGCTTTTTACATGGCATGTCGCGGCGTGACCTCGCTTGTTCTCCGGAATGTTTAGAATTCTTCGTCAAACACTCTACTAGCCCACAGCCATCTATTCGCGCAACATCAGAGCGGTGAGTGTTTTGCTTCATCCGTCTACCCATCACTGATGCTCGAATAGCGCAATAGTCAAGCTCTTTGCATTTATCAAGTATCGAAGTTATTCCACGGACGCCGAACAACTATGGCGGGAGGAATGGAAGAATCCTCTGCAGGAAGACATCAGTATATCGGATGCACTCAAGTATCTGGAAAGCTATGATGCCCTCCATAATGGCGTTGAACGGTACGTCCCTGTTGTTCCCTACATTCATGTTTCTCACTCTGTCGAGTAGCATCTATATTGACAAGACACAAACTGGATTTTTGGTTTGGAAGCCGAAATTGAAAGCTTACCGCCCCATTACTGGCGAGAAATCTCTTGAATGGGATACACAGTCGCAAGCCAGTCTGGAACGGGTAAGAACGCTGACCACGAACGAGAGCTATTACACCCAGCTATCTGTGTTGTGGAGTCAAGAATCTAGTAAAGCCAACTCCACAATGGAACTTCGCTCAGATAATGTCCTGTTCATCAAAAGCTTAGGTATAAACATATTCTCTTCTCATTCCTTTAAAGTGTGTGCTAACACGACAGACTATTACAGCCAAGATGTTGAATGGTGACGGGCTGAACTCGCTTTTAGAGGTCATCGAACCCTTGATATCCGACTCCGACAAATACAAGCAGCGAGCGGGTTAGTTCTTTTCGTAGTCGACTGCTCTAGTTCTACTAACGCCAGAGTAATCAGGTGGAGAGTTCTTGACAGGCATCCTTCGCGGTATGATGGCTTGCGCCTGTGGTGTTTTGTAAACTGACCCAGTGACAGGTTCCAAGCACTGGCCAAAATCAGCGTCTCAAAAGCTATGGGAGTGGACCACCAGTCGACTGGACGCGGTCCTCGCCAATATCAAACCAGATACACTGCTGTTCTGGGAGACTGTATTTGGCGTAAGCAATGTTTCGCAGATGTTTTTGAATCTACCTGACTAGGTGAAAAGTATATTTTGGAAGAGCGTGATCCCCGTCGAAATCAACCACTTGTTGATTGGATACTCGCTCTTCCTCTGGACTTCAATGCAGACTCGGCATTCGCAAGTAAGTATCTTTCTTTTATCCATGAGTCAACGCTAAATTCCTTCCAGTGAACAAGACCCTCACCGTTTTCTTAACGCTCGTTGAAAACCTTGGGGTTCTATTCAATTCGGTTTCCGACAAATACGTCAACATTCTTTTCGATAATGCAAACACGACGTACGCTGAGGTACCGCTCGCTTCCCTTTTCGCCTCGTGACAGGCTAATTCCGGCTCAGATTCGATCCCACATCGCCCAATTGTTGTACACAATCATGAGAAATCAGTGGAGACCCCTCCATCCGTCAGCCGAGGCATTTGTCCGTGCATGTCACACAGAGGCCGACCCTTTACGCATACGGTTTGCATTCCTGCCTGATCAGTATATTACTGCCAAGGCTGAGCTCGTTTCTGTAGCGAGGTCCGGTATCAGAAGCGAATGTCTGAATTCACCGAACGACTGGCAAAGTCCAAGCAAGAACGCTTGCCTCCGCCGAGAGTCAGTCAGTCCGAGTATGATAAAGTCGGGTTAACATGTAAGGACGCCGAGCTCGTCATTTATTCGGCTTCTGACCGCCGAGCAGTACTTCAATGGATATGGGTTTCTTCCCATGGCGCTCAAGCGACCCTTGTTTTCCCATACGCCGTTTCTTTAATGTAAGGTCTTCTTATTCACCTCATCCACATTGGAAAACTGATTACTTTCTTCTTAGGCCCGAGATGATTCAAATGTCCGAGCTCAGCGACAATCCTGAGCTGCAGAACTATAGCACAGCCGCCCAGTACGTCCTGTCTGCTGTCACGCCGTTGGCGGAATACATTCCAGTGATTCTGGACAACTTTGCATCTGCAATCAAGTCATCTTCGGTGGGTTTCTTTCCAAATGTTTTTCTTTACACTCTCATCAATGAGTGATATGCTAGTCATGGCGTATACGCCACCACACATTGCCGGCCATGATCGTCTTCTTTTACCGAAATCTGTTGTATATTCCGCCGGAGGGTGTGTCCAAAGCCATGGATGTCCTTCTCGAATGTCTTGGAGACGAAAACGTCGAGGTTCGAGAGATGGCTTCCAAGGTGTTATCCGGAGTGGTGAGATGTTCGCAGCGGCAGAGCATTGTACCTTTGAAGGTAATATCCTATGTTGATTTATGATATGGTGGGCTCATCCTGATGTGCTTCTATCACCTCAGAATCGATTCGTGCGTGTAATCAAGAAGACCAACCTCCCGGGACGAAGGGATCCGACATACGCCCAAGCTCAACGGTCGCTTCACTCCGCAATTTTGGGACTTTGCGCTTTAATAGAGGCTTTCCCGTACTCAGTGGAACCATGGATGCCGCCGCTTACCGAAGGTGTGTCTCATGGGCGTCAAACCTAGAGTTTTAGAGATTGACAGAGTGGCACTCCGCGTCGCGCTGTGTTATTCGTGCATATTCCAGTCTTAGCACCCCATGCTACGGATCCACCACCCATCTCGACTACCATCAGAAAGTGCGCCTCTGAGTTTAAAAAGGTCTGTGGTACATTTTCCGAAAAAAAAAACGAGGCAGCCTTTTTGTTATTCGTCTCTTTTACTGATTGATCATTCGGGGAATTACGCAGACCCATCAAGTACGTGCTTTGAACTGTCACCCCACTTCCTATAGGTTTCTGACTTGTCTCGATCACATTTAGGACACATGGCACAAGGACCAACAAGCGTTTGATGAAGAACAGCTACAGAATTTGTCGACGATGCTGGTGGGCACGTCTTATTGTAAGTTTCAAAGAGTTCCGAGTTCCAGAAGAGTCGTTAATATAAAAGTTCATTTTAGACGCGTAATAGGGTAGTTCTGTTTTGTACACCTAGTAAATACGGTAATTGATTAACTTGTGTGTGTATGTCATGTTCCGATGGAGAGTCCGCTTGACATGGTCCAACACGTTGGACACACGAGTTGCGGACTCGGGGAAATGCTCCATATAATGATATTTATCGATGCAGATGTCGCCCTTCTCAAGATGGCAGGGTACGTGTTTTACATGCGTTCCTCCTTGGGCCTGAATGCTGATGGTACGTCTTTTGGTGCGGAGACGGGATGAGAGCGCTTTCGAGTTTTCGAGAACGTAGAGAAGGGTATGGGTAGTCTTATTAGAGCTCCTGACTGAAAAAGGATATTGCGCTGTTCATCGGCTAGTATCGTCCGTGCTTTAGGCTTTAGAACGCCAGAAAAAAGTAATAGCCCCTCTGCTTCCGGCATATTAACATAAACTACTCTAGATTCAGGAGGTATAGAGGGGATGCTGAATCAAGAAGCAAAAGGGCACTTTTGGGACTGGATATATATATAACTTGAATTTGCTTTGCCCTTGACAAGGCTTGCCATTGGCCGGTGAAGGGAATTTTCAAGGCAAATTCACGGAGCTTTTTTTTTTTTTTTTTTTCAATTTGTTGCCGCATATATAGGTTAGGTAGCTGAAACGCGTAAGCGCGTCTAGAATTTTTTTTGGTATCTCGGGGGCCTACCCGGTGGAAAGAAGAAGAGAAGAATTGTTGCCGTATGGCTCAAGTAGCGTGAAAAGGTTGAAAGCGAAAACACCTGGATCGATGTGAATGGACTTGAAGGTGGCCAGTCGCATCTCAATGCAAAGGGATATCGATGCTAGTGATTATCCTGATCATTGGGGATTGAGTAAAGAGATCAGTCATGGTTGCGCAGCCTCACTATTTACGTGACTTACACGTGTGTTGGGGTAAGTTTGTCGGAAGTGATATTGAGTTTTCAGGGCAAGAGTGGAAAGAGGGATGGAAGACAGATGGAAAACTTGGAGGAGTACAGTGAGAAGGGACTAGGGCTGAGGATGGGGACGAGCAAGGGATTGAAAGCGGAGAGGAATGATGGACACAATAGCCCCATTTGGTGATGGAACCACACAGCCATTGGAAGGAATAAAAAGGATTCATTACAAAGTTAGCTACCTCTCTCTCTCTCTCAAAGGCGTCTACAGACGACGGCCTCCTCCTCACCACCACCATCATCCACGACATTGATTTATCTCTATATATTGTCCATTCTTTGCTCCCCCCAGATCATCCAGGTTTACATCATCGGCGTGGCAGACGCGAGGGCTACATAGGCAAGGCCTCGAGGTTTCTTCCTTCTTCTCCTCATCTTCTTCCACCCAAATTCAACCTCTTCGACATCTTCAACCCCACAACGATTCAAATAACCCATTAATTTCCTTTCCTTTGCTACGACTTCCCTCACGCTCTCCGTCATTTTTATACCTATTTCGCTTACCGAGCAAACCATATCTCTGCGCATTTTTTGACGTGGTCACATCTGCAAATCATCGACCATCCGCCTGGTCTGACTGTGCCGTCGTCAATATCAAAGGGCGCTCAGTTACTTAGTAATTATAGGTGCGGATTACCCTCTGCTTTTCTTTTCCGTATCTCAAACTTTTAAATCCGTTTTTTATCTCCACCAGGTTTTAGATGCACGAAGCCTTCACGACAAAGAACACGACAAGGAATAACGCTTCAATCCTGACAAACGAACTACTTCCGCCCTTCCTCACTAATAGACCAGACGAAGATCTCAGCCTTTGGTCTTCTCCGTACGACTCTGACAAATCAGAAGTACGTGCGCGCTATCGACTTTTCACACTCTTTTTTCACTAATCAAACGTTTCACAGAATTGGCAAGTTCCCCAAACCATCGACTCACCAACCTCACAAGTTCGTCGATCACCTTACCCCACAATTCCAAAAATCTTTTCTGGAAACATGGCAGCACGTCCAGATAGCAATCCGAGGAGGTGGCTCCTCAAAAACAACAATCAGGTCGTCGATGCAGATACCGCTGCCGCTGGCTGGGACCTAGCGGACGAAATTGTTCGGCTGAACATTGGCGATACCGCAAAGGAACAAGCAGATGATGCCCCAATTCGGACCCCACCCAAGTCTGACCTGACATCTACTCTTTCTCTCGCGGATGCGAGTCCATTGGAGACCAACTCTATTCCGAGCGCCGACTCGTCACCCCATGCCAGCGATCATCACATAGTCATTTCTCACTCACGCGGCTCTTCTACAGACACGACTGTATCGTCGCAAGGATCTCACATGTCTGGCGCCAGCGGCAAGCTGCTCGCACAGGCGCCTACTAATTTGAAAACTGGCGCGGCCAACGAGTTGAAAGAGCGCCCCCACTCATTCAGTGGTGGCCTCTCCACTGCGGAGCTTCGTCGTTTGCAGCAGGCAGGAGAAGGGCCTTCCGAAAGTGATAACCAGCTGCAGCAACAGCAACAGCAGCACTGGCCTTCTACTCAGTACCGAGAGGCCGCTGGGGAGCAGTTGTCATATCCTTCCTTAACGCCCAGCAACGTTCCCGTCGCGCGTGGACAACCGCAATATGACGGTCGGTCTGGATTCAATCGAGACGAAGGGGAGTATCAACGTAATTTCGTCGGCTCTCTTCCTCCGCAAGCAGCCGGCATGCCTCCCGTGCCTACCAGTCCTCCGTACATGACGGGACGGCCGGCTGGACCGTATCGACAGCCTCCTCGTGCTTTCCCTCCACAAACTCTGGCCGCTACTGGTTATGGTCCACCTCACCACACATCCTTGTCTTTAGGCAACACGCAGCAGTTGTATGACATGATGCTTCCTGGAGCCGGTCCCGAAAACCCTGCAATACCTCGTGTGCAGCAACAGCATAATATGTTCCGTGGTGCTCACCATCACTCAGCCTCGGATCCTTCGCAGATTCGAGATGTGGCCGCGCTGGGTCTCTTGAATGGTACCATGCAAGCCTTCTCGCCCGGCTTGTACCCTACCAATATGCCCGTTTCTCCTCCGGCTATGGCAATGTATCCTGGACAGTTTTATGGTGCTCAGGATGCCTACAGGGATCCAGCCGTCGCGCAAGTGATGGCGAGCAGATTACAAGCACAGTATACGGGTCCTTACGGTGTCGCTACACCGCAGATCGATACGGGAATCCCAAGTCCTGGTAGCTCTACCGCTGGAAGTGGTGGTCCAAGTGCGAATAATCGCAAGCTTGGTCTTTACAAGACAGAACTGTGCCGAAGCTGGGAAGAAAAAGGCAGTTGCCGATATGGAGCCAAATGTCAGTTTGCTCATGGGGAACAAGAACTTCGTAAAGTCGCTAGGCACCCCAAGGTAAGGGCGTTCATAAGCCTTGTGTGGAGTTTCCGACTAACATTTCATTTTTACCTATTAGTACAAGACCGAAATCTGTCGCGTACGTATTTTCGTTCATCACGGTGATTATTTTGTTCACTTGTTACCGGCAGACTTTCTGGGTATCAGGATCTTGTCCATATGGAAAGAGATGTTGTTTCATTCACACTGAGCTTCCCACTGTCAATGCTGGGGCTCCTGGTGCCGTCGCACCTCCTATTACTGGAGAAACGACCCAGCCTCAGCCCTCGGTGCAGCAGACTCGTATAGATGGACGAGAACGCTCCTTAAGCACGAATAGCGACCCCAACGACGGTGTTTCATTATTGGCACGCATCAACGCCACAAAACGACCTCAAGAGAGTTCCACCCCGGTGGATAACAAGCCCAATGGTCTCTCGTTCAGTCGTCCACCAACAGGTTCTCTACGAGTCGACACCTCCGTTTTAGATGCGAATCTCAAGCAGAACAAGTCGGCCTATCCGACGTTCGCCAACAATGGCGTCTTGCTTCCTGCTTCAGAGCAAATTACTGCCAAGTCTCCTGCACCAGTCACTGCGGGCCCCGATTTGGGAAGGCACAACAATGCTCGGCTGGAGATCGTGGGTTATAATCAAGTAAGGCTTCGTAAATTTCTCTAGTCAACTCTCGTTTGACGTTCCATGATCCTCACAGGCTCGGATGAACAAATCTGGCACGCCCCCTGCCAATGCACGTCACACAGCAAGTGGCTCCGATGACTTTGGTTACAACTATTCGCAGACCTATTCGGTGGGATCGGATGACGGAAGTGGCGGCGTGACGCGTGCAAACGGCCATGTACGAGCGGGAAGTGCGGGTAATTGGGGCAACTTTTCTGCCCGGGGTTCCCACCTCAATTCTGCTTACCCTAGCGCAGCCAGCCCTGTGGGTGAAGCCTCCCTCAACTCTCCATGGACTGCCACTGAATTGACTATGGGCTCATCGAGATTGAATGAAAAGGCTTGGGCTTGATGTCCTGACTTTCACCTTTTTGACTCCCACAGATAACCTCATTTTGTCGTAATTGTCTGTTTTCATTATACTTATCTGCGTCTTGCCGCTTCAGTCGGACAGCCTTTCATCTAAAACCCCCTGTTCAAATATGCCAGTATTCCTCAGCTTTGGAAATTTTCATAATACCGTTCCACCCTGTCTCTTTGCTTTCCCGACTTGTTTTGATCCCAAAAGCAGTTATTCATTCGGTTTCTTACCATTTCATTATCTCTTTCGTCTTGATTGGTCAAGTCATTGGGCTACTTTATCTCACCCATCTACAGCATCATTGTCGTTCACCGCAACAGTCGTCACTGCAACATGTTTTTATTCCATCTACAATATCATCCTTGGCTTCTGAAAAATCAGATTACATTGAAAGCAAGTACGATAGTGAGCACAGATACAATCCCGGGGTATGGTATGTCTATACTACTTACTATCTAGGCTACATAGACGTTCAGAGTGCATGTCAAAGGTAAAGAAAAATTATAAAAGCGCTGCGATTTCCCGACGGAATGATGCCATTCGACACTTGGCGTAGCCGATATAGTCAAACTCTGGCTCTTTCACGTCATTCTGGAGATCGTCACGCGCCTGCACGATGCCCCAAACGGCCCACATGGCGTGCGACGATGGGCTCCAATAACGAATTTGTTCATCCAGCTTATCAAGCTGAGCGGTAAGCTCAGCATCAGTAAGTGGAGCACCTTTGTGAGCATGTTCCAAGTATGATGCATAAAAGTTGCGACGCTCGGAGGGTGTGGGGTATCGCGAAGGGTCGAGAAGGTGAGGAGTCGACGAATGATAGTTTGCGGTCCACTCGTGGAAGTGGTTTGCAATGTCGAAAGTTGCCGGGTTTGGTGAGGCGTATTCAAAGTCAACAACAATGATCTGCGAGTCAGTTGAGCCTACATTCGTAACAAATTAGTGTCATGACGCACTTGTCGGTGAGGAGCTAGCCCATCTTTGACTTTGGTTAACCTCAGCAGATTGCCGTATTGTGCGTCATTGTGAGCGAAAACTCGTCTACTTGCATTGGTAACATCATCAACTGAAGCTAACCACTTCATGTACCTGTCCCAATCCTGCTTAAATTTGTCGAGGTCTAGCTCTTCTCTGTCAGCTTGCGATAGGGCAGGAAGCTGTAGAACCTCCTTGGCGGGTCCTAGCCACGCTTTGACGTTCTTCTTGGCACTGATTTCCCATCCCTTCCCCTCACCTCTCGTCTCGGCTGAAGTTTCTTCTATGACTTCAACGTCAACGGAATGAAGTTCTGCCATGCGTGCACCGATCCAACGACTAATCTGAGGGTTTCGCGTGTCCGAAGCTGTAAGCGCTTTGGAATCGAAATACTCCTCGATTCGGCCATTCTCGAAAGTACCATACACCCTAGGCCCTAAACCGTATTGGGAAGAAAGGATATGAAGGGTGTGCAGTTCACGAGGACGGGAAATCATTTCACCGGAGGATGGGCCGTAAATGCGCAGTAAAAGGGTCTTTGCTTCCGGAGTTGTAGGGCAGGACACGAAGAAGACGGCGTTTGTCAGAGAACCGGAAACCTTGTCGACTTTCACGTCCTGAGGTACAATGTTCTGGTTCAGCCATGACGAGATCTTCAGGGTACGGATACAATCTAATAATTTCTGGAGGAAGGGGGCCTTTGTGTACTGTCTGAAAGGCGAAAAAGTTTGTCAGCTCCGAAGCAAGAATGATAGTGACAGAATCAGACCAGGGTCGAGTGTTATCTGTTCTCGCCATGTAGAGGCCTAGTGAGCGGCACAATTATAGAAATAGGATCTTACCTGGCTTCTAAGGTGATATCAGCATGTTTTAACCCTTCCTCTTTGACTACCTCCACATCACCTGCAGCAGGCAGGGATACCACTGACGATGAGGCACTGGCTACGATTGCACTGGCTATACTCTTGACAGAGCTTGTTGATACTCGTCGGATTAACGGGCGATTCTCCAAGCCCAGTGGAGGACCGGAGAGAGAGGGTGAGATGATGGGTGACATTGCAAGGGTAGGTTGAGCGGGCGACATGGTGATGGTATAAGATAAAGGTCGGACGACAAGAAAAATTGCACGGGGTATTGGCCTGATCATGACCCGGCAAGCTGTGCACTTGTTGAAGAGATATGAAATTTACGAAAAAGTGTCGCGTGCCGATTTTGGACTGTCCAACGTCACTCAAAGCATGTAGATCTCACATAGAAAATTGATTGGTGCATACTACTTTGTGTAAGATTACCGGAGGTTGTGAATAAACGGTCCATCCATAGTTTCGTCCTGGAACAAACGGCTGAATAAAAAAAACCTCTAGACTGAAGAAGCATCTATCGGTGTTTTCTCAGGGACAGGATTAACGTGAGTGGCACTGCCTTCTATCGAGAGTTTTCCGAGTAACAGGGATATCTAAAGGGGCTTCCAATCAAAATTCCCAACAGCTTAGAATTCGAACCGGACCAACCATGAAAGCAATTCCCAGTAAGGATGTGCAGACTATCCATATCATCTGCCGCGATGCTTCAGTAACGATGCATAGACTGGACGAAGCAGAAAGACCTGGATGGCGAGCGTTATACTATCCAACGCTCTATCTCTCGCCGGGCCAGCCCCGAGGGCCTTTAAGGACCCGATATCTACGGACGAACCAGAAAAAATTGACTCGAGGTCACCTGAGTTCAGAGACGCTGTACGTGCATCAAAGATAGCACCTGCAACAGACTTTTGACGTCACTCAGAACACCATCTAATAGGCATAATAAAGTCGTGACTTACTATTCCAATTGTGGCGCCGGTAAACCGGATAAGGAAGAAAGCACTTGTTCCAGTTGCAAGTTCGCACGGGTTCAGCGCCTTTGTGAAGATTTGGTACGGGGCATGAAAAAGCAGGCCTAGGCCCGTTCCCGCGACGAGCGGAAAAATAACTTTAACATGGTTTGGTGATTCCGCTTGCACAAGATTAAGGAGCCCTTGACTAGTTTCAATACCATTGAATTTCAATTAATAAAGGACGTACCAAATCCAAGGGTGCAGATGATCAGGCCGAACGAGGTCACCCACCTCTGTGCACAAGTATTCCTGTTTCGTTTCTGCCAGAATCCAATGAACCAAGCAGCCGGCATGGAGGCTAGAGAGGAGCCTAAAGTGTAGGGTAACATTTGAATACCGGCTTGTAGGGGCGGGAGACCGTCTGCCGCCTATAAAACAAAGTCAGTCCGATGAAGAGAATTATGGTCCAGGAAATAATTCACCTGATAGAAGAGCGCTAGATAGAAAGTTCCCGCGTTGAAGGCAAAGTTATGCAAGAAAACTATCACCAGAAGACCAACTGTACAAGCCATTAGCATAAGACAACATTGACACGACTTTATCGAAGCTAACCTGCATCAAAATTTCTGAATATTGTCGGTGGAAACAGGGTTTCTCGGGTGGTACAGGCTTCATAGTAGCCACCGAGACCAAGAACCAAGAGACCCAAAACCACCAGCACGATAGTCGACGGTGCGTTCCCTACGAAGGATTTTTGATATGAGTTTCCGGTCTGACATGACGTGATAGTATTAAACTTACACCCCACTCCGGTAGCAAAACTGAAACCCACGATGATGCAGCTTGTACCACCCATGAATAAAAACCTAGGAAGTTCACATCTTCATGGCCATCACATAGAAAGAGATCCACATACAACCCCCCGAAATCAAATCTGCGGAGAAGTGAATCCCACAATGCCTCGGAAACCGGTCGAAGGTGTACATTCCGTAGGGACACCAAGAGGACTAGAAGACCAACGATGCACACGGGAAGATTGAGGTAGACTGTGTCTTTCACAATCAATCAGAGATCAAGGCAACGACTCGACACGTACATCCCCATCTCCAGCTTGGGAAAGACATTAGGTGCCTGCTACCTGTGTATCGGTCAAGCATAGAGATGATGATTGTGAGTATAGTGACCCACCATCACTGAAAATGCCTCCTAGAAGAGGACCAGCAACGGCAGAACAGCACCATGTTACACTCAAGGCTTGCGACCATTTTGCGGAATTGTGCTCTTCCGCAACAATCTCGGACGTGATTACCCATACGCAACTAACTATTCCCCCGCCACCAATGCCAGAGAGAGCGCGAGACGCTATCAACCTTGGAAATGTCAGCTCTGGAGAATGTACAAAAGCGACCAACTTACATTTTCACGTTCTTTGAGATGCTCAAAATGAGTGACACGACGGATACCGCAAAGTGACCATACTTACTTGTGAAACACCGCAGAACAGCGAACCCATAGCAAAAATTGCAATACTGATACATAGAAGTTGCTAGAAACCAAATTTCAGGTTCGGTCGAGTGCACGAAAGACAGACGAGTACATACTTTGCGTCCAATAATATCAGATACCCTTCCATAGAGCGGCTGGCATGCGGTCTGTGTCAGCATGTATGCAACGCCGATCCAGGTGTACTCCGTGGCGTTGGCTTGCAAATCCCCTACGATACTGGGTAGCATGGTGGAAACAATTGTCTGAGGGTGCTGAGGAACGAAAGCCGACGACATAGCCCGAGGGAAAGACATACTGCGTCAGTCGTGGCGAGGAACAAGGTTAGCGCTGCCCTGAAAATAAAATGTAGTCAATGAATCCTGGAATACGAAAATGACGCGTGTACAAGTACCCAAAATGGGCCATTAGCAGCCGTGAGGTAGAAAGCTTTACAGGGGGCGATTTTTCTTCAGGACTGGAATCTGCAAGAAGAGAAGGTCGCCAAGAGTGACTTGGGGGGTCGCTGTCGCGCCAATGGGAGTCCGTACAAGCAGCGCGTGCTCGAAAAGACCCATCTTCGTCAGAGATGTCTTGAAGGGATGAACTGGGGGGTACTTTGTGAGGCATCGATAACCTGTAAGTGTCCTGACAGGCACCTGCTTGCTATCCATATGTTGTCTGGGCTCACTTTATAACAGGACACGGACCATTTCTTCCGAAGCCTTTGACTGGAACGCCCACGAGCTGTCAAAGAGAAGGAGAAGCCTTCTAAGACCTGCTCAAGAAAAGGCGAATGAAGCGATTAAGGTCCAGCAGTGGGGAGGGGATCTGAGCTTGAAGTTCTAAAAGATGAAACCCAAGTTTGGACTTGAAATTGCCCTGTAACCTGACCTTGTCCTCCGTACTGGTATCGTTTCACGTCATTCTGTCTTCTTCAGAGCCGATCACAGTGCTAGTGAAGAAAAGCATTGTCCACGGGGTCTAATAAATCCAGCGGACGAAGTTGGAGTGCACCCTGACATCGGAAAAGACAGGCTTATTACGTTTGATCTCTCTGATATGAAGACCGAGCTAAATGCTTATCCTTTCAATTTGACAAATCGAAGAATCGGAGTGCCAAAATTCGAAGCATAAAGCTGATGAGAATAGAGGTGAGATGAGAAAGAAGGTACGAAGGACTCAACTCGATGTGACTTTGCCTTGCACATTAGCCGTTCCGGCCAACGGTGAGTTGAGTGATATATTCACTGACTACAGAATTATATGATTATTAGATCTAACTCTATTAGTGTCTATAGAATCATGCAGTAGCCCGCTTCCGTTCCATCTCCTCTTCAGATGTCTCCTTATTTGACTCCCTAGTTGACTCGGTATCCGTCGGCTTTTCATCAACTACTAGACGAAAACATAAGAACAGTTGTCAGAACCATCGCAAATGACAGAAGACATGCCAGCAAAATCAAATTCCGATGAGTCGTCTGAGACTTCCCCAAGCACGAGACATCCAACCATCGGAGGATGGCGAACTAGTGAAAGAATGCATACCGTTATCAATATTTTGAGTCGTCTGAGTGCTTCCAGAACTCGAGGGTGCAGAGCTATTGTCACTTGATGGTCGGCCTTCCACGTCGTCTGCGTATTCTTGCAGGAGTTGACGTTGCCTCTTCGTTAATGACCTGCGGAACGTGAATGACGGGATTGACGCGGAATAACAGCTAACCCACCTCGGTAACATGACTCTGAAGGTGACAAATAGATCTCCATTCTTGCCATTGTAAACGCTGGGAACACCGCGACCCTTCAAGACCATCTCCTCTCCCTGCTGCGTGCCTCCAGGAACACGAACATCGACATCTCCGTCTAACGTCGGGACACGAACTCTTCCGCCGAGCAATGCAGTATGCATCGGTATGCGTGCTTCGTGATACAGATTGTCTCCGCGTCTCTGGAATTGTTTCGAAGCCGTGACATTTACCCTGACCAACAAATCACCTGCAGAGCCTTTTCCAGAGATAGGTGCATCTCCAGAGTTGGGAACACGAATGGTCATTCCATCCTCCACACCTTTAACAAAATTAAGCGACGATTCAGAGGTGACTAGGCGTAAGACTCACCTGGAGGTATTTCTACGGTGACAGTCTTCCGCACTCTGACCTTCCCAACGCCTCCGCAACTTGAGCATTGTCCACTACGAGGTACCGTGCTCCCGGTTCCATGACAAGACCCGCAAGTGCTGGCCATTTGGAAACCAGTCTCTATAACAAACGTCCTAGTCCCCGAACCACCACAGGTTGTACAGGTCGACCGTTTTGCGCCGGGCTTCAGGCCAGAGCCCGAGCAGCTTGAGCAGTCCGTGACGGGAGAGATGTTCACTGTCCGCTTTGTGCCCTTGCATGCCTCTAGGAAACTGACAGTAACTGACGACTCCAAGTCGGCGCCTCTTGATGGTCCAGAGAATCCACCCCGTGTACGACCTCCTCCAAACCCGCCAAAAAGTTGCTCGAACAAATCCGACTGTGCTCCAGGACGTGCGCCACCGAAGGCTGAAGCAAAATCTTGGAACCCGAAACCACCAGCACCTCCGAATGCTCCGGAAAAGGCATTGGGATCGAAGCCAGGCTGTTGGGAAGCGGAACCGTATTGGTTGTAAGCGGCTCTTTTCTTTTCATCTTTCAGGATCTGTAAGAATGTTGAGTGCGAATGAAAAGGATGTTTGGAATGCCGGACATTACATCGTATGCTTCTTGTATCTCCACAAACTTCTCGCGAGCGTTTTTATCCGGGTTGGTATCAGGGTGATATTTCCGTGCAAGCTAGCGGCAGTATGAGTTGGCAAGTTCTCGCTCCAGGCTAATAACTTACCGCAAAGTATGTCTTTTTGATGTCCGCGGCTGAAGCGTCCCGTTTCACGCCTAAAACTTCATATGGATCCTTGGACGCGCCTGTTGCTGGTGTTGCGTGAAAATGTCGCTAGCAGACAACAAGTGTCAGCAGTAATCGTGTTCAGCTGGGTAGAAAAGACGAACTTTATGTGAAATCTTCTTTGGATATGTAAACCGCCTCGAAAAAGGCTGGGTGCTGCTATGAAGGCATCGTGAACGGTAAAAGTGAATTGGTCGTGAAGACAATGTGGATTTTGAAGTAGAACACGAGTAGAAAGCAATGAAGGACGAGAAACCTGCTGAAGGTAAACGGGGAGGCATGAGGTTACGGAATAAAATTTGTGTTTACAGCACCCTTGACTATTTGGTACCTTCGAGAACATTACATCACTCAAAATGTCTGGTCTGTAATCTGGTCTGTATATACCGACTAATACAACGCTGCTACAAAGAAAACTCCGCCCCAAGTCACCCTTGGGGCATCTCTCGCGCCTGCCACCAAGACTTGCCATATGAGACCTGCTTGTCGTCTTTAGACGTGCATCTCCCTTTGCGGCGTGTACACGCACTAGTATCTCATCGCCCTTCTTGATCGCTTCGCTACGTGCCCAGATACCAATGCGAAGCTCTCCGGAATCTGTTCGGTACTCTAGAAACTCGGCATTGGGTCGGGATTGGATCCCTCGATAGTCGTTGATAAATCTTGCCTCATTACCCATAGAGTTGGCATCTATCCCAATACTGTCCCCATTCTGGAATCGATGCAATGAAAGATCATAGTCAGAGTCCTGCCTCTGATCAGTATGTATTTCTCCTACAAAGTTGTTGTTCGAAAAAAAAAAAATGCAGCACTGATAGGAGCATCACAACGCACCTATGTAATCCAAGATATGGGTCTTCGGATGGATCTTCTGCTGTGCAAATAAGCCAAACTGTCCGTGGGCAGGATGAACAATGTCTGTTATGCAACGAATGATGACCTGGGGTGGACTGTTCTTGGGCACCAAAGTACGAAGACCCGTACTAATTTGAAGAAATGCCCTATACTCTGAAGATACTGATGGATGGAAGCAACAGGAGCGCAGATATTTGATATCTTTTGGCCAATGGGGCGGATTTCGAGTCATCTGCCCCCTGCCGGGTTTGGAGGCCAGAAGAGGTTGGGCGTGAGAAAAAATATCTGGCTCTCTGGATGAGGAGATCGGAACTCTGCCTCGTTGCACCACCATCCGCTAGACTCTCGATTTTTCCTCATGGGCAGATCTTCCACAAAATCTGTTGCCCGTGTATACGCAGACGTGAACGCCAGACTTGGCCCCTCATGGCATGAATACGGTGCGATTCTTGTCTCGGATTCTTCCATCAAAGACTCTGACGCGCAGTCAGATAATTTACAAGTTCAATGGGGGACGCAGGACCATTATGAGATCGTGCGCAAAGTAGGAAGGGGAAAGTATTCAGAGGTATGTGCCAGTTTTTGAATTGTCGAACCAGTTGATCATAAAATTTTTCGCCAGGTTTTTGAAGGCGTCAACGTTGTTACCGACGAAAAATGTATCATCAAAGTGTTGAAACCAGTCAAAAAGAAGAAGATCAAGCGAGAAATAAAGATCCTACAAAATCTAGCGGGCGGCCCTAACGTGGTTGCACTGCTCGACGTCGTCAGAGACCCTGCATCAAAGATACCGAGTTTGATAACGGAGTATGTGCACAACGTTGACTTCAAGGTGCTATACCCTCGCTTCACCGATATGGATGTCCGCTTCTACATGTTCGAGCTTCTGAAGGTAAGCTGGACCTACCTTCTACAGTGGAATGACTAACTTGCCCGCAGGCCTTGGATTTCTGTCATTCAAAAGGAATCATGCACCGAGATGTCAAGCCGCACAACGTGATGATTGACCATGAGCACCGCAAGGTATGTACTCGTCTAATGAGCCAAGTATCTGCTCAGTCCAACTATGCCTAGCTGCGGCTTATTGACTGGGGCCTTGCTGAGTTTTACCATCCCAAGACGGAGTATAACGTCCGCGTTGCGTCCCGATACTTCAAGGGGCCGGAATTACTGGTGGATTTTCAGGAATATGATTACAGTCTGGACATGTGGAGCTACGGGTGCATGTTCGCCTCAATGGTGTGTTCCATTTTCATCTCTCATCGTTTGGTTTTCAAAGCTGTAGTAGATCTTCCGGAAGGAGCCTTTCTTTCATGGACATGACAACTACGACCAGCTCGTCAAAATCACCAAAGTCCTTGGCACCGACGAACTCTACGCCTACATCGACAAGTACCACATCACTCTCGATTCTCACTACGATGAAATCCTCGGAAGGTACGATTTCTCCACACCATCAGTCAAGCGTATTTTAAATTTATTTCCAGACACCCAAGAAAACCATGGACCAGGTTCATAACATCTGAGAATCAACGATACATTTCCAATGAAGCTATTGATCTTCTGGACAAACTTCTTCGATATGATCACCAAGAGCGTCTTACTGCCCGCGAGGCCCAGGCACAACCATATTTTGGTTCGTCAACTCTGTTATCTACTTTATCCGCTATTCGTTGACTTACCCTCAACAGACCCTGTGCGCACTGCTAATCCCGCTATTGACGGAGACAGTGATTCAGTATCTTCAGGATGATGTGAACGGACGAGTAGTGTTATTTGGTTCGCTTTCATCTGTTCTGATTTGCTGCTTGTACCTAGAACATTAACTGAAATATGCTCCCAACTATGGACTAGTACTGCAAAGATACAGTAGATTTACTAAATTATCCACGTCAATGAATCCCGCTGTCGCCGGTAGCGAGCACTAGATTTCATTTTCATACCATGGGAGTACCTTTGATACCCAATGTAGTCTTCCAGATGCATTTAACATACTTTTTCTGTGTATATTCCTGTATATGTTTCCTGCTCCATGATTTTGCACATATAATTGCGAGATAGGCTTGTCACTGACCATTGCGAGAGTACCAGCGCTTAAGTTCCCACAACAACGACGTATACTACTACATCACTCTCCTGAAACGTAACACATCGAAAGGTATGGTCACCTCAGAATTCCGTCGTAAGCCCCTCACTGACACTGACGCACTAGGTGATGCACTAGGTAATGGTGGCACCCCTGCGAGTACGACGAGAAGCGCTTATTTGTACTAAGGTGCCAACCCTTCTTCTAGAGTGGTCTGAGTTTGACAGCCCCAAGGGGTAGCTGCGCTGCTTGTGTCTTGATTTTCCTAGTACACCTTTGTCTTCGGTCCCCATGTCCGGTGGATCCGCGAGGAAGATTTGCAGAGGCCGAGGGTGCGTTTCAATCGATGCATGTGCTCCGCAACGCTAACAATCGCTTCGGCGCGATAGCCCCAACACTTTAACAGCCTGCTTTTGTATTCTTCTAGCTCTCGTACCCACTCTTCCATGCCGCCACATGCTTGATCTTCCACTATCATCATATCCCAAATAGAGATTCTCACCTCATGCACTACTCAATACATCATGCAACCAGCATGAACTTATCCTTACATTCTCCCTTTAGCAAGGCGACCAGAATATCCGACATATGGACTCTTTTCTCATGGTGATTTATTCGTCAAAACAATGGTTAATTCTTGGACAACATAAAAGCCATATGTTTTACTTTGCTGTTCGGTTGGAATAGCCCCTGCCTCGTATCTTTGTCAAGATGAGAGTATCCAGTCTGCTAGCATCCAGTGTGTTATTTCTCCGAGCACATGCTTTCGACAACTCTCGATACGACAATGTGAGTGCCCTACTCAAACGATCCCGATTCGCAGCGTGCCTGACGTTTTCCCTTTGTTACAGGTCGCTGTGTATGGCTGTTGCTCCTTGGTGGATCATCGCTAATTGCATGTCTACGCAGCTATTGGGGCCAGAATTCCTATGGAGCAGGACATTCGGATACTGCAAACTTCCAAAAGACGCTTTCTTACTATTGTCAGGTGAACAGTATAGCAGTTGATGGGAACCTAAAATTCATGCCGTTGCCCCGTAGGACAATGCTATCGATGTCTTTCCATTGGCGTTCTTGAACACTTTCTTCGGACCCGGTGGCGTTCCATCCATTAATCTTGCCAACGTAAGACAACTTTGGTTGGATTGTCGATGCCGAGCTTGATGTGCTGTCCAGACTTGCAATCCCGTCGATAATGCTACTTTTCCAGGAACAGATCTTCCAAACTGTGCTTCTCTTGCAGCAGACATCAAGAGTTGTCAAGCAAATGGAAAAGTCATTACACTAAGCTTAGGCGGGGCAACCGGTTCGGTTGGGTTTTCATCTGACGACCAAGCCACGACATTCGCTCAGACGATCTGGAATTTATTTCTTGGCGGAAGTTCTAGCACTCGGCCATTTGGAGACGGTGGGTTTCATTCTCGTCCTTGAAGGGTAATACCAATAACAGTGGTCTTGTAGCTATTCTTGACGGGTGAGTCTTGTGTATGACCATTAGAACGGTGCTAACCAGGTATATTAGAGTTGACCTTGACATAGAAGGAGGCAACTCGGACCACTATGCCACGTTCGTGAACAAGATCCGTTCACTTGCGAGTGGGGCCAGCAAGAAATAGTAGGTATTCTTCAGCGACCAGTCTGGCCGTTCTTGCTGACTTGTTCAAGTTATGTGACCGCTGCACCCCAATGCGTGTTTCCCGATGGCGCACTTGGGGGCGTGCTCAATACTGCCCAGTTCGATGCGATTTATGGTACGCAATTGAGGTCGACCTTGAAAAGAATAGTTGATCCTGATATCTTTGTCTCTAGTTCAAGTAAGTATCTTTTCACGGGCTATTTGTGAATCAAAATTCTAATTCAGAGTATCAGTTCTACAATAACCCATGTGGTCTGACACATTTCTCCGAGGCAGCAGTACGTGATCATGATTCTACCATGCTAAAGTCTACATGTCGCTGATGCCATCCCGCAGAATTGGAACTTTGGTATCTGGTGTGGCTATCGTACATTATAATTTCTTGAACCATGTGCTGAGGGTTCTGCGTAGGGATAACTGGGCGCGAACGACGAGTCCGAACAAGAACGTCAAAGTCTACATCGGTGCCCCAGCCTCGACTTCGGCTGCAGGATCTGGATATGTGAGCCCGGATACATTGAAGACGATTGCAGTTCAAATGCGAAAGAGCTTCCCATCATTTGGAGGTGTGATGCTATGGTGATTACATGTCATTGCGATTCGTCGTAGCGTCCGTTTGATCCACCTTTTTTTGGCAGGGACGCTTCACAGGCCTATGGTATACCCGGGTCTTACACTAATCTTTACTATACGTTGACTAGAAGAATACAGCTAATTCTCGCTATGATCTCGCAATCAAGAACGCATTAGTCGCCGCTGGAGGGACTGGCTTCACCTTCCCTTCTTGCACTGCACCGGCCTGGACTGCTGGCAATAACTATCCAGGTAACTCTGAAGTCACATTTGGTGGGTATATCTGGAAGGTGAGCCCTCTGTATCTCGGTCATTTTCAACTGCTAAGCGGTGGTCTGGTTTGACAGTCAAAGTGGTTCTCATCTTCCCAGCCCGCGGGTAACCCGAACGGAGATTGGAGTGCTAGTGAGTTTTCCGTCGATTGTTTGGGACATGTGTACTGACTTGTCATCAGTCAGTGCATGTAGCGGCGCAGGCTCGGGGTCCACAACGACGACCGCGGCTCCGGGATCGCCCACCGCAGGCAGTTGCGCGGGTGTTGCTGCCTGGTCGAGCACTACAGTTTACACGGGTGGGATGAAAGCGATTTTCAAGTGAGTCCTGAACAACTCGGCTCTTGGAACAACACTATACATACCTGCTTCACGTAGCTCGCATTTATGGACTGCCAATTGGTGGACTCAAGGTGATACCCCAGGAGGTATGCCCAGACTTGACACACTTGAACCCCCCCCCCCCTTTGCTCAACCGACGCCACAGGTACCTCCGGAGCATGGACAGATAACGGGGCATGCACGTCTCTCAATTCTCGCTTCTTCAAGCTATAGATGAGAATGTGTATTTTTTTTTGATGATTTAATCGATATGAACCGAGGTTCCACTCGTGGACGTGAGACGGGTGCAAGTTTTATTTATGAAGGAGCCAGGCTGGAACTCCAAAAGTTGTGTTCATTCACAAAAATGACGGTAGGTATCTTGGCATGATGTGACAGTTCACTCGACTAGGGGCGTCGAGGAGTATTTTTAGGTATAATTCAACCTTTTTCCAATTCATCATGCTAAGAATACCCATGTCTTGGGTCTTGGCGTGTAGAAACGTTCGGATCCACTTTTTTTGAATTCGTTGCGAAGTGTCGCACCTTTAATTAGGATTCTTTCAAGACCAAGTATGGACGGGTTCTCTCGATGTTTGGGAGGGCGAAGTTGAGAATTTGGACCTGTAGGTCTGGACCGTATCCGCCCAGCAATGTACCAAGTATTGCTCGGCCTTCTTGGGACTGCGCCGCTCACACGTCTTTGGACACATTTCTCAGCTTGGCACCTGGGCATTGTTTCAGCGCATAGAAAGCCTTTTTTTTCAAGTTGTTTCTATAGGAAAGCACGACGTGGATGTACTACTATAATTACACGTTGGATAGTGTACAAGGATAGCTCAAAGTAATAATTGTAAGAGTGTGAGTGGTATGAGGACAGCGTCAACGGCACAGCAAGGTATATACATCATCAAGTTATCAAGTAAAAAGCCCAAGTGAGAATCATGAGCTAGAGTCAGAGTCATGATCGCGACTGGGGCTTTTCCGACGACGGGACTCTGGCCGCGATGCGGCAAGGAGGGAGCCAATGCCCATTGCTGATGATCTGCTTGGAGGGGGCGATGAGCTGCCTGCATCTTCCGAGTAGGGTGATGGGGGCAACACGTCAGGACTCGAGCGGCCTGCACCAGAATATGCAACGTCACGATGAAGTTGTCTTGGGGACAGTGGACGAGCGTAAGGGGACTGGGAGGAGCGGTGCTTTTTGCGCGGGGGCTCTGCAACGGTGTGGTAACCCCGATGGTGGTAGACGTCCGGATGCTCGTCAGAGCTATATGCGGACGGAGAAGGATAGCGTAGGTTCGCAGATTGCGCAAAGTTGAGAGGAGGCAGAGTAGGATGCACGCTCGAGTACTGGCATATCTCGAGCATGGTGCGCTGAAGTGATGCAGTCTGCGCTAACCGCTGTAACCATGATATCGTGATCAGAACAAGAAAAGATTTGGAGAAGGGGATGAATTTACCTGATCCTCGGCAGCCTTTGCGTTGAGCATTGCAAGGAGCATTTCCCTGTCGCCATCACCTTTAGTACGGTAGGCGGACAGGATTTCTCGAAGAGTGGGTGGAGGTGGCTGCAGTAAAAGGTTAAGACAGTCGGAACAAAACAGAAAGACTTACTGTTTGGAGTATTTGGTTTGCAGAGTGTTGCGAGACAGATTCTTTGAGAGACATTGGAGGTTAAAGAGTACTTGTGGGCGGGGAAGGGAGGATCGACAAAGTCTCTGGGCACCTTTGGACAAAGAATTTTTATAATGATTCAGAAGAAATGCCAAGCCAAGCCAAGCCGTCGAATATTTTTAGTCTATCAATTGAGCAGATGAGCAAGACGTTTCCGCTAAGCCAGTAGCAATCCAGACTTGAGAAATTACACGTTGAGAATGTTCTTGAAAGACTACAAGGCAGATCAACACGGAGGGCAAGGGGGAGCAGCAGCGTTGAGGATGAGGGAGGGAGGAGAGAGAGGATACGTGCAAGTGTTTACGCTAAGAATAGTCTTCGAACCCTCGAATTGGTAGGATGCTATTTTCTTGCGTATCCACAGCTTTTTCCATGCCGAGCCTTTCAAAATAAATTTCAAGCTGTTTTCAGCACATTTTCGGGTTCTTTGCGGGTCGACACATGTCTCCATGCGTGCCTCGAGTATCCTTGCTCGGATGAAGCGCAAGAAATTTGATTAGGTCAACCGATTTCGCAGTCGTCCAGTTTTGGGCGCTTGAGACGGACATATGCCTGTAACCGAATACATCACCACCTTGCAACAGGCAAATCAGGTTATCAACCAGCTCCTTCTTCAAGGCAATATTCCATCTCAATTAGGCCTTGATCTCGAGTGGAAGCCTACCTATGTCAAGGGTGCACCAGAAAACCCCGTCTCTCTACTTCAGTTAGCATCCAAGGCCACCGCCTATCTTTTTCATCTCTCACAAATAAAAGGTGGACCAAGCTTTCTGTTCCGCCATGAATACCACTG
Source organism: Moniliophthora roreri (assembly GCA_001466705.2). Lineage (NCBI taxonomy): Eukaryota > Fungi > Basidiomycota > Agaricomycetes > Agaricales > Marasmiaceae > Moniliophthora > Moniliophthora roreri. The sequence goes on along the minus strand of LATX02000001.1, from coordinate 1,833,421 downwards.
ATCATCATCATCATTAGCGTTTCCTGAGAGATTAAGATACATACTCGAAAACCCGTACATACTCAAAACTGGAGTCGGTATCCAAGGTGCGTCGTGTGACGTATGACATTCGAATGCACTGTTGACCTTCATCCAGGCGATGTAAAAAAGCTACACAAGGATTGGGGAGTATCTGTAGTGTCCTGTGTTGACTTGTCACTACTCGCTCGTTGTATCGACTCCACACTCTTTGCAGAACGTCTCGGAAGATATGCCAATGTTGGAGAGCTGCAAATCCCTCCTGCTCCTCCAGCTGTAAAAACCGATGCTTCGCCTGCACAGTCAACTAGATCCGTCATGGTGTCACACGACCAGCAATTGAGTCAGACGACGGTTACGCCACAAAAAGAGTCAGAGCCTCAACCAGCAGATACAACTTTGACTTTGGAAGCTCAACCCGAACCTTACGACCCATATGCACTCCGACTCTTCAGAGGACGCTACAGGGATCCTATTGGTCTAGCTCGATTCATGCGTATCTTCCATGACGTAGAGCTTGACAAGGGAAAGATCACCCGTAGCAATTGGGAACGGTATCCCCTGTCTCCCTCTCAGATCGACTGTGAGTCTATCGTGCCTTTTTTTTTTTTTTTACCCGTTCAGCTCGAGTATGCCTCTCTACACAGATGCAGCCAAAGATGCTCACGCAAGCTACATAATCTACAACGACCTCCTGGATCTTCTCCGTCTCATACCTGCCGAAAAAATGCCCAAGCGGACATTCTTCTCATTCGACTGTATTGCCGGGCAGCTGTATCGCCCTTACAAACCCGAAATGAGAGATATCCTTGCTATATCTCCCGAGTCGACGCCAAGGATCTTTACATTGCAAGAGACGGACCTTTACCTCCGAGGTATAGGCGATCCTCGGTCCGCGACTGAAGGGCTAGTCTTATGGGCAATAGAGAATCCAGAATACGAGCCTGCGCATCCCCCAGCGAAGCCAAAGAAGGAAAAGGAGGAAGATGGAGATAAAGACGAGAAGGAGATGAGTAAGAACAAGGCAAAGAAAGAGGCCAAGAAGGCTGAACATGCTGCAAAGCGGGAACGTGAACGGGCTGACAATGGTGGTGGTACTGGAGAAGTTGCTGGCCCTCCTGCACGAACGGGACCTACTCTGGGGAGGCTGCAGCTAGCTGGAAGGCTACAAATGGCAGCACCCAACTCAAATGTTCCCCATAGAGGAGGCAGGCCGTATCGTGGAGGAAACCGTAGGCGAGGAAGGGGTGACACAGGCCGTACATCGACAGGGTCATCGTAGTTGTTTCCTGGATGCTTTGTAGCTCTATCTCATACTTTTATTGTTGTACACGTCCTTGTTCTGTAATTGGAATTTTTTTTTTTTTTTTGGTTTATCCGGGACGAGGTGTTCGCATTGCGGCACGTGAAGACGTGATCATCTTGTTCTTTCAACATTCCATCCCTTCCTACCCACTCATTATGCCTCTATCCCGACCACAAGATGACGAATTCGACCAAGTAGAGGACTACATCGACTATGGAGCAATCGCAGAAAATGAATGGGATACAATGCAAACACAGGCACAAGCTAGCTTTCCACTTCCAACAAACACTATTACACCCTCTGCATCTACGTATACAGCAACTAGTTCTATACCCGCATCAATATCATGGCTTTTAAATCACTCATCGGATTCGGATGCGGAAATGCCCAATTCGACGGTGCCAGGGAATGGGAATGGGAATGACGACATGGGCGAAGAGGGAGGTTCGAGGACGAGGACGAGGGCACCTCTTTCGAGGTCTTTAGAAAATTCACATTCATCACCCGGATCTTCCTCGTCTTCATATGGAGATCCCTTGGAGACTTATAGTAGAAGACAGATGGGAGGAGAAGATTTGGAAGCGCGAGATGAAACAACACCGGAAGCAGGACCCTCTACCCTACCACCGGTTCCTTTTAATCTCAGACGCGCAAGCAGTACTAGTTACTTTGGTGACGACAGCTCGGATCTAGATGAATCGTTCTTTGAACAGCTGGACGCCGTCGTAATTACCTTACGTCCTGCACAGTCAGCAACTGGTTATAATTCACCCACACGAACACAGAACACAACGCACATTTCTAGAGACAGAACCGGTCAACATTCTCCGGCCCATCCCCTGCTGAATCCAGACTTACTAGAATCCGACATCTCAAACTCAATGTCCTACACATTAAACACACCTCGAGGAATATCGAAACGCCGTCGTTCATCCGCTGAACGTGATGGATTCTCACCGAAGAAGAAGGGAAAGTCAAAGATGGAAACAGATGACAGTCTCATTAAGAGTATTTTGGCGGATTATGAAGATGAAGTGAACTGCCCTGTGTATGTTCTTCCTCTAACTATGGCCAAGCCTTTTCCTTGTATTGACTCAATGTTCCTACTTTTCATTCAGATGTTGTGATTTTATGTGAGTCACTCGGAGTTTTCGATCCATTCCACGTTCTCATTACTTCACAGAGTAGGCGCACACGTTTTCAACCCATGTGGTCATTCACTTTGCGGTGACTGTGGATTTGAATGGGCTGTGAAGAATGTACGTGTCCAGAACGTCGTCGATCCAAGAGTTAGCTTACCCTCGAGGCCTTATAGAGGAAATCAACATGCCCCGTCTGTCGAACAAAATGTGATTTGTACAAGCCCATGCTTCCCAATATTCTTGTGGATAATATCATTCAGAAGTATGTTGTGAATCTGGCGTCCGTTGACCCAGCATGGGCTCCCGGAGGCACAAAGTGGGTGGAATGGAATACAAGGCAACAGTAAGTCATTCACTAGTTTTCGCATTCACATTTCCGATCTTACATATTTTAGGAACTGGAAGCGGGTAGCTGCAATGCGCACAAAGGCGATGACATATCATCGACCAGTTGCAAAACATTCTCAAGGCGAATATGATATGGACCCGGATATTATAGACGGTGTTGCTGGGCGACTTCACACGAGATCACGATGGGAGACGAGATTCTCTATCTCGTTTGGGACTTGAGATTCGGATATGGGACAGTGTTCTGAGGTATCTTGTAATATAGTGTGAACACACTGGGTTGTATAATGTAAGCGAAATGAGTCCAATACCAATACTACACCTTGTCGAACAAACATTCCAGAAGTATCAGAAATACAGCCATATTTACAGACAAAATACAGTATGATAGCCGCTTTACAACCCTCAATATAATGAAGACAAAAGTTCATGAGAATAAACAATGAAGAGGAGAATCCCAGAAAGTATTGTGCATATCATACGTATCATCAGAAAGCCCAACCGTCACCACCGTATTCTAAATGTGTACCCAAATCATCCTGTAACATCAAGTTGAGGTCCGTTTGGAAATGTTGCCAATCTACTGGGGGAAGTACCCCTCCGCCCTGCGATGGCATGTATGAAGAGAAAACGCTGGGAGGCATCATCTCTGGTTGTATACCTGCGTGTGGGAGCGAGTGTCTGTGCCCACTGGGCACCGTGGACGTGCCATTGGGGGTAGTGCTCGCTTTGTGATCCATGCTGGCAGCTGTGGCAAGGGAGTAGAGCATGTGCGTGTCATGCGGCCGAGGAATGGGTACCGAACTCGGGCCTTGTCGAGAATGAGATTGGCCGGTGGCTGGAGCCTCAGAATGGCGATTTGACGAGACAGAGTGAGAACGATGAGCTTCCCCCCGAGGCGATTGTCCCGAATGCTGCAAATCAATTAGCAATGCTTTCAGAATTTGTATAACAGAATGAATAAACCTCGCTTTGATCATCGTCCTCATCGTAGTTGTCTATATCCTTGTGTCGATACATGCCTTCCCGATCGTCGATACCCAGGTCTTCCTCCGCTGCCCGGCCAAGCCCTTCGACACCCCGTTCTCGGGATGATTTCTGGTCAAATTCGCCGGACTCCGACGACTCTGCAGCTACTTGTGACAGAGCTGAATGCCAGCGTGTGCCCATGGCAGGCCATGCGATGCCAATGTCCGCGATCATGGCCAGAGCCTTTTGAACGGAAGGCTCGGTATAGTCATAAAGAGAAGGGCAAACTAGGTGGGCAATAAGTATAGCTTTAGATCAATTGATAAGGGTACGTACGCCATTTCCATCTCCGCAGGTAACAGAGAACCGAACCGGCCATGAACAAGGTGAAACCCTAGTACGAAGGCATATTGGTAAGTCAGTATTGCCAACGAACAAGTTACCCCTACCATCATTGGAGTACACCCTCTCGAAAACGGCCGTGTAGGTATCCAACTTTCCACCAAATCAATCGCCTTCAACGCATGTGAGAACATCTCATGCACCATCGTCTCCCAGAAACGCGGAGGGGTCTGGACTTCGGAATAGTTGTACTCGTGTCTGGAACCTGTTGGTGACTGTTGGTTGGCGTTGGATCCACCGTGGTAGGGTTGATTAGGAGAAGCCGCCCGAGTCTGACTTTTTTGAACGTCGCGTGCTAGCATTGGAAGATACGACCGGCGCAGGACAATATGTGCGAGATGCATGATAAGAAAGATACCGCGAAAACCCTGAACAAACGATTAATAATTAGTGTGAGTGTGCAGAGCCCTCGTACCATATCAAGACTCTTTTGTTGGTACGCGAGCAAATTGCTCTGACTCCAAGACTGCCTTGGGCCAAGTGTCTTTTCCCAATCATGCAACTCCTTGACAAACTTGGAGAAATCGCTCTCAGGAAGCCACGGTGCAATATTCGACACATGGAAAGTCGGAGCACTTCGATTAGATCCTAAGGTATCTTTCGTTCTCTGCATAGCACTCCTTGCCACTCTTGCCCAAATGTCGGCAATCGTAATGAGGTTCCCGTACAAAGAACGTTCCCCAATTCCGGAACCGAATACATGATCATCTCCGGATTGATATCCAGAACCGTTACCTTGCAGTTGAGGATCGATATGGAGTGCTTTTGGTTGTGGCTTGGCTTTGGTTCCAGGAAGCACGGTCGCCGGTCCTTGCTGGCCGAAATAGAAGTGATCCTCGTCCAAAGGCAGTGGAATAGTGACTTTATCGAGGTCGAACGAAATTGGACGTCCACAGCCCGAACTGAGCAAATTGTCGCTCACTGTACATATTAGTAGATGCTTCAAAGGGCAGAGTGGTGGAGCGCAACGCACTGAAGATGACCCACCACGTCCTCCGAGACACTTCGGCGCGGATGACATCCTCGACTTGGGGTTGAGCTGGCAAATTGTAACTCTCCTCTTGCGATATTTTAAGTATAGAAACCACTATGTAGAAGATAGTGGCTTTTCGATGAACATGCTCTCATGTGATGTTATAGGGCCACTTACTGCGAGCAGCTATGCCCAAAAAGATCTACTCGGACCATTCAGCAGGAATTCATTTGCGAGAAGTTGATGCTGACGTACCCAGCTACGGTCTCTATAGCCACTACCCCAGCTCCAGATGCTACACAGGAAGAATCCTTGAGCGCGCTCCAGCGTTGCAGCACCTAGAATCTCTTCTCCTGCTAGTTGTTGAGCACGTTTGGCGAATACGAGAGCAGCGTTTGCAGGTCCTTTGTATTTTTGGATGAGGGTAGGCGTAAAACGCGCAGAAATGGAGAGCATAGATAAGAGTAGGAAAGAGCTGATCGACTCGCGCGAGTTTAGAAGGGTATGCATGAATGTAGGTTTGTGTAAGAACCCTGACACAAGAATGAGAATAAGCCCGAAAGGTGGGATGCTATTCGATTTACACACCTAACTGAAAATAGGTGGAGAAAAACCATTCGCAGCCCTCGATAAGCTCTTCTTGTGGTGGCAACCTTCCGTATATGGTCAGCCACACAGTGACTTTGAAATGAGAAACGGTACATACAGGTCCTCATGCGGTACTGCAGGACTTGGTAGGGGACCTCCGTTGGGCTGTGGAGCGGGTACTTGTTGATTGCATGACGTGCAGACACCGTCGACGATGGGTTGAGGTGGGGGGTAAGGACTGGATTTTTGATCAGGTTTATAAAACAAACTACCAGCATCAACGCCTGCACTTACCCAGGATGCCCATATAATGGAAAATCACTTGTCATGTGTCTGTCAGTTGAGCGCAGACACCTCAAGGGCGATTCATCAACATACCGGTCAGGAGACGTGTCTCTCCTTTGCCTTTTGCGTTTCTGAGAGGGACGAGGCTAGTAGGACTTGAGTAAAGAAGTCAAGGAAGAGAAAACTCAAAACTCACTGCTCTGTCAATAGCACTCATCCCCCGAGGCAAAAATTGGCACTCGTTAGGAACGCCAGCATCTATGCAACCTCGACATAGGCCCCGGTCTCCTTCCTCCTTGACACATTTTGCTCGAAGTCTACGACAGCGACGACAGGCGACACTAGACCTTTTTTGTTTTGGTGGAGGTTGCAAGAGCGGATCGGAAGGAGAAGGGTTTACATCGGTTGGCTCGAGCATTGCGCCTTGAAAATCAACGCGGAGATGGGGGCGGCAGGCCAATAGTGCCAGCCGGGTACAACTCGTCTCTAAACCGGAGTTCCCACATTGTCCGGCTGCAGTCCTGCATGTTAGTCCTGCATGTTAGTCCTGCATGTTAGTCCCGCATATAGTCCTGCATATCCACTAGAAACACAATGGCCGAGAACCTAGGCCCACCCCAAAACATTACCGAGAAGCAGGCAACTTGACAAATTTTCTGATTCTCTCATCTCTTGCAACATGTTCTTGTCTGCCTCGCAGTTTTGTTACGCTAATCTGCCAAAGATATATCGATAACAGCCTGCAATGCGCCTGCAGGCAGTCGGCTGCGTGTTTGTCGTGTGCCGCAAGCAGGCCGCAAGCCATATTTCCATTCTTGTCTCTTTATCTACTACGTCATTCCGTCCCAATGCCTAGACCTGGACAAGCAGTGCCAACCTTGTTCATCTCTAATCCATCTCGGTCTACTCTGCGCCACCAGAGACCTTTATCATCCATCGGAGGTTGAACACACACTCCTTCACCACCCACCATGGCCATCACCTTCTCTCCTGCCATAGGTGAACAAGTTTCAGTACCCGTTGCGCCATGGCATCTCTCTCCCACAGGTCTCCTCCAAGTCAAGCTAACTGCTCGCTTGAGCGTGGCAGAGTATCGCCAGCTTGAACAGAAGTATGCAAAAGTCCAGGTGTGGTCAGACTTTCCATGCTATCAGAGGAGCGAAGGCCAATGGGGCGAGATGGATTTCGAACTTGATGCTGAAGGGTCTGCATCGGACGAGTCGCAAGTGATGCTGGCGTCGAGTCAAGAAAGTCAGGGAGAAGTAGACCAGGGCATCGTTCGTCTATCTATCAAGATTGCCGTGCCATACTATGGTCAGGGAAGGCAGTACCAGTTCACGTACCGTATCTTCCATTCCTCTGAATCTCGTATTGAATGGCTCGGAAGCTTTGGTCACAATGGGGTTTTCAGGCTGGAGCCAACCTCCAACGGTGACTCCAGCTTGAGCCTGCAGAGTCAAGGATGGGATCTCAGTGGTAGCCCTGAGAACTCTTTCGTCTGGAATTCCGGTTCTAGCGAGCGGAAAACTACAACAGTAACCGTTGCGAAAGCATCCGCAGACCAAAAAAATTGGTCAGTTTGGGCTTTGGGCAGAGACAGGTGTGCAATTACTTCAATCCGCTTATACAAACTACTCATCCCCATTTTACTAGTTCTCTGTATAGATCTACTTGCGAAGACGCATCGCTACTATTCTTAGTACCTCGTGCCGATACCTTCGCATTTTTATGCCCAAATATCCTTGCATTCGCATCATCACCTGATAGTAGTCTCTCCTTTTCGCCTCTGGGCGAAGTCCAGGTGTCTGGTCCAGGATCAGTCATACTTCAGCCATTCCATCCATCGGCGGGCTCTTTCCTTGAAAGAATTCTAAGTCATTCGAGTTCTCCGATATCCGTTTGCAGGAAGCATTCTGATGCTATCATGACCCTGAACTCCTCTTCGACGAGGATTCTTCCCGTCCACGTTGCCGTTTTTCCACTTACTCAGGATGATCAGGTTCCTATTTCGCAGGCGCGCTTCTCGCCAGGAGAGCTAGCGTCTTATCTCGGACCACAGTCACCTCAATTCGCTATCTCTAATTCTAATGGCGATGTCTTCTTCGTGGACCCGGAGGGCCAGGATGCCTACGATGTTTCAATTTCCGTTCCTTCATCAGGTGGAGAATTCTCACTGGCACCCGTTTATCCGTTTTCGAGGCCGCAGTCGAGGCCGAATGATATTAAGTTATCCATTCTGACCAAACATACACCTGTGGCTTCGCAACTTGTTTCCGACGAAATTCTTCCTACTCCTCCCCCTTCGCCTCAGCTGCGACCCATCGCGCACCTTTCACCACGGCATTCCAACTTGACAGATCTGGGTACAACACACGGTAACGAGTCCAGCGCCTCGATTTCCGATATCGGTATCCCGAGCAGAGTCGAGTCACCTATGATTCCTCATGCTCTACCGGAATTGGCTCAGACGACTCGCCCTATGTCAAAATTGGCGCATCAGATCTCCATTTCCTCTTCTTCTTCAGCGACGTCGACTTCTGTTTCATTACAAGACAACCACTCTCACCGAGTTCGTCGCAGGTCGAACTATTTGGTAGCTTGCATGCGACATTTCTTCTTCGCCACTTCGGTGTTTTTCATGATTTTCTTACGACGCATTTTTCCGTTCTTCTTTTATGGGCGGCGTACCACTCCTGCGGAGCCAAGGCAGAGAATACTGACGGAGACTACCGAGGTAGATGGTAATGAAAACGTTGGCGTTGACAGTGCGGAGGAGACCAGAGCTAGCGTTCCCGCTGACGAGAGAACGCCGTTGTTGTCCAGGGAACAGCGCGACGCTCCAAGCACATCGACTCCTTCAGCTCCCGAGGAAGCAACTGAGCCGGTTGTGGCTGCCTCCCCGATGAAGTCATCGGTTTCGCAAGGCAGTGCTTCACCATCATCGACAGTCACCGTTGACCTTCTTGGCTCAGAAGGCAACCACAAATTGGCGTTCTTCGGTGGCATGGACCTCGGAGAGGTTGAGAAAATACAATTTGATGTTGATGGTGAGACGGTTGAGGTTGCTGTCGTCAAACAGATTCGCGATGGCTGTTTGGTGGAGTTGAACTGGACGAAAGGCGGTCGTTTGAGGGCTCGTTATCCTCTCTAAAATGTCCTCCAACTCTCGAGGCTTCCGCAGTGTAGATCATTTAGGGCCTTTTGTGTATTTGTGTCATCGAGATTGCCATTGTTGTCTGTTGTACAGCACTGTATTTGCATCCTCTACTGTTGTCCCTTCATGTATGTCTGGAATGATTATAATGATTCATTACGGTTATGGCTACAATGATTCTTGGTCATGTCCACCAGCATTCTCCGAGTATGTGGAGAGAAAGTTAGCGACAAAGCGGTCTAGCTCGTCCGGCGATAGTTCGTATTCGAGAGCGCGAATTGCGACAGCGTATGCAGCTGGAGAAATGGTAAAATTAACTGAGAAAAGACTATGGCAGGAATGTGAGCAGGAAAAGCGCGGCGTACCGTCCTCAATCTTTGCCAGGGACTGCGAAGTGACAGCTTGCTTTTTGTTTAAGTCTCGTATATATGGTGTTAATCGTTCAAAGTCTTCGGGAATGGATAAGTCCAGGAATTCGGGAAGTAATGGGTTCGGCTAACCAGCTCTGCAATTACGAACAAACGCACAGACTTCGTTGGCCCTTGACCGTCCTCCTGTTCTTCCAAAGCCAGAGATGGCATATCGCATAAGTTCACCAGTAAGATCGGAGACACCAAGAAGATAATCATAAGTCGTCAAAGGGAAGAACTGCGTGAAAGGACGTCAGGAGAGACTCGAGCGGCATACCACGCCACCCACCTGTGTTCCATCCGCATCCACCAGTGTCGCTTGAACTTGCGCGTGTGTAATTAGGTTTCCGTGCTCCAAATAGTGAGCAAAGCTCAGTGCCTCGATATATTCCTGCAATCCTGGCGATACTTGCCTTTCATACCGCCAAAATTGATCACCAACAAGTTCTTCCTTCAGCCCATTGTATATCTCCTGCACCTGTCGAAGTTTATCGCGTCCCTGGTTCGCCGCTCGAATGCGAGAGTCATGGTAGGAAGAAGCATCGCCTTGAGATTCCTGGACGATCCGATGAAGAAGGAAGATAGTTTTCTTGGATATGTTGGTGACATCGCGGCTAGCCTGTGAGTTGTGGTAAGTGGTGACCAACGGTCAACTTGTCCCAGCACCTTTATAAGACGCTCTCTTCTGTCATTATGCTCATCCAGCTCGTCTCTGAACTTTTCAAAAGTATCTCGGATGTCTCCAGGGGCCATTTCAGAAAGGCTTGATCGCTTTGGATTGGTGAGGTAAGAGTTTAAAGAGATTTACTTGCACACGCATTGACCGAATAACTCAGTGTCTCGTACATACATCGTCAGTGGCTGGTTGCACTGCACAACCATCTCTACAGCTATGTCTACAGCTTTCGCACCTCGTCCAGGATGTCCTCTCTGTTCAATCGTGTCTTCAGCATCGGCAGGCGACTCGACAGAGTATAAGCTCCTTTGGCGAGATGAGACGCTCACCGCCTACGTCGAGCAAGCCCATCCAGTCTCATCTCGTGGCCACATTATAATCGCTATCAAGTGCGATTCTCTCGTTTATATGTAAAAGAATCCTTCTCTGACAATAATTTATAGCTTACATGTGCCATCCATTTATACACTCGTAAGACGTCGCCTCATAGCTACTTGCTCATATCTCAAGTCTCAACTACGTGCAGTCTTCAACCGACCTTCCGCTGCTTGTGAACATTAGAAACCTTGCACAACGACTTCTCTCATCTCTGATCTCAAATTCAACTCATACCGATCCACAAAATCAATTTCATATCGGATTCATCAACCCGCCCTTCAAGGATAACAAGATTCCAGTGACAGACCATTTGCATTGCCACGGTTATATTGGACCTGGAGACCTGATGGGCTGGTGGAGAGGAATAGCATATAGTTCGCTTGCGTGGTATTCCATAGATGATCTCATCGCAGAAATCAGGTCTGTACTATTTCATTTCTGGAACAGTCCTTTTCAGCTCATATAATTTCAGGGAGTCTGTATCGAACAACCGCGTCAAATCCGGGTACCAGAACAGAAATGCTGCTATAGATCGGGTTCCTCAAGCAGGTGCACGTTCCGGAACCGCTGATGGACGAGAGACAACCGCTCCTGCCATTCTGCACCCTGAAGCAAATCTGGAAGGAGGCGAGGGAACACCATCTTCTCCATGCTTTTCGCCTTCCCCCTTACGTACCGAAGCTTAAATTCCTGGTTCTCGCTCCTTCACTACTCAGCTCTACTACTTCCATCAAGTATACTTCTATAACCAAACTCTGTATCGTATCGTATCTGAAAGCATAGAAAGCAGCTCTTGTGCAGTACATACATATTATATGTCAGGTAGATTATCGAGATATCATCATGTTGCCGAGCATCTGGAATTATGACCAGCCGGGTCCGTGTACTACCATGAAAGGACTGAAGAATTATGCGTAGTACGAGGAACCAGTGAGTAGCGTCGACAAGGCAGCTAGTTGGGAGTCATCGAAACGTTTTGAATCTTCGTGCCAGGTATCCTGGTGCGTCTTTTTGAAGTTTCTGGCACATTTGCGAACAGTGGTTGAGATCGGGATCTACGAACAAAGTCAGGCCGCGTCAAACTTTGAATGTGATTTCCATACGGGATCATAGGTATATTCCGCCAAGACATTCGTTAATAGGTCAGGCATCCACTTTTCAACGGTGTACGGATAACTTTCCACCAGTGCACAAATACCGAGAATGGCGGCATGTCGTTGGCGAATACACTTGTTATAGGTTGGATCTTGGCGATCAGGGATACGGCTGTTCTTTGCCAAACGAATGAAACGTTTCTGAAGGCAATGTCAGGCCATGCTTTCACAAACGGGTGAAATCACTGACCTTCAACGTCAATACACTGCTTCGGGGGGATAACCGTAGGATCCCTGAAAGCGTGCTGCATACGAACGCGCATTAATGTCGGTAATCAGCACTTAGGTCGGAGAACATTACGTTGCAGCCATTTCACGAACTTCCACCACTTCATCGTCAAGACACTTGCAGACAACCTCCAGAATCTCTGTAATCTTCAAATCGTTGATTAAGAAGAATTGTCGGAAGTAGAAGACTACCAATGCTGTCAGCAAGGTTCAGGCAGGAAAGATGATGTTGCTTACTTTGAACAAGCGGCAAAGCTTTCAACCGGATCCTCCAGGACTGGAGGTAGACTGGTTAGAACGAGAACCTCAATTTAATGTCTTCAACTTACAGGGGATGACTGAATCGCATCGAAGATAGCATCAAGTATCGGGTTGATTAGAATCCTGGGTGGACTAACTGCACACATCCGTACAAGGACTGAAGAACCTCGTGAGCTTTGGCCTTTTCACTGCGACGAGAACAGTCCTTACGAAGATTAGCACGATAAGAGAGGTCATCATTGTCGCTGAGGTCAGTAAAGCGGAATAGTTCGGGCTAAAGATCGAGGTTACACGCGTTCACACCGGCAAGGTTCATGCACATACCATCAAGGGCAGGATGTAATCGAAAACCTGGTTCAACATTCAGGTCCAGTTGCCTCGACACCGGAAGATTGACTCACGGAAATCGCATTAGTGTCGTGGAGAGATTGAAACAACCTATGAGCAACAGTTAGGATATGTGCTCGAAAGGGTCAATAGCTGTACCATTTGCAAACGGTGATACCGGCTCTATCATAGTCGGATTGGAAAGCCCGAACGCCTGGGACACGAGCCCTTGACCATTCCTTGAAGTTATTGGCCAGGTCGGCAACTTTCTGCTTGTGATATGTCCCTCGCATACCCATTATGTCGAAAGATGATGTAGCCACACGGCACTCCTTGACGAAGGATTCGGCGTTGGGAATAGACGGTCGTGGCTGCCACTGTAATCGCTGTTTCGATTTCACTCATTGCTCAAGTGGTAAGGGGACTTTACCTTAATTTTGTCTCCGAAAGCCAACATTTCCGCGATGTATGCTCGTACCTGTGGTTGCCGATGAGCTAGAGTATGATACTACCAGGAAAAGCTCACATCTTCATGTTCACTGTGAATTTCGGCCCAGCATCGTTCCGTCACCTCATCTATCCAAGCGTGGAATTTCCAACCAAGCTGTTCATAGCAAGCTCTGAACAAGGACAGAACCTTTATGGCGTCGAAAGAAAGCTCGGTGTTGTAATCCAGGTTTTTGTACATGTCTAAGATATGCTCGAAGAGTGGTTGTATTCGTCGAGGGTCTTTGTTATAAAAGAGGTACTAAATCCGCACCCTTTAAAACCGTTGCTCATTCCTACACTGATCTAGGAATGACTCACCTCGAGGAAGGAAGTCCATATGGTGACATTGTCGCTTTTCAAGTTGATGCCAAAGATCTTTTTGATGTAAGGTCTGTACCATTTCCAAACCGTCTTTTGCTTCTCCAGTGGCCAATGTTTGGAGCCTGTGGGGCGGAGATAGTTAAAATTCAGTGGGTGCAAGTCAAGGACTCATCTTACCATTAATTACCCCCGCGAGTAGCTCCGCCGCTGCACGTTGCTTGTCAGGCTCCTTATCGGCTAGTAAGGCCTCTAACTCTGGTCGCAGGACCTCAAAAGGTGCATCCTCCAGTAGTTGGACTGGACGTAGTGAGTATCGATCAACATTCAAGCAGAGAAACACCGCTCACAGATTGACTTGACACAAGAGACGTTGTCCTGAGTCATCATAGTGTCGTGTGTTTCCTCAGAGAGGTAGCTCGATAGCTTCTTCCAGAAGGAGGGATCCATCGCTATTTTCCGTGCTGCTGCTATGGCGTCCTCGCTAACCTGCTCCCACAAGAATGTTGACTCCGAAGGGTGTGGGGCATGATAGAGGTTGATGGAGTTGCTCCAAGCGCACCATCCTTGAGGGTTTTTATCGAGATAGAGCCTATGGAGAAATGATTGCACCTGGGTTTTCAGTTCCAGGATACGCTGAACTCACTGGTCGCCCGGCATGCTATCCAAGTTGACCGATACTCTAAATCCGTTGAGATACCTTTGTGTCACCGCGTGCGAGGCGTTGACCTCAATCTTAACCTGCAGTGGATTGTGATTTCTGCCCTTATATAGATCTGCAGAATCCGAACAGTAAGTGCGTAGTTTGATATTCCGGGTGCTCTTCATCACGGCTCGTTGCGCATACTAGAGGAAAATTAGTACCTTTTCACCCTGCAAGCTGGGAGACATACATAGCGCTAGACAATGTGATTTGATGAGATAAAGAACTGCTCATTGGAGTTCAATACGCACCATAGTAGGATGGCTGTCGTGTACTCTCTCCAGGAAATACGTGATCTGAGATGGAGAAAGAGGTCGGTCTCGTCGCGTTAGCGTTCTCAAACAACGTAGAGCCACGATACAGTAGCGCCAATGAGTGTCTGCAGATTTTCCAATCTTCATTACTTCTGCAATCTGTCACGTGATTTGTTACATCGGAGACACGGAAGATGGTATTCAATACACGAACCGTTCGTTCGGCAGCTTCGTTGTAAGAGCGGGTGCGATAGATACGATTGTGGCGACATTTCTCGATTAAAGCACGATCCTTGACGTTTGCATCAAGACTGTCTAACACGTTCTGCACTATTTTGTCCACAGTGGGTGTCGGTATCTCGTAGACCAGGTAATTGGGTTCTGTAAAGGCCCCCAGACCTAATAAAGAGTCAGCGACGTAAAGGATACAAAAATGATGTGTGTACAGGTGTCAGAAACGACTGATACACAGTTCTGAATGGATGGCTATAGAACACATCTCAGCAACTTGCTTGTTCTGAAATATATCATATAGTACTAACCTTCTCGTTATGCTGGCATCCCAGAAGCTTCACAAATAAGTCTGTGGCGAGTTTGGGCTCTGAGATATCATCAGAAGATCACGCCAGAATCTGTAAACGAAAGTCACTCGCCAGAGACCGCGTGTTTGCCGAATGACGGTAGATTGAGTGTCCACAGGGCACCTTTCATCCGGTCATCATCGACTTCTCTTTTTCGTTCAAGTGCACTGTATAGCAATGGAAGAGCTCGACGTCTCACTCCGTCGTATTCCTAACATACGCTTAGCACTTGCTACAGGATACAGAGCGGAAGATAGTGGCGTACCGAGCATAGATTCTCCAGTAAAGACTGGCTAGCTCTGCATATCCATTAGGGACTTGCGCTAGTATTGAGGCTCCGTGACTTACATTCGTACCACCGCATAATGCCACATGGACCACTCGGTGACATCGTCAATAAGGCTGTCTTCCAGGGGACCCCGAAGACGCTCGATCGAGTTCCAGCGAAGTCGTGCAGCATGATAATAACTACATTCCAGATCAGTCAGTGCACCCCGAGGATTGTAGAGTCAACAGCTTTACCGTGCCCTTCGGACATAGACAGCGCGTGGCCACACTTTCTGCTGTGCGTATTGCCGCGCAACGTTCTTAGCAGAGATATATTGATCCTGGTTCACAAAGTAGCTGAAGTGGCCAAGGGTATGAATAACTGAAAGGACGCAATAGGCATGACTTCTCACCCATCCCGGCTGTCGCCATATTCCATCATGTACGTCTTGATGGATCGTAGCTGCGGCGAAGTCAACCTCTACCCATGAATGGTCCTGGTGCAACGTACCAGCATCTGAACAGCATCCACGGTATTCTCCGCGCCTTGCTGTCGCAACGAAACCGAAGCCTCGTGAAGGAACCTCCCAAACCTTTTCCGGAGCGCAGACATGTAACGATAGCGTTCGTCAGCGGGATCAGTGAGACAAAAACCTGTATTCAGAGGTTCGAGGCTGGCAATCATCTCAGGAATTTCGTCCCTAAAGATGGTCGGTCAAGAACGAGACTGTTGGTAAGGAGGACGTACAGGATGTCACTTGTCTGAGCGGCGGTATATGCGTCCTCCGTTGATATGTACTCCTTCAACAACGTCGGAACACCCGAAAACGCGTTGCGGACCAGGCTCAAATGCCTTGAGATAACGGTAAGCATACATTTGCAAATTTCAACTTTCTTGAACTGACCGACAGAAGTCATTCCGCCAGTCGCTATCACGAACAATCCCTACAAAAACATGATGTCATTCGATCCTATACTCATTGGCAATACAGATCAACTGACCCGGTTGCAGAAGCTGTTCAAGTCGTTGAAGCGTTGGTTCTATGAGTTCTCGGAAGACCTGAATGGCGAAATCTATCTCCTCGTTATTTGGGACATGCCAGGAAATCTGGACATCCACGATTAAGACCTGTGGTGACTTTGAATGCAGAAAATTCTAGCCGACCGTAACTTCATCTGGAGCATACAATTTGCCCCAGTGTCGATGATGATTCCAGCGGAACTCTGTTTGACTTTGTCAGATCCAATTGCCCAAGTTTGATCTATCATAGTTCACCTTCGCTATTCCATTCGTCTGGATTGACAAACTTGTTCTCCAGCGGATAGGTATGGGTCAAGGTCAAGAGCATGCTCGACAGGAGCTTGCCTGTCCACGAGAACCCACGCTTCGAGCAGGTTTTAGCATGAAGAAGTTTGAGCAGCGAAAGAAAAGTATCTTTGTATTTGAGGACCTTCGAAAAGTAGGGTTTAATCTGTTGTAGGCGTATTCAAACTCGAGACTCACTGCTCGACCGTCACTAAACAGGAAGTGGGTTAACTTCTGAAACGTGGTCTCTGGGGGAAAAGCGAGCTCACTTGTAAACGGTGCCTCGTAAGATTGCAAGGTCTGAGCAATCAAGGTGAGTACAAAGTCAAGTTCAAGAGTCATAACATACTCCAGTGAAGTGTTGCGTCCGAGGGTATAGGCCTTGAGGATGAGGTGGTCCTCAGGGAACTGGCCCCGTTCTCCAACTCGACTCGAATGTTCCTTTCGCAGAACGGAAGGAACCTAGCGAGTGTCTTCTCTGGATTGGCATTGGCAATACACTCGACAAGTTGATGTATTGCACGGACGGCGTTGGACCTCACGTTCGTGCTTGCATAGTCAAACACCATATTGAGAACCAAGTCATAGAGAGGCTCTGATAGATGAACACAGATTTGGTTGCATGCTCCTGCGACCGCATTGACAACTTGAACTGCATGCACAGTGAGTAAGAAGCGACTCGCCGAGGGCCTGCGACTCACTCTCCGTTGCGCCCCCTGAAGAGCCGCTGGGTCCTTCCTCTGGCAGGTTCTCCATCAGCTGTATCACTCTACGTATGAAGTTGGTGATCCAGTCAGCAAAGGAAGCCGTCGTATCCTGAAACATGCGTGAGCACCGAGATCACCCACAGTACCGGGGAACAATTACCCTGAGCAGTGTATCTTCCTCCTCTTCCGTCAGTTTCGGTTCAGTGGTGTCGGCACTGTATCCTAGACTATCAGCTTCAAGTGAGAATGACGGTAGTTTGTATTCAGTTCTTTTAGTCGAAGACCCTGTGTCTTGGTAGCTGGATGAATGATCTTCTCCGTTGTTGAGGTCGCCAAACTTGATGTATTGCGAGATTTCTACCAAGAAAGCTGTCGTGCAGAGCTTGTCGATCGTTAATAGAGGTCCGGATGCGAGGCGTGAAAGACATACTGTTTTAGAAGGATCGTTCTGTAGGTAGGTAGCAGTCAGAAAAGATGCATAGCAAGAGGTATAACAGTTATACCAGATCGATACCAGGAATGAGGAGTTCTAGAATGGGAACAAGATGCTTTGCCCCGCCGTAATACACATCTCGAGAGACCAGAGCGGGCGCGATCGCACCTAGAAGCAGACGTAAACATTGATACACAACACAACAGGTATCCAACGCACCCAGAGCCTTGATGACAGCTATGGTCCGCCTATTCACGTGATTAAGGTACTGCGATGTATAGCATGGTTTCCACTTACTGAGTCTGTAAATCAAGGTCAGCAATTTGGGGTCATGATCAGAGAGTGGGTAGTACACACTTCTACGAGGGCTTCCAGTGAAGGAACGGCTCGCTCCAGTATGGGATACAAGATAAGATCAGGTTCCATGACGCTCATTGACTTCAAGCAGCTTTGGATGTTAGATACAGTGGTCGAATCTTGGGAGAACATTGCCAGAAGGCAGACAGTCCGTAAGGACTTCACTAGCTCCCGTTTCATAGCTCTGGTCAGGCGACGATTCTGAGGGCAGTCAATAAGAGAAAAGGATAGATCAGCTGCCAGAGCCTACCATTGGAGTCTCGCAGTCTGGCTGGCGTTCTTCATGCCATCCTGAGATGTAAAGATATTAGTATGACGGAGAACGAGACGCATATGGAACGCCCACGTCTGTTGAAATCGTAAACAATGTACTTGATGAAAGCACTCAGCTATTACGAGCAAGTCAGCATCCATTTGATAACGCAGTAAGGCGAAAAAGGAAGAACATACATCGGTTGTCCACGACCCAGAGTTTGAGACATGGAAGAAGTCTTGAATGGAAGCGATGAACCTGACGAGGGAGTCTAGTGCTCTTGATCCAGCGATATAAGTCTTCCGATTAGCCTGAACCCCCTTTCCCAAAGGCGCAGAGAGGTAATCTTTGAGCGTGCTGGTATGAATAGATGGAGTGTTCATTCCTGAAGGAAGCGGGGTGAAGAATGGTGTGGGGGCGGTGGAAGGTGGCGCAGGGATGCCATCTGGGGCCATGGAATAGACAATGATTCGCGCCAACGAAGCTGAACTGAAGTATGAGCTCGATCGAGGACAAGTCGCATAAGAAACGTACGAATCCTCCAGCTCGGTTTCGGCAATCGACCAATTTCAAATCCTGCTTGGTTATCTGCAGATGGCCCCGTAGTAAGTGAACCTGCGTCCGCAAGCGGAATCTCTATAGGGTTATCATTCAGCTACTGCCCCGTATGATTGATATCGTACTAACCCATTGATGCCAGACATTTGCACATCAGCAAACTCCATTCGTGCTCCGTGAAAATGCCGACGTCTTTGTATAGACCCGGCCAAAAGTCGTCCCGAGCTTCATCTTTTGACCACTGCGGACGCGTTTCGCCATGCGAAACCTCATCGTCTGGTATCTCTGCGATCTTACGAGGATCGCTTACTTCTGGAGAAACATGCGTTTCTGCTAACTTGGCGAGAAAATGCAACATGCGCTCATCATACATATAGGAGTTTATGGACTCCCACATTCGAAATAGCATGGGCAGGTATGACTGGGGATGACTTAGCGGTAGAAATGACAAAAGGTAGTACTGGGAGGAGAGTATGGTCTGAAAGCCCACATCAGTATGTCGGAGACCCAGGGACAAAAGTTGGCCACTTACATCCAGCTGTGTGCCATTCAACAAAGGGAGGAATGTTGACAGCATATCATTGATTGCAGCGGGGTGGAAGAATCGCCTCGAGTTTTCAGCGATGTATCCCATACACCAGGATAATTGACTTGACGGATTACATTTAGAGGTATGATACGGAAGCCGAAAGTAGCGCGGACGTACGTGTATTCGAACTGACGTCTATCAAGAAAGAGGTCTTCCTTGAGAATATCATATATTGGCCTCCACGGCAGCCTCATGTCGGAAACGGTGATCTTCTTTGTAGACTGGGCGAGGAGCTTGAAGCCATCGGCGCATGTGGCAATGACTTGCGCGGGCATTCCGGGGGTGACGCTGACATGGAAGTAGATTTTCGCGAGAGCAATTCGTTTGTCCTTTGGAATAGGATACTTCAGCATGGACCAGCTAAGGCTCAGAAGTCAGAAAACGGTCGCACGCGACAGTCATGTAAGAACTCACTAAGTCAGCATGCTATCCCACTGCAAGAATCCTACTTCATAGTCCTTTGCGTCAATGCATTGTGCGATTCGTAACATGATAAAATGGAGCATCTTCATCATTTTGGAATGGGGTTCGATGGAATAGGGAACGGATTTCGCATAGTTCTTGAGCTTTTGCATATACCGGTCGTCTGTTTCTTCTGAATGAATTCCATTTCCGTTTGTTTGCACATCAGATAACGGCCCTGGGTCGTATAGACTGAGAGTAGAAATGTCGGGTGTCATGAGGCCCAATGGATGCGCGACTGCAAAGCCTGAAGGTATGAGATGGATGTTGAGGTGAAAGAGTGTAGTACGCAAGCGCCGGGTATGGGGCCTCAGTGGGGTAAAAATAAGCGATTCGATGTACATATTACACTACTACTGAGACAGACAGGTTACCGAGCACATCCGAAAGACAAACTTCAAACACGTTATGCAGACGCAGCAAATGCAGCATCCTGCAGTTCCTGCACCGCTCTTTCCCGCACCATGTCCCAAATTCCATTTCGGTGTGCCCTGACATCGCCCAAGCCTTCCCTTATCTCCTGCAGTCTTTCCACGTACTCCCTTCCGTCGTCCTGGAGATCACGTAGAGCTGCCATAGCTCGTTCAAGATTCTCCTGCTGTTGGGGTGGTGATGTAAAGTGAGACTGTTCTCCATAAATCGAGTTGTTGTTTGTGTATGTTGAAACGAGGAAGAGCTTGTGTATTGGTGGTGTGAGATCCGGGGCGTTGGCTACTCGTGTGTTGGTTCTTTCGTCTTGAGCAGTAGGATCTCCATCTTCGTCCTCCCGTTTTGGTATCACTTGCG
Organism: Moniliophthora roreri; assembly: GCA_001466705.2. Taxonomy (NCBI): domain Eukaryota; kingdom Fungi; phylum Basidiomycota; class Agaricomycetes; order Agaricales; family Marasmiaceae; genus Moniliophthora; species Moniliophthora roreri. Next base: position 1,812,739 of record LATX02000001.1, on the reverse strand, counting down.
GGTCTGTGCTTCGCTGATCTGGGTCTTCACTCATGACTTGCCACAGCCTGCCCAATGCTCTTCTCATGGTAGCTTCTCCTTCTATGAGTCCATTAGTCGCATGTTCTAGTTCGTCTAGTAACCTTGAACGGAATGTGTGTGTAACTGCCTTGTCCATTACGAAGGATGAATAAGATAGATGTGGCGACGACTGTGGGTATGGTGCAACAAGGGGTGGTGATGGAGAACGGGATAAATGAGGGAGAGTGGGAGGCGAAGGGGATCGTCTTCTGTTTGGTAAGAGGAGTTTTATCCGTTTCCTTGACCGTTCTTCAGCCTAGTAAGATATGATTTCAGCAAGAAAAGAATAAGAACCGAGCTATTGTGGCTCACCTCCCAATCATCCATGCTAGGTCCCCAAGGTGTGATTTTCCCGCTACGAGCCCATCTAGCCTCTGGAATGTGTTTGTTGCCCCAGTTCCCGCGAGGCGACACCGGTTCAACATCCTCATCCGAGTCATATCCATGAGATGGATAGTACCACATATTTTGATCGCTCAGAGGCAGGAGAATAGATTCTCTGGAAAGTGGCTAGGTCAGCAAACGCAAAAAAAAAAGCCATTTATACCAGAACGAACTCTTCGACAGGCATTGCGCGTGAGCGTTTCTGGCCACTCGAGCTGGTTCCAGGTTGTATGGCGTTCAGATTTGGCCCGACTGAACGTGATGGATCCCTTTCTTCAGCAGCCATGCTGTGAAAAACACAAGTTTGGTGGTGTGGATGAGAACCAGAATCGGAATTCCGTGACTCGTCGACGCGATCCCCAAAATGGAGATAAGATAAAAAAAAATGATACTCGGCATAAAAACAAATGAATGCTAAAATATCGAGACTACAGTATCGAGCTACGGGGTTTCTACATTCTAAGTGAAGTATTGTGCAAATTGAGACGGTGGCAAATTGCAAGGCCAGCATCCCTCGGCGACTAGGCCCTCAAAAAGATCCTGGCAGGACCTGAACAGATCCATTGAAGCACGGGCATTTTCTAGCTACGAGATCATGAGGGGAATGAACATGTTGCTTAGAATGCTACTCACCGGATCTTCGAACACAATTCCCAGATTCCGGCCCATGTAGACGCGCACAAGGATCTCCAGTTCTACCACCCGTCGCGACTTGAGTTTCCGTCGAAGCGGTAAAAACAATGCAAGATCCCGGGTCCTTAGTGCGGGATGTGAAAGTCCCATAATCTGTCATATGGGATGTTAGTCGTTTAACACGAATGTAGGTCAAATTTACTTACCGACAAGAACATCCACAATTTATGGCCAACGACCACCTTATTCCTTATGATCGCCGCAACCTCTTGCTGTACTTCTTGGAAGGATGGTGCTGGTATACACGGTCAGCTATTACGGCGTGGGTATGAACTTTAACAAGGCATACCATTATAGAGATTTGCAGGAGTCAAATTGGTCGTAGATGCTCTGTAATCAAAGATTGTATGTCTAGAGATAATATTCGACTTCGCACGATACAGAAAATGAACGGTGCGTTACTTACGTTGGACGGACAAAGGTGTCCAAGAGCTTTTCACCGTAATAACTTGCCAGTGACTGGGGAATAACAGCATATTTAGCAGATGCATCGACCAATTTCGAGGCTGCCTACCACTCGACTGAGGATGCTATCAGCGAGAAGTCATTATGAAAAAGGATGGAACGTACGCAACCATTGGAACTTGTCGGATAACACCGTGTATACGGGCTGGCCCTACGAAGACATGCAGCGCTCCGACAGCGATGTATCTAGTGGCAAGTCAGAAGCGTAATAGTCCATAGAGAGTGAAAGCCTAACTCATTCGGGGGATATCTTCTAAGCCGAGGTGAAGGCGAACATCGTCTGTGGTCGTCCAAAGCTGAAACGCTGCGAGGGAAACCATATCCTATCCTTGATGGCGTATGTGGTGTTGAACAGTCCGTATGATACTTAGGCATGAGGGGCTGGATGATGTTCGGGGGAAGTAAACATTGGTGCATTCCGTTCCCAACCTAGCACAAGGTGATTATGATTGTGCTGAAGCGAACGACATCATGTAGTGGAGTAGAGAAGCAGTAGTATTCGCTGAACACTACGGCGGGCGGACATGACATCAACTTTCTGATTGGCAGAGGGGACCGATAGAACGCTGTCACCTTGACACTCCGCATTCAGGGCAAGAAGCTCATACCCAATTTTGTTCCGCCGCTCCTGATGAGCATCGGACGTAGCTTTGCATTTCCCCCGCCGCGGGAGACATCGAGCTAAAGCTCCAAAGATCGCACCGCATCTGATTGTGGGTCCTAGCCTTGTGTCTGAAGTGTACCCAAACCAACCAGTAACATGCAAAAGAAGTCTAGGTTATCGGGAAGATATATAATACAGCACGCAGATTCATCTCAATACGGTCCCTATTCAAATTTACCTAAGAAAGGAATCAACGGTTGTGAACGTAGTAATGGCGGGAAACGCACCAGTACAATACCAAACTGCCTTCATCTAAAGCGCCGACTGGCCTGCAGAAGACGTTGATTCCGAAGCAGTGCTATCGGAAGTAGGGGCCTTGTCGAGCCCTTTTTCAGCCATGTTTGCTTGACGGAAGCTTTCCATTCCCTCAAGACCCCATCGCCCCATCATTGCCTTATCCTATTAGTCCGAGATGAGTGTATTAAGAAGTCAAGCACATTGATAGGGCTCTTTGAGCTTACCTCATCCCAAGGAGAACCTGTGCAGAAAAGGGAGATATTAAGAAAAGCACCAGAGATCAAAGAGTGGAACGAAGACTCACAAGGTGTTGTGAGCATCTGCTCTCCGGTGAAGACTGCGTTGGCACCAGCCATGAAGCACATTGCCTGTTCTGACTCTGATAGCGTGTTGCGGCCAGCAGCCAAACGAATGATTGTGGTCGGAAGTACAATTCTTGCAGTTGCGATCGTACGAACCAGTGTGTGGTGCGGTACCGGCTGAGGGTCATTGAGTTAGGGAATTCAGCTGAATGAAAAGAAACAATTCACCTCGTTCCCTTCTAGAGGTGTGCCGGGAATAGGCACCAGTGCATTGACAGGGAAGGATTCTGGATGCTCAGGCATGCTGTAGAGGAGAGAAGTTCAGGTCACGGCAACAACAGAGAACTTGGAAAACTCACTTGGACACCTCCCAAATCAGGCCTACGCGATCGGCATCCTTTTCGCCAAGTCCCAAGATACCACCCGAACAAACGCTTATTCCTGCCTGACGAACAGCCTCGATAGTTCCTAGACGATCATCGTACGATCGCGTCGTGATAACCTGTTCTAAGGTAAATATACATCGACAAAGATCGTACTGACGTGGGACTCACCTGCGGGTAGAACTCGCGGGACGTGTCCAAGTTATGATTGTATGCAGTCAGACCACTGTCAAGGGATGAACAAACAAAAAAGAAAATGATACTACTTTGACGTACGCTTCCTTCAACTGTTTTGCCTGTTCCGGAGTTAACATTCCAAGAGTGGTGCAAACCTCCATTCCCATTCCGCGGACCTCTCGGACCATAGTAAGAATCCTTTCAAACCCCCTTTTACGACCAGCAAGGTCCCTCCATGCCGCTCCCATACAGAACCGGGTGCTACCATTCGCTTTCGCCTTCCTGGCAGCTTCTAAAACGGGTTCGATGTCAAGTAGACGAGATGCCTTGGTCGGAGTCGAGTAACGTGATGATTGGGAGCAATACGAGCCTAAGTAATCCAGGTCAGAAGATGTAAAAGAAACCACGAAGGTATGCCTCTCACAGTCCTCAGAACATCCTCCAGCTATAAATGACGGATATGTGAATTATACGAGGAGATAATGCGGTGGAATGCGTACTCTTGATATTCATGAGCGTGCAAAGCTGGATTTTGTTGGCATCTTGATGCTGCCTGTGTACCGACGCTGCACGAAATACGAGATCGAGAAGAGGGCTATCATATATCTTCTGGATCTCTTTCCTCGACCAGTCGTGTCTTGTTACTTTTTGACCCGCCTCGGCAACCGTGGTTTGTGGTGGATAAGCATGGGTTGCCAGTGTGCGTTGAAGACGGACAGATCGAGAAACAGAGAGGGTCCGAAACATGGCTGATGGTGCAGAGGATGACCTGGGACTGTTCAGAGTGGGATCTTATATGGTTTCTTCACCCCCACCCCAAAGAGTCGAGTTTTTTTGCTAAAATCCGATCATTGCCGGTCACGGGAAGCAACTCAGGTCTGCCAAAAGTTTCGCCACAAACTTGGTCTTTCCACTAACGCCTCGCCCCTTCAACCGTTTTTTGTCTGCTACTCAAGCTCTCCAAACCCCAAAAGTGCGCCCTCAGCCTTCAAGTGTTGATTTAAAGAGTAGGAGGAAATGCTGTATCGTTAGACTCAAATCTGGGTATTCTGCGGAACAAACACAAATGTTGCACTACTCCGCTCTGCTAGCGTACCCCGCTACATGTTCCGTGGATATAAAGGAATCATTCCGCATGCTGAAGCCGGTGATAATGGTCGTGGAGTGACGCGGCAGTACTTCCTTTGAAGCTAAAGACATATAGCCTTAATCAGTAAGTCGTCAATCAACTCTCCAACCCGGGGCCCCTCCAATCGAAGGCTTATTTCTCAGAACATAATAGGAAGCCGTCAAGGCCGTAGCATTTCGTGTACAAGTGGCTAAAGATACAGCTAAATACGGGAATATATGATGATAGTCATATCAAGTCATTATCAACGAGTTTGAAAGCGAAATATCTAAGACCGATTTTTGTCAACCATTGACACGAGCGGTCAGCCTGCAGGACGAGACTCACAAGGCGTGTTCAAATATCCGTATGCATTTTCTTTAGATGTGCCATGTCTCGAGGGCAGCTATGAGGTTTGGTCCATTTTCCGCTACCTGTATATCTTGACCCCAGAAAATGAAGGATACCATGAGTTGCTGGGTGCCACGAAGGGTTGAAAGGGTTACTCACCATTTTCATTGGTGCGTACTGCTGGAATACGAGCTCGCAACGGAGTTCTGTCTGCTACCCCCCTTCGACGTTCCTTATCCAAAGACTTTGACGTCGTCCCGTTTCGTTGCAGTCCATGCGTTTTGCCAGCTGTGTGCTGCTCACGACGAATAGCGTCCCACTGGGAGAGAGTGTGCTCGGCGAGTTCTCGTGAGTATAGCTGTTTTCTTTGTTCAAGAGTGAGGGCGGTCATGACCATTGTCGAGTTTAGGCTGATTCTTGTTTTTCTTTTTTCCCAACCTTTGCTGCTAAGGTTTATATCTCTTGTCGCTTGAACATTCTCCACGATGTGTCTTCTCTTATTGAGATGACGTCAAAATTGCAACGGGCTCCGACCTTTGGAGAGATGGTGCACAGGGTGATAGCATAGTGGAGCATTTGATTGTGTCCCTGTAGGCTGCTATGCCTCCGACACAATCGAGCGGACCAAGAACCGTGGTTCTACTTGAGGTCCCCGAGCTGTCTCAAGTCTAGCGGATCGCCTCCACATTACTTGAAGTCAACTTGAGGTCATCTTTGGCGCAATAGAGGAGTACCAGTGCATTATTCACGTCATGGTGTGGAAACAACTTTGCAATAGCGAGCGCTTGCCTCGAATTGACTTTATGCCTTTCTTGAGGTCATTTCGGCTTCTTTCTTCTCCAGTTGGCTCAACCTTACGCGGTGTGCATACACATCCTCCTCCGCCAGCACTTGAAAGTTCCCATGCCACAGATGACTTTGTGAACCAGAAGATGGGCGTTGATACCTGGTCAATCGTTGTGATTCTGGCACCTTTGAGAGGTCTCATATGAGATGGGCGAATCAGTGGCCGTCGGAATAGCGCGGTTGTCTCGCCTCAGCCGTGATACTCAACAGTCATTTGCCTTTCCTCGATATAACTGCACCTCACCGCTTCCTTTGGCCATGGTCATGGAACATTGGAGCCTCTCAAAGATTCACTCAGTGCAGGTGGCAATAGATGCAGTCCCGGCGGGGATACGCAAATACGATTAACGATGGGATGAACATCGGAGTACATATGTAAATACAGGGTACTGATGACCACAATGCAAGGGGCTGTTATACGCCAGAAAGTCCAGCCGCGATGTCCAAGATAATAATTATGCGGAGAACGATAGAATAAGACCCAGAAAACAAGAAGCAGCTACAGAATAAGGATATGAAACAACAGCTGTGCAGGGGGGAATAGTGCGAATGCCATAAAAATACAATAAATGCGCAAGAGAAATAGACAAGTTCATTAAAGGTGAACGGAGGATATCCTTGATCCGACATAGGTTCGTACGTGATCTCGTGGTGAGAGAGGAGCATTGAGAAGCAAACACATCTCAGAAAATAAAACGAGTGGACAGCCGCTAGCGGCTAGAACGTCATGAAGAGGCATATGGGTGCCTCTGACATCAAAACTCGCAGATCATACAGCAGGATTTACGCGCGAGATGCGCGCCAATCCATCGCGGAGGCGTTTTGGAAGGACTTTGGGATGACTTTCCTCGACTTTGGGGGAGCGCCGCCGAGCATCACACCGCCAGTCAAAACGGTAGTGCGACCTCCTTCATAGGCAGTCACTTCGGTCTTGGTAGTGTCGATAAAGACTCGAGCTTGTCGGGCACGCTCCCTGCGAGAAGCGCTGTGCTTGTTGCTACTGTGAGCAGACGAGACGGTTGCAGAGGATGAGGTAGAGCTGTACGAGTCAAAGGAGAAACCCGAACTCGAGTTGGACGAGCGGGAGCTGGACCGAGAGTGTGTGGAGGAGACTGATGCAGTGGAAGAGGTGGAGAGTGGAGATGATGATCTAGGATAAGGGAATTGATCCAAGATGGAACTCATCCATGTCGTCGTGGGCGACGTCTCGTGGGCAATCATGGCAAACATGTGTTCTGAATCGTCATCATCGTACTCCATCAACTGTTGAGCAATGGTCTTGCTGCCAGAGGGCTGTAAATAAAATTTGTTAGTAATGCAGTAAATGGCTGTTGAACAGATGCAAGAGAAAAAGAATATAAAGTACCTTGAAAGGCAGAGGAGCTACAGTAGGAGAAGGAAGTTCGTCTGCCCAGACCGTCACAAGACGGCAAGTAGGGTCACCCTTCTTTCCAACGCGTACAGAGACGCACCCGGGGTCGACGAAAAAGTCAAACTCCTGGCCACCGAGGGCGTTGATCCAGTCGAACCATTGCACACCGGACGCAATGCAAGCTGCGTAAATGACACGAGGAGGGAGGCAGTCGGGGCCAAGAGTGAGGCAGCGACGACCGGAGCCGCGAAGAGGCTCAGAGGGGTTCCAAGCGGGTGCGTAATAAGCCGTAAGGTTTGCTTCGAGGACCAATTGCAACTTTGTGATGCTGCATGGGGCAATATGACCATGGAGGCAAGAAGTGAGGTATGAGATGGCGTGTGCGAGGGTAACTGAAAGGGAAGTGGAAGGAGAAGCCATTTCTGATATTTGGTAGTAGAGGTGTAGGTAGTAGAGAGGTAGGTAGTAAATTATTATTTCGTTGAATGAATCGTCCGGCGATATGAGAGAGATGTAGAGAGCGTGCTGTAAGATTGAAGATGCTGCGAGAGAAATGCGAATCAGTTGGAGAGGACGAAAGAGAAATCTAGTCGGATCGTGATAATGAGTGTGAGTTGAAGGAATTCGGAAGGAATGCTCCTGGTAGACCAGATGTCGCATTTCATTATACCTTTATACAACTCGCCAACAAGCTTTTACGAAAGTCAAAAGAACAAAAAGCTCGAATACAATGGGAAAAGGAATGCCTGGGACCATGTGTCGTCGGACAATAAGACTGTTAGCGCTCATAATATATAGAAAGCGTTGTATTTTGGGCAAGTGGGAACATGTACAAAGTATCCCCAAGTATCCCAAACTCCCCTTCCGGATACCTTCTATACTCTTCTCCACTCCAGATATGGTCTGCTTATTGTTCCTCTGACTGATGCGCCGAACCCATCATGCACTTGGCTCTCCCTGTAGAAACACAGTGCTAGTTGTTTTTGTACTTGCGGCATACACTTGACATTACCATGATACACCCCTACAGCATTCAAGCGCTAGAAAACAGCGATTTGGAATGGAAGGGCTGGAAGCGGTGGAAGCTCGGTGGTGGTGAATCGGCAGTTGTGCCGAATGGAAATGTCCGGTCGGAGATGGAACCAAGCCATCGGCAAGCCACTCAAAACTTGACAGTTGTGTGAACGATTATTAACTCCATCTCTGACTCTCGACGTCGTCGGCTGCGAGGCTCTTCCAGTACAAAAACAAAAAAAAAGGACCGTCGTGTGACCATTCTAATCGACTTCTTCGCCTCAAACCAAAATGGTGAGTTAGAACAAATCTCCTCCAAATCCTTGCAGTTATACTAAACTACAGGCTTGAACCCTACTAGACTCTTGCCGTCGACCTTCTCAACCCTTCACCCGAACTTGAAAAGCGCCAGCACAAACTTAAGCGTCTTGTGCAATCACCAAACTCCTACTTTATGGATGTCAAATGCCCCGGTGTGTATCGCTTAACCAGTCCTTGACCGGTTCTGACTCTACATCTCAATCTATATAGGTTGCTTCACCATCACAACCGTCTTCTCCCATGCTCAAACAGTCGTTATCTGTGGATCATGCGCTTCCATCTTGTGCCAACCCACAGGTGGTAAGGCTAGATTGACAGAGGGTGTGTAACTTCTTCATCGCGTATTGGCCCCTCTGACCCTCCGATATTTAGGATGCTCGTTCCGTAAAAAGAACTAGGCGGTTCCCTTTCGTCTCTTTGTATTTGCACTGGGTTTCTTTCCCCCTTGGCTTAGGGCTTTGCACCATCTAGGCTTTTCGTCGTGTCGCATCCTTCCATACTTTCAGTAAAAGCATGGTCGCTTGTCTCCATATCCATCCCATCATTTATCCATGTGTATTGATATGATATATGCTAGCATCGTACTATGGATCCCTACGACTCGTCTCTGGGTACCCGTGTTGCGACAATGCCTGACTCGATCTCGGTACCGCGATTGTGTAAGGGTTGGAGCAGGTCAGCTACGCCGTACAAATATAGCGCGTGCCCATCTGTCAAAAACTACTTGTGTGAGGTATTGCAATTGAGCAGATTGGTCTGTAACTGTGAGGGTATTCAAAACAGGTAGCTAGCCAGTTTGAGTGTGAGGGCTAGTGCAAATTTACCATCATTCCCTGCCAACGGATACGCGTACCCAGACTGAGCAAAACAGCAACACACACACAACATACTCCCACTGACTCTCATGAGAGGCGTATGGCGCCAATGTGAGTAATTCTACGTGTTTCGACTGCATCTCGAACAGCATTTCATTTTCACAGACGCGACAAATTCACAATCCATTCAAAGGCCGTAGTATGCCAGGACGTTGAGCTCAAGGGGGACATCACCATTGGGGCAGGTAACGAATCCTGTCTCTTGCCGCAGTTCAAAATTCAATAGTCAAGTTCTAGGCACCATAGTGCATCCAAAGGCAACCATCTTTGCGATTGCTGGACCGATAGTTATCGGCTCCGGCTGTATCATTGAGGAGAGTGCCATTGTGGTCAATCGGTTCGTGTGACCTTTGTTTCCCCCCTTATTCCAAGAGCCTCATGCTGTCTCTGTACTACCCAGGAGAAAAGAAGTAATGAGGATTGGAGACGACAATCTCTTTGAAATAGGGTGTCGTGAGTCATACCTACTCCCTTCCATACATACATTCCTTTGACCAATTTGCAACAGGCGTCGAATCCCCAACAATTGGCTCATTCAACACAATATCCGTCCGTGCCAGAGTTCACCATACTGTCCGTATATCGTCGTTCTGTGTCATCGGAACGGGATGCATGCTAGTACCTCAGGAAGATGAGACACTAGACGACTATACAGTAGTTTATGGACCCTCAGCCGAGCGAAGGATTTGGAGCGGGAAGGGCAAGATACAGGAAGCTGATTTACGGCGTAAACATGCCGAGTACCTAAGGGAAATGCTTCCCAAGTTCAATAGGCTTAGGCGAGGGGATGGTGCATAGTGCGTTCCAGTGTGTCCTAGTGCAGCCTATATTACATTGTGGATCCAACAAGATATCTACCATATTAAATCATCCCACAGATAATGTATAGATCTAATTTCTTCCTCCTCGGTGACCATATCAAAGTTTGGAAGATTTAGGACTCCGAATGTCAGCTCGAACAACACCTTCCTGAGAAGTGATTGCAACAAGAGTCCCATCCCTGGAGAACAGCTGCTAACAGGTCAATGAGGCGCCTACGCACAGAGTGCATGTTGGACTTGCCTGGCCGCGCATAACGCCCCGTCCACTTGCAGCCCGAGGCGAAGTCATCTATAAAGTTCCTCAGGAAATAGCAAAACAGCAGAGCAGGTAGTTACTCACCACGTATAATAACCAATCACCGCAATCAAATTTATCACTGTACAAGTGTAAGACGAACGCTCTATATACCAACAAAGGCAGAGGCTTACGTGTAGAAATACACTGAATGGTCGATGGTGGACTGACAAGTTGGAATCGTATGAGTATCGCTTCCAACGAACCGGACATCACCTGCTTACCGTCATGCTCACAGCGTCAGGACCCTTTGTGAAGCGCTTCATACCCATTATCCGAGGTATGGTATTTATGCTGTCCCGGAACGCGTTAGTGACCTGTCAGGGAATAAAAACGGGTAGCGCACAAGTGCAGGTCGGAGAGGTAGCTCAGAATACACTTTGAAGAGTGTCAGCTGCCTATATCATGGGGCTGAATGATGATTCGCGCGCCTTTTGGTAATGGGGCTCGTATTTTGGGATATTCTTCGCCTTCATCCAATAGCTATAGCGAACGACGCCGCTCCTTGATACTTCATGGCTCGTTGCAGCCTTTACCGCTATTGGGCTACGTGTCCGGTCCTAAAAGGACCTGAAAATCAGTGCTCTCTCGCATAAAAGGTTTGAAAACTGCGCACTGCAGCGTATTCTTTAAAGATTTTCTTGATGTCGCCGGCGACGTTGGGGTCCTCCATGAGTTTCGCGTAGCGATCTTCTTCCAATTCACATTCGTCCGGAGATGGTACTTTGGGCATTGTCCATTGATACGAGGGTTGCCAAGGTTCTGGTTTTTGGAAAGAACACATGAGAACAAAGATAATTTTCCCATTTTGGACCGCCTTGACAGAGCATGCACAATATGTGCGACCTTGTCTAACACGTTCCACTTGATAAACTATGGGAGTTGATGGAGATGCACTGAGAAGGAAGTAACACTGATGAAGATATTTATCATGAGTGTAATCTCTGAGAAGGCGGTGTGGTCCTCACTGACATGCAATGACTGAAAAAGAACAAGAGTTTGGTTAATGAAAGATTGACAGTAATGAAAGCTTACATGTAGTCCGAATGCAGGATCCACACATTTGGTCGCTGAGACAAGAGCTTGACTGATTACTTGCCTAGACAAGGGTGCGAGTCTGAGAGCTTCGTTGACCAGGAGCTGAAGGAATAGTTACCCTCCGAATACTCCTCGACCACGAACTGGGACCCAGAGCGATTTGGATCGGAAAAGGTTGACTTCGAGCTGTTCAACTTCAAGTGCTGTCGTTATTTGTGCATGTTCAACTTGGTCATTGGTCTCGGACATGCTAGGAAGAGGACGGTTCGGAAAATGGTAATAGTTGTTATATTGGCTTTAGTTATATAACGCAGACCGGCTACTTTGCAGCTACCGGGTATTTCATTACCGGAAACACTTGACAGTATTGTACAGTGATTCCATTCCATGTTGATTATATCTTATAACCCGGCGAGCGGCAGCGCCCGCTACCTTGGGAACGTGATATCATGCTGCGCTCTACATATGCACCACACAAGTGCTCGAAAAACATAAAGACTCAAAGATTAATGATAACAATAAAGGGATGATTCAGACATAGAACAGAAAGTACAGATACACTGCACAGCTGCATGAAGCCCTACATGAGACTCAGGCCTACAAAAGCAAGATTATCTATGAATAAATCCAGTGGAGGTCAAAATGCATAAACCCTGATTGAGCAGGCATAGGTTGTATGTCCAAAGCTCTGGGGTTACAGTAATTGCAGCCCTCCAGTCTTTACACACAAGCAGCAATTCAATAATTGTTGGGCATGTCAAAGCAGACTGAAGTCACCAGCTTCCAGATCTCTTCACCTCGAGAGGGAGCCAGTTAATGACCTTCATGATATTAGCACAATATAAGAAAGGCCACAAAAGACGTACGCTGTCGTCACCAACACAAACCATTAGGCAAAATCAAAGCAATTCACCAGCAGTACTTGCTCAGCTCAATGTATGTTGTGAAAAGGAGGTCAGACGGAGCCATGACGCAGCTTAGCAGCGTCTGATCGTGAATGGCTGTCTCAAACTCCATGACTGATGAGACAAATGTTGCACTTCAAGCAATCGATGGGTCATGTATAACTGGGAAAGGTGTAGAGTGAGTGAAGAGGTGCTGCACAGAAGACGGCTGGGAAGGCATGGAACTGCATCAGGAACATGACTAGACATGCAAGACCTCCAGTTACGTCATAGATGTGTGTTTGAGAAAGGCTTGGTGTCTATCTCGAAATTGGAGTCCCCACCTTGTTTGTAAGAGGTTCCTCACCAAGATATCCTTCCTCGTCCGCTCGTAGCAAGGAAACAGGTGCAGTTCTTCGAGTTGTGGCCAGTAACTCCCATCCTCTTCTTTCAAAAGGTTGTCCCAGAAATCAGCCAGAGATACAAACAAAAAGGCAGATGTGTTGTCATTAGAAACGACACCGCCTGCTCCCTATCGACGCGATATAACGGAACGTGAATGGCGGTGAGAGCACAACGTGAACTAGCCAGGAAAGTCGACAAATGCTCTAGTGAGTAAGAGATTGCAGATACCGGCTTGATGTGTCGATAATTCCTTTTGCGGTGGTCAACGGGACTCATCCATGAAACATGTCTTGCCCGCTTCTCATACAGCACCAACGCGCGGCTTTACGGCTAAGGTAGCGGGTATGTTATAGTGTATAATCACATTCAAACACTCGAAAGCTTGCACGCCGAATGCGAACGCTCAATACTGCGTGTATATTGCCCGCTAACAATTCGCCCCGGAGGTGGCGTCATATCTCCTCAAACTCGACCGTAAATCCACATTCGTGGCATATCTGCTTGCTGATGCCACTAGGATCACGTTCCGTAGGCCCGAAAGCATGTCGATGTGCAGCGTCTTGCCGTTTTTGCCATATTCCTTCCTTCGTACGCCTTCTCAGGTCCTTTAGACCCTCTTCGAACTTTCTATTTTTCTTCTTTTTCTTCTCGGCAACTCGCCTCTCGTATTCCGCGTCCAAGGCCGAAGGAGAGCCCCATTTCTTCCAAGCAAAATCCTCCACCTGACAGCGAAGGAAGAGCATCATGTTCGCAAAGGTTGACTTGTGAGGGTTCGCCTTCAGGAGATGTGGTAAAAGTTCTTGATCTCGCAGTTCGGCTGTTTGAAGAGAAGTATGCCGAAGAACATCTAGTTATAACTTGGACGTACCATCCGTTAACAGATAATCCTAAGCATTCAAAGTTGCGTTAGTTATTCCACAAAGGAGGCAACCATGCCAATTCACCTCCTTGCATTCCGTTTTCGTGAGAAGACTGTATTTCTCTGGAAATTCGTTCTGACACTTCTTGCAAACCAAGCAATCGAAGATCTTTTGAAACGTATGGTCGATGTCTACCGTGTCACATTCATTACACTTTGGCCTTCGTTGGGGGTCCAAAGAAATAGCTGAAACCAGTCAAGGTCAGTACAGGAGTATCTGAGGTGTAAGGTTGTAGCGCACGAGGTTCCAAGTTCTGCATCGCTCTTTGCCTTTCTCTCTCCTGCTCTTTCCTCCGAGTAGCCTCATCTATCTCTTGGCCATCTTCAACCAAGAACCCTCCCTTGGAGTTGACCATCTTCGACAAGTCATATTCAAAGTATGTACCAAGTCGTGAATCTCTTTGCAGTGGCCGTGATGAACCTGGTCTTCCTGGTGCAGTAGGAGAGGTTGAGGTGGCAGGCGTGATGCCTATGGGCCGCTTGTTGTTAGCATTAGTGGTATTTAAAGGATTGCTTTCTGCTGCAACCTCTTCACGTTCTCGCTGCCTGGCTTTGGCTGAAAGGAGGTAAGCTCAAAGTATTGTCGAAGTGTTCATTACCGCACCTTTCAACCGATGTATTTCAAACTGCTTGACTTGCTCAGGGGTCAACGGCTCGTTGACTGTGGTCGTTCGTCTTGGTGGTGTGCTTGGTCTTTCGGTCAGAGTGGACATTGATAATACTGGAGTGGAGTCAAGGACGCGTCTGTGGCAGTGTTGACTCGTGAACTTGATATGGTCATGAAATTTTATTACCAATACAGACGATACACAACACACACCCGACAAGTAGCGCGTATAGAAAGCACAACAAGGTACCACAAACATAATGAAAAACGTTTCAGCTTGGCGTCGAATCCACCGCCATCGCGTCTCCGGACTTGTCTGAGCCCTTCTTGCTATCATCCCCATTAATAGAGGAATCCTTCTCAGCTGGTGAAGCCGGAGAGTCCACTTCCGTCTTCGTAGGTTTCGATCCTTTAGAAAGTATTCTCACAGCCGTAGTATGACCCGTGGGCCCGGCGCCATGGGTTAAAGTACTACTCGAATTCATGATGCCTGCACCGACGGGGTACTTCCGAGTACCCGTGCCCTCCGTTTCGCCATTGCTGTCGGCATCTTTGTGGCTAGCATGGTTTCTTCGCCCGCCTTCACCTTCATCATCAGAATCAGAGAGCTCCCCATCCGCCTGCCTGCGACTATCGAGTAGTCTACGTGGACGTCGAGTGTCTGGAGGTATCAAGTCTTCGTCTGCATTCGGGTCATTCATTTCTTGATCAATTGGCAGCGACGGGATGTCTGTAGGTAGTTGGAGTGAAGTCAAGTATGAGAACGTGTCTCCTCACCACTCATCTGGACACTAGGGGGTCCTCCCATGTGACGTATGTTCTCCATCACGATCCTCTTGACTCGATTCAAATATGCAGGGGTGTTCATATCGTCGGCGTTGGAGGATTTGACATCCAATTGATAGTCTGGGCCAAAATATTCGTAATACTCGTTCACCGGTATATCTTTGGAAGCATATAAGTATTGAAAAGTGATTAGCGTGTGTATAACTCACTGGGCCCCAATTCTACACCTGCGGCTAGACCGGTTTCGTATGCCCAAGCTCGGCTGACGTTACGCATGGTATAGCCTCCTCCACCGAGTAGTAATAGTGGTTTGTGAAAAGATTTGACGAATTTGACGCAGTTGGCATGCCCTACAGCCTCTGGTCAGGATTAACAATGAGTGAAAATATAATTGAAGACGAACCCCGCATCGACAAGTTTAAGCAGCCGAGCTTATCGCCCGAAAGCGAGTCCGTACCACATTGTAGGACAATTGCGGAGGGATCATACGATTCCATGACTTGCTGGATAACCTGTACCTACTTTAGCACCCATTAAATACCCCAGTTCTGCTTGGCTCACCGGTTCGAAGACAGATTTGTAGTTTTCGTCCGTGATTCCGTCCCGAAGGGGAAAATTGAGCGAGTAGTATTTCCCTTTCATGACCCCGACATCCTAGAACACCGTTTCAATAACCGCAGCGCATGTAGTAGGTATGTAGTCTTACGCGTAGCTCCCCAGTACCAGGGAAGTATTCCCCATACTTGTGGAAACTGACTGTCATCACTCTATCTGTGGTGTAAAACGCTTCTTCTACACCATCTCCATGATGTACATCAATATCAATGTATAGGACACGCTGATGATATCTGTTTCAAGGAGACGAGATCAATCAAATACTTAAAGATTTCCCGAAAGAACATACCGTAGGAGTTCAAGGATTCCGAGAACGATGTCTATGGTTTATTCAGAGGGATGACCACTGTGGTTGACAGATCACCGACCGTTAACATAACAGAAACCACTCGCTTCGCTTTTCTTTGCGTGATGAAGCCCTCCTGCCCAATTTATTGCTATATCACATTTATCTCTCGACAGCCTCGCAGCACCCTCTAGTAACCATGTATCGGATGCTCAGTAGGAATCATTTTCTAGGATTTAATCACTCACCCATTGAGCCTCCGGCGGAAATAGAACAGTAATCGAATAACCCTTCAAAAACAGGACAGTCGTCGCCGACATTATCTGCGAAATTTATGCAAGGTCAGAGAAAAGCGCTGAGGGAAATTGTACGAACACTTGTGTTGCTCCTTGATAAACGAATTCATGTTACTGGGAGTAATTCGGGCCAGGAATTCGACGTATTCGTCTGAGTGAAATTGTGTCATTTCTCGTTTGGTAGCTGGTTTGGCACGCTAATGAAATGAAAGGAATCGAATAAATTATTCATTGTGTCTTGAACAATTTCAGAGAGCTAAGAAGAACGCACGAAAATCTCCATCTTTTTATACAGGCCGTAGTTCATCACGAGCGAATGACACATCCGTATCCTAGTTGGTTTCATGCTAGTTCCAGAAGTAAGGAATGCTGTTTGGGCAAATGTATATCTGGAGGGGGCTCACGGGTGTCCAGGACCATAGTGGAATCCTCCGATATCAGAGTCAAAGAAATAACACTGAGGGAAAGAAGGTTCATAAGGGCATACCCCACCAATATATTTTGCAGACGTACCACTCGTTTCTTCTGCTCGCCTTCAAGAGGCTGCATGATAGGATTATCGCTCCCTTGCATTTGGGGTGTGGAATAAGTGGAGGTTGCGCGACAAGTTGGTTCCTTGGAGCGCGAGACAGTCGCGCACGCGTCCAACAATCCCACGGAACAAAAGATGGACGAGTCTGAAAGTCTCAATCGTGTATCCTAAACAACAAGGTAGACTATTCTAAGTACAGTAGATTACTGGTAGGTACGAAAGAAAACTTATATCTTCGCTTTGCTCAGTGCGCCATCTCGACCTACGAAGTCGACATCAGAACGTTCTCGATTCGAGGGGATGCAAATAGCAATTGGGCATACCTTGATGTACCAGTGTTGATGGAGCAAATCCAAAGTCTTCAGACAATGTGATACCCTGAGAACTCAAGGTAAGAAAGGATACACTTTGAGAGAAATGAGGAACTTGCAAGTTCGCCAGCTATTACTCGGACCTTGTTTTGCATGAATCAATGGTGTGCTTGATTTTCGGTTACGCAGATGGAACTTACCATAGACCAGTGATGAACGCAGTGGAGACTTGCAAACCAGAGCTGTGAATTGAGGTTAGCCATAGCTCGCAGACGACGAGCAAACATAGCCCTACCTCTCTTCCCAGCGAGCTCATCATCTTCTGATCATAAGGAGTGATAGCGTGTAGCTGAACAGGCGCATTCCAATCGGTAGTACTCGGTATATTTCCCAGCTTCTGCATAGTCTCTGCTAGCTTCTCCTTGGCGGAAGCTCTGCTGCTTTCCATGGGGGAGTTCCGTGTACGGCTACGATCATAATCTAATATATGCAACTCCGAGCCCGTCGACTGATCGATGGTTTGGATGATGGACCGGAAGTGGTCATTTGCATGCCTAAGATGCTTTCCTGAAAACAGAAGATGCTTAGTGATGACAACTCCGAAGAGATTGGTTGAATACGGACCTATGGTAGAACCTGGGAGGTACTTGGAGTGTACTGTGAGCTGGTCGTCCGACGTGAGCTGATTGTCAATGACATCTATGGCCTGTTGCAAAACCGTCTGTGCGACAAGAATCTGTTGTCCAAGAAACTCCACTTCCTCCGTAACAATCCCATTTGCTTTAGCCATGTTGATAAGGGCTGAGGATGGGGGTTCAGTGGTGAGAATCTGCTGCGTAGCGAGTGACATGAACTCCAATGATGGTCCGGACAATATGGGGGGCTGCACCTGCAATCAAGGTCCGGTTTATATACGTTGGGACGAAAAAAAAACGCGGCCACAATGAGGTGACGCTGGACACTGTCGTTGAAGGGTCGAGAACGGATAAATAAATTGACATTTGATGAGTTGGAAGTAATAAGGTATACAAGAAATGTCGACCACCTAAAATTTCGCAGAAAGAGCTAGAAGTATGAAGCTCCGCGTACTCAACGGAGGACGAGGGTCAATGTAGCAGAGCTTTGCCTCGAGGATAATGCACCACAGGTGAGAGACAGCTGAACCAAAAGACTTTTCAGCGTCGTCGTCGCCCTGCACGTTGAGAAGAAAGGAGGGTTTTCTGACAGCTGCACCAGACATATTCGTGTCAGGTCTTCCCACGGTCTACAAGTAGTTCCCTTTCCTTCTCTCCATCGCCGACATGCTCTCACAAGTGCTCAGGAAAGCTCCTCTAAGATCCCTTTCTTCTCGTCATGCAAGTACTTTCTATAGTTCTGTCCATGTTATTCTCACAGTCTTCTCTAGGCTGGTCAGAGACGTCACCTATCTATTCACGAATATCAGTCCGTGAAGTTGCTCAACTCTGTCCGTCGTAAAAGTTGTCCTCCTCTATTCCATCCTTCATTAAGCTCTTCAACAGTACGGTATCCCAACACCCAAGAGTGTTCCAGCAAAGTCTGCAGA
Organism: Moniliophthora roreri; assembly: GCA_001466705.2. NCBI lineage: Eukaryota > Fungi > Basidiomycota > Agaricomycetes > Agaricales > Marasmiaceae > Moniliophthora > Moniliophthora roreri. Next base: position 1,794,128 of record LATX02000001.1, on the reverse strand, counting down.
AGAGGCGTACAACGTTGCAAAAGAATTCGGTAAATCCGTTCACTTCCGAACCAACATCACACATTCACTGAATATCCTCAAGGACACAACAGACTAGTTATCAAAGCGCAGGTGCTCGCAGGTGGACGTGGAAAGGGTAAATTTGATAATGGATTGCAGGGTGGTGTGCATATGGTCGAATCGTACGTGGTTTTTTTTCCTATTCGCTGGCAACATGCTAATTCGAGCGCGCGCGAAAGCCCTGGGCAGGCCAAAGACCTTGCTTCAAAAATGATTGGTGCCAAGCTCATCACAAAGCAGACTGGTGCTGAGGGTCGTATTTGCAATACTGTATGTCATTTAGAATTCATATGAACTACCACAAGGCGAGACTGAAATGCCTCAAGGTTATGCTTGCAGAGCGCCACGAGCCATCCCATGAGTACTATGTCGCCGTCTTGAACGACCGTGTTTCACAGGGTGTTGTTCTGGTCGCCTCAGCTCAAGGAGGCATGAACATTGAAGAAGTTGCCGCCAAAGACCCCTCTGCCATCATCACTACCCCCATCAGCTACACCGATGGCCTCACCAAACCTGTAGCTCTCGAAGTTGCAAAGAAGCTCGGTTTCAAAGATGCTTCCACTCAAGAGGAAGCTGCCGACATCTTCATAAACCTTTATCGCATTTTCAAAGAGAAGGATGCCACACAAATCGAAATAAATCCCATGGCAGAAACCAAGGACGGGAAGGTTCTTTGGTGAGACTTGTTCTATCACAACGAAACTCATCATCAGTGTCTGATGCCAGTGCAGCATGGACGCCAAATTCGGTTTCGACGACAACGCAGCGTTCAGGCAAGAAGACATCTTCGCACTTCGTGACATTAGTCAGGAGGAACCATCTGAGGTAGAGGCCCAAAAGGCTAACCTCAACTTTATCAAATTGGATGGAAGTATTGGATGCTTGGTTAATGGTGCCGGTCTTGCCATGGCTACTATGGATGTCCTTTCACTCCATGGTGGCAACCCCGCCAACTTTCTTGATGTTGGAGGGTATGCTCCTTGAGCTCCTTCGCCAGTGTGGTCACTAATCTCCTGATTGCAGAGGTGCTACTCCTGAGACTGTGAAGAAGGCGTTCGAGATTCTTCTCGCTGACCCCAAAGTCAAGAGCATCTTCATCAATATCTTTGGAGGTCTGTGCTCGGCTCACCTCTTTCCGCTTGGCATTCACATATACTGGCATACAGGTATCATGCGTTGCGACTATATTGCTGAGGGTGTCATCAAGGCTACCAAAGAATTGAACATGACTATTCCTCTGGTCGTCCGATTGAAGGGTACGAAAGAGCAGGAAGCCAAAGAGTAAGCTTTCAGCCTACCCTTTCCTTTCGTCTACTTAACATGATCTGTGCCTAGTATGATCAAGGAATCTGGCTTGAAGATCATCGCATTCGATAGTTTAGACGAGGCGGCAGAACGTGCTGTACAGCTTGCTAACTAGACCCGACTACTTAGATTCAATTAGTAGCTATTCACGATTAATCTCAGATACCTTAAATATTCGAAACTCATTGTGGCCCGAGTTGAAGCAGAAGAATGCGTTTGAATAGTTATACGACAACAATAATTGTATGTACCTCATGTGAGAACAGAAGACCAAAGCAGAAACATGGAAGAATATAAAAGCAAGAGTAGCAACAGTTCGGTACAAACAATATCAAGTGATTTACCAAGATGGTCGAATATTGAATGAAGGACCATGGACGGATGGATAATGCTGGGGCTGGGGGTGCGAGGGAGGGAGTTGAGATACAGATGGATGATGACCATTGTCATTGCGAAGCGGCGGTCGCCCAGCATGGGCAGGCATCATGACTGGACTTCCAGTGTACATAGGCATCGGGGGGATAGCGCCTGCATGTTGCATAGCTGGACTCATCATAGGAGGATTGCCTCGTCCACGACCCATTGTACCATGCGGTGATACTTGTGATTGGCCGGGGGCATTCTGCATATTCGGCGGCATAGGGTACATTGTCTGGGGGCCAGGCGACGGATACATGACTGGGGGATATGGGGAGGGCATGCCGGGTCTCATCATGGGATTGGGAGTCTGACTTGCTGGATTTGGTAGCGGCATCCATACAGGACTATACATAGGCGTGTGCCCATTGACAGCCATCCGGCTAGGTACTGGACTACCATTCATAGGATGATACATGGCAGGAGCGGGCGAGTGACTCATCATCGGTGACGGGTGGTATTGATAATTCGGGCGAACATTGGGGGTAGAGGCATTGGGAGTCGAATAGTTGTACCCCTGCGGAGGTCGAGCAACAGGAGCTGTTGTCGATGGAGGTGAGATAGTTGGCCGATGTGAGCCGGAGCTCGAAGACGAGGAAGTCGGAACTTGTTGGAAGGCCCTTGTCACGTCGTGTAATGACATTCGAGAGGGTGCAGTAGGCAGGGTGGGCGGTGGTGTTTCACCATCCTCTGACTTCACGTCCAGTAACGTGAAGGGCAATGCTGTCAAGTCATCTGCTATTCCCTCCAAAGAGTTCACCGGGTGCAGATCAGATTTATTCGATGGCTGAGACCAAACAGCCTTTAGATGTTCTGGGTCAGGTGCACGTACTGAAGAGTCCTTCCCTGGAAGAGAAAGTGATGTCCTTGACCAGCTTGCTCCTGTATGGGGTGGAGTAATAGGTAGACGATCAGGCTATTAGTGATATCGTCAGTGAAAATATCAATGGACGTTGGTAAACGTAACATACTGAGTCCTCAGAGCTTTTACTTTCCGCTTTACTGCTGACCAGCGGCGGAAGGCTATACTTCGAACTAGAAGGTGAGATTGCATCTGAGGGTCGGCCAGCCGTACTCGCGCTTCCTAAGCCACTAACTGAAGGAATGCCATTGGCGAGATTTGATGATGGTGACATATCAGATCTCGCCTCAGCCTTCTCCGGATTTGGAGCATCGGAATCATTCACGGCAAAGAAACTGACTGCTGATTTCGCCTGGGAATCGATCTCAATAACGCGAGAATCCCGATAGAAGGCAACCCCAGACCCAGCAGGCATCTTTGGTTGCGATCTTAATCGACTAAGAGTCATCGTGGGCGACAAAGCTTCTTCCTTAAGCTTCCCAGGTGACATTATAGGTTCCGCCATCGCAGGCTCTGGAGGTGGAGACCTGCTTGTTGTGTCCAACTCTCCCGCCGTTGTTTCAGTTGATAACGCCGACCGTTTTCGCCATGTTGAAGCACCATCTGCAGCAGTCGGTTTGCCGAATGCACCTGTAGTGTTCGACCTGGAAGGGGCATTATGATGACTTGGGATATTGACTTTGGGCACTAGGGGGGAGATAGAGCTTCTCGGGAGCGAGACTTTGTACTTCATTTTACCCTTGTACCCATAACCATACTGTCTCCGGAACAGGACGTCGTTCAATGAGAAATCACGACGACTCATTCCTTCCACAGGTGGCGTGAAGGACAAAATTTCCCAGCGGACAGGCATTACTTTGTTGAACAAGAACATGCGACGTTTGTGAACCGGTTCCAACGGAACAGAAGTCTTCGGTACCTTCACAACGAACGCGTTCCATGCCGGCTTGGGAGACCGCGGGGGTTCGCTGGAAGTATAAAGGAAATTTTCAGAAGGTTCCTTTATGATCTGACGAGGACACGCCAGCGATACTATATGGCTATCTTTTTGAGAGGAAGCTTTGACACTGGAAGGTATTGCTGATCTCCTCGACTCAGATTCCGCACTCGTCCTATTCTCTCCCTGCATTCCAACGATTGCCCCTCTTATGCGAGACATGGCATCGTCTAGGGCGGACATCGTGGGCTCCTTGTAGGGTTGGCGACGCTGAGCAACCGGATGTGAGGTCGAAGTCGGGGCACTGAGATGATGACTATCATAAAGTGCACTTGCCTCCTCCTTCTGAGATAGCTCGGAAGCGGGTGCGGGCTCAGGAAGCGATACCAGAGTACGGCTTTCTGGAGGGCCATTTGCAATTGATACAGTCGGCTTCGTAATCTTCCTCCACACCCGGTCATCAGGCTTCTCTATGGCTCGAAGTGGTTCCTTGTCTACAGCGGGGGTCTCCTCACCAAAGAAATCGCTGGCAACTGCCCTTTGATTACCCTTCGGTGGGTGAGGTTCAGCTGCCAATGCTGTCTCATTGTCCTGGTCGCCGACAAACTTGCCCAAGTCGGAATAGTCCACTATTTCGAACTCCACGTTAGGATCTTCCGCTAGTGATTGCACCTGATCCAAAGCAGAGGGCGGCTGTGAAGCGAGAGAATGCGTACGGCCATGGGTGGTGATTTTGGGCGTAGGTAACGGGTTAGCTCTGCTCCGCCAAGATTCCGCTAAAGTGGATGGAGAAATGAAAGAGGGTGCATCCCCAGTGGAAATGCGCGAAGAGACAGAAGACCTTCTGCCAAACAAACTTCGGTCGTGCCCTTGGGAAGATATGCTCCGTATTGACGCATGTCGTTGCATACCAGGCCGTCCTGACACTTGGGATGTCGAATCTGACGGTGCATCAGAATTCGCTGTCTTGATAGCATCTTCGATGTCCTGAACAACGATCTCCTCCTATATTAACCCGTTAGGCGCGAAAAATGAGGAATAATGGGAGGAGATACCTTCGTCTGCTTGGGTTTCTTTGTTGGCTGCTCCTTCTCCTTCTCTGCGGCGATACGCTGCTCAAGTTCAAGAGCTTTCTGTCTGGCCCGTTCCTTCTCTCGCTCTCTTTCCTCCTCTTCTTGTTGTCGCCGTTGCTTGGCTCGAGCAGCTGCAGTGTGCATTAAGTCCTTCTTCGCGTTTTCCAGTTCGTCTGCTGACACCCCTAGAACTGCTGGATCAACTATCGGCGACGAGCTGACTGGTGCGAGCGATCTGTGCGATAGAGCAGGTGATTGCGAAGGTTGTCTCACAGATGATGCAGCAGAAGGTGATCCAGGTGCATGGGTAGTCTGTGAGCCACGACGCGATTCACGAGATGGTGCCCGCCGTTCAAAGGGAGTTGACGCGTTGCCAGATTGTGACAAGTGGGGAGGTAGCTGTCTCCCAGATTCCTTTCCACGTAGGGCATGCAGCGGAACTGGTGGAGGTGGCATAGACGACTGCTGTCTGCTACGATCACGTTGTTCTCCTTCCAGGGCTTTGGCACCTAGATGAGGACCAGTACGTGAGCTGGGAAAGGCGTGATCTCGCCGTGGAAAGTCTCCTTCTCTATTTCTATCGAACGGTCCTGTACCGCCACCACTACTATATCTCCGATTCTGCGAGGATCCCTCCTTATTCGGTAATTTTTGTAGCAGCTGAAAATTATGGTTATTTCCAGATGTATGTGTAGGAGATGACCGGGAGCCTCGAGTATCGTTCGGGGGGTCAGGTTGATGTCCTCTTTTGAAGGGGCCTTGCGTCGACCGACTCGACCCGTTATATGGCTCCAACCTATTTGAACGCTCATTGAAGAGTACCCTGGAAGACTCCTGTGGTGAATATTGGGAATGTGGTGATAAACTTGGATCTGAAGCGTTTGAACCTCTGCCTGGTATATTTGAAGATGGTCCGGAGCGTGGCCAGCTGCGGTCAAAATCGTCCACAAAACGTTCCTCCTTGCTCACCGGGACACTCGATATTTCTGCAGTGCTATCATCTGTCTTCGAGCTGAAACGTGATGACGAACGCGCGGATGCCTCTTTGCCTTCGGGAGGCGAAGATGGTGCGTCGACCTTGTACTGCCGACCATCCCCAAATTCAATCACACCGTCCAAAAAGTTATCGTCATCTTCCTCCATCTGTAATTAAACTATTATTGAGCGACAGTAACCAAAATGAAATATGACAACGCACTTCATCCCAATGATGAGCATTTGGATCTAAATGGACACCTCGGAAAGTATCAGCTTCCTCCATTCTAGCTTGTTTGCTTGCCTCCTCCATGTCCTTTAGCTCAGCGGCCTTGGAAACACGCCCAGTGACACCTGGGTCCCTCATTTTAGTAAAGAACACGCTTAGAAAATGAGTTGTGTAACCAACCTTTCGCAACTTCCGCAGCTGTTGGGAAATCACTGGATGGTGCACGCGTGGTACCGGCTGCAGGTCTCATATTGGCCCAAGCTGGCCTATTCAATGTACCGGAAGAGCTCTTGTTTAATCCAATAGTTGCAGTGGCGGCTCTGGGCTGGGGTTGTATAACCTTTCCTGGAGCAGGAAGCTGTGGTGGACCTGAAACCGCATTATTGGCTGTTTTTGTAGAAGGGTTCTGAATAGGGTGCGAACTTCCGTTTGGCGTAGTTGCATTTGAATTTGCAACGGGCGGCGTGACTGAAGAAGGACGAGACCATCCAGGACCTGGACTAGAAGATAGTTGCGGTGTCGCTGTGAGTTTTGTTGTGATGAGCCGGGGATGTGAGGTGGATGAGGTTACAGCAGGTTTCGCTATGGGAAAAAATGCATGAGACTTTTGAGATGTTATGCAATTCTAGTTGACGCACGTATTGTACTTCCGGACTTCAAGGAATTGAATGCGGATGCTATGGGGGTCGTAGTGGAATTTGGGCCATTCTTCTCCAAAAACTTCTTGTTGATATTGACAGCGCTAAAACGTTTGGGTTGGGGTGCCGGAGATGGTCCTTGTGCCGAAGCTGAACCCAATGGCACCAAAGTCGGCCTTGTGGCCTGTTGTGTAGACGCAGCCTCTGAGCTTGCGGTATTCCTCAGCGACGTGGCAGATTTTGAATTAGGAGTAGGAGTGGTAGACTGAGTGGCGGGATGTGTGTCTGGCCCCTCGGTTGCTGCTTCGCTTGTCAAATCGACGACATGGTTGAGACCCTCGGACTTGATGTCCTGCGTTCCAGATGATCCTGTTGAAACTCCAGCTGCTATGTCGGTATTAGCCATAGACGCGTCGTGAGACGCCTGGTATGTTTTCGGGTGTGGTCCAAGGAAGAATGGTAGTTTTGATAGACCTGATGATGGTGGTCAAGAGCAAGATGCCAAAAGAATCAATTATCAGCATCGAGAGTAGACGAGGATGAGCCAAGACGTACCTGGGGCGTAGTAAACCTCCAGAAGTATGAATGTCAAGTGCTAATCCAGCAGTGCTTCGGTTCTTGTCGGGCATTGACCGGCCCAACAGCCTCTTTTGGTAAGACCCCGGCAGCGGAAACTAGCAGCAGCCAATACCGAGCCGTCAATCTTCAAATTTAAAATTATCCAGCGATACATAACAAATCGTTACTTGGTATGCAGGAATGTCAATATTGTAGGGGATATCGATGTACAGCGGAGAATTTTCCAACAATGACTTAGTTTGGGGCATTCACCTCGTCATCTCTGCCAACTCCGCCTCCCTTTTGTTCAGTCTGTCGACCTCAGCATCCAATGCGACATTCGCCATCTCTATCTGCAACACACCAGAAATTAGCTCTGTCCACCGCGTCTCCAGTGAGGTCAGCTGTGAACCAAGTTTGGTCTAGAGACGTGAATGTTAATATTGTGCTTCATGGAAGATGAAGTTCTTTTTATACCTGCGAGTTCTTTCGCTCCCGATTCACGTCCGTAGTAAGCTGCTTCAGGTCCTCCAGAGATTTTTCGATGTTCTTGGCCGTCTCTTCGAGGAGATAATTGTGTATTCTCCATGCATTTGGCCCGTACGTTTGTAATAAAGTCAAGTTTGTTTGCCTAAGATATTGGTGTTGAGCGAGCATCACATTCAGAAAGAATGAACACACCGTATTCGTTGATGCTCCAATTGAGCACGAGCATTGTCAAGAGCCGCTGTCCATTCTTCTTCCGTTGCAGGGGTTGAAGTTGGAGCTGGTAACTGGTATCGAATAGTGTCCAGAGGCGGCAGTGGTTGATGCGACTCAACGCGCTCGAGTTCAGCCCTTAAGAGCGGATTGTTCTAGAGAAAAAGAAGAGTCACCTCAGAGTCAATAAAACAAAGATCAGCGAGATACTAACAGCGAAAAGCTCGTACGGAGGAGGAACCCGCGGGTGCAGAGAAGACGGAGGTTTTGGCTGACGTGCCAGCTCCTGCTCGACTTTTTGCTTGAGGTGAGGATATTTCTCAAGGTCATTGTCATAATAAGGCAGAGAATCGAAGATTTCTGATGCAGCAGGAGCTTCAACGTCGGACATGTTGAGGGACAAGGATGAATTCGGTAAATGCCGCAACTGGTTTGACTGAACGCCCATGCTCTCGAGGGCATTATTCCACTCTCTGCGACGGACGTGTGCGACTCGCACTGTACGTCTAGTACACGCTTCAGCTCAGCAGAAAGGTACAGTATTATAATTTCCGTCTTGAAAACGTTCCTTTATCTAAATATTGTTTTGCAGCTTCTACCTCTCCCTTCACCGAACCAACCTCACCCAATCCTGCACTCTCCAAGTACGCCGAAACGACAGGACAACTCCATACATACGGATCCTACCTTACCCAATGCCTTCCCAAATTCATCCAGCAGTTCTCAGTTGTCAAGGATGAGCTCACTCTCTATGTCGCGCCTTCCGCGATTCTTCCCGTTCTCCAATTCCTCCGAGACCACTCCCAGTGCCAATTCAAGAGCATTATGGACATTAGCGGTGTCGATTTCCCTGAGAGAGAAAAGCGCTTTGAAGTTGTATACCATATGCTGAGCGTAAAGTACCGAGGAAGAATTCGGGTGAAGACGTATGCGGGTGAAGGAGACCATGTTCCCAGTGCGGTTGAGCTCTTCAGGGGTGCTGATTGGTGCGTTTATTTTTGATTTTGACGATTACCGCAGAGTTCATGATTTCTACCTGTAGGTATGAACGTGAAGCTTGGGACCTGTTCGGAATCTTCTTCAGCGGGCACCCGGATCTGTACGTCCCTTCAGTAAAGCTATCCCTTCCTGACCTGACCCTTATTTCAGTCGTCGAATTCTCACTGACTACGGTTCGTTCTCGTACGAAAGAAACCACTCCTGTGTACTAACAGACACGACATAGGCTTCGAGGGTCACCCATTGCGCAAGGACTTCCCTCTCACTGTATGTATCACCGAAGTCTCAGTAGCTTGTGTAAGCCTGATGAAACTGTATTCCAGGGTTACACCGAATTGCGCTACGACGAGGAACGTAAACGTGTTGTCTACGAGCCACTGCAGCTCACCCAGGCTTTCCGGTATGCCGGCCTTCAATTTTTTGTTTGAACTCGCTGTCTCATCACCATTGTTCAGCAACTTTGAATCGTTGTCTCCCTGGGAGCAAGTCGGTGACGGTACAGCACCCATCAGGCCAGATAATCTTAAGCCTCTTCCACCGCCCAAACCGGAGGAGCAGAAAAAATAAAATACATAATCATTGTCAGATACATAGAAGGTGTCCAATTCATTGCTTATCTTATTCTTTTGAATCCGCGGATTATTAAATACGAGAAAAAACTAAAGGACTGACACACGAGACCTGAAAACAATGTTTAATGAATACGTAGATCGAAAAGGACGATGCAGCATGTCAAGCTGGCAACCGATGTTTCATACAAATAGTCATGACTCCTCCGTCTTTTCCACAACTTCTGTCGTCTCCGATTCGGTGACGCTTTTCTCAATAACTTTCTTGACCCAACCCATTCTCGACACGACGTACTCTTGGGCAACGACCTCAATGCCGACACGAAGTGCCTCGGCAACGAGATCTTCTACCCAGTCGTATTCATCCCATATTGCCAGCCAAGCACCTGGTGCAGCTTGGGTGATCGTCGAATGCACGAGACTGTGCGATGGGTCTGAGAGATAGATCAAAAATTGGAGGTGTTGTTGTTTCGCTTGGACGGGAGGGGCCGACAATTCTGCAGACTCCGTCTCTGCAGCAGGAATAATGTAGGAAGAGAAGTATGGTTGTATATGAAGGAAGACATTGGAATACGACGTCGGAGACTGGATACTGGATGACTGTGCCGAACTCCCGGTATTTGTCTTCTTGATGAGTTCATCTAGGCTGGCCTAATCAAAGCTATTGGTAAGAGGTATGGAACGGAAGGAATCGTTCTCACCTGAGCAAGTTTCACGGCAGCCTCGTAGCCTTCAACAGAATTAAGATCTCTGGCAGCATCACTGCCTTCCTCCTTTGGCTTGAACGAGTCGCCCCCTCCGTTCACGACAAGATCGCCGCCTTCAACCTGCTCCATTACCTGACGACGTATCAGATGGGTATCAGCAGACAGGAATGGGCGAAGCACTGACCCGAGCCATTGCACGATAAACTAGTGTCTCAATGCCATCGTAGCCTCGCATGTCATGGCTCAGCCAAACTTGAATTACTTCGTGCTCTGAGATTGGGGGCGCAACGACATTGAGAATATCCGTCAAGGTCGAAAGTCCGACGCGCTTAAAGTCTGCGCCTACTAGTCGTTAACAGCCGGATCTATATTCATAACAAGGGGAGAAAAACTCACCCAGCTTATCTATCTTTGCCTGCTTGGCATATTCCATCATGCCCTCTCCCCACTTCCTGGCCTGCTCATTGTTTGGGAGATTCTTTACCTGTTCATCAACAACGCTCCTAGCCTGCTGCAACGCTGCCGATGCGGTGTTCCAAACAGATCCCCATCCCCAGCTACCTCCACCGGTCTGCGCTGGCGCAGAAGTGGTGCTACTACTCGAACTAGATTTGGAGTGACTAGGGGGCGTGGCTGCCCTTGAGTTTGAGGATGGAGCCAATGAGGAACCTGCAAGCTTGACACGCTCAGTCGTCTTCCTCAATGTCGGGGTACCCGCTCTGGACAGAGGCCTTTCTATGGGAACGATGGTCGATTTGGTAGGTTCCGAACTCTTTTGGGTGATCTCGTCGAGGAATGCAAGTGCTTCTGCTTCTCCTTCGTTACCAGTACCAGACGGGTTGCTCTGCTGATTGGAGGGTGTGCCAGCGGCTCCCTCTGGTATGGTAGTGAATGAATCTAGGTCATCCAATAACTGGAGAGCTTCTTCCTGTTTCGATTTAGATTTCGACATGGTGAACGATTGAGAAAGGAGGTGAACAAGCTGACACTCCCACCCAATTTGAATTAGCGCGCATAGACATCACATGCACTCAAACACCTTTACTTTGAACTACCACCAGTAACATACCTGTCTGTGTGCTGGTGAGAGTTCAAACTCGAGTGTACTTGTAGCGAATGTTAGTATCTCTTTCTCTATTCAAATGCCCTCGTTTTCCCGAGAATCGACGCCTACGCTAACAACTCGAGACGGTCAAATTCTGTATGAAGTAGGTAAGTAAAATCGCGGAAGGTAGGTCACCAGGGTATCGGTACTCAGCTTTGTTTCGCGTTACCTTTATCAGAACTAATCGTCGCTGCTCGAATTGACGAGACCGGAGCATGGGTATGTGACTACAATTTGAACTCGGTCGATTCTGACATATATATATGCCGTTATACAGGAATACTATGTTAAGGTATACGTCCCTCGATTCACTGTACAATATGTTCTGCTAACCAACATCTATCTGTGTACAGTGGACGGACTACTCTTGGCAGGAGAGCACGTTGGTACCTATTTTAGAACCTCGGTGAACCTGCTCACTTGCTCTTCCAGATGGGAGCCGGAAGAAAGTATGCTCCTTTGCGACGAAGCATTAGACGACTTCTGGGGAACTATAGGCCCTGAAGTCCGTCATCAAGCGGACAAGTACAGAATCGGAAAACACTTCATTATACCGGACGAAGAAATCGGTGCGTCTGACCATTGCTGCCCTACATGCTTGACATCAACAATCCATAGACCAACACCGGCCGTTTTCGCCCGTGACAAAACGTTCGCCAGGTTTCATTCCCAAGGAAATCAAGAAACTCACGATCAAGATCATGCCACCCGAAAAACGCAAGGTGTGGCACCACCGTCCATCCGCATCTCTTGCTGTAATGATTTTTATAATAGTTGCTACTGAAACGGAATCGTTCACCTTCACCCGGGGGCTACGAGACGGGAAGCACTACGGAAATTGAAGGCGAAGGTGATAGCGATGATGAAGATGACCTTAAAAACTTCAAGCCCAGCGCCAGACTGAATCACTCAAGTTGTAAGGATCGCCAAGCCGGAAAGCTGTCGGCCTCTAAGAAAATGAAAGTCACAAACACTGCTGGAGGGCCATACCCTGCCGCACATCAATACAACCCCGTGTGTGGCAGCAGTCTTCTGACAAAGGCTGAACTCTTTCGACGAAGGGGTTACAGACTACAGGTTCCTGAGGATCAGGCCAGGCACTTTCTTGACGAGTTTATCAACCCACCGCCTCGATATCAGGAGCAGCAACAAGATGACGAAATTCATTATGTCGATTCTCTACCATTTCCTTCCGAATTATCACAGGCCGTAGGGGCGGAATCGGCTAGTCATGAGGACTTCGAGCAGGATGAATATTCTAGGGAAGAGATCGCCCCATTGCACCTTGCAGGAATTGATAACGGGAACGAACACCTTGCATCACCCTTGGAGTATGTGCCATCACCGCAACTAGCATATCCAGAGGCAGAGGCACTTGATCATCAAGGTGTCGAGCAGGATGACTTCATTGCACCACGAGGCTTTGCGGGTGGAGTTGCAGCGGATGAAATCAGTCTCTTGCAGATGGCAATTAATGGTAGAACTCTCAATGTGGAAAGTGATGATCCAGATTAGTGAGTTCCCTCTTCTCTTTGCGAATTTCTATTGATTACTTCCAGTGTTCTCGTCTACCCCCCAATGCTTCCCGATACCGATGATGCAGAAGACATGAACGAAGTATCGTCACAGTGCGTGCACCCTTTCCCTTCATGATGCCCTCACCTGAAACTTGTTCAGGTTGCTAAATGTTTGTGAAATGATGTTTTCCGATGGTGCCACCGTCCACATCTAGCTGTTCTTGAGGTTTTTCGGTTTGCTTTCAACGTGTTTTGCTTCCTGCGTTCAGAATAAGATAATTTTGGATACCCTGCACCCATTTTTTGTTACATATTTGGCACGGTACACATACGTTCGAATTCTTGGTTTTGCCTAGCGGTTGCAAATCACATGTAATTCACTCTTGTCCTTTGGGCCCTAAAATGCCGCCACAAGTTACAACTCTACTATCACTGTGCTCTTGACCCCCATGGCCTCCTTAGCTGTATTGAACGAAATCATCACTAATCCTGCTTTCCACGACTACCTTTCTATCCTCAAAGGTGCTCGGAATGGGTTTATCTACGGTGTCAAAGTGAGGTTTCCTCATGCCGTGGTAATGTCAATATTATTTGGCCGAGGAGAGTGAGTACTCGGTTGTCCCCGAACGACTTCTTTTTCATTGACCAGAGTGAAGCTGGCAGACTCGCCTACGTGTCATCTATCGAGCTACAAAGCAGCATGCCTTGAACCTGGCCAAATTTGTAGCGATATACAAGGCCATTATGCTGATGCAGAAGAAGGCTAACAGTGGGAAGGAGCGGAGCTTGGACACATTCACTGCTGGTCTGCTGGGTGGTTATGTGGTTTTCGGTGACCGAACGGCGGTTAATGAACAGGTATGTCTCCCAAGGTTGCACTAAAGGATTCCTACTGATTTCTTCAAAGATCGTCCTTTACGTCGTATCGCGCGTGGTAGCTTCCTTCATTCCAAGAGCAAGCGATCCATATAATGCCTCTCCCCAATCCCCCCGTAGCGGTGCTGTCAAGCCATTACCGCCCAACGCCAAGTACTTCTCCCTGTTCGCAGCATTATCATGGGGCGCCGTGATGTGGCTCTTCAAAAACCGAGGAGAAACGATCCAGCCTGGAATGTTCAACTCCATGACTTATCTATACCGCGACTCCGAAGTATGGAAGGATTTGAGAACACTGTTCTGGCATAACAAATAATCGGTAACGGATATACGTATCATTATCACACTAGTAATACAGGCCAACGCGTTGCATGTCATAGAGCTGTAGCACTTATCATGAATGACCTAATGAGAGCCGCTCTGTTTCTCTTGGAACTTTCCTGCACTTGTACTATCGAGACAGTCTGAATTAGAGCGGTCTTTAAGGATTCGAAGTCAAATGAAGGACGTACACGGAGCATGTCTACTGGAGCGATACAGGCTTTGCGACATGCTGAACAGTCCTTGACTGGAGGAAGGTTCGCTATGGACTCCATTTCTCCGGCGACATCTGTTACTGTGGTTTTTCCAAAGTGGAACCGAAGCCAATAATTCGAGCATAAGGTCACGTACATGTGTCTACCTTGAGCGCCAGCGTCATCCTCATTTCTTGCCAAACAGAGATAGTGGCCTCTCGATGAGAAGCACAGGATCCGTAACCTAAAGGTTCGTAACCAGTCAACTTTGTCCTCGCACCCCAAAGGAGTCCACGTACCATGCGGAAAGATGTCTTCTTCCAACAGAATCTGACGCAACGATTTCACCCGGAAATCCTGTAGCTGAGCTACACGGTGATACGCGTCCACAGTCGGTATGGCCTTAATCTGATGGGAAGAGTAAGAAGCCAACGGTTGCAGATATTGGCTTGCTTTCGAGGCAATGCTCGTGAGATTGAAGGAAACAGCAAGCCCGTAGACACGCAAGGGATCATTCGGCGCATGCGCCAACAAATGTTCCCTTAGAGATTGAGTGATGGTTTCCGACAACGAATACTTGTCTGCTAGTGCGAATAAAGACGGAAGAATAGGAAGGGGAATGACAGTAGCGGGGTCATGGATGACCTTGGGCAAGAGCCCGTTCGCTGGATCTGATTGGTGGGAGATTACTGATTGAGAAGGGGGTCGATGAATGAGGGCCAATAGTGCACCAGTTGTCGTAGCATTCTCGTGAAGATCCATACTTTTGTCAGTGTCACTGCAGCAACAAAACATGTCACCTGGTTATGAGATTGAGTACAGAGTTACGTCTGTGATATCGATATCCAATTGGACGTACGGAAGACCTCTGAGCTAGCCGATAAAGTATCTCGTCTTGCAGGGAAGGTTTGGTCATCAGGGACAGACCGGACAAAGAAGTCAGGATCCGGACACGTATGGGCAAAGGATGTTGGGACAGACATGACGGTAAGACGACAGGGGTTCTGGGGGCGACGACATGAGGAATGAGGTATACAATTTGATACGTGGACGTTGACAAGAGATAGACGTGTGAAGTTGAGTCACTCTCTCACTCATATATATGACTGGCAGCCCTCACAGGCGCGCGCTGGAACCCCACTATACCAGTGTACATGTCATTGAAGCATGTTGTAAAGAGCAATCAATGAGTAAATGAAAAATGGACATTGAAAAGGGACAAATGCAGTGAGGAGTGATCGAAAGGTGAAGAAAGCGAGCAAAGAACATAGTGGTATCATCAAAGAAGGTAAAAAGGGAATCTAACAACCAGTAATCCCAGAAGAGTCTCCTACAAGATAATACACTTTCCGCCGTTCTTCTTCTCTTTCTGCTTCGGTGCACCACTCGAGGAGCCGGATTCTATGTTTTTCGTCTGTCGAAGTGCTCGAACCAAGTTCATAAATAGACGTTCCACGTTTTGTGCCGTTTTTGCGGAGGTTTCAATGAACTCGCATCCAAACTGCCGCGCAAGAGCTGCACCTTCCTCCTTTGAAACTTCACGTTCATATGTCTTGTCGCATTTGTTCCCCACGAGCATGAAAATCGGATCTCCTCTCTTCACCCTCCGCATTGACTGACGAAATATCTCCAATCGATCGAATGTTGACCGCGAAGCAATTGAATACACCAGGATGAAACCTTGTCCTTCACTATACAGAAACGAAATGAGTGATGCAAGAACACAATGAATGGCTGTGACAGCTTACCGGACCCACTGGTCCCGAAGCGTGGCGTATTCCTCTATGTTGTCTCAGTAATGATATTCGACTTGGAGTACGAGTCAGGTTGGCTCACCTTGACCAGCGGTATCGATGACTTCCACAAAACACATTCGGTTGTCCACTATCAATTGCTTTCTGTACGCATCTTCTATTGTCGGATCATACGTCTGTGGACCAGCCGGTGAGCTGCCTGAATGTTAATGTGGGGTGAAAAACCTACCTCTAATTGCGTCAGACCGCCCCAGTTCTGATCAGCCTATAATTGGAAAAAAAAAAAAAAAAGATATTGCCGATACTCACCGACAAAACAGTTGAGCGTAAACTGCGAAGTCATCAGATAAAATAAACAAGAGAAAGGCAGCAAAGACTCACCTGAACAGCTAGAGCCGTTTTACCGACACCACCATCACCAAGAACAGCTACTCTCCAGTTATCCATTTCTGACGCAACCAATGGAATGAGCCGGCAAGTCTGAGCAGGTAGAGGAGACCGTACCTCAGAAAAGATACAAGGCGAGCCTAAAGGAAGGTAACGAGACGATATTGTATGGGCGAGAGGAAGAGAATGAAAACAGCGGTGAAAGCAGTGAGATAGGAGAATTGAGCTAAGGCCGTAGACGGGGGGATTTCAAGAGGAAAGATGAGGGTAAATTGTCGTTTCTTGCGTAAAGATCGTTAAGAGAGGGAAAAAAAAAAGAGATTTGGGACAGGACTTGATGGCGAAGCCAGTAGCAGCGATGAACGTTGTCGACGAATATTTGGGACACTCAATCTCAGCAGAACTCTGCCTCATAATAATTTCACACGGTGGCACACCGCCCCTTCCCCCAAGTTCCTTTAAGAGGCTCTTCCCTAACGAGGTCCCCTGGGTTCCCCCTTCGGGACCCTTCTGTATTTTACTTTTTCCATGTCAAAGCCGATCTTTCCGGTTCATCACAAATTTATAACCACCACCGGTATACTCTGTTCTCCAGCATTCCATTCCAGTCTTTCGCTGCTTCCCCGCCTTACCCGGTCTTTCCCGAATCTTGCAGAGTATTAGGGACTCTGCCAGAGCTCTCCTAGTCGAGCTAAGAGCTTGGTCTAGCTTGGTTTACTCTCTCAGTACCGCGTGAACTGTAACCGTCCCATTTCAAAATCTAGAGCGGAAAGAGAACTTCTACTGGAAGGTGTCATGACACTTTCTATACCTTTTGTCTTTCCACCGTTTCGGGACGAGTCTGGGCGGCACTGCGCCTCCGGCCTGTGGACTGAGGGCTGGCCTCGGTTCGATTAGTCGCCGATATCTACTCTACAACTCTACAGCAGGTCAGGGCCTTTTTGAACCTACTACTTATACCTTGTCGGAGGTTAGTCCCATCAATTAATTGTCAATAAATGAATCATTTAGTCCAGATGTCCAAGACAAGCTATGGGCTCTTGCATGCCTCATTTGCATCTAAACTTTTCAAGCATGTGGTCATACTATAGCCGGTATGTCATTAATTCGCTCTTTTTCCCCGTCCGCGCTCGAGGCCCCTCATTGAACATTCTATCTTCCAGGAACCTTATCCACCTATTGATCTTAAACTAAGTCCTTTTTTCCACAATGAAGCTCATCTCGAAATGACATCCGAGGTCATATGCTCGTCGGAGTCTTTCGACGCCCAACGACTTTGCGCGTTCACCGGGAAATTCTCACTTGTGCCAGCGCGTGCCGTCCTGCTCGACGCTGAAATTGCGATATACCCACGGCGCTTCACTATCAGTCAGGCCATCTCCGAAGGCACCTTTCCTGTAATGAGTCGCCTTCTACAACGCCTTTCCACGGTTCCGACACACAATTCGGGGTCAAAAATGCACATGGGCAGATCATTTTACTTTGCTACTCTTCCCGCACCTCTACGGTGTCCACACTCATTTGGATTTGCCATGTATTATGAGTCAACATCGTGTGCATAGCATTAACTCATTGCTCGATACGGCAGCAGCATAGCGCACCTGCAGGCCGTGATTGTGGCCCTACATACATCGCTTGAGTTCAGGCTGGCGTTCGAGCAGCTACTCCGAGCTGGTGTCAGTGATAGGCATGACTCTCCGGTACCGAGAACCCCGACTAACTCTCTTTCCGGACGCACGACAAAAATGCGACTAGCCTGGTATCTCGGCATAGACCTCAGCACATCATCTGCTCGACTGAACTTTCTCCTTCCTCGGAACTTCCCACACTGGTAGTCTAGCTCGTACATCCTTGTCCATCAGTTACGCATCCAATCTACCTTGTTTGGGAGAGTATCTGGTTCCTATAGATGGGTCGATGTCCTTTCATCTATACCACCCATGTCTTGATAATGAAGTCCATGACGAGATGATTGCAATCGCTCTCCGGTGGGGCTCTTACGGGCCCTACTCTACGAAACACATTGACGATGCTACTCCGGTGGCTTCCAGCGATACGCCAAGTCCCGCGGGTCAGTCAACGAGGCCTCTGATTACATTGGGAATATCCTAACCCCTCACTCTGGGTCTCTTGCCAGACACCACTTTCGTTCACATGTCAGAGTTGCCTTGGGAGGGAGACGGTTCAAGTTGAGCCCGTATGCAAGCCAGAGTTCGGCCGGAAGAACGCGGAATTTGTAGCTGCATAAGGGCACTATATTGTACATCAACGATTCGGAGACAGCAAGGAGCAAAAGCGAGGAAAAAGGGTAAAACCTCTAAGTAATGCAAGTATGGTGAAATGTTAAATATAATACGCGCACAAAGTACACAACCGCGAAGGTGTCACACCTAACATATGATGCAATTAAACAGAACAACAGCGACGATCATGAAATGGGAGTGCAAACTAGGAAATGATACAGTGATTCCATCTTTCAACATTTCATCCCGAAAGCAGTCTCGGCTGCAACAGCCGTGCAAGCGGGCTACCGAACACCCACGGACTGCGTTCCCCTAAAGAGACATGGCTATGAAGAGGCATGCTCAGTCCTGTCGACTGAACTCTGCTTGGCTGAGGTCGAGGACAAAGGTGCTACGGTGATTGGCAGGAGGTTCTATAATCTTTATGGGTTTTTTGTCTTTGTTTTGTGGGCGGAAGGCTGCAGACACGGTCGGGAACGGTCGCAACGCCTGTGAGGATGGGAACGACGAGTTTCGTTTGGGAAGCATTCTCCTGGCGGCGCCACCTTGTGCGGACTCTGCCAAAGGAGAGGAGACAGAGGGACGCGACATGGTCAATGAAGCTGACATACATGAATCAGCACAATGTATGTTCTTGACCGCGAAAACGACTTACACATTTTCAGCAGCACAGAGAGACGGCGTTCAGCTAGTTATTCGTGAGGGCAGAAAAGCCACAGAAGATGAGAGTGAGTGAAGAGTAAAAAGCTGAAGCAAGAGATGAACGATGAACGTTGGGGAAAACTTTGTAGGTTGAGCTACTTTTATACGTCCCCAATGATTTGAATGAAATTATCCCCAAAGCTATCCCCAAAGCTTGCGCGTTTTTCGTGCCCCGCCCACCCACGTGAACTGCCTTTTTTGGGAATGCCGCTGATAAGCTGTCAACAGTCAGCAGGCGCTAACAGCTTCGAGTGGGAGCACTTACATGTTTGAGAATCGCCTTGGGCAAAGGGAGCCAGAGAACAGCGTTGGGAATGCCAAGCTCCGAACTTCGACATCTCATCCATCTGGTCGGGTCGCTACAATAATAGTTCGCGATAACACGTTCCGAGGAGCTGGACTTCGATACAAGATTTTAGCATTATTTGTTCAAAGTTTGTTGTATTCGTACGTACGGTTGATTTACAGGAATGGTACAGGGATAGATTGGTAAGAATTGGGTGTTGCAGGAGCAATAGTGGCGCTATGCTATGCAATACTGGGAACGAGGAGGAGCAGGATGTGGGGGAATAAGCGTAAGGAGTTGGATGTGGGATTGGTGAGTGGTCGAGAACTTGTGACGATGATAGGACTTGGGGAAGAGTATGGGAGATTTCGGATTGCATGCACATGAACTTGTCACTGGTGGAGAGAAGTTCTTCGGGTGGGTGGGCGTACATGCAGGAAACGAAAGGGCCCGATGACAGAATTGGTTGGAAGGAACATCACGGAGTCTACTTTGCGGACACCTCTCTAAACGCCGCAAGAATTGATGAGTTTCCGTGGCACCTTTCCCTCCGGAAACACTTTTCCGGAAATCAGCAGCCTTGTAGCCCCGCAGATGTCCGCGAGGCGATGATTAACCTAGAGTACACATTAAACGGAATGCCGAAGAGTGTTATGGTAGCACTGGGTCTGTGACGACTGAAGCGTCATTGGGTATGTGAAAGAGCATTTGGGATGGAACCTTTGTGCTGCTGGGTCACGATCATTGGACATCGACGAGAAGATTTCGTTCCAGGATATATTTGCCTTCCTTGTATTTTTGCGATTCTTCGTAAGCGCGGTCCTGAGGGTATAAAGTTGTAGCAAATAGAAAATAGCCGTGTGATTCAAGATGACATACATATTTCCAGCCCAACGTGGTACCACACTTGCAGCAGTATATATCCCGGACTGTATGATTCCCCGTGGTCATTGCTCTGTCGCTGGGCTCCCCTTCAAGGACGTTGACACTGCGGAGTCGGACACCGAATCAGATGCTGGAGACCGGGGCCGCGGACGACCATATCACTTACACAACGTCAAAGAGATAAGCCCTGCCATGTTGACCATTGAAAGCCTGTGGAGTTCCTCAGAATGGCCAGGAAGAAAGAAGACCAGCATTGCGATGCTTACTCTGGAAATCATGGAGTGAATGGTAGCCAGATGAGTTCTGCAGTTGGAACAGCCGTAGATACGCTCCCCTGCAAGATATCTGCGATAGCTCATACCCATTCTTGCTGGATGCTGGACAAGATGAGAGTAAATGTTCAAAGACGACGGAGACGATGTCAGTACGGTGTCTGAGAGCGCTGCCTTATTCTCTCACACGAGAGTCCGTTATATAGGGCAAATCGGTGCGGTCACAGCGGCGCTGTACATAGGGGAAATGCCGAGCTATTCCCAAAGGGAAATTGACATGACGCATATAATGATTTTTGTGCAATTATCCTCTCGACCTCGGCGTTCCGCTGCCCGCATATCCTCTTTCAGTTCATCCTGCATATCTAGTAGCATTTTCACGATAAAAAATCGCTCGCATCCGCTTGGATCTGTCTCTGGTGCTAGCAGAAATTTTTCGGGGGCCTCTCTCAGGTTCTCTGCAATATCTCATCGATTTGACGTCTTTAGACACACAGACGGTGCATGTCTCCTTTGCCGCAAACTATTGCTAATGTGCGGCTTGCATTCAGTCACTGTGCTGGTAGAGATGATGGCGGAACTTGCAAAAGAATTTGCTTAGTCAGCGGGCTGGTCTTGAACTCGTTCTGTGACATCGAGGACTCAGGAGAGCCTCTGCAATGCGTTTCGAGCAAGGTTGGTCATTCTAGAAATTCTATGCGTGTTTCTGAACGTGTTTCCAGCTCCGTTTTACGTCGGCGTTGTTACCGTGGCATTGTCGGTGGGATATTTCGCCGGTTCAAGATCTTCAAAACTTCGGGATCAAATTGAACCCGTACCCACCAAAATCAAGGAGGAACTATCTAGAGAGGATGAAGCATCCGATTCAGAAAGTGAAATTTCAAGCGTTGCAGGCGATCAGGATCTCTCCTCAGTCGAGCTTCTCCCGGAGGATGAATGCAAGCTGGTATGACGCGCGGATCTGATGCTATTGGTGGCTTTGGTTCTAAGAGTGCGTCAGGTGCTGGTTGTGCGGTCAGACTTGGGAATGTCAACGGGCAAAATTGCTGCACAGTTAGCCACTCGCTTGAAACCCGTGATTCAGGCTGATGTGTCTGGTTTAGGTGCTCGTGAGCTGCGTCGTAGTGGTGACATTTGCGTTATAACTGATAATAGAAAAGACATGCTACCTTGGCATGTTACAAAACCTTACTAGCTTCCAACATTCCGGTGTGCAGGGTGTTCTAGTTGATCCTCATTTCGAAGGCTAATGGACATTACAGGTGTTAAGGCGCTGGGAAAAGTCTGGGTACGCCGCTCCTCTCTTTCGCCACCCAGGTAATGAATAACGCCAAGGCCAGACAGACCAAGGTTGCACTCCGGTGCTCAAACGAGGAAGAGCTATTGACTCTACAAGCCCAGGCACAGAGTTTGAATCTCTGTGCTCGGTCGATCCAAGACGCGTGGGTGAATGTTACGTGTCTCGTTGTCGTTGGCATTTACATTCTGGGCAGAGGACGAACACAAATAGCAGCAGGATCTCGAACAGTATTGGGAATACTAGGTACGACGAGGAACTCGAAGGCCGCGCGCTGGAACTGACAGCTAGTGTAGGCCCTGTTCGACTAGTCAATCGGATCACTGGTACATTGCGTTTGCTGTAGAGTCGGATCCTGATGTTGCTGAGTGCCAAGTCGCACTCTGGAATCGGTATCAGCCAAGGATGTAATGTAGATTTGCTGTATAGGAATAGACATGCTCTGCAGTTGCCTTGGTAGTGCCGGCAAGAAATTACAAATAAGGCAAGCCAACGGGGAGCCCGGCCCTATGCCGCACCGAAGCCCAGCTCTCGGCCGGTGACAATTTTGAACTGCCACCAGCATCTACGTGAACGTTGACCAGGTCCTACCAACTGTCTCTCCTTACTCTTTCGCAGGTCGATACATTTCCCGGTCTCCTACCCTCTCTTCAGACATGTCTTCACAGGCATATCCCCACAATCCTTCAAATATGAACAGACCCCAGTACAATCATCCTCCGCACGATCCATACAACCAGGACGATTCCAAACCCCCCTTCGACGATCTCATCGACGAGTACAGTAAACCATATGCCGCTCATTCAGGTCATCAGACATATGCAGTCAATACGTCGCCTAGCATGTCTCCACCGGAACATCGTCGAGGTCCTTCCTACCCCCTCGCTAGCAAACCGCACTTCTACAAAAACTCGGAAGACAGCACTCCTGAACTGGGCGCGGTTGAATATCCTCCGAAAAGTCATATAAAGGACGTTGATGATAGACCTTTATGGAAGAAGGTGCAGTTCTACTTATTGTATGAGGAATTATATCTCTGACAAGTCATTCTTCAATAGATTTTACCGGAATCGCTGGCATGCCGGCTCTTTGTCCTGACGGTACTTATCGAGACAACGGTTGATCTAGCTATCGAAGGGGAGCTACTTGTGCGTGTGCAAGCAGAGGAAGACAGTACAAACCGGAGAATGCCGGTATATCTCACCATATTCGCCTTAGCCCAGTGCGTTTATTCATTCATTTAGTTATCACGAACTTCATTCATATTTCCCCCTAGCGTTTTTCAGTTCATTATGGCAGTCGATGCTGTCTATGCTCGAAATACACTCCAGTTCATCTTCCTGACGTGCGCTATCAGCTTTTCCTGTCTTACGCAAGCCTCACATCTAGTTCAGGATGTTTAATGCTCTCTTTCTTGTTTATGCCATTATCCAGATATCCGAAATCCGAGATGCTGTCAACGCCAATTCGGAAGGAGCTGGGATAACAAGTATACCGGTCAACGTCTTAACGGCCATTATCCCTGTTGTCATAGCAGTCTCGGAAATAGCCTATATCGCCCTAGGTTGGAAAATCTACGACGAATTTGGTTGGAAAGTGTACAAGTTTTTGGGTGCGGATAGAAGGATCAAAAAGATGTATGCCAACTACCAAATCTACGAATGCCTCGTCAAGTTCGATGTCTTCTTCTGGGCGGGCTTCTCCGTGCAGTTTATTTGGCTGGTTCTTAACAAGGCTGACTGGGAGTACTATGTCACTTGTGCAGCGCTCCCGTTGTCGTTGGTCTTGTTAATAGAGGGACACTTGGCTGCGAGACACGAGAACAAGTGGATGATGGCCACATTCATGTCTGGATGCGTCAGTGCGATGGTCTACTTTGTGTACAAGGTTGATGCAAGGTTCTCCGTTGTAAAAACTTTACTAACCCCTTCATTGCCAGCTTGTCAAAGTCTTGATGTACAAGGACAAGCCTGAATTCTCACGAATCTGGGGGACATTGACCGTTTTCTGTAAGTCTCTCACTCTCCTTTATTGGCCTCCGCTAACAATAATACAGCGGTCATTGCCATCGTATTATTATTTGCAACATTCATCTTCTCGGTACTTGTCATGCGCAAGTTTGGCTGTGGACTGAAGAATTCGTGTACGTCCGTTCTTTCCACCTTTTCTCTCACTTCTTGACCCTTTTCCCATTCCCAGTGAAACGGAAGAACGCTCACCAACGGTTTGGTTCACGGCCATTGAATGGACCTGCGAGCGCGAACCCTAATCGCATGAGCATCGACTGAATGCGATTTTTTCCGAATCAAACACTTGTACTGATAGTTGGGCTAGGGGCACTGCATATAGCGATTCATGGACGTCCTAATATTTTTCCATATCTCATCGCATTATCATAATATTCGCTTTCCCGACCATTTGTTTTGACAGCCACTTTTACTTCGACTTTTGGCCTCATTTCTCACATTACATCTGTAGATCCAGGTGTACTTTATCTTACACTCCCCTTGGTTTTAGCCCAGTTGTATTGATAGCTTTGCGTTGCAAATGATAGGACCTTGTAGGATAAAAATTCTCAAATTTGAGACGCCCAACGAGTCCAGGTTGTGAGGCGCCACGTGGTCAACCGTCCTCGACCACGACCTTTATGAGCTCTTCGCCAGGTTACGGCTAGAGCTGTTTTCTTCTTCTGTACTCTTGTTATGTCTACACGGTAAGCATTGAATTCAAGCGCCATGGCTGACATACTCACCCTCCACCAGCCTACGCACAGCTCCGCAACTTCGCGATCGTTCTTCTTTTCTCGGAGTAACTCCGCCTGCGTCCGGACGTTCCTCACCATATGGCGAACCAAGCGGCCATCGTTTTGCAGAAGATTTGGAAAGCCAAAATGACGAAGCATTGGAGGGTCTTGGTGCAAAAGTCAAGTTGCTGAAGGAAGTGAGTACCGCCTGTGAATGAAGATTTTGAATGGACGAATGACTTCCCTCAGTTGAGTATAGGGATTGGAAATGAAGTAAAAGAATCTGCTGTGCAGCTCAGTCAAATGGTGCGTCGTTCGTTGTCTGTAGTTATGAAGAAGTCTCATTCATTCTCGACAGAACGATGCATTTGCGGAGACCTCCGGTATACTCTCAGGAACATTTCGACGTATGAACAATATGGCTGAGCGGCAGGGCTGTCGATGGTTATGGTACATTGTGTTTCTTATCATCGTGTTCTGGTTCTTCATCATTGTTTGGTGGTTTCGGCGGTGACCCCACCATGCGTGTATCCACAGGACCTTTTCCTTTGCTTTATCTTTCTCATTATTCAGTCACACAATCTCAGGATCCCTCGTCAATAGTTATAATACAGTTGGTTTCTCATTCCCAACGCCAACTCCGTCTCGCAATTATTTGTTACACTAAGTTACAGAGAGGCATCGAATGCTATGAGTTATCCTTGAGTCTCGCTTTTCCTATTTCCCATATCATACGCCGTCGAAGATAAGGAATATCCTTTTGTGAAAAATTGAAAGATTCCTCCCCTCGAGAGATCGATTCCAAAAATTGACAGGTGAACACGCCGCAGTCGTAGCCATTCTCCTGTTGCGGTGCATCCTGCAGTGAAAGGGAAGGTAAGGAGATATCTTGCGGCCCATGTAAAATACATACACTAGTACTATAATCTTCCCAGCCAGTAAAATCGAATGGGGTCCTCTTTTTATTCCGATGTTCTGCATCCAGATATTGTCGGAGGTGCTGTTCGAGGGAAGGGTTATCTTCTGCAAGGCGCAACTTTGGTGAGGATGGGACACACCGGAAACACTTTGTGGTGGTAAACATTCATACTATCGTGCGATTCTATCCGCTTCTTCCGAAAGTTAATAGCGGCTCCGGTCCAGTGTACATTGTCGTGGTTCACTGGTACGAGAACGACGTCCTTCGAGAAAATATCCACCTGCACGAAAATCAGCGCGCCGAGCAAGCATACGCGGTGAAGGAGCTGACCTTTTTCGTCCATTTCGCTAAACGGCCCTTCTCATAACCTTCTTTCTGCAGCTTTGTCCAGAAGAATGTACTGAAGTAATGCACATTCAACGGCTTCTTCGCACCAGCTACTCCATTCGCCTTCTGGTTCTCTTTGTTCTCCTGGTGCTGTTCCGAACGACCCAGAATAAGGGCACCATAGAAATTGATCACTTCGTCGTTTAGCCAAGTACGAGGCTTCAAACGAACAATATCTTGGTCGGATACTTGTTCTCTGGCATATTTGGAGATAATCCCGCGCTTTTTGAGGAGCATATCGACTTGTGCATCGTCTTCGGGGCTGAGAGACGAAGGTAGAGGTACACGTTTTGGACGGAGCCGCTGTTCAATCTCCTCGTCCCTTGCACGTTCTTTAATCCGTAATTGCTCGAGTGTCGGGCTAAATGGAGAGGGCGGCTTTGGTCCAGACAGCGCCTGTCTTGCCATCTCGAGCTGTCTTTCGAGCCATTGCCGCTAAACGCGAAGTCAGAAAAGTAGAAACTGTAGCCGTCGAGGAAACATGCCTTGTTGTCTGCATCAGAATGGCGGCGACTCCTTGGTGGTTCCAAGTCAGCTGCGTAACGTGCGCGAAGATTTCCCAATGAAGGGGATGCTGGTAGAAGTTTCAGTCGGATCTCCAAAGGCTGAAAGGTTTGACGAACGGGCAAGGAAAATATCTTTTCTGCTGAGTTGCTCCAACTTGGACTTATAATCAAGGAAGCCTGCATATGTGCGTTTAATACACGATTCTCCGGTTGATTCCTGATAACATACCTTGAAACTCGTTGAAGTCTGACCGGTAACCTGTGAACAGAGAACCATTTAGCATGGTCATCTTCGGCAGCAGGTTCAAGTAGGTACCCCTGCGCTGCTCAATCCGAAATAACTCCCTCTGCATTTCTATAAAATCTTCTTTTCTTGTGGCTTGCACTGCCTGTTTATGCTACACAGAAAACTTGTTAACCCTCGCTCCGTATTGTACTTTATAGACGACCAACCTGCGCGGCGTGAATGTGTTCTCGATTCTTGTATCCCCTCTTTCTTTCCAAGTCCAAATTCCTCAGCTCGCGTTCGACTGCAGAACGTGGTGTAGAACGACGGGATGTCGATGCTTCCGACGTTGATAGTACAGAATAGGCCGAACTATCATATGGTGGCACTGGCGGTGGTCCCATGGATCCCTTCCTCCGTTTCCGACTCGACGAAAATGGTGGTGGAGGAACAAGGTAAGGCGAGCTGGCAAGAGCAGAGGTGGAGGAAGAGGGGAGCGTCGGGAAAGAAAATGATGATGCAGTGAAAGGTGTCTCTGAAAAGGTTGATGAAAGGGAGCCTGATGCTCTCTGAGGTGTCGAGAATGGACGTATCGAGGAAGTGACGGCGGGCGAATTGCGTACCGAGGAGCTCGAAGGCTCTGGACTGGATGAAATGAATATGGGATCAGAAGGCGAATTTCTGAACGGAATTTCGCGAGCTTTGCGATGGCCTGAACCACGAAAGTAATTAGGAACGCGAATACCCTTGTAATATCCATAGGAACATACCGTCACCCTGCACAAGGAAAGTGAATGTATCTCGTCCGAGGTCCACAATGTCCCTTGCTATGCCTTTCCAACGTGAGAGAAGGCCTACGTCCGACGACGGTGATTGGTTTTCTCCACGATTGTTAAAAAAAGCGGTTCGAGGCTGTTTTCTGGCGTCGAGAGGGAGTATTGGCTCTGGTGCAGGCCGTTTTCGAACGTTCAACATTTCAGTCAGAAACAGAGCCAGACGCGCAAACTCCCAAACTAGTACACACAAAGACGATCATCCTCGACCAAAGCTAGCGCCCACTTCGCCGCCGGCTCCAGCTCGACCACCTCAAAATCCAAAGGTTAAGGTCATCGAGTGAGCTTTTTTTCATTCTTCTCAGGACTATTATAACTTTTCTAATATAGGGACTTTCGCCGAAAGAAGAGGTCTATAGTCAGTTCTTTATACAATATTACACTATCCAGCGAGAGCCCGTAGCAGTAGAGATTCTGCCTAGAGGAAACTACAATTGAAGTGATTTGAAGACTCCATTGAAAAATTCATGGCATCATTTTGCTGAAATATAGTAGCTTCAACCAAGCAGCCATCGGAGTTCCCTCCGCGAGACTCGAGACTCAGACTATGATTCGTGTCTGATCTTGCAGGAATTTCGGGTATTCTGGACAAATACTTTGAGGGATACGGGTGTTCTCTGGATCAGTGCTTAGCGTTCTGAGATCACAGCCTCTAATAATAACAGCTGCCATTCGTCACTGCAATTGATTAGAAATTGGGTTTTGCCATCAGTAAGCCTGTTAATAATGAAATCCATTGTAATATCTCCTACCTGCACCTGGGCGTAAAAAGGTATATCGTATGGAGCTCCAGTGGCTTTCAATAACGTTCGATATTGTAGTGTGGTGTGCAAGCTCCTGGAGCGTCGCCTGAAAGTGAACTTGAAGTGAACACGATGATATTACGGCAAGTCGCTTCTTCCTCACCTGGAATGGTTCAGTCGATGCTCAACGGTATGAGGTCTTGGATATGTAGGTCCTGAACAGGTCTGGATGGTTCGATACCAGTCCACCATGACGCACTCATTATGGTAGGCACCTTCTGGCATAACGAAAGCGTTGAAAGTGTTGACCGCCCACTGGTATCGTTCCTATAGCGCAGAATCTATCAAACAGCCACCCAAATGGCGTATTTTGCATTGATTGTGGAGATATGTGTAACGTGCATGAAGGATGGTATGGTGTGTCCTTGAAGTGTTCTAAGATGTTGGCGGTTCTCATTTGGCTAGAGAAAGACTGAGAACTCGGTTTTTAAGCATTTGGAGTATAAAAAGTCGAATTTAAAATATACCTTGACCATATACCTTTTCCAGATTCCTTCGCAAGGAAGGTAGGATCTAGGGGGTCCTTGAGCCTGCGAGACAGATTTTTTGAACGGCTGGAAAAAATTGGACTTCGCTTGGAGTTGGCTAAAGGCTTCCCGAGCACCGTCCCACTTGGATAATAGTTGTAATAGACCAAGCCAATAAGCGGTAGTCTAAGAGGAAACAATGCGCATTCCAAATGGCGAGGCAAAAAGGGACAAAAGACCGGGGCCGTGGAAATTTTGGCCAAGGCGAGTTCGGACTCGACTCGTCACAGTACTTGTGTTTGACTCCCATTTCGACTCCCGTCCATTCTGTACCTCAGTGTTACGGTTGCTGGATACTTTGCTAGCTGTTCACCCCGAGGCAGAACCGATTCAGCGTATTCTAGCGTCCCTGTCACCATCCCCGTTATCGGACCAATACGCCTCGAAAGTTCTGACAACAATGAGCCCCATGACTCACAGCGCGCAGAACGATGCATAGTTGCTGTGAGAGCATCACCTCCACGCTGTACTTCGCGGAGGTAATAGAATTGGCCTTGCGCTGTTGCGGTATGGCGTACATATGCCCAGTATCCACGCTGGATATATGTCCCTCGTGTGACCTGATACGAGCTGCGAGGTCTTGTTTATGCCTAGCAGTTAGTGGGCTATCACCTCGAGTTGAGACTGCCAACAGCCGGCTCTTGCATTGGCGCTCGACTTCCGATCCATAGGACCGAACACCAACGTCTACACAGACGTCGTATCGCTGCGAGTGCTAGTCGACGTTGCTGTCATTTCCCTCTCCGACATCGATCGCCTTCTCTAGACACGTTTTACGCATCCGAACGTGAACATCCTACTCCACGCCCGCCACCTGAAGTGTACTCGACGACACTACGCCACTCCAAGTGACAGTCGGACTACTTTCTCGCCCCTTCGGAGAGCCAGTAGCATTTTATCCTGACGTCGTCAACGCCATACCCGCGTACACCCTAGAAGCACAGAGCCTCTCGTATTCAAAGAACCCCACAAGGTGTCCACAAACGCGTCGTGTGGACAGTACCTGTGACTGGTTCCTTGCGAATAGAAGTCTAGGTTAACCCTGGAGGTCTGGAGACACGCACTCCGCCGAGGAACAGTGCCTCCGAGAGAGGCCTGCATCACCAGAAACTTGCCCCGGTAGGGCTCATGGATATGGATATCCAACGGCATAATCCAACCGTAGATTTCATAACAGCATAAACGGCCGTTTTATCAATTCTGAGAAGGATCAATCCCATAGAGTCACACTGGAGATGTATTTGACGGTAGTCGGAAGCTTGAGTGCCGCGGAAAATTGCACGAACGAGGGCTGGGTCACGCAGGTTCGTTACAGTGGGATCTTGATGGCTTTCAGTTCCTGAAATGACTTGAATGGTGTCCAGGCCGATGCGATCAGGCAAGTGGGTTGCAAAATGCGTCAACTCAGGAGGGAAGACGTGGTTGTGGGTCAAGGGACCCAAAGGGCTTTACGGCATGCATTCAAGTCGGCATTCGAGTCAGCATTGGCGCCCATTAGCTGCAAGACATCACGTGGTCGTCAATCGGTTCCGGAGCGCGTCATAAGTACGCTCTTGAAGTTGCTCGTCTTTAGTGGAGGAGGAAGGTGCTATCAAAACCGCGTCAAAGAGGCAGAGAGGGAGCAAGAATATGATCTAGGAGATGGGGACTCTGACTCAATATTCTTCTTCTCCGCCGTGCCTTGCCTATACTGAATGGCCCATCCAACATGGGTCGTCGACCAAGGACTGGACACTACAGGACTGCGCAATGCGAGACCCCAGTCAGACCTCGTCGCCACCGGCTTGGATCCCATTAGCAGATGACCCGATCGAGATTCCCGCCTGTCAAAACGGCCATATTTTTGACCAGAAGATCATGAAAATTTTTCAAGGTTCACAGCAAGACGGTCGCTATCACCCTCGCCGCATCAAGAAGCACTCGCCAAATACCGGCAATCGTCACCCTTAGTCCTTATTTCGACACCTAGTTCCCCGATTCAGACACAAAAATTCATTTGCCGTATTTCTGGGCTCAAGGAAGCTCAGGGCCTCAGGTCTAGCAACTCCACAATTCAACCTGCGATTTGCCAACCGCAGGGACCATGAGGCACTCAAAATTTTTCTCTTTCTAGATAACTAATGATTTCACCTTCCGACAGCTTCTTTTGTTCAGCTATAAAGTCCATGACGACTCGACTACTTCCCATCCTCATCCCCGCTTGACGACTATTGCGACACGATATGACACCCTCATACAACGTTCAGTCCAACCATGATCTGGTCATCAGGACCATCCGGAAGATGCGTCGGTTTCATCCGTACGCGCGACCAACATCCATCACTGTCAGTACCGCCTGTTGTACGACGCCTGTGTCTTTGGCTGATCGTCCTGACATTCTAGGCGGAAGAAGTTAGTAGACAATGCACTATCCTGGTTTCTCTCTCTCTCAATGTCCATGATTCAGATGTTTTTTTTGGCTCGGCCTTTATGAGCAGAAATTGCTCAAGCTTCACGAGCTGCCCCCGGCAGTACAATACTTGATAAATGGTGTGTAACTGTGCACATCCTTTCTGATTTATACTGATACTGGAACTCAGTCATCGACCATCTGTATTGTTGAAAGGATACCTCATGAAACTTTGGAAACTGATTCAACATGTACTGTTATTTGGGTATTCTACTATCACCACCTGCCCTGCTGCTTCTCCTGAATTGATTGTACATTCTACATTCCAGAACTGATATACTCCATGAGCATGCTACAAGAGATGGCATACATGCCAGTGGTATGCAGGAAGTGAAGGTGAGCATAATGTGGTATATATGAGCTTGAACCCAAAAAAAAATCTGATTGAGGTACTAGTACATGAAGTCATCCACTATCCGTGTCTGTAGAAGAGCCTGTCTCATCCCCTTCATCGTCTGTAAGTGGCGCGTCAAATCGAACATTCCTTCCACGGCAATATGCTGCGTACCATGTCCATGCAAGAATGCTACAGGCGGAGGCGGCCTTGGAGGGCTGGGTCTCTTGACAACCATTTGGCCATTCAGAGCTTTGCTCTTAAAGGTTGGACTGAGCGTGGCTGCGAGTGGTGTTGCACCATCCGGTGATGAACTTCGCGAGGAAGACGATGAAGCACCGTCAAGATGAGGAGCGGTCGAAGAATCGCGAAGCTTGGATGGTATTTTAGACTGCGATCCGAGCTGCTAGTCGCATTCAGAGCAAGTTTAGTCGGGTAATGTGTGCACTCACCACACTAGGAAACGGCGATTCGGCTTTCGGAGGTCGACCAAGCGGTGAGCCTGAATTCAAGTTTAGTGAGAGTCGACTCATGGGCTATTTGGGAAAACTCACCAGAAGCTTTGGGTTTCTTGCTCTTGTTCGGGGACACTTGAGGAGAAACCTGCTAACAAAAATGGGTTTCCTTCGTTGTACGTAGTGGACAAGCCACCTACTCGTTTCCTCTTGAGGTTGAATTCAGCTTCCTCTGCGATGAACTGATATGTAATTTCGGTTACAATTGTAGAAGTACTGCACGCGCACCCGTTCGTTTTGCCTTGGATTTCATTTTGCCCTTTGAAGACTTGCTGTCGTTGTCATCTGAGAGAAATCCAGCTTCCGACGCAGGTGAATTTGATCTTCCGGTATCTGACGCTTGCCTGTAGCATTCATTAGACACATTCCGTGACGATTGTAAAACGCATTAGAACCCACTTCGACTTGACTGTCCCACGATTTGTCGTTCTCCTAGAAGAAGAGAGCCCTAAACATTTCTCCAAGTGCGGCGCGAACCTGTTTGATGCAATCTGAGAGCAAGGTTATACTAATGTAAATGTCGTGTGCTCATGCATCCTCACCGGTCGTTGACAGTGCATGCATTCGAGAAGAATAGTTCCATCCTTGGCGGTTGTAGATCCAGGAGTACCCGGGGTGCCATTAGCAGGTTTACTTTCGTTCAACGAGGGTGTTCCAGCCCTTGACGAGGCTGTTGGCGGTTTCGATGGTCCAGGGACATGCACTGTTAATGATAGCCAGAGTATCCCAGGTTACAAAGGGGTAAACGAGGGAGATATACCTGCGTGACACCTGCAAATAGATACCAGACCTTAAGTGACTCCATAAGTTTGGCAAATCAAGGGACGAACCGCGTTTTACAAGTCTCGCATATTGCCCGACTCCTTGAGATCTCGTTGTGGGCTTGCAGAGCAGCATCCATGACAATGTCGTCTAGCATCGCGCAGAAGATTCTCGTGGTCTGAACCCATGTTAAGACCTATTGCTCACTGAAAGTAGCGAAATGGGCTTACCAGCGCAGAAAGAACCTCTTCCTTCTCTGCCTTCTCTGCCTTCTCTGCTTTCGTTGGCATCCTGAATATAAATGTGGACCTAGAATAACGAACGTGGTGGGGAAAGCGCGGCACGCACGCGAAGGCTGTCTGCGGCAACCTGATGGCAACGTCGGATTTGGCTCTCGATACGTCCACCACTGCGTTGACACCATGAGCTGAGCTCTGAATATCCCTCCTGCATCTCTGTATCGTCATCAACCATCCACGACACTCTAGAGCTATGATTGGCACGACGCTCCACGAGTACCTTTTCATTCTTCTTTCTATACTAGCCCTGAGGCTCATTGCACCAGCGAGTATTCTATACATCATCTATTCTGCATGCGCCCTATTCGATTATACCTCAAGGAACCTTTTCTTCGTCTGGATATTAGCATATGCCATTGCGGAGACCTTGTTCTGTTTCGGAGTGTACTGGCCTCAGCGCATACATCTCAACAAGGTACGTTCATTATATCGTTTAGACGTTCTAACCGCTCATTTACGGCTGTCTTGATACAGGGTATACTCCATGACATGCCTACACCTTTGACCCGCGTTGAGCGCGAAGCTTTGTTCAGCAAGTGTGCCAGCATCGCCCTTTCTTTCCCGGACCCTTTGGCGTCGTATCCATTGGGATGGTTCTTGACCCAGGGAAAGCTGAAACGCCAGAATGTGGTTGAATGGCTTTTGTGGGCATTGTATTCTTGCGAACCACGAGATGCCCCCCTAGACGAATGGAAGGACGAGCTGGATGGATACATCAGGAGGATAGAAGAACGGATAGGTTACAAGTTAGAAGACGGGTATGGAAACACTGTTAGATCGATGAAATTGTCCTTCGATCCAGTAAGGACGACGTACCGGCCATTAATTTGGTATTTAGTGAGTATTTTGGCAACCTTAGTCGTGTCTATAGCTAACTCCACCTTGCTAGACTGTGGGAGCAATAGACATGCTAACGGCGTCCCGTCTTTACTTCTTGGGCTTCACCCACTACTTCCCCAATAGACCATTTAGAAGCATCTTCTCTGCACTTCCATTCCGCATATTTACTCTTTTCTCGCGCACTTCTGCCACACCATTCCTACCATATTGGTGTCGGCCTCACACATCCTCAAATCGAGATCCCATGGTCTTCATACATGGCATAGGCATAGGATTACATCCTTACATCCCACTCATTGCGAAATTGGTACGCGAAGATCCAGAGGTTGGCATTCTGCTCGTCGAGCTGCTGCCGATCAGCAACAGGATCCTTCTCCCAATCCTTGGCTCCTGCACTCGTACCTTCCCTATTCCCATTCGACAGACAATGCTTGATGCATTGTATGACACTATGAATTCGCTCGGCAATGATTGGAGAAGGGCAGTGTTAGTCGCACACTCCTATGGAACAGCCATTGCGGCTCATGATATTCGTACCCGTTTGCGAGTACAAACTCGTACCGATACCGATCCTTATCACGATGTTGATCCAACAGACGACTCAAACACGGAATCGCGATTACCAATCTTCACATCATACTTGCTTATTGATCCCATTTCCTTGCTCCTTCACCTCCCCCCTGTCGCCTACAACTTCTTGTATCGCTCCCCTTGGCGTAATCGCTCGAATGAGCTTGCCATTCGCGGTCATCAGTCCCTCTGGCAAAAGCTCTTCAACGGTTACAACGGGAATGAATGGCAGTTGTGGTACTTTGCATCCCGTGACCTGGAAGTTGCACATACGCTCTCCAGGAGGTTTTTCTGGAATGAAGTAGTGCTTTGGAAAGAGGATTTGGGCCTAACACCTGACGCTCATGCACCAACATCCTCGTCTCAGATACCTGTGGGTATTGTCCTTTCGGGAAACGATCAGATAGTGCCAGCCGATACCGTCAGGAGCTATCTCACCGGTGGCGGGGATGCTCAGCACAGTCTTACTTCTGGAGAAAGAGATTGTGTTGAAGACGTTCTCGTGGATATCTCCGAAGACAATGATTCTCAATCATCCCATGCGTCGTCCCCGCCCGGCTGGACCCACAAACGTATGGGTGCTTTCGAACACTACCATTTTCCGCAAGCGCGCTTTTCGAACACCGATAACAAGGCGAGTCAACCGAGCTTTCGACTTGAAGAAATCCTCTATTATCCAGGCTTGGATCACGCAACTGTGTTTGACACGAGTGAGCGAAGGCAGGGTTTACTTGATACACTAAGGAGATATAGTACCCGGTCTATCGACGACGAACGTTTGACTAGTGACTAGATGAACACTTTACGGCCACAGATACTATCCATAGCTGCGTACCACACACTATATGTATAAGTAAATAGTAGTGTTCATACCACAACCATTTTTGTGCACATACTAGTGGAGCAAAGATAGCTGGCATTTGTGCATCGTGAGTATGTATCTGTAGCTAAGGACAAGGTATAAACATTAATCTCTAAGTATTGGTCGTCAAATCATTGGCAACGATCCTCCGAGTCGTAATAGAAGCACTTCAAGTAAAGGTAGAGTAGATCTTTTAGGAACAGCATAAAAGTTTAATACCTGGAGGCAGTCAACCTCGAGAAGGTGAAAATGCCGAGAATAACTACAGCGAGTGCGCCGATACTTGCGGGTAAAAGCAGATCCTTGGGTATACCCATGACTTCCTCAGGCCCGGTAGGTGGAGGAGGGGCGTAAGTTGGTGGTGGCACAGTCACGGGAACCTCCGTCTTTTCGACCTCCTGAACTTCTTGTTTGGCAGCGGCAGCAACCTCTGCCGCCTTTGCCTCGCTCTTTCCAGCACCGGCCTCGTCCCATCCTTTACCGCCCTGAATGAATAACACAACACGGTCGGTGTGCGAGCCTCGAGCGATCTTGACCGCGTCTGTGACATCGTGGTCCGAAGTCATCAAAACGGTATCACCATCTGCGTCAGTGTACATGAGAGTGAAGTCAATAGGGTCGGGTGGTGTGCTGTGCTCGTCTGTGGGTTTGTATTCAGTGAAGAACGGATCCGTCGCCAACTTCCCAGCCACGATCTCGCGCAAGTGTTCAATGTTATCGTGTCGAGATTGGAAACGGTGAGTGCGCCCACTGGGCGTGCGGAACTTGAAGACATAGGTTCCGTCATCGACAGGGAGAACTGCAGGAGCACTCTTATGCCGTGAAGGGCCTTCTAGAGCCGAGATGTCATCATCCATGACTGAAGCCGAATCGTTAGGGTGAACTTCAGAGTGAGGCGACTGCTGAATGTGAGACAGGCTGGCATTGGACGGCAAAGTTCGGAGTTCCGGCGGAATATGAGATCCAGACATCATAGATTCCGTGTCGTCTCCGCCAATAGACTCGAAGAAACGACCCCACATTGGACCACCATCAGCTTCCGTAAGACCTTGCTCTCCAGTAACAGCATTCATCTTTGGAGCGTGTCAGTAATACGCTGCGTGCACCTGAAGGATACTCCTACCTGCTCCAGCGTGGCATATGTCAATTTGAGAACATCGACTATGGCGACCAATCTGCCGTCCGCCTCGACAACGGGTAAATTGAGGTAGTGTCCGTCTGTAAGTGGTGAGCTTGATTGAAACAAGCAAGCACTAGTAATTACTCACTATGCATCTTCTTGAGTGACTCGTGGATACTCAATGTTGGTGGAGCAGTATCCGGGTGAGGCGTCATGACACGAACAACGCTGCATCGGCTTGCATCCAGACCAGCAGCGATGACTCGAAGGACGACGTCCTTGCTAGTAAAGATACCAGCAATTCGAGGGTGCATTCCTCCTGTTCCACCTTCCATGACACAGACGGCGGTTGTCCTCCGTTCCTTCATGAGCTTGGCTACTTCACGCACTGTTGTCTTTGGACCGACAGTAGCAGGTTGCGTGCGCGAATCCATAACCGTGGACAAGTCGGGAAGGGCCGTTTTCTCCCTCAACTTCTCAGCCCAAGCTAGCATCGCAGTGGCTTGAGGATTGGATCCCACGTTACCGAGCTCGGATTGCACACCCGCCATTGCATTGAAAAGTTGTTCCGACGCGGCTGAGCTACGTTCGACCTTTCCGAGGGCTTCGTGGAAGACCTTGGTAATATCGAGCAAGCCTACCACGTTACCTTCTTCATTGCACACTGGCTGTTGAGAGAAAGCCCGTTAAGGAACATACCAAACTGATGAAATGAAGAAATGTGAATTACCAGGTGCCTGAAATGTCTCGAAACCATGAGCTGTAGGGCCTCGGTTGCACTTGTTGTATCCTGTGTCACCATAGGATTCCTGGTCATGATTTGGTGCACAGGGGTAGTGTGAGGGTCTAATCCTTCAGCTGTGACCTTTTTTTTTTTTTTTTTTTTTTTTTTTTACATCGGTGTCAGAGTTCGGCTAGCGATAGATATATTGAACCGGAAACGCACCCTGTAAGCCAAATCTTTGGCAGTGAAGATTCCGCTCAAACCCTCCTCATCATCAACAACCAGAACACAGTCCGTCCTTTTTGCAGCGCACAGTTGACTAGCTTCGGCAACGGTGATGTTTTCGGGGACAGTCAAGGCAGGGGTGGGCCTAAGAGCAGCGACGGTGCCTTTGGCCGCAGTGGACTTGTGACCACGTCTGCTACGCTGCTGGTTCTGTGTTGTCGAAATGGTACGTTTTCTTGCAAGGTCCATCTCATTTTTCCTACGAATAGCCTAAGAAGTAATGAGTGCATTTATTCAAGTGGAACACGGAACTGGTTCAACGAAAAAAGAGATCAAGGAATGTTACGGACCTCGTCCTTCTTCAGCTGCCTCCTCCGGGTCTCTGACTGAAGTCCTGAGAGGGATGACATGGATGCAGACGCGGTTGAGTGATGTCGTGAAGGTGGGAGGGGGGAAGATGCTCTTTCACCAGGAAATGGAACAGGGGAAGCAGAAGAGACGCTGCGAGTTTGAGAGGGAGAATGACCCGAAACTGGCAGCGGAATACGGGACATGTGATGCCGTGAAGGGGGAGGTAAAAAATTGAAGATGTGCCCCCGACACGCTCTCTGTCCTTTTGGCTGTTTGGCTGTAGTACAAGTACGGAGAGAACAAGGCGAAACGAGTTTTCGCCGACTAATTTATTTGGTCGACAAAAATTGTTTACATATACGCTACGGGCGCTAAAGATGGCTCTGCATTCCATCACGTCCTCTTCATTCTTCCTTGATTCTGCCGGTTCGTGTAAAAGTAGTATGCGACTCCAATAACTGCAATTGCAACAAAATTTGCTGCACGAGAAACTAGTCAACTCCTTGTCATCATATCGACTACCAAACACTAGTACTCACCGGCGATGAACCCGACCACACCTTGACATAGATCTATTCCAAACTTGATCACACTTTGCGCCAGTTGGACTAGTGTTGTAAATATGTCGACGCCCAAACTCCAGAGGGCGGCGAAAACGGCCAGAACCGAATTTACAAGGCCAGCAGCGAGGCTAGTGATGGCGTTTATAAAATCTTGGAGAGCAGACGTAATCGTCGAGGGCATGATAGTCTTTGGAAAATAGGGACCGTCTTCTCTTGGTGATACCCGATTTTTATACTCTTCCTGTTCACCTCATTTGGTTCAGCATTTGACTTGCTCCTCCTCTCCCCACGTCATGCGCTCGTCATAGCAAACATCTCGAACGCTCTCCACTGACGGACTAAATTAATCTAAACATGGACACAACACAGTTGGCACGAGCAAAAACATCCCGCAGAATAACTTGCAACTTGGAAGCCACTGATCACAACAATCAGTAACTGAATTCGTAAATTAACAACAAAGGCGTAAGGGAAAACGATGAAATAACGTCCACCAAGTCCTTCTACATCCATTTGTCGGTTATTCGTCGAAACCAGCGGTGATTTCGAAATAAGGTTATCTACGGGCTCCTTGAGCTGCGGGCGCAGGCGCCACGTTGCTTCCTCCCCATCTCTGCACCAAACCCTTTGCCTGCTCGTAAACGTTTGTAAGAGTGGGATTTTGTTGGTTCTGGATCGTAGCTTCGATGCGCCCAGTGGTGTACGCGACAGCATCCCTAGTAAAGGCAGACTGGTACCAGCGCTGGCGGAGGAAGTGCGCGTACATAAGGGGAGAGAGGAGAGAGTTTTGGAAGGTAATAGCTCCGAGGACGACGCGAACAAGGATAACAAGTTCGGTGTAAGCAACAGCTTTCATGGCAGGATCGTAATTCGCTGTGAGACACAATGAGTTATATATATCTCTTGGGACCTCAAATAGAATGTATCTACCTTTGACCCAGACTTGGAGCTTTTTAGCCAATGGGTGAGGCGTAGGTGCGCCTCCAGCCGTAGCCGGAGGGCCAGGCGGGAGGAACTGGGGCATTAGGGTGGTACGAGTGAATGTCAAGGCATGGAACAGGGAAA
This sequence comes from Moniliophthora roreri, assembly GCA_001466705.2. Classification (NCBI taxonomy): domain Eukaryota; kingdom Fungi; phylum Basidiomycota; class Agaricomycetes; order Agaricales; family Marasmiaceae; genus Moniliophthora; species Moniliophthora roreri. The sequence goes on along the minus strand of LATX02000001.1, from coordinate 1,754,638 downwards.
AGATAGTGTATGGCAGCAAAGTGACTAGAAGAAAGGAATTTGTGAGTCTGAGCTTGACACAGCGTGGTGAAACAAATACGAACTGGCAATGGGCTTCGAGGACCACCAGAAGAAGGCCAAGATAAAGTATTGAACATTCTGTTTGGAAACAGTTAGCCTTTGGACCCAGAAACAAGGACGACTATTCCGCACCTCATCCAACAATGCCCGCCTCACATACGTCAAGTTGGGTTGGGGAGCCTTTTCGCGAGGCCATCAATATTCGTTACGTCATGAAGCCAAAGACACGCACTCCTAGAGATTTCCTATTGAAAAGTGAAGATTAACAACGATATTGAGAGCGGTGAATAGATGCAAACTGACTGGCAGACGATAGCATAGCTGACAAGGGCACCGGTGTAACACGCTGTCCAACGAAGCATAGGCAAAACCAGTCAGGAAAGCGGGATCCACGTTACGGGTGCGTGTGCAAGAGCGAACCTTTATACCACCAAGCAGAGACGCTTTTGAAGGTGACCCAAGCGAGGAAATACCGAAGAGCTGAAATAAGGAGCACGAAATGACCCGAGGCCCAAATGTAATGCTGCGAGACGCAAGGTTAACAAGTGTCTAAACTCCGAGAAAATGAAAAGATGATACTCACCTGGGTGGTTGCCATCTATCTGAAGACAAGAACTTGTTGGGAGAAGGCGCAAAACAAAGGAAGAAAATGACGGGGTGACGAATCAGAGGAAAAAACCTTGCTTCAACGGATTTGGCACTTGTGACTTATTTGGCCCAACCAATTCCACGTGTAGATTTGCCTGCAGGCGTCTGGTACACGCAAATGTCAATGATATGATGCCTCTCCATGCGTCAACTCCGTGCAGACCTTATCAAACGGCTGGTAAAATACAGAAATCGATACCCAAAATATAGAAAGAAGTACAGTCACTATCTGCTCCATTGTGTGCCGTCTTTCCCTCTTTGATTCCGTTCCTTGCCCTTCTTGTATACCTCCTTCTCCACTCTCTTTTTACCCAGCGTCTCTATCCGTCTCTGCTTTCCTTGTCTTCGCACCTGTGAGCGATACTGAGGTTTCTCGTCTTCACTTTTCTCGCCGTCCTCATCCCCTTCCTCATCAACTTTCTGGGCATCCGTAATCTCCTCAAAGACCTCCTCACCCTCATCTGCGTCCTCTTCATCTCGTTTCCGCTTATTCTTGTTATTCACATTAGGTCCTTTGGAAGCACCGATGTTGACATTAACCCGCGGAGGAACTGCGAACCCGAACGATTTGCCGACTTTGGCCAAATCCAGGGCATTCACGTCGAATATCTTCTTCAACGAATAAGACGCATATGCTTGAAGATATGATCTATACCCGTCTTTCGCAGATTGGTGCAGGTAGTAGTTTTTAGCGAGGAGTTTCTCCATCTATGAGGAAACTAGTAAGACACAAAAACTTTTCATAACGTGCTTGAAGGAAGAACAAACCTGAGTCTGAATGTTGAACACCCGATCTTGGGGGAAGCTGAACTCGTTCAACGGAACTTTAGCCTCTTTAAGGTATCGTAGGAAACCCAGCTCGCTCTCCAACAAGAACAGCAGGCTCTTCCCGACTTTTCCTGCACGCGCAGTACGGCCGACACGGTGAATGTAGTCACGGGGATCATCTGGTGGATCATACTGGATAATCCAGTCTACCCTCGGAATGTCGAGTCCTCGGGCTGCGACATCGGTGGAAAGCAATATACCAGATTCGGCGTTAATGAATTCAAAAAAGGTATTCGTTCGTTTTTGTTGTTTTTGTTTCCCCTGCGGGAGGAAGTGTCAGCGAGGCTTGAAACTTGGGGAATAGAGCTGAAACGTACATGTAAGGCCAGAACGGCAACGTCGATGTAATTGAGCAACTCGGAATGATATTTGACCGAATTACAACTCGAGAAAAAGACAATGACTTTCTTCTTCAAATTCTTCTTCAAGAAGGTGAAGAGTAGCAGAAATCGCTTGTCGGACGGGCATACAACATACCCCTGGGACAATGTTGATACCGTGCTTGTCTCTTGCTGCTTTGCGACATCTATCTGAACTGGACCCGGTCGTAATGATATCCGCGCAAGGTCGGACACCTTTGTTGTTTGTGTGGCAGAGAAGAGCATAGATTGACGATTTTCTACCCAAATGTCAGCCCTAAACAGGAGTGTTACGCTACAAGAAAAACGTACCATTGGGAAGAATTGCTATTATCTTCTTCATCTGTTCTTCGAAACCCACCTCCAAAATACGATCTGCCTCGTCGATCACCAAAGCTTTCAGATTCCGGTAAACGAAGCCTTTTGTAGTCTGCGAAAAAATCTGACGAAAAAGACTATTGAAACTGTAAATCACTACTTACTTGAAGATGATCCAGCAACCGACCGGGGGTTGCGACCAAAAGATTCACTCCTTTCTGCAGCTTGTCCGACTCCGCTCTCATATTTGCACCTCCCATAACAATCCCAAACGTCTGTGAATGATGTTCCATCAACTGCTTTGCGACACCGAAGATTTGAAGTGCAAGTTCTCTTGTCGGGGTCACAATAATAATCCCCGTTCCTAGGAGAGTCGATGATGAGTTCGATGGAGGAAATGGGGCAAAGTGAATACACACCGTTCATGGGTTTGAACTTCAATCGATGCAACAATTCTACGGCAGGAATAAGGAATGCAAGCGTCTTTCCTGATCCCGTTTGCGCTGCACCAAGGACGTCTTTTCCGGTAAGAAGGACAGGTATTGATTTGGCTTGCACGGGAGTCATGCTCGTGAAGCCCATCTCGGCAAGGGCTTTATTCGTTTGTTCGGATAGATTGAGGGAAGAGAAAAGTGGCCTTTCTTGTGCATCAGATGCTTTTGAAGTTGAAGCTTCAGCAGCCATGGTGCAGAGATGGTAAGTATGTGGACAGAGGGAAAGAAAAAAATCAGAAATTGTTAGAAGCGCCCATACATCTTAGGGTTAAGGTTAAATAAAGTCTGCCTCCTGCAACCTCCTCCATGGAGAACTTTCCTGAATATCTATCTAGACAGCAGAGTGAGTTCGTTTTTTCGTGCATGACATGGGTCAATTAAGTAATAAACCTTTTAGTTCTGGTATCTGCTGTCCTTGGATCCCTTTCTATCGTTGCAGGTTATTACCTAGGGAAACGGCATTCTCAGGCCTTCAATTCTGTTTCTGCTGACAGCGAGCCCGAACTACAAGACGAAGACCCGCAAGGGATTCCAGACGGAGATTTAATGAGTGTTACAGCTGGCTTTGTAGAACCATGTAAAATGGTACAGTAGGGTGTTTGCTAGTCGTGCAGTTGTCTAATTTCATGACGCAAGTACAGGTGCTGATTGTCAGAACGGATCTCAAAATGTCTCCTGGAACGGTATCTACTCAGTATGCTCTCTGCCACTATATTCATACTTGCAAATGCTAATGTTCCACTCCAGCTGTGGGTGAGTGCAATAAATTTCTCATTCCCGCGGCCCTTCAACGTCTTTCAGTCAGGCCACATTAGCTTGTTATAGGGCTCTTTCCAAAGCCAATGCAAAGGTACGTAAAGGCTCATTATTCCTTGCACGGTATACCTGATGTGAAAATCTGGCAGCTGGTCCGTCATTGGGAAAGGACTGGGTTTGTTCACCTTCCGCTGTTTACTCGATGCGCAAACCTGACTTGCTCATACAGTCAGGCAAAAATCGCGCTGAAAGGTGTCTCCGAAGAACAATTGCTGGAACTGGAGGCGATCGCAAAGAGTCTGAGCCTTTGTGCGCGAGCAGTGCATGACAAGTTCAGTAATACATTCCCCTTCCACAACTTCTCTCTCACACGTTTCGCAGACAACTTGGAACGACAACAGTTTTGGGGATTGGCCCTGCTCCTGTACCTTTGGTGAATCAAGTAACAGGGAAGCTTCGTCTTCTGTGAAGAAGGCATAGGGTCCATGGTTAATGGGTTCATGAATGAACGAAATGCCTTCTGGAATGTGCGCTACGTTCGTAGCCTCTATTCATACATGGTCCATCGTATTACTTGTGAATTTATGTTCCAGAAGCTCGGAGCCCACCCGAGACTACAATGGACACACTCTTTCGTGCCAACGGTCACGAGGTTTAGTGATACGTCAATCAAATGGCACTCGCGACGCTTGTTTGTGGTTTGAAACGTATGATAGAGAAATGGACGATAATCGAAAGCTCGTCTTGTCACGGTCCGAAGGATATCTCCGGGGGAATTAGATGAATACTTTTATTCCCTTTGCACAAGCCGTAAACCCCGAATGAGGCAGACGACACCACAACTGTATTGCTCAAAAGTCGGAGAAAAATGAACTTTTTGTGGAAAACGCTTGATAAGACCATGAATGAATACATGTACAAATGTTCCAGGAGTAGTGATACACTATGCTGTTGCAATAGGTTAATATGGTAGAGGACATTCAAGACAGTACGCGTGCAGCGCTTCCTGCGGAGCCTCCGTCCCCGGCATTATCTGAAAACGAGCTACAGTCAGCTGTGACCAGGGAATGGTCAGAATTTCACACCAGAAAATACTTTGATTAGCGCGTTGTTATTGTCGACAACCGACCCACCGCTGGAAGCTCCTCCCTTGCCTGTAAATTCGCTGGCACTGATCGCGCTGCCCTTGCTGTCGCCCTTCGGAACACCACCAGAAACCGTTGAACCCGCATTTCCTCCGCCACCGGCATTGTCTATCGGAAAAGTTAGCATTAAAGACGCGGCGCGACGCGACGAGGCGAAATACCAGAAAAGGCGCTGATCCAGGTTCCATGATTTATGTGATTCAAGTCCAATAGCGAGTCGCCCTTCTTGACTGGCGACTCGAGTGAAGCTAGTAGTCCCAAGTTGGTGTTTGTATGCGCGTCCTGCACATTCGAAGGAGGTTGAGGATCAATAGGTGTAGCCATGACGAAATGAAAGGTGGAGACGAGGATAATAGAAATAAAAGAGACAGCGATATGAGAGATGGCGTGCATTTATGGAGTCTTGAGCGACCTCTTGGTGTAATTTTGAACGTAGAAGATGGTTGTGTATCTGGGGTTCAGAATCAATGCTGAGTTGAGCACGTTATTTATGCTGATAGTCACGTGCTGGGAACCAACTTCTCAAATTTGTAAAGTGGCCCCGCACGACGCCAAAGAGTGGTACCCCTTTGATTTCGCGTCAGCCTGATGAATAACTGGGTGGATCCCCTCTCCACTATATATTCCACATTACCCTATTTCTGTTCTGACCTATCACTATCCCATGTCTACCCTCGCTGTCGCCCGTGTCTACACAGAAAGCTTCAACAAGTCTCCCAAGGCTACTCTCGCTATCGTATGTCCGTTTGGTTGAAGGAAGACCGTCGCTGACTTTAGTTTCTCCTTGATAGGTTGGCGGTGGATTCAACGCTCTAGGAGATTTTGTTGCTCAATCGTATCAAAATACGGTGCGTCGAGATATAGTTCTTGTATTCCGTCTATCTCGCTAATATGTCGTCCATCTCAGTATGCGAGGAAGGACCACGAACCAAAGCCCCACTACGACTACGCCAGAACCCTACGGTTCTTCTGCTTTGGCTTCTGCATAAGTGCGTCGAATATATGGCTGTGCTATCGTTCGAATTCTTAAAATGTCACAAACAGGTCCACTTATTGGTAAATGGAACGTTTTCCTTGAACACCGGTTCCCACTCCGTGCTGTCTCCGCAGGAGGAAGAGTCAGCTTTAGGTCTCTGGGAAAGAGGGTTGCTGCAGACCAGTTGATAATGTACACTATGATTGCTCTTTATGGTGCCCACTTGTACTAACTGTATCCGCAGGGCACCCACAGGAGTACGCGTTCTTTCCCTCTTATTCAGGCATTCACTGAGCTTTCCGTCAGCTCGCTCTTTTCCTAGGCTCAATGGGGGTCATGGAGGGTCGAGATAAGACGCAAATACACCAGAAATACAACGACCTTTACGTCCCTGCATTGGTCACCAATTGGCAAGTATGGCCGATAGCCCAACTCATAAATTTTAGATTTATGCCTCTCCCATACCGTGTCCCATTCCAATCGACGTGCGGTGTGTTCTGGACGCTATACCTCTCCATTATCAATTCTCGGTATGTCGCACATTCCTCAAACTTCTTCAGAATTCTAATAACAGTTTTCAGGGAGGATAAAAAACAGGATAACGAAACAAAACTGCGTCAGACAGTTGGCCGGTGACATCAATCATTACTAGGACCAGCTCAGGGTCGTTCATCCGTGGCGTATAACACCATACTGTACATTCTGGAATCTTCGAGGGTAATCTTTTCCTTCATATACGGCAAGGAATAATCAATATGATACATACTTTTGCATATATCACACCCATCAACGTGTACCTAGAGGCTGCAATGTAAGAAAGATTAAGATGCACCATACTTGTGTTTGAAGAACGCAGGTGGTAAAGTAGCTAGAACATCTACCAACGGCCGCTCAACGACAATCAATTCTCCTTCTCCAACAAAATCTACTAGCAGTAAAGGTCTATACTGCGTAATCATTTTTACTTTGTGCTCCCAATGCGATGAATCAGCGGATGGTTCTTTTATACTTTCCCGACGGCGTTTGCGTGAGGAATTGACACTTTGACTGGTGTCGTCCAAAGGGATTTTGCATAACCAAGTCGCACCCCAGAAAACGACGAATCGGGAGGACGACTGCGAAACGACTGGTGCGAAAGCCACTCCGAGAAGAGCGTCGTGGATAGTCGTGAACCGTCGTGGGAGGTGGTTAGAGAGTTCGCGAGACCATGCAGGAAATTGGCGTGTCTCCACGTCGTATATCTGGAAGCTATTGTTGGGGAACGCTAAGAGTAGATGGCTGGGACGTGAGGGATCAAATGCGAGCGACTGGGCAGGAAGAGGGAATGAAGGTAGCGAGCAGTGATGCTACAGTGGCAATTAGCTCTAACACCATCGAAAAGGGTAAGCCTTTTGGTACATACCTGTAGCGTATCTAGATTGAAAACATGTGTTCTACATTTGTCATCAGACGTCGCTAACCACTGTCCGTCTGCACTGATAGCAATTCGCAATATGTTGGCATTTGTCTGTGTAGCAAGCGTATCATCCTCATCCTCAACCTTTGATACCGGTTCCTCGTCAGGTTCCGCCATCTCGACATCATTCGACGTAGTTTTAAGGTCCTTGAACGCTCTGGAACCTCTAGTACTCTGCCGGTGATGGCCAAACTTCCGCAGGACCGACGGTTTATCGTTTTTGTCGAGCTCAATGATTAAAACGTACGAGGACATAGCTGTGGTCATAACGAGTTTTGTTGAATCCGGGGTGAAGGCAAATGCTAAGCCTCCTCTCGATGCCGGTTCTGTCGGAATATGTGGCTGTATTACAGCCGGAAAGTTTCGTATTCTGCGAGGCTTCATGATTCCGTCAGCCTGGAACAGGATCAGTCACATTCTTCAATGACTCAAGAAAAACACCAACCTCGAGATTCAGCGCAAACAGCTTCATCTCGTACATGTCCGACACCACAAGCCACTGCCCATCGTCCGACAGTGCAGTCGCAACAAGATTAGTATGCACATCAAATTCCATCTCAAGGCACTTTTCCCAATCCGGTGCGTCAGGGTCAACCTCTTCTTCCGAACTCGCAGTTTTCAAAACTCTCCATATCGTGAGACTTGCATCCTGCATACACGAGACGAGTCGCGCGCGGCGTGCCACATGAACGGCGTAGTTGGACGACGGTCCCGGAGGGTAGGGTAAACGCCGATGGTACGAATCTTCAAAAACAACATCGACGCTGGTTGCCAGTGGGTTGACAACCCTGGATGTCGCCGTACTTGATGGAAGAGCAGCTGGTTTGACCACAACGGACATATCCAATCCGCCTGAGGCTAGTACGGGAGCGATATCAGAAGGGAAATGTCTTCTATGTGAAGGAGGCAAAGGCAAGTGTGGTGGCCAGATGCTGAGTGCACGGACATCGTGCGAGTGCATTCGTCGAGATGAAGATTGGACCCAACGACTCGAGGTTTTTAAAGTAGACTTTGCTTCCGAATTTGAAAAAGTCTTGACTTGAGAAAACTGTGTCGTCTTCTGATCAACGCCAGTCGAGTACACGACGTTGCCTTCCTGTGTAAAGTATGGGAACATTTCTGAACGGTAAAAAACAGAAACGTACAGGTCCGACTGCGAGACATAGCACATCAGCATTGTGCGCCTGAAAACTGTGTAATTGGGTACTCGTCCGTGAATCCCAAAATTTGACTATGCCCAAGGAGTCGCCAGAGACTATTGTTCCGTCACTATCTGATCATATGAGTCGTCGCAGAACCCTGTGCAACATGGACACGTACCCCAGAGCAGCCACTGCCCAGACCAATGTTCGCTCTCCTCTTATTTTATCGGTGCCCATACGATCTAGTACTCGACCTGTAGAAACATCCCATTTTCTCAAACTACTATCTGAGCAACCCGTCACTATCCACGAGTCCAACCAATTACCCTCATCGTCGGAATCTGAGTCGGCAGAGTCCTCTGGTTCTTGAGATACAGGTGGTCCCCAGGTGAGACTGAGTATTCGGCATTTTACACGATCAAAGCGACGATAATGTGTCAGCGTATCGTCTGATACAGAGACTAGACGAACAGTGCCATCTTCGCATCCTAGTGCTAGCATGGTTGATGTCGGGTTGGCTGCTACACACCAAATAGAACCGCCTTGTGAGTTGATAGTTCTCTAGAGCAATCGTGAATCATGGTGAGCGTGGAGGCGGGAATAACGAGGGACTTGCCCGTATGCATAGATGCTCCATGTTCCACTCTATTAAATCACTACCCCCTCCTGAGCTAAACAATCGTAAGTCGGATATTGTGGGTACGTCTTCATACTTCAACGTATCCGGATCCCTCAGGATGAAAACAAGTGAATCAACTTTTGATGGATATAAACCACTTATTGACTGGGAATTGTGAATACGGGAGCATTGGCAGAAGAAAATAGTGCAGCTCACCTTGGTCACTGTCCACCCTTGGTGTGATTGTAGGTCACGTTCTGAGCCTGTCCACTCGCACAAATCAATGTTCCCATTAGCATGTCCGACAGCTAGCGTCCCAAACTTTGGAAAGCTTCGACTCTGCTCCGCCGCAGACTTGGGTTTTTTTGTAGGAGGAAGTGGTATAGGTGGAAAGGCGAGAGCAGTGATGGCAGATGGATTATAGTCGACAAATCGACAACGATGAACAGCGACAGAGGTTTCTGGCATTTTTGAGGGTATCAGAACGAGTTTGACATGTGCCAGTAGGAGGAAAGTAGAATGCAGGTCCGACGCGACCCAAAATTTTTTGATCGCTCGTGACGTTACCATATTTGTTTCCTTCATCCTCAACCATGTCGTTCCTCAGCGGTCCAAGGTCCTCTTCAGGTGGTCTTAATAATGACAAGATTGAAATGGCCATAACTGAGTGGGTATTGTTCTAACTGTTCTTAGTTCCTATTCCTAACTTACTCCCCGTAGGCTCGACACCGTCACGGACTTTTTCAACCGCATGGTCTCGTCAGTAATCCGCGCTCGTCCGAAACGAGAGCTTTGCTCACTTCCCTTATAGGTCATGTCACAGCAAATGCATAAGCACACGATATTCGGACGGTGAATTGACGAAGGGAGAGATGGTCTGCATAGACCGGTGTGTTGCCAAGTATAACGAGGTGCAGAAAAAAGTCGGAGAGAAGATTCAGAGTCGTGGCCAAGCCGCGGCCGGGGGGGCTGGTGGGCTGATGGGTTGATGTTGTCGTTTTTTCGGACACATTTTAGACCATGCTTCACTCATTGCATGAAACCCATGACCATTCCGTTTTGCAAGTACTTTACAATAATACCACGTCCCCAGCGAAAGCGGCCAACGGACCCAAAACAATCTAGAGGTGCAATGCAACAGATGATATAGAGTAATCATACTTTGACGTTTGGGAAGCATTCGGCCATTGTTTTGTTATGTCTGTCCTGGCTGTGTTGTTCGAGAGCAGGTGCTCGTGTGGTCACCAGCTAGGTGCAAATGATGAGCATGCGTAACAGTGATGGTTGGAAAACTCACGAAAGACTGTTTACAAGTGGCACAGACAATGTTCTTCGCGGCTTCGTTGACCTTTCATCCCGCTGTAAGCAAATAACAGATACCTCATTCCTCGCGTGGTAAATTCACCTTGGCCTGACTCTTTGAACCCTTGGGAGCATTCTTGTCGGCATTGCGTTCCCTCTTTTGCTGTGCTTTTGCACCCTAAGATAGGCTGATGAGTAGCGTGTCAAAATCAACGCGATTGATGACCGTACGTTGCCCATGGTCGTGAAGAATGAAACCAAGGATGAGAGGCTGGTCGAGCCGGGATGTGGCTTTAAGGCAGGAGATGATTTACGTAAATACTCCGAGATATTGGAAAATCAATCCTGACTCAGACTCCTTGGACATATATTAGTTCCCCAGAAAATGCTTCTTGGATCAGTAAGCTTCAGACCTCTTCTCGTTCCTTGGCTTCGTCGTACCATGTCCTCTACTACAGAATCCGCTCGCGCAAATGTCGCTGAACTCGTCAACTTTGACATCCTTTCTTCAGCCACTGCTACTCTAGATAACAATGCAAAACGCAAGGAGGTCGCAAGGACATTCATCTGTAAGCCCCGCCCCGTATTCAACCTTTACTCTGTCTGAAAAGACTTAGCGGATACCGTAACTGGTAACTCGTCTCAGAATCGCCTCCCAATGTCTTATGAAATCCAATTCTAGTTCCAACCAAGGAAATGTACGCATATGCTACCTTGTCATCTCTTGGTGACGATGTCTATCATGATCCTACTACATTGTATGGGTCCCCCCTACTCTCGATCCTATCTCTTGATTGACCGTCTCCAATAGCGCCCTTGAAGCACACATTGCCAAGATAACAGGCAAAGAGGCAGGGCTCTTCATGCCCTCTGGGACGGCCTCTAATCAGATATCCGTGAGAGCATCGAGTCTGACTCCAGAACGCGCTGATAAAAAATGGACTGCAGATACGAACACATCTTAAACAACCACCTTATACGGTTCTCTGCGATCATAGGTCCCATATTTACAAGTGAGAGCATCGAGTCTGATTCTAGAACGCGCTGATTAGAGATAAATTGCAGATATGAAGTTGGTGGCTGCGGTTTTCATAGTGGTGCTGCTGTATCCCCTGTCATTCCATCAAATGGCGAGTACTCTGGATCACATTCCATGGCCGTTACTTACGCCATGAATAATAGGCCACCACCTCACTCTGGAAGACGTAAAAGCCCATATGGTTTATGGTCCAGACGTTCATTTGTAGGTTTGGCCTCGTGCGATGAACCTCATCTCACTGAGCGAGGTATTGCCAGCGCACCTACCGAGGTCATCGCCCTGGAGAACACCTTGAATGGGACAATCTTTCCTCAAGAGGAGATCACGGCCATCTCGGAGTTCGCCCGGTCTCAGGATGTCAAAATGCACCTGGACGGTGCACGAATTTGGCATGTTGCTGCCGAGACTGGTACACCCCTCGAAGAACTTTGTAAACCTTTTGACACAGTCAGCTTGTGCTTCAGCAAAGGTTTAGGTCAGTCAGGAGAGACGCAGCGCTCGCAGTACCTCATATTTGCCTATTTTTCACAGGTGCACCAGTCGGATCTTGTCTTGTTGGCCCCAAGGAATTCATTCAGAGGGCCCGGCGAATAAGAAAGATGTTTGGCGGTGGCATGCGCCAGACCGGTATCCTTGCGGGGTCTGCTGCTTATGCCTTGACGTACAATTTCCCCCAACTACCACGTGTCCATGCCCTCGCACGAAAATTAGAACAGGGCCTAGAGAAGATAGGCGTAGACATCACTAGTCGCGCAGAGACGTGCATGGTACACTTTTTCTCTCCGTTATCCGTTTGCGATACCGCGTACTCATAGATATGTTGTTAGGTTTTCTATGATGCCGCCAGCATCGGAACCACCTACGATGAGATTGCTGAACGTGGTCAGAAGCTTCCTGAACCTCTGCACCTGGGCGGCTCTCGCCTTGTTGTTCACATTCAGACTTCCGACGAGGCAGTCGACGATTTCCTCGCGCTGATCTCCGAAATCGCAAATGAGAAGAAAGCGGCCGGCTTTGTGAAATCCGAGCGCAAAGTCAATGGTACTGGGGATGTGTATGTGAGGCGTTCGCGTTAGAATGTAGAATCTAGATGTACATTGTATCGTGTAGTGTACTTTTTTTAAAAAAAAAAAAAAACAAAGAACTGCAAGATAGATTAACCTTTTCCAACATATTTCTGCTTCTCGTACTCTTTCCACAAGTCCTTGAACACAGATTTGTCTCCTGAATCCTGCAGAGCTACCATCAATGCATCCCGGTTATACTCGTTGATCATACTACAGAGGGAATAAAGCCCGGGCTGCAGGGCTTTCTTGACCGCAAGTGGTAAGACACAGAGGGAGTCATTGACGGCCTCGATATATGCCTTGACAACATATGCAGCATGCTTCGAGAATGGTTTTGCGAGAGACTCGGCCTTTTGGTTCTCAACAGCATAACCATGCACCTTGATGACAGTTTTGGTAGTGAGAGACTCCAAAAGTCGTGCAACTAACTTGGCTTCTTCCGGACCGAGTGGTTGGCGCACATTGATCCACATTGGGAGGCTGTCAGAAACGATCCCAGTCTGCTTTGCACCAAGATTAGGCCTTGGCGAGCGCATGGACATGATCAGGAGCTGTAGGACTGCTCCCATATGAGGAAGGGTCGGCAGGACAAGATCTCGCCGCAAACGGATGAGGGAAGTAGCGATGGATGATATGTTGCTGAAAAGTTCGACATTGGTCTCTCTGTCGTGTTCTTCACACCCACGCAGCGTCTTTGTGAGGAATAACCATATACCACTGACATCTACCAGTCGGAGAGCGGCTGGCTGTGGGTGGAAGCAAAATGAATCATCTACGTTTGGGAATGTGAATATGCAGCCTACCCGTTCGCGACACCGTTGAGCAAGGAAGCGTAGCGTATCCAACCTAACCAGCTGAGAGCCTCGACTGAACTCTTCATAGTTATTGAAAATGTTTATGCACGTTGTTGTAAAGTCTTGAGTGAGCTGCAAAGTGTCTAATATCGTGTAGACATTATTAAAGCCTGCCATTGAGACGAAAGTGGCACCTACTTCTCGGAGGATCACGCATCATCACTATAGCGAGGTGTATCATGCTATCCAGATTGCCGAGGGTTACTTCAGTCAAAGCAGTAGAGACAAGATGCAGAGCATGCTGGAAAGCTGCTATATCAAGATCTTTAAAAGCCGACGACAGCCCATTCTCTAGCTCTTTAAGGGTGGCTATGGTTCCTGCTGATTCCAGTGCCCTGTATCGTCTGTGGAAAATAATGTATGTCACCACGAGCAAGGTAGTGTGCTCAACGAGTTCGTTGCCAACGTGCCAGTACGATTCCTCGACGGCAACGCCGAAAACGGCCACGCTGGTCTCTTGCAATACATTCGGGGAGTCGAGGATACCATTGTGTACGGCCACAGCCGTAACTCTGCACATGGCACGACCAAAAAACGGCACGGTTGAATCTGTCGACAAAGCAAATTAGCAAGGTATTCAACGCAGCGGTAAGAATGCCCACCGGTCATGCCAAGCCAACGTCCAAAAATGAGTACATGCTTCCAAGTTGTCAAAAAGGAACGCTTCTCGACTATGAAATCATGGGAGAGGTCACCGCTGGCGTTGGTCAGTATAGGAAATAAAGAATGTCTCAGAACCATATACAGGCGCCGCATTTCCGCCAGAACGGTTTCCGGAATGCTATAGATACCCGTCATTTCTAGCATCATACTCCAACTCGAAAAGACTTACTTTTTTGCAACGTAATCCCTGTTCAGCGTACTGACCAGTCGATTCAAGATTTTCGCCTTCGGGTGAAGATAGGCATGCTGAAAGGCTGTGGCATAGTTTCGTATGAAAATCTCCAAACCGCGATTCGTACGTGAGCTCTTCAACAGCCCTCTAGAAACACTATGTCAGTAATCAAATCATTCTCAGAATGTCGTGAAGACCTGCATCATATACGTCTCCGCCAAGTCCAATGTTACCGTCATGAGCTCGTCAGAGACGGAAACGTTGGCTAGATGATCGAGTGCTTCAACATGACCCTGATATTAGAAACAGAAATCAGCCATTTTGATGGCAATGACCTGAGAACGTACACACCTTGGCTTCGTTAGGCCCAAGATCGATCAGTAAACGATTTCTCAAGGTCCTGACGGTGTAAAAAGCACGCTCTTTATCATATTCTGGGACACTCGGGAGTGAGGCCAAGGCATCATCGAATGTTGAGGTCCTTCCAATGAGCTCGGCCTTTAAATTACGATCAAAGTAGTCGACTGGCACGATGAGAAGAGCTTCGAACACTGAAACCAGACGTTTCTGGACGTAAACGTCTTGGACGTCTTTTTTCTGAGCCGAAGTTAGGAGGGAGGTGCTTTTGTCGATAGAGGCGAGGAAGACACCTAATGTATGGAGTGGTATTAGCAAAAGCCACCAGTATGCTTACGACGACTTACGTCGAATATTTGGAAGCTCCCAGAATTCAGCAGAAGCAAAACACTGAGAGACGATGATCGCAATCGCCTTTTTCTCTGGAGTAGATATACCACTTGCTTGAGCAAGGAGGAGGGACACAAACTCTTCCAGTTGCACATCTGAAGCTCGTGCACTGCAGACATTCGTTAACAGTACTTGCTTAACTATCATGGACTTCACTCACTCTATGACAGCAAGCCATCTCTGCGTCAGCATATGCAACAATGCCACACATTCGATACCTGGGGGGCCCAATTCCAAGAATTTCAGCACCGGTGCAAGGAGATCGTCGAAATCGAACGAAATCGACGTGACAGATTGTCTGAGGAGGTTGCGGAGCTACGACAGTTATCAGTGAAGATTCTCTTCGAAAAGTGGGCTGTTTATTCACCAGTTCTAATCTCAATTCTGGCAGAAGCTGATCATTCCGAGTGCTCAACAGCTCAAGCATCTTTTCCGGAGGCTGCTGGTTATCTACTGGTTCCATCCCCTTTTGCAACTTCAGGGCATACTGCAGTTGCAGAATCGTAACGACAACAATTTCACCGCACCAGATATTGTCTTCGCTCGAAAGCTTCCGGATGCTTTTAAGAGTCTTTGATAACGCTGTCGAGAGCGTCGACGACGAGAATTTGTGTAATAGAGAGTATAACTCCTCCCTGGACTGCTGGGGTATGGTGCGTATCGGGAGGGAGGAAAGGACGATTACTGTTATACGTCCAGAGAGGGAAATATGCGTCGCCAGTATTTCGGGGGATAGTGCTTGGTCATCGTTCTCTTCAAGTTTCCGTCGCTTCTTCTCGTGACGTTCAGAACACTGTGAGTTATAATACTTAATCCAAATGTCACTGATGAAGTCGGTTAGGTACCGTGCTGTATCCAGGGTATGCGTCCAAGTCAAGAAAGCGCGAACTTGCTTGGAAAGCAGGTCCAGGTGGGAGGGATGGAAGATGATACTTTGCATTGCAGTTTCATGAATGTCCGACGATAATTCCCGAGATGTGGTAGAAACCAAGAGTGCTCTGACGTATTCGTGTATGGTGCGTGTTTTGACATGATAATCTAATATCAACTCCAAGAATGGGATAGCCAGAACTTGTTTTGCGGGTATCTAATACACGATTATTTATATTAATAGGAGTAGTCGTAGGAGAACCAGTAGTGTGACGTACGAGCAGTAGTTGAAACAGTATATCTGAGAGATGTGAGCCGATGAATCGGTAATCTATTCGAACCATGACCGAAAGGCAACGAAGGATGGGTGGTGCTAAATTTGAATGCAGCTCGGCCAATGCGCAGGCGATCATTTCTTCAAAGGTTGCATCGATTTGAGATCTGTTGTCTCCAAGAAGGTTTTCTTGGTTCACAACCTCCAAGAGAGATTCGTTACACGTCCAAAAGGCTTCTCTATCCTTGATTCCGCGTAAGATGGCTTGAAACGAGATGAAGAGGTGCAAAGCTGCCGACCGGAACCCTTCCGCCGGGTCTCCGGTGAACAGCGTTCCACGGTGTTTTCGGGATGTTTGGACGTATGTGCCATACAGTAGCGGGAGGGCGGGGATGGTGTGCTCTGGAGAAATACTCTTCAGTCTATCCACGAGTAATTGTTCCGACTTGGAGTCCCGGAGGACGTCCAAGTTGAACAAACACTCGAGACCCGTGGCCTGGATCGTGCGGTACAAGTCTAAATTATTTGCACGGGTAATGACTTGAAGCCAGTCGACTAGACGCTCGTCGAGGAAGCTCATGTATATCTGGTCACGTACAACTCGTTTAGCGTGTCCAAGGCAACGGGTGATATCAATGTACCTTTCTTCTTAATGTAGACATAGACAGCGCCCGTTTGAATGAGGCTGAAACGACCATGCCGATTACAGCTAAGTCCTTGCTTGGGTCGCCAATAGTCAAGTAGGCGGTAAACACTGCAAAGCACTCGAGCAGATGTTCGATAGTGAATCTCTGCACGGACAGCGGCCATAAGAGTTGTATGCATTTGCTGACGACGGGTGCTGTTTGGGAAGGATCGTATCTGGGGAGAGACTTGAAATAGGTGACGATAATTGGGGCTATGGAGATCCGGTTGAGAAGAGGACCCAGCCATGAATCCGAGTCGGTCGAGGACGATATAACATCGAATAGAAGCGTCCAATACCGACAGTCAAACAAAGACTCGACTACACTGAACAAGAGGTCAGCTTTTGCTTTTTTTTCAAAAACAAGAAATGTATCCCCGACCTTGCACCCTTTGCAAAACGCGTCAAGATCCAATCTGCTATAGCTTGCCCTTTTCTTGGAGCATAAAAGGACTTGTCATCCCATGCTGCACGAGCTATGTCTACCTTGTTGACATCTTGGTTCGGATTCTTGAGAGCGCGGATGAAAGCCTGGGCGGATTGCATGGGCTTGTGGGGTGTGCGCAAGCCGTGACGAAATGGAGTGTGAGAAAAAAATAAATGGAGGACGAGGAGTTGAGACCGAGTGAGACGGGTTGTCTGTTTTCATTTTCGTTTCTGTCTTGCTCCTATACTGTATCGTCAGCTTTTTATACTTGAAGGGTCGTCTGCATTCTTGACTTTGTGCGACGACCACGACATTGATACCATTTTGTGTCAATACCCCCCGGTCTATTATCTTCATACCCTCCTTCGCGCCCCTCGCCTCTCTGATTCACCTCCTGCTATCTTCTCAGCCTCTCCCTCATGGCCCTCGACATATACAGCACAAGCTTCACTTATCCACGCAGGTCGCGACATACTTCTCCTTCGTCTTCTTTCGATTTCGTCGGCCCCAACGAGCTCAGGTCTTCCGCCAACGATCCCTCCTATCCTACCCAGCTGAATAATGGCGTTCTTTCACAAGACGATTCCACTCCTCCAGAGAGCGAGCAAGTTGCAAAGCTCACAATGATGGCCATGTCTCTTCATGGCTGTCATATTTCATCTTTCCTTTCCGACCAGGGTTGGAACTTTCATATCACCGGTGCCTACCAGCAAGTCATGGCTGCTCGCGGCATGATTTTAAAGGAGTGTCCAGTCCAGGTAAGTCGCTGTAGAGTTTTACTTTTGACTGACAGTGTTGGCTGACGTATATCAAGCATCGCTCTGCTATTAAAGTTACGCGTTCAGAGATTCTCGACTCTCCTTCGTCAAAACCAGTTCTCAAAGCTGAAGTTCGCCGTCGACTTGACGACATTGCTTCTCAGACGTTGGCTCACATTGCGGTCGTCAATAGCCCACATTCCCTTTCAAATCGAACGCCGCCCGACGGAATCAGCAGTAGCGCTGGTTGGTCAGGTCTCGAGACTGAGCGGATATGCGAACTGGTCATCACTGGGCCAGGTGATTCTGTAGATTTGGCTCGAGTCCGGCTGCTGGTCATGCTGGATGAGCTCGTGAGTCTTCCTCGAAATTTCAAATGTTTCAGTCTCGCTAACAGCTCTATTTTAGAGCGGGCTTCATTCCGAAATGTGTGAAATTGACTACAAACTGCATACTATCATTGCTGGAAGAAAGCGCAGTCTCTTGCAGTCAATTCAAGAAGATACTGCCACCAATATCTACCTCCCTTCTCCTGTTCAGGGTCTCGTGGGACCCGACGTCCTCGCTTCTCCGAATTCAATCTCAAGGAACAACGGAGCTATCTGGATTACAGGTGAATTCTTCGGAGTACAACGAGCGAGAGACATGTTGTATCAGGCCTCCGCGAATAAGGTGTGTCTTAAAATAGGTCCTTCGGTCATAGAAACTCACATTTTGGTTAAAGAGCAAGTCTGTTATGTCAAGAGATACCGCCATCTTACCGCGCAAGCTCGATTGGATGGTTACAGACCGCCCCGATGACCTGAAGACCATCATGAATGACAATGCGACTTTCATTCAATTCCCACCCCTAGGAAGTTCTACAAGTTTAATTACTGTTTATGGTGACCATCGTGTCAACATTCAGCGGACTATTCGTTCCATCATGCAACTAGTAAGTCGAACATCATCAGTCATCACGCACTCGAGATCCTCACATATTTTCAGGCCTGTCATTATTACGTCGGATCGTTTTGGCTGCTTCCAGTTCAATTCAACGCATTGCTCCCCCCGGCCACCCTCAATGTCTCCCAAGTTTCTACGCTCATCAAGCAAATTTCCATAGCTACTGGTGCAGAGGTAGTATTCAAGAGCATGTGCTTCGAGCTTCACGGACTGGAGCATGAAGTTCGGGCTGCCGTCAGCATGATCATGGAACTTGATATCATCAAGGTATGCATAATGGCGTGCTTCCAGTATTTCGATCCACTGATTCTCGGAATCTTCTCTTCGCAGGCTTTCCATCATGAGATTCGGTTCCAGATTGAGCTATCCAATGAACATCGCGAGTTCATCAGCGGGAAGAAAAACGGCAAAATCAACAAGATTATGCAGACGACTAACGTCAAAATTAAATTTGAGACTTTCAATGATCACAATTTCCTCATCGACATCGCTGGTCCAGATAGCTCAGTCTTGCACGGCCTAACGTTATTGCAAGAAGAGTTACCCGCCGAAATATCCTTCCATGTCCCAGAGGCGTACCACAAGCGTATCATCGGTGTAGGGGGCAGAAGTATTCAACGGATAATGAAGAAGTATGGGGTGTACGTCAAATTTTCTAATGCGGAGGAATTCGCCGCATTGGGAGGTTATAATGACAATGACGACAACGTCATTGCCCGGACCCCGGCGAAAAATGCTATGAATCTTGAAAATCTCAAGCAGTCGGTCATGGAATTAGTCAATCCCAAGGTACGAGCTTTTGTCGCTAAAGCTAGTACTGGTCTGAATGAACCGCAGGACAAGGACTTTGTCAATGAAACTGTTTCCATACCTCGACGTTACCACCGCACTTTACTTGGGGAGAAGAGTATCTTCATTCATGACATCGAAACGAAGACCAACTCCAGTGTACGGTTCCCGGACAAAGAGACGGCCTCTGATGTCGTTACTATCTACGGTCCCGAAAGCCAGGTGCAAATTGCAGCTGCCATGCTTCTTGTACGTATCCTAATCTGTTTCTGGGGCATTCGCTGACATCGAGTACTCTAGGATCATGTCCCCTTTGAGGCAGACATGGCCGTACCCCGAACCGGGAACACCGAAATCACCCGAGTGTGCGCATCTGGGGACTTTGCTAGTCTTGTTGAACGTGTTAAACGCGAATTGCAAGTGTCCATTTCACCTAACTTCCACACGCCTCCTCTCAACAATGGTGCTGCGGGCACTGACATCCTAAATGACTACTCGTTCAAGTTCCGCTGCCAACGTAGTAACAGTGACTTCCTAATCACTGCTCGTGAAATGCTCGAACAATTCCTAATCAATCACAACATCCGTGTTTTCCCCTCCCCTACATCTCACACTCATAAGCGTGGTGATTCATTCGCGGAGGCCTTCCCTCATTTTGATAGCAAACTACTCTCAACTGCCAAGACGCATCACGGTGAGTCGTGCTGAAATACTCAGCTGTATGATCTTATCTAATTCAGCTGGATTCACAGAATCTGCCGACTTTGGTCGTCCAGTACACGATCCTGATCGCAGATTACGATTGGCTAGCTCTTCTCCGGATGTCAAGGCTCTCTTCAACGCGCCGGCGTACATCTACAACTTGGACGAGCATGATGATGCCGCATCTTTTGTCACTGGAACGTCTGAATACTGGTCACCATTGCCTCCTATCGTGAGTTTGATCTTCTATCTTGTATTTCTTCGTACTCATAAAAAATCTAGGGCTCGAGTGTTCCGGCTCGTACGAGACATGTGGAAGACGCTGTAAAACGTGGCTCCGACTCCTTACTGGAAGCGAAGCTGAAGGAGCAGATCAGCAAGCCGAGGTCGTTAGGGAACCGTGCGCAATCGTTAGATTTGACCTACTCACTTTCGAAAATCACCGAATCATCTTCGGGTCTCGCAATGCCTGACTCACCTGTGGAGTCCGTTGGCGAGAACGGTGGCAATTCTAGCCCTACTTCTGCAACCGCACCCTCGTTCCCGAGCGTGTACGGATCTCGACCAGCAGTGATTGGTTCCTCTGCTCAGAGATCCGCAAGGGTCCTCGACGACGAGGCTACTGACGATGTTGTGCGGGTAATGCACAATCTTGGATTGTAGTCACACCAAAATTTCTTCTTGAACACATCATTTCTATGGACAGTGTCCGCAAAAGTTTCACCGTCTACCACAGAATATTGCAACTCGTTACTACTTTCATCTTGTTTTTCAGCATTGCCATCTTACTCCCCCAACTCTCTCTGTCTTGTTTATGACATCGAAGAGGCGTTTGTAATTAGGATTCAAACTATTTAGCATGGTCTCAATACTTTCGTCTACTGTGTACCAGTGTCGGCTGCCAAAAGCTATCCTTAAAGTCTCAATAATAGAAACTGTATTGTCCATCTGCGGGATCGACACTAAGTGATGTGAATGGTATAGCTAGACTAGACATTCCAAAGTTCTATCTTTACGTCGCTTTATTATGTAAGGATCCAAGGTACTTCGTAAATGACGAAATCGTAAAATTCCTGTTCCATCAATGTCTGATACTCTCCGGCGAATTCTTCTGTTTCTCCAGACTTTGCCTTTGCCCCTTTCGAGCCAGAGCGTAAATAGGAGAAATGAGACTGCAGAAGACTAAATATCTTCTTTGTTGACTTGGGATCAGGCTACGGGAATGATCAGCAATGAAAACCGCCATGAAGCCATGGACAACTCTGACCTTGATGGCAACACCCACGTAATTCGCAGGCAGGCCGTAACGAAGGACGCTCTCGACGAAAAGTCTGATAATCTTTAGATGGACAAGGACTTGTAGAGACTCGGAGAAGTTCGTTCGTGATAAATGTAGCAGTTCCGTCTATATGCAAATGTCATTACGGATTGACATGTAAAATAGAAAGAGTGCTTGCCCAGAGCTCCTTCTCTGTCGTATCAGCAGTTTCAAGTTCTTGCGACTGTTTGGCAATCTCTTCTTCCGAGTATACGAAGTCGCGTAAAATGAACCTTGGGGACACATCAGCCATAATCGTGGGAGGCTTTCTCAACCTCACTTGTTCTCTCGACACTGCTGAGCAAATTCATCGTGTACACGGCGGAAGATGACAGCACTGAATAAAGAGTACTCGTCATCTGAAGTGATCAAACTAGATTGGTGGTCAGTATAATAATCGCGGAAGGACATGTTGTATTACCGTGAAGATCTTGGGACCACCATTGACGCCAGACGCTCGTATTTTGTGTTCCATAGTTTGACCGCGCTCCTGAGGAGGGATAATTAGCGTGCTAAACGCACAGAGGTAATCGAACATACTTGGGCACTGCGACTAACACCGTTTCTAAATACTCCGAGTCTTGAACGAAGTCGTCCTTGGACACGAGGTCCACCAGAGAGCGCACGGATAGATTACCACTATGGATTAAAGATCAGATCCAAGAAGGATGGTGCACACTACGAAATTCACATACGTCTTCTTTCGCTGCATTTGAACCAGCGAGCCCTTGACGAGATTGTAATTGGTAAGCTTTGATTTCATGGCATTATCTATTGAAGCCATTTCCTGTTAAACGGTTAGATGTGATATGGTGATATGAACTTAGGAGTGACCTTGTTCAAAGTGTCCACCATCTCCTTCAAGCTTTTCTGCACACCATATCGCCCTTCGTTCCATTTCCAATTGCGTAAAATATGATCATCCACGCTTCTTTCATTGACCAGGATGTGTTGAGATAATTTAGAAGGGTCGTTATTGAGGAGATTGCGTAAAGTGTCGACGATCTTGGCGACAGTATTGGTGAAATAAGTATC
The DNA here is from genome assembly GCA_001466705.2 of Moniliophthora roreri. Lineage (NCBI taxonomy): Eukaryota > Fungi > Basidiomycota > Agaricomycetes > Agaricales > Marasmiaceae > Moniliophthora > Moniliophthora roreri. The sequence continues at coordinate 1,732,190 of LATX02000001.1, read as the reverse complement.
TTGCTTGGGTAGTTCCTCAGAAAGAGATATCAAGGAATCGAGAGTTCCTGTCTGGAGATATGACGGTGAGTTCAGCAGCACACTATCGGCTTGTACGGCGTTGTGACCTTGAATGATGGAATCGGGAGTTCACCGAGGGAATTAGGAGAGAAAGACCTGGATTGTTGAGATAACTTGGAAGAAAGTTCCTGGGAAAGACCCTCTGAATCGCCATTGAGAGGGACTGAGATGAGCCATGTACTCTGGTCTGAGGGCATCGAAAGTCGTGGTCGTCGCTGACAATGAGCGCCTGTGTTTATGAGTGTTGTTCAAACTTCAGATACTAACCAAAATGTTCCTTCGTCGATCACTCCATTTGGGTCTCTCTCGCCTTGCAATGCAACCTTATTCTACCTCATCTGGCGCTCCATATCTCCTCGCGCCCCGGGAACTTCAAGATCTACTCCAAGCCAAGAAAGATATAGCTGTACTGGATGCGACCTGGTTTATGCCAAACTCGCCACGCAATGCCCGTGAAGAGTATATAAACAAGCATTTGCCTAGCGCTCAGTTCCTCGATTTAGATGAGGTAGAGCCGTTCAGACATTGTCATTACTACTACTTTGGCTTACAAAAACGGCTGCAGGTTGCCAGTTCTCATGAGCTGGGCCTGAAGCACATGTTGCCCAGCGAAGACGTGTTTGCCAGAGCATGCGGTACGAGTTACCTGAAGAGCGCGTCCTTGCTTTGACACTCATATTCGCTCAGAGAACTTTGGTATCAATTCTCGAACACACGTCGTAATGTGGGTGAAATGTCTTCATCTTCGTTCGTTTAAACTTAAGGAATGCACGCACCGCCGCTAGTTACGACACGCACGGAGTATTCTCGTCCCCTCGCGCCCTCTACATGTTCCGAAGCTTTGGCCACACCGAGTCAAGTATCATCAATGGGGGATTACCTCGATGGGTGTCCGAGGGTCTCCCGACTGAAAGTGGTTCGGCAGAACCACCTCGAAAAGCGGATTACCCCAAACCTTCCTTTGACGAACTCGCTGTCCGCAGTAAGAACCGTACAATCTCCCGTGCAGGAACATATGTTGACGGTGCTTCACGAAGGTTATGAGCAGATGGTAAACAATTCTTTTGGAGACATCATGTCGCCACAAACAGAGCTAGTTCTTGACGCGAGGTCTCGTGGACGGTGCGATATTGCCTACATATACAATCTTTTTAATTTTCTCATTGACAATCTTGACAGATATCTTGGTTCCGAACCGGAACCGCGTCCAGGTTTATCGTCTGGACACATTCCCAATTCATTTTCACTGCCATTCACCCTGTTCTTGCAGTCACACGAGACCCCAGATTCATCTTTTACGACCTTCAAACCGGCTCCCGAGGTTCTCAAGGCCCTGGAAGAATCCATTGGTCCTAAAAACGCGCAGTCTGTTGTCAATGGTGAAAAAGGTGTGATCACCAGCTGCGGAAGTGGCATGACAGCAGGTTAGCATCTACTATAACGTACGCCTAGCGGCAGATATTCACTAACTCTGCTTAGGAATTTTATGGCTTGGCCTGAAACTTTTGGGCAGTCGAAAGGTCAGCTTGTATGACGAGGTGAATTGGTCTGTCTTATTATCGGCCCATCTTTAATGCCTTGCTAGTCCTGGACAGGTTATGCTATGCGACCAGAAAGCAAAATCGACAAGGAGTAAGCTGATTCAAGGTATGATATATCTCTACCGCAGCCATCATCATCATTGTTCATCATCACCGCAGCCTAACCAACGACATTCGAAATGGGTATGATTATTAACAGTGGGTATGTTTATCACAATCACATCGATGTGATATTAATCTCTCTTTTCAAGCTGTATAATAAACTGGATTTTGGGTTCGTAACCTCTGTGATCAAGGTCTCGTATGCCAACAATCTCGCAAAACTTGCTCCATGAACGGTGGTCTATCACTGCCTTGAGGTAGTTCACCGATGGCTTGAGCAGCTATGGACGGTCAACCAACGTCTTCACGAGAGAGACGAATGTACGTACGACGTCCGTGATACTGCACTTCGATTCGGTGCAGCTTCTCCCTCCGATATATGGTCAATTTCCACCTTGAAGATACTTAATCAGGGCGGGAATTCCAGCAAAGAACATGAACATACCCTTCCAGAACGAGGACGTTATACCCTTGCTTGGACGCCTCCTGAAGGAGCTGCTTCCTCGCAAATTCCATTGCTTCCTTTGTCACTTTGTGTATTTGAGAGCGCCTTACGTCGAAGACGTATGTCCGACTGATGTCGCGCTGGCTAACCTTAGCTATGTCCAGCTCTATTATCGATGTGTCAGGGTTCAAATGAAAATCGGACCCGACCTCGTACCTTCCAACTCTTCTTCATGGTACACGGACACGGGCTCCACGCTTCTCATCCCAACAACCTCCCATGGAGTATCCTTTGGTCGAAGCTTGAACATAGCAATATGGGTGGAATCAGGTCGAAGACAAGGACGAAGTACGTCGATGACTTGCGGAATATATGTGTGCGGAAGGCAAAAACGTTGACTCCTATCTGTTAGGGCGCTCTATTATATAAATGCCTCCGCTGGTAATTCACCCTGCCTACTGCGGATTCGATCAGCTTTTTGAAGTGTTTCAAATCATTGAAAGCTGTAGATTCGAAGCCGGAGGTGTCACCCTGTTGTTGATCAAGTAGAGGCGAGAGCGCAGCCTTCACCAACCCCGCAGTTGATACTCGGTGAAGCGGCTGCGTTCAATTGCGCACACGGGGGAAGATCGTTATCAAGTTCAGGGTGAGTCAAATCGCCGTCCCCCAGCAATATTACTTTCTTCTTCACTCTCTTCCGGGTGGAATGAAAGACTACGATACACACTCTGTATTTGGATATATTCTCGTGACATGAACACTAACCCGTTACCCCTTCGCCATCAACTTGTATAAACACGTAGGCATAACTGCGATCAACGTTTACTAGACCACGGTCAAGAATACTCCAGCTAGTACCGTGATAAACGCAATGATTGGGAAGGTGCATGTCATCGCTGCTCCATTCGAGGCTGCTGGACTGCTACCGCTTCCGGTATTTCCGGCACTGGCTTGAAGTGAAGCCGTGTTACAACCAGATGGTATAGCGTTGGTAGTTGAGTTGGTTAGGGTAACGTCTGCACACTGAATAACATGTGATTTTCAGGAACTCGGATGTCGGATACCATAGCGAGGTGTCCTACCTGGAACAAATTGCCGTCACCTCCTGAAAATAAGATCTGGAATGTGACATTCCGGCCCTCAGTGAAGGTCCCATTGGAGGCGGATAAGTCGAGGGGCATGCAGAATGTGCCTTCGCCACTATTCTGCATAAACGGCGTGACTTGCTCGAAGTCTTGGAAGGTTTTAGGATCAGAACTGTTAGACACGAAGAGGGCCACTATTGAAATCCTATTAGCTGAGTACGTGTGGTCGCAGTGGTATTCACCTGTCCACGAAGGGTGTTCTGACTCCAAGGAAATGTAACTACTTTTCAAGGAAACCTGAGTTCTGTTCTCATTTGGCGTCGTGTACCCATCTACGTACATGTAAGAATTGAGCTCGAATGAAGAAAGAGAGCGCATATTCGCATACCACAGAATTTCGGTTCGTCCTTTTCGACAAAAGGTCCTCGGGGAGGAGGAAATTGTGTCCTAAAATGGGCATTGACCAACACGACAAAAATAGAGAAGAAATAGAGGGAGGAGAGCATGCGCAACATAATGAGACGTCAGAGGATGAGTTAGTCCTTCGAATTCCAACTATTATACGGCTGAAACTAGTACAAAAAGTTTTTCATCGTTGGGAAGTCCTCTCACATCCGATCAGCTAAAAATAGCGATCGTACGAGACGGTCCATGGCGTTTCAAACTCATCCCGGCAGATCGATGGTAGTTATGCTAGTCTAAGTCTTGTTGTCCTGATTTCTGAGGTGGCTATCATAGGGCGACTGGGCCGAGGAAGAACGTCTCATGCCATCATGCATCATGCCTTCGATCAGCGGTTCGTAAAAGTTTGAACAATTTTCTTTGTCGTCCTCTGGAGGCAGCAATTGCGATTCTTTCAGAATGAGACGTCGATCTACATTCGAGAACACACGCCCTTCGTACGACCTCTGAGGTAGTACCAACACAATACAGTGTAGTTTTGCGGAAGTTGGCGGGACTCCCGGACAAGACATACTTCGGTGCTCTAAACCTTCAATATAAGTACACACTGAATAAGGATGAATACTAAAGGCATGCCAGAAAGGCGTGAGGAGCATAAATAAAGGAAGGATTCTGCACCCACTGTGCTAAAATGCCAACAACCATCCTAGTCTAAGTTGTGCCAGATTTATGCTGAATTCCACAAGTGATAAGGGCGCAAATATCATGTATTATCAAGACCAACTGGTCCACAAGAGATATTTCCATCAATAAAGTATCAAGAATGGTCCCGGACCCCCCAAAATACTGTTCGTTAGAGTAGAGCAGCGACAACTCCGCCCAAACCAAGCAATAACGACGCAAAAGCGGGACCCTGTAACGAGAGGGCTGCTCCTGTTTGCGAGGGGGCATTGCCGGATGTCGTACCATTACCGCTATTGTGGCCAGACTCTGTCTGGTTACTGCAAGTCTGACCAGAGGTGATATTGGTGGTGGTTCTCAAAGTCAAGTCGGCACATTGATAGAGGTTCCCGTCGCCACCGGTAAAGACGATCTATCAATAATCGTTAGCCAGGCATGTCGAAATCAAAGGACAATCGACCAACCTGGATGGTAACGTTGGAACCATCTTGCAAGCCAGAAATTCCACTTTGGCTCAGATCAAGAGGTATACAGAATGTGCCAGCGTTGGGCTCCGAGCTGTAATAACGAGCAAATTGTTGTTGACCGCTGACGTTGAAGTCCCCAAAGTTCGAAGGGTTTTCAACTGTCGACAAGAGGACACCAGCTGCAAGTGGATATGATTAGTGGTAGAAACTTTTAATTTAGTGACGGCATATGCACCGGTCCAACTGGGGTGACCACTCCTAATGGTGAAGAAACCACCCGTCAGCGGAAACTCGCTTCGGTTGCTGACTGCGTTGGTGTATCCGCCTGATGAATGAGTGCATGATGAGCTTCCGTTCAAAGCAATCAAACGCGATACATACCACAGAACTCAGGCTCCTTATCTGCAACAAATAGCCCACGAGGTTCGGGGAACAAGAGACGGAAGTGAGCCTGCGCTACGCTGGCAAAAGATGCAAAGGTAAGAGCAGCAGCAGCAAAACGCATCGTGAGAGATGTTCGAGTTGAGCGAGTGGATCGAGTGGACGATGCCCCGTTGTCTTGCTTGGATCGTTGTTCGTGATTTTAAAGCAGAGGGGATAAAAATTTTTTCGCACCGTGGCGGATCCGGATTTGCATCTTGGCAGGAACTATATCGGCGGTCACGGTACATGTCAGCGAGTCAGATTCATTCTCGAAATTTAGATAAAAGTACAAGAATCGTCAATGCAACACTCCGTGTCCACCTACGCTGCCCATCCTACCGAATAATATCTCTCCAATACCTAATCCTAGAATAATTGACAGAATGTATGCCACTTGGAAGGTCCTGGGATATATACGTTAGCCGAATAGAAGTTTTTACACAATGGTGACAAGAATACTCACATTACTGCTAACATGAGGATGTAACCGAGCAGAGCCTGAATGGCATACAGGAATCCACGAGAAATATCATGTGCAGGTATGAAGGGTGCAATCGTACGTGTCGCAGGCACACTCTGCGATATCTTTACGGGGACAACTGATTCCTCTGTGGAATCATCACAACATTTCTCGGATTCAGGTTTGGCCGAGGATTCCTTCTTGTCATTCTTTGCTTGGGAATCTGATAAGACGCTTTTTAAGGTTCATATCAGTCGCCTGAGTCTGGTTCGGGAACGTGTAATCGGTACCGTTGACGCCAGTGCGCCTCCAAAACTGCTCTGAACCCGGAGAGCCAGCGTTCGAGGAGACAAATGACGAACAGACTGATACATGCTCCTGCGATTGCGCCTGAACTCTTGGGTTGCCAGGATTTGAAGAGTAAGGTATCGTTTGAGCCGCCAATGTGGAGCCATGGAATCATCATCGACATCATGGAGACCCCTCCTCCAGAGGTACCCATATCCATTCCATCCATATCGTGGTCCATATTGCTGGGTGTGGTGAGGGTAGGTGGTGGGAAAAGGTCTGAGGTCTGAGGCTATGATTTGAGCTACATAGTCGACTTGGAAAGGGTGTGAGAGGATTGATGCCTAAAGAGGGGTGTGAGGTCCTCGGGACTTTGTATCACACTGGACTTGTGGACTGCCAACAAGTCACCCGCCCCGAAGAATGCCGAATGGAATTATCCTTCTTGTTCACATATACGTGGAGTATTGTCCAGAACTCGTGGTTTTTGATTTGTCAATGGTGATCATCTTTGTCCTCAACCACCACCAACATCCGTATTTACCATGTTTCGTGCTTCCTTGGCAAGATCTTCCCAGCTCATGGCTCGGTCGGCCACCCAGCTGCCTCGTCTGGTCAGCCCTCATATACGTTTCCAATCTACACATACACCAGGAGGCTCTCAGGTTTCCGACGGACAAGCAAAGGATCGCACTTATCAGAAACTTTTTGAGCAGGACTGGAATGCCCCGGTGATCACATATGAGCAATTGAAGCCAAAGACGGAAAGTCCGAGCCCAGTGAGCAGCTAATACTCTATCTCGCCGTTCGATTTCTGAACTTTGTTATAGGACGCGTTTCTGATCGACGTACGGGAACCAGACGAAGTCATCCAAGGAATGATTCCTTCTGCTGTCAACCTACCACTCTCAGTCCTTGCAGAATCCTTTCAGTCGACTTCCGAGGTCTTTGAAGCGAAACACGGTTTCCCGAAACCAGACTACGGCCAAGAGCTTACCTTCTACTGCCGGAGTGGCAAAAGAAGCTCAACAGCGAGCGATATCGCATACCGTCAGGGCTATAAGAGGTGGAGTATTCCGTTGTATGCAAATCCGTCATCGTTTCTCAAACGTATCTTGCAGCATTCTCAATTATAAGGGTTCATGGCTAGAGTGGATAGAGAAGGAGGGTAATAAATAAAATGGACTAGATTTCTGTAGCTTTTCTGAGTGCTTTGAGATACCATAACTGAGTATGTACCAGAGTGAGAGAAATTAGCCTGCCCTTCAGTCGCGTCGGATCGCAACGCGCTTGCGTGATTTGCAGACGTAACTCTCGTACTTTCATGTCCTCTCTTGCAAGATCCCGTATTCTACCCCGCCTCCCAATCATTGCACGGCAGCATATAAGGTCCTTCCGTTCCATACCTAGGAATGTGTTCCCGAGGCGTTGTATTCACCCGCAAAGACGTGGCTTCGCGACACCACCTCCTCAAATTAATGTCAGGTTCGCTGCGTTACTGGCCTTGCGAATCGGACACCTGAAATAACTTCACTACTCGGGACGACAGTGATCTTTCGGTTGCAGAATACCACCGGCTTTCCGACGAAGCTATGGACTCATTGGTGGAGGATTTGGAGGTATTGCTGGATGAAGCCGGGAATTCGAATTATGAAGTTGAATACCATGTACGCGTCAACCTTTTCTTGTCCCAGGAGCACTTAATCTGATGCCTTCATAGAGTGGAGTCTTGACACTAAAATTGGGTGACGAAGGCACGTACGTAATCAACAAGCAGCCTCCGAACAAGCAGATATGGCTTTCTTCACCTGTCAGGCATGTTCCGTTCCACTCGATTATGTTGAAACGTACATGACTGACATTACGTATTAAGCGGGCCAAAACGATACGACTATACTCAAGAAACGGACTCATGGATCTATTTGAGAGACAAACGAACGATTGGCGAGCTCTTGACCGAGGAATTGAGCAAGGCATTCCAAAAGCCAGTACAACTGAGCATTTCCTAGGCTGCTTTTCGAGGCTTCGTGTATAGTACATCTATGTCATCTGAATAATGATACCGTCTAAAAGAGTGATGAACAAGACCACCAGTAACGAGGATAAGTCATGTCGATGCCAATAAAAATACATGTGCTGCAGGGATACGTGGACGGGGAAAGAGAAACTACGGGCTTGGCAGTGAGTAGGATCGAGACTAGGCTCAATGAAGCAATGAACTTACAGAATCGTTCAAATCACCGTTCATTGTCACCCAATTCACGGCGTCTCGAAAGGAACAGGGAACCCAGCATCCTGTATACAGATGCAGATGAATGGAGACCGGTCAAGGACAGACCGCCTATACGAACCTGTTTGTGTCCTCATATCGATCTCTCACCAGTTGTGTTTCATCATTATGTTCCGCGCGCTCTGCATGCGTCGAGTGATCAACTCCCGCTTCCATGCTGGTAGGAGAACGCATATGATTGAGATCACGTGTAGAATTTGCTTGCCACTGCGACGAGGGATGAGTTGGAGCTGACTGAGGATAGGGAAGAGGTCGAGGGCAATCTGCTTTCGGTGTTCCTGCCTGGGGCTGGGTGAACAGGAGGCGATGACGTTGCAAGGCGTGCAGCTGATGCAAAAAGTCATTGGTGGATTTGTAAAGGGAGTCGTTCAGCACTGTGGAGGCACTGTTATAGCCAGACGCGTCCTCTTCTCCATCGATTTCTTCAAAGTTGTCGTCGTCGTCGCAGTCACTGTGATGGCAATACCGTGGTGTTTCCCAGCCTCTCAATTTGCCATCAAGAGTTGGTGGCAGAACTCTGCGCCGTTTTGCATCAGGTGTCGATTCTGTGAATGACTCTGCAGATGGGAAGCTAGCAGGAGAAGGAGAAGAGGGTCTCTGTCGTTTCAGCATGCTCCAAGTTATGGAAGATGCTTCAAGGATGTGGTTCGTAGACAAGAGCTGAAAAGCATAAGCGCCCAGGTCGGGGTCAGCCTGGAAATTTAAATTGATAGCAAGGTCACGCTGGACAACTGCCTGCCTGTTGCCGTTCGACTTTCCTCCCATTGCAATGTCGCAGTCAACCATAGCTCGATGGAACGCAATTCCTCTTACTCGGCCAGAGCAGCCCAAATCTCTCAAGGTACTCTCATTGCGTTTATATTGCTGATATACTCCCTACTTCTTTCTATTTTTCCTTCATCCCCAATAGCACCCAAGACCGGAAGACGATGATGAAGATGATGACATTTCTATCGCGTCTCGGACACCATCTCCTCCCCCAGACGCCATGGAAGTAGATGAAGACGTCAACAAGTACGATGAATATGTTCGAGCACCCGCACGCGAAGTTATTACGGTGGAAACCAAAATCAAGTCAACCAATAGAGGTTTCGCAATGCTAGCAAAGCTTGGTTGGACAGAGGGTCAACCACTGGGATTGTCTGCAGACGGTAAGATGTACATTATGTCTACTGAAAGCGTCGTATGCTCAACGAGTCTCAGCTCGCGTCGACCCAATACCATTCCAAATGAAATCCGACTCCACCGGTATAGGGAAGGCCAATCAAGATGTTCGCATGATCGAAAGCACCGTATCCCAGCGACGTGAACTCGACTCTGAACGTCAGCAGAAGGAAACCCAAGAACAACGCCAAGCTCGAGAAGTTCGTATCGTCACAAACTATGGTCTTGGCTATCCTTACTCATATTCATCTCTCTCCCAGGATGCCGTTGCACGGCGCTCAGCGCTTGCGTCTGAGTTATCCGACACCCTTAGGGCATTTTACTGCACCTTATGTGACAAACAGTTCCAGAACGTGGCCCAATATGATGAACATACAAATTCGTATGCGCATCACCACAAGGCTCGTGCCAAGGACATGCAAGCTAATATACGGCTGAAGCCTCAGGCTGAGATTGATAAGCGAAAGGAGAAGGAGAGGAAACGCGAAGAAAAAGAGCTTAGGAAAATGGCCGCTGCGAGTGGTATTAAGATATCGAAGCAGTCTTCCACTTCGTTGGTGGGCACAGTTACACCGACAGTGTCTTTGGAATCTATAGGCGGAACTGCTAGCACTAGTGGTCAGTCTAGTGGTGGCAGCTGGTCGTCGATTAGCTCTGGCAGTCTGTCGGGCTTCAAGAAGTCCGGCTGGGCCACAGTTGGCTCGTCAACCACTTCTATCTCAAAATCCCCTCCGCCACCCGTCGAATCACCGCACCCGCCACCATCTTCCACCATACAATCCCCGTTTCCAGGTAGTGCATCTCATCAGTCATCTGCCACATCACAACCTGCTTTTCGCACAGGTGGTTGGACGTCTTTGGACACCTCGGTGTCTGCACCAGGCCCTACAGAAACCTCTACACCTTTGCCTGCTGCGGTCCCACAGCCTCCAGCACCCGTTCAGCAAACGTTGCCGTCATCTAGTTGGAACTCGAATTCAGTTCCACCTGATTCGGCTGTGTCTGTCTTGTCTTCTACGTCAGTACCCAAGTCGCAGTCGCAGTCGCAGTCAGAGTCACAGTCGCATAATAGCACTGGTCGTGGTGGATGGCAGCAGTTTCAGAAGAGCAACGCAAAACGCAGGTAGTTCCCTTATCGTTTCTCGCTGTGTTTTCGCTCTCAATATGTATACCCTCCCATATTGGATTGAGCACCTTGATTGATTTTGGAGCGAAGCATAAGATACTAAATAGTACTCGAAGGTTGTAACAGTAATGAAAAGGATGCGAGGAACAATGAATTACTACTACCAGTAACAAGAAGGATTACATCCCCTTCGAAGACCCTAACGTGTTATGTGTCGCGGTGTGCAAGAATCTGTAAGGGCGAGGGAGAGGAGATCAAGGGCATCGAAGGTGAAGAAACCAAAAGAAATGGCCCGAGAGGTCCATATAATGTAGGTCAAAGAAAGGGGAAACGAATGAAACCTATAAACACGAACAGAACCAAAAATCGAGATCGAAAACAGATAACAATTACTCAGAGTCACTCCCAGAATCCGAATCTGAGCTCGAGTCTGAGGATTGATCACTGTCATGTCCTCGTTGAGCGACGGGTGGTGCTGCACTGCTTGGTCCCTGCTCGAATAAGGCCATCCTCTGTTCGAGCTGCCGGATCTTCTCCGCTTCCACGTCCTCGTCCATGCTCTTCCGCTTCAGACCACCAGTTCCAGTCCCTTTGCCGGGTCGACTTCTCTTGGGCGGCGCTGTTTTCAGTGGCCGAATGACGAAATTGTACAGCTTCGTGAGCACAGGCGCTGGTAGTGTGTCTATCTCTAGTTCAATCTCTTCAGTGCTCTACAAAGCAAGTGTCATCAGCGGGTAGATGAATATTCAAAGGATTACTAACATCTCGTATTTCTGGTACCCCTTCGTGGATGATTTGAATGACCCTTTCCAACTTGCTGCCTTCGAGCGTTGCGATAGCCTCACTAAGATCCTTCTTCTGCTCGAACGACAAGACATCATCATCAGAAATGGTTTTCTTCGATTTCTTCTTGCTGGACGACGTCGAGGTCTTCGGCGGCTTGGGAACAGCCTTTGAGGTCGAAGGAACAGGTACCTTCTCCTTCTTTTCCTTCTTCTTCTTCTTCTCCTGCTTCTGCTGCTTCATTGAAGCGATTGTACCACGAAGGTTTTCGATTTGACTTTCGAGCTCGTGGATCGTACCTAAAAGTATTCGGGATCAGATAAATACCTCGAGACAGATAGATTAAGTATTTACGATCATGAGCATTGTCACTATCGTCATCCTCCTCATCTTCATCGTCGCTGGGCGGATGAAGTGGCGGTAGATGCTTCCACTTATCATCAAACACGCGTTGAAGCTCGATACCTGCCTGGTTAACAGGTGTACCGGAGGGATTAAATGTAAAGCAGTTCCGTATCATGAGTTTGAAGTCATCGGCAAACCTCTGTGCAGACGAGTATTCGCCACCCTCCAGTTTCCTCCTCATCGTGGACAGATCCATTGGTTTCTTGATAATTTTGGGATACGTGGGAATGTCCAGCTTGACCCAATCTAAAGGCAAAGGCAATCCTAAGCAGGGATCAGAAGACAATTATGATGACACTAACCGACTGGCTCATAAAAGGGATTGGCAATGTGGTAGTATTGCTTTTTGTGCAAGTCAGCAAGAACTCGAGCACAATACTTGAGCTGTTCGACAGTGCCATCGTCCTTGAGCTGTCTTGATTTCCGAGGTTTTTTCGGGGCATCGCTGTAGGCCAGGTCTTTTGGAGGTGGAGGATGAATTTCGCGTTTCGGACGACCAACCGGGTCAACAGCTGCATCAGATCGACGAATCACTGGAACAGACGTCGATGGCCTTCGAGGTTGTTGTGATTTCTTGGCGGCGGCAGCAGCAGCGGGGGCAGCAGGAGGGGGAGCAGCAGCAATGGGGCGAGGCGGTGTCGATTGCTTCTTGACAACAACTGGTTTGGGAGGCTGAAACCGGACATCAGTTGCAATATATACATTAAAGGAATACCGTCCACGAACCTCTACAGGCGGAAGGTTCTTGATCTGTTTATCGAACACTTCTTCAACCCTCTTCCCCATCGCAGTGACTACATGGTCAGGCCCGTTGAAAAGCAGGCAGTTGCTGAAGATTAGCTTGATATCAGCAATAAACTCCTCAGCAGTCATGTATCGCGGATTCGCGGGATTAGGATCGGGCTTTGCAGGATTCGAGGCTGTGAGTTTGCGCTCAATAGTAGAGAAATCCATGGGATGCTTGACAATGGAAGGGTAGTGAGGAATATTGAGCGCGACGGGGTCGACGGGTCTGAGAAATGGGCCAGCATCTTTCATCTTCTTCAAAGTCCGGATAGTGGACTGACAGAAACGATACTGTTGTACGTTCAACGAGGGCGATTCGGATAAAGGATGATTCTGCTGTGTCGATGTGCTATCGCTCATTATTGAATCGGCAGTGGTCGGGGGAGGTGTAGAAGTTTCAGCCTTGGCCGATGGTGGAGGAACGGGAGTCGCGCTATTAGAAGATGTGATGGTCGACAGTGGTGGTGGTGTAGCAGACTTTGGCGGAGACTGAAGTTAGCATCCCCGCAAACGACGCCCATGAGGAGATGGGGCTTACATGCGCAAGTGAAGCCTTGTCAGCATCAGAGTGAACTCTCGCTCTCTTCGCTGGACGTGGTCCGTCTTCATCGTCTCCTGGACCTTCGTTTGGGGTCGTATGCGATGTAGATGATCCGAGAGACTCCGCCGTTCCGCTTGTTGTTGAACCTGACACTCCCGGTGTAGTTGCTGGTGTATGCTCTTCATGATCGCCCATTATAATGTCGGAGCCGTTCACATGTGAGCCATTGAGAGGCTGCGATGATGTAGGTGTTTGATTTTCAGCGGCGCGAACTTCATCTAGGAGTTGACCGGTTGGTGGTGGCGGCGTGCCCGTTGGCGGGTCGATTGGTATGGATTCTTGGAAAATAATGTATTAGGATATCAAAGGACAATTAGACAACACCTGGGACACACCTGGATCCTGGGGCGAGCCAGCTTGAGGGACGAGAGACGCGTCTTTGGGGGTGTGACTCGGGCTGATGGGTTTCAAAGGTTCACTCCGCGCGTTGCTTTCGGGATCTTGGCCTTCTTGGTCTAAAACGATGTCGACAGGGGATATTGGAGAGTGATGGTCATGAATGCCGTTGGGTTTGTCGACGCCGTTGACGATGGGCTCGAGGACTTCGACGCGGTCGTTCATGGGTAGGGTGTGACAGTCACAGCGTGACGACAGAATTTTACGGGGGCAAGAGTGCACTGAGCAAGGTCAGGCTTATGAAGGGCCGGAAAAAATTCAGGCTCCGCAAAAGGAAAGTACCCCACGGCATCCATAGAAGACGATTTCTTCGCTCGATTCATGCTCAAACCTACTGTATTGTACAGTCAGTGCTTGAACAGACACTCCGTATCCCTCTGACTTTTCTGTTCTGCAGAAATCCTCGTAAAAAGCCCAATCCTTGCTCAAGCATTCTGAGCAAATAAAAATAAACAAAAACTAGCGCAGGGTCCACTCCCCTTTTTTTCCATTGCAAGTGTCTGTCCTTTTCAGGCAGCGTCTTCCTACTTTTCTTCCTCTTCCTCTTGCTCTGGGACCTCTGCAAAGACGGGCTTGGGCTGGTTCTGACGCCATGCTGGAAAGGGGAAGAAAAAATACGGAGGACGCGTCAGCACCCAGGACCAAACAACAAATAGACACGTGTCATAGATGACAAGAAAAATTTTTGTTGAAGCGAGGGCGAGGGCGAGATACTCACCTGCGGTCCACTGCGGGTCTTCGTCTCCAGCCTTTGCGTACTTGAGCAGCGCTTCTCGAGGCTAAATTGTAAAAACACGACCTCCGTTAGTAAAGCATCCAGCCTCAGAGTGACATCGGTCATGACATAAGCCACAACCCGAATCAGAAACTCACGTCTTCGTCTCTCGTTGTGTCCCGCACGAGATTCTGCACAATGTGCTGTGTTGCACTGGCACCAACACGACCTCCTTTTCCAGGACCCGTGACCGGAAGTTCTGGCCGCCTGCTTTTCCGGGGATCCATCCTGTCCTTATCTCTTTTCCGTTTACTCCCTCTTGCTATGCCATCTCCGTCTCGGAACATCGGTAACGCGTGTGGTGTAAGGATTGCGGGAGCAGCCAATGCATCCGACATGTCCTCCACAGTGACCTTCCTCGGTGGTCCTTTGTTCAACACTAGTTTGGCACCGTTCAAGGATGTCGTCGGTGAGTACAGCACACAGATTTGCCCACTCGATAATCCGGTTACAATCTGCTACACGACGTGAGTATCACCTCACGAGGCAAGTTGATGAAAGAACATACCTGATTAATCTTGGAATGCCAGAAAACTCTCACTGGTGTGGAATTGACTTCCAGTTCTTTGACGGTTTCCAGACTCTCCTTGCTCACAAACATCAAACGGCCCTTCCTTCCCTTTTGTGTCGCACCGGCTCCTGTAATAATGTATTTCTCGTCAGGGCTGAAAACAGCATTGGTGTTGGGATAGAGCGTTGCCAGGTCGTCGCGAACAGCGACGGGCTTCTTGAATGATCGTATATCCCATACTGATAGGACGCTGTCAGCCAACGTTGATTAGTATTTATAGAGGGCAACACTCACGTTTTACAGTGTCATCTCCACCCCTGGTGAGGACCGTGCGTCCATCTACCGAAAATACCGTTGAGCCCGTTTCTGATTGCTTCGCATGGGCACCCTCAATGGATAGATTAGGTCTCACAAAATTGGAATTCGTGTTCCACATATGAAAAGCCCCATCCAAGCACACTGCGACACAGTGAGTTGTAGGCAGAACATTTTCACCAGACCACTCACCTCCTGCAATGAGGCCTCCATCGGGCGAATATGCGCATGATATCACCTTGGTTCGAGCACCCCGTTCCTTTGATTTCACCACAATCACCGACTTTTGCTTTCGCTTATTCTCAGCGTCCCAGATACTGATGGCAACAGAAGTATTAGACCGGGCGTTGACAGGTGTAGTAGGAGCGGGCGGGCGTACCGAATAGTTGAATCAGCCGACGAGGTGATAAAAATTTGCGAATCTCTCGGATGCCAGCAACATGATGTGACTTCGCCGACGTGGCCACTAAGTTGGGGAAAAAAATGTCAGGGCTACCCTGTCCACTGAAAGACGGGCACGTACGCTGTATGCTTCATATCACGGATATATGGGTCACCCTTGATGAATGTTGCCCTGATAGTCAGGTGAGGCTATCCTGCTCCCTAGTCGACTGAACATGACGTACAATTCTTCTCCATCCCTGTCGTACAGCTTGGCTTGCGTCGTTCCAGATACGACAAGAAATTTTTGGCCGTCATTGGAGTATTTAATATCGTGAATCTGAGCGAAGCATGTTCAGCAGACCGATATATCCTAGTGCGGAGACACGTACATGATAAGACCCAGCAGGTTCCCAGCTCTTGAAGGGCTTCGCATCCATGGTCATACCACCAAAATCCCAAAGCTTGCAATCATAGTCGTGGGAGCCAGAAGCGACTCGGGCTCCTGAAGGATCGAGTGCCAGCGCTGAGACGACTTTGGTGTGGTCCTTGAGCAGGAGTTCGTGGGTGATTGGAAATTGGGGTAAATCGCTGTCATCTTCATCATCTGAAGGGTCGTATTCAGGCTCTTCAGGTTGCTCTGTTTCGTCCTTTGCTGCGCTAACCGGCGACCTTTCTTCTACGACATCCTTCGCAGGAGGTTGAGGTTCTCCTCCCTTCTCTTTAGAAGTTCCAGATGTAGATGCTTCAGCGCTCCCGGTTGGCCCCTCGGACGTTGTCTGCTAACATGTACATTAATTTAGACTGCCCGTCGTAAATAAAAATAATACACGCACTGCACCACGCTTCGTCTTGTCAAAGCGCTTAGGGTCAAGTTGTCTTTTAGGAGTGGCTTTCCCGAATCCTGAGATACCCATGGCTGCGAAGACGTCTATTTCGTCGCCCATCTTGAGGGAATAAGCTGCAGAGAGTGCCGTGCCGTCGCACGCAAGGTCAAGTGCGGCCTGTTCAGGCAAAGGCTAGGATTCCCACGGACGCGCGTACTCAAACTGACATTGAACGCGTATTGTTCAGTATAACCTTCGTCCCGATTTTTTACTCTTTCATTTACCCATCATGGTCAGTAAATGTACTCATCTTTGTTATTCATAACATACTTATCTTTCATTTGCAGTCGATAATGGAATATAACGGTGGCTCCGTCATAGCCATGGTCGGGAAGGATTGTGTTGCCATTGCCTGCGATTTGCGCCTAGGAAACCAGGCTCTCGGAATTTCATCCAACTTCCAGAAAGTAAACTGTCTAACAATTTCGTAGTACTCGGATGCTCATTCATTCTCAATGCTAGATATTCCCTGTCTCCGATCGAATCTATCTAGGATTGCCGGGACTTGCTACAGATGTAACGACTCTGTGAGTTGATCAAGAACTCATACCTTCAATCTTCTAATAATCATCTCTCGCAGACGAGAACTCTTCAGATACAGAGTTAACATGTACACAATCAAAGAAGAACGCGAGATCGAGCCTGAAATCTTTGCCCACCTAGTCTCCTCTACATTGTACGAACGTCGCTTCGGTCCATTCTTCATCGAGCCTGTCATGGCAGGCATGTCCAAAACACCCTCGGGTGGTCTCAAGCCCTTCATCGCAGCAACTGATTTGATCGGCTGTCTGAACTTTGCCAAAGATTTTGTCGTTGCGGGGACTGCGAGCTCCAAATTGTATGGTGTTGCCGAGGGACTTTGGGAGCCGGATCTGGAGCCGGAGGACTTGTTTGAGACAATATCACAGACAATGCTGAACGCTGTCGATCGAGACGCATACTCAGGCTGGGGAGTACAAGTGCATGTTATGTGAGTACTGCTTTGCTTTTTCAGGTTGACGGGGTTCCTCATTTCTCTCAGTACGAAGGACAAAGTCATCAGTCGTACACTCAAGGGCAGAATGGATTAGATTAGAAGTTTTTCTATTGTAATATCACACATACGTCTTCCGATAGCTTGCAGCGTATGACGCTGGTGTGATGGTACTGTATCATGGAGACTCAGGCTGGGCAGACAACATGAATCCTCTTCATTCCATATACAATAGTTACACAACAGTTACACTGCTACATTCATCAGACTGATGATCAAGCTTAACACTTGCACTCTCCAGGTTTGCAGGCACAGCTGAAAAAGCATAAGGATGACGATAAGAATAAGGCTATGAGACCTCACTTTTCGCCGCAGTTGCAAGTTGAGCTGCCGCAGTGGGCATCGACAATAGCAAGTTCAGTCTAAAGAAGGGTAAGATTAGCGAAACCGTGGAAGAAAATCAAGAGATATAACCTACAGCAATCATGTTTGTGGTTTAGCTTTCGTTGTGGTGGTGGTTTCAGTCAAGTTTCTAAGACTCCCCCGATTCTGGGACCGCTTTATATATTCTTTAGCAGGAGCTCTAGGCATCGCATGACGTCGACGCTGTGGTAGCAGGTGACAAGGTATGTGCCCCAAAAATCCTTGAAAATGAGCCCCACTTGATTTCCGCCTCATTCGATCAGAACATACGGAGCTGTGTTTAGGAGAAGGGGTGATATTTCACTAAATAGAAACTACCAGGACCACACACAGCACGAAGCCGCAGAATTTTGATTTTCCATATTTTAGTAAATTCCGGAAAACAAGCAAAATCTATGAAAATTTCCAGACCGTTCGCTGTATTATGCCAAATTGTCAAAGATTTCTAAGAGCTCGACAAAACGAGAGAATATTCCCGGAATTTGGATCTCGATTTCAAGTCGCCAAGTTGTGATTGTTGCCACGTCACGTCATCATCCCTTCTCCTAACACCACCATGTTGACGCGTCGACGCGCAACACCGTACCTATCCTACTCACTCAGCCTTGCCATTTCAGGGTAATCCCTGAGTCATCTATAGTGAGTTATTCATGGGAGTCATACTCTGTCTTTACCTTACTGACTTACAGATCGAAGGCTGACGGCTTCGACGCGCTTTCTCTCCAACGAACGGCCGAATCTGCGATTGGTGGGTTGAAGGTCTGATATTAGTGCAAATAGTCAATTTCAAGGTCGCGGTGAGTCCAATCACCCTAGACCATCAATCTAGCCATTGATAAATCCACAGGCTAAGCCCCTTCCACATTCCGGGAAACGGTTCCTTATTCACAAGGCTACGATGAGGCATCCGGTATTTCGACTGCTTGAAAATCATTCTGCGTACTTCGTTGCTCGCAGTCATTACTCGGATCATCTTTGGTACACTGTCCGTGTTATTCATGTCCGCCGTAACACAAGCTGACTTTTTGTCTCCTTAGGAGTGTGACTACGCGGATGGGTTGGTAGAGATTATTTAATGACAGGGTGCGGGCAGTAATGGTGAGTCGCTCGTACAGTTTTTGATATTATAAAAGGCGCTGATACGCACTTCGATAGGTGGTACTTGCATTCAGTATAAACATTCATCAGAAATTGTCAAGTCGTTTAGATAAGTAGGAATGCTATCGGTGGAGTAGGTCACGAAATGCTCCCTGGATTCAGGATGAGGCAGGTTCACCTGCGCGGGTATATTCTGGTCATATTGTCGAGAATTCTATAGTAAATATTGTTGGAAATTTCATGTAAATTGTCGCTCGTATTGTGATGGATTGCCTGTGTTTTCTGGGACATTTGAAACAATTTACAGGGTGTCATATTGTGCTCAAATTCCGGCTATATTGGTATGAATTCTCACAATTCATCCACAATTTGGATTTTGCATTTTCTGCAGCTTCGTGCTGTGACATCGACTGTCTAGCAGAAATAGTAGCCACCAAAGATCTGCGCATGCGCCCAACTGGTCCAACTGGAGAGTAACAATCGAGGGAGTTGTTGAGACCAGATTCCAAGACGAGAATTCGTAAATTTTGTCCTTTTGTCCTTCCGTCCTTAGTCCAGTAAAGCAGTCTACAGGGACCATGACCCAGAAACCATCTGGCACCTCCATAGACCAGTACTGATGACTGAATACCGGCAACGGGAACGATTCGTGAGACCTGACCATATTGAGCTTGACATTCCCCGAGTCAACGTTTACTCAGGAACTTATGCCATATCGGGCGTACGACGTGGCATGCAATAGGTAAGGGGGTCGGGAACGTTGAAGGGACAGGCTTCCCATCTGCCAAAGAGCTGTATATGACGATGAGATCTAGTGCGGCGTGCCGTTGATTACCGAGACGATGGAGGGGCGAGGTGATGTGGTGAACATGGAGGACTAGTGGCGGGAACTTGGAACGATGTAGTCCTCAGAGTAAGGAGAGGCGAGCTCTGGGGACGATGATGAAAGTCTTGGAAGAATGGAAGAAATAAAAACGTCAAGATATACCGAGAGAGGGAGAGAGTACTACGAGGGATATGAGTACAGAAATCACTAGAGGAAGGAGGAAGGAGGAGACGCACTACGATGCCGACGGTTTCGTCTATGTTAGCTAGAGCGATACGTGGTAACTGGATCTCAAAGTCCAAGCGCCATAATGGACTGTAAAGTATGCTTTCAGAGGAGATGGAGGGACTACAGGTATTCAAGACCAGGATATGTAGAAGAGCAGCAGGCAGGAGGGAAAGGAATTGGGCCAAGTGGGTGGTGGTGAAGAAAGAAGGCTATTCAAAACAACTGGCTGGAGAATCAGGGCTGGGCTTATATGCCTCAATGCCTCAACAAACATAACAATGATGAGTCATTTATGCCCCGAGTCATTTACGCGGATCGATTTGATTGGCTCCCATTGAGACATTTTCCCCCCAAAGTTATTTTAAAAATCGCATACATTTATAACATACGAAGAAAAAACTTTTTTTTTTTTTATTTCTTCTCCAAGCCTGGTAAACTGAACATCTATAGATTATGGTCAGAGATAAAGAAAAGAAAAGTACCGAAAACAAGGAATGTACCTCGAATATGCACTCGGAAGGCACTCCCCAGCCTCTCATTCCCTCGATACGGTTGTCCATCCTTGTTCCGAGGGAGATACCAATCACGGCGCCCGACTCTTCGTCAACGATAGGTCCACCACTGGATCCAGGGGTTGGGAGTGGCGCAAAAAGCATGTGCGATAATGCATCGTACGTCCCAGGCTAGGTGTAAACTTAGCACCTTTCCATAGGCCATACATTTTAAGAAAATGTAGTATGTACCTGGCTCTCCCTTCCGGCGAAATCCCGGTAGCCCTTCACTTCACCGCGCGCCCACCGGCGCCACGTTCCTCCCACCCAGGGGCTCCAATCAGCAGGTTCGCTGGGTTTCTCGTAGGCGATCAAATGGGCCCAGACCGGCGTCTGTGCATGTGCTGGGTAGGGAGAGATTGGAAGTGTTCGGACGGGTAGCTTATCGCAAGTGAGAAGTAGAATATCTGACCGAGGAAGGGCTGATGATATCGAGTGTATTGGATGGAATTGTCCGTCGCCTGTGATTGCAAAAGTCCCAGACCGAACCTGCGAAGGGACTTGTTGCTTTAGAGCTACAGGGGAACGACGAATCTGATGAAATTTAAACAGGGTTCAGAAGGCGACAGGAAACACACCTCTTCTAGTGTGTGGGCACAACTGACAACCAGCGATTCCTTCCCATCTAACGCAGGAACCTCTAGGACAAAGCCTGACGACACCGCAACCTTGTGTTCATCATTACTTTCATCCTCGATGCAATGTGCAATCAACACGATCCCGGCGTCCATCCCATTCTTCCCCGCAAAGCAATCGATTCTTCGTGCCCTTCCTGGACGCGACTCGTATACCAACGACGCGTCGAGAATTCTCCCAGATCTACCTATGTATTGTTGGATTAAATCGAATAGGGATACTTGGCTGGGTGAAAGAGATGCAAGCAGACTCCTGTCGAGCTGGGATATCGCACGCGGTTCTTTGGCTGGCGTAGCGCCGGGTGGATGCGGAGGTCTTCCAATGTTATTGATGATACTTGGGGAGACGGTGGCATAACATCGAAACGAGAGTGACTTGGCAAAAATTGGAGTGTAGGCAAGATGAACGGAAAGGCCCAAGTTGACGGTCGGCCTCAACATGTTCAGCTATTGCGTCATAACAAAATAAATCGGTCTGACTGAACAACCCTATAATACAGCAAAACGAGTCCGAACACGTAAAACATGTACGAATTACATCTCATAAGAAATCTCGGCATCATCGTCGACGACAAAACTCCCAAACTCGTACTCGTCCACTTCATCATCCTCTTCTCTAGGCGGCGAACTAGAAACCCCAGGCCGCCGCTTGTTACTCATCATCCCTCGACCAAATGGGGCTCTCCTTAAAGGCTTTTTGGAAAATACAGGGCCATTGGCACCGTTCGGGGCCTGTGTCATAAGGGAATTGCGATAAACAAGTGTCTGGTCGTATGAGGAAGACACCTGGGTTTCAGGCAACTCTTCCAGAAATTGTCTGTCGGAATCACTTTCTGGATCTTCGTTATCGTCATCAGACGATCCTTGACTAGTTTCGTCTCCAGAGTGCGTTGCTTCAAAGTCGTACCAACGGTTGTCTTTTGGAGGGACCAAGGATTTTCGTGGTTTCTTCTTCTTTGGCTTTGGCGACTCGGATTCAGGTTCGTCATCAAAACGTCGCCGAATCCGTCGCCGTGGGATGACAGAACTTTCCGATATCGGGGAGTCTCCAATTATGACAGGTTTCTTTGCTTTACCTGCAGGCCTTACTGCAAATGATGGCTCTGGAGGTGAACAGGAAGACAGTAGTGAGGAAGCAGAGACAAAGCGCGCAGAAGGAAGTTGTGGAGGTGGCATTGAAAGCTGACTTGGTGGTGGGTCTGCATCCCAAGAAACGGAGACTTTCGCCTTTCCTTTTCCTTTCACTGGTGAGGGCAGGATGATCTCCATAGAATCACCGTCGTAGAACGCATCGTCCGCAGTTCGGATTGCCGTCCTTCCACTTGAGGACGGACTGTTTTCTACGAACTCCACAGAATTATCCACGTCGGCACGGGATTTAGGTCTATTCGCGACAGGCGAAGAGTCAATAATTCGGAACGAGACGTCATCGTCATCGTCTATAAGCCATGCGACGCTATTGTCCGGAAGCTTGCTTGAAGAAGGGGAATGGGGGCTTGGAGCTGTGATGAGTTCGCATAAGCCTCAGCTGTACACTCAAAGGGCGAACCGACAAACCTAAGGCTACTTCTGCTCCCGAATTAGACAGATCAATGAATCGCTTTTCTTGGGAACGTTTCCGCGGTGACTTGCTCTTATGGGTCTTGTCTAGTACAAGTATAATCAGAACGAGGTCCTTTCATTCTGGGTGAGGCGTGTGCTTACCTAGTGGAATATCGATCTCCGAGTCGGATGTTATGTCGAGAACGCCTCCATCAACAATTGCACATTCCGACGACCCGGCGCGCGCCAAACCACCAAACGACGGCGGAGACGACTTGGGCAGGTCAAAACCTCTTTCGATTTCATCATCATCATTATCATCCAAGCCTCGCTTATTGAACTGGCTTGAGGTCAGCGCCTGTAGATCCTCCTTTTCCTTAGCCTTTTTTGGTTTCGACTTCTTCGAGCCCTCCGCAGGCACTGTCCTCGATTTCCGTAGCCTAGTTTTTCCTTTAGATGACGAGGCTGCAGTCGAAGAGGATTTCTTCAAGCGAGAGGTAGACGCTGTGATGACCCCCGACTCGAGCTCCCGGTCTGTGTCATCGTCTTCACCGGCTGCATCGTCGAAATCTCGTAGTGTCGAGCGTGAAGCGTTTGGCTTGGGCTTCTTCGACTTGCCCTTATTTAATAGGTCAGAGACGCTAACAAACCCCGTGCTCGCTCCAGCGGGAATATTTCTACCGATGTCGTCGTTCCGTTTTCGCTTAACGCCAGTTGTACCGTTACCGATACTCTTGGACCTTCCTGTGGGCTCTCGTACGTATTCTTGGATCTCCATGCACTTTTCAACGCACTGCGGATGGACATGATCAGGAAGAAGGCGTTCGACATCATCGTAGAAGATCAACTGGTCGCCTCGAACGATGCTCTTCTGGACTTCCTTGTATTGTAATTTGGCTTTTTCAAAATTTTGCTCTTCACGATCTTCAGCAAGCAATACATGGACGATACCAGCACGTTTACGGCCAGTGCGACCGAGGCGTTGAAGCTTAAAAACTCTCGAATGAGAAGAAAAATCTCAGTTGGCGGGTGAAAGGACTGACCATTCGAATGGGTGTCTTTTGCGCGTCGTAGCAGATAATCAGATCTACCTCTCCGATATCCAGACCTTCTTCACCGATAGAAGTTGCAACTAAAACGTTGAACTCGCCAGTCTTGAACTTGTTGATGACCTATACAAATCCATTATATCAGTATCCAATGATAAAAGCGACCAAACGAACTAACCTCCAACTGCTCTCTCTGGGCTAATCCCTTCTGACCTCGAACATCTGTCCCTTGGCCAATGAACCTGCTCGCTCGGAGGAGAGGCCTGTGAGCATCCATGGCTTGAACGATCTCTTCCACAGCTTCTCGATTGGTGACGAAAACCATCGCCTTTGATTGATCGGTCTGTTCGTCAACGCCAGGCTCTGGCAGCTTTTGACCAAAATAATCGATGATGAGTCGAAGCATCTTCTCCATTTTCGGGTGATTGGCGAATCCGCGCCGTTTCTGCATCTCTAATTCATCCATAGCAGATTTAAATGCTGGAAGGGTGGTGATTGCGACAGCTTTATTGGCCTTCTGCTTCGATCCCTCCTCTGCCTTGGCTTCTGCAACGAGTTTCTGCACCGCGGTGTAACACATCCCAGTGGTACCTTCAACCTAAAGGACATTAGAAACTACATTGCAATTATGGGTTTAGATGCGAACCAAGTACGCCATAATACGAGACAACGTCGCCAACTTGAACAGATGTCCATAAGCCCACTTCTGTGCTGGCTTCAACTCATTCGCCTTATGTTGGAAGAAATAGGGGTGTATTCGCTGCAAATTGACCTGATGGATGACTCCGCTTGAAATTAGGGACTTGCTGAAATGCTATGTGATTCCTTGAGCACAGGCGAATGAGCCGTAAGATAGATGAGCCTTACATCCATGACTTTCAGAAGATGGTCCCGGATAGCAATGACATCTCTCGACATCGGGATGATGTGCTGTTCTACTGCCTGGCGCCAGTAATGGGTCAAGAGAGGAATTAGTTGACTAAACCGCAAGACAATACCTTTTCGTGGATGTATGGCTTCAGATCCAAACTATTCTCATCTCGAATCTCAATTCGATTGACGTGAAGACCGTCGACAAGGTTCTGAACTGCATCGGGCGTACTTCCGGGAGTAGCCGTGAGAGCTAAAACGCGAAAATGGGGGTTCTTGGCCATCATGAATCGAATGACTTGATTATAGGCATAGTCGCCCCCAGAAGCTCTGTGAGCCTCGTCTGGACGGGGACATGGTTGAACACTTGTCACACAATGAACAGTTGAACGCACCTATTACGAGCAAAATGATGTCCCGAACCTCACAGTTCTCCGTTATCAGATCATTCATCAAAGTTTGAGGCGTCATGTAGAAAATTCTCTTGGTTCCCCACTATCCAGTGAATCAGTAACGTGTATAACACTCGAAGGTCTGAATATCTCACCAGTTTATTCCTCATCCCTTTTGCGACGCCACCTGTAAGCTCTGCTGCATCGCTCCCCGGTATTCCACATGTGCGATGACACGCTTCAATTTGCTGCGCTACCAATGGTTTCGTGGGCGCAACAAACACGACCTTTCCTTCGGGAAACCACCGGTAGACTTATGATATTAGTCAATTCTGTGCAGACGTGTGAATGAAGGCCAACGTACAATTGAGCATGATGACTCCGGCTACAAAAGTCTTCCCCATACCGGTCGGTAACGCCACGATGGTGTTGTTGAATAGAGCATGTTTGACAATATTGAACTGATAGTCACGCTTTGGTTGATTGAGAGGGTATATCCAATGTTTCGCTTCCAGCAGGTCAGGTTTGAGCTTCATAGGAGGAGGCTAACTTCATTTAAGAGCTTGTTACAAAGGGCACGGGAAAGCACCATACCGGTCTGTAACACGGAAGAGAAAGCGAGGTTGTGAATAATGGGTAATGTAAGTAAACCAGGACAACGTACCCGGCTTGAAAAGGCTCCGTTAGCGCGGATGCGCACAGACATGTAATGAAACTCACCTGGGACAAAAGGCACTGGAAACTGTTCAAACTCGGGTATCTCATCTTCCAACTCCCCATCCTCGTCATCTGCCTTGGATTTGCCCTTCCTTTTTGGCTTCCTCCAACCCGACTTTGCAAACTCTGTGTGATCCCACCGCTTGGTATTTGGCGGTTTGTTTTGCTGTCTGGATGTAGTCCTCTGAAAAGACCTTGAGCTACCAGATGCTTCGGCTGGCAAAACTTCTCCGATCAGCGTCGTCTGCAATGTTACTCTTGATGAAGATTTGGAGACAGGCGCTTGGATAGCTGGTTGGCTCTGGTACGCTTCTGCTATGGCCTTGTCGAGGTTCTCGAGCTCGCGTTCGTCAAAGTCGAAGGAGTCGTCAAAGAACGAGTCCTCTTTGGACACGATTCGACGCTTCTTGGAATTTTTCGGAGGAGAGGCATGAGCAGCTTCAATGGCGTCCAGTTCTCCTAGTACAGCTTCGTCGGGGTCTGTATCGTAGTAATCATCTGAACTCATATTCAGACGATGGAAGTGAACAAAGGGATCTTCTAACCGACCGAAACAATTGCTGAACGCGTCTGACTAGTCACACGCCGGCGCGAAAATTTAGCACGTGCCGGCGGTATCATTCCCACGCTAAACTGCTCGAGTTGCTTAGTACCGTCGAACTGAGCAATTCCTTCTCCATCCTCTTGTGGCGTAAATCTCGCTCTGGGAACCTCGGAATCGATGATATTCGATCAAGCTAATATTCAGCATTTAAAAGCATGGCTAGTCAGGACTTTGGAACCCATGTGCGTCGCCCATTTCGTTTGGATTCAAGTCTACTAATCATCCCTACACAAAAAATTCCTAGCTGCGATGCTGAACCCGGTGCTTTGGCGGACTATGTATTGGCTTTACTGCAACATAATATTCCGGAGAGTGAATTGCGGAATGATTTGACCACGCAGTTAGACGAATTTCTTGAAAAAGGTCTGTCTTTAGTCGCAAATTCTTGCCGTGTTCATTGATTTACTGCATTCCAGAATGCCCGCCATTCATTGAGACACTATTCACGGCTCTAAGATCGAAATCGTATCTACCCTACACCACCTCTTCACCACCATCATCTAGCAAATCGCTTGACAGCGGAATACCTATTCCCCTGGATGGTCTTATGGCGCCGCCCAATTCAAACCGGAAACGAGCTCTTGAACCTGAAGATACCGACAGTGGTCGACTACCAAAAGGTCCTAGGCTTAGCTCTGAAGACCAGTATTCTCGCTATGGTCACGACGGAGACTCGAGGTCCGGAGTGAGCTGGCGAGGGAGAGGAGGAAGTAATGGATACCCCTCACAGCCAGGTCGGCAGTCAGGTTATAACCCACCCGACCAGAGACGAATATGTAGGGATTACTACAGTAAGCCAAATGGTTTTTCCAGCGTACTCAGTTCACACCCACAATTACAGACCTTGGTTATTGTTCGCGTGGTGCGCTGTGCAAATACAGCCATGGAGACGACGCAATGGTCCCCTCGCAAATGTACATGAATGGTCCTATGATGCAAGGCGGGATGCCCTTCATGCCAATCTTCAACGGCTTTGGAATGGGATCAGGCCCCGTGGCTACTTATGACCCCCACGAAGCCAGGATGGACATGCGCCAGATGGGCAACAATCGACAGATACGGCCTGCCGTACTTCCTAGAATGCAGCACGATGAAGGCAGTCGCGTTGTGCACAGTGCACATACATCTGGAGAACTACCTGTTATTCAGGACCTTACACCTGAAGTTGCGTATCGCGACGTTACCCCGAATCCGCAACATCACACTTCACATTCTTCTCAATTACCGCATTCGCAACAGCCGGTCGCATCATCCAGCGAGCCCATGCAGACCGACATCCCCCCGAGTCCAATACAACAAGCTAATCATTCTTTCGCCGGTGTCCCGCCACATTCCCTTTCCTCATATCCCCAAGACGTTGAAATGAACGGTGTCTCTGACTCAATGCTCCCAAGGCCTACAAATAACGGCTTCCGCGGCGGCGGTCGCGGGAGAGGTAAACCTGGCAGTTTCCGTCCTGAGAGGAGAACCGATAAGACATTGGTTCTGGAGAGGATACCAGAGGACAAGTTGAGCCTTACACAAGTCAACGACTGGTTCAAACGCTTTGGAACAGTCACCAACGTAGCGATCGACCAAACGCAAAGTAAAGCACTCATAAGTTTTGCAACTCATGAAGAGGCACATGCCGCGTGGAAGTCGGAGGATGCGGTTTTCGGCAATCGATTCGTCAAGGTTTTCTGGCATAGACCAATGGAAGGTCAAGGTCAGGTTGGTCAGCGAATGCTTGCTGCATCCGCTACTTTTGTCACCAACGCGAACACCGCCCCAGACTCCAAACTTCCTCAGCCGCCTCAGACAACTCCCAGACCGTCTTTGATTGCCGCCAAACAACAAAGGTTGGAGCAATTAATATCTGAACAAAAATCCCAGATGGACTTACTAGGCAAAGCATCGGCTGAGGAGAAGAAGGAAATAATGGGTCGCCTCCGAACGTTAGACGAAGAAATGAAATCCATTTCAAACTCTATATCAGCGGTAAACAAGACGCAATCGCCGTCTTTGACAGCTGCGCCAAAAGATAAGGAACAGCAGGAACGAGATCGACTAGACAAAGAGCTTGACTTGCACAGTGCGGTCAATGGGGAAGATGGAAAGGAGAGCACGGAGGAGCTGCAAGCAAAGCTGGAGAAACTGAAAGCTGAGGTAAGTTATTCATGATAAGCTCTTATGGACTGTTCTTTATTTCGTCTCGACAGGCAGCCAGCTTAGGCATACCCGCTGATCCCACCGTCGAAACTAATCATAGTGGTGGCTATCGACCCTACAGAGGTAGAGCTCGGGGATTCCATCGAGGAGGCTTCCGCGGCGGTCCTCCAAGAACCAGTATGAAGCTCGACAACCGGCCGAAGAAGCTTGTTATCAAGGATGCGGGAATTGACGGATTGCAAGCAATCCGAGACTGGTACGAGGTTCGTGCACATTGCCTTAATCTCTTAATCGATTCTCAGCCTTACGGACTTGGTTCAGACTACAGGGCAGCTTGAAGACGTCAGTGAAACCGACAATGGCAACATCATTGTCTCATTCAAAACTCGGCACGCTGCAGAGCAGGTGAGATGCTCGTCTAACTACTTTACGTCCGTCACGCTGACATATATACAGGGTTTGGCCAAAGGTACTGGCATACCTATGCTTGGTTCTGTTCAAATCTCCTGGTACACAGGACCTGTGTCTAGTGCTCAGAAGCCATTAATCGTGAAGGATACTTCGACCACCGATGCTGACGCCAAGTCAGAAATACGACCGTCTTCCCCGAGGCAGTCACCCCCACGCTCTCCCCCGCACGAGGAGGAAATCGTTGCCAGTGGATGGGGTGGCAATGATGAGGATGGCATGGGAATGATTTAATGGTGTACGCTTGATTGGAACCTGCTTTTGTATTGTATTCTAGCACCATTGCTTCGAGTTAAATAATGTGCCAGACATGCATGAGCATGTCTACAGATTCCACATCCAGGCGCCAATACAATTAAAGGAAAACATCTTGCCCTCTTGAGTGTTTATACACAATAATTGTTACATCATTACAAATCGAAAGTGCCACTCAAGCGAATATCTCTACTACTTGCACCAATTGCAATCGTAGCCTCGCCGCTTGGAATTTCCCAACGTTGAGAGGCTGTGTCCCATATGGAGAAGTCGAAACGCGAGAGTTCTATTGTGACGGTCTTGCTTTCTCCAGCCTCGAGGGTTACACTGTCAAAGCCTTTCAAGTTTCGAGGTGCCGATTGTGCTGCTTCGGGCAAAGTAATGTAAAGTTGCGGGATCTATACTCTGTTAGATTTTGCTTTGTCGGATCAGACTGTCGTACCTCAGTTCCCGCGACAGTGCCGTTGTTCTCCAAGGTAAAAGTGACTATTACCACCTTTTCATGCAATCTGCCACGAGTGTCAGCACTGTTAGACAGCAGAGCTAATTAGTTATCGTACGATTCATCCAAAGATGATCCAGGTCCAGACGTTGAGGTCCACCCTCCGGTCGAGCCGCTTATCGAGATATCCTCATAATGAAAATCTGTGTAAGATAAACCGAAGCCAAACTCGAATCGAGGTTCGATGTTCTCTGGAAGGAAGACAAGGTGAGCGAGCGAGACTCATAAACCAGCCGCATCAATAGGCGGCGAACCTTTATCGAAATGTCTATAGTCGACGAAGATACCTAAGAAAACGGATTCAGCATGTCATTACAAGTTCAGGGACTATTGAGGATTCACCTTCGGAATACGGTATTTTAGGACCCCTGTCGTCATAAAGAACCCTGGCCGAGTAGTCATTGATGCTTTTGCCGATTGTGTAGGGAAGGCGGCCACTGGGCCAGGCTCAACTTAAGCCCAAAGTTTTGAAGTTGGAGACGCACCTGGGGTTGTAGTCCCCGTAAAGAATGTCGACTAATCCGTTTCCTGTAGTAATCATCGCATATGGCATAAATTGACGAGAAGGAAAGCCGACAAACCAGCTTCTTGTCCAGGGAGACCACTCCAAACCTATGATCACTTAAGTCACATAACATTTTGGGAAGCAGTAAGGAAACTTACGACAGCCTTAACTGCAGACGCATCAGAATGACATAAAGAATGATTCCAAGATATTTCTCTCACCATTCGGGTTCTCGACCCAAGCTTCCATATCGATGGCTCCGACACTATTGACAACGACGATTGTGTTTGGGTTGGCGCTGGCCACTGCTTGTACCAACGCGTCGCCGTTATGCCACGCCTTTAGGTCCTTTCGGTCTCCGGCATTTCCTACAGCTCCCTGTTAGTCATTCAGAATTTCAGAGTCGTTCCTTCTACCTTCGACAGTCAAGTACCCTTCACCGGAGTTGGCTGAGGCACTATTTAGCGCAAGTCATAGGACATATGGCATGCGCACTGACCTGTAATGAAGACCAGAGCAACATCTTTTCCACTTGCGGTTGACCTTGCAGCACCTAAGTCCGAATCACTGAGTGTCGAGGACACCGTCGAGCCGTCTGACCGGGCTCGTGCGGAGATTGCACTAAGTGGCTGGAACAACTTTTCATAAACGTTAATCAGAAAGTGTAATGGACTCACGTCGATCAAGTATGGCTTCCCAATTGGTCGTTAGCACTCTTTGCAGCATCGAGGGAACGCATACGCACATATTCTGCAGTGCCAGAGCCCCATCCTTTTGCAAGAATCGTTAAATCGTCGAAATAAGACGAGGAAACCAGATGCTTACCCTGAGCAAGCACACCGTTTGTGCATGCGCGGTCCTCACAACTAAGAGGGAGCATGAAAACTCGAAACATTCGACGCGTATGAGGCTTGACTCACCTGTTGATTCCATTAGAGTTGGGTCCGGCACCATTGCCGATAATCCCAATGGTAGGTGGTTTTTGCAAAGGCAAGGTCTGATCAACGTTCTTCAATAGCACTGTAGATGCCGCCGCTATCTGTCGAATAAGTCTGGACAACAATCATCAATAACAAATAAGCTGTAGAAAAAAGGCCTTACTCCTTATGATTTCCCTGCACGTTCTTATGTTGACTAACCGGGTTGTTGATGTTCCACTATGGCTCTCGATTGGCTATCAGCACTAATTGATAGCAAAAAGACACGCATACGGAGTCAAAATTGACCGCAGGAAATCCGGAATCTTGCTTTAAGAGATACCTGTATCCACGTCAGGGCAAACTTACTATGACTAAATACGTCTCTCACCAAGCCGCGAGGATGCGTGTGGCCAAGTCCTGTTTCAGGTATTAGCCAGTGAAAGTAGGGTGGAAGAAAGGCTCTGACATTAATGCGATTCTGTGACACCTGTCCGCTGTTCACTGCCTGAACGAGGGAGTCCCCAAACCACCTAAGAGAACCTTAGCTCTAGAAAATTCGATCGTACAACTGACTTACGTAGTACCCGAACCAAAGGTTTTGTCCCCAGGCATGGTCATCTGTAACCACATGAGTCACAGCATAGACAAATGAAAATCATCGTACATCCAAACCCGCATTGACCGACGGACTCGTCGAATGTGTTCCTCCCCAATCTGGGACCCTCATCAGGCAAACACTCAAGCTGTAGAAGTGAATGCACTGCTTACCTGACATGATATCTGGAGAGTATTGAGCATAGTCATAATTCGAGTCGAAGGTCAAGCTACGCACATCCAGGGAAACCAAACTCGACCTTCAACAAATCGTTCAAGACTTTGTCGTTCTCGCAGGCGTATGTCCCATTGACTGATGAAATTGCGTTGGGTCGTGACCGGAAAAAGACAGGGAATACAACGTACTCTTGTCTGTTTTCCGAATGAACATTGAGTAAGCGCCGTGGATCCAATCGAGTGGAAGTATTGACACTCACTGTAGCTGCACATAACGGACGCCACGTTCGCTTGAACACTGCGCAAAAACTGAAGGAGCGCTCTGAGTAATAGAACCGATTTATACAATTGTGACATACCGGAAGAGCATATATTTCATGTTGCTAAACAAATTGGAGTCAGGCCTCAGCATGAATACGAGTGACTGCAATATACCGTCCTGGAGCAGTTCTAGGTAATTAGTTATGGCAAGGCATCGGATAAACTCACCGATCATCTAATTCAGATGAACTCGATTCCCTAGAATGTTCCTGTTCGTTATTGATATAGTGTTTGGCACATGCTATGGTCCAGAAATGACCATCAGTATACAGGATTGGGATGTAAAGCTTAACGCGGACCCTGGACGCCTGATGACTGAATACCCGTGATTGTCTCAAACGCTGCTTCTCCCTGAAGGTAAGGGTCCCCTCCGAAGCTGAAAGAAACCACGGGAAGTTAGGCAGCCTCAGACTATCAGTCATGCTCACCCTTCCCAGTTTCGCCCAGCTGCAGGCGCCCGAGCAATGTTCATAGCTGGCCCAAGAGCGACTGGAGAATTAAGTACGATGCACTTAGAACTGGGTTTATATCGATATTTCCGGCTAACGTACCGTGTACGCCCTTCCCTTTGAACTCCTCACCCAGAGCGGCACCCCTCTTCCGCATCAAGTCTCGATTGAAAGTGGCAGCTGTGTTGATACCACTGGGAGTAAGAAGACAGCCGGATCAGCATTCAATTCCAAGACGTGCACTGGACTTACGCGGGGAACGCGGAGACGAGATCGGCCTTTCGAACACCCAGTGGGCTATCTAATCATTGCTAAGGCAACCGTAGTGATATGGCGCGTTTCTGCAAGTTTACCTTGTAGACATAAACCAGGAAAAGAGATGGAGGAGACGGGCGGCGTGTTCCCAACACAATGACCGTTCATCCAACCAACACCTGACTACCATCCAGATGAGTACTTTAAGATATGTGAAGTTAACTAACCGGTTCCCAAGTTAACCTTATCGTTGAGCGAAAGCCTGCTGACAGCATTTTTTGCCTGTATCCCATCTGAGTAGACAGGCCTTTTGAAGAGGTGCGAACTTACTTTAGTGTAGGCAGCAGCCCACTCGGGCGACATATTAGCTGGGAGATCTTCAGATATTTTAAAGACTATTTGCGGAGAAATGACATACCAGGTTCCTGCTGAGCAAAAGCGGCCAAAGCAAACGCAAGCAAACCAACTACAGGGAAAACCATGGTGGACTAGCTCAAAGAATGATACCATCCTTCTCTGCCTTATATCCAATTTCTGCATTTTCTTGGAGCTTGACACGAGACAAAACCTCGGACCACTTAAAACTATCGTTCGCCGACAAGTTACTGGGCTGCGATCCGGAAAAATGGCGGCTCGTCCCAAGCTTGCATATGACAACCATTGCCGTTCTATCTTGATCACATTGGGGCCATTTATGTTGCAAACATGTGGTATTCAATAGAAACACCGACACTCAAGAGATTGGTCCATACACCTGGAAGAAGACCTCGATCAAAAGGGTAATGTATGATAGAATTAAAGTGACGGTATCCGGAAACATAAGTGTAACATCCAGCTATATAGTAGCGTATATCCTGAGACCATCATTAGCGAAACGATTGTTGTAATCCATAAGATAGCTGCAGGACCACATCACCAAAGGGGCTTCACGTCGACACCCTTCCAACCTCGCCCACGAGCCTCCCAATACCCGCCGGCATAGACCCACTCTTCGCCCTGCTGCTTGAACCATCTAGGCTTGGGCTCGGCGCCACGCTTCCGCCTGTCGCGCTGGGCTTCTTCTACCCTGTTCTTCTCAGCCTCTGCTGTATCCAGGTCACCCTCCT
Source organism: Moniliophthora roreri (assembly GCA_001466705.2). Lineage (NCBI taxonomy): Eukaryota > Fungi > Basidiomycota > Agaricomycetes > Agaricales > Marasmiaceae > Moniliophthora > Moniliophthora roreri. The sequence continues at coordinate 1,698,208 of LATX02000001.1, read as the reverse complement.
CCAACGCTCGGACATCCGGTCTAAGACGAGAATCCGTCGGCGGCAATTTGCCGGCGATGTCACTCGTGATTTCATTCAATGTGATGCTGAACGAGGTGAACCCGTAATATTCATGCATGTTTTTCGGCCAAGGCGTAGCTCGCCACAGAATGACGAAGTGGGAGGAGTCAATCTCATGAGAGAATTGTTCATCCCATTTGCCCTCTAGTTTGGAAACCATGTCTCCAGAAGAGTTGTGCACTACTCCAGATACAATGTTCGAAGCACCCCAGTAAGAGCTCTGCTTGAACTCCAAGACACAGCGGCTGTTGTCTGTGGTGTTTTCGATGACCATCTTACCAACATGTTCCAAATACTTCGTTCCTACCATCAGATTCCTCATGAATGAGGATGGCTTTTTCCTGATGAATGCTTCCTCAGCATTTGCAGGCTTCTTAGGATGAGATGAAACAAAAGTGGCCTACCATTGGTAGTGGCCATCACCAATTTGAAGGTGGGTCGTGCCAAGGGGTATAACTTCAAGGCTCTTGCCTGTCATCGAGCCGCTTCTGATTCGGTAAAATGTCGGATGCTAGAAATCGTAATACGTACCCCAGAACTTGGTTTTGCCAGCGGAGGTAGCAGTAAGCTCCCAATTGGCGCCTTCGGCGTGATATGCCATTTCTACGGGGTTGTGTCGCACCTTCTCCGCAATGAATTTCATCCGAGTGTCCTCGAAAGTCTCCGCTAGCATAGGGTTGCTATTAAAGAAGCGAAAAGAATTCAATGGGTATGGAGAAGTATGAAGAACTTGCCCACTTACAACCCCTTTCTGCCGGTACGGTGTCGAGTGTGGGCGTAGCTCGAGACAGCAAAAGCAGCAACTAAGTGCATGCGCTTGATAGGATCCGATTCTTTGCCTGCTTGATTGAGCAAATCGTAATATTCGAGCTCTTCGGCAGCTCGCTGGAGAAGCGTGAGCGGTTCGTTGAAAGTGACTGGGAACGCGATTGTAGAAAGATCCTGTATACAAGTGCATCAGGAACGTGGGTGGGCGTGAGTGCAAGTGATTTACTTTTCCGACGTTCTTCTTGAGCACCGCAAACAAGCTGCCTTCGTCTCCAGTAATAGGTGCTGGTAATGTTGTCCTTCTCACAATCTGTGAGCTCTCGTATGTGGTGGCTTGTGTAGTATGACCCGCTTTACTTGATGACTTTTCGTCTAAAGAAGCGATATCGGTATCGAGGCTTGAGCGATCATCATTCTGAGCGAAACTGCTTCGGATGTCATCATCGTTGGTGATTCTGCTTGGTTGTTCGGTTTCCGGAGTCGAATCATCCAATACGAACACCTCGGCACCTTCATGACCTTCAGAAGCGTCGTACCATTCGACAAAACTATCGGTCATCGTTGACTCCAAGGATGCCCGCTTCGAGGTCCTGGTAAAGGGCAAGGAGAATTTGGCCAAGTCTTCCTCGTGGTGGTCTTGGTCCTGGTCATGCTCCTCCTCTTCCACTGTGTGAGGTAAAGGAGAAGGATGGCCTGAGTGAGTGACGGAGGTTTCGAGAGGTGAAAGTCCATGAATAGATTTCATGAGGAACATGTGTTGAGTCTTCAATGATTCCAATGCTTGACGGACGCGTTGTTCTGAGGTCAAGTCCGGTTCTGAATGTTGGCTTGCGTCGAGACGTTGACCTTCTTCCACAGGCGCATGATGGTGAGCTAATACGTTATTTAGCATCGCAGTATCGGGCAGGTGAGGGCTATCTTGAATACTTTTCTTGAAGAGACCGAACACAGAGCTGCTATCTTTATTCTTATCCTTCTCGCTCCTCGAACGCCCTATGCTATGATTCCTCTTGGAGTAACTATCGAGGAATTCGTTGAACGCGTCTTCGAGCTCCACCAGTGTCTAGTGTGCAAAGTCAGATTACACTGTTCCTAGGTGAGGAACGTAAAGACATACAGTGCCCATGTCTTCTACAACCAATGCAGATTTATTCAGTTTTAAGCTCCCTTGTCGTGAAGGTCTGATGCTCGCTGATCTACGGGCTTCTGGGGTTGGTGCGATAAATTTCCTATGGATAGAGATTAGGGGCTGCAAGCGGAAGTAAAGAACAAAACAACCTAAAGGCAAGCATCCAACAAGCGAAATCGTCCGTGCTCAAACATTTCATATGGAACGTGGCACTGCTAGAATCGATGTGTATATCCTTCCTTCCCGGTGCTGTCGATATAGCCGCAGTTTGTAGCAAAATCTGATCTCGAACAGGCTGACCGGGCTCGAAAGAGTATGTAAGGAGCCCTGATTGATAAAGAACGAAATAACGTCGTGCAAAGCCTGCATCAAGGGTCGGAGGCTTGAAGTGGGGAAGGGTTGAATGATGCAAAACTCACCTTGCATCTTCTTTCTACGCTTCTTCAGCACCCAGCCTTCCTGAATGACGACGGAGGCGGCCGTCTGATTAGAGGGCGCGGAAATGGCAAAGCCGTGACTAAGGGAAGCACGAGCAGCAGCATAAGCATGAGGTTTATGGTGCATGGCGCATGAATTAGTCTTTGAACATGAAGATGAAGAAGACTCAAGGGCCTCGAAACACGTCGCAGTGGTCGATGAGCGCTTATTTATGTAAGCCGGTGTCCGCAGTAGCGCAGAGCAATCATTCCAAGGTTTTGTCTGCTCTCGGGACGCGTAACCGGACTTGTAAAATAGTCGTCTCATCGTCTGAAGTAACCTGCAGAACATCGACAGTTGCGCCGCTCCCGTAAGCGTTCCGTGGCCAAATGACACCTCCGCCGAAGGAGCAGGTAACCTTGCACGATCTTACCCAGACCTGGCAGTAACCACGTCCAAAGGCCGTCATACCGTCCGCCAGTCATCCGCCGAATAATATAGTATTAGTAATGTACGCATTCTTCGGAGGCGGAACCACTTTGGTCTCCCATTTCAAAGGTTCAACTCCCAGGCAGCGCACCAAGTAATGAATGGCGCAAAACGTTGCCAGAGCAAGGCTAAAGTGTCTGATAGCGAGAATTCCGATACATATGAGCGGGGGCTTTTCAGCGCAAGTTTCTCCTCGTCTTTTCAGGGTTCTAAAATACTCAAATCGCAGCAAAACACGCCCGGAACACGTAGCAAACGGCAGTGGGAAAGCTAAATATACACACTGCGAATTACGTGGGTGTAATAAGTTTTTCGGTATCCTGAGCATTCATTCCACCCGAGGTTTGTAGAGCCCGGAATCATAGAGAAGCGGTGTCAGCTGCCAGCAGGAGGTCCCCAAGAGGAGATTTCAGAGAGCAAATATCAGAATCCATCAGAAAACAGGGAGACCTGAAGGCAGTGCTTGTTGAATGCAAACGCACGTGAGAAAACTATTCCAAATCGAGTCTGTGCTTCGGCACGCGTGATGGCTCGCCAGTTCTTCGATTTTACGTCCACTCCTCCAGGTATACATCCCTTTCGTTCTTTTCAAGCGACGGTATTGGCTCGAATCTCGTTCTCTCGTGCAAGTATCTCTTCCGGGCTTCTGGTGTTTTATGCAGCTCGACATTATTAGTCAAACTAGGCGACTTTCAAGGATAAGGACGGAAGGTTAAACGACGGACGAAAGAATTCAGGAATGTCGAGGCCTGCACTTGCTTCACCGTCTGTAGAAAGCAAAGAGAATCAGTATTGGAGGGAGAAGGGAGGCGAGGATAGAAATCGTGACTCGGGCCTATCGCACACTCAGGTTTGCATATCCTTTTTCCATCTCGTGTTTTGCTTAATTTGAACTTTTTCAAACAGTCAAACATATTGCCAATACCATCATCTGTCCTAGCAGCTCGCAGTCTCAGTGAAAGACATGATCTACCACTACCTAGTCCTGCAACTATATCTATCGTGTGTATCGACCACCATGTTTTCAATGATTTGCGCCCTGATATCGAGCTTTCTTTCCTTCGTGATTCCGCAGGGCTCACCCAGATTACATTATAGCTATGCCTCAAGCTCTGCAAGTAGCTCGGCGAACTCTGCCAGCGTACGCAGTGACATCCACCGATTTCCGAACGGAAATGGAAACGATGCACATCGAAGACATACTGTCCAGGAATTACCGCCGTTAGCGGCTCCTCCATTGCCACAACCACATCGAAGTCAGAGTCTGCAAACAATCACACAAAACTCTAGACACCATCACGAACACACGCTTCATAATTCCATTTCACGAGCTCCAGTTCATCCACAATCAAGTTCCACAAATCACATCCGACATTCACGACCGGCAAGCCGAGAGGAAGGGGCCATGCTATCTCCGATATCTCCTTCCTCGCGATCACATCCACCTCAACCTCCATTATCTTTATCGGCTGGGTCTGTAAGGGATTGGTCGCCGCCCCCGCCTTCCAGAAGGAGTTCGGGCTCATATGCCAACTCACCGCATCCGACAGGTTCAGGCGCTACACCCCAATCCCCTATCGTTGTCGAACTGGACAGAAAGGGAAGCGGTGATATTCAGAAACACACACATTCCCGACCAGGCTCAAGTGGCAGTGCTAACCAGGTGTCTCTAGCGCCACACCTGCTAGGCCAGCACACAAATCCTCAACCACAACAGCATCGAGTAGATGGAGTTGCGGCTCTCACAGCTCCGCAGGTGCACCCCACTGCCAGTCCCAGAGGTTTGAACACCTTAAGCCCAGCTACTCCTGGAAATTCGTCAGCGAGGGTACACACATATTCTCAACCTCCTCCATCCTCATCACACGTGCTATCTCCGATTGTCATGTCCGGTGGCACGGTGTCCAGACAACCCCTGCCCGTGACAGTATCGGCGCCTACCGGTCAACATCCCCATCCCAGAGAAACAGTACACGCACCAGTCCATAACCGAGATATTCATCCACACGCGGTCCATTCTCAACAAAGGCGACAAACATATCCTCAATCCCAAACATCCTCTCCCTCATCTTCTATTCGTGTACCTGCCCATTCTACCCAGCATCCGTACTCTTCGCAAAACCAGTCTCAAACTAGGATTGGGTCACTTGGTCGTTATACGACGTCCACGGCGCCCATTCCAGTAGATCTATCACACGCCCAAGGCGGTGCGTCCACTGCGTCCTCTTCGTTGCTCACATATCTCCAAAATACCCTTGCTCATACATGGAGCCAAGCGGAGACCAGCTGGCAGGTCGAGGTGGATGACTTGAGGCGGACTGTTTATGAGCTGAACACTATTTTAAGGGAGAGAGATGAGGAGATTATACGCCTCAGAACCAATACATCTCACCCGGCACCTTCGGTCAACGATGGTCGCCTGGCTGCCATCGAGGAAAGGCTAGCGAAGAGCGAAAAAGAGTGCATGAAAAACGAGAGTGAAAAGACGCACCTCAAAGGAGAACTCATCTCTCTTCGCTCCGATAAAGATGACTTGTTGGAGGAGATTGAGGAGTTGCAGTCAGAGTTGAGTGCTTTACGTGCTTCTAGTGCAAAGACTGCACCTGGTGGGGATGAGGACACGAAGAGGCTCAAAGATGAAGTAGCGATATTAAATCGGCAACTGGACTCCTGGAAAGGTGAGGCGAATCGTTTGGGCGTAGAGTTGGACCGCCGGGAAAGGGAAAGTAAAAGGGAACAGGATGCTCTGAAATCAACTCAGAATGGCGGGTCGAGGCCAAATGCTGGTGCATTAAAGGATGTGAGTACTACCTGTTCGCTTTGTCCCTATATTGCAATTGCTTCCATACTCCATTCTTAATTATTTCCGATGCTGACTTTGTTTGTACCAGGGTGAAAGATCATACACTGGTCAGGCATTTGACTCTCAACACTCGTATCGAACTCATAATAACGGATTACCAATACCTCGACATACACACTCCCAACCATCAATGCAAGCGTCAACCAGCTCGCAATCTCCTACACACAACGTTAGGGCTCCTGTACCCAAGATAGACACCAATATTGCGGAACGTGATCGTGCGGTGGTCGTATCACCCCAGGAAGCTTCTGTCTCACAACGGTCCCAGAACGGTTACATACATGGCTCTGCAAGCACCGGAATTGAGGTTAGACGACCAGAACACTCACTCGCACAGCTGCCGCCGCCTCAGTCGAAGCATCTTACAACCTCTCCGAACCATGGTAGACCAATATCGTTACCACCAATCATGGGCTCACTGCCTAGCTCTGAGCCTGATGCGCGTCGGCCACACCTTCCTAGTATTCAAAGTCAAGTAAAGCCTGTCGAAGCCAGACCTCCTTCTTCGTTGTCACATCGGCAATCTAGTGCAGGGAGTCCTTCCGAGAATGTGAACGGCATCATGAGACCATCACGGTTATCTCCTGGTTCCGAGAGTGTTAATGGAAGGAAGCGTGAGAGAGAGGAAGATGGCGAAATCGTCGATGAACATCATTCCAACGGTGAGGTTCACGGCGGCAAGGTGATGAAGAGGGGAGATTCTGAAGACGTTGCGGCTTCCCGAGAGAGAGAAAAGGAGCGTGAAGTGAATAGTAGCCGAACTTCCGATTCGCATATCGTGCCGCCACCTAACTCATCCTCCAGCTGGTCTTCTTCATCGACATTAACGCCGGGACCTTCGCCTCCATCATCTCGAAAGCCGATGCCACCGCCTGGGCCCTACCCAGGGCATCCTAAACCAGGGATCATGTTGACATCCAAACCTCTCACACCAGTGCCTCCTCCTGCTCCTCCGCCAAAGAGAGAGGAAAAGCCAAGGCAGTTATCCTTCAAGCACCTGAATCTACTCTACGAAACGTCCGGCGATCACTATGTCTGTCGTGAATGCCGTCTTTCACCCTCGGGCCAGAAGCCCAAGACATTTCCTCACACGACGCCATTACCGGAGATCTTCAAGCATTCTTTGTCCGAGCATGAGACTAGATGCGAAGAGCTCCTGAAAGCTAGTGCGAGTAAACTCGCGGAAGAGGGAGTCCTAATGAGGGGCGGTGGCGGGAGTACTCTTGGGACCGGAAGTAAGGCACCTAGGAGGGAACGCAAGTAGTCCCTTAGACCGGTTTCGTGTGTAGCCGAATTTCTTTTTCTTTCCTTGTCTTTGTTTTCTTTTTTTATCTTTCGTGCTCTGTCGATGTCTCCTGTTGTCGTGCTATTCTCTGATAGGGTTAATGCTACATGTATTCCCGATTGAACGATACCTTTCGTCCTCTGTATAACATAGTGTATTCTAATACGGCGGTTTTTGGATACATCTCTCTTTTTCTCTCGTGCGTCTATGTATCTATGATCATGTCTGCAGCTTTGTAGGGTACGTTAGTCAGTTATTTGTTTAATGCTTATTCGTGTACATGGGATGTATTTGATAGTCTTGATAGCGTACCTTGGGACTGGGAGCTCGATCTGGGTAAGAGGTAGACTATAGCCTGTGATGGTGTGTTTTCTCCCAAGAACCCAGACAGCATGGAGCTTCTCTCCTTTAACTCAGGTCGACCTGAGCAGTGCCTGGTGACTGGTGTAACGTTTGGCTGCAAGCTAGACGCTTTTTAGCTTGTCGTGGCGCGCCTCCAGAGCCCAGACCGACGTCACAGTATTTATAATTCACCCCCGGCATTATGCCGTAGTACGAAGTCGCACGGAATTTCTGGGGAGCTCCCACCAGGACTCCGAGTCCCAGGCCCAACCTGTATTAGCAATATTCTAGATGGTCGTGAGCAAGAACAACTAAACCTGTGGGTATATTGACCGGTAAATACTCATTGAATAGACACTACCGTATGGCATAGATAGGATAGGACACTTGTCCGCTGTTCGAAAAAAAAACAACGTAGGAGTGGTCAGCGGTAGCGGAATGATTCTTGATTCTCATTATCGATGGATGTCATCACGACGGGCCGGGCAATGCCGTGATCTATAATCCTAGCATCACTGCCTTGAACTCGACTCCTTCTCTCATACCAACCACCATCTTGTAAATTTTCACTAGATTCAGCCATGGCTACGTGAGCGCTCCCTCTCTCTGTCCTCGGCCCAATACGAGATCTCTGATCAATATGGTAATTTAGTGGAGACATTGGTCTTATTGGTTTGGCCGTCATGGTACGTTTTCCTTTCGACTTGGAGGGCGTCGGGTTGAAACGGACTGCGTGGTTTACAGGGTCAAAACCTTATCCTAAACATGAATGACAAAGGGTTCAATGTTGTCGCGTACAACCGTACTACTGAGAAAGTTGATCGTTTCCTTGCTAACGAAGCCAAAGGTATCTTCCACTGCGATCGCATTGATCTCGCGCTGACCGCTGGTTTTAGGCACAAAAATCCAGGGTGCTCACTCCATCCAGGAGCTCTGCTCCAAGCTCAAGAGGCCTCGCAAGATTATCCTCCTCGTCAAGGCTGGATCTGCTGTTGATGATTTCATCAATCAGCTCATTCCTCACCTTGAGCCCGGTGATATCGTCATCGACGGCGGAAATTCGTACTATCCTGATTCTATCCGCCGCACCAAGGAACTCGAGGCCAAGGGCTTGCTTTTCGTTGGTTCTGGTGTCTCTGGTGGTGAAGAAGGTGCTCGTCACGGTCCTTCCCTGATGCCTGGGGGCTCTACCGCTGCCTGGACCCACATCAAAGAAATTTTCCAGAAAACCGCTGCTCAGGCTTACGGTGAGCCATGCTGTGACTGGGTCGGTGAGAGCGGATCTGGCCACTACGTCAAGATGGTTCACAACGGTAAGTATCCAGGGCATTTCCGGAGCCATTTATCTCTCAAACTCAACATCCAGGTATCGAATACGGTGACATGCAACTGATCGCCGAGGCATACGATATTTTGAAGCGTGGTTTGGGATTACATGAAGACGAGATCGCTGACATCTTCAAGAAGTGGAATAAGGGTGTCCTTGATTCCTTCCTCATCGAAATTACCGCCGCCATCCTAAAATTCAAGGATGATGATGGTGAACATGTTGTCAACAAGATCCTGGATCAGGCTGGCCAGAAGGGTACCGGAAAGTGGACAGCAATCGCAGCACTCGATGCTGGATCACCGGGTACGTATTCATTTCTGCTGAATACATTCAAACTAACCATGAATTGCAGTCACTTTGATTGGCGAGGCTGTCTTTGCCCGGTGCCTCTCTGCCCTCAAGGAAGAACGTGTTCGCGCCAGCAAGGTCATCGCTGGTCCTCAAAAGGAACCCTTCCGTGGTGATAAGCAACTCTTCATCGATGACCTGGAGCAGGCTCTCTACGCTTCTAAGATCATCTCATACACCCAAGGTTTCTTACTTATGCGTCAAACGGCAAAGGACGTGAGTTATTCTATTGATAGTTATTCAACGAATCAACGAACGGACGTAATATAGCTTAACTGGAACTTAAACTATGCTGGCATTGCTAGCATGTGGCGCGGAGGATGCATCATCAAGGTGGGTGAGCTTAGCATGTGGCAGACTATCAATAGTAATATTCGAAATAACAGAGTGTTTTCTTGAGCGACATCACCTCCGCCTTCAACAAGAACAAGAACCTCGAATCCCTCCTCTTCGACGACTTCTTCAACAAGGGTTCGCACTCTTCTCTACATTTTGATTTTGAAGCCTTTCTTACCATATCCGTACAGCCGTCCACAAGGCCCAACCCGGATGGCGACGTGTTATCGCTCAGGCTGTTCTCTGGGGTATCCCTACTCCTGCGTTCAGCACTGCGCTGGCCTTCTTTGACGGATACAGGAGCGAGATTGTTCCCGCTAACCTCTTGCAGGCTCAGGTATGCGACACCATCCTTCCGATAGTCAGAGCCCTTATGAACTTGTGCACCTTTCCTTTAGCGTGATTACTTCGGTGCACACACATTCCGTGTCCTTCCTGGCAAAGAGAACGCCAAGTTCAAGACAGGAGAAGATATTCGTAAGTCAGGAAAACCCGCTTGTGACTTCATACTAACTCTTTCTTTAGACGTCAACTGGACGGGACGTGGCGGTTCGGTCTCTGCCTCCACCTACAACACATAAGCTCCGTGCATGGACACTGGCCAGGGATTGTGTAGATTTTGCTATGATTGCTGTGTATGAGGCCAAAAGAAACGAGAATGTACAGTATTGAGAAAAACTATAGAACTGTATTCCTCCTCATACTCGAGGAAAAATGTATACCAATCGTCATCGCGATGTCGACCAGACCCTGAGGCCAGCAAAATCGCTCAACCTTTGATGCCAACTACTTCCACTTAAAATGTGTGGGATCTTCTATTGCGCGCACAGGCTTCTGGCCGAACGTTCGGCTCTTGATACGTTGTCTGAACTTCGTCAAAAGCTACGAGACGCTAATTCTCTCCGCGGTCTGCTCAGTACATCCAGTTTATTATCACCAAAACGCTGACTTTTCGTAGGACCTGACGCTCAACGATCATGCAAGATTTTCATATCGGCAGATTCGAGCGACACATCCCTGTATTCCGACGAGATATACGGGTTGTCGATGGAGTTTTTCGGCGCAGAGCTGCGGCTGAGGGGTGTTTCGCCGGTGATACAACCCCACGAGAAGGATGGAAATTTGTTATGTTGGAATGGGGAGGCGAGTGTTGTAAACCTGTGGAAAGATGACCTTATCTGAATATCCAAACAGATCTTTGGGGGTATTGATGTGCGTTGCGAAGTTGCTATGTCAAACTCGCCTTTCTCAACCACTACCAGATATCTTCAGAAGAGAATGACGGGGTAAAGCTCTTTGAGCTTTTGGTCAAGACTTCTTGCCCAGAAGATGTTCGCGACATATTTAGTTCTATTGAAGGACCGTGAGTGGAAATTCAAGCAAATGAGGCTAATATCATGCTGATGTTCGTGTAAGATATGCATTCGTGTTTTATCATGTAGGTCAGTCAGAGATAAGCAGGATCTCAACGAAGCTCAATCCGGTCAACCTAGAGAACAACACACAAACTTTACTTCGCCAGAGACCCACTTGGACGCAGATCACTCCTGATACATCGACCGACCGCTCAGAATCCATACTTCCTCCTTGCATCAGTATCTGCTGGTGATGCGTCCGCCTATTCCTTCGAAGAAGTGGACACTGGATGCATTCACATGGTAGATTTGCACCGGCTCAGTAAAAGCTCCGAGGTGAGCCATGTTCATTATCCATGAACACGAAGAGCTGATGTCTGTAGATTCTTTCATTCGATCCGTGTTTGATATCGGTACGACGAAAAGCGCCCTCTCGAGAGGCCCTATATGTGAGATTTCTTCGTCCAGTGAAGGTTGGCGATGTTTGCTTATGTGTCAGGCTGCGCCAGCAAGGGTTAACCCCTTCTTACCATCGGCTGACGATCCTCCAGCAATTACTACCCTTGAAACTGTGCCAGCGTGGCTTGCACCAACCGTGGACGACTTGATTTCTCAATTGGATCGAAGCGTCTACCTGCGAGTGCGCGATATACCTCAACCACGGTATGTCTCCTCGCTAACGATATCGTCAACGCCTGATATGATACGGACACATGTAGTTCTTCGCCTGATCGTGCTAGAGTTGCCGTGTTGTTTAGTGGTGGAATAGATTCGACGATCATAACTCTTTTGGCTGATAGGTGCGTCACGATATCCCCACAACTGCGTCCTCTGATGTGGGTCAACAGACATCTTCCCAAAGACGAACCAATTGATCTCCTTAACGTCGCCTTTGAGAATCCACGCAAGATAAGATTGAAGACTGAAGGGAACATTGGCGCCCTACCAAAGCGAGAACAGAAAAAAAAGGCCCATCAAGTCTATGATCCAGCACCTACGTCGTATATGGTACCTGACCGGGTCACCGGGTTGCAAGAGTTGGAGGAGCTCCGGCGGTTGTGCCCAGGTCGGATATGGAACTTTGTGGGTATTACTTGCTACCGAGGATTCTTGATTTTGTTGACGTGAAAGTGCTAGGTCGAGGTAAATGTACCGTATGAGGTTCGGACTAGTCTCTTTCCATGCGAGCTGTGCTTGAGTCATGTCACAGGAATCGCAAGGTGCTCGATCTACTGTAGAGGCTCTGATGGTACCTGGGAAGACTGTCATGGATCTGGTATATCCCCCAGTTATCTGAAACAACTTGTCTTTTCATTGCGAACCCAGAGTCTTGCACTAGCTTTGTATTTCGCCTCCCGGGGAGTAGGTCAAGTACGATCACGTTCAGAAGCTGAGCCCGTGCCATATACCAGTACCGCTCGAGTACTCTTAAATGGTCTGGGTTCTGATGAATTGCTGGGCGGATACGGACGGCATCGAACAGCTTATACTCATAACGGAGGCTGGAAGTCAGTCATAGAAGAGGTCAGTCTTTTACGTCGCACAGGCCACACATGCCAGCTCACCAGTCCGTTAGCTTCAGCTCGAGATCGAACGTATCCCTGCTCGTAATCTCGGTCGCGATGATCGTGTTATTTCCTCGCACGGGAAGGAGACCAGACATCCGTTCCTTGACCTTAATGTAGTCTCTTTTATAGCAGCACTACCAGTGCACGCTAAGATGGATCCCAGGCTGGGACTTGGCATAGGAGACAAAATGCTTCTGAGACTAGCAGCATATAAACTTGGGTTACTGGAAGCAAGTATCAGGAAGAAGAAGGCTATGCAGTTTGGGAGTCAGTCGGCGAGGATGGATGGAGAGAAGCGAGGCGATTTGGTACTAGAAAATAGAGTGGTAAACTAGAGTTGACATACATTTATGTAGAATGTATACTAGCTAAAAGGTTGTCACATCTTGAACTAGTGAAGGATGTTTGTTACGGAGGACGAGTACTTTCGAAGCTGCCGACGCTGATGCTACGCGTCCCCGGCCAAATTTGTCACGTTTTCCGTCCACTTCCCCTCACACAACTGACATGGCGTTCGCCCAAAATGCCTCCAGATTGATATGTTCGTCAAGTCCTCTAGTTCACCTCCCAGACATATTCAACTAAAGAGCACATAATAGTCCCTCTAGCAGTCGCAATTGTCGGAGTGCGGGCAAGTCTATATGATGTTCCCGGAGGCTACCAGGCGGTCATGTTCGATAGGTTCTCCGGAGTCAAGGACACTGTGATTTCCTGGCTTTATCCCTTTATTATTCGTCACTCAAAACTAGGTTATAGGCTACCGGAGAAGGGACACATTTCCTCGTCCCATGGTTGCAACGCGCTATCCTCTATGACTGTCGCATTAAACCTCGAGTAGGTAGTGTATCTATGTTTTCGTCACCTTATTCTTATGCGTCTTGTTTGCCAGAATATTTCTACAACCACCGGATCCAAGGACCTTCAAATGGTTTCCTTAACCCTTCGTGTTCTCTCGCGGCCAGACAAGAAACATCTTCCCAAAATTTACCAAAGTCTTGGGCTGGACTATGACGAGAGGGTTCTTCCATCTATTGGAAATGAGGTCTTGAAGAGTATCGTCGCTCAGTTTGATGCAGCAGAGTTGATCACTCAACGAGAAGTGGTACGTGGTAGCGTCTGTCCTGAGATTCTGACTTAAGGTTTCAGGTTTCGTCAAGAATTCGAGCAGACCTTTTGCAACGAGCGGGAGAATTTAACATTCTACTTGAAGACGTTTCCATAACACATCTTACCTTTGGAAAAGTATGACAGGACATAACATCTCTGGTCGTCCCAATGTAACACCCCTTGACAGGAATTTACTCAAGCCGTAGAAGCCAAACAAATAGCCCAGCAAGGTACGGGTCAATTCCGAAATTTGGTTGTCCTCATAACTGACGCAATTCTAGATGCTGAACGAGCCAAGTTCATTGTCGAGAAGGTTCGAGATTTAAGAACCTTTCCACCGGTGTGATTAATAACGGCCCCCTCTTTTTTTTTTTTTCTTTTTTTTTTTTCTTTTTTTTTTTTTTTTTTTTTTTTTTTTTTTTTTTTTTTTTTTTTTTTTTTCTTTTCCTTCTTAGGCCGAGCAAGAGCGTCAAGCTGCAGTTATTCGAGCTGAGGGTGAGGCTGAGGCCGCTAAAACTATATCCCAGGCTTTGGACAAGGCTGGAGAGGCATTCGTTGCGTTCAGGAAGATTGAAGCTAGCAAGGCCATTGCACAGTCACTTTCTACGAATCCTAATGTTACATATGTTCCGAGCACGGGGGGAAATCTTCTCCTACAAGTACCTCAGAAGTAGTAGATGTGTATGTAGGAAATTGATGACAGGGTTGGCGTCGTGTGGAAAATTTTCCCACCCACTACCAAAGGTTGTGACTGGCACTGTCTCTGAAACTCTCGTGTTCGAGTGTGTAGTTTTTTCTTTCCTCTTCTCTGTCTCCTCTCCTCTCTTCTCTGTGTCCTCTTTATCTCTTTTCCTCCTCTGTCATCGGACGTTATTTCCTGTATTTCGTGCGCAATTCTCACCTCTCATCGAAATCGGCTGACCCAATGTTCGACCAGATCTCATTTCTTCTCATCTTCTCAATCATGAATCCTGTGGGTATGGGAGGACCCGCCGAGGCACCTGTGAGTCGTATTCTCCACTTCTTATTATCTGTTTTATTGATCGATTCATTTTCTTCCAACTCGCGTCGTCTTTTCACCGTCGGATGATCCAGAGACGTGCTCACCTCTATGTCGGCAATCTCAGCCCTCGTGTCACTGAATACATGCTCACCGAGATCTTCGCCGTTGCTGGCCCCGTACAACATGTCAAAATCATCCCGGACCGCAACTATCAGCATGGTGGCCTGAACTACGGTTTTGTGGAGTACATGGATATGCGTGCTGCAGAGACGGCTCTTCAAACTCTGAACGGTCGAAAGATCTTTGACACCGAGATCCGGGTCAACTGGGCCTATCAAGGTCAACAAAACAAGGAGGATACCACCGGTCATTATCACGTCTTCGTGGGTGACCTCAGTCCCGAAGTCAACGACGAAGTCCTCGCCAAGGCTTTCAGCGCCTTCGGTACAATGTCGGATGCTCGGGTTATGTGGGATATGAACTCTGGAAAGTCTCGTGGTTATGGTTTCCTCGCTTTTCGCGACAAGACCGATGCAGAGCAGGCCATTGCAACTATGAACGGAGAATGGCTCGGCTCACGCGCTATTCGCGTTAACTGGGCTAACCAGAAGACTCAAGGAAGTCCCGCTGTGTCTGCCCCTCGCCCTGGTGGTACCGGCACCGCTCCCGCCCCCATCAACTTCCAAGGAGGTCCATTGTCTTACGAGGCAGTCGTTCAACAGACCCCTGCTTACAATACCACGGTCTACGTCGGAAACCTCGTTCCCTACTGCACTCAAGCAGACCTTATTCCTCTTTTCCAATCGATCGGCTACCTTTCAGAAATCCGCATGCAAGCTGATAGAGGATTTGCATTCGTCAAGCTTGACACCCACGAACATGCGGCCATGGCGATCGTTCAATTGCAAGGGCAGATGGTTCACGGAAGACCTATCAAATGTAGTTGGGGTAAGGACAGGGCTGATGCCGGTGGTGTGGCGACTACACCTATAAGCCCAACTGCAGGAACTTCGCCTTACGGTAACATGGTTCGTCGTGCTGTTCTCATCTATCCTTGATTGATTGCTGATGATCTTCCAAGCCGATGTATGGTATGCCGCAGCCGAACACCTATGGACAGTACGGATTTGGAGCCTATGGTGGTTTCCCTAATCAAGCTGGAGCAACCCCTGGAACTGGTGCTCCGGGTGCGACCGGTATGCCTCAACCTGCTACAGCAGGCACTGGACTTGGTTTGGCTAACACTGGGCAACAACCAGGCGCAGACCCCAACGCCGCCGCTGCAGGACAAGCAGGCCAAGCTCAGTGGGCTGGAGCAGACCCGTCATCTTACTACTCAAACTATTGGGGCGGTAAGTCTTTCGATTACAGCATGGTGTCATTCTGCTAATCGCCCTCAGGATACTACGGCCAGCAAGCGGCTGGTCAGCAGGCTGGTGATACCCAGATGCAAGCACCCTAATAAGCCGAGACTAATGTTTTGACCTTCTTTTTCTTATTTTTGTTCCTTTATTCTTCTGTCTATCGAATGTTGCAGCTAGTCATTCCTTGTGATTCGACTCCGTCATTGCTCTGGTACTGTATACATCCGCTTCATTCACACTCACGAAGTATAAATGTGTTTCCTGCTTGTCCTTAGTAGCACAAATAACAATTACAATTCCTTGACACAACGACGATAATGATAAAAGATCAGAACATAGAAGCAAGAACTATTAGCATCGGAAATCTCAAGCAAACGTGCTGCGGTAGGCAGGTCATCTATCTGCCTGGCGTCCTCTCCCTGTCCCTCGCTGGAGTGTTGCCTCTCCGGGGCGTTCCAGGCACCTTCCTAGGGGTTTGCTGCCCCGTCGGTGGCAACGTTAACCTTCGCTCTCCAACTCCAACCCCACCTGCTTCCTCAATCCGCTGCAACTCCCTAGCAGCCCTCCGAACCTCGTCGCCTATCTTCGCAGGCGGCCTCTCGCTGTCCACATGCGCCAACGCTCGGAAAAGATCTCTCGGATCTCGAGATGGTGCTTGAGGTTGTGAATACGACACGTCCTGCGGTAAGTAACCTTTGAGCGTTTGGGCGGCAGTGGACGATGATGTCGATGTACTTGAGAAGGACGGTGGCTGTTGGCCTTCCCTTGACTTTGCAGACAACGCCATAGACAACACTCCATACCGTTTGTCAAGCTCAGCCTCGGCCACTCGTGTCGCTGCCCTGGCGGTATTGACATAGGAGTGAACTTGGTCCAAGTTAAATCGAAGGTCGGCATAACGTTGCCTGAGCCTCTCTTCTGCCTGTTCCTTCTCTATCCGCAATAAATGACTGCCACTACTAGGACCGACTACTCTTTCCTCGCCCCTCGACTGCGGTATGTTGAGCAGCGATTTGCAGAGGCTGACAATGGAGCGCTGAGATTCCGGTAGGTACTGCTCTGAAGGAAGCCAAACCCAGTCCTGGTCGCTCTCGCTAGCTTTCTGTTTCCCCTGAGCTTTCGCAGACTTGGCACCATTGATGGATTCAAACGAATGTGAAGCCAGTGACTCCAGCTCAACCTTGCGCTTATCGATCCTCAAGCGCTCCTTCTTTACGAACGAGTCGTAGAGAGATTCGACTTTCTTCCAGGCTTCCTCTTCATCTTCCATCCTGTAGTCGAAACTTGAATACGCAACAGATTTTCGCCAAGAAAAGCCTTACTCACTTCCGTATATCTTCTGAATACGCGGCCTCCCAACGCCGATTCGACACATTCTGTTCGTTCTTCTTCATTTGCGGGGCTGAAGATGGACCTGCATGCGAGGATGAAGGCGAGTAAAGATTCAGGTCCACTTGCTTCTCAGCAAGTGATTGAAGCTCCATCTTGAGAACGTCCTTGAATAGAAGAGCTGCCTTCGCAGAAAGCGGAGGCAGATCTACGTGGAAAGATGTAGACGACGAGGGTGTCGATGGATCTTGTATAGTTCGTGAGTGGCACCATATAAACAATTGCCGTAGTCGTTCCGATTCGGGTAGGTCTACGTCAATGTGCTTGTAGAAGCTCTCGTGAGAGACCGACTTGTGCGGTTCAGCTGGACACATGATAATAAGAGGGATGACAGTCTAAAACAGAACGAGACGTACTGAAAGCGCCTGTTGTCTCGAAAGACGCAGATATTCGCTTCCCTCGGCCGCTGACAGAACTTTTGCGTTTATGTCCCTTTCCATTGGGTGTGGTGGTGTTCTGGTTCCGTCCTCTCTGCTCTTCTGTCTCGGGTTCCTCCGAAATAGCTCTTATGGCAGCCATCGCACCCTCTCGCAACGACTTGTTCCTGGTAATCATTGGACTCTCCTCAACAGGTATTCGCTGTCTCGTATCAACCACTTTTCGATTAAGGCGACTACTATGGTTGGCAGGAGTGTCTTCAGGTTGCGCGGAGCTCAAGTGAAGAGAAGGGTCGACCAAACGTGCACGCGACTCTCGTCGCAAACGATCAGCTTCGTCTTCCATTGCCCGAATATCCTGTTCGACGGCACCATCTGCTGAAGGTGCTCGAGCACTTCTTGACGGGGCAACTTTGGAAAGGGGTGGTCGAGATGAGGCTTGGGGTATAGATTGCGGAAAAGAGGTTGGAGGCTGTGAACCGGCTCTCTGCTTCTGAGAGGGCTGCAGGTTAGGTTGTGAAGAGGAATGAGTGGGTATTGGATGATGTTGTGATTGCGATGGTAGCAGTCGACGATCTGGTAGTGGCTGAGACGTGTGACGAGATGATGATTGACCTTGGGCAGAGCTGGGCCTGGGGAAGGGTTCCGGTGCATGAACAATCAAAAGTCCACCACTTTGTTCAGTCCCGTGCTGTGCTGTAGGATGAACTTAACATCACTTAGTTCTGAACTGAATCGACGCGTCCAAACTCACCTTTGCGCTTCCCAGACGCGCCTTTGCCCTTTGAAGTAGTCGACTTTATATATGGTTCGACCAACAAGAGAATTTTGACACGCACCTGGTCACTCTTCAGTCTCTTTGCCGCGGCTAACAGTGGATTTGAATCTTCTGGAAGTTTTCGTTTCGAGGTTGACTGGGATTGAGAGGGTACCATTTGCACGAGGAGTTGACTTATTGTCATATGCCGCCAAATGAGAAATTCTGGACTAGGAGGTATCGCACGATGGCGGTCAAAGTGTAGACGCGGCCAACGTCGCCGGGGACGACGTCGAGGTAGAGAAGCTGAACGTTTGAGCTGAATTTTCCCACGCTCCTTTGATGAATCTGATCAACAAAGCAAACCAACCGTGTCACTGGTCCAGCTTGTATTTTCTGCAAGGTACAACCGAATTTTGCCAAAGAGCCTTTATATATCATTCAGTTTACATACACAAATTGAAGTATTATATGCCAGGAGATTTGGGAAAAGGTATCTGACGTTGAAAAAAAAGGTCATGAATCATCAACAACTAGCCATTCGGTGTCAGATCCATGCCCTTCGTCGCTGGAGATTGTGTCCCATCCTTCTTCTCCTTCGATGGGTCGCTCTCCTTCCCTTCCCCGTTTCCCGAAGCCGAGAGTGATGTCTGAGATGCATTATCTGTGGCATTGCTTGCCTCCCCATCCCGCCAGTTGAGTACAGCTTGACGACGGGACCGCATGTCCTCATAAAACTCGTTAGCTTCGTTCATCTTATTGGCTTCTGTTTGCTTAGCATCTAACCATCGCTGAAGAAGCTTGGCATTGTCCTTGGTGAGGGTGGCATTTCGTTCTTCAATCTGTCCCAACTCAAGCTGCAATGTACTGATTTCATCGTGCAAGATCTTTAATGCAGCCCCATGTAAGTGACTTCCTGAGAAGTATTTCGACACACATACCTGTACCGTCCTATCTTTCTCTGTCATAAGCTCGTTGTGTTGGTCGACCTTTCTCCGCAGCGTCGTTAGTTCATCCTTGGCCTTCCTCAAGGCCTCCGCATCAACTCTGGATAACTCTTCCTTTTCTCGCAGCGTCTCCGTCATTGACAACAATCTCTGTGTATTCTGACCTTGCGTCTTGTAGACGCCGGCTAACTCATCACGCATGGACGATATTTGCGATTCTAGAGAGGCAATATACGCAGCGCGGACAGGATTGCTAGCAAGAGCTCACTTGAGTATTTCACGGTCTTCAGGTCGCTGAAGTAATACGTACTCATCGCCGTTCCCTGCCACAAATACCGTGGAGCTACTAGGATTGCCCTTGACGGTGCTGACTGCTCTTAGAAGGGATGAATTCCGCTCCTTCAATAGCTTGGTCTGTTGCGCCAGTCTACGATCTACAACTTGTGAACAATTTGCATGTAAATATAAACAAAACCTGCTCACATTGCTCGATAATCGACTGGAAGGCTGATTCTTGAACATTCCGCTCCGTCAACCGTAGACGTATGAGTTCCTGAAATACCGTTATTAGTAGATACCTAGAGCATCAAAAAATAAAATTGTATCTACCTGCCATGCGGGTTCTGCCATTTCGCCCTAAAAAGATGCAGAAGGAGATGAGGATGAACCGGGATGACGGGTGCCAAATGAGGCAAACCCAAATTTAGGCTCTCTCCTTAACCACCTCCACTGACAGCCCCCGCGTCATTCCTCGCCGCTTTACTCAACGCTCTCACTGATTTCTCGTAAAATGGGCCGCGTTCTACTCAAGGTTCTTCATTTTCCAGCTTATTACGGTCGCCGTTAGGAGTGCTGACGTATGCTACCAGGTTATCATTCTCGGAGACAGCGGGTTCGTACCAGTTTTGGCCGAGAAAGAGCTTTGTATATTGATCTTTGGGCTGGACATTTAGTGTCGGAAAGACGTCGCTGATGAACCAATATGTGAACAAGCGATTCAGCAACCAATACAAGGCCACTATCGGAGCAGACTTGTGCGGCACCCTCTGTCCACTCACCATGTGCTTTCGCTAAAGGAGATTTTATTCGTAGCTTGACGAAGGAGGTTATGGTGGATGATCGTCTCGTTACCATGCAGGTGTGTTCTGAATTTCTGTAGTATGAACTGTATGATTCACTGCCCTGTCTACAGCTTTGGGATACTGCTGGTCAAGAACGTTTCCAGTCTCTCGGTGTTGCTTTCTATCGTGGAGCAGACTGCTGCGTCCTCGTATACGACGTCAACAGCGCAAAGTCTTTCGAGACTTTGGACAGCTGGAGAGATGAATTTCTTATCCAGGCCAGCCCTCATGATCCGGAGAACTTCCCTTTCGTCGTTTTGGGGAATAAGATAGATGTAGAAGAGAGCAAGCGACAGGTACGTAATCTAAACTGTGTATCTCAACCCCAACTTGACTTTCTTGTCTTGTAGGTGACCCAGAAGCGTGCGATGACCTGGTGTCAGTCCAAGGGTAACATTCCGTACTTTGAGACTTCAGCGAAGGAAGCCATCAATGTAGAACAAGCCTTCGCAACAGTAGCGAAGAATGCCCTCACACAGGAGGCAGAAGAGCAACTGTCAGAACTTCCTCCTCCTGTTTACCTGGGCACACATGCTGACAATTCACCTAGGTATGTCGACTACCCCGATCCTATCCAGCTTGACTCTGAGAGCTCGCAAAGCTACGGTTGCAACTGTTGAGCGCGAGATGATTTCTTCCGTATCCTTTCCGTGGACTTGGATCCTATCCGCTCTCCCTCATCTTCCTACATATAATCTCGTGTGCTGTTGTCAATGCTCTTATAGTTTAATGTCCACTACTTGACACGCATTCTTTGTACCTTCTGTCTTCACTATGCAATGTTACGCCGGTGTTTTCGAGTTGTCTTTGAGAAGCCTTCGTTGCCCGTTTTGTGTACACATGACGTATTTGATAAGAGTTACTACGTTTGACTCAGGCAACTCACTCAGGAAAAACTTTCACCATGGCTGCAGTACACCACCCCCCAAATCCTCCTGTCATTCATTCTTTTGCATCTCCCGCCGACTTGGTTGAATCTCTTGCTGCCTTTATTCTCAAAGCTCAGAAAGATGCGATCGACAAAAAAGGTCGTTTCACCGTCGCTATTTCCGGTGGCTCATTGCCGAAAATGCTTCGAGGGCTTATCGGAAATCCCTCAACAAAGTGGGACCATTGGTATATATCCTTCCAGCCGCTCATATATACACACGTTAATGGATTTAATTTTAGGCAAGTCTTTTACGCCGACGAACGCGTTGTACCCCTTGATCATCCCGATTCCAACCACAAACTCTGCACCGATGAGCTCTTCTCCAAGGTGCCCATACCCCAAAGCAACATTCATCATATCGACGTCTCGTTGCTGGACGACCTTGAAGAGCTTTCCGATGCTTACGAAAAGGAACTCATCAAGGAGTTTGCCCAGAAGGATGCCGCTCGTTTCCCAGTGTTTGACCTCATTTTACTCGGAATGGGACCGGACGGACATACGTGCTCCCTTTTCCCCGGGCACGAGCTTTTAGCCGAAGAAGATCGATGGGTGGCCTACCTGGAGGATTCACCAAAGCCCCCTCCAAAGAGGATCACACTCACGTTCCCGGTTGTGAACCATGCGGCGAGAGTCATTTTCGTAGCTACGGGAGAAGGAAAGGCAGATATTTTGAACCAGGTACTTGATAACCCAGAGACGGGTCTACCTGCTTCGCGTGTGAAACCAGCGTACCCTGGCCATGTATTTTGGTTTGTCGACGCGCCTGCGGCTTCCAAGCTTCAAGCTCCTTCTACGGAGTTCAAGCTTTGATATCAAGGAGACAGAAAGAAAAATCAAGAAGCAGCTGTATTATTTTCTTGTTGAATGACGCCCTTTTTTATGCTTTCAATATTCAGAATCGCGCTACTTTTCTGCCAGTTAGCCTGTATTTCTTGATCGCTTTCCTCTATATAATAGAAACAGAAATTATGTTCGACCCTCTAAAGAAGCAAAACGTAGAATCGCATAAATTACTCGGAGACAACCACACTCCACGCGCTTGGTATCGCACCCGTCTGTCGTCCGACCAATTCTGTCCAGATAGGTCTAGAAATTGGGCCCATGCCATCTTCACCGGTAGGTATGAGGATATCTTCGCCGAGATAGCCTATCCTGTCTACGGGGCTGATAACAGCCGCAGTACCGGAGCCGAAAAGCTCGACGAGGCGGTTCGCCTTTGAAGCTTCCTTAATCTCCTTCATTGAGATGGGCCGCTCTGAGACGGTGAGGTTCTCGGGAAGGTCGAGAATCTTCTTGATACCTGTGGTGTGCTCTCGCGCGAGGCCAAGCACAGAGTCACGGGTAACGCCAGGAAGAATCATTCCGTCAAGGGGAGGGGTAATGAGCTCAAAGGCTGCAACAAGACGTGAATTATGTGCTGAACTAGTAAAGTCTAGGACTCACATCCATCATCCTGCTTTATCACCACGAACATGTTCATCGTCCCAACCTAGACACGATCCATCAACTCGAATTTCTTTCAAATAGTATGACACGTACTTCGGTGAGGTAGTGTTCTGGTCCGTGAAGCCAGAGGTTCTGTGCATACCCACGTTTCGAGACTTCTTTCTGAGGAAGCACACCGGGTGCGTAGTTGACGCCCAGCTTGTAAGCACCAGTACCTAAAGAGACATTCAACTGTTGGTCATGTTGATGTTTTAGTATCTCGTACCTCCGGGTGCGGCACGTATGTATTCCGTAGTGCCGTAGAGAGCGATGGGCTTGAACCCATTCGGGTAATAGGGTCCTACGGGACTGCAAATAACAAAGAGAAGTGCCTCGCTAGGTGGTGCAACACCAATGAACCTTTGTGTTCCAACTGAGAAAAGTAGATGAGTTTGACGCGTCTTTTGTGAGTTCAGTGTCAACTCAACTAAGTGTGGGACGAATGTATAGGGAATGACCAGGTTCTCTGGGGATCCAATGTTTGTCAAGTCGAATGAGTTCCTTGATACATTCGAGCAAGGCTTCCCCGTCAAACGTCTGTTTATTCAACGTGAGTGCACTGTGGATCTATGCGCAAGCTTTGATAACGCACGGGCAAGGCTAGTCTCTTTGCGCTATTGTTCATTCTCTTCATGTTCATGTCCGGCCGGAACAAGGTCACTTTTCCGTTTTCGTCGCGGTATGCCTTCAAGCCTTCAAATAGCGTTTGCGCATAATGCAAAACGGTAGTGCTGGGGTCGAGTTTCAGAGAACCATCTACGTGTACTGAATTAGAACACGATCTTTTGTGACCATACTGGCGAGACATACAAGGTTGAATGTGAGGAGCACCCCATCCGTTTACAATGTCCCATGGAACGGTGAGCATATGGTCAGTCTGTCGACTGGATGAGCAAAAAATACAGAGTACCACCACAACAACGTTCAATTACTCACAAAAGTCCGACCAAAGACCAAGGTTTTCGATGAAGGAGGTGGGGTTGGGTTTGGGTTCTTGGTGATAACCATTCTGTTTGGCTACAAAAATCAATACTGTTGACTCGACTCGCTAGAGAAAAAGGGTCGTACCTGGATATCGGGTAGCGCAACCACTTCTCCTGTCATTGGATCTAGTGAAGTGGCCTGGCTCGAAGCCGTGGGTGCCAGTGTATTTTGCAGACGTGTAAGCATTGCGGATGCACCCCATGAAAGTTTCGGGTTTCTATACGCTGCTTGGAAGCCATTGCGGGAAAGCCGAGAGCGAAGCAGGGAAGATGAGAGTGACATGATGGAGATGAAGAGAGACAAGCTGGGGAATCTGGCTGGGACTGTTAAGATCCGTTCCCTGACTTAAACCTCGACCACGACCGAATGGCAGAACCCCAAGTGGTATTTCCTGACTCGCGTATTTTCCATAAAGCGAAGACAGAACTGAACAAATGCACAGTCAATTACGATTTGGGTTATGACAGTGGCATCGTGGTATTTTACCACCATCTCGAGAATGGTACCTGGTATGAATCTTGTCCTTATCGTCTCGCAAGTCACTAACGAAAGCACACATTGGTAGCCCAGTCTCCCGCTGAAACCTCGAGCCAATGCAAAATTTGCAGTAGTTTCAACGCGACTTGGACGACACCCGAACAAGACCGATCCAACAAATTGGCCGAGTCAGGGCAGCTGAGTGTCCGAATAGGTCCGAAGTAGGATCCATCCTACCTGTAGGCTGTACGCGTGTCCATTCGCGATCGTATACTAGACTCCTGAATAGCTCACCTGACAGGAGCAGGTAGCCACACCGATATTCTTCGGCCGAAATCCCTTGGTGGCCTCCTGCGATGGGCACGTAAGCTCGAGGCTCATTTCCTCAGGCAATGTGCGATTTCGACTGCCACCTTTCGCTGTATCTTACTTCAATGGTTGGCACGAGACGGCGATACCCCTCGCACACTCTCGGACTCTAGGTAAAGCTCTAATATTTCATTTCGGTAGTTCAAACTACTCATACGTCAGAATCCAGATGTGCTCAACGTCGACTATTTCGTTTCCTCATCAGAGATCTCCGAGTAGATGGCGCTTGTTGTCCACCAAAAATACTACCCGGTCCAAAGTCCGGCTGACCACCCAACGAACCAAATATGTCGCCGATATAGTTTGCGGGTTTCACCCCAGCACTAAACTTGCTATCCCATCCATTCATGATCCCCTGCACGACCTTGACCCCTGCGACATAAATGTTCTCCACCGAAACCAAAAACCCTCCTTGATCCGCAAACAGGCCCTCTGCAGATGTCTGCCCAGGGAACGGCCTATCAATATCTGAACCCGTACGCATAATAATAATACGCGAGAAATCCACGAGACCGGATATGTCTCCCCGCATAAGCACCTCAAGGGTCGCATTATCCTCCTGCTGCGTCGAACAATACACCCCCGTCCCATTCGTCCACAACCTCGTCGTATTCTCAAACGCTTCTGCCAGCAACGTGCCAGCCCAAAAAGTATCCGCCGTAGCCGTATCACACAATACAACACTCGGCGGATTAGCAGCTGCCGCAAACGCTTCGACGCCAGCATAGTTGGCTCGATACGCCTTTGCTTCTGGTGTATCCACCAGTTCGGCCGTCTTTGCAAACTCGTACGCAACCTGCCTTAGCGCATCGTTCACCTCAAACACCTCTGTCCCATAAATCGATTGTGGGTATTGATCTGGGTTTCTCGATCCCTGTGGGACGTACCCCGTATTAAATCCAGCAGGAATCTCTCTCCCATCAATCTCAAACTGTAAATCCACCTGAACGGCATATCTCGCAAATGTCACAGACCCCAATGTCCCGAGTTTGGGGTTGATTCCGGCTATACCGCCGATGAGAAAGTATGTTTTGGTTAGGTCAAATTGTGGGGAATAGAGGAGGGAAGAGATGGTTGAGGCGGCGTTTATTTCGCCTTCGCCGAATGTGGCTTGGCAGATGGTGCCGGAAGAAGTGCAGTGAGCTTGTGGGAAGAGAGGGGAGAAGCCCGGGACGGAGATGTTATGAGCGAGAAGGTTGAATTCGGGGATGTTGTACCAGACGTCGGCTTCTGCGTCAAACTGTGGGAGAGAGAGATAGAGGTGTGAGCATGGTGGTGAGAGAGAATGATGCAAAAGAGATGGGATACGTTACCATACTGAAGATGAAGACCTTGGGCGCAATCTTTGACCTACCACCGTCAACGTCTCGGCTCGTAGGTGCGAGTGCGGGTTTGCACCACGCCAACGGGACTAGCAAGGCGAGCTGTAGTGGGACGGGGGACCACATCTTGACTTGAAATCAGGTCTGTGATGTATCATGGCATATGCGTTGGCCTTTAATAGCTTGACGGTAACCAAATAGGTTCCGGAAACGAATGACAAAGAGTGTTTTTTCATTATCACGAACCAGGAATGATGATGAAACCAGTGTAGCATGTGCGGAAAGCGTGGTGGAATCGTTTCTTATCATGTCAATGGCAGGTCATGAAGTTTAGATCATCGAAACAACGGGGATCTGCATCGCAGTAAGCGTACCGGAGATGTAGGCTCAACAGATAGGAAATACAGGTCCCAATGTTGTTAACGAGTAGAGCTAAGACATTGTGGGAATCTGTCTGGTGATGCCAGCTTGGACACTTGGCTCTGGACGCCTTGGTTACGAATTGAATCTGAGTTCACGACTTGAGCAATAACACTCTGTGCTCTTCCGCGTCTCATCGAACAACCTCGTGGTAACGAGATGCTATCAGCTATTTACCTTGGCATGTCGTGTACAGTGATCTCGAATTCGACATTACACGAAATCTCGGGAAAGGATACAAGTACAATGACTGTTCGGCTTTTACGGTAGGCGTATAGAAAGGAGTAATAGGGATAGAAGGCTAGGATGGTGATTATAAGGATAAAGCGAGAATTGCGGAATTTGCGCGCGAGTCCAGAGGAACGTGTACGTGCATCATAATCTAGACAAATGACATGTCAAGATTGCATAAAGTGTCACTACACTGCACTGTCTATAATGAAGCCAACTCGGTTGGTGCCTGGATACCTGGGAGGTTTGCAGGGCTGGGTGTGCCTCAATTGATATTGAAGGACATATTGGGCATATTGGGCAAAGGTGGTACACCTGAGTCTGCTGAAAGACTCTGCGCTGTGTGCGGAGTCGAAGGTCTAGATTGGTTTCCCAAGTCGGATGTGGAAGGAGTGGAGCTCATTCGTAAAGATGAATGTGGGCGCTTGAGGGCGTTTCGTTTGGAAGTGAGGCCTTGATAGAAATCATTAGGATACGTGGACAGGAAGAAAAGACAGGATGAGAAACGTACTTTCGCTCGAGGATCTCGCACGTTCACGCTGGTAGGAACGTTCTGAGCGTATCGCCTTTGGAGCCCAGCCGTCAGCGAAACTGAGGCGTCTTTGGGGCATGCCGGGGGTATGAACACTAAGTCTACTAGAGTTTGCGGCTGGAGCGGCATAAGGGGAGAAGGAAGAAGCCAAGGGTGCAGGTAAAACTATCTGCAGTTGATTCTGTGGATCATGGGGGAGACCACGGCGGATACTGTGGCTAGTACGTGTAGTGCTAGCCATGGAAGTGTATGAGTCTGGACGACTGCGAGGGCGATTTGGAGAGTGGCGGGATTCATGATAAGTGGTGGTAGCGATACTGGCATGGGATTGAGTAGAAAATGAAGATAATATAGGAGGAGGAGGAGTTTCTGGACTTGATGGTTCATCTGATGAAGTAAGAGATAGGGAGCTATCGTGAGTGTGAAAGGAAGGGATTGGGAGGGGTAGAGAGTTGTCTGCGGTGGGAGTTAAGCGGTCCTTTGAGACCAAGGAAACGTGACTAGCAGCGGTGGCTTTATATGGGCTGAGAGAAAGACGAGAAACATGAGTTTCTCTGTGATGAGCGAGGGGTTGAATTGGGGGAAGAGGTGCGGGTTTTGCACGGACGAGTCTGCGGTAGAGGAGGCGAAGTGAGATAAGGACAATGACGAAGCCTACTGAAGCGCAGACAGCGATGATGATGGCTGTGTCCGAGTGAATCATGGCATGTGTGTAAAGAAAAAAACGAGAGGAAGGGATGAAATGAATGACAAAAGGGTGGGTGACTGAGACGAACAAGTGAGAACGAAGGAGAGAGGGAGACGAAGGCGGCAACTGGGCGGCAGTATGGGTGACGGGTGACTGACTTCTCTCTGCCCGCCCTCTGCCCGCCCTCTGCCCGCTCTCTGGCCCTCTCTGTATGTCTCCTCCACCTGGCTCCCTTCATTCTGCCCCAAAGCACCATGCATCTCTTGCAAATCGTCTGCTCTTTCCTACCCACAACACCTCTTCTTCTCTTCCTCCTCTTGTCAACTCTCAGATTCCTCCAGAACTTACCGCAGAATTATACGATTTCATCGCTCTAGCCCTTCGTGCCTTTGTAAATCCTTGGTGGTCAAAAATCACCCGCTACGACAAGGAATTCTTACCACAGATATCCATCATACTCACCCATGTAGCCAGAGCACTCGAACAACGCATCCTCGCCGCCGACCTCCCCCCTCTCATCTTCCGCGATATCCCAGTCATCGTCACCCAACATTACCACGACTACCGCAATGCTGCTGCAAAGATATCCTCCTCCTATGCTTCTGGCGGCGCATTGTCTCTTCCTCAGCTCTTTCATCAACTCCAACCACACACGGCCGTGTCACCAGATGGTAACATTGACCCGGAATATATCCGGCAAATTGTAGACCACATTCTCAAGGTCTGTCTTCCAGAACAAGATTACACACCCCACTCGGAGAGATTCATAGTAAGGGAGATTATCGTCAAAATCGTTTTGAACGATATTGTCCCGAAACTCGTACAGCCATGGTTCATTAACAAGTTGCTACTTGACACTCTCGGTCAACAATCCGTCTCAATCCCAATAAAGGTACAGGAATACTTGTTACTATACGTGTGAACTCTTACTCACCATGTACTAGAGCGTAGAGGCTTCGCCCATAGAGCCTAACCAACCTTCCACCTCCTTTTCATTCCACACCATCATCGTCATCATCCTTTCAGCCATACAATCCATTTCAGGCGCTTGTCTCGCTCTTATACATGCCTACAAGCAAGCAGTCACAACCATAAAGCTCGTCAATCAGTCTGCTCTTCCCAAATCATCTCCTTCACTCTCTCGTAGACCTTCACAGACGTCCATGCCAGAGTTGCCGCCTTTGTCACGCGCTTCGTCCATATCCGTCTCTTCATCCACTTCTTCTCTCCCTCCTACGCCCGTATACCCCTCAACTTTTCCTCCACATGTCATGAATCAGCTCATGGACGACCCTGATCACAATTACGCGCAGCCACCACTAGAAATGGTGGCCGAGATATTCAACACTAGCCAACGACACGCGTCTAGTACCATCCTTGGTACCGCAGGCATGGCTGTATCATGTTTTACGCCATTCTTGGATAGGTAAGCCGAAGCAATACTTACTCGTTCTTACTAACACCGCTCATAGACTCTTACCATACCTCCTCACCAACCTGCTCTCCACCACCTTTCTTTTCAACGTCGTCCGAACAGCCAAACGCACTCTATTCCCCAATGGCTACCCAGCTCCACCACCCCCAGATCCTACTCCAGAAGAACAAGCTGAAATGAGAGCCAAGATTCTTGCTTGGAGAGGTGGAGGGCCTCTACTTTCCTTGTTATTGGGTCCAGATCCATCTGCTACGATAGGTGCAGCGTTGGATCCACTTTCAAGCGTACCTTGTAATAGACATTTAATGGTCTTGATCTTGGATAGGATTTTTGTTACACTATTTCCAGAGTTGGTGAATGAGGCAGCTTTGGGAGGGGATACGTAGAGTATGACCTTGTGTATTGTACACTCAGGCGGCGTGCGATGAATGACGCCATCAGCATGGACTGCAGTATAAATGCTTAATCAGCAGAGATAGATCTCTCGAGCTCAAACCTCCACGAACGAGTGACAATATGACTGTAAGCCTCTAATCATTATCGATTTGTCACGATCATATTTACGGTCGACAGTGGGAAATCCGCATGTCCAACTCGCGGGGAGTTCCCTACTTCTTCAACCGCGAAACTCAACAATCTGTCTGGGATCCTCCACCTGAACTCTCTCCAGAGCAGATCAGGGTCCTCCCAGGCGCTGAGCTGCTTTCCACTTCTGGCGCGGCACCGTCTTCGCGCCAAGTCCGCGCAAGTCATCTCTTGGTCAAGCATTCTGGCAGTAGGAGGCCTTCGAGCTGGAAAGAGGTGCGTCCACACTCACACACACACTCTCTCATCAACACACCACACTAACTAACCACCCACCCACCCATTCATCCACGCAGGCAACCATAACCCGCTCCAAAGAAGACGCCATTTCCATCCTCGAAACCTACCAATCCGAAATCCAGTCATCCCCCAACCCCTCTCAAAAATTCAGTGAACTAGCACAACTACACTCTGATTGTTCATCTCATGAAAAGGGAGGTGATTTGGGTTGGTTTAGCAAAGGACAGATGCAAAAGCCGTTTGAAGAGGCGGCGTTTGGACTTGAGGTGGGGAGTATCACAGAAGAGGTGGTTAGTACAGATTCGGGGGTGCATTTGATTATGAGGACGGGTTGAGAGAAAGGAATTTGTACGAGTAGTATGATGGTTGTAAATATTAACAAGTCGAAAAGTGTGAAGTTTTAGCGGATGATCTTGATTTAATTGAGACGCATACTACAGTGTACTCGGGCAAGGTTTGTAAGACATAGTTGCAATAGTTGCTACTGCCTTGCAAGACTTTGTCGACGTGAGGAGTTGCGTCGGCTCATTCGGACCGGAAATTTAGAAATCCTTTACGGCCAGTCCGAATGTCCGAATTACTACCCTTATACCCTCCTTTCACCTACAATTTCAAATGGTGCGCCCCGCCATACGGACGCATCTCCGTCGTCTAGCGACCCACGTACCACTCGCAGAAAAGAACTGCACCTCAATAACACCCCCATACCCAACTCTTATCAAAAATCTGGACCATGTCCGACGTGTACTAAACAGACCACTCACTCTTGCAGAGAAAATCCTCTATAGTCATTTGAGTGACCCCGAGAATGGATTAGGAAAAAGTCGTCATGGAAGGATTAGGGGAGAAGCGTATTTGCAGCTTCATCCGGAAAGAGTTGCGATGCAGGATGCGAGTGCTCAGTATGTCGTGTCGTGTCGTGTGCATTCGATTCAAGGGCGTGCTAAATGGTCTTTTCCCTTCTTTCTTTTCGTTTTAGGATGGCACTGTAGGTCCCTAATTTTGAGGGTGTTGGTTGGCGCGCGCAAGTTGATGTGTGTTTCCCAGATTACAGTTTATGAGTGCAGGACTCGATAGATGCGCTGTCCCGACGAGCATTCATTGTGATCATCTTATTCAGGCTTCGCAGGGTGCTGATAGGGATCTAAAGGTATGTCACCCGTTGGTCCTGCTTCACTGATATTAACGCCCTTTTCTTGAAAGCATTCCATTGAAAACAACAAGGAAGTATTTGATTTCTTGGAAAGTGCAGCACGCAAATATGGTATTGAGTTTTGGCGACCGGGATCTGGAATTATACATCAGATTGTTTTGGAGAATTATGCGGCACCTGGTATGCTCATGTACGTTGCCCCTTTTTTTCCTCCCCTCTTTGCTGGAACAGGATTGATTGCAATTGCATAGGTTGGGTACAGGTACGCGTTTATACCACCTTTTTTTTCCAACAACCAGAATCCCGATACCCATCGTGAATAGACTCGCATACACCAAATGCTGGTGGTCTTGGTATGCTCGCAATTGGTGTTGGTGGTGCTGATGCTGTGGACGCGATGACTGGGACGCCTTGGGAGCTGAAGGCACCACAGATTGTCGGTAAGATGTATGTGCTATCTGTTTTATTCGTATTAACGCGTGTTTTCTTGTAGGTATTCATCTCACTGGGAAACTTTCTGGCTGGGCAACACCAAAGGATCTCATCTTACATCTCGCTGGCAAACTTACCGTCAAGGGAGGAACTGGTCGTATTCTAGAGTACTTTGGTCCTGGAGTCGCCAGTCAATCGTGCACAGGTAACTCGTATAAACTTCTTTTTTTTTTTTTGCTTTGCGGCGCTAACGCGTTCCATCAAGGTCTGGCCACCATCGCCAACATGGGTGCCGAGGTTGGCGCTACGACATCTACTTTCCCGTACACTTCGAGCATGCAGGCCTACTTGCATGCTACTGGACGTGGACCCGTCGCTCGTGCTGCCGATGAGGCAGCAGCTCAAGGGTTCCTGAGTGCAGACAAGGGTGCTGAATATGATGAAGTTATTGAAATCGTGAGTCGTCTAATAATGACTGTTGTCTATATTCCGTTATTCACACATTTCTCTGTTATAGAACCTTTCGGAGCTTGAACCCACGATAAACGGCCCTTTCACTCCCGACCTCGCGACGCCTCTGTCCAAATTTGGTGACTTTGTGAAGAAACAGGGATGGAAGGACGAGTTATCGGCTGGGTTGATTGGCTCGTGTACGAACAGTTCTTATGAGGACATGGTACGTATGCCACTTTACTTTACTTAGTCCCTGCAATCACCTGAAATGTTGTCTTCTCAAGACCAGTGTCGCAGATTTAGCTCGTCAGGCAAAAGCTGCCGGCCTTACAGCAAAGGTAATGTGATTTTCTTGTTATTGGGAAATGAATCACACTGAGATGAATCGCTTTAGGTTCCCTTCTACTGCACACCAGGCTCAGAACAGATTCGTGCCACCATGGAACGTGACGGTGTTACACCTATCTTGGAAGACGTTGGTGCTGTTGTCTTGGCTAACGCTTGTGGCCCTTGTATTGGGCAGGTAAGTAACGATGTATTGCCAGCTTCTGGCTGTAGCTAATTGATGCCTCAGTGGAAACGAGAAGACAAGAAGGATGAGGAGAATGGCACGCATAATGTTTTTGTCAACACCTGCTAGTTTTGCTGACACGCCCTTTTTCAATCCAGCTATACTGACCAGTTTCAACCGCAACTTCAAATCTCGCAATGACGGCAACCGGTACACAATGAACTTTTTAGCGTCTCCTACTGTTGTTACTGCCATGTCATTCTCCGGCAAACTATCCTTCAACCCGATGAAGGATTCAATCACCCTTTCATCGGGCGAGGAATTCAAGTTTACCCCGCCAACCGGTCAGGATCTCCCTTCCCAAGGATTCACACCCGGTGAAACCTCCTATTACCCATCACCCATGCCTGAGCCTCAGCCTGAAACTGAGGTCATCATCAAAAAGACTTCCCAACGTTTGGAACTTCTGGAACCGTTCCCCAGTCACTTTGGGGAACACAACCCAAGATCACCCGAGTTGCCAACATTAAGAGTTCTCATGCGGGTGCGTGGTAAATGTACGACAGATCATATTTCCGCAGCGGTGAGCTCGGCTTTTCGTATTTCACGACACTTCTTGTTTTCTAACCAGACACACTTAGGGCCCTTGGTTGAAATACAAGGGCCATCTCACCAACATTTCCGAGAACTTGCGTATGTACCCTATCCGAGAAATACAAGCTGATGGTGTACTAAACTTGTTTCACTAGTTATCACCGCGGCGAATGATGAAGGTGGCGAGGTCAATGTTGCATTTGATCATGACGCAGAGAAGCATGACCAGAGCGCTGCGGATACCATTCCTAATGTTGCCAAGAGACTCAGGGCGAGATCGGAACCATGGGCTCTCGTTGTTGACGAGAACTATGGTGAGGGCAGTGCTCGAGAGCACGCAGCTCTTCAACCTCGTTTCTATGGCAAGTTTGGACGATATGCTGTCAAGCACCGGAACGTTGATGATGATTCTTTCTGCAGGCTGCGCAATGATAATTGCTAGATCATTCGCTCGTATTCACGAAACTAACCTCAAGGTTTGTATTCTCTTTTTGGATAGAGATGGTTCTAGCTAACGAGAGTGTGACAGAAACAAGGCGTTCTTCCCCTTTGGTTTGCCAATAAGGACGACTATTCTCGCATCGGCTCCGGCGATATGCTAGAGACTATTGGTCTTGAAGACGTGTTTGCCGGAAAACCTGATGCCCAAATCACCATCAAGATCACAAAACGAGATGGACAAGTCTTGCAAATCCCGGTCGAGCATACCATGTCTGTTGATCAACTCAAGTGGTTCCGTGCAGGTTCTGCATTGAATTACATCCGATCTCAGATTAAGCAGTAAAAAGTATATTTATGTATTATATACATGCTATATACTAGTTACAGAAACTGATTATTATGTAGTATTTTTACGTTGAGTTGGGAGAGTGATGTTTGTTCATGATGGATCTTCCTAGAGATTCCAGTGCGCTGGCGTCGTACTCTTGCGTCTTTTTGGTCCGTAAAGCTTCCAAAACATTACGTGCAACAGAGATGGCAACATTAGGCATGCCTGCTAGCTGTGCGACTTTGAGTCCGTGGCTGTCCCTGTTTACACCTGGCCGAACTCGGTATGAGTATGTGAAGGAACCATCCTGTGTCATAACATCAGAAGCTGAAGTAAAAGGTAGGGGGACAGAGGTACACACCTCAAGCTCATCAACATCTGTACAGTAGAATGAGACGTTCGCAAATACTCCTTGGCCTGCAGTCGTATAACCCAACATGTCGGACAGTTCGTGGAAATGGGTTGCAAACAGGGCCCTACACTGGTTCACAGAAACCAGGTGATGGACAGTCGCAAATGCGATCGCAAGCCCGTCATTTACGGTAGTTCCGCGGCCAACTTCGTCCATGATAACGAGACTCCTAGGTGTCGCTCTACGGAGTATCTCTGCCGTTTCCAGCATTTCTACCATGAATGTACTGCGGTCATGGAATAGGTCGTCTTTGGCTCCAACTCGAGAGAATAGTTTATCGACTATGCCGAGTGTTGCACAATCTGCTGGGACAAAGGAGCCGGTCTGTGCCAGAATAGCTATGAGAGCGGTTTGGCGAAGGAGTGTGGATTTTCCGGCCATGTTAGGGCCAGTTATAACGTGCAGCTTGGACGTAGGAGTAAGGTCTACCGAGTTGGGAGTATAGACTCTTCCAGAGGTCAAAAGGCCTAACTCAACGGTAGGGTGCCTACCGTTGATGACGCTGTAGTCGGTGCTACTAAGAGAGGCCTAAGACAAATCAGAGGAATATGATGAAGTAGGTACTCACTCATCCAGAAGGGTTGGTCTTACGAACTTCATTTCAGTAGCAAGGTTGGCGAAAGCCAACGTAACGTCAAGTTCATCCAGGATCCTCGCATTGCGTCTCAAGCTGGCAGCATGACTCGTGATCTGACGATGTGCATGAGTAAGGGAAACGAGTTTTGCGTCGATTCTTTACCTCTTGACGCAGCGTTTCAAATGCCTCCCTCTCTGCCATAGCGAAATTCATTGCCGCGTCGAATATTTGTGACCCTAATTGAGACCATTCCTGGGTTAAAATTAGCGCTGCAAGACGCGAACCTCAGC
Source organism: Moniliophthora roreri (assembly GCA_001466705.2). Classification (NCBI taxonomy): domain Eukaryota; kingdom Fungi; phylum Basidiomycota; class Agaricomycetes; order Agaricales; family Marasmiaceae; genus Moniliophthora; species Moniliophthora roreri. The sequence goes on along the minus strand of LATX02000001.1, from coordinate 1,662,963 downwards.
CGAATATACCTGATAGAAATAACATTTCGTAGTTCCCGTCTCACTGATGGGTACGAAGGCAGAATCATTCTTCAATTTTCCCTGGTCACGTTTGGCTTTGCCAAGGTGGACGTGCATTCCTTGGGCTGGGGACGAACGAAGTGATAATGATGGTACATCTGATGGTAGCCGTTTAGATGGCGTCGTGAACAGAAGTCAACACCTCACCGTATTTCAACTGCAGCCTTTCCTGCAGCCTTTCCTTCTGATTCAATAGATTCTGCAAGGTTGTGTGGATTGATTGCAAACCTTCCGAGAACCTGGGAATGGTTAGTTGGTAAGAAGCAAGGGCTTGAGGTTCGACTTACTCTGGGTTTATCTTAACGCCGAACCGTGAACGCCCAAATCTCCAGTCGAATCTGTTGAAATTGAGGGCGTCTGCCGCAGGGTCGATGGCAAAGTCATCGTCAGTAGCAATTGACTGATCTATCTCTCCATCATATTTCATGATTGCAGTACCTATCCTTTGTGTTAATTCGTCCAGACCAACCACCCGGGATATGAGGCCATCTAGACTGGCCCATTCATCGCTACTATTAAATTCCTGTCTCTCACGAGCCTCCATATCGCGTTCAAGTTGGACTTTCTCTACCACGCTTGACAAAGTCCGTATGGCCGAAGTCAAAGCCAAAAGATCGCTGGGCTCGCCCTTCCCAAGGACGAATTTTTGCACGATTCTACTTGCATCCTCTGCCCTGGCTATGAGAACCAGCAGGTCGGAACGAAAATGAGGTCGGTCACAGAAGAATGCTACAAGGGATTGTCTGGCGTTGATCTCAGCAATCGAGGTGCTCGGTGAGCCTGCAAATCCGAATGATCAGTGCTCAGGGGATGAGAACAAAGACATCAACGTACATAACCACCTTGAGAGAAGGCGGGTGCCACTGGTTGTTGTGGTACGCTTGATGACGCTCATCAAGCTTCCCTTGGCAGTACCCTCACGCATGCTCTCTCGGATCTCCAACGCTCTAATCGTGTGCGAGTCTATCTGCATTCGTCCTCCGTTATCTTCTTGATTTGGTAGTCGTAGAGGTGGCATGTGGTCAAGTAAGTTGGCTTGCAGATATGTAGTTAACAGTCGGATTGCAGCACTTTCTTCCGGGCTATAGACGTAGGGGTTGGGATCGGACGAGTCACCCAGAGTGATCTCATCAGTGACAGTGGATAGCACGGACTTGGTGTCCATATCCGCAGACGGAGATGAAGTACTTGGTTCGGTAGTGGGAGTGACGAAGGACATAATACTATGTTCCTCTGCAATGGCATCGAAAGCGGGATTCGACGCCTCTGTCTCGAGTGATTTGTCAAGGATAACCTCCCGAGGACCAATTCGAGCAATCTCGTCTCGCAGAGTATCATAGGTTGACAATTTGGAGTAGAATTCTCCCGTAGAAACGTCAATCCAGGCTAATCCCAGATTGCTTTCACCGCTTGATGGTGTAGATATTGAAAGAAGATAATTGTTCTCGTATTGGTTCAAGAACGATTCGTCGATAAGGGTTCCAGGTGTAATAACACGTACGACACGTCTCTCGAACTCACGTTTTCCTGAAGAGATATAGCGAGGGAATTCCTCACACATTGCCACGAAGCGGTTGTTTTGTTGGACAAGGATTTTAAGGTGCTTGTCGATGTGTTGCAATGGGAAGCCACACATGGAAACTCGACCTCCGCCCCATTTCCTTGAGGCTAGTTTGATGTTGAGAAGGGAAGCGACTTCTTTCGCTTGGTCAAAGTAAGACTTGGTGGAGTGGACCTGTCAGGTGGAGTGAAATGGCAGAGCAACGGAACTTACCTCGTAGAAGTTTCCGACACGAGTGAGGAGAATACAGTGAGGGAACTTGGAAAGATTTTCCGTTATTTCCTTGGCTAGAGCACTCCGTGGTTGATCGTCATCAAATTCTGTGCTATGTGTGAGTCCCAGAAATACGTGAGTCCATACCCTGAACTAACCTTCAACTTCCTCGGGATCCTTGGTCGGTTCTTTCTTGGGTTTGACGGCGGTCTTACGGCGCTTCTTCGGGACGGGTGTCAAATCTAAGGAGTATGAGCTGGATGGATATTGCGAGGAAATGTGATCTCGTCACCTTCCGACACAAGTCCTGTTTGCTCGGCTTTTCTCGATCTGCGACGGCGTTTAGGCTTGTCATCTGCCGAATATAATATTCAATGTGAGCGAGTCAGGTATCCTCCATACTTGGCAGGCCCTTACCGTCAGATGCGAATTCCTTCTGAGCTTTACTACGTCGTTTCGGTTTGTGTTCGGTGTCTTCAGTCTGAGGATTCAATTCAAATTAGATTGTCCAACATTCGGAAAGGTTGCATGATGGCACCTTGCCGTCTTCACTTATCAAACCCTCACTGGTTCCAACAGATATGACTTTGGTCTGCGTTCTTCGACGAGTAGGAAGCTTTTCATTATTCACGGCTGGCAGAAATTGACATTCAAGTCACATTACATTGCAAACGGTCCCGAAATACACTTAGCACGAGGTTTCAAAAGCTGAAAAAACGCGTACATCGAAGTGTTTTTAGAGATTGCTGTTCGCCTCCGTCCCACCATTCCTCCAGGGGTTTAGCAATGGTACCATCTGGCTTTATGAGATGTTTGGGGAGCTCCGAATAACTCTTCTTCGTTTTGGTGACCTTGACACGTGAAGAGGGGGCTTTGAGGTTTGAGCATGTTTCTTCAGTAGTTTTCAGCGAGTGCTGCTGCTTCTGAAGTAGATATGTTCCATGCAAAGCGCGACGACAGTGGGAAATGATATGTGTTGTGGTCGACCTGAAAGAGTTGCTTATTAGCCTTACCATATGAAGCTGGAGTGTTGAATTTGGTAAAGGAAGTAAAGAAATGCCAGCAGGAGTCGAATAGGCGCTGGTTCAAGTTTCGCCCGCGAAAAGGAAATTCAGGTCACGCCACTCTAAGCGACCAGCGGAGTTACAAAAGTAGCCCTTCTCATACACCCCCTTGACCTCCCTCATCCCTAAGGCCCAGTCGTTCCACCGAAATCATGTCTTTTGCAGGAAGAAGGAGAGGAAACAAAGCCAAAAAGGGTGTTCAGTTCACTCTCATGGTCGTCGGTAAGCTTGCTTGAATTCCCTGCAATTTTTTTCTTTGGTCGCTAACGCGCTACTTTTGCGAAAGGTGCCTCCGGTACTGGCCGTACGACCTTTGTGAACACGCTTTGCGAGTCTGAAGTTCTTGCTCACAAGATTGTTGATGACCCGGCAATGGCTCACGTTGAGGAGGGCATCAAGATCAAGCCAGTCACTGTCGGTGAGTTGGCTCTCCTAGGTTCCTCTTCTTGGTCTGAACTTGATGCAAAATACACTAAACTTTAGAGCTGGAAGAAGATGGTGTTCGTATTGCGCTGACCATCGTTGATACTCCTGGGTTTGGCGACAATGTTGACAATGAGTTCGCGTACGTGTCGTTCTTACCTCCTGCACAAAGCTTACTGACCTTGCCTTAGCTTCCAAGAGATTATTGGCTACATTGAGCGCCAATACGACGATATTCTCGCCGAAGAGTCCCGTATCAAGCGTAACCCTCGTTTCAGGGATAACAGAGTTCACGCCCTCCTCTACTTCATTCCTCCTACCGGCCATGCGTGAGTCATCAACAGATCATTCAAGAATGATTACCTCACTCAGAAAACTTACAGCTTGAGGGAAATGGATATTGAACTCATGCGTCGTCTTTCTCCCCGTGTGAATGTGATCCCTGTCATTGGCAAGTCGGATTCCTTGACCCCAAGCGAACTCAGGGGGTTCAAGAAGCGAGTATGTGACTTTGGATTGATGCTGGAAGGGAGAAGCTAACCAATATTGTCAGATTATGGAAGACATCGAGCATTATGATATCCCAGTCTACAATTTCCCTTACGACGTCGAGGAAGATGATGAGGAAACTATCCAGGATAACAGTGAGCTGCGCGTAAGTCTGAATCCAGACCTGATCTACCAAAGCCTGACCATGGTATTATTGACAGGGTCTTTTGCCCTTCGCCATCATTGGTTCTGAAGAGGAAGTTGAGATTAGTGGCGAGCTTGTCCGTGCTAGGATTTATCCTTGGGGTATCGCCGAGGTCGACAACCCAAAACACTCTGACTTTAGCCGACTCAGGAGCGCTCTGCTCAAGTATGTATCAGATTCGCTTGAATGTCATATAGCACCGCTGATTACCTTCTCATTCCAGCTCGCACTTGGCGGACCTCAAATCTTTGACACACGACGTGTTATATGAAACCTACCGTACCGAGAAATTGTCCCGCACTGTTCACGATACCCAGTATGAATACCCAGTTTTAAACTTTGAACATGACCCTGATGTTGAATCATTTCTAGGGACACTTCTATTCTCCCTGAGGAACTTGCATCGCAAAGTGTGCGTCTCAAGGAAGAGCAGTTGCGCCGCGAGGAGGAAAAGGTAAGAATTTGGTAGACTGCGATAGAACGTGTGGCTAAAAGTTGCCAACGTTTCTGTTAGCTGCGGGAGATCGAACTCAAGGTCCAGCGCGAGATCAACGAAAAGAGGCAGGAACTGCTGGCCAAGGAGGAGTCTTTGCGGTATGTCATGAACTTCTGGCATAGCCAAAAAAACATTTTATTGATTTAAACGTTGTTTTCAGAAACTTGGAGAGCCGACTTGCGGCGCAGGGATCCCAGTCGGAGTTCCGGGATTAGATGGATCGGGAGGTGGTTCGAAATATACCCAGCGGTTACTGATATCGAGAGACGCTCGTTCATATCTTTTTTCTACTGTCCTTTTGTATCACGTTCATGGATAATCGTATATACGTCGTTTCCTGTTTTGGTTGCACTCTGCAAAACATATTTTGTGTGCCTATCTTTTGATAACTGATGATAGGAGAGGCCGGGTGGCGTGGGTAACGGCGGCAGATGATGGAGGAGAATTAATTTGGCAGTTTGTTACTTTGAATGTGCTAGACACGGCTGAGAGGATGGAATGGGACAGCGACGAGCACAGAAATAGCGTTCCAGAGCCATCGTCTTCATACGCAAACCGCCGTCGCTCAGTGGCACAGTCTCGCCCCGCCGTCCCTCCCCCCAACCTCCCAATCCCCAGCATTCCCCAACCCGACCTCGAAAACATGTATAACTCATACCACGATCTATCAGATCCTCCTCCTCAGTCCATTTTACCCACTGCTTCTCGTATACATGACCTCCCTCAGCCCTCCAGACCCACAAATTCTCAGCTCCTTGCACCCCCATCAGATCAACCAATTCACAGACCGCCGTCCTCACGTCGTGCTCTTACAAGAGCCTTGGAACTCGCTCGGCAAGCAGTTCAGCTCGATTCGACAAATGATAACCCCGAGCTTGCGGTACAGGCCTATGGCAAGAGCGTTGCACTACTCAGCGAAGTCATGGAGAGGGTCCGACGCGGAGAGGACAGTACAGAGATTGGAGGACGGAGAAGGAATGGCCGACGGCGAAGCGTCGTCGCTCAGGAGGAAGAAGTAAGAAGACTACAAAATATAGTGAGCTTGCTGTTTGATTTTCTACCCTAATGCAGTCCTCATATTGCTCTAGCATGATACATACGCGGACCGAATGAATATTCTCAGTATCATATACAGCATACCTCCCATGCCGTATACTTCCTCGTCTATTTATTCTGCAGCTTTCAACAGCAACGAGCTCGCACAAGCTGCGGCAGGTGCAGAGGAGTCGGACACATACCCAAGTGCAAATCATACCCCCAATAACGAACCAACACAATCATACTCTGACCATCCTTATGGTCACGACCGACCCGATGACGGTGTCGCAGCTATTGGAACTGCCATGTTCTTTGACGACTTGCCCAGTCCCGCCAGGTCAGACATACTTGGTCTTCCTCCTCAATCCTCTTCGCATCCCTATGCGACAGCTCAGTATGACTCAATAGTCTCTGAACCATCATCATCGCTTGTAGCCCCAATTCCCACACAACTACCTATCGCTATACCAGCCAATAACTTGTCCAGTCCCAGCAACCGAAATGCACTTGCTTCTCGAAGATCACGGGCACTTTCTTCGGGTATCCCACCGGCGTTACCGCCTCCAGCAGTTTCACCTCCGCCTGCGCCTATAGCCACCGCTTATGAGCCGGAACCTACGCCTTCTCGCCATCTTGAAGTGTCAAATCGTCCCAGAGGTGATTCGAGTGTCGGTCACAGGAGAACCGGTTCTGGAAGTCGGCTAGGCATACTTGAGGAAGAAGAACGTGCTGAAGATAGTTATTCTGAGGAGCCGCTACGACAGCCCATCTCACACCACCAAGAGTCATCGAGATATCAATCACCTTCCAAGAGGGACAATTCACGAATGACTCAGTTTGAATCACCACCGCTGCCCCCAGTTCCGTCACCAACGTCTAGCGACACCCCAGGAACCCCTCGAACACCCTCACAAACTTCTGCAAAACCGTCAGCATCGCCGCGAGTAGCGAATGCACGCCCGCGAAACACATCTTCAGTCTCTGCGCGATCGGATGGATCCTTAAACATTATCAATACTACCACAAACCAAGGAACTATATCACAAAGGAGACTAACAAAAAGTTCGGCCCCTCCCACGCCGCGGTCGTCGTCACCGGCAGAATCCACAGCGTCAGCCGGTTCTCTTCCTCCTATTCCGCGAGGCGTGCCATCTTCATTACCTGGAGCCTCCACTGTTTCACTACCATCTTCTGGGGGCAGAAGCAGGTCATCTTCACAGCCTGGACGTAGACCCTCGATCATCAATGGTCATAATGGTCACAATACACCCAATGAACAATTACCACCTCTTCCGACCAATGGCATCACGCAGCGGAAAACATCATATACCGGTAACAGCAAACTCAATCCCAATGCCCAGCAACCCACACCATTAACAGTTCAAACCGATATCCCCAATGTCAACGGCTTACAATCCGCCTTCGGCTTTAGTATCGTGGCGACTGGGATGCCAATCACACCTACATCGCCTCTCCCACCGGCAGCTCCCACTGATCCATTAAGGAAGCCATATCACTTGATGAATCTCCTACGGACAACAATGATGTCTAACACCGGCGGTTATATTACACGACGGTTACATGTACCCCAAGAAGTCTGGTCACAAGGCGGTGCGAAGCTTGGGAATTTGATTGAGAAAGTGAGGGTAATTGGAATCTTGTGTCAAGCTTTGGAGGATCTGCAGGAATTCAGCTCCGAGTACTTTGGTGCTGGGAACGTGAGTAGTGGGTTGGCGCTCGGAATCGGGAGCATAGGGAGAAGAGAAGGAGAAATGTGGGTAAGCAAACTGGAGGAATTTTCCCTGGTATGTGAGGGAGTTGTAGCGGACTTTGGCAAGAAGCTAGGCGTTGGCGAAGGATTTGCGGTCAAGAAGACGACTTGGAGTGATAAGCTTGGAAGAAGATTCGACAAGTTTACGAACGGGAAGAAGTATGTCTATTCTTTTAATTCGAATTCCACAATTGACCTTTTATCAGCCTTGATTCTCCAGCAGGATACGTTCAAGGATTGAAGAAGCTTTTTCTTCACGCGCAGTTGCTCGATGAGCATACGAAAGCTGTAACAGCTCAACCAGTGGCTCCATCGTACAGCGGGCTTCCTCCCGACATACGATCTGCCGCAGACATGAAACTCAAACGGGCGTCCGAATTCTTCGCAAGCGTTGTTCTGACGTTTGTCATTCGGGACTTGTCACAGCTACTGGACAAGTATGCCAAGAAGTGTGAAAAGTGGTTAGCTGAGTAACCCACCACATACCTCCACAACTCCCCGCGACTTTACCCTCTCTCTCCGTGCTTTCGTACGTCTCATCTGTCCTCGCCTTGCTGACGGGGCTTGCGCATCTTTTCCATCTGTATCTTTCGGCCGATCGTCGTGTGTGTGTTTGTGTGGATGGATTACACCGATGTTTATTTTGCTCCCCCCTCCTCCCTATTTTATTCCATACATATCATCAGACTGGATTAGAAGAAGAAAGAAGGGAAAGAAGGAAGGGTCGTAATTAGTGAAGTCACTTTTTTGTTTTTCGTGTTTCTGTTTCTCCCTGTTTTCTTACCACCTTGCCTCGATTTCATTCTTCTCATGACTCTCTCGACCTGTTCTCTTTGTTCAAGTATCATGTTTACACTTTACCATTTTTCTTTTTACCTTTACCTTCTTGTTGACCTTGCATATAATTAGTACACACTGTTCAACAGATAACTGACTTGGGCCCCTAGTTTGCCTCTGGGTGTAGGATAGTAGAAGGCTTTCTTTGAAACCTGCCCCTCGCTTACAAAGACGAACTCTTTCTTCGTTTCCCCACAATTTTTTCGCGATGTATTACTGTAGGTTTCTGCGCCACTGCCCGTTAATAAACTATCGTTTATGGATGCAGTGCGATACGACGCGATTGGATTATCCTGATACTACAAGTATAATATGTACATGTCCTTTGTCAAACACAGGAATTGACAGCAGAAATCAAAGGGGCCACAAAATGATGAAATGATACGATGTGTAGGATAGTTGGGCGGAATATTTACTAGAAAAAACGTTGCCTACAGTACGAACCCGACGAATAATAAGCTAATAACATTAAACAGCTACAGTGGCGAAGAGTAGGATATTAGACTCGAGGAAGCTCTGGCTCGGGAGTGGGATCTTTGCCTCTGAGGCGTGACATGACTCTAAGGCGTTTCACTAGAAGATGTATTAGGGGCAGGAAGGAGGCGGGGAGATTTGACAACGCACTGTAGTCCTGACGATAATGTTCATCTACAGTGTCATCGTCTGACTCCTCAAAAGGGTCTGTGGTGTTTATCACATGCCAGGTATCTGAAAAACGAATTTAGAGGTAGAGCGAATGGCTACTAGTGAAAACATACGTTGCAATATGCTTCGCGGAGGATCGGAAGCATGATCGAACGTGAGACGTGCAGGGGGTCGCCACGATTTCGTAGGAGGAGGTGGCCTATACGGAGTATAACGGACTGAATGTGTTTGTGTGTGTCCCATGCGTCCATGTTCAGACCCGACAACGACCGGGGGCTTGCTCGCAGAGGGTGGCTGGACCGCGCGAAGTTGGCTAGGTTCTAGGTGATGTACATGAGAGGACGAGTGGGCTGGTGCTGGATGAATATGCATCAGTGGCGTCATCAAATCAAGAGAAAATGCGCTAACGGGGGAGAATGTATGGCTCATCGCGTGAATGCACGTCCATGTCAGATTTAACCCTTTCCTCCATCACCTGCCTGCTAAGTTTGGATTTCTTGGAGTCTTTGGCACCTCTGGGCGTCTTTGATGTGGCAGATTCAACGCTGATGACGCTTTCCTCTTCATCAGCTAAATTCGAACTTTTTCCGGCGCCCTTCTCTTTATTGGCACCTTGATTCTTTTGTATTTGAGCACGCTGGGCAACCAGTCGCTCGCCATGCTGCTTTTCATCTTCAGGATCCGCATTTTCTGCCTCCGCTTCTTCACTTGTCAATGTTTCTAGTGGCGGGTACTTTCCTGGGCGCTGAGGGTCACAAAAGGGATTCTCTGTGCCGCTGTAGTTGTCATAGTCGTCTTCGTTTTCACTGGGGGGAGCCTGGTAGTAATGATAACATAGCCACAAGAAAACGCGAGCTCTGGAAGCGCTAGAGAATTCCACTGGAGTAAACAAATCAAGGAACTCGAGTTCACTCGAGAAGTGCTTAGCGCCGATGGCCTGAAACAAAGGAGGTAAGTGACAGTGTCACGGGCTGCGACAGGACAGCATTACCACTGAATGGTTGGATAATATGAAGAGCAAATTGGTGATACCAGTCGGAGGAATGACACCAGCTATCTAGAGTGACCTGTCAGCGAGGGTAAACATGCGAGGGTTGACATTACACACTCACTGCGCGTTCAAGGACCTCCGAGGGCGTTGACGGAGAGTTTAGACTCACGAATTCTGAATGAAGCATGCTGGCTTTGAGAATGGCTTTGTGTCGTGGAGCATCTTGAAGGCTGCCAGCTGTCCTCTGAAGCGCGGGAACCGGATGATATGTACGAATTGCGGTCTTCATTTCAGGAAAGACTGGAATGAACGATTAGGATGTGCGGCACAGTGAGATTGACGGGCACGCACAGCTCATAGTGGTATTAATCCTTCCAACATTGGCCAACAAGCAAATCATGGCGTAGTCAGTGGCAAAAATGTGGTCGATGACCATCTTGTCCTTGAGGGCTTTCGGAGACTTTGGTGAGTGTATGATTGCATTGACATACAAGTCTAGCAATAAGATGAATTAACCAGAGTAAACGATGATTTTCAAGCTGAATCTACCTCTAAATGAAACCTGAGAATTTGCGGGGCGACCGTCAAGCGTGGGGTTGGGGTCTGTGAAGACTTGGTGCTGGTCCGAGAAGATATTGCTGAGGAGCGCAAACTGGATATCTGCGCGAGTCAATGGCTCTCCGTCGCTCTTCTTAAGAACCTTTACAGATTGCCTACGACTGGCCATGTAGAGGTGAGAACCTTTGTTACCGTCCGACTGTCGAGACGGATTGTTGGGAGACATTGGTGAAATGTTGGCACGTGGCGCCGATCGCGAATAGTGTAGTAGAGCGCTCTGCTCCATTTGGCGCTCTGGGTGATATCACATACCGTGCGTCTTTTCCTGATATTTCTTCTTTCCTTTCTACTCTCATGATCCATGTTTTAATATCTCTCATTCTCGTTTCTCTTTATTGCACCTCGACGGCTAGGGCCCAACGGAATCTCACCCTACGTTTCGGTGACCCAGCGCTAACATTTCTACCGGGACGGAGAACTTCCACGGCACAGGCACCTCGTTCTCAGTTTCTTCTGTTCAACGATATCGCAGTCGCATTAGAGGCAGACATCTCGGGTAAGCTCCCAAATACTTCCGAGTTATCCAATACCTATCCCGCTCTCAGGTTTCGCCTCCAAGATAATCTACACGGGTTTGAAGAGAACTGGTGGAGCTCAATACGGTGTTTGCTTGAATTGCAATGACTCTGGATCAATACTCGTATTCGACGGTCACGATGACAATCTAGATACTGACTCACAAGCCATTCCAGTATGTGCAGTGCCAGAATTATTGGACGCCCCAGATCTCACTCCCGCGTTTCTAGACGACCATATTCGAACTATCTCTTAATCCAAACCGTGCAAACACGTTAACCCTCATTAATCTTCCTGACAATCGGTTCGGCGGTGACAGTCAACTTACTTTTGACTCCTTGACAATAATGGTCGACGATGGTCCGTTCTATACTTGTCTCTACCTCGATACCATGCACTGACATTTCCATTTTTAGGCAATCAAAGTGCTTCGAGCATCCGTAAGTCTATTCAGCCTTCCCGACTGTAAATACATACTCATAGCATCACGTTCCAGTCTCATCTACATCATCAAGCTCTGCCAGTGCCACTTTGACCCGTGAATCATCCGTGTCAAATACCGGTACCATGTCCAGCCTTACTAGTGCGACATCAACGACGCTAGCCTCATCCTCACAAAGTATGGTATCTCATTGAATGTTCGATTGATGTCAAATCATCCCCTCTGATACATGTTTGGACCCCAGATCCGACGATGTTCACGCCTGGGAGCACTTCGACCACATCAGCATCATCAGGTCCAGAGCCTGTCAACGCGGCATCCAACGCACGCAACTCGATTATCGCCATAATATCCATATTTGTCGTCTTGGGCATAGCTTCTCTTCTCGTTGGTCTTTCATTCTACCTGCGTCGCCGTAGTGCACGTAGAAAGTCTAGAATGCCTCGGTATCCATTCAATCCAGCTGTCCAGTCAGGGACAGACGAGCCTCTGAAAAGGTTCCCGAGTATACGATCGCCTAGTCCCTATGCTCCACGGATGACAACATCGTCCAGCCCGGGTCCATTGGCAGCGGCGGGTCGTTCGCGGCCTGAGGCCCGCCTACCAGATCCGTATCCGTACCCATTCTCCCAGCGACCGATTGCGGGACCGATAAGACCCAACAGGCGTCTAGAGGACGCATGACATGGGTTATATCCTCTCTCTCTCTTTTTTTTTTTTGCTTGATTTTTGTGGACTAGAAGGAAACTGCACGCAGTGCACGCCATTGGACATTGTAGCCTACATTATTTTATCTTCATGCACCTATAAAGTTAGTTCATACCCTCCACCATCATCTTATTCTTATCTTATACGCACCATCTGTACCCTTGTATCACTATTATATACTTGTCTGCTCAAAGTTTCGCAATGGACGATGGAACGATTCAAAATCACTACTTACTACTTAAAATCCACAACAGACCATGAAGAAGCTGGGTCTTACTCAAGAATTAACGTAACGAAGTGCTGGTGGTGTAGAATAGTAAGAGGTGCGTTAAGATGGCGACCGGAATTATAACACCGAAAACCCGTAGTAGTGGACTGCGAATATTAGATACAGTAACAAAATCCATTGATGGAAGAATGAATAGCTTTCAAGCTCATCAGATATGCGAAACAGAAAGGCAGTGAAAGAAAATGGTATCTAAAAATCGATGAACAAAATAGGTACGACAGGAAATGGAATGGGAGAGAACAGGATCCGCGAAAAGACATCAGATTCAAAGGGAAGCAATGCTATGAGCCTGTTTGATATCGCACCATAATTTCAACCACTGGGAATCAAAGCTATCAAGAGAAAGGACGCTCACGATGATGATCGTCTTGCCAGAACTGCAGCAAACACTCTAGAACTTCCACGACGACAGCACTTTTATACATCAATCCGTGATCTGCTCCCTTCACCACCTTCACAGAGCACTTATCCTCCCCCATGGTCTTTTCCATCCACCGAACAGCGTGTTCCGCAATCTTCTCATCCCTGTCCCCATACCAGATTCGCACATTATGCGGATAAGATTGGTACGAAAAACCCCAAGGGTGATTATCATGGTTCAAAATCTGAAGGAGATCATTATGCGTCCCTTTTGCGGACTCGGCATGCGATGCAGCTATCAACGCATTGCCTAGCGCAGCTTGGTACCCGTTGTTTGGTGAGGTACCATTATTTGTTGAAGGATCAGGGGAGTGGTTGGGCGACCGGGAATCGGGCGAGGGCGACAGTGATGATATATGGGGCCGTGAGGCTGAAGACGTGAATGAAATGGAGCGTCGGCCTGCTGCTCGAGGGTTGTGTTGGTTATAGGATGAATGCCCGGTCGTCGCGTATTTGTTATATACTGTAGGGGTCGATGTGGATCCGGAGGAATAATCGGGAAACGATGCGTCCGAAGGAGTCAGATTTTTCGTCCAACTGAGGTCGTCTAGACCTAACCCAACATCCAGATTATTCACCGTTGGTGGTAAGGTCAACTGGGGACTCGGAGGTAAGGACTTCTTTGAAGATTTCGACTTAAGGGACCCCATCGATCTGAGCGCTTTGAGCCGCCTGCCATTTGAGGGTGAATCTTCCGAGGTTGACGAAGTCTGCGGATTGGGCGAGCTTTTTAGCCGGTTAAGGAAACCTTTCGAATTCTTCCTCGTTGCCGCATGAACCTTGCCTTCACTGGCAGAATAATCATTACCCTGAGATGAAATCCCCAGTGTACTTCGGCTTTCAAAGCGACCATCAAAGTCTCTCAAATCATCATATTCACTGAAGGCCGAGCCGGTACTCGGACGAGGTGGCCCTTCATTATGAAGGGTTAGGTTTGGCGGAGAAGTCGTGTGGGAAGACTGTTGTTGATCGCCTTTTTTGCTCGAGGGCTGGGTAGCATTGTAACCAATGCCTTCCCAAGCTATCGTCGGCGGTTTCCCGATCATCCATGCCTGGAGCTTCCATTCAGCAGCCTGGGCTGTCTTCAGAATTCCATTCGGGATGTATTTCAGCCATTTGTATCCATCTGGAAGAATGGTTCTATAAGTTCACGTCACAAGACATCCGTGACGAATGGAAAAACGCACTACTTTCGCTGCCACCGACCCATGGAGCGAGTAAGCAGATATCACCACGTATACGTTTTCGGAGCTTGTTTGCAAAGGACAGTGCGTATGGTGCGCCGGCGGAATGGGCCATGACACTGCACTGGTCGATCTGTAGGATGTCAAGGACTTCCTCTACAACTGAGGCCCATTGCATGATCCCTTTTGCAGATTTGGCTCGAGGTTCTGTTCGTCCCAGGCCCCATCTGAGAAAAAACATTGAGTAAGGATGGCGTGCATGAAAAGAGAAGCATTCTAACCTGTCAACCGTTATGAGACGTAGACCCAAGCATTCCGCCATCTCATCGTACAATCCCATGATATGTCTTACACACCCCAATCCCAAGAAAACTAGGACAGGATATCCAGTGGGACAGCCCAGGTCCGACAAACTGACGGTCAATGGCAAATCGTGAGATGCATGCGGCGAACGGGTTAGCTTGAGCAGGGTGGTGAGCCGTGTGGAACGGAGATACTGCGCGACAGCTTGAGAAGGTGATTGTGGTTTGAGGGAGTTTAGGAAATTCGAGGTGTCGAAAGGTGAGAGCGGCGGTTGACTTGAACCAATGGATGATGAGTAGATCGAGGCGGCACCTCCTTCCGATCTGGGTGAATTTACGCTGACATTATCAGACATGGTTGAGTGTCGTTTGGGGAATGATGGGGGTGGAGGTGCTGGCATTGGCTTCATGCTGGTTTGGTTACGTAGTGTCCGTTGCACTTCATCGGCTATGCTGTCCATTGACGTTCGAGACAATGGATCAGTTTCTTCCGAAATGGTGAATGGCGAGCCATCTGGCTCCGATTCTTCTTGAACAGTTGTATGTCCTGCACTACGTGAGAAAGAGGGGCTACGCGTGAGTGGCACTCGACTTCGTGCTTGACTCTCGGGAGCATATGCACGAATGATGTCAGATATTGAAGGGGCGAGACTCTTCCGTTTCTCTATGGGCGTGGTTGGGGCAGTGACTGGCCGTTTCTCGGGAAATTTCATAGTCGAAGGTGAATCGGCGTCAACGGGAGTCGGAGGTTCGGATGATTGGGGAGTGGGTGCAGCTGAAGAGTATGGGGAACCGTGACTTGAGCCAGGTGATGGACGCTGCCGCCGTCTTCGAGAAGGAGTAGTAACGGGTAAGCTGAGGTTCGAGTCGTCTTCTGCATCAGAGTCAATGCCGCGAGACGACGATTTAGAAGATTTTTTGGGGCGCCTTGCTTTACCACCACCCAAAATAACACCAGGCGGTGGTGTGGGGAGAGGAGGCTGGTATAATGGATGATGATTGGAAATGCCAAATCGACTGCGACTGGAAAAACTCATTATTTCTTCTCCACCATTCATTCCGTCCACCAATGCATCCATAGTCTCTACACCGGGTATTGGAGCAGCTACATCAACCGAAAGTAGCCTTATCGACGTATTGTCAATTGGAGTGTCTAACGTTTCAGTATACTGGGTCGACGACGTGGATACTCGAGATGCTCGAGCCGAGTCCGACCAATGATTCGAGGATCTGGAGGACAGACTCACCCTTGACCGGGGACGAGAAGATTTCGGCTTTGGCGTTAGTGGACCTGAATCCGGATCGGTGACCGTTAGAGACGAATAGTGGGATTCTAGTGGTGAACGTGAATATATAGAATCTTCTTCCGCATCCCCGACTGATCTTGCATCATAGTAATGGCCTTCGTATGACGGCGAGGTGGGTGAGTCGGAAAAGTAACTAGCTTCTGTTCTCGATTTAGACGACCTGTGGGTGCGACTAGAAGCTGACTTTGACGACTTTGGCTTTGGGTAAGCGTCAAAGTAAGGCGGGCGAGAGTATGGTAGTTCAGAGGAGGGTGTGTGGTGATGGTTTGACTGATAGGATTCCGGAGAGGATACTTTTTCCTTCTCTCGGCGCAATGAGAGAAAAGACGAGCTTTTTCTAGGAGACTTGTAGGGAGAAGAGGGCGACGACGAGGAGATGGGCTGAGGACGGGAGATCACAGAATGCATAATAAATAGTGAAGAAAGGAATGAGCTGGCCTGGTGGCGGCGAATGGCTCTGGTAGAGCGTTTGCCGACTACTGCCTCTGACGATGAGCATGATCACTTGGTAATCAGGGGGTCGCTTAGTGTATGCTTCTACTCATACTCTGGAATTGCGCCGGAAATGCCCCTATAGACTCGAGTACAACTCTGTCAATGAACAACTTTGCTTAATTGCGATCACCTAGACCCAATTAACTGAGGCTACTTTATCTGGGACACGATCTGCCAAACCTGGCAGTATGGTGAGTGATTCAACTCTAGTCCTCTCACGAGTAAACAGATGTCTTCAGGCAGGTCAATTCGGAGCTTATCTTTCTCTGACTTCACTATCATCGAGATATCTGCAAGTTATTCTGACCTAGCTGGGAACAGATGCGCGATCCATCATCCACCCTTATCTTCTCGCAAGGTCACAAGGTTGAGAGGCAAGATATGACAGCTTGAGATTCAATAGGCGGCAGCTACTATTGTTTCTCTCTTCCCTTGAGATGGCCCATCCAAAACCGAGCAGTAAAGATGCGGAGAAAGAGATCGTGACGAGCGGATCCGACGCGCACGAAGAACAAGAAGTTTTTGTTGAAGCACCGGAACACGACATAAAATACAGGACTTTGAGTTGGCAGGTATGCATTTGTGCTATAATATCGTTCTTTATCGTGTTGAGTCGTATTTCAGTTCGTCGCCGTGCTCATGATTGCGGAGATCGTTTCAAACGGCATGCTTTCCCTTCCTTCGGCCCTTGCAGTTGTTGGCAAGCCTCCAAAGTATGCTCGCAACATACCAGACTCTCACCGATGAAAACAGGCATCGTTCCAGCTCTAATCCTCATCGTATTTCTCGGGATTTTTGGTTTGTATACAGCCAAACTTCTGATCGACTTCAAGCTAAATCACCCCAGCGTTCATAACATGTGAGATCCCTGTCCTAAATTATCAAACAACCTACTGAATCTCCCTCCTCTTTGTAGGGGAGACGCTGGCTATATCTTGGGAGGGCCGCTGATTCGTGAACTTCTAGCGGGAGGCACTATCATCTTCGCTATCTTTGGTACCGTACGTGTATTTCCAAGCCTTCACGCACACATGTTGAATCTGTCCATTCCAGGGGAGCGAAATTCTCTCTGGGCAACAAGCACTCTCTACTCTCTCGAATAATGCTTTGTGCACGGTCTACTTCGTCTTGATTTTCTCAGGAGCCACCTTCTTGTTGTCGTTACCCCGCACGCTTGGGAACCTCAGTTGGACTGGCATATTCAGCGTTGCCCTGATTTTCATAGCCGTCATCGTGGCGATGATAGGTGCAGGTATTAATCCAGCACCCGATCGTGTCATCCAGGCTACCGCTTCTAGTAACTTCTACCAGGCATTTCTTGCCATAACGAATCCTGTGAGTACCTTGGGTTCCATATCTATCTAATATTGCCTGAACTTACTGTATTTAGGTCTTTGCCTACGCTGGTAAGAGTCTCCTCAGCAGGTTTGAGTGCAGATTGATAGTAGATCGGTTCTGTTAACAGGACATTTCATGTAAGTCGTGGCCAGTATCTTTTGGCAGAGGTGTGGATGCTCACGGGTCCGTCAGGTTCTTCATCCTCATTTCGGAAATGCGACGTCCTGAGGATGCAATGAAGGTTCACTCCCAATTCTTGCCCGTCACGCATTAGGATTTATATACTGTACAGGCGGCATGGTGTTTGCAGGTCTTTGCCACGGTTCTCTACGCGATGTTTTCTGTGGTGATGTGAGCAAGTCCCTCCTTTGGTACCTAAATCATTCTAATATTTCAGGTACGTCTTTATTGGAAACACTGTCCAATCTCCTGCTTTTCAATCTCTCCCTCCGACGTGGGCCAAAATTGCGTTCGGTACTGCCATGGGAAATTTTCTCATGTAAGCCCCTCCTAGTCTGCACGTATTCCTTTTCTAATACCGCCCTTCAGAGCAGGAGCCCTTTATTCGCATACCGCAGCAAAACTAGTTTTTGTCCGATTCTTCAGGGACACCGTCCACATGTATAAGCATACTGTTCTTGGCTGGCTGCTATGGACTGTCCTCTGCTTCGTAGCCGTAGCCATCGCATTTATCCTAGCTGTTGCCGTCCCGATATTCTCCTATCTCATAGGCATTGCTGCGTCCCTGTTTGCCGCATGGTATACGTATGGCCTCGCGGGTTTCTTTTGGCTGCATGATGCTTACCATCTCAGAGGTGGAGTGGAGGGGCTACGTAGACATCCCATTCAGACGACCTTATCAGTTCTGACTATTCTGGCTGGAGCGTTTATCTGCATTGCAGGAACGTATGTGTCTGTGAAGGTGCGTTTCCTTTTTCTGAGTTCGGATAGTGGTATAGCTATCGGTGCTTGTTTGTGCAGCTCATCGACGATGCCTATAGACAGGGTGCAGTAGGGCGACCGTTCACTTGCTAGAGCAACTTTGCTGCTGTCCTGTCGTCTCGTTGCATGCTGTACATACTGTATATTAATCGCACTGTGTTGTGATGGGCAAAGCGCGCCATGGCAAAGATTCAGAACATGAAAGCCCAGAAATAGCTCAAGGATGGACTACCACCAATGCACCCCAAGTACTCGTCCTGGGCCGTTTGAGTAGTGAAAAGAAACGCGAATCGGACCCGAGACTTGAGCGCTTGAGTCCGAGGCCCGGGACACCGACACTGCTTTTCGGGGATGACCCAATGTGTTACCCATCTCCTCAAGATAGAACAGAACCGCAGACGTCCTTGATTCCACGCTATCACGTACCTCCAAAGCTTGGTTCTCACGTTCTGCCAGCGACCGAGAGATGACTGTAACACCTCCACCATTCGCTATACCCATCTCTCACCGACCGCCGACATCGTGGAAACAGAAAGTGAAGGCACTCGCATTCTTCGTGGTGTTCAATATAGCATGCCTTATGATCAATGGTGCTCAATTCGTGTTCCTGCTTCCGTTGAAACTCCTACCGTTCGCTTGGTCGCAGAAATTGTACACGGAGGGAATCCGGTATACGAAGGGTGCTTTTGGATGTCTCCTAAGTGCATATTTCGACCTCGTCTGCTTAGGATTTGGAGTTGATATTGATTGCGTGTTACTCTAGTTCTCATGTGCCAGCTGTTTGCCCCGACCAAGCTCGTAGTAACGTTCGAGACGAAAGGAAAGGGAGCTTTTAAGGAGAGCGAGATAGCCGACATTGTGGTCAAGAATGATAAAGGAGAGGTTGCTTCCCTTAACCTTCCAGAGAAGTTTGTTCTCATTGCAAACCACCAAGTGCGTGTGCTCTGTATTCTTGGAGAGGCTGACTGACGTCTAAGGTGATATCCAGGTTTACGTGGACTGGTGGTACGCATGGTGCTTCCTCTATTACATCGGAAAGGGTGTGCACGAACACGTTTACATCACGTTGAAGAAGAGCTTACGCTGGGTTCCAATTGTTGGATGGGTATGTCATTAGTGACATCTTGAGGAGCCTGTCGCGCTCATATTTCTACGAATGTCAGGGAATGCAATTCTTTAATTTCATCTTTCTAGCCAGATCATGGGCTTCAGATAGGGTTGAGCTCGCTCGTCATCTCTCTGCTTTGGGCAAAGCGGCGGAGAACGAGGATCATCCTTTGGCTTTTATTCTGTACCCTGAGGGCACCCTAGTGAGCAAGGATACGCGACCTATTAGCCGGAAATTTGCCGACAAAATGGGAATTGTAAGTGACCGCCGTTCAGTTCCAGACTGCTGACCCTCATATTGTAATTTCAGTCCGATATGACCAATATCCTGCTTCCCCGGTCGACTGGGCTGCTATACAGTTTACGATCTCTCGCTCCTCGGGTCAAGGATCTACGTCTCATAGATATTACAACGGTCTATCCTGGTATGTTTAGATACGAGTTCTCGATGCATATCCTTGAAGGTGACATATTCGATTCGCAGGAATACCACCATTAGGATACGGACAGAGCTACTACACATTACGTTCCATTTTCTTTGACGGTGTGCCGCCGCCGGCCATCCATATGCATTTGAGAATGTTCGACATTCACAGCGATGTCCCCATTGGAGATCTTTCTGCGACCAACCCTTCTACCATTCCAGAGCCAGAGAAGTCGGGAAAGACGCGAACGGTCGAAGTAGAAATTCCTGAAGAAGAGCGAGAGAGGTTTGACTCTTGGCTTCGAGCACTTTGGACGGAGAAGGACGAGTCTATCTCCATGTTCTTGGATACGGGCAAGTATTCGACTGCGTCTCCATTACCGATAGACATCCCAATAAGACTTCGTCGAAGGAAAGAGATCCTCGATTGCTTTACATTTTTTCTTCCAGTTGTGCTGGCATACGCAGTGAGGAAGTTATTCCATTGATTTGTATAGCGTAACCTGTTGTTGTAGTCTACTTTCCGCGGATGGATAACATGGTGCTCGATCATGGTTTCGGAGGGAGTGTAATGGTATCATTGGTCTCGTCGTGACTGAATCTGCTTCACCAAGAAGATACTTGAGTCCAAGAATCTGTCCACGCAATTCATGAGGCAACTCTCCTCGCTCCTCGAGAACCTAGTTGAAGGTGTCCCGGTGATGCATCTGTTGGGTAGCTTGGTATGACAGAAAACAAGGGAATAGCATGGCACGTACTTGTCCCAACACATAGTTGTAAAGTTGTGGACTGTAGAGTGAAGTTTGGCCTGAATACGTGTACGTTGAGAAGAGAAGGACAGTGCACTGAAAAGAGGACGCTTGCCTGTGTCTGTTCCTTCTCTAAAAAGGTTGCGAGCTCTTTCTGTAGACAATGAGTCAGTGATGAAGGAATTTGAGAATGATTGGGAGCATACCTGGGTCGCTTCGTCGAATTTCACGCTGTCTGCCATAGATGGTGGTGTGTGTGGGAGGAGAGCGTTACGCAGGGATACGTGTGAATTCTAGCGTGACAGCCACGTGGAAATACTTCCGTCCGGTAAATCAATCGATCACGTCGAGGGAAGATGTCATCTGCGATCAATTGTCAAATCCCATTTTTTCTGCTTGCCCTTTTATTATCTTTGTACTTTGACGCTCGTCTTCTCGACTTGTTCTCCGCGATTCCCCTAGAGACCGCTAGTTAGCCCTTACGACCTTATTATCCTCTCCCTCGTGTGAGAGAGTAATGCTGCGCTCACGCTCACCATATACGATTTTTTGCATTTAAGGGAATGCAAGAACAATCATTACCGCGTGTAGCTTCTTCAGAGTTGCCTCGTGCCTATACATCTCTTTCATGGCATCTTCTTCGTCAAATACCGGGCCAGCTTCTGGATCTCATGGGAGGCGCCTCTCATGGCCCCCAGAACCTATACCACCGTACGTCCTATTTTTCTCCCTTTGAAAGCTGACCAAAGTCATTTTTTTGTGTAGCGTTGGCTATCTCAGCCGCAAAGCCTTACCTATCAAACGAAATGACGCAGAAATGCTAACCCGAGAGGACATTCAATTCAATCTCCTGGAACACATATTCTCCAATACGCAAGCCGTCTTCACGCCCGCACCTCCCGCAAAACCAGACCAGAAAGTCACCTTTCGAGACCTCTATACCACCGCACTGTATAATTCAAACAAATGCTCCAAAGTTGTAAAGGAGAAGATGATTGAAACTCCTGCGTTCGGTTTGGAACTAGCCAAAATATCCCTCCTCACTAATGTGGGAAGAATCAATACCACCATGGCTTGTATGTACTTCTGCGACGCACCTCATGACGTTTGAGTGTAATCTGATTGAATCACGGTCTTGCATAAACAGTTTTCCCCGAGATGAAGACTGCTTTGCGGACCTATCATCCTGTGCCATCTCTTCAAAAAACGGATGGGAACGCTCAAGATGCCCCTCGAATAAAGAACTGTTTGAAAGCTGCACTTTTACCCTCCGAGTTCAAATCTCTACCACCATCTACC
This sequence comes from Moniliophthora roreri, assembly GCA_001466705.2. NCBI lineage: Eukaryota > Fungi > Basidiomycota > Agaricomycetes > Agaricales > Marasmiaceae > Moniliophthora > Moniliophthora roreri. The sequence goes on along the minus strand of LATX02000001.1, from coordinate 1,641,030 downwards.
CCCGACGAGGTTCTGGAGAAACTAGTAAGTTGTTCGTCTTTCCCTCCAACATTTTTGGTTGTTTAAATTAAGCTAGAGAGCCGGACACCATCCCCCCACTAGTGTTGTAAATCTCATATTTGTCCTCGCTACTCATGCCGCAGTAAGTTCCTCGATCGCACTCAGAGCTAGAACTAACACGTTGAAACCAGCCATTAGCAGCCATACATTTCGACGGCACATTTAACTTCCTTGACCTCTTTATACCCAAAGCCTTGTCTTCATTGGACCGTGCACGGACATTTCTTTGGCTGATATACCACTATTTAGAGTCGCCAGAAAGCCCAAATCCATTTGATGATAACCACTCTCGAAGTCATCCTGGAAAGGCACCCTTCCTCCGGCCTTTAAGCGACGCAGAGATGGCCAAGGAGAATGTTGATACCCGAGAGGAAATAGAATGGGGCAAGAGGATGTCCGGGCAACGGAATATTTTCCTGCACAAACTGGTATCTTCGCTCGAGGACGAGAAGAAAAGTAAAGCCGCTGCTCCTCATTTTGTGCCAGGTAAGCGTCCTTGTATTCTGTAGCGTGCCCAACCCTTAGCACATTGACATATCCACATGCAAAATCAGAACCTCAGTCCGCTACTCAGCCCTCATCGAGCCGAACACGTCCTCAACGGAGAGGCTATGAGCCTGCGAGAGAGGAAACGGGATTCATGTACTATGTTCCGGGAGAGGAGCGCTCACCAGCTGGATCGTCTTCCGCAACTACCACTCCTGCTGATGAGCCGTCTCATTCTGCCCCATCAGAGTCAGGTGCGTATTTTTTTTGTTCTGGTTCCCTCGGACCAGCTGAGTCTCACTTCACGATAGTACGCCATTCTTCGCGTATACCTCCCCCGGCTGTCACCGCACCTTCTGCCCGCATTCCGCGATATTTTCATCCGACAGGTCGGGAACGTTCCATGTTAAACCGTAAGCACCGAATATCTGGTTAGAAATTTCCTGACTGAGTAACTCGTGTAACAGAAGCCTGGCATACCATTAAGAATACGGATCCCCTGTTAGATTCCGACGAGGAGCACCCAGACGAGCATAATCGTGTGGAGTATGGTACGAAATGTTGTTTGATTGCCGTGTACAGTTCTCATTCTCGGAGCTCTGTCCCTTAGCACGGCGGCTTGATACTCTGAATCGATTATATCCAAGTGGTGACATGCTTGATTACGATCGGGCTAGCAGCCAGCATCCCGTCGCCAGCAGTCGGTGGTAGGACCGGTTGCTGGCGTAAAAAATTGTTATATGTAACACTACTTTGCGCCTTGCTATCGTTGTTTTGTTTATTTTTTGACCTAACAATGTAAACTGAGCACTTATATTTGTGCATTCGACCAAGGACAATTTATGACAATTTATCAATAGTACTAATAATGCCTAGGGCACTGCCCGAGAACACCAGAATAAACGAATGTAACGAGGGTGTGAGGGTAGAGAAAACCGAAAAAAAAAAAAAAAAAAAAAAAAAAAAAAAAAAAAAAAAAAAAAAAAAATCAAAAACGAAAAATAAAACCCCTTTCCGAACTTAAGGGTCCCTTTATTCAAGTCTTTCCTTTAATTGAGTCCAAATACCAAATCATAACCGTCCTTTGAATCTATCTGTAGGAAAGATTTGTCAATATGAAAGAAGCTCGATGAGGAGTGCCTTACAAATACAATATCAAAAACCGCCAGGTAATTTGAGTACAGGGTGTTCAAAGCCCGCGCGAGGACGAGCGACCATTTCGGCAGGAGCACTGTGACGTCTCCATCTTCGTTCATCAGGATCTTGATGTTCATGATCGTTGATCCCCGCTTCCGATGGTGCCATTCGTCGCTTGAGTGTGGAAAGCATGTTCGCGGCCTTGCGTTCACGCATGTTCAATGCATTGACGTTAGACTCGGATAACTTGGTGGGTGAACTCGAGGAAGATCGGGGCACCACAGTAGTAGTGATCTGAATTTGTGGCATTAGAGGGGAGCGAGGCGACTTTGGAGGCAGAATGGTCGCATGCTCCTGCTTGGATGGCTTCGGGGACTGGACGGGCGTCTGAAGCCTCCCTACACCTAGGGAAAGTCTAGGGCGTTCAGCTTCAGGTTTACCAGGCTGAATTAGGAATGACGGAAGTCGCAAAGAGCGCTTGCCATCACTCTCTGCGCTCGGGGTGCGAGAATGGCCATGACCTAAGCGGGCGGTAATCTGGTCCAAAGATGGGAACCGCCTGGAGGATTTCGCTTCACTAGTACTGCGGGGAGTGCTCGAAGCGACGTTGCCTGGCTTCGGTTGAGCTGGCAACCTGAAATCCACTTGCTCAACCCACGGCTCGCGAGCATAAGTCAACGGGCCAGAAGAGGCGTCGTTGAGTGACTCGAACAACGCAAGAGGAGATACAAGCCCTGGCGAAGGGAGAGTGTAGTGGAAAATTGCTGGAGACTCTGGCGGGGTTTTGGGAAGAGAAGTTGCCGATGGGGAAGGAGGAGCAAGAACTTTGGACAAGAAAAGAGCTCGACGCTCAGCTAAATTACGTTGTTAATGCCACACCGGATAGACACTTTAATGCAGACTGACCTTGCTTGTTCTTGTGCACCTTTAAAGCAATCTCCTTACGAAGATCATTTCCCTTCTTCAATCCGCTCGAGTTACGCTCCCGCGAAGACTTGAGGAGAGCTTCAAATCGTTCACGCTCTAAACCTTTTCCTGTGTTCTCTGAAGGGCGAAGTGGCGACGGCACCAATGTATTAAACTTGATGTGTGCAGGAGGCGGTGTGAGATGCTTTGGCCTGAAACTGTCGTCATCATCGTGGAAGATTGCATTGGTAGAGGAGAACGGCGAGAATGGTTCGACGAATGGTTCATCTGGAGGAGCTAGAGAAACAGATATCTGGGGAAGGGGGACTGCGAGAACCATTATATTATAAGGAACGTCAAATAGAACTACAAGGCAGGCGACCGGCACCAGTGGCAATCTGTAGAAGAGATAGCACGGGCGAGAAAGGAGAAATAAGGAGATGAAGGATGCCGGAAAAGCTGCCCAGAGCGAGAAGAAAGAAAAAGGAAACAAAGAGACTCTCAAGAGACTAGCTGACACAAAAAAAATCAATGTTGCCACGTTTTTGTACAACTCCTCTTAGCAACATCGCTTATCGACCTCAATTCATATTCCAATCATCACGGGTCATCTTGCCCCGGCTTGGCATTGCTCAAATCGAATATAAACCAACAATGTTCACTCAAAGGCACCCTGTCCACTCCGGCTGTTGCACCTTCAATACACTGCTCATCAGAATTCTTCTCTCATCAATCAACCAACCCATATCCTCGGAAAGTGCAATGAACATGCTCATCTGAATCATCAGGGGCAAGTCAAGTCACTCCAGGGAATTGCATGTACGTGGCAATCGACATCGACCAAGGTCGAGAGCACACTAGGTCGACAACATCTGAGAGCTTCAAGACGTCTGCCGCCGTGTGGCCAGTTGCTAAGGCTGCCGCCTAGTATTCGTCAGCCTGATGATCATGTATTCGATTACCATGGAATCCTTGTCTAGTGATATGGATCGGTGGCAATGAATGATACATGGAACAACCACAGAGGGGGTTCCTTGCGATTTTAGATACACGTACAGGTTTCTTTACAGCCCTTCTGCAGTTACCGCCTCAGTCAGCTTTTCCCTGAACAGTTTCTCAGCGTCAGTCCACACCCTTGCGGACTTCCTATCTGGGAACTGCAACAGTGACGGAAGAAGGTCTGTACTGAACTGCTCCGATGCCTCGCGGGGAAGTAGAGTAGGAAGATGGTCAATGGAGATGACGGAGAGAGGTGGATTTTCGGCTCTGTTCGCTCAACATAAGTATTACCGTATGATCAAAGAGTTTAACTATTACTGACCCGACATCAACCGTAACTGTGGGCTCGGAAAAGGTTGTGTTGATCGAGTATATAGGGATAGGGTTGAAAGGGTTTGTAGTATCACAGCTGACATCAACAACGATGGACAGCCTCCTGTCCTTCCCAGCAGCCATGATCGTCTCGCGTGTCACAAAGTGAGGAATTTGCGAGCTGAGATAGATGCAGTTGACAAAGACGTCAACATCAAGGATTTCCTGGAAAGGTCCGCCTTTGGCAGTTTCGGGAAGGTCCCACTTCAAGATGTCGCCTCTATGCCAATCAGTCAGTCCATCTGCTTCACTACAGCCAGGTACATGACTTACTCCTCGAGTCCAATCTTCCTGAACAGATCAACTGCACCCCGGCCACACCGACCGAGAGCTCCGATAACAAGAGCTTTGACGCCCTTTCCACTTCCACCGAGAGCCTTCTTCACGCCATCAATCATGGCATTCTCGTTTTCGTACGGCTCCAAAAGACCAAGCTTCTTTCCATTGCGCTGAGAACCATAAGCGAGAACCCCGGCAGCAGCTCCGGCAAAACCAGCATGGAAACCGAATGCAGCAACACGGCGACGGTTTTCGTCCTCGAGGAATTCTAGGTCGTATAGAGTACCACCTCCACGATGGAATCGAGCCAAAACTGACGACCAGCCAGCTTGTTTCTTGTAGCAATGAGCGAATTGGATGTGTGTGTGAGGCAGAGGGTCCGTTGATACGGGTAACTCTTTCAATCCGATGATGGATACGCTAACAGGAGCGTTGGGCCATGAGTTGTTATCTACGAGCTTGCAGCCAACGCTATGGTGAATACGAACATTAAAAATGTGGTTGAAAGCAATAAGATCGAGAAATATACTCACGCCTCGTACTCTGTGTCGTCAAAGATTCGTTGTTCATCGCGCTCAACGAAAATCTCGAAGCCGGCATCGATGAGCTTCTTGGCAGTTGTTGGAGTGAGGGCAGCCCGCCTCTCAAACTCCTTTTTCTCGCAGCGCAGCCAGAGAGTAGGCTTGGTCATGATGTGGTGAGATTGCAAGTCCAGGAGTGATATAACGAAAAAAAAGAATTTTTTTTGGGAGTCAGATTGACTCGATCGGGAATTTTGGCACGTGGTCAATTTTAAACTACGCGACGCGACGCGTGCGGGATTAGATGCTCTCAACCTCAAATTCCATTGTCGTGGGTCAATTTTGCTTCTTGCCCTGTGCTGGTAGAAATTGGCGAAAAACCAAATTCTTCGCGTTTCATTAAGACGGTCGTTTTTCTCATACTACCGACCGAAGTGTTATAGGTCAATACAAAGCGCCGGTGAGCAAGGTAGAACCTATTTGGTTAGCATGCTCTTTTTGGACAACAAAACTCTTAAGCTGTGAATTAGTATAATGAATCAATTATTCCTGTGAGGCTGCCTTAAGTTCGAGAACGACGGCAGACTGGACGGGAAGAGTTGCTAATGTTTCCACTAATTAGGCATGCATAAGAAGCTCTCATACGTACACGTATCCCACGAGGGATTTTCTTGCAACAGCACCACCGTGCTGCAAGTCGAGCTTTTACTTCTCATTCCTTCTCTCCCAGCCAACTTTGTGCATAACGTCTATCATGGTCGCCAAAAAGTATCACGTCAAGAGAAACGAAAAGCCTCGAAGGAAATCCATACTCAGATGGTACGCCACCGCGGTAAGCACGTCCGTCCTCTATTTTGCTAGACCTACTTCGATGAGCACAAAACCTATGAAGCCCCTGCCATTCCAAGAGAAATTTCACCCATCTAGTGTGATGTTGATAAAGTGCAAAACTGTGTGGAGCACAACAAAAGAAGTCTGTGCAAGAAGCACTTTGAACCAAAATTGGTGCACATGAACTTCAACTATAATAAGTCTGGTTCAACTGATACCTCCACCCACCAAGGGCTCTGCAGTATCACCACACAGCACCTCTATTCCATGGGGAAGCATTGCAATGCACAATCCATCAAAAAAGAGCTCATAGATATCACTTTGGAGCTGACATTGTTTGGGCCCTTCTGCAGGTCACAATGCTTTACCCTTTGGTTCAATGAATCTAGTCACATACTTATATTCATTTTCAGGCTTACACTGTTCTCATACAGCAACAGAGTGGTGTGTTTGCAACACTTGGAGAGAGTTGGCAGGAGGGAGTAGGGATTCTGCTGGGAATGCCCTAATGATGAGCAGACTTTAAGATTCACAGGCGTTCATAGATACTGATTTTGGGATGTGGATATTTGAATAGTTACTTGAGAGCATACAAGACCAGATAGCGAACATGTCAAAACCCATTACAAATATGACAATCCACAGATATCAGCACAAAATGATACTCTGGTCTATGTGACAACTCTCGTCTCATTACGGAACACCTTCCAAGCACTTAGTGGCCAGACCTGATTCCAATCATTAGCATGACCCGCTGCAATGCTCAAGGTGAAACTCACCCTTGCATACACGCGGCCTTGAATTAGCGCCATTGGCACTGGGCCGTAATCCCTCGAGTCCCGCGAGTAGACTGCGTTGTCTCCACTAATCCAGATATGACCTCTGGGAACAAGAACGTGTTCGGTCGAAGGCGCTTTCTCTCCCGTCGGATCGACGCAGACGATGTCGCCCGGTAGCCCAAGAACACGTTTGCAAATCTTCATGGTCGGGTCGATGGGCGAGGTGAGAACTACAAGGTCGCCGCGAGCGAGAGACTCTGGCCAAAGTCGGTAGGTGAGACGGTCTTCGATGACTATTTCGCCTTCATTCGCAAAGGTGGGTAACATGGAGGGGCCGTACATCTGTGAAGCGAACGATAACTCAGAAACGTCTGGCACTACAGTGGGGTTAAACGCGCACCGGGGAAGGACGTCCGACGTAGTTTAAAAAGATATGGATGGCACAGAACGTATTCAACAGCTGGGATACCTCACAAGTGAGCAAGGACAGCAAGAGGCCACAGACATCACGTACCTTGAATCCCGAGACACCAGCATATCTAACTGCAAATTTAATTCCTCCCGGTTCACGAAGTCTTGCTAGCTTTCCTAGAAGCCATCCAAATGGGCGATTCTGCATGAATGCATGAGACAAGTCAAACTTGGTTCCCACGCTCATGTCCTCGTTCAAGCGCAAAACCACATCCAAGCAAACGGCAACTTTGCCAGGTACTCGAGTATCCCCCGGATCCATTGCAACGGTCCTGACGTCCACTGGAATACCCTCTTTGGACGACATCCTCGGCGGCGGGTTACCTCTATCCTGTTCTCTTGTCGTTACCGCGCCAGATCAGCACTCATCGTATGGCGAGTTAGTTCAGAAATACTTTGTCGCACAAGGCTTCGTTTCGAAGCATAACATCCTTTTGATTGGAGAGGATCCCTCGCAATTCGCCAAAGGATGTATGTGGACGTCAGGATCATCGTCGTTACAGTCGGCCTCGATATCAACACCATCTCCTAGCACAGTTGAAGCCGAGGAAGAAGGCGAAGCGGAACGATCCGACGAGAAAATTAAAATTGCATGGAGATACGAAAACTTGAAACCTTTCCAAACTACTGTTGGGCCATCGACTCCGTATGTGAGTTCCCTTTGTGATGCGGAACTGGAAAATGAATCTATTGAAACTTGGCGTCACTTTTTCTCAGCTCTATGGAGGATTACTGCGCTACGTTTGATCTTACAACGCGTATCCCAGATTCATTTATCCAAAAGGCGCTATCTACGGGGCAGTTGAGCATTTGCGACGTCAACTCTTTTGGGTCGGAGAAGATATCAACTGTTGAAGTCATCTCTCATTTGGAGGGAGTGCTCGAATCAAAAGGGTTGACCACGCCCCTGAGAATATGTGTACCCACTCTGGGCTCTCCGAGCTGGGGCGTCCTATCTGTTCAAGTGAGTTTTCACTAATTTTGCTTTTTCACGAGCTGATTGTGCTCCGCCCAAGGACATCTCCCGCTTTCTGCAAAGCGTCCGAACACTCTTACGTCACTACACGAACGCGTGCGTATCGATAAGTATCGCGCCACACCTCTCCTCAGAAAACTGGGGTGGCCCAGGTTGGATACATAAGCTAGGATGGCTTAGCGATAGTCTCGTTACGTTGGCTGCATTCACCGGTGGGTTGCGCGTCATTGTCCGAGAAGCGATCTGACTTTTTGAATGCATGAAGCAAATCCTTCAATGTCCGCGCTGTTTCCCGGGCATCACGGTTTAGTGCATATATACACCCTCCCAGCGCCTCACACGTTACTTCCCCCTAGTAACAGATTCTCCACATTACGTGGCCTTTCCGCTGCTGCCGACTCGTGCGGAAGCGGCGAAAATAATCTTGCGTTTAAATGCACTCGAAAGAGGCTCATATTCGAGACTATGCATCTGGATGTGGAAGGCGGAGTCTCCGAGCGCCGTACCACTCCGAGCAGCAATACACTTGACGTGGCGACTTCAAGTACAATTCAGGATGCCGGAGGGCCAAAGGCACAGTTTGCCAACATCGAAGTGGAGATTGAAGAGAAGACAAAGGAAGAGGCTCCGGTGGCAGTCAGCTCGATCGCTGCGGGCGTCGAGAAGATGGGGATTTCACCGGAAGGCTCTACGCTGTCACAGGGAAAGTCAAAGAAGCCAAAGAAAAGAGTTGGCTTCCGGTCAGATCGACCGGATTTGTATGATTTTTAATCTGATGTTTTTTGCTGGCAGTACTGTAGGGCGCTGCGGTAAAGTCTGAACGTCATTTTATGCATGCCAGCTTGCCCTTCCACAACTGCAACAGTTTGATACCCCCCTGGATCGCTGGTATCAAGTATTTAGAGGAAGCTGAAACCGCCAGCGCTGGACTAGTCAGCAGTTACATAGGATCTGACTCTTTGATCGAATACATGTGACGGTCTGTCAAAGTAAGCGGATAAACTTTGGGTGCGGGTGTAATCATGTTGCCTGGAAACCAAGGGGTGATAGAAGGGTGCGATAGGCTCAAGGCAAATTGGTACCTTGGGCAGGGGTCAGGACGTATGTGCGGGGAGAAAAAAATGATATTTCAGAGCTGTCCCAGTGTCAACGACTGCGGGTAGCCGTCGAAAATTTACGTCAAGTGAGAAAAATATTTGAGGGTGCGAGAGACTTTTGCTTGTGAGGACGACGTAGACATGCGGTGAGTCGATCCCAAAGGGCGATTGATAAACAAGTTGAAACAAAAAATATTTCTTTCCAGCGCTCACGAGGACACTGGATTTGCGCAGAAAGAACTGCCGCCAATACCTCGCGAGATGGACGCCTCTGCGTGGATCGACTCTGAAGAATCCGACGGCGGCGGCGGTAGCGACCTTTCCACTCGACGTCCAGCACGTTCGAGGCCAGCAATCCCTTCTCCTCCTCCGACCCCTCCTAATCCCTCCACCTCGTACCGTTCTCCCCTCCTCACTCGCTCTGCGTCAGCCGGTGAACCACTGTTCCGCTCCGACTCAGTACCCCAGTCGACGTTCGAGCGACCTTCAAAGTCAATGGCTCTGCCAGATCCATCGACATATCCAGATCCGTACCCTTTTCACCCTCCAAATCATCTTAATTCGTCCCCGCCGGGTCTTTCATCTGCGGACTCCTCTTCAGCCTCCACCAGATCTTCAGCTTACACCAGCTTTGGGAGCGCATTAGCTACCTCAGAAGATCCTCATATACATGTTGCCGAGAACGACGGTTCACCAATGACGCACGGGATATTACCAGACTCACTCGCACAAATGCTCAGCAATGATCCCAACTCATCATACCGTAATCGTGCTCCTGTCGAGCAAACACGTTGGTCGGGCTATTCTGCAAGTGCTCGTTCACGGTCTTCTTCACTCGCAACCAGCAACGGCAATTCCACTCATAGCCAAGGTCCAGATAACGTACATAAACTCCGTCATCAACCGAGCTACGACATGACCTGGCAGACAGTGGATGAAAGAGATGAGATGGGTGTGAGCGAGGAGGAAACAGACGAGGATCCTCTCGTGACAGAGGACGAATATGACGAAGACGTGGAGGAGGAACGCACTTCGGCGGTTGTTATCGCGGAAGAGGGTCGTGGGTTAATAGTTCAGGGAGGATCTCTGCCAGTCTCGCAGCTGCAAGTGCAACCAGGTTCGTCAACGCACTAATTTTTTACGATTGGAAATTTTAACTGGAGAGCTTTACAAGGTACCACCCATTTGTTGGTTGGATCATCCACGACGCCAAACGCCATGCCTTCATTCCTTACTGGGGTGATCCCAGAAATCTGCTCGTCACTTCTCGCGTTGGATATTTCTGCCAATTTCCTTGGTGCATTACCCCCGGCTCTCACCCTTTGTGTCCAGCTAGAAGAACTCAACATCGCCTTCAATCCGCTACGCGTGCTTCCAGTTTTCTTAGCAGATCTTCGGAACCTCCGGGTTCTAATAACGGATTCCACAGGCATTTCGACATTGTCTGACACGCTGGCTGATCTGGATAAACTTCACACGATCAGTGTTCGTAAGAACAAGATGCACGCCCTTCCAAATTGGCTGTGTCTACTTCCAGCATTGCAATCATTGTACGTCGATGGAAACCCATTCCAGGGCCCATGGAAAGCTTTGGTCGAGCCTCTACTCGCCAAGGTACCCATGACGCCTGCCTACCCACTTTCCACACCTACCTTTCCTCTGCCATCCGCCAGCCTCCAAGGTTCAGATACCGATACCGAAGATTATTCCGAGCCACCTAGTTCAACGGCCAACGAGGGTAAATTCACTCTACCTGTCGATGAAGACTATACCATCACACCAGACAGTCAGAAAGCGCCATTGGTCAACAACGACGGTGCTTCTACCACGGCGTCACCTTCCACAACCTCTTCACAAACACGACCATTAGTGAGAACCCGGACCACTCCGAACCGGGCCTTTTATAATCAATCTAGAGGCAAAGTTGTCTCGGAAGCCGATAATCGAAAAGGCCCCTTCCTCCCGAAATCTATAGAGCCACAACCCTCGCTCGATTCAGGATACTTCGGCGATCACGAGATACGGAAAATGAAAAGCGCTGGAGATTTGCGAAGGAATAAAAGTGCTACCCCGACAGACACCCCACCCGAGTCATTGCCGCGACCTGGTTTGGGTCACTTTGCTACCTCGGCTTCCAGTTCCAACCTTCTGGCTTCTGGAAGTCAATTGTCGCCAGAGCGACCGGGGATGGTAAAGCGCTTTGCGAGTGTGGGACCCGCAACCGCTGTCGGCGAGTCAGGTAAAAACCACGGTCGGCCCGCTTTGACAGAGTCGATGTGGGACAACACTCCTGCGCAGAGTGACGCGTCAGTTCCAAATTCTCCAGATCCAAGTCGTGTTTCATCCCTCGCTAACAGCCCCAATCCCAACGAGTCATCTCCATCTCCACCCCTACCTCATGTCTCTCCCGACCACAATGACGACCAGAAAGGCACAATAAGACCGCGTATCAAAGATGGAAAGGAGAAGAACAGATGGGGATTCCTCAAGAAGATGTCAATGGGGAAGATGAAGACAGATACTCCCCAGCGTGTCACCCCTCTTCCAGGAGCTATTTCTCGCCCTCAAAGACCGCCGATTTCCAACGAACCAGGGTCACAGGAACGTTTGAGCAGATCGCCCCAAATAAATATGCGAATATCAACAACTGGAAATCTGGACGCATTCCCTCCCAATATACCCACGGTTGTTCAACCTATACCGGAGAAAGAGCCTTCTACCAAGAAATCAGCGGATGCTCTTAAAGTCCCCTCCAACAACCTGCCTCACAACGCGTCGTCATCATCGTTATTACTACCTCCGTCCCCAACGCCACGATCTGGTAAACGGAGAAGTTTCTTACCGATTGACGGAGCTTCGCTGAATATACCGATACCTGAAGCGTCCGCTTTCGTCCCAGGTATGACCGCTATGAACGATGACGATCAGCAACCGGAACATAGAGACAAGACGCCAAGTCCTGTAATTGACACGGAGCAGTATCTGCGTCGAGAGCAGGAGCGCGCGCGAGAAGCCTATACCCGTGCGTTGCGGTCTGTTATGGCCTATTTAAGAGACATGAACGACTTGAGTCTGTCGCAACAAGCAACTCAAGCAACAATGTACGGTGTTTCTGGAGAGCCGATGCTGTCTCCCCGTCCAAGAGCGTATACTTCTGCTGGAGACAGCCAGCGAGAAGTATCAATAGCGATGAGTTCTGGCACGGGTGATTCTGCGAGTCATCTGAGAGAGCATATTCATGGTCCACGTTTACGAAGTGGGACATCGAGTCAGACGATGAGTGTTGCGACCACCGATAGCTCTGGCTCAACGGAGGAGCGAAAGATAAAGGATGACAAGGGTAAAAGGGCGATGGTTGTGAAGGAAATATTGGTGTAGGTGCCTTTATACCGTGTTTCACAATGTATACTGATCCGCTCATTACTAGCACCGAGCGAACGTATGTGAAAGGTTTGCAACAGCTGATAGATATATACATCAAGCCAGCCTGCGCTAATGTCACCATTCTAAGTGGTGTCAGCTCAAGCAAAGACACTGTCGTTCCAGCCGCCGAACGGAAGGTTGTCTTTGGTGGATTGGATGCATTGTTCTCTTTCCACAAGGAGAGCTTCTTACCCGCTTTGGAGATGGCAGCGGCACCTTTGATGTCACCATCAACTGAGAGGGATGACATGGACGGGTCATTGTCGTTGGAAGTCGCAAATGCGGTTGGGAATATATTCTTCACCCATGCCGCATTCATGAAGATGTACTCGACATATATTAAGTACGTGGCTTTAGCATTGATATGAAATTTATTGCTGACCCTTTCTCTAATCTTAGTAACTTCGATAGTGCCGTCCAACGAGTCAAGTACTGGACTTCTGACCGCCAAGTCACCAACAATTCTTCATCACCATCTCCATCCATGTCTCCCACATCCAGCACCGCACAGCTGGTCGGCTTAGGATTGTCAATGTCTGCTATGTCAAATCCACATATCCCCGCGGATGGTGCCGCAGCGGCTGGCGTCCCGAATCTCAGCAGCAGTCAGCGGAAACGAATACGGTCCTATTTGAAACGATGTCGACTTCATCCGCAGCATTCTCAGTTAAATTTAGAAGGCTACTTACTCCTCCCTATACAACGAATTCCACGTTATAAGTTACTGGTAAGTCCGCCCGGGTAGTTGTGACTGTTTTTGGCGCTGAATGCCACTATAGCTTGAAGAACTCCGAAGAAGCACACCGCAACCGTATGATTATATGGAAGACCCATTAGATCGAGCATTAGTGGAGATTGCCTCCCTGGCTAACAACATGAACGAAGGAAAGCGAGAATCGGAGTCTCGTCGCAAGCTTGTTCGCTGGCAGTCAAGGATCCGAGGCAAGTTCCCGAGTCCGCTGGTACAACCTCATCGGTGATTATACTTGGCTACTTTCCGCTATGCTGAAGCTAATTCTCACATCTAGACGCCTCATAATGGACGGCCCGCTACTACTGACCCGAGTCGTTAGAAAAGCGATCGTGACATTCGAAACTATCAACGCACAAGGCGATGCCTCGACGATTGATGTCGACTGCCTTGCTCCAGAATTAACGCCACGGCCACTCGTCGGCATTCTCTGTAATGATTTGCTAGTGTTGTGTAGAGACCCATCCGAAGGACGTGACCCGTCGTCATCTGTAGACCTCTGGGCTGTTCTACGTATGCAAACTCTTCCTCAGCCGGCCAGCATAGTTCATGGTAACGGTGCGCGTACAACCATTATACCTTGCTGTGCCATTCATCTGACGTGTCGTTCGTAGCCCTTCGTCTTGTTGACAATAAGGCCATCCTTTATTTCGATGCCCCATCCGCTTCGGATGCGCTGAATTGGTATCGCGGTAAGCTATCCTTTTGTCTGACCGAACGTCATGATCCTGATGAGTCCACCCACCAGCGATAAACCTCCACATTCCGGCCTCGAAAACCTAGACTACCGCGTGCACGTCTTCGAGATTACTCGAACGTTTATCCGTACTCACTCATTAAGTTTCTCTTTTTGCATACTGGTCATTCCTTATCATATATAGACTTGCTGTTTTGTTATTCGTGCATTCCTGGCATTCTCCTTCATTCACTCTGTACTTATCGCGCACGTTCCTTAAATATTTTCAGAAATTTATCAGGCTACTTATCGTGCTTTGTAAAAGTATTCAGGAGAAATTATGTAGTATGCTTGAGGTTCGTGCTCTAGATGGAGGTCCACGCTTGCTTGCGGCCATCTGGACAGGTTCGGTGGCAGTCGGTGGCTAGCCGGTGCATAGATGTGCCAAGCTTAGAACCAATACTCCAAACTCAAGCCCGTCGAGCCTCGGTCATTCAACTTCCCGCAATCGCCTATTACGTTGATAGTCACAAAGTCTCTTAATATTTCCCTGTACAATACCTAGGAAGATAACAACTTCCATAATTTTTAAACAGGGAAGATGCGTATGCAGGTCAAAGTTACATCTAGAAAGCGGAAAGTTGGAGAACAAAATCAGTTTCGCTGAGAAACAGAACTCACCAGCCAGGCCCAGAACTTCTCAATTGTATTCTTTGGCGGGGGTTCGTCATAGCTGATAAGAAGCCACGAAGTGTCAACTTGGATTGAATAGTCTCTATAGAGCCACGCACCAGTCAGCTTCTATCTCAGCAATATCCGAAACGAAATCCATTTCTTCTGGGCGAACTATTGTGGTTTTCCGCCAGAACTTGCACCCGAGATACATGATGGGGAACATCGCGAAGGGTAGGTAGTTAGTGATAAAAACGTCCGTCGCCCATTTGCCCTTCAGGAAAACTTTCCAGCCACTGAACTATCATTTGGATTTCGATTAAATATCTGTCGAAGGAGTGCCCATGATAGAAGACACTCACGAAACAAATAAGCAGAGACAGAATGGCGGCGTACCACGCGGCAAAAGGTTGAAGTTTGGAGGCGAATGGCAGTTTCGAGCGGTCGAAGCCTTGTACTTTAAGGCCCGAGTAGAATCGGATATAAGTAACGCATATCCCGAACCAAGTCATCAGACCGGCGACGGCTAAACGATACGTTCTCAACGAACACTCGTGCGAAGGAGCAGGTCTCCGGCTTACCAGTCATGTTTTGGAACCAGCCGAAAACCGTACCTGCACCGCTAGAGATACTCATATACGCCAGGCACGAGAACAGAGAACAGAATACAATGGAGACCAAGGGAAGGCCCTTCTTGGTTGTGCGCAGGAAAATTTTTGGGGCGTTTCCAGCGGCAGCGAGACCGTCTATGGACCGTATCAGAAGATATCCGATATTGTGCCTCCGTCCAAAACTTACAAAGGGCTCGTGAACCAGTGTACAGATCACTGGATGCGGCCGACCACGCAGACGTCAGTAAAGCCGCATTGATAACCTAAAGCCAAGCGATCAACCAAACGCACGTCAAGGCTTGATGAAGCTCACATGCGGAAGGCCGCCAATACCAGCATTTTGGATAGCAATAACAAACGGAGAGGCTCCAGCCGTGGTTCCGAGATTCAACCTGGGCTCATTCGAAGGGACCAGGAGACCGATGAGGAGGGTACCTCCAATGTAGAATAACAGAATACGAATGTACACCTGGACAATAACATGTTGCCTTGAGATATAGGATGACGAAGGGCGGTAGAGTACTCACTCTTCTTATCGCCTTAGGAATGTTCCGTCTACACTCTGGGTTAGAACACAATTGCTGTAGGATTGAAAAGGATCCTCACCTCGGGTTCTTGGCCTCGCCAGCAGCAATCTGCACGAGTTGAACGAGTGGAACCATTATCATAGAGTCAGCACCAGCATACTTACAGCAACAATTTCCGTTCCGATGAACGAGAACGCGGCCTGGGTCATCACCGCCCACCTATGGTGAAGCTGCCATCAAGAGAAATCGCCTCGAATTCACAAAGCATCATACCACCCAAGGAAATATCCTTTAGAACCCGAGATACCATTGTACTGCACAAATGGACCGGGATTTATCCAATAGCGGAAACCAATTCGGTCTCTATTCGGGCCACCTGGAAGAATGTATGAAACAACGAAACAGTGAACGAGGGCGGAATACTGACCGCCTAGGTCAAGAATAATACCAAGAATGATGAGTCCAACGATCGTGATGACCTTGATCGAACTGCGCTCAGAAGTTTGAGTACCGATGGGCAGGATACATAAGACGGAATGACTGACGCAAAAACAAATTCGGCTTCTCCGTATGCGCCTGTATGTAGTCGTAAGCTAAGGGATAGACCCGTAACAATTATTGGTACCGACCAGCTCCAAGCAAGTTAATGACGATAACAACAATCATGCAGATGGAGATCCATAGTGGGTCCAGTTTATCGCTTTTCGTCCAGTATTCGATAAGGATAGCCGCCGCACTGAGTTCCGTGGGTAACACAATAGTCCAATTGTACCTAGGAGAGCAGGATCCGTCAGAACACGACCGCGGTCTATCATATGGAAGAAAGCTCACCAATAGTTCCATCCCATGGCGAAGCTGAGTGCTTAACAAAAGTCAGGTGACCAACTGATGCGCGAGCATTAACAACTAACCGGGGTCGACAAAACGTTCAGCCAGTTTGATATGGCCACCGGGAATTGGAAGGTACGAGACCATTTCGCCGAGAGAAATCTGTTGCGAGTAAGTACAGAGGGTACATCGAATCGCGTTCGTGCATACCATGACACTCCAACATATTGATCCAACGATCATGTAGCCCAGAAGGAGACCTATGCAATGCACAAGGTTCGCGGCAGTTGCTCAAATAAGAAACACCCTTAAATGCGTACCAATGGGCCCTCCATTTCTAAGGGCATTGGCTGTTCCTAAAAACAGACCAGTCCCAATGACTCCTGCAGAATTTCGGTTGAAGTTTGAATGGTGGAATGTTAGGGACAGGCTAACCTCCAATACTGAGATGACACGGTGAGTCATACGAACTCGAGGAAACAATGATAAGACATTGAACGGACCTAATCATGGCTACATGTCGATTTTTAAGCTCCCGCGCCAGCTTCACATGTTGACCGTCCTGCAATAATCCATCTGGTGACTCCAAATCTTGCAGAGTAACACTGGGGTCGCTCTTGTAATCGAGGTCCTTTTCTTTCATCGTTGACATGGAGGCGAGAATGGACTGTGGAGATGGGTCGATACCACGTTTGATAGAAGTGAGTATAAATATTCACCGAAAGGGAACGCGATAGGTCTGAATTAAAGGGAAAATAGTAGAGCCTATCAACTGTTGAAATATCTAGGTCCGTCGATAGGCATAGGGGTCCTGATAGGTCAAAATCAAACCAATTTTAGTTTAGGCCTTTCTGGTAGTAGATTGCATTTCGTACACGGTAATGACATTTGAATGCGCGGGAACATCCAGTTCCTGAGGAACATTGGCTATTGCTGTAGACACGTTCAGGGTGTTGATCGCAATGATAACTTTGGAGGTAGAGCGCTGTAGAATGTCGGGACTTGGGAAACAGTACAGAACAGGACTAGTTCTTGTTCAACGGATGGAGAAAAGAGTTCTACCAGTTTTCATCTGCATAAGCGACGACCTTGAATTTAGTGGTGAGGGGTTCAAATTGTATGAATCCCACTGCTAAAGGCACCAGAGTCCTCTGATTTTCCTATCGGTCTGAGCTTATTTAGATGTAAAGGTTAAAAAAAGAACAGAAAAGTAAGTTCGCACCTCCCAGTCTCCAACACACTGTTTGGTATTCGCAGCCTTGAAACTCCTTGAAGGGGAAGCAAGAAGAGGCAAAAGGTGACATTAGGTGTAAGTAATGGCGCTGTACAGAATTTGGCTGGGCCATTTTACATGACTTAGAATCCTCCCGCTGAGATCCTGAACGGTACTGAGAGCCTGTTCGGATAAGACCCCAGGTTCCGGGTTCCAGGTTGCGCGGAGAGCTCGGGCCGGTCTTCCCGCAGGCGCTTCATCCAGCGCTCAGCCACCGTCCTTCCGATCCAACCTCGTCTTCGCTGCATGGGACCGACAAATATCAGGCGCGGATCGGGGACCCCTGTCCCTCTGATCTTGTCTGTGAGCCGAAGGGCTGGGATGAAGCTCCATCCCGCAAGATCAGTCCTCCCAACCGTAAACCACCCTCTCGGAAGGTCAAGAAGCTGGACTTGCTGATGGCAGAGGCAGTAGTCCCGGTCAGCTGCTCGGATGGCATGAGAGAAGTCCTCCGGTCCGAGGTCTTTCCAGTGTTTCGGACTCCTTCTGGGTATATAGGCTCAGTGGTAGTATCCCTAAACAGAGTTGGAAGTGCAGGCGGTAGGGGTAGCGGTAGCCCCCTGATGAGAGCTTTCGCTGCTAAATCTGCCTCACTAGCTGACCTCTCCCCCAGCTGATAATAGGACCCTATCTTAGGAGACGGTTGACTGCAGCGGTGCGGAAGTCAGTGGTCTGTACAGTGTTATTAATTACAAGGACCACTACAACTCTTGTAGGGGTTTGAGGACTCTGAACACTTCTAAAAGTATCTATTGACAAAAGTACATCCCATGAAGAACCTGGTATGATTTTTTGTGGCTACAGGACAAAAAATGCTGCATTCCAAAGACGACGCAGTATCTGGATGGCCGGCCCGGGCTCTCCGCGCAACCTGGAACCCGGAACCTGGGAACTTCTGAACAGGATATGGACTAGACGTGTCACTGTTCATTCCGCGACTCACGTGCTCGTACCGAGACTCGCGATTGAGGGTTTCCTTTTTCAGCTTAGCTGGGACTGTCGATAAACGAGCCTCAGCTTGCGGCTCCGTCCCGATTACATCGTTTGCAACATCACCGTGTTCCAGCGTCGTCATCAAACAAAACTCTGCTCTACGTACCCAGAATCAGACGACAGACAGAGTGGTATGATACGACGATGGTTCTCTTTACTGATAACAAGTCCAGAGGAATCTCTATTGGTAGTCATGAAGTTCCATATAATCTCCACTCGGCCATGAAATTGGCACCAATCCACATGATGTCGATCACATCTAGGTCGCGAAACTTGTAAGAAACAAAAAGAGTCGCTAAGATCACAGCTCACCAGCCATGCCCAGAACTTCTCAATTGCGTTCCGTGGAGGTGGCTCATCGAAACTGGATTAACTGTCAATTTGGTTCGGGTAATCTCTTCAGCACTACGTACCAATCAGCTTCTATTTCCGCTATGTTCGAAATGAAATCCATGTCTTTCGAGTGAACAATTGTTGTTTTCTTCCAGAATTTGAAGCCAAGATACATGAGAGGGAACAGGAACAACGGTAGGTAGTTGGTGACGAAGGTATCAGTTGCCCATTGATCTTTCAGGAAGACTTTCCAGCCGCTCAACTGTCAATGCGATCAATATACGGAATCACGACGCAAAGTGAATACTCACAATGCAAATAATTAGACACATTGAACCGGCATACCAGGCAGCAAATGGATTGAGCTTAGACGCATAAGGCATCTTTGAGCGGTGGAAGCCTTGCGTTTTAAGTCCCGAGTAGAACCGGATGTATGTTACCGATATCCCGAACCAAGTCATCAAACCCGCGACGGCTGACGACGATTGAGCGAGTTTAGGGGACAGGGACGCTATTAAAGACTTACAAGTCATATTCTGGAACCATAAGAACACAGTTCCAGCACCGGAGGAGACAACCATGTACGCAAGACCAGAGAAAAGAGAACAGAACACGATGGAAACCCATGGAAGACCTTTCTTGGTTGTGCGCAAGAAGACTTTGGGAGCATTTCCTGCGGTAGCGAGACCATCTAAAGTTAATCATTCAGTTCTTGTACAATACTCGAGGCGAAATGGACCTGACAAAGTGCTCGCGAACTGGTATACAGATCACTGGATGCGGCAGACCATGCAGATGTCAGTAAAGCCGCATTGATAACCTTTCTCTAGGTCATTATAGTACTTCGTGACATATGGAATCTCTTACAGATGGGAGTCCGCCAATACCAGCATTTTGGATGGCAATCACAAAAGGAGATGCACCAGCAGTAGTTCCCAAACCTAACTTTTGCTCGTCGGACGGAACCAGGAGACCGATGATGAATGTGCCTCCGATGTAGAATAACAATATACGGATATAAACCTGAATAAAAACATGAATGAGGTGCGGGAATTTGGATGTAGTGAGGTCGACTGCTAACTCTTTTGATTGCCCGGGGAATGTTGCGTCTATGTATAGCGCGTCACGGCGGATCCTCTGTGCTTATAACGCATCAAGTACTTACCTTGGATTCTTCGCCTCGCCGGCAGCAATCTGTACGAAGGTGTTAAACCGAACTCACGAACGGCATGCGAGATGAGGGTACTCACAGCGACAATTTCGGTTCCAATGAACGAGAACGCGGCCTGGGTCATCACAGCCCACCTATTTAAGAGCCTCATGAATGGGTGCCTTCAGAAGAATCAGAGAATACTCCATACCATCCAAGGAATTGCCCCTTGGAGCCTGAGATACCATTATACTGAACGAAAGGCCCGGGATTCAACCAGTAGCGGAATCCGATTCGATCCCTATTCGGTCCACCTGAACGGCCGTCAGTGATTATGGAATGGTAAATTGAAACATAAATCCTAACCTCCGAGGTCGAGTACGATACCAAGAATAATCAGTCCAACAATAGTGATGACTTTAATTGACCTATTTTTCATTATAGCGACAGTGAGAGGTGAAGTACTTGAGAAACGACGAAAGAACCTACGCAAAAATAAATTCAGCTTCTCCGTATGCGCCTATTATCGACGTAGGGCTCTGAGTCTGACTGGGAACAAGATTTTAGGCACGTACCAGCACCAAACATGTTAATGACAACGACCACAATCAAACAAATCGAAATCCATAGTGGATTCAGTTTATCGCTTTTCGTCCAATATTCAACAAGGATAGCCGCCGCACTAAGTTCCGTGGGTAACAAAATGGTCCAGTTATACCTTCCGCGAATAAGAATCAGTAATCCAATGTAATCTGGGTGTGAGCTACCAGTAATTCCAACCCATAGCAAAGCTGAGTGCTGAAAACATAGTCAGGGGAGTCGACCAAATGGATGCTATGTTCGGATGATGCTGACCAGGATCCACAAAACGTTCTGCCAGTTTGATATGACCGCCGGGAATGGGTAGATACGCGACCATTTCACCAAGGGAAATCTTGAATTGGCGGGTGAATAGGGAGCGAAATCGTTTGGAACTTGCATCGTACCATGACACTCCAACATATCGATCCGACGATCATGTACCCCAGAAGAAGACCTGGATTATAAGTAGGGTCAATCACTAGCAATGTTCTCTTTGACCACACACACCGATGGGACCTCCGTTCGCAAGAGCAGTTGCTGTTCCCAAAAACAGACCGGTTCCGATGACGCCTGCGACATTTCAGCCCTAGGGATTAGATTGCTAGGAAGAAGACAAACCTCCAATACTAGATTCGGCGAGTAAGTCACGCGAATGAAAGAAAAAAGGCCATGAAGCACACCTAATCATGGCTACATGTCGATTTTTGAGTTCCCGTGCCAACTTTACATGCTGACCGTCCTGCATCGACAGTCTGTCTGGCGACTCCAAATCTGAAGCATTAGCTGAGTGTTGCTTGGATTCCACGTCTTTTTCGTTCATAATGATCGGGATGTTGGAAGGAGGATGAGATGGGGAAAGGGGAATCGTCACTCGGGCGGGAACGAGACCTGCGGTATAAATATGTAGGCGCCGATATGGAGTAAAGAAGCATGATATTTTGAATAGAATGATATGCCCTTGCCATCACTAGAATAGTGTGGGGCTACAACAGTCAATTATACAGCGCTTCGGTCTAAATTTGAAGACTTTGTCGAGTGTCCTTTTGGTGATCGTAGAAGGCGCATATTTGTGGTGTGGTGGTGGTGGTGGTGGTGGTGGTGGTGGTGGGAAATCCACAATCGGGGATAAAAAACCACATGGGACTATCTCTGTGGGACGTAAAGGAACGATCTGTCACAGTCTTGTCAATGACAGTGAGCGTTTACATAGTCTATAGAACGTCTGCAGCGTCTGGAGTAGCTAGTATCGCCAAAGTGGCCTCACTTGCCAACCGAAGCTAATCATCTTTTATGCGACCCTTCGTACACAGCAGCATCTATTGACAATCACCTTGCGATTACCGATGGTATGAGAGCCCATAAGGCCCGATGGTCTGGTGCACAATGTGGAAGACTGAAGTTGGGATCATCGCTCGGAGGTTCCGGCCAAATACGAACCTTCAAAGCTCTTTACCGGTGTTCTAAGGGTAAGCGTACAATAGAACGTCTATCTCTTGCCATCATCGCGAAACTAAGGAAGCGCAGCGAGCCCAATCTTTCTCAGATATGGCAAAACGACCGAACACTGGTCATACATTCATAATAGTCGTCCTATCTCATTCTAAGTCTTCGTCGCAGCCGGACGAGTATGAAACTCGAAAGACGACAGTGATCGAGGTGAAGCATTCTCATTCTTTCCCATCGTTTGCATCCAGGTGGTCGAGTATATTCCTCATCCCTCCGGAGTCCTCCAGGTCTGATGCTTAGAACGTCTGACAACGCAAGATTCTGCTGGCTTTGAAGGCAGTAAGAGCCACTATCGGGTCGTCATTCACAGTCTAAGCTACTTATATATGCATGGCGAGATACTGGAAAATACGTCTGTAGTACTAGTACACTTTGTCTTAGTCTGGACTGATTGGTATATTAGGGTCCATGTGTCTTGAAAAGCAGAGCAAGTGTGAAATAAATAGTCAGCACCATGAATCAAGAAATCCCAATCCGGACGAAAAGCGTCGAAAACAAATATTGTGACATTTGAGCATCATGTAGAGGAAGATGGCGGTACCCTATGTCAAACCGTTAATGAAGGTAGGTGATGGTTGGCATCATCAAGGATACTCACCGGGTTGTAAGCACCCCATGCTGGCACAGAATACTGCCAATGGTTCCTCGTCTTCTCTATCTACCTGTCTAATAGCGAATCTCACGAAAATGAGGTCTTTCATATCTCCGACACATGTGAATGGTATGCGAAGCTTCTCTTCCCAAACAGGATTGAATCCGTTATTCTTGACCACACTAGTTCTATACGAAATCGTCTGAGCTGAAGTAGCGCTTGAAGGTCGAGTGGAGGTAGACGAAGAACGAACGATACGGGGGACTGGAACATCGCCTACACCACCGTT
Organism: Moniliophthora roreri; assembly: GCA_001466705.2. NCBI lineage: Eukaryota > Fungi > Basidiomycota > Agaricomycetes > Agaricales > Marasmiaceae > Moniliophthora > Moniliophthora roreri. Next base: position 1,617,910 of record LATX02000001.1, on the reverse strand, counting down.
GGGGGTCGACCCTTCATCGGAATTCAACGAAGGTGTGGAGGAAGAATGGGTCCAATCTGGAACATGAATCGTGACCTCCACGTAAGGGTCCACGATAGCCTTGTCCAGGATCTCCCGACCAGTGGCATCCTTGGGTCGAGGTAGCTGCTGCGCCGAGATGATTGCCACATCCAGGTAATGTTCTTTCCTCTTTGAGAGAATCTCCTTATGGGCCATTCGCAGTGCTAGAGGTTTCAACACGTATCCACATCGACCATTCCGTTGGAACATCGCGTGATTAATCATAAACCCAGTATCTATATGATAGGTGAGATACACCTGATATGGAACAGAGAACAACCTACCAAAAGTTTGCCAGTTGAGCGCCACGAGCTGACAACCCGCACTCCAATATCTATGGGGTTCGTAATTACTCGAGCTGACCCGGATCCCCTTTGGATAAATGCGAACTAATTTTCCCCGTGTGTGTTTAATGAGATCGACCATGGTGGAGCCCCCTTTCAACATCTTGTTGGCGGCTTTCTCTGATAACGAGAACATTTCCTCGGGATTATAGTACTCTTTCTTGTTGATACCTCTGCATTTAACCCCAACTGTGTAGACAAGGAGAGGCAGAAGGTCGGGCGACATCTTGACTTTATCTTTTCCCTTGCTTTTCTCGCTGGGCTTCTGACGGTCGCTATCACGAGAGGAAGGGTGTCGAGAAAGAAACTTGGGGGTCGATGGAGATGGAGGTGTACCAGAAGAAACGTTACTCCCGGACGTTGAAACGGAGGTGGCGCCAGGTACAGCCTGGGCAGACGTTCGACGAACACTCTTTACCCGTTGCATAACACCTCGAGCTTTTTGCAGGCTCTGTTCAAAATCTGAACTCATAGCGTATATCAGCGTATGTATGGTGATCCGAAGACGAGAATACAAACCTCCAACGATACCTCCGTCCGATTCTTTCTTTGCACCTGTAGAGCTTCTTCTCATCTTTCTCGCAATGGTACTAAAAACTACGCCGTCTGTGTCGGAAGTTGACGAGGTGGAAGTATCCATGGCTACTGCAGCTGGCGGTGGACTTCCATACGCCGTCGTAGCCATTGGGGGAACTTGAGGAGATGACTCCTTCTGATGGACCAGCAAGAGATTCTTGGCCTGTATTAGATAGATCTCAGCAAAAATTGTCGAGAACTCCGCATGTTCCATACCTTGAGTAAGATGCGACCTTTCAGTTCACCAGGACTAGGCAGCTGTTCTATCTTCCACGCCACCATCGCCTCGAGGTCTATATTAATCCCGTCTTCTTCAACCGTCTGAGTGGTGACATCCCTCTTCCCCTTCCCCTTATCAGCAGCTTTGAGCTTCGCCATCTCCCGCTCTCGAGTGACAAGCCTCTCTCCAAACACGTCTCTCATGATTGCCACCATCTGGCTTTGCCCTAATACCCCAAGATGAACTTCGGCCGAGATTATGATAGGATACTCTGATGCGACAAAGCCGTATGTCATGATGGCCTCACATACTTCCCGAAGAGATACTTTGGAAGTCAGGGTAAGCCCATGAAAGATTTGAGGTCCTGTATCGGAGTCGTAAATGTCCACTATGTAAGAACCCGTTAGCCCACGATTTTACCACGTAAGGGATAATAATCACCTTCAACACTCCGACATCCACTGAGTAGAGCCCTCACGTACCCTTCTATAGTGCTTACGCCGACGAGTTGGTGACCCACAAGGTACGTATTATGGGATGAGGAGATATAATACTCGGATAGGGGATGAGTCATATCATGCGAGATTTCGGACAACGGTTTCGGCTGAGCACTCTCGCCGTCTCTGTCCTTATGAGAATGACTGCCTTCCTTCGCATGTTGGTAGTGAGGATGAGGAGGATGCAGGTGGTGAGGAATCTTAAGCCCTAGTCGTTGAATGAGACTCGGATCTGCGTCTACTGGCGGTGATTCCATCAGCGCAGGATTATCCGAAGACATTAGAAACGAGGCGAAAGCTTCGGGTGACATTACACGTGGTCTGGTATCCTCCAATTCCGCCTGCTCGTTCGGTAACATCGAAAGCTTGGATGTAGGGGACGCCTGAGGTAGAGCAGCAAGCCTCGCAGAAGGAGAAGGCGACGTGGACGGAGGTGGAGTTGGCAGAGCAGAAGCCATTGTCGCAGGAGAAGATGTGGAAGCTGAATATGTCCTATCGATAGTAATAATTGGGAGCTCTTCCACAGGTGGAGTTGAAACGGGGGAAGGCAGCGGCTCAGAATGTCGTTGAAAGATGTCCCTCAGCCGAGCTTCAGACAGCGTAGACTACAGCGAGCAATAAGTTGCTGGAACGAAGAATCGTAGATGGCACAAAGTAACATACCTTCTGCTTCTCTTTAATGAACTTGAGAAAGACTTCAAATGTGAAAAGACCTTGACCACCCCCTTCCTTAGCCGTCATCTTCTTGTACAAGCGATCCAGTTCCGGCCTTGCTTTGAGAAGCTTAACGAAGCGTTTGAAGTCTTCAAAGTCCAGGTAGCCACGACTATGAATATCTGCTTGCTGGACAGGACCGATTCATTTGAGTAACATTGACTAAGGGGAGGGACTTACGTTGAATAGCCTTCTCAATTCCACTTCTCCCATGCGGACATTCAGCCGCCAACATAATCTGCCAATCTCGCCGAACACCAGTTTCTCATCTCGCACTATGTCTGCTCCCATGAAATAACTTCTCTCCCACATCTCTTGTCTAATGCCTTCCATCTCTCTGTCCCGATTCAGCCCTCCGAATGCGGTAGTGAGGCTTAGCCTCACGGCAAGCATTGCGCGAAGGGTCTTCTCCCATAAGCTATGAATAGCAAGAGACGGTGCTAAAAGGTGTAAGGTTTTATAAGTTGTACCTGAAGAGTTCTTGTTCTGAAGCAGCGATAATGGGCGCGAGGAAAGGGGTAATGAAGATGTGTTGGACGGTAGGATGTATATAAGGGTAAGCCAGAGAGGAAGATACGATTGGGAGATATTGAATTGAGTTAGATGAATTGAAGCAGAGGCGCCTGTCCGAATCTCTTTGATCGATTCGATGGGAACTGGTGCACAAATGAGACTGACGGCAAGGATTAAAAGAATTGGAAACAACCCACTAAATTTGTGCACTTTGCTCTCCCAAACGATATGGCCCTGGTCGGGATCTATTCGGAACACAAACAGGCTATGTCTCTCCTTTTTCGCCGATATCTTGGTTAACGCCGTGCCTTGTTGAAGTAGTTGGGGTACCACCACGTCTGAATCGCTAGACACAGGGACTTTGTTTGCGGCCAATGCGGCTATTGTCTCCTCGGAGGTGGGATTGGGATCCGTAGGTGGAGACGGCATGTCAGAGCATGGTGATAGAGGTAGAGCAGATAAAGGAAACTCTGAGATTGGAGACTGCTGCACCACGTCGAGAGTACCAAGGCGCTTAAGGGTTGGTGGGTCGGCGTTCGCGTGCGTAAGAGGAACGACTTCAGAAATGGAACGGGTATGACGACCCTTCTTTGGCGTCGCTGGCGTCGAGGATGACGTAGAGTTCCATCGCGAAAGTTGAAGACTTGTTCTTCGGACCCAATTCTGTCTCCTCGGCACTGTGGCGTCTTCGTCAACCGCAGCAGAGGACTCAAATGTATTCGCATGCGTTACTGGTATCGACAACGACCTTTTTCCGGCCCCCAATCCCTCTCTAACACTCTTCCATTTCTTCCTAATGGTCTTCCCAAAATTGATGGAGTGTCTGCGAAGTAAAGCTCCTGGTGAATTAGCCGGCGGAGGTCCATAGCTATACACGATATCCTCAGTCTCTTCCAGTGGTATATCCATACCCCCTGCCGGATCTGATTGCTGGACCTCATGCCGTGGAACGACATCCCTCACAACAGCAATAGGCTGTCCAGATGTGGTGAGCAGATTTGCTGCGCGACGCAACTTGAATCTTCCTCCTCGATGCCTGGTGGATCCTGAGCCATTGGTAAGAGACGACGTTCGCGAGCGTTCCCCTCCACTAGCCGGTTTGTCCTTGGAGCCTCCGGGTATCGACACTGGAATGTGCATTGTAGGGAGTACGTGGTAGACCCAGCGTTATACAAGGCCTTGGATGAAACGGATTGGAACGAATGAGCGACTTGAGATTGTCTATGTGTTAAAGAGGGAGCGGGGGAGAAGGAAAAGATTATATGAAAGGGAACGGGCAGGGAGTATGTATGTATGTAGGGAAATGAATCTAGTCATGGATCTGATTTGTGTGTGCTTCTAAACAAGCGCCGTTTGCCTCAATAGGGTCTATTTTTACTCATGATTGCTGTGCTACATCATGTGACTCGACCAACACACTTCCAACCACGAAATTCTCAGCTAACCTTCTCCTTCAGCAGCCTCTGGGAGTTCTGGGTAGGTCAAGTTTTCAGACCCTTCACCAGCTCAGCGCCCAAAAGTTATGTCATGATCCCATGATTGTTCCTTTCCCCATATTCCTGGACTCGGAGCAACTCCAACACGTGTACGTATACAAGTTTGCATGACTACAATTGAACTATTACTGATTGACCGAGTCAGATTTACCTCCCGTGATATCCAGCGAATACGTCTATTGTTCTCTCTAGATGTCGCCTAGGTTCTTTCAAAGCATTCCTCTCCGGATCTGCAAATGCTGCCTGCGTTTCTACCATGTACCTCGGCAGAACATGCTCGCAGCACGGACGCCTCTTGACAGTCAATTTTTAGAGCAATAGGCATGTCACTGAATCTGGGACCAAATTCAAAGCAGCCCTGAGTAACCTTGAACTCGATTCTCCAATGCTTCCAACCCCCGGCCTCTCACACTTTGGAGTCTCCCACTCATCCGCAGCATCACGATACGGTTCGCTTACCATCTCGGCACGCTGGATGGATACCTTTCAGCACCCGAATTCACCGATGCGGCAAATCTTCTGCCGTTGCCGTTACTCTCAGATCGAGAAGACCCGCCCAGGATTGCCAGCTAGGACTTCCCATTCATCATTTGGTAATATCACTTCCCGCCCACAGTTCGGCATTTGGCCGCCCATGTTACACGTTGTATCGCTCTGCTCCGGTGATATGTGATCACCAGTACTGCTCCACTGGTCGCTATTCCGTTGCTTCTGAGTGATGCAGGGACGACACCGGACAACTAAGTTCAGTGCGGCAAGTTATTGAATATTGGATCCTAAAACGATTTGTGTTATTCGTATTTGGATCAGGCATCCTCGTATCGCCGGCACGAAGTCACCGATTACCGTCAAGATGGGTCATATGAGGGTGTAGGAGATATAGTTCAGAGAGAACCCTGTGGCGTGGAATTGATAGCTTTCGACACAGGCGCTGGAAGCGAATAATATGGGATAGAAATACCTTCAGACCCAAAGGTCTTGATATTACAGTATATTATATGCTCGTCCTCCAAACTGGACCTCAGGACTGATAGGTCTCGATTACAGATTTTGGGGTAATGTATTGGCCTATAGGCGTGTAGGAATCTTTCAATCTGAATGAATAGACTCAGCGACTCTATCTCAGGAGAAATGTCAGTTGCATACCCAAACGCTTCAGGCCCGCCAATCCGCAATCCCTCGGGAGTTGTCCAAAGCGGTGAGCCAGCGAGAGCAATAACTGTGCACCAAGTTTGAGAATATGACTTTACGCGGGTCTTGTCAAGAGAAACATACCAGTCACTCTCGACCCATAAGAGTCTGCGGATAAAAGTAGATCAATCGCTCGGCGCTTTTCAGAAAAGTCAAAGATCACTTACACATCTGTGTTCCTAGATGACTTCCACTCTGAGAGTCTAGGACGGTAATAAGGTCAGGCACGATAGCCACCATCGTTCTTGCGCCATCCGGCTTATCAATATACGCGACTAGATTCTCGTTCTGGAACGGAATCACCATCACGGAATCATCTTCCGCGGTACTAACAGCAGACGAGTCTTCTAGTTCATCATCTCGTAAACGGGCGATGGTCACTTCACCCCATGTGAATCCATCACGGACTTCCTGTGCTCAGAGTTCAGCGGATGTAAAGAGAAAAATGAACGGGCTTGACCAACCCTCGACACATTGGTAATCTTCCCCACGAAGATACACTTCCCTGTCTGGAGCTTCAAGATCTCATCTGGGACGCTCTTCAGGTCATTCTTCTGACGGCAGATAGCAACAGCTCTGCCTATCCACCAAGCCTGGCTTTGCGTTCGCACCACGCCGTAATCCCTTGCGTCCTTCAACGCCAAGGGTGGCGGTACGAAAGCGGCGCTTGATCCCATTTCGGTAGTCATTGTGCGCATCAGAGTTTCAACGAGGAATTCATTCTTGGTTTTTGTTAATAACTAAAGGGAGAGTTGAGCCAGGTATAAAAAGTGACATCGGAAAGTACGTACCGCGACATTGCCATCGCCGTCGCAGAGACCGCAGGGTATGAGTCTGGATGACTGAGGATAAGGATATTTTTTGATCGAGATAGAATAGGCTTACGCGTTCGGGCGATCATACACAGCTGATATACATTCAGCATTCAGTAAAGCGGTGTAATGGAGATTACGCACCAGGTAGCACTTGATTAAGCATGGGATATGCTAGGCAGACGATTACTACTGGATAAGGACCAGAAAGAGTACAGCCCACCTCGTCCCATAAGATCAGCATCGAGTGCTGGAAGGTTGTAGTAGCTGCGTCATGTCACCCATGAAACACAATATAGCTCCCAAGGAGAAGGCACGCACAAAGAGGTGATGAGCGACTTCATTCCATTCCCACCACCGATTTCGTCGCAAATTGTCGCTTGGTACTCTCCGACGCCCATGAACTTTCTCAGTTCTCTGCCCGCCTCAACAATGGGTAAACCTCCCATTACCCTTTCTCCGCTAACACTTGGTGAGCCCATTATACAACCTCTCACAATCTCCGCACCATCAGGTAGGGAGGTGTGGTCAATGATACGTATAGAACCACCGTTGCGAAGAATGGCTCTGCACATGAGGTATGCGGGATACGGTGTGCCACCTAGTAGGAAGGTGCGGTCAGTGATATGTATGGAATTACCCTTGCGAAAGAAATCCGACCTCCACCTGTACCCAAGATTCCACAACCTTCCATGATGAAGGCCAAATCCGTCTCCGAAAGATACCATATACCATCTTTGATGAGTGGTTGGTAAGTCTCATAATTGACCGACTCCTCTTCCTCCCTCGGCGTCATTGAGGGCGGTGGTGTATCAGCAGCCGTCTCTGGCCAATCTGTCTCATGGTCCACAAGACAGTCCTCACATGATACCATCACCTTTTCCGGAGAGGCGTCTCCAATTTCTCCTATGGCTCTCACTATAATCCTCGTAGCCTGGTTCGTCACATACTGGACGGGTAGCACCTGCACCTCGACAACCTTGACACTCTCCTGCTTGGCGCCAGTCTCGACACACTTTCTCCTGGCCTCGGTTTTGATTCGTTCGAGGACATCAGGAAGAGACCTGCCCTGAAGTACTTCAATGGTGTCGACCTCGCCAGATACGTTAGCGATGGCAGCGCCAACGGCATTAGCAACACTGTGATATGGGGGTGTAATGATCTCGCTGACACCCTCAATCTTCTCGGGAGCGAGAATGGAACCTCCACCAACAAGGAGCAAGGTACAGTCTTCAGGAGATGTCTTCATTCTGTCCACGAGGTTCTTTAGACATAATCGGATTAGCATTGTCTTCCAAATTCGAGTCGACAAACGAACCTCAAACATCTTCCGCATCTGAACCTTCGCCTTTTTGACGACTTCTTCGGAAATTTCCTCGACGCGCGCTCTAGCATCCCCTTGCACTTCTATGTCGGCGGCGCCAGCGCGCACGCAGATATCTGTTGCTGTCAGAACAGAACCTCCGAAGCAGAGTGCGTCTCGCGTTAAATAGTGCCCGACCGAGTCAGGGCCCACTGTGACTTTGCCTTCTGAGACGCGTACGCGAGAGCCACCCCCCAAGCCGACAGAGTGGAGGTCTGGCATTGCAAAACTATGACATCGTCAGGAAACTTCTATGACGATGAAGGATAACTCACTTGGTCCGTACTCCGCCAACTACGTGATGAGAGCATGCTCAGAACCACTAATGATGTACCTAGTTGAGATACGCACCTTCGATAAAGGTCGCAGCCTGTCTTGGAAAGCCACTTGGTAATAGTACCCCGCAATCTGTCGTGGTTCCACCGACATCTGCAACAAGCATTGCTTTCCCAGAACCTGTACACGTCCCCATAAGTATTCAATGAACATGCATGAGCTGAAAGACGAGTGATTACCAGTGGTCAGCCCGACACCTGCCAAGAAGCTTGCACCGCGCATGGAATTGGTTGCACCAGAGGAGAACGTTCTGATTGGTAGACGGGCGGCGGATGCTGCTGTCGTAAGAGTACCATCGTTCTAGGGTAATAATTGGTGAGATCGCAGATGCAGGAGTGAAATGTGTAGTAACGCTACTTGTGTGATGTATAGAGGACACCTCAATCCGAGCCTCTTCATTGCATCTTGGAATCCCTTGACAGTCCGCTGGGCGAACGAAGAGATGGACGCGTTCAGAATTGACGCATTCTCACGCTCGAGAAGACCAACTTGACCGACTGAGACAAGGGCATTAGTTTGCGCGTATCCATGTGCAGTTTGACGCACCATCTCTGGAACAGACAACATTGTATGAATCTCCCAAATGACGCCTCAGAATGTCCCGAGCCGTATATTCATGATCTCCAGAAACATCCAGCGGGGAGACTAACGTGCAAGCGTTATGAGCATGACCTCAAAGAGGGGTAGAGAATCAGGATGGACATACAAACACCGACTAATACGACGTCCTTGATTCCCTTTGCCTTGATGATTTCGGCTTGCTCAACGAGCTCCGATTCAACGATTGGATTGATAGTTCGACCATCGCTATCAAATACGCGTGAATCAGATATTCAGAAGGAATAAGACGGACACACATTTGCAGGCCGCCCGAAATGATGGCAGTATGTCCATTCATTACTCTTTCAAGGTGGGCGGGAAAGTCAATGAACTGAAAGAAATCAGTGATTTGAAATATGATAGGAAGGAGGGGCTAACCGCTGGGCATTCGATGGTATATGGAGCAGCCAGTCGAATGACTGCCACTTTGGAAAGCCTTGAAGAGTCTGATTGCACAACTGCATTTATGAAGTGCTGCACATCCTTCCAAAGTAAGATTCGCCTATCATAAACGCAATGATGCGTACCGTAGTTCCAATTGTCAAACTCAACACCTCTTCTCTTTTGACACCGCTCTCATCCAACACTTTCTTCACAGCCAACTCGATACCGTCGGTGACATTAGGAGTTGTCGGATGCTTATAAAACGCGACGACCCCCCTATTCCTCAAGTCATTGATTTTGTGAGGCCGGATATCGAGGAGAACACTGTCCTGTGGGATGATTGTGATCAGTCAAGCTGCTCCCAATCAAATTCTGGGATCTTACTGTGTTAGTTCCACCCACGTCTACGCCAATGCGATACATGGCTGAAGTTGGAATTAGAAAAAGGATTTCAGAGCTGCTGCAACATTTGTGGAATTTAACGGACGTCGGGATTCCGAGATAACTTGAAGTTATTTCAACTTTTGACGTTTGCCTATCTCTCAGCCGGGTGTTGATCTTGAGCTTATCGACGCTTGCCGGTCATGGGACTTCGAGTGACGCACGGACCAGCAGAATGGGGTGCATGCAAGGCATGTACTCCTCCGTCCATCCCGTTTTCCGCATGTTGCGTTCGGTGCTCGCTAATCGATTTCTTCATCACTTAAAGTTCTGCTAAAGCTCTGTTAAGGTTACTGAGAAAATGTCCTCCGGAAATTTTACTTGTTGTCAAATTTACTTAGGTTCGTCTCTTTCCTGGTCCATCAAGCTGGGATTCTCTACTGCTATTGTCTCGGCCACTCTGAGAAAAGAAAAATAACGAGGCGCATCGCCTCAAAAATCGATGAGGGCAAGTACAAACTCGTGCCAGGACTCTGCCTTTTCTGGATTAGGTACGTATGAAAGTTCAAAGCCAGCTAAAAATTAAATGATAAATCCAGACCTAGAGCTTACTTGCGAAGTTAGCCACTCTCCATATCCCCACTACCACCACCCCTACTCCCACAATGCCTCTATTCCGACATTCCCTCTCTCCCAGGGACGCCATACTCATAGTGCTAGGCGCCACAATCATGAATTTTTGTGCCAAGTTCATGATACCTCCACCGTCATACGATTCAATCATCCTCAGTACGCATATTCCTGGCACGGGGGATGATCCAGAACTCGGTTTACCGCTGGACCCTCCGTCCAGAATGAACTCGCCGATTACCGTTGCCAAAACAGTCGCAGAACCTACTTTAACTAGACTTACTCCTACCGACTCTCCTCAAAAGCTACCGGAAACCGTGCTCGTCCACCATGCTCCAGGTTACACGCTTTTCCGAAATCTCTACATGTCAGATGGCACCCTTTTCATCGTAACCGACGACCGCGAATCTTTTCCCGAAGTCAGATTCATGACAAGCACAGGATTGCCTGCCGAAGACACGCCAGAAAATATCGCTCAGCGAGAACCCACAACAAAAGACATGGAGTTTATTTCTCCAGAGGAGGCGAAGAAACGATGGGATGATCCTAACAAGATCGTGTCAATAGACGGCGACACGGTGAGATATTTGGCAAAATTTCAAACAACTCATGCTTACTTGTCAGCCCAGCTCCTCGTCAATGACCCTCGCCAATTTTTACGCCATTACTACCACTTTGTCGCTGAACTCATCTTTGGCGTTCAAGCATTCTGGCACGGCGCCTTTTCCAAACCCAGCATAAATAGGCCCTTAGCCGCGTACCAAATCAACCCTCCATCGCCACGTCCCATTCAGCGTATCACATTTGTGCATTCAGATGCTGATGGCTGGCGTGACGATCCCGGTTTTAACGCGTACTTCCTTCGTGCCGCTTATCCTTCAGTAACCGTTGAATGCCAAGAAGATTGGGACGACCGCGTCAAGTCGAGCAACGACGGTAAATCTACGCAGACCAGAGCTTGGTATTTCCCCGGCTTTGTGCTGCTCGTAGACCGGAGTGCTGCTTTCCGTGGATCATTCTGCGGTAGTCAGACCCAGAGAACCGCGTCCGAAGCTTGGGAGTACATGAAGTTTCAGGGCTTACTCGCAGGTGAAAGAGTCGGTGGTTGGTGGGAGCCGGTTAGGGCGGCCGTGTTGAGATTTGCAGGCGCGCAAGAAGGGGTTGCGAGCGAGATGCAGATGTATCGTGAATTCCAGCAGACTCTGGACACAATGCACGCCATAGACTCAAGTCTTGTCTCGCTGCCACTGCCTGAGAAGATCGTTGTCACCTATGTCAGCCGCCAGGCCGGTGGCAGGCGGAAGTTGACGGAAGAATCGCACAAGAGTCTGGTAAATTCATTGCAAGAAATGTCAGAGAGGAGAGGCATTGAGTTGATCCTAATGGAGGCCGAGAAGCTGAGCAAGGATGAGCAGCTACAAGTCATTGCGAAGACCACCGTGCGTTTTCATCGTCGTTTGCTTCGTCTTTGAACTCATTGCGTAATGGTAGATCTTGTTGGGGGTCCATGGAAACGGTGAGTTCACCTTATGTTTTGAAATAATGCATCTATCAGCTCACGAGCCCAACCGTAGGCCTTACGCACCTTGTGTTCATGCCTCCAACCAGAGCATCTACAGTGATTGAAATCTTCTGTCCTGGTGGTTTCGCCCATGATTACCACTGGACAACTCGCGCACTCGGGATGAGCCACTTTGCTGTTTGGAATGATACGTGGGTGGAAGCTTCGTGCTTGCTATGTTCATTTACTCATTAATGGCAGGGCATACACATACCCGAACGAACCAGAAGTCGACTACCCAGAAGGATTCCAAGAAAATCATATCCCCGTTCACGGCCCAGCTGTAGTTAAAATAATCGTGGATCGAGTCGACGGTCTGATCTAGGTATCGTGCGTTCTTCACTGTGTTGGGATTTGAGTTCAGGTTCTGGGTTTCGTGGAATGGGTGTGTAGACTACTGCAAGGACTCGGATTGTGTGAATCAGAGATATTTGATGTCATTTAGAGTGTCCTATGGACAATTCAGCCCTGTGAATGATAAAGAAGTATGTATAAATTCACCGAACGTACAGGAGACGTTCATGGGAGCCAAAGGGTACAAATGGTGACCACAACAAACACTGGGCCGACTAAAATCCTCCACAACGTTCGACGGAACGCTTCGAATACAGCGATAGACGAAGTGACGTTCAATAGTCGAAGTACAGACCGGGGGACCCAAATGAAGGTAAAGTACACCAGATTGAAGGGCGGTGGGTATGGGTAGGGCTCGGCATAGCAAATTAGGACACGAACAAAGTTGACTCGAGCAGCTGTCCCAAGCGGCCCAGAATAAACGTCCCAAAGTTGCCCATGCCGTGCAACTGGACTTGGAAGAGAAACGGGTGCCAAGGCGAAAAAAGATACGCCTATGAGAATCAGGATGATGACTGAAAAAAAGAGGAAGCTTCCTCTACTCTCCATTGGAGTCGCGGGACCGGAGTTTTGCAACTGTAAAAAATTGTCGGCTAAGGATAAAGATAAAAGGTAGAAGGATATCAGGAGAGCTGGAAAGAAGAATGCAAAAACTCTTGTAAACATATGAAGTGTCCTATGGCACAGCAATAGGATGAACGGTAAGGTAGACTCTAATGGGAAAAGATAGATTGGACTCGGAGGCACAGGGATATGAAATTGGAAAATAAGCAAGAAAAGGGAGACAAGCAAGACATTAAAGGAGAAATCGCCAGCAAAAGGTACTGATGGCAATTTAAAGGCGAAGGCGAGAGTCGTGAGGGCAAAGGGAAGCCCGAGCGGTACCCATGGAATAGACGCCCCGAAGAGAATGAGGAGAATCTCTCGGACGTGAATGTATTCTGATGACGCGATATAGATGGAGGGTTTACGCGGTGGGTCTAGAGTGTATGATGCAAGAAGCACGAAGAAGATCAACCGTGAAAGAAGATCGGCTGCATGAGAGGCCCTAAGTGGAAGGTCATTATACATCGTTCTTGAGATCAATGCCACAATAACTTACCGTGGTGTACATAACGCATCGTACTTGGTAGTCAAGTAGTGCCTCATATTAGTCAAATCGAGACTGGGTCCGCGCCTCCAGTAGTTGGACAGACTGTACTGGATGACTTTGTGTGAAAGGAGATGTGTTGGTGGACTCTTTGCCACAAAAAAATCTACCACTGGACCACAGCTACATATGAGCCAAGTGACTGAATGAAATAATTAGAGACATGCCTCTAATAGGCTTCTTCCTATCCTCCTCAAGAGGAAAGGCGGTCCATAGAACGCCCTCGATGTCTTTGGGGCTGCAATAGGTATCCAGAAACCGTTCCCACACGCGTTCCAAATGCTTGTCTATGGCACATAGCTCCTTCTCGGCATCGCGTTCCTGGGACCAGCGATCCCAAGGGTTTAGAGAATCTCTTCGATGGTGTATTCTCTGGTCCCGGTACTGAAGTAGAACCAACAGAGCAAATGCCGCCGCGAGCGCTCTGTCCTCGATCGTCTGGGGTGAGCGTAGAATATCGTTTGAGAGAGCACTTTCAAGTTCCTCTTGAGACAGAGCATCGAGTTGGCGAATAACTGGAGCGATGTATGGGAGAGAAGCGTTATGTTCAGAGTTACTGACCGGCTCTGGATGGTCGTCCATGGAAAAGGGCGCCGTACACGTCTCCCAAAATACCACGTGCAGTAATCACTCTTTACCTCTGCCAGCGATGAGCGTGTCGACGCCTCTCCTCGACAACACTATCGAACCAGATGAACCCGAACAAGTCTCAGGAAATATCGATTCGTCACATAACGCCAATGCGCGTCAACCGGTTGTACTGACACCCACAAATCGAGCAACTGAGAATAATACCCGAATGGCTTCGACACCCAGTGATGCAGAGTCTGGTCAGTGCAGGCAAAAATCCATTATTTCCGAGGCTGAAAGAACACAATCTTTAAGGGATAGCCGGGATATTTCGACAAGTACGTGCTACCTAGTCCCTACGAATAGTTGCTAATCGGGTCACATTTCAGTCTGCCCATCCAGTCGCTCTGTTCTTCCTTTACTTCTTCCGGATATCAGCCATTATAGTCTATCTACTGGCCGAGAATGTCGTCAATAACTATGTGCTATCGGCGAGTACTTAACTGAACTTTCCTAGAGACTTCCATTAAGACATGACACTTCTAGACAGTACTCGTTGTGGTCCTCCTCGCCATGGACTTTTGGAACTGCCGGGTCAGCTGGTGACATCTAGTTCGATTTCGATACTGGCTCTAACATACTGTACAGAATGTTGCAGGGAGGACGCTCGTAGGACTACGTTTCTGGAATCAGGTACGAAGACTTTTCAGTACCCTCATGTTCAAGTGTTTCACTCGCATTCAGGTCGATGATGACGGAGAGAGCTATTGGGTGTTTGAAAGTCGAGACGTGAGTGCCGACTTCCATATGCCTACATCTTATTGAAACGCCTACAGCCGTCCCGACCGGCCAATCCCGTTGATTCAAAGTACGGTCTTCAGCACATTTTCTCCCCTCTCTGACAAGCTGACAAGTTATCTGCAGGATGTTTTGGGTTCGTTACAGACTACACACTTTCAGAAACTCACTGAAATTCGACACGCAGATTGCGATCTACACTTTCCCTCTTCTATGGACCGCACTTCTTTTAGTTTCACTCGTCAAGCTCGGATTCACGTATGTGCTTGCTATTCCACCTGAATGTTCAATCTGACTTATACGTGCACTAGATATGTACCAATTGTAATATTAGCCCTCATTTTTAACTTCACGAATGCCATAGGCTTCACATACGCGTTTGTACTCCTTCCTTCATCTTTTTTATTCAGTCTAACGATTTATCAAAGAGACCGAGATGCAAAACAACGTTGGGCTCACCAAGCAATGGGATCTGGATGGGGTCTCGGAAGTCTTGGAGGCATTGGAGGACAATTGCTCACCGGAGCCGTCCAAAAAGGTGTTGGGAAAATATTCGGTTGATCGTGTAAATCTCCGCCATGTCGTTCGCATTTTTTACCGCCAATACAATGCTAATATTTCAGTAACTCCTTTAGAAGAGTATGGTGATGCAGAGGTGGAATAAAAATGAAATGAAATAAGCAGAGGAGAATGCTATGAGATGATAGTGAACAGAAAAAATATGTGCAAAGAAAAACGAATGGCAGTGATACGATGGTTGATATCAACAGAGCAGAAGAAGGTGAGTATTATTGATACAATGCGCAACTGCGTTTAAAAACCTTGATCAACAAAAAAAAGCGGGCACAGATTCCAGTCCATTATAACAATGCAGGCATAATCAGTAAAGAATGTCGCTGGGTACCTCGCATATAGGAATAGAAGAGCATAGTCTGTTGTCGATGAAATAAAAATGGAAAGACATCGCGACAACGTAATAAACATTCGAGGATGAGCGGTAGACCGCCATTCCAGCAAAGCCAGAGAACCCAATATGCATGCGTATGCGTGAAGATAATGATGACAGTACAACCGATGATTGATGAGGCAATAATTTAGACTCTTCTATCGGACTGTGGATGGCGAGATAGAGATGTACAAGCACTGGAGAATGGTGTCTTTCTTGGAGCGGGAAGCATAGAGCATAACATTTCACAATGGCATATGTGCATGTAGCCATATTACTCCAAGGCTACATAGCCCCGCGCATCCACTTTGGAGAACGCTGTAGTGGGTGTCGGGGGCACTGCGAGGCCGATGAACGAGCGCGTCCGTCCGTCAGCACGGAAACTGGATATCCGAGGCGTGCTAAGCGACGGAAATGGAACGGGTCCGGAGACGTTGGAGGTGAGGGTCATAGTGGATGGGGTACGGGTGGTGAGTGTTGGGGAAGGTGGGAAGACGAATAATGTCTGTGAAGGAGTAGAGACCTGCGAGGGTGGAACTTTGCCCGTTTTCTTTAGGACAGTGCTTCGAAGATGAAGTGGAGGCGGAGCTGGTTTCCTGGACGTAGTGCGACTCCGCATGGGAGGTAACACGAGTGATCCTGCTGATTGTTTCCGAGTGGGGGGTGCCAATGACGGAGATGATGGTACGAAGGCAGATACTGCTCTTGGACGAGGTGATGGAGTGGGCTTGGGTAATGGCGCTGGGGTATCGTTCTCAGTGACGATGGCGATAGGTGGGGGTGACGGCGGTATGGGACCCAGAGGAGCTGGCCGTCTTTTGGGTTTGGGAGTCCTCATAGAAGAAAGATCGAATGTAGACCTGATAGCAGTAGCAGGCAGTGGAAGATTGAATGAAGACTTCCAAACAGGCGCTGTAGGTGGAGGGCGAGCGGTCGTTGGTGTGAAAGTGGATTTGGAAGTTCGCAATGGTACATAGATTACTTCTTCCTCTTCTTCCGGTGAGTTTGACGAGGACGATAATTCGCGATCTGCACTTGTCGTCCCGTCCTCCCCAGAATCCTTTCCGACGCCTAACAAGTCTTGTTCCTCATCCTCCTCTACTAAATCTTCGCTTAGGACGCTTCCGTTACTGGCTATGGAGCCAGTACGCTTGCGGGAGTTACCAAAGCGACTGCGCCAAGCGGCACCCATACCAATTCCCGTCGAGGTTGAGGCTATAGAAGATCCTGATGCCTTCCGTGCAATAACCCGATCTTCCATGGCCTTGTCCAGAGCCTGTGCCTCTTGCATGACCAAGGAACTTTCCCTCTCTTCCTCTGGGTCCGACTCTGCATCATCCAGCATCTGCCTGCGCCGACCCCATTCCTCCTCTTCCTCGGCAACATTGGATGACATATCAGAATTGGGCGAGCCACAGCTTCCCTTGAGTTTTTTCTCGTATTCTAGTAGTTGGTAAATAAGGCTAGACGTCAAAATGAATTCAGATGTGGTTTGGTGAAAAATGTAGGCATAGACGCACGACATGTTGGGTCCAATCGTTTTGCTTTTTTCTTTCACATGATCGTAAGCACCTTGCATGCCCTTGAGCGCCCAAACTTCGGAAGGAACATTGGGTGAACGATCCGCTGCCGCTCGCATGACAAGAGCAATGACTAGCGTTGCAGAACGGGAAACACCGCATTGACAGCTTGGATACAAAAATTCAGGAGATTGTATGATTGACATGGAAGTATGCACGTACTGTATCAAGACGCCCTCACCGCGCTGTTGAGCCGCATCAGTAAATTCCATGGCAGATGGAAACCCATCTGCCACAAGATTCTGTTGACCGTGTGACCATTGGAGCTTGAGATAGTGCATGCCAGGTCTACCTGACGGTGGATGAGGTGGATAATAGGTCGAATCTGCTTTGGAAGCCTGGTAAAGATTCGGAGTAGATACGGTGGAACGTAGGTGCTGTGTAGATGCGGCCGTCGACTCAAAGGGATTGGATACCTCCTTGGCAACGTTCAATATTGACCTGATGCCGTGTTTCAAAAGCGTTGGAATGTCTCGGGCATTATCCTCCGAGCCTAGCCAAATGCCTGGAAGAATCTGCACGGGGCCATCAGCATAAGGCACCGTTGGTGATACACTATCTTCCTCCTTGCGAAAAAGTCGATTTGCGGTCGCAGAATTTGGGAGAGATATAACTGATGGTCGCCGGTTGAGATTCTGATCACTTTGTAGTTCTGGTTTAGTAGAACTGGCAGAACTCTGAGGCTCTGGAATTCTGAGTGATAGAGTCGAAGAACGGGCCGAAAGGGTATTAAGCGACAAATTCTTCATATTCCTCAGAAATTTCGGCTTTGGATGGGCTGAAAAAGGCGAGGGTTCTTCTGAGGTTGCAGAAGAAGTGGCAGAGGCATCGCCAAGAGCTATAGCAATACGCTCTGCCTGGGTCGGCAGGTCGATATGGAGGGCAGCTGGGGGACCAGGACGTTTTCGGGGTGCAGGAGCAGACATCTTGCTCGCCGGCGAGCTAAGGGAAAGGGAAAGGGATGCGCACACGCTGCGCGGAAGAGAAAGTGAGAGAGAAAAGGAAAATAAAAGACCTGTGCAACTACCCCTCACAAGTTGAACTGCGGTAAACCCTTGGGGCCATTCCACCTGCACTTGCGCCACGTGATGCACTAGCGGGCTGCGGCGGTAATTCGGAGCCTCACGTGATGAATGCCCTGTTATTCTCCGGGCCACGCCAGCTCTCAAACCGGCCGTTGAGTATTTGCGGTCATGGCACAATATTTAACTCTGGTGTTTTTCGGAACTCTGTGTTCTGTTCTGTTCTCTCTCATCTACCTCTGGCGTGCCCTCAACGTCTCTGGGCATTTCAGCAGAATCATCCTCATCGGTCTTCCAAAGGATCCTCAGCAGCCTGAAATGGGGTCTCATACGTTCCAAGAATATATTGACAGCCTCAAGGACTTTACCATGGAGGACGCGATTGCTTTTGCCCAATCTCCTGCGGTCATTGCCAGCGCAGTAGTCATTATTGCTACCCTGCTGTTCACCACGCTCAAAGGCAGTACGACAACATGTTTTATTAGTCTTAGTTCACGCGTCACTCACCCTGCTGTAGAACGCAAACCTGTCCTCGACCCTTCTAAATGGCAGGAATTCCCGCTCATTGAGAAGACCAAGATCTCCCCTAACACAGCAATGTACGTTTATATCTCGTCTTGGCATAGCTCTTCATTCAATTTGTTTCAAGCTACCGTTTTGCTTTGCCTGACAAGAGGGATGTGTTCGGTCTCCCAATTGGCCAGCACATTTCCATCTCTGCTGAGATTGCCGGCAAAGAGATCATGCGAAGCTACACGCCGATTAGCAGCGACGACGATCTCGGTCACTTTGACCTGCTCATCAAGGTACGCAAGTCTACATGCGTTCGTTTATTGAAACTGTTGCTGAAACAACCCCCTGCAGTCTTATGAAATGGGTAACATTTCCCGACTCTTCTCCCTTCTCAAAATTGGGGACAAGATTCGTGTCAAGGGTCCAAAAGGCAACTTCAACTACCACCCGACTCTCACGGGCTCAATTGGCATGATTGCCGGCGGGACAGGCATTACCCCCGTCCTTCAAATTATTCGTGCCGTTCTCAAGAACCCTCTCGACCGCACCCAGCTATCTCTCATCTACGCTAACGTTAACGAAGAGGACATCCTCCTTCGTTCAGAACTCGAGGATCTCGCCCGCCGTCACCCCAACCAATTTAAGGTCTACTACGTACTCAACAACCCCCCTCCTGGATGGACCGGCGGCGTCGGCTTCGTGTCCAAGGAACAAATTCAAACTCACCTTCCCAAGCCTACTGACAACTGCAAGATTTTGATGTGCGGTAAGTCCTTAGTCTTAGCGTGTTCTAGCCCTTTCGTTCGCGGCTCACTCGCCCGTTCCAGGTCCTCCCCCGATGATCACGGCTATGAAGTGAGTGCTATTCCCGCGGAAGCGCCGTCATACTGACCGGGTCGTATCTGCAGGAAACACCTGGATGAGCTCAAATACCCTGCTCCGCGGACTGTCAGCAAGCTTGCTGACCAAGTAAGACCACGATTCAGATTTGTCTACCTGCTATCGCTAATGTTCGCATACAGATATTCATCTTCTAACGTAGATTAGAAGGCAGGCATCTTGTCTACTACATTCGTTGAAAATAATAGAGGTTTCTTGGGATTTTCTGACTCATCAATAACGAATGCAGAATTCGGAGCTGAAACCAATTCATAAAAAATCTCCGCAGTAGTGGATCTGAAGTCTGATGCAGCCGTCAATTGCTATGCAGCCTTTCATTCAACTCAAGGTATCCAATGTTTTGTATAAGACGCTCGACATCACCCGCCGCCAAGTCCTCAACTTAGGAAGTGCAGTCTGCAGCGACAGACACTGAAGTAATACACTTCGGAGACTTGGTTTTATTCGACTCGGCACCTTCTGTGTGGCGTAAATTTTCTCGTTCGTTCAAGGGGTGCTGCTTGCGCAGTGTCGAAGGAGCATGTATTAGTATGATAGTATAGTTAAGATGAGTAGCGTGTTTGGTTTTGTGTGCAAAGAGAGTTCGATGTGCCCATCAGTTATGTGAGCTTTCGTTCTTTTCATATTCCTTTTAGACTCCAGGTTCTGAATCGACGCGTTGAAGGTCCGTCTATCCATACATGTTAGGAACGACAGCAGTCTGTGAGGGGGATTGGCGTACCTCTCTGACACTCTGGTGAGGCGGTAGTGTCTTCAGCTCGAAAGAATCCGTGTTCGTTACAGTGGCCTGAGCAAATACGGGATACGCGGCCGTCGGAGGATTGTGGGCCGTGGTGTCGACGCTTACCACGCTGACTTGGGCACGACGAAGCGCTGTGCGACTATTCAACCTGTTTGAATGCACATTTTTCAGTTCTCGTGTAGGTAATTTCGGAAAGTTCAATTACATAGCAACTGCAAAAGGTAACAATCATTCAGTGTTCGCAAAGGATCCTGGCTAACAAGAGAACTTACTCATAGTGATCACATATATCTTGCCCTCGGCCATATGAAATGCCAGCCTGCTAACCACGTCTGAGATATTGTTGGGATGGTGGTGAATGTAACCCACCAAAAGAAACGGTCGGGACGTATCACGTATGAGATAATGATACATACTTGTACGACCGTAACCAGTACACCTCGAGTGATCGTGTATTCAATCAATGTTTGCAGGGCAGTATCTGTTCTTTTGAGAAGGATCAACCATCGAACATTTCCATGCCCGAGAAACCGAGAGTACACACCGTCTAAATCCAGTTCGAAAAGCCCTGAAAGACCATAATAACGCTATTGTAGCCACTAAATCGCATAAAAGGGACAGAGCAGAGCTTGTGCCAATTTCAATCTTACATGAGAGTTAATTGCTGTGACTTCTATTAGATGCGTATGCAGAACTATACCTTGAATTCTACAGAGTCGATTGCCTGCTCGACCGGATGCCGGAATGCATTCGCAATGCCAGCTATTTGCTAGGATGTTGAAAGAAATTCATCTAGAACACAAAGTGAACTTACCTAGGCCGGAAACTGAAGAAGCAATAACCTTGTGTGAGCGGCTTATAACGGAAAGTGGGATCAGAAACACCAACTTAACGCTCCAGCACTAGAGACGGCCTGTGATGGAGTGATGTTAATTTACAAATGAAATGTTGTAAATGTTGCATACGACAAAGAATGGTACAGTGCGATGGACGCTATGAACTGATATTCTATCAGCACTAGTAAGCAGTTCACTGTCGGTCTATGCAACACTCACGTATGTATATCCGACTCGCGAAGAACAGCTGCATTCTAAAAATTATGGATGTCAGCTCAGAAGAACTTTTGCAGAGGAAGACTATACAGACATGAAGGCAATGATAGTAGTAAGAAGGATCTCCAGAAGAATCATCCTGCACACAACAGTCAACCAACGCAGTCGGGAGAAGAGACATTGCTGACGGAGGTATTTCGCTAATCGCCGAAAGGTTGCCAAAGTTGGCAATCTGAAAGTTCTTCAGCTCGAACATTACGCGAAACATATAGTGGTAAATCACATAATCGTGGTGGATGAAGACCACATTGAGAACCAAAGTAGCCATGTCTAAAAGTCTAGCAGAGTGGGTCTTGTAATGCCACTAGAAGGAAAACAAGGTGAAGACCAACATCAAACTAGCAACCTTGTCACAGTTTTCAGTATCGAAATCGAATTTAGGCAGCGGACAAAGCAGGTGACGACGGGAGACGTACGAGCATTCTGAGAGCCCAGCGGTCAGTATTGGTGTTGATATAAATCCAAGCTTGGACGATCGTGATACCAGTGAGTCTGACAGTTTTGGATAGGTTAGGAAGTCTTCGGTGTAATGGTTCATCCTCGTACAGTGTCGACACTACGAAGCCTGCGATCTGTGGTCAATAAACGCTCTAAAATGGTATTAAAATATAAATGCATGTATACCGTAGTATACCGGGTCCTCTTGGGCAGACAAGTCAATTCCATTCGGAAGGCTAGTCACTGGAGTCAAGGGGACATTGGCGTTGGACATGCTAGAAAGGTGCAAGAATAGAACAAGACTAGTAGCTTATTGCTGAAATATATAGTGGTCGAATTGATGCATCAAGATAGAATGTGTCCCAAGAAAAACAACATGGTCACTCTTAAACTGTCGAACTGTGACCGCGCAATCCCCCTGGCGGGACCTATGCCTATGTGTATGCATCAGAAAGATAAGAACAGACCCGAACAAACAAGTGCCACACAGATGAGCTTGATCCGCGCAATGTCAGCGGCAGCAGTGACCAGCACCTCGTTGTGCGAACAGACTCGATCTAGGGTGCTTTGTAGGTCATAATCGTCATGAAAAAACCTGTCAATGTCATATTAGACCAGTCATATAGGAGTCATTCTCCAACCGTTACCAGGTCTCCTTCGCTGGGCCAAGTTGGATATGACGAGTGAATCAAAGTTTGCATTTCCCAACGACAGTAAGCGCCCGGTCGCCGTGAGAATCCAGGATGTATATCAGCATTCTCATGGACAGATTCTTTTATTCGCGGAACCACGGTCCACCGTCTACTTACTATTTTCTAAGATCACGACTCTGCTGTTCTTCTGACAGACGTGTTGACGGAAAATCTCAAGGCTTCTCGTGGCCCTGCTTCTGATCCAACTTCCAGCAGCCCCCAGCCGGTCGCCGCCTAAAAGCCCTATTACTTACGATGGGACCCTTTATCTCTTCTATTTCTGACATTGCAACATTCAGCATCATGACACGTAGAAGGGTTCTATTTGCGGTTGAGACCTACATAGGTTTCGCTCTCGACACGCCCCCTTGATGCTTCCCGACATGTTCTCCAAAAAGTGGAACCCGGCTGGCTTGGTGAGCTGCAATCCTTATGAGCTTGAACTGACGCGTCTCTAATCTTCGCTTAGCATGTATATATTACAGGTGGCAGCACTGGGCTAGGCCTTACAGTAGCAGTCCTTATGGTGCAGCACGAAGCTCATGTCTCCATCGTCGCTCGTAATAAGATGCGGTTGGATGATGCCCTCGCGGAATTGGAGGTGAGAATCGCCTGCTCAAAGTCCTGAATGCCTGCTCAAGTTATACACAGAAACATCGTCGTAACCCCAGTCAAAAGCTCAAGGCTTACTCCTTCGTTTTAGATACAGCTACGGAATCGTCTGATGCTTTGAAGACTGCATGTGAAGTTCACGGCGGACTCGCTCCCGATGCAATCATCGCCTGCGCGGGGGCATCTACCCCGAAATTCTTCGTCGAAATGTCGGAACAAGACCTCAGCCAGGGAATGGTCAATGCTTACTGGGTTCAGGCATGGACAGCGTGGGTAAGATCGACTTTTGCTTTCCCACTGCGACTGTTAATTTCTCGTCAGGCGGGCGCAAAGATGATGGTTCGACAAAAGCGTACGGGTAAAATCGTGCTAGTGTCGTCCACCCTTGGATTTCTGTCTTTTGTGGGGTACGCAAGCTACGCCCCCGGAAAGCAAGCCTTGCGAGGTCACTACCTTCAATCTTTGACTATCGCTACCATAGAGCTGATTTCGTGTGCCCAGCGCTTGGCGATACTTTGCAATCTGAACTTATGCTGTATGACATTGATGTGCACACGTTTTTCCCTCCTACTATGGTCACCAATGGATACCTCGAGGAAAACAAAACAAAACCAGTCATTACGGCTGATATTGAAGGCATCGATGCCGGACTAAGCACGGAAGCATCAGCACTTGCTTTACTCAAGGGTTCGTCGATAACCGGACTGCAGAGGCCTGGGGACTCACTGCTCAGTGGCTTCTTAGGAATTCAAAATAAGCAGTTGCATATTGCCGGTGACGTGCTTACTCACTTACTTCGTTCGTCCACACGGGGGGCTGCTCCAAGAAACAACTTCATTCTTGATATGCTGTACGACGCCATATCATGGGTATGTTCACCGATTTGTAACTTGCGCAGACACTAAATGTCTCCTGTAGGTGGGAATGCCAATTTGGCGTACGGGCGTCGACAAGAAGGTCAGGAATCACCGAGAAGAGCACCAAGAGTACTTACGGGAGAGGGGTTTCTTCGACTCGTGACCCGGACTCTTCTGTATGTCTGGCAGTCGTTATTAAGAACATGAATCGTGTCTTTGGATGTTTACAGTAGTACAACACAGGTGCGGGCTAGCCATTTGCTATAGCCTAGTGTCGCCAACTGCAACCTTATCTGACTTGTCGCCCAGGACCAGGAGTTCGTTCGATTGAGATGCGCAGATGCTCCGGAATTGACCATATTTCTCAAAAAAAAACATAAAACAATGGGAATAGGGTAGACAATAATGCATCATTGGGATTCCTCAGATATACCATTCAACTGCGTAGAAGAGCCTTCCAGCATCTCCAGACGACATTCAGTCAGACTACATACACTCAGATGATCAGCATAAATCGTAAGATGACGGATGAATAGCTCACATCTGTTTGATAGCTTCAGCCATCTCCATTCCAAGCTCAAACTCGTGTTCAGTAGGTTCACGATGTGCAGTTCGAGCCAGTTGTATGGCAGAGTCATAATAATGTAAAGGAGTCAATTCATCCTCGTCAGATCCCAATAGTGGTAGAATAAATCTAAAGTGATGAAGCATTCGGTCGTGGGGTTTCAAGAAAGGATGTGTAGGTATCACAAGGTGGACGAGTGCATCTGCGGAGTGTAAGGAGTTAATTGTTGGGTAGCTAGAAAGTCCTTCCACGCGCACCAATCTCGGGTATAGTATCAAGGAGGGCCCGACGGAATCGTACTCCATCCCATCGAGTTCCTAAGTATCCTGTGAATTAGTGTCAAATATGTGTCCAATGTCGTACATGACGCACCAGGTCTTCCCCAACCCTCATGAACTACGTCTTTCGGCTCGCTTTGAAATGCGGCTAGGCACGTTCTAACATATTCTTGCGTCATGTATTCATGAACAGCCTGAAAGCAAGGTTGACTGATCAAAGATGATGCAACAAGGAAACGGAAATACGTTGGGCACGTCTCCTCTGCCAATTATCTTATTGTGGGACTTGGATATACGTTGGAGCCTTAGGCGAATGGCCACTGCGCGTTTGACGCAAAACAGTAAAGAGATTACTAGCTGAAGGGAGTTGTTGCAAGAAAGATATACTATCAGTAGAGAGCACATACCACGAAGACATATGAAGCTCCGATGACTACTGCATTGAAGTTTTTCGACCAGGACCGATTGGGAGCCGTACGAACTGCCTGCCCAAGAAGGGCCACGCACGAAAGAAGGGTAGCACAAACGGTTCCAAGCACTAATAACACATAGCTTATATCGCGCAATGTTCGGCGTACAGAGGAGACCATGCAACAGTGACGTAACCTAAGTCTGCATATTATGTAACGTGTTCATAGGCACTACCATCATCGGTATTCGACGCCAATACCACCATGTACCTTATTCATGTGGGTATATATCTCCCTTGGGTCAAAAATTCTCAAGCATGCCCAGCAGATATGCGACTTGCAAACTGTACAGGTCATGTGGTTGCAACCTTCACTCTTCATGATATCCATACCACAGTTGGGGCATGCCTTCACACCGTTCTCTTCTCGCCATTTCTTCAGTAACTCCATCCCTCCGCTCTGGATATCCTTATACTCTCCACAGGTCAGACCCTGGTGGTATTCAATATCGCATACCACACAGATCCGGACAAGGCAAGTAGGACACTGTAGTATGTCGCCACTTTGGTTTGCCCGATAGATCGTAGGGCAGTCTGGTGTGGGACAGAAATGAAACTCTGTTGGACGGGATTGAACGTAGGAGAGGAAAGAAGCCTCCAAAAGCTTCGTTTCGTCCTCTAAATTAAGCAAATTCCGGATGACAGAATATGGGATGCTTTGGTTGCATGGCTCGTTCCTTGACAACGCCACACACTTCAAAGGAGCGAAAGAGCTGCTAGAGCATCGTGAGATGCAGAGACCTTGAAGACAGTCTCGGCAATATATGTGCTGGCAACGCAAGGTGATGACTTCTTCCCCGGTTTCTGTCGGGTCGCAAAAACAGACTGAACAAAGCGTCTCGGCGGTAGAAGCACCGTTGCTTTTCCTGTCTTTAACATGATCAATGAAGACTTGGACTCGTTGCAAACTCTGAAGGTCTTGAACGCGTAGTTCTTGTTTCACGATGTCGAGAACCACACCACTTGCAATCCGATCAAGCTGGCTTATTCGTCCTTTGAGAAGCTGATGAAAAGTGTCCGGGGAAAGAGTAATGATCTGCGGTTTCGCCCTCTGCTGTTCCAAATACTCGAGTACCAGTTTCCGCGTAACCGCTTTGAGTTCTGTATCACCATAGAGACGGAGGCACCGCGTGCGAGTGTCCGCATGAACTTGCACGTAACATGAGGCATGCTTCACTTCACCAAGGCCTCTTAGGAAGTCCGTTCCTTCTTTTTTCAGGAAGATGTCATCCCATACACAACTCCCGTCCACCTGGACCGTCTCTCCCGCCAGCACGCGCTCTACTGATAGCTTCAAACGTGCAACTGCTTTCGCATCCGTGCCGTAGACCCGTAGAACAACGTTGGGTACGGGAGCGCCGTGTTCATTTTTGTCATAGTATCCCATCTTGGCATCGGTATGCGCATCCCGAAGTGTATCCAGTTCTGCACGTATGCAGCTGAATCTAAGCACAGGAACGGAATACTTTACGGAGAACACAAGCTCTATCCATAAAGGACTGTTCTCCAACTCTGTGCATTTCTTTCCATTGAGGAATGCCACGGCCGCGGAAGCAGCCTCAGCCGTTGAGAAATGGGCGAATGCAACAGTCTTGGATTTAGAAGGATCTAGAGCGAGAACATCAAACGATTCAACTATTCCATGCCTTTCGAGAATCGTCTTGGCTCTATGACAGGCATCCTCGTGAAGTAATGGAACTGGCTTGGTAATGTCGATGGAAGTGGCCTTTGAGTGTTTGAGGAGATAGTTTTTCCAATTAAGGTTATGGGCTGGTAAGCCATTGACAATGACTGTGAATGATCGTCGCTGATTGATGGTCGGTTTTTGAAAGGACGCCTTTACCTTTCTTCCACCAACGATCCATCCATCCAATTGAGTTGCGTGTGTCATTGCCTCCAGCTTATCATGATAATGCAAAAATGCAGTAGTGGTTGGGGTGAACCAACTGACTTTGACTTTGCTGTTACGAAGAATTCCTGCAGAACCCGAGTCAGCAACACTGGAACGCAAATCCAGTGTAGCGTTGAGGCGGGTTTCATTTATTGCTGTACCATGAATTCCTCTGGATGCTTCTTCAGCCTGTGCTGGAGTGGCAAACTCGAGCACAGCCGTAGTGAAGGAACCTGGAGCAGAGTAACGGAGGGTAACGCGGGATGTGAGGTCACCGTATAGCCTTCCCAGTTCACCCAGCTCGCCCTCAGTGATTTGCCCCGCAAATGAAACGAGTACGCGGTATGATTCAAGCGCCGCGGAGACATGGACGACCGAAGCGCCGTACCCGAATGTCACTGCACAAGAATATATCTGTCGCTCCTGCACATCATCAAGCTCCCTCTCCGGGGGAGTAGATGCATCGCAGGTGTCATATACTGAGAATGAGTCGGCAGGAGGACGTTGATTGACCATGTGACTTGTATCGCCAAATGTTTGTTCGTTTGACTAGTGTGGGCAGCTTGAGTACTCTGAAGCGTCCTCACCGAGGTATTAGACTGACCTGCACCCGTGAGTCTCCTGTTTCATGGAAATACGCACAGTCTGAACGAGTGCATCTCCCCCGAAGGAAATATTTGCAAGGTTCCTTAAACGCCCCCCATATCAATCTTTGGTGGAGAAATCGACATCGATCGCCATTTTGACATGTTCCTCGGGTGAAGAATTTGCACTGTTCAGAGACAATGGCTGCGGTGGACTCTTCCATCGCTCGGTTCAAGTGCTGGAAAGAGCAGTGGACACCCTTGGCACACCTTCCTTGCTGGTAGTAGATGCATGTTATAGCAGCCGGTCTACTTGCGGCAGTAGCTTGAAGAACATTCAACGTCTGGGTGGTTTGGGTTTCGTGCAGAAATGGGCATCGTTGATTTGTGCAGGAACCTTTCAGATAAAATTTGCAGGGCTGGAGAGAGAAAGCCATAATGGTATAGTGAAAGGTGGCCTCATGTTTTGTGGCTGGTATAAACGGTTGAAAGGATAGAGTTAAGCTTCGAGGACGCGAGGATCAACACAAGGCAGCAGACTCTCACGCTACTTACACCGGTAAGTATCTCGACCTGTGAACTAGAAGAGTAATTATTTAATTTCTACTCTGAATATTATACTAGAAGCGGTAATACGAGCAGTAATACAAGCACTACAATTCTCCGGGAGCTCTCTAGTACCATTTACCGCACATCCGTATCCAATCCCAAGTACTCCCATTGAACCTGTGCCTCTTCGAAGGCCTTTCGGATGATCTGAGCCTTGTTCTCCGAGCGAGGAACAAACGCCACTGGATAAGCCTTCGGGAAGTTCAGCAATCCATCAGTGAATGTGACGTCCTCGTCGTTGATATCCGGGATAACAGAATTGCCACTCTTTGGATTCTTCGGAACTTCGAGATCGAACGCCCAGACGATACGAGAGAGAACAATGAACAATGCCGCCTCTGCGACGTTCTGACCGATACAGAAACGTCTACCCCATCCGAATACATAACTAGGATGGTATGAGCGTCCCCAGCGTATGCAATAAACCCTCTATCACTCACTGATCTCGCTCTTTGGAATCTGGTCCGCTAGCCCAAGTGCCCTTATTCTCTTTGACCATGAAACGATCGGGATCGAAAGCGAATGGGTTCGGGTACGCCACTGGGTCCATATGAATAGCCCAGACATTGCCTATAACTGTAGAGTTTTTGGGAATCAGGTATCCACTGTAATTGTCCACAGAATCGCAGGAATGAGGGATCCCTAGATTGAAGAGTAACTATCCAATCCGAAAAGCCAGAAAAGAGTCCTTGCCTAGGGCAGCTGGAGGTCTTCGTCTCAAGGTCTCCTTGATACATGCTATTAGGTATGGTAAAGTACCGAGATTCTCGAATGTTGGCATCCGCCCATCGCCTACCACAGAATCGATTTCTTCACGAAGCTTCTTCAGTACGTGGGGATGCGAAATCATGAATAAGATGAAAGATTGCACGGTGCTGGCTGTCGTATCGCTGTGGCAAGTGTCAGGGACGGGAATCACTCGATGAGAATGGAATCTCTTACCTTCCGGCTTCTAAAACCGTGCCAGCGCAATATGCTAATAGTTTGTCAGTCAAGTGTCCGTTGGGGAGAATGCCTTTGCCGGGTGCTTCTTCAATACCGGCATCCGCTCGCTGTCGTAGGTAAGTCGACACATAATTCGCTACACGTTCCTTCCCTTCTCTTATCTCTCCCTTGCAGCTCTCAAGGAAACCGCCCCAGAGTTCCATTTCCCTGCAATTTCGTGTTAATAGCGAGCGGTGAAGAACAATGAATTGGCAGACCATTCGTGCATTCTTCGGCCAACAACACGCCATGGGGCCAGAATATCAGGCAGCTTTCGCAAGACAGGAAATGTATCAGCACTGTTGTGGAAGTGAGTTTGGCATCAGAGAAGGAAGATGGAGGGCAGACAGGTAAGTTCCCGGCTGGCTTAGGCCTGCAACATTGGCAAATACGCGGTAGATTTTATGCCTAGAAAGCATTATCATTGATCAAATTCGATCAAAGCTATCCACTGAAAATGCAGCTTACAGGCGTGGATTGCCAACAATCCGATTCACTCGGTTGCCATAAGTCACCAGCATCATCACACTCGTCGTCTGTGAATAAAGTAAATGAATCTGGACTCGTTTCCCCGCATTTGGACTCACAAAGCGACGGACGATAGAAAACCAATGTGCCTCGGGTACATCATTACCTGTATTCCTGAACTCAGGTAAGAAGCTTTGCTCCCCATGGGTCATAAGATCGTAGAGGACGATTCGGGACTCGAGTTCCTGGGTAGTACGCATTTCTCGCGTCTTGGACGTTGTGAATGAAGGTTGCAGGGACTTCCTAACAGCCTAAGTTTTCACGTTCAGAGCCAAACCACGTTTGAAAAATGAATGTCAAGGCAAACCTTCCATTCCTTGCCATAAGACAAGAACACGGGCCGTTGACCATCACCAACAATCTCGTGAGCCACGTAAGGTGGTGCTCGACCGGAATAAATCATAGCTCGATTGTCCAAAAGCTCGTGGGCAGCTTCCGCAGTGTTGAGAACAATAATCGTCTGGGGTCCTAGACGTAGCGAGAAGATCGGACCATACTCCTTTGCCCACTCACGAAACTTTTGGTTCATGAATTAGCAGAAGATTGCATGGATTGGTACATTGCTCCCACCTTTGGATAGGATCGAAGTACTGGGATCTGAAGTAGGTTTCCAAGAAAAGGAAGCCTGGGAGGTCCAGGAGGTAACTTCTTGTCCTCTTGTGTTCGTTGGACGTGGTAAACTAATGCTATTGAGAACAGAACGATGCCGGTGACGACTGCTAGTTCGTGAGTCATGGGCAAAAGAAAGGTGTTTGAAGAGTGACGCCGATTGAGCACCCTTATATTGCAGAGGCGTCCAGTGCAAATTTGTAGGAGGAAAGTGGGGTCGAAGTTGCCATGAATACTTAGTAGTGTTGCTTTGTCAAGCTCGTTACGGACGGGCGATTGTGGGTCATGGGAGGCTCGAATCTGTCTGTTGAATAGACGAACATTGGATGAACAAGTTGGCATTATTTTAAATTGCAGTTATTGTAACAAATGGGAGACGAGGCGCAACATAAACAATCATGGACCCACCTCGATATCCCTTTCGATTAGAGCGGGCAGTATCTGAGCATGTCGACTGGGTGGCGACTGCTTGAGATGTTCCCAAACTCGTGAATGTATGGATCGTGGCGTTTGCCTCGAGGGAACTCCGCTATCCTTCACGTATAAATCGACATCATCCTTCTTTCGATGCTCGCTGAGAGGCCTTCTCATTGCGGAAATGAGCATCGCGACGTTATACAGGAGCTCTCCAGATGCGATTTTCAAGGCTGACGAGGATATAGATAATGGTCAAAAGAAAAATGGTGAAAATAATCTCACGCCAACGCTTGAGCACTCATGACCTCCTTTGTGATGAGTGTAACGAGGAATTCTTATATTTTATTCCAGATTACATACATGGATAGAAAGCAAGCATGCTATAAGAACATAAGCCGTATACCAGATACAACTGATCAAAGGAGTCGAAGAAACTCGGGGAAAAAGGAGACATTGACAGCATCAAGCTTGGACGTTGGCACTGTACACAAAGCGTCAGGCAAGTGACCTACAGCTCAGGAGAGGTACCTACGCGAACTGGCCACCAACATTTCCTTGGGGGGTATATTCACAGACGTAGTATCTTGCTTTCTGCAGGCCGAGACGGTCGGTAAAGAAAGCTATGGTTGAAACGGCTAGAAACTCACTCCAAAACCTTCAAAGATACCGTCACACAACACCAACGCACAACCGACTTGAGTTGTGGCTTTCCAGACTACTTGAGTAAAATGCGAGGCTTTAGGGTTGTTAGGGTCATAATCCGCTGAGAACATAGGTTCTTTAGTGTGCCTTTGCCTCTAGTAGAATATTTTGCTACACTCACAAACTTCATCGGTCCAGCCCTTGACAGCTCTGGCAATGGTATAGCTGTCACTAGTACCTGCGGCCAAGTTTTCTGTTGAAAGTCTTCAGTGCAAATCGCAACAGAACTCAGAGTGCCCGGTTACTTACCACCAAATGAGCCAAGAGAGCCGCCGGAATGTTCGAATTTACAATTGTTCGCCCATTGCTGAGCTTTGCTGGCAGCTTCGTCGCTCCAAGTGAGTGGCTGTGCTCCATGTTGGGCACGAACCGAATTGTGTGCTTCTAGATACTGCTCGATATCACCGCTGGAAGACCCTCCATTTCCGCTATTGCCCGACGAGTTGTTGCCACTGTCCTGAGTAGGAGCAGTAGGTATGGTAGAGCTAGTCGTAGGTGATGGCGGAATCTGTGAAGTTGTGGTTGGCGGTGGTGGCGGTAGTTCTGAAGTGGTTTCTCGTTCAGTTGACGTAGTAGTCTCGCTAGACGAGGATGAAGTCATGATTGGTGGCTGTGGTTCAGAGGCTGTTTCTTGTTCAGTTGACGTAGTAGTCTCGCTGGACGAGGATGACGAGGCGATGGACGTCGAGAGACGCAACGTAGTTGGCAAAAAGTTGGCCGCTGACACGGAGAAATTTGTTGAGAGAACGGTTTGAGAGGACGTGCTCGTGCTCTGAATAGACGAACTGGAAGTTGTGAAGCTGGTCGAAGTGATTGACGAAGACGTAGCGCTCGAGCTCGATGTATGACCTGCTAATTTCCCCTGTGCGCCTGTTACGCCAACAGAGCTAGAGGCCATAATCCATGAGTTAACGACAATTCATAGGTGGCTGGTAACGTACGTTTCCACCCCGCACGCCTTGGCAAGTGCTGCATTCCAGGCTTCGGTTGAGGTATCTGTCTTTTGCATGACAGAACCCCAACGGTCCGTGCCCATCATAGAGCCTGGGTACCCCCACTTAGCCTTGCATTTTTCAACGCATTGCTGTTGCTGCCAGTATTTCTTCGCACAGGCCGGTCCTGCCGAACCATAGGGAAGAACTGCGAACAGAGCGACGCACGCCACCAACAAAGCGAGACGAGTCATGTCTTGAAGAAAGAATGTGAAGAAAAAGGAAAGACTGGTCGAAACGAAGGACCTGGAAGAGAGAAAAATGAGCCAAAGATATAGAAAGAGGTAAGACTTGGAATGTACCGACCGCCATCACCAGGACCTGTCAACCAGACTTAATAGGGGAAAATGGCGACAATCACACAACCAAACGACCAGGGCTTGGGTTCCACTAGCTCGGATTCTGAATCTTGATTGAGGTTTTCTGTCATTGGAATCTGGAACCACCAGCAGCGATATACTGAGGCAGTTCGGAGGGCGCATAACGGGGTTCGGGTTCAAGTCGGGTTCTGCGCGCGACTGTCATGTCGACAGGCACTACTGAACCACCATACTACATTCTCTTCACTGAGTCCTCGTCCTCGTCGAATACCCTAGGCCATCCTACAATTCAATACCACTATGCAGATGATTCACCCTTGTCTCTTCTGCCCCAATACCCCGACGAACACGTTATACTTCTTGACTACGACCCCGCATCTTCAATTCCGACAGTGGTCAGCACTTCGAAATCTCTCGCAGTGACTGGTCTCAGTATCAAGGAGGCACCCGGTGCAGCAGCCTCCGAAGAAAAACACAATGATAGAATGTATATAATAGAGACAACATCAAGTATAGACAAGTACGTGGAACTAAGCTCCGAACGTTCTTGCGTTCACCTTTATCCTTCAGCTTGCCTCGAAATGATCGCCAGCAAGCACAAGCAATAGTGGCGGAGTTCAAGCAAAGGTATGGTATTTCTCCTTTCAACACAGGCACCAAGGTCATCAAATCATCCCAGAAACGCCGTTCTGCGTCGCGCTCTCACATACAATGGAAACCCGAATGTTATCACATCGCCAACATCGCCCAAATCGTATGATGTTGAACAGAATGACGGATGAAACAGCGCACATGCATCTTGAAACTCCATGCCCTCATTTGATGATGGTGTACTATAACTACAGCCACACGAACAACTTGTTACCGTTTCTTCGTACTCTTTTTCTTGGTATTGCCGGTTGCCGGTTGTGCCTTGGCTCCTGCTTGGGATGGTTCCTCGAAACCAGACATAAGGGCCGAGAACCTGATATTTATTTATCAACCAAGTGTAATTGGTAGCCAAAAGTCGCAATAACCTACCCAGACTTAAAATCGCCGCTAGCCATCGCGCTCTGCATCTTTGCCATTTTTGCTTGCTGCTCTTTCATGTCTTCCAGTGCCTCAGGGTCCATATTTTTCTGTGCGCTGCAGTTAGCTTCTGCAAATGTTTTGAGAGCACTTTAGGACGCACCATCAAGTAGGGCATAGCCAGAACCATACCACCCGCGAACAGCATCATCAACATCATGGGGCTCCCTAGCATACCCATAATGTTGAAGGATTCCGGAGGAACGAAATAGTTGAATTTCTGTTTGGCTGACAGCGTTATTGGATATGGTAGAAGTATTGTTGATGCAGGATTGAGAGGCGTTCCAGGGACATAGGGCCTGACTTCGACGTTGGATTCATCTAGCACATCTACACGAAGCTGAAGGCGACGTCAGCAACTCGACCAAAAGAACCAGTACCGAAGGGCTGTACTTGTTCAAATCCATGGTCATGAGCTAGGACAGATAAAATATAGGTTCCAGTAGAGACATTAGGTCTAGAGGGAATCTACGTCAGCTCCCAGGTTTTATAAAAGGTAACACGCGACGTACATTGAGAATGCCCCCTCTTGAGTGACACCCCCGCCAAACTTGCCGTTATCTAAAACAACCCTTGTCTTCCCTAGGTCTTTGTAGACTGTTATAAGAGGTGTTATGCAGCGTAAGAATCAGCGTAAGAATAATAAGACATATTCCAGCATACCTGAACACGCAGAGTTCCAGATGATTCTGCCTTGAACATCCAGTGCGTTACCAGTTAGAATCAGGCTTAAGTAAATACGGTCAGAATAAGACGGTATCCAAAGAAAAATCACCCATACCTGGCAAAGGTGAGCAGCACCAACAGCATCATACTCGTAGTGGTGAAAGAAATTTGCCGTGAGTTCGGCAAATTTTTCCGCTTCAACTCTTTATTCGCTCTCCAAGATGAGGCAGAAACGAGCGAAAGCATACCGGAAACTCATGCATTTATACGCCATGTCTTTTGGCTTTCGGCAGCCTTACCAGGTTCTTGGTAGGTCTTTGCAGTTGTGCTCACAGATGACGGTCTAACCTGCTATGCTAGTCGACTCTGAAATATGTAAGGAGGCTATAAAACACAAATGCGACCTCGTCAAACAACTAGGATCTGTTCTTCAGGGTGAAGTCAAGCCAAGTGAGCACCATCATCCCTACTGTAAGATGGGAATGCTCGTTGTAACGGCAAAGCGCCGCCTTTTCAGTGATAACACAATGTTGTATAACCGAACTGTACCTCCAGGATGGCCAGCAACCGGCCGTCGACCTTGCAAAGACCTTTGAACGTAGGAAGTGCAATCATCGAGAGGCAATACTAGGTAGTGAGTGTCTATCCAGTGTCGTCGGTAAGTGATCACCATTAACACCCAGACTGATACTCAACCCTCGTCTATGCAGGAGGCAGCAACAAGCATCGCTACGTGATTGCTACGCAGTCTCAACCTCTTCGCTCTAAACTTCGCACCGTACCTGCCGTTCCACTAGTTCATATCAACTGGTCGGTCATGGTGCTGGAGCCACCGAGCGATACGACCATAAAGGCCAAGCAAGAGGTACGGAAACATATTGCTCGTGCATTGTCTGCCTGATTGATTCGTGTGGAAAGGCCGAGGAAAAATCTCTACATGCACCCGCGTCTGCCATCGCGTCTGCTCCTACCACCACAGAGCACCCTCGCAAGAAGAGAAAAGGCCCAAAGGGACCCAACCCTTTAAGCGTGAAGAAAAAGCAAACAGTAGAACAATTCCCCCAGAACGTGAGAAATCGTGACCAGGTTGTACCTTCTACATCGACCGACATGGCTGCTCAAGTGGGAGAAAAAAGAAAGCGAGACGATAATGACGGTGACGAGGGTGGTGGAGATGATGGTACAGCTAGTACCAGTGGGCGCAGAAGAAAAAGGAAGAGGAAGACAAAGCAAATGCCAGCACAGGGCTCAGTAAATACTCAATGATATCCATCATCTGCTTAAAAATCATTAAGTGGTACATGTGCTGTACATAAATGAGTGTGAGGTACTTTGATACACGGGCATGGGCATGGACATAACGACTACAGCAAAATTGCGACAACGTCTAGTTTCCACCACGGAGACGAAGCACTAGAGATGGTCTATTTAAGCACAACGAATGAACTCCTACAAGACGAAAGACTTACCAAGGTGGAGAGTAGACTCCTTCTGAATGTTATAGTCGGAAAGAGTACGCCCATCTTCGAGCTGCTTCCCGGCGAAAATGAGACGCTGTTGGTCGGGAGGAATTCCTTCCTTGTCCTGAATCTTTGCCTTCACGTTGTCAATGGTGTCGGACGACTCGACCTCCAGGGTAATCGTCTTACCCGTGAGGGTCTTGACGAAGATTTGCATACCACCACGGAGACGAAGCACGAGGTGAAGTGTAGACTCTTTTTGAATGTTGTAGTCAGAAAGAGTACGACCGTCCTCGAGTTGCTTGCCAGCGAAGATCAGACGTTGCTGGTCAGGAGGAATGCCTTCCTTGTCCTGAATCTTGGCCTTCACATTGTCGATGGTGTCGGAAGACTCCACCTCCAAAGTGATCGTCTTACCCGTGAGGGTCTTGACGAAGATCTGCATACCGCCACGGAGACGAAGGACGAGGTGAAGGGTAGACTCCTTCTGAATGTTGTAGTCGGACAGAGTACGGCCATCTTCCAGTTGCTTCCCCGCGAAGATCAAGCGCTGTTGGTCAGGAGGAATACTAAAATGGTGGCATGATCAGTGTGTAAGCCCCACGCAAGAAGCGACCAAACTCACCCCTCCTTGTCTTGAATTTTTGCTTTGACATTGTCGATGGTGTCAGAAGACTCAACCTCGAGGGTGATGGTCTTTCCGGTCAAGGTTTTGACGAAGATCTGCATTCCACCACGGAGACGCAAGACAAGATGGAGGGTCGACTCTTTCTGAATGTTGTAATCAGAAAGGGTGCGTCCGTCCTCGAGCTGCTTTCCGGCGAAGATGAGTCGTTGTTGATCAGGGGGGATTCTGAGGAACTGTGGGTCAGAAACATTGAATGAAATTGCGTTAGCAAACACGTACCCCTCCTTGTCTTGGATCTTGGCCTTGACATTGTCAATGGTGTCAGAGGACTCGACCTCAAGAGTAATGGTCTTGCCAGTGAGGGTCTTCACGAAGATTTGCATTCTGGAATACGGAGAAGATGAATGTGGTTGATAAGAAAGGTGTATAATGGCTTATTTACGGTTGCCAACTGTCTTATATATGTCACGCAGTCTTATCTAATGACACTGCCTCTTGATAAGATAATTCCAGAATCACCCAGAACACACCAGAAGTACTAAATACCTAGCAAAAGCATTCTAAAGAACAAGATACCTTATTCACTTTTCAGAACAACACTGCCATGCCACCATAGCCGAATACTGGGATCCTTCTCCATCGAAGCAGTTGCTATGATATCTTGTGTTGGATGAACCTGACATCATTTTAACTGCATTCTTTTTCGTAGCCATTCGATACTTACTGCCACTGCCAGCACGACATCTGTGACGGCAGAGATGAATCAAACAGTACGTAAGATGGGATTATCGGACTCACCTCGATGTCCTTCCAGTACTTGGATAACTTTGCGCGTTTGTAGATCCCAAACGTAAGCCTTATTATCCTCGCTACCACTGACGATATACTTGTTCTTGGTATTGCCGAAGCAAGCACATATACAATAAGTGCGGTTGGTGTGACCAGTATATGTCTTGACACATCGCGAATGATGATAATCCCATAATCGGATCGTTGAATCTTGGGTTGAAACCAAGACGTACTTGGAATTTGCAGAGAATCGGACATGCGAACTGAAGGGCGCAGGTCAAGTGGCTGTCAGTATCATACTGACAGAACATACCAGATTGGATTATCGTCGTCAACCAAGGTCTTCAGACACTGCCCGGATTCAGAGTCCCAGATACGTCTGTAAAGTGGGAGTCAAGCCAATATCATCACCATTCATGCAGTCGCTCACATGAGTCCATCCATAGCACAGGAAACGATGAGGGTTCCGTCGTGATTGAATCCGACGGACGTCACTGGATCTGAATGAGCGGGCAGGACTTTTAGTGCCTTCCCTATAGTAGACCATCAGCGGCTGAGCTATCCGATGAGACAGAAGGATCAATATACCTCTTGCAACGTCCCAGACGCGCACAGTCTCATCAAAGCCACCGGAAACGAGCAGGTTTGACCGGTGATTATAGTTAAGGCAAAATACAAAACTCGTATGACCAAGAAGAGATTTGCTTTCGACTCCCTAGACTCTACATTAGATTTCCTGGTAGGCAATTATTTTATGAGCATACGAGTTCCATGCTCCATATTTTGATCGACTTGTCATCCGATGCAGATGCAAGATATTCGCCATCTGAAGTCCAAGCAATGTCAGAAATTCCTTCTGTATGACCTCGCAGAGTTCGCAGGACTTCTCCAGTCGAGGCGTCCCATATTTTAATTAACTTATCAGCACCTGCCTTCCATGAAGCGGTAATGAGTCCTCGAAGATGATATGAAAGAAAACGCGACTATCTTACCAGACGAAGCAAGAAGAGCGCCATCAGGGCTGAATTTGAGTGCAGAAATGGCTCGATTGTGTCCGCTTAAGATGTATCGAAGCTTGAAAGCATGCTCAGGCTGCTCTTGAGCAAGTGGCTCTGGTTTTGGTATTACTTGATTATTTTCGACGCCATCGATTGGCTGGCTGGGATTTGTGTTTTGAATGTCGTCCATAGTGTCCATGATGAAGCTGTTGATGAAGATCAAAAGGCAGTCGAGTTGCGTTCCCACGTGGCATTTCACGTTCTCTGAAAAAAAAAAAAGTTCTCCTCTACCACCATGGCCGCTGTATCGTGGATTACCCCTCCTACGAGAACCGACATCATTGAAAATCTGGTCTCTGGTGTAGGTCAGCATTAAACTCAAGACTATACCTTTTCTCTATCGCTGAATACGTCGATTTTAGACCGCTACAACCCATCCAATGTTGGAATCTTGGAGGACTACTTGTACCACCAAATAAGAAGCCGGGAATACGATTGTCTGGCCAACTTGGCGATTCTCAAACTGTGCGCGGCTTTTGAGGCAATATGAGCTTGCACTGACGACCGAATAGATACCAGTTTAACCCAGAGCTGTACAACCCAGACGTCGTGATCAACATTCTCATCAAAGCCTTATCTGCTTCACCCCTTCCCGATTTCAATCTCTGCATATCGCTACTAGATGAGAGACCTATAAACGCGACGCTAGACGAACCCGACCCACTTCCCCAGCTTCTTCCCATCCTCCAAGGGCTTCACCACCTTCTCTACCGATGCCGTTTTCCCGCTTTCTGGAGGGCATACAAATCAGAGGCATTGTCATCTTTGCGGGAGAACTATACAGTTGAAGTTGCTGGATTTGAGGACTCGATCCGGGAGGTCGCTATTCGCGCAGTGAAATCGACCTTCACGCGCATCACCACAGACCGCCTTGGGATGTATTTGGACCTTAACAGTGCGGTCCTTCTATCCCTTCTCCATATCCTTTCTAGATCTTCTCCGTCATAGGTCCGGAAGAGTTGAATACCTACATTGAAAAGCTTGGTTGGACCCCGGACTCGACCAGCACCGCGATTAACATTCCTCCCAATCCCGACAACCAGATAGAGGCAACAATAGTGCAAGAGAGCATCAAACTCCCTCGTACGTTGCCCGTTTCTTCTGCTGCGTTGTTGAGACATTCAAATTCGTTTTCAGAACTCACAAAAGTTATCTCACAAGCTGCCAAAGCTTAAAATGTATCTTTCTCGTGTGTTTTGAATGTACATTCGGCTCGCACTTTCAGTTTTGGCCGTCTTGAGATAAGGTCCAAGCTCTCTTGTACATCTAGCGTGAAGTTCCACGCCACCCATAATTAATCCACAAGGTCATCTTACACTACCGCTACCATATTCGACAGTTGACATGTCTCGGTTCCCATTTTCCTCGTTCACCGTCTTTTCCATCAGTCCACAACCGGACAATCGGGGGGACATGACCCTCAGATGACAGTACACGTTCACAGATGCTGCATCTATCGATGAACAGCTTCTCATATGCACATAGAAGGTCCTAAAGACGAGTTCGTGAATCGGTAATGCTCCGGAATAGAGAAGCAGGACATACTAGAACAGATTGTAGCGAGACTTGCGGGTGTGAATGTATCATTTTTGAGAGCTGCTGCGATAGGTTTTGGTATACGAAATAATCGGATTGCGAGTATGGTGATTTCTAGATAATTCGGACTATAAACCAGAGGAAGGACAATAGTAGTTGGACTCACTCCTTCACGAGGTCCGAAGACAGTCACACTCTCCACCACAAGCGTCGGATTTTCCGAGGAGTGATCAATAGTAATATAGGCCGTGAATATATCCTTTATGAAGAATCTTAGCATGGCAGGTCGATCCACCACGTTTGGAGGACTCCAGGTTCGTGTGGGCTTCCAGATGTGCACCGAACATGAATGTTCCTTGTTAAAGCGAGGAATGTATTCGAACAATTCTGATGCTTTCAATGGCATCTCGTCCGTGTGCGGGAAAAGTGATATGTTTCGGTTGTCCAAAGCGACATACGGTTGAGGTGATTCCGGCGAAGGCGCTCGTCTATCACAGGGTTATGAGAACGGAATGTTGGAGGGTTGAGTTGGAGGATTGAGTTCACCTTCGCTTCCTGTTCTCCCTACGAAGATTTACAGTGTGCTTTAAGCCATTAACGTTCTCGCTTTCTCGTGCAGCGCGTAGAGCTTGTTGGACGGAGTCCGATTTCAGATTTTGAGAAATGTCTTTGATTTGCTGGATTTGGGAGATCAATGACGGAGCAGGGAGTGCAGAAGAGGCGACTGGGCTCTTGAATAATGATTGAGGAATGTGCCTCAACATCTGAACCTTATTGTAGGCATCTTGCAATGCTTGTATATGGTTCTCGAGGGACATAGCCAACTGCTGTGTAATGGTGGAAATCAGATTATTTTGGTTGAGAAGGTGAGATGACGACGGTGGTCGACCCGGGTGACACGAAGGTCGCAGTTAGTGTTATGTACGAGTGCCTGTCAAGTGACCATGCATTCGCGATGCATTCATTTCACCAAGTCTTTCATAAACTCAATGCTCAGTTCAAAACTTTCAATTGCAACTAGTCTGTATGTACAACATGAAGTGAGAAGGCAGAGCGAAAAAAGATATATGTGATGCGAATGAACCATAGCAGACAACTAGACGAATATAATGTTTATGCAGTTGCTCTATAATTACGTAGTTGCGCGATAAACAGATACATTGCAAAACTTGCAGATGAAAGGCGGTTGCGAATGAAGAAGGGATAGAAAATGAAAAAGAAACGAAAGAATTTGCAAGTAACAGCGGAAAATAATGAAGAGAGTAGAGCAACCTCGATGCTCAGTTACGTCGAGATCATCCCCGTGTCTTCGTCCAAATCGCCAAATATCTCGTCAAACACCTCTCTGCTGTCATTTGGTAAAGCAGGAAGCTTGCTCAATGACGGATCCTCTCGAATGGCCTTGATCCTTCGAATCCTCTCGTCATTCCAGATCTGCTCAAGTGCCTTCGCAAGATTCTTCAAACCAAACAAGAATCCTCGATCAGGTTCATCTGGATAATGAGGGGGAAACCTGGCGTAGAGTAACCCACTTTCAGAGTCTATCTCTGCCTGGTAACCCTTGGAGCTCGACGAACTTCTGTGTGGGCCGACTCCTTCCTCCCGGCTTGGGTAAGGTAGCCAGTCTCTCCCCGTCGTCGTGTGAGCAAAATCAACGAGACGAACATTAACCTCACCCCGCTTTCGACGATCGTTTGAGCGTTTTTCGACCGGACCCAACAATAAATCCTCGCTATGCGACCTTCGCAAGCCAGGCTTCTCTGGTGGACCATCGTGGAGTGGATGATGAGCTGCTTGTCGCCGTTCCAGTGATTCACCTCGCTTGCTTCGGGATGAAGGATGTTCCAACGTGGACTGACGAAAAGCTTCTTGAGTCTCCCTATCTCCATCGTATATCAGCAATAAGCTGCATCCATAAAACCGGTACCCTTTTAGCCGGTGAATGATCCGAGCGAGTCCATACAATTTCTGAAGGAGTACCGGGATCTGATACACCAACAACTGTTCCCCGTCATACAGAAACGAAGCTAAGACTGAGGCAAAATCCTCTGTGCGCACTTCGCGTCCCATATATTTATCCTGCGTAACGTAAGACCCGGTCACATTGTTCCACACCTAAAATACGTTTAATTGAAAGCTGTTAGTAATGGAAACGCTATTCGACTGTATAGCGGCGTTCTGACCTGCATGCCACAAATCCGAACACCCAAGGTCCGGCTAGTTGTCCTATCGCATTTCTTGCGCTGACTCTTCTTCTTCGCAGGCATGGCATCCATACCGTATTGACGTGTTCCCATCTTCAGATCCATGACACAGGGATGCTTTAGACGCCCTGTGAGATCCTCCATCAAGATGAAGTGGTTCTGTCGTGTGAAGGCAGGGTCACCATTCTCCTTGTTAGGCTCGTTCATCACCGCGGGAGCCGTTGACGGCTCTGGGCCCGATTGAGGTACTGACGTTGGGAACGGGAGATGGGAATCAAGGGATCTTGAACGACTGCGTCTACGGGTTATTGATGGGCTCAAGTCGGCACGCCAGGACTGAACTTTAGCCTCATCAGGAGCTGCTGAGCAATCCATGTCAAACACTCCCATCATGTCCTCACATTGTTGTTGCTCTAAAGCCATGGCCTGCAGCTTAGCGGGCGATGCAATCATCGACTCACTTTGCACACGACGAATCCGGCTTGGTGCCTCGCTCTGACGCAGTCGGTCCACTTGACTAATCAATTTCCGATTTCGTTGTCTCGTTCTTTTGGCACCCTCGGACTCGGTAGCATCACCTTCAGCATCTGCGACATCACCATCGTCCTCCATCCTTACCCCCGCGGCCCAACGACCTCCAGTCCGTCGCCGGAAACGCCGAAGAACAGTACTGAAGACATGATCCTTCAACTTCGTATTCACCATTGTCGACCCACGACCACCAAAACCAAACCAAGGAGGTTGTGGATCGCGGAGAGTGTTGTCGGAAGCGCATGTGGACAGCATGGGGCGTTTAAATTCATCGTCTTCATCTGATGCAGATTTGAACATGAACTTCTTGGGCCGAGATCTCCCAGATATTGTAGGCGGTGCATTGGTAGACACGCTCGGTGAATTCGCTGGAGTAGGTGCGTCAGCTTCACTCGTTCCGA
Source organism: Moniliophthora roreri (assembly GCA_001466705.2). Lineage (NCBI taxonomy): Eukaryota > Fungi > Basidiomycota > Agaricomycetes > Agaricales > Marasmiaceae > Moniliophthora > Moniliophthora roreri. The sequence goes on along the minus strand of LATX02000001.1, from coordinate 1,574,657 downwards.
AAGAGGGGCACGCTAATGGACTTGGTCGCAATCTACTCGGTACCGTAGCACTAGTTGCTCCAAGGTCTGGTACCGAGGCAGTGCCGCGATGTAGCTGCTGTCCTTTGAGGCGACGCATTGCCACTGGTGAAGAATTGGCGGAATGTGAAAAAGAGCGACTTCTGCCATTCAGCATCCACTCTGGGATAATGTGACGATTGCGATCCAAAACGACTTCGGGTAGCTCGTCGTCGGTATCGGTTTTCGCGTTCTCGTCGACCTCTGGTATGTCATATGGTCTTCGAGATGGTTGAGAGCGTGGAGGGGAGCGACAGGTGTCTACATCTGTCGCTGCCTTGTGCAATGGCGGACGCAGTGGCTGACGTGATTCTTGTTCAAGGGTGCGATTTGGAGAAGGCGGCGAGTTGCCTGGGTTTGACTTCGGGACCCTTCTGTAGCTGACAAGCATCACTCCTAGATATCGTGGAATATAGGCGAGCAGAGGTGGTGCTTCTCGTTCCACGGCTTCGTAGAAAAGATTCTCTCGAGATACGAGTGGCTGGACGAAGATAGTAAGTCCACGCGAAATAAAATGAAAGAGATTCACTAACTTTGCAGACAGCGCGCTTGGTGAATTTGTAGATGGCACTGTGACCCCCAACCTGATTACGAAAAGGACGGAGGGGAATATGAGGAAGATGCTCTTGCGAGCCATCCAAGTCAATGTCCAGAAGATAGCCTTGGTTATCTTCGTCATTGAATTGATACCCTGAATCAGGAACATAGTTGGTGTGTCTTTGGTCATCGCCTTCTGGTAAAGGTACTGTATACGAAGACGGGCTTTGACTATGGGATAATGGAAGACTGGAGTAGGCGGAGGTTGTTGAGGTGGTGGTAGTGGCAGAGCCAGTCTCCCACGTGGATTCATCTTCAGTCGACCACGGCGACTGTGAGTACGTCTCCGCTGGAGATGGTGGATGATGGTATTCATGCACTGAAGGGAAAGACGGTGTATTTTGTAGCGTGGTATTTCGGACAGAGGGCAAACTTCGGGGTGTATCTTCATGGTCCAGAGTATCGGCGAAAGTGCGCGTGTATTTATCTATTGACAAAATTGGAGTTTCATTTGTGCTTGTAGGCCCTCGAGTATGTGGTGGTGGTCGTGAGGGTGATGGTGAAGGCGGAAGCACAGTCGAACGATGCCGCTTTACGGGTGAAGAATCCCGATTCCTAGATACCGAAGCATCTGTGTCGAGCACTGGTTCGTCGGTTACTCTCTGACGTCGCCGCCCTCGTCCGCCCTCATCCTCCCAGCCGAGCACTTCATTCCGCCATTGTGCAAGATCCGCCACGACCAGCTCCCTTGTGGACGACTTTCTCTGGCTCTGACTTTGACTAGCACGCCTCTCATCTCCAGAACCGACCACGCTGTCCCTCGTTTTAACCCGCTGCAGCGTATTAAAGCTCTTCTCTCTCCTTAGGGCAGCTTGTTCCCGATCCGGCCACTCTGAACGTTTGACAAACTCGAACTTAGCAGGAGCTTCACTATCGACTGCTTTGCCTTTCCCAGACGACGTTGGACGTCGATAGCTGCTGGCGGATTCGGACCTATAGGGCGGCTCGGTGGACTTGTGATGATCTTCGGAAGTCTCCTTGAAGAGCTGTAAAGTGGCAGCTACTTTGCGCCCAATACCGGAACCAGAGGCATGAGAAGGTGAAGCGGGATCCGGAGGTGGAGATGAGGAAGTTGATGCACCAGAAGAAGAATTTGCGCGGCGAAAAGGCGGACGAGCTGACTTGGAAGAGGACTGTTTGAGGTGGCCTATAGGTGAAATTTTCGGGGATGGTAATGTCAATGCTCTGGAATTATGTCGAATATTAAATGGACGATTATTCATACGCTGAGGTAATGTCTTTTCTGTCGTATATCCCTCCGAGTCAGAATTGATGAAATTATGAAGAGTTGAAGACGAGTTGGACCGTCGAGAGTGTGCTTTGGTAAGTTTATCGGGTAAAGAGTAGTCGAGATCTGGTGGCAATGAGGGAATTTTGGGCGAAGAAGAGGAAGAAGTTGAGCCAGAACTTGGTGGAGAAATAGGAAACCGATATTGCTGGGTATGAGTTCTGGAAGAAGGCCCCATCTGGACGACAAGAACTAGGAGTTCTTTGCTGGGGGAGATGGTGGTTCAAGCATACAAAATTGTGCAGCCCATGATATCAGACTAGGTCCGTCACACACCACGTGCGTTGCTTCGCCAGCCGGCCAATTGCGAGAGCTTGCCGTCAGACCAAACGTTCCTCACCATTCTCATCATCCACTAGCAATAAACACTCTTCTCATTTCGTCGATATGTCGTTGAAAACTTATCAGTGGCAACACCCTTCTCAGATTCAATCATAAAAGCTATCTCGACTTGTGCCCGGTCCGTCAATCCTCCGAGCTTCGTGGCTAAACCCACTCCTATAAGGCTATGTTACACACATCATCCGACCAGCTTGTGCGGTTTTGCCCGACAAACCAACGTTTCTCAGCCTCTAGCAACGTTCTCAGGCGAACTCAAGGTGGAGCGTGGGTGCCACAGGTTCAGCATAGATTCATTCATCGGGATCATGGAGATATCCCAAAATACATAAAACATCAATGTATTCTTTACCTCCTGCCCAAAAGAAACATGGCTCATTCTCCTTTGCTTGCGGCGACGAATGCAGCGCCCGTGCCCCAGACCGTCATCGCGAGAGCAATTGCAATTATGATACTATCCGCAATTCCACATCGTCTCAGGACCAATAATACAGATCATGAATGCTGAGAAAGACCCTAAAAACGCCATCATAGCGTCAAAATCGGGTACTGCTATTGAAACGCCTACGGCCGCAAGGGTGACTAAAATCCGCTGGCAGTGGCTTAGTATGTCCCTCTTCGACCAACGCATCGACGCTGCCATCTTCATGGCCATGTCTTCCGGCGTTGCTATACGGGGTTCGATTCCGAGGAGTACTTCCAGGGCTGCATTGAGCTAGAGCATAATTTAACATCTTGCTCCTGATTCAAAGAGGAAATGAAGATACCGGCTGAGTTGTCAGTGCGAATTTTGATCTATGCAGTAGGATAATTTGGGAGTGATTCAGGATTAACCAGGTAGTTGAAAGAAAATTACTTACAAAGGGCTGATAACAAGCATCCACAGAGCAATTTTATTGAGCACCGGGTTGTATCCAGGAGTGCTTAACAGGTTCATGCTGATCTGAATGGTAGGAGACTGTTAACACCATCGGAAATGAGGAAGCAGGTAGATACGCACCTCCTGACTGACATTGTCACCAAACATCAGATAACCAGCATATCCAATCAGTGTATAGATTGACGTTGCGACAAACTATTTGAAAGCGCTTCGACAAGGCATCATACAGAAATGATACATTACTCACGAATGCCCAGTTTATCATCGTATCAAACTGGTCGGGATCAGCCATATCTCGGGCGAGAGACGGGATAACTGCATGGCCTGAGAACTCAATCGATGTGCGAGCTGTCAACGTCGTAGCCAAGGCCAAGATAACGGAAACTGATACGTACTCCAGCCATAAAAAGTCCATAGGTAAGTCCCAGATTGGTCCAGCTACTGATAGTAACCGACGATGATCCACCATAAAAAGTCCATAGGTAAGTCCCAGATTGGTCCAGCTACTGATAGTAACCGACGTCTCAGCAGGACTCCAGAGACTTCCGGGATGATCCCTCTTGCTGAGTCCATCGGTCAGGATCACAATGACGAGGAGAATCGTCGATAAAATCCCGAGGATTGACGTGTAAGATAAGAGGGACAGTGGTAAAAACACCGTCGGAACCAGTCTATTACGAGACCGTGTCAAAACTAAGTGAAAGGCTTTGGCACGATATTATGGGGGTAATAGCGACTCACAACAACAATCCCCAGAGCTTGTAAGTATCGGAGCTCGGGTATATCGGAATAATAGCATGCAACGAATCAGCGTACAGGGTAACAAGGACCACACTGGTATTGAACTTATTCAATGTCTTAGAGTCAAACCACTTAGCGAAATAGAACACGTACGCGACTGAAAATAGTTCTGTACAGAACATGATACTGATGATCACGGTCGACCGAAGACCAAAGGTTTTCCTAAAAATGTCGGCGTAAGATCGTAGTCTTGGATCGGTCTTGATGGTCTTTGCAAGTATTTTGGCGCTGAAGACAAGGTCACTTACGAGAATTGATTGACAAGTTGAGAACATACGTATAGCAACTAAGGGCCTGTTTGGTGGCACCGGGAAGGAACCCGGACCACGCCAAAATTGAGCCGTACGGCTGGTCCAGTGTCGGTGCTGAATAATCCACCGTGTCCGGGCGAAAAAGTTCTGTTTGGCGGCACCGTTCTCTTCTGTCACAACCCAGTTCACGCCCCCTCGTGAGTCCAACTCGTTATCCCTCACATTCATTTCCCTCTTTTACCACATTCACGTACCACGTTTATTACTACCTCAATTCCAGACATCTTGACATATGGGGGGCTGCAAAAAGTCTGTCAATGATGAAGTTTGCGTTGTGCATTGGTTTTGTGTGCGGAAAAAGCTGCAGATGGGACGGATGAGTGATAAGCGTGGTGAGTCTGTGACTATTAGTGACAACCTATGTAACATCCGGGATCCCAGTCGGTATGGGTCTGTGAACATCACGGAAGGTCTACCCAGACCCAGGTCCGGGTTCCTTCCCGGTGCCACCAAACAGGCCCTAAGAAATCCGTATGAAATGACGAGGGCTGTCCCAGCGGCCCACTGTTGACGAGAGTCAGTAACTTTCTTCAGAGTTGAGTCATGGATATTTTACGCCAGCGTAAGCGAACGCTAGCGGTTCACTTAACATTCCTATTCCAAGAAGAATAGCGATAGAGTTAAAAAGCTGACGATCAAAGTTCAGCCCTGTCATTGTATCTTCCGAATGATACACATACCGTTTGACCAAATGTTCTATGACCACCGAAGCCTGCTTGACTTTTTAAATGAATCTTGGATGAACTCGCAGATGACCTCCTTCTCAGCCTGGCAGACCTCTCATCCGAATTCAGTGCCTCTCTTCTTCCAACAGACGTAGCTAGATTCCCACTCGCAACACTAGATGTCTCTTCTAAAGTACGTCTTGCAGAATAGCTTCCTGGTGAACCGACTTGACTGGCTGCATGACCCCTAAAAGACACCTTCGGTCTCAATAATGGCGTGGCCTCTGACACCCGTTGTGGAGAGCTCGTCAATCCGCTAGCAGTTTCCGCAACGTGTTGTGCGTTCCTTTGAGCTTGGGAGACGTATGAACCTGCGGCGAAAATTCCGGGTGCAGGTGGTGAAGGGCTCAAAGAACCAACAGATTCAGGTACTCCACCAGGACCGGTTCTACCAAGATCTTCATCCCAATGAAATTGCCCGATAAGTCCGGCGTCGTGGTCGCGAGATTGTTGGGAATGGAAAGAGGGAGCTGTCCCCAGTGCTTCTTCGCTCAAGTCCGCAACGGACGCCTCCTCGTCTTCAATGTTGTAGTCGTCGCCATCAAAGTCAACCGAATCTTCGCCCGAGGATGCAACGGTTGAGCCGGCCACATAGTACTGAGAGCGACGGTCTACAGGGAGAGAAAAGGGCCAGCAAAAATCGAAGTGTAAGAGATTGCGTACGCACATGATGCTATAGCATCTCTGAAGCTGCTACCACTCGCTGCAGAGCCAAAAACGAACCCATTGCTGGGTAGGGACATGACAGTTCGTGAAAAAGAATCGTTATCGTGTGGGTTGAGTTGAAGCCCTATATCTCTGATTTTTGTTTCTTTGCGTCATTACGGAGAAATCAAGAGGAGCCTGCCGCGGAATATGCGAACGCGCCTCAGTCAAGGTGAGGACTACTGATTGCGGGGTCTCTGAGAACGTGTTTACGACTACACTGGAGCCTGAAGGCTTTGTACGTACAGACGGGACAACGAATTGCCAAAGTGCAGAATTTGAGCGGATTCAGATACGACGAATACATATGACGATACAGGAACGATAAATTTTTCTGTTGACGTTCTAAACAGTGATGAAAGATGATTCCTCAGAGATGATCGATGATGAACCAACTTTATGAGGCATTGATTGCCCGACGGTTCGTCCAAGTCATGTATGGTTCGCGAGACACGTCATAGTTAGCCTTGGTCCGGGTGCTCCGTCTGGCTTCGGGTTGTTTAGTGTTTGCATTCACGTCCTGTGATATACAACTTCAGCTCTTGAAAGGAACGAAGTAGACAGAAACGAACCGCTAATCGTCGCCGTATGCCTGCAGTTATGTGTATCCACCATTTACCGAGCGCTGTTTTCAGAGCTAGTTCACGATGGCCTTTAGGGTTTAGCCAGGCTACAAATTCGTCGAGCTGCAACAAAAAATTAGCTATCAAATAACGGTAATAAAGGATGAGACCTACCTCTTCAATGTCTGAATAAACCGCCCAGTCACCGGGGCCTAGCATACCCTCGACACCTTCCTCTTCTTGCCTCCGAGCCTCAATGTCCTCCTCTCTCTGTTGTAGGATCTCAAGGTCAAACTCACTCGGTCCTTGGATGAAAATCCTTCCAGTTCCATACTGAGCAACCCCTCCACTTCCAACCAATGTCCCAGAGCCCATTCCGTCGAACCACCAAATCCGATTATGGAATCGGTCTTTCCCTAATGGTTTCACCCTCACACCACCCAGAAGCTTCCTAAAGTCTCTTTCTATGCCCTCTAGCCGCCGCTCAAGTTTATTACATTCTTCATCCAGCCTCCGGTGCTCAGCCATAGCTTGCTTAACTGATGCCTGCTTCGCTCGGGCCGCCTCACGTTGCTTGGCGTGTGCTTGTAGCTGTGCCTTTTTCTGAAGATCTTTCTGCCGGCTTGTTCCCTTTTTTGAAGTTTCGGTGCCACTTTCTGACGCAGAGAGGTCTGGAGAGTCTTGCATCATCACATCTTCGTCTCCGTTTTGAACATTGGGATCTTCTTTCATTTCGCCTTGAAGGTTGTTCATTTCCTCGAGACTAAACCGGGGACAGGTGGTCAATTCGGCAAAAAAAAAAAAAAGCTAGACGTCACAAGATACTCACTATTGTTTCTTGACACGATTTACTTCTATCTTCTCTTTTCTCAGCGCTGTTAGCTGCTCCTCACAGGATTCCATGTGTGCATGGATAGCTTTGCTAGAAACGGCCAGGTTGCACATGAAGGACAGTATGGCTAATCTGTCCTGAGGCGGAAGTGCAGGATATCGTTCGGCAGGGGTTGAAAGAATGGTGTAGGATCCCGGATTAGGAGTTTCTGGTGTGAGAGTGCTTGAACTCGATGACGGTGATCCCTGGTCTGATGGTCCCTCTGGTGCAAAAAGGAGTTTAATGAGTATCTCCCGGAGACGAGGGAAATTCTGAGTTGTCGCGTGCTAAAGACAATGTTGAGATCAATGAGAAACTCTCCAAATAATGGACACATACATCTTTAAGACAGCCTATGAGAGCTTCTTCCCAACCTTCACGACCTTCTGAGCTTCTTAACGGTACCCTTTCCCAGTTATTGCCAACATCAGCCATAGCTCCCGTCAGTTCATCAATCGTGATCCCAAGCACTCTCGCATCCTCGCCACCGTCAAGGGTTGTCTGATCTCTTTCTCGTAGCAAGGACAGGATCGCGCTATGTCTATGAAATGGTACCGTTCGCAGATTGTAAATCAGCGTAGAGTGGACTTCTGCCAGCAAGTTACATGGCAAATCCGGAAGAGCATGTCTAATAGCATGCTCAAACTCATCCAGTGTAAAAGGCGAAAGATGTAAAGGTTGACTGTCGGGAATTTAGCAAGGAATGTTTGCAGGAGCACTGAGTGTAACTTACCCATAAACAACTAAAAAGTTCCAAGCCAGAAGGAATTGCTCGAAGGTGCCCGGCGTATCGTTAAAAGGTAAAGCGACACGACTGGCGACAGGACGCTTTACCTTCATTCCAGCCTTCTTCTCCTTATCGCCAATACGCACATCGAGGTCTTCTGTGGGGTAACGAACGGGTTTCTTTTTCTTCTTTTCTGCCGCGAGCCGCTCAACTTCCTCCTTCTCCAGCCTTTCTTGCTCCTCACGATCACGTTTCTCAGCGGCAGCAACGGCAGCTTTCGCTAGAATTGTGAAGCGCTTGATCAGTAAGTGCGTCGAAAATTGAACCAAAAACCAACTTTTCTCTTCTTGAGCGGCCATTTTCTTTTGCTTCTTGTTCGGAGGTGCCTCCTTATCCTCCCATGCTTTCTTCCGCTTGTCACTTTCGCCTTTTTTCATGCTCTCTACTCCTTTCCTCGTCTCTTCAGGCATTTCAGATTGCACTCCGTAGCGCTTGGCTATCTCAGGTTTCACCGTCCATGGTGAAGCTACCGCCGCATCACGATCCACACAGTCGCGTATGAACCGTCGTAGGATAGACTTGGAAAACGCAAGACGATCGCGACTGGCAGAACAGCATACCTAAGCGTCGTGTTGCACAGCTGAAGTACGAGGCGAGAACACACCTCATCCGTATACACTGAACCTCCATCAAGCTCCCTACTACAGTGGTATCGTCTTTGGTTTCAGGTTGCTTTGTCGTGCCCCCTTTTGCTTTATCGTTTCTGTCCTTTTCTGGCTCCAAAATCTGCACCCAGTAGTAATACATGTGTGGATCGTCGCGGGCCACTACATCCTTGATAGGTATTTTCAAGTCGCCGTCGATCGCATGAACAACCTCATCCTTTTCTTGCTCTTGAAGATATTGGTCCCTTGCTTTCGAGTCGTGGTGGTACTTGGGGGGATATACTCTGTCGACGATAGCGTGATACCTAGCCATGCTGATTAAAGATTGATCAATGTTCAGACTCTGAGGCTTATGGAATCTTACTTGGTTCCACTGAGATCGACAACTACCTCTGAAGAGCGGAATAGGTTCAATACAAGGATCCACACGGCTTGAAGAATATCATGAAATGCTCACTTTCACCCTTGAAGTATCTGTCTTTGTAGCGTTCGTATACCGCCTCCACAAGATGGTCCAGCCTACTCATTACCTCTGTTTGAAGAGAAAAATCGCGACAATCGGTCAGTTCGCGAGCCTAGCACAGTAAGACTGAACACAAACGCCATTGTACAGCTTTGAGGATAACCGGCTTTAGGGGTTCGGGGAAACGAGCGTGTAGGGTACGAGCTTCCTGGCGTTCACTTTCCAAAGCTTGGAAGTAATCAAGGCCACTTTTCCCGGTGACTTCACATTGAAACTGTTTCAATCGGTAGAAAGACATGCGTGCTGCGTAGGCCCTGAACATAGATAATAATTCGTTAGCCAGCCATGGAAGAGTCTCAGGGAAGTATTTGATGGAAGAAGACATACTCATAACCCTCGAATATCTCGCCAGTTTGCTCGAGGAAAAAGACCTTCTTGTTAGGATTTGTCTTGGCGGCCTGTAGCAACGAGGGTGATGGTTCAATAAGGACCACTCTTTTGCGGCGACAACTGGGCATGATTGTGTCGGGGAATGGGCTCCAGGGAGGAGGGGGAGGGGAGGAGGGAGGAAGAGTGGGATTGGGATGGGAGGACTGGGTGAGAGGCGGAGGAGAAGAGCCAACAAAGGGACGACAGCGAAAATGACGGTAGCGTGCACGGCGGGTGCCAGTGATACAGAACTCTGGAATCCCCCGAGGCGGGCCAGGTGCCGCTCACCCTACAGTTACTCACCCCGAGATTACCACACTCATCCTCCTTTTTCTCGACCTGAGATCTCCATTTCTTTCCCCTTCAGCTACCTCCGGGTTCCATAGCTATCTTCTTCAGCTTCCCTGTCAGACCGCTCGCCGACATTCTGGTGTTCTTTGTGTGCGATAAAAAGTGCGCGCGGCTGTTTTCATAAGCAGAAAAAATCATTTCGTCACTCATCCATCTTCACTTCCAGACTGTGAAAGTTCTCATATGAAGACAAAGGTCCTCGTGTTACATTTTGAGCAGGATGATGTGATTCTCAACCTCTAAGCCCGCTCTTGGTTCTCATTGTCAAAATTCATCTTCCTGTTCACTCTTCGTGCGAGTTTACACGTGACTTCCGGAAAATGCTCCTTCCAATGTTCCTTAGACCTTCTGGCGATGGTCACTTCGTCTCGCCAATTTTCAACATTCCATTTACGCCCAGCATCGCTTCCGGCCATCTTCCATACATATTGGTCCACATGCCCAAATCCCTCTAGCTGCAGTCTACTAGGACAAGGCAAATGTCTTTGTAGATGAGGACTTGCTGGCTTAGTGGGCAATATGATGTAATAACCAGTACTAGCAAAAGTCACAGTTTTGTCAATGGCGAAATAGCCTGTTCCTTGAGCTATAGCCACCTTTATTGTACAGTCTGCTAAAGCTCCTATGATGCTCTGACAACTAAATTCAACATGATGGAAAAGGTATCCAACACAGTGACCACAGCATTGATAACATTCCTCCTACTCTCAAATTAGCTGAACATTTCAACCTGGTAAGTTTTTGGATGCCCAAGAATTTTGACTTGATGTGTCAATTCAGCATTGGAAATAGGTGTGTTGTCAAAGTCTGGCATCATCAAGGTGTCTGGTCATAGGCATTGCTTGGCTCTAAGTCTGGTGCATAGAAATATGATCCAAGCCTGACTTATGGCAGTTTAAGCAGAGGTTGGATTTGTCTTCATGCCAGCTACTCTGCTATTGTTATTACTTCATAAAATAGGCTCAACCTGTAAAGGCTGCTACTAAGGAAGTGAGAGATAAGAAAATTCTGCTCTAGGTCAGGTCCTTCTATGAGCTCCAGTTGCAAATGACATGTTTCTGAGATAAACAAAAAAAGTGAGTAACAAACCTACACCTGGAGATCTGCATCTTGTTCATTGTTTGCTAAGAATTTTGGTAATGTTTCCACTCCTCTTAAATGAAGGCATCAATGGAATTCATCTGCATGGTCTGATGCACACAACTGTTATTGCTAAACCTAAAGGTTCAGCTGTATATGACAAGACCTACATGAGCCAGATTGTCAACACTAGTAAATACCTATATATGTATAGCTTCATGTGCCTTGTGGGTAGTCACATGGAATTGGGCCTCTTTCTGAGAGGTGGGAGCTGAACCTTCAGGACTTATATGTTTGTAACACATTAAGTGTTTACTACAAATGAATGATTAAGGATACATAGAAAGAGTAGAGCCATAGGTGAACCAGGACATTATGAATTGGTTCAGAGACAGTATAAGCATGAAAGCACAATGAACTTCCAGAGCAAAATGCTATAGTCTATAGTTGAACATATAGTAAGAATAAATGTTGAGGCTTGAAACTCACATATGCAGCACCATCACCATTGAGGCCCTCCATGAGATGGAACTTACAATCAACTAATAGTATTGAGTCCTCCTGAATTAAACACAAGTTGACTTGCAGGCCATTCTGGTAGATCTGCAAGCTTTTTATAAGATCCTGTGAGATAATTATGTAGGAAAAGCATACTTTTAATCTGTCCATAAGGCATGTGACAATAATGCCTGATCCAACATTCCTATAGATGAAGGTAGGCTCTTGAAAGGATGGGCATTTAGCAGTGAAGGCTAAGGGGTTGGCAGATAGTTACCTTCATCATGGAACAGAAGCTATTGACAATGTTTGTAGCTGAAGATAGTTGATTATGAAATAATTGGTTGTTGATGTATACAGAAGCAGTTGCAAGATTGTAGGCAGATTATAAGCCTCCTTCTCTCAAATAGAGAACATGTTGGATGACAGCATCTGATATTTGAATATGAAGTGAAAACTTGCTAGACAGCAAAGTAGATATACTTACAAATGCAGAGTTTATGCTGGTACTTTCATTGAAAGCCTGATAAACCTTTGCAATAATAGTGGGACATTTAAATCTATAATGTTTAGAAGAGGGTAAATATTAATTGAAATAAATGAATTGATTCTGTTCCAAATACAACATCTCAATTTGAGAGTACAAGAGACAAGTTCACAAATCAAATGATACTATACAGTACCAGTGACAGCATAGCAACCTTGACAGTCAAGGGAAGCAGAGCACTCAGTGAAGTAGTCACCAATGCAAGGAGGGAAGCAATGAAATAGTTTATTACCTTAGAGAATGGACAATAAGGATTAACAGTAAAAAATATGGGAAGCCCATAAATGAATAACTTATAGACATGAAGGATGAAGGTGGCAAACAAAAAGCAACAAACAAGAGTTTTGCACAGGAACAAGCATATGAATCCAGCCAAAAAATAGGCTTTTACATGTATTGACAAATTACCTTGATTCAAACCCACATGAGCCAGATTGTCAACACTAGTAAATATCTATATATATGTATAGCTTCACATGCCTTAGTGGGTAAATTTGTCTATTTTCACTTTCTTGTCTTTACCTCTCATGTCTGTGTTTGTTTCTGAAATTGTTGTCCCATTTTCTGTTAATACATCTCTGCCTTCATCTCTTGTTACATTTTGGTTTTTGACAAAATTACTTCAACTTGTTTCAGCTTCCAATGGTTCAATAACCTTGACAGTAAAGATCTCTGCTAAAGAACTCATTTTTATAGTATTTTCCACTTTTGTCAAACCACTACCATGCTGGCCTCAGTAGATAGTAACATATAAGTATTAATGCTTGCTTATTTTCCTGTTTTTCCTATTACATGACCAACAACTTAATATGATCTACCATATTAAGATTTTTAGCAGTAGTATAGGCCTGTAAGAAGCCTATTGGAGGCAGAGCACACCATGTTTATGTCATAGTAGGCTGTATACAAAGCTATTCAATATATGAACCCCTCAGAGTGTCATGTTCTTTGAGAGATCTGAGCAATATTACCTATTATCCTACTACATCCCTCTGAAGCTGGAAAATTCTTTATTCCAGAAAAATCTTATGTCTCTGTCTTGTATTTTTTTATAGTATAGATGTAGTATAGATTTCATGCAAGTATCATCACACAAAATGTCAAAATAGTATATCTGGTTATAGGGGGAATTGACACCAAAAACTCACCCATGCCTAGTAATAGTTAGATACAACTCTAGTCAAACATTGTAATAATCAGTTTTGGGAGTTATAACCTCAGTGAGATTAGTACTAACTGGTTTTGGAGGGGATATGAATAGTTTAATAGTGGTTATAACCACCACCTTACTGGCCATAACCACCCATTACTGGTTACTGTCATGTGAGTTCAGACCCCTGCAATTATTTATTTAAATTTTACTCACCATTCAAACTCTGACTTTTCTTTCTTTCCTTCATACCACTACTATCTTGTCATCATCAACCTATTGTCATTATCATCCCTTGCCCCTCTCATCATCATCTCCCCTTCTTACTGTTGTTCTTTTCCTTCTGTTATCATCATCCTTGTAGTTATTTTTCACCCTTATTGTTTCTCTCTTATCATGGTTGTTTCCCTCTTATCATTACAGTCATTGTTACCCTCTCATTATCACCATCATTTCCCTCATGTCATCACTGTTGTTTCCTATCACTATTGTTTCCCTCTCATTGTTGTCACTGTTTCCCTCTCATTATCACTGTCCCTGTTACTCTCTCATTATTACTGTTGTTTTCCTCTTGTTGTTGCCATCATTATTACTCTCTCTCATTATTGTTCCTCTCTTGTTGTCATGGTCATTCCCCTCTCATCACTATTGTTTATTGTCACTTTCTGCTGTTCTCCCAACTTATACCCTCTCTTCAACATCTAACCTGCACTATTATATTGGCTTGCCCCAGTATGTTAACTGTAATATGATACATTCTTATGCTGACTCTAGAATTGAAGAGAGAAATTATCATAGTGTGTTTTTGTTATCCTTCTCACTCTAGTGTATGCTAACTATCTGCTACTCTAGAATTGATCAACTCTGAATTAACAATTCCTGATGTACTGGTAAGTCTTTTGAGATTCCTCCAAGCATATATAAACTAGCTTGACTTGAAACAGCACTTGCAATGTATATAGAGACATATGTTTGAGCTTATGATTGTCAGTGTATCTTTAGTTGGTCTCCAAGGCTAGTGTTTGAGGTAATGTAGTCTCAACTTGAGCTGTATACTAGTTACATTATGTCTACTTATTAATCCATGAATGTATGTATGTAGATTAAAATATACATAGTTTTGCTTATATTGTTTGGGTGTGCTATCTGAGGTCAAGGCAATGACTGGTATTATTGATGTCACTCTATAAAAACCCTCATAACCTCTCATAACCACACATAACCACTCTTACCTAGCATTACCAGTAATAGGTGGTTATACCCCCCACTGACTGGTCAATTATACAGGTAACTTGTTACACCCTACCTTTACTTGTTATGCTTTTTCTTTAACTTGACATGAGCTCACATTACTGGTCACTCCAAATCTTGGAGGTTGCATCAAATCAGCAAAAGGTTATAGCTAATAATGAAAGCCAAAACCACCCCCCCACCTTGGCTCTAACCTCTATAACTGTGCTTTGCTAGGTTTATGAGGAAGTTCATGAGTCTTGGGCATTATTCCAGAGTTAGGACAATTTGTCATTTTGTGCAATAATCTACTTTAGGTTCAGCTTCTGCCTCAACAAGGCCCAATCCCATGTGATTTATTGAGCACTTGCAAGTCCCATATAGCATCTCTTATATAGTACAAGCATAATGAATCAAGTGACTTACAAAGATCTTATGTAATTACCCAGCTCAACTAGGTCTTACTTTTCCTTATTCATATGACTAATATTTTTTGCAAGTAATGCCAAATACTATGAGCCAGGTTTTGTGCTAGTGCAGTAGGCAATGCTCTGGTATTAACCTTTATCTTATTATGCTCTTTATTCTCTGGTCTGGTGTACACGAGTTTTTCTACTGACTTATGCACTGTGTTCAGGTAGTTGGATGCTTCTAGAATATGACAGGTAAAGACTTCAGTGTTTCAATGCATTTGTATTAACAATTACTGAACTACATTTTCCAGTATTAGCAGAATAGTTAACACAATTTGAAATACATGTAACATATCAACTCATAGCTGAATTATGCTTCATGTTCTCATGTAAGTTGAAGTATCTCAGGTTTGATAAGTAGAATGGTTTGCTCTGAAGACATGGATTTTGTATTTGGACATCACTAGACAGAAGCAGACTGGCACAGTCTCTAGTGATCAGTACTCAATCCTAATTGTCATTTGTTTACATATGGAGACCTTTGGTAAAGGCTACTAGTGGATTGCCTTTTTCTCCCTTACTGGCACTTTGAGTACCTCTCAACTCCAGACATAACTTCTACAAGTGAAAATTATACTGGAAGCTCAAAGTTAACTTGAGCATTAATCTAAGACATGGGATGACCAAATTAAGCGAACCGCCGGTCCTAGCGGACCGTGGTTCGTCCTCGGACCGAATACAAAATAGTTTCTCCCCGTCAAAAACCCGCTATAAAAGTTCGAGAATGAACGTCGGCGTATCATCGCTTCTACCCTCACCGCTGCGCTGTCAAACCCGTCGTCTTCACCATGTCCAATCTCAAGAAACTCAACGTCCTTATGTGTAAGTCGAAGCATCGTTAAAGGAGAATTTGACCACTAACCACTAATCTTTTCAGGTGGTACTGTAGGGATCCGGGCATTCTGCTCATTCTTCATATAAGGCTCATTGATCTATAGGGGGAGTACACCACAGGGTGGACTGGCTCTGGTGCCTCTAAATCCGACAAGAAGGTACGTCGTCCGCAGCTCTGACCGAGAGATATTCACTCGCCGTTAAATCTGCAGATCGGTGTAAGATCAAAAGTAATCTGCATTTCGTATATGTGTTCATCCTCGTCTGCCTAGGTTGTCGGACTTACACTTTTTGACCTTCGACGGCTTGGAAAGGTGCGTTGTTTTTTGTTGAGCTTGACCCAGCACTTACACCTTCTGTAATCCAGGTCGACCAACTCGGAATGGTTGGTGTAAACGGCAAAAAATTTCCGGATATTCGTACCCATCTCAAAGAGAACATCGGAAATGTCTACAAAGACATGAACATATCGTGCGTAGACGCACGCGTTCCTTGCGAGAACTACTATCTGACATGACATTAGTTTCGAAGAGTTCCCTAAGGATGGCAAGGTTGATCCCGAGGCTTGTGAGTTCTCGATACAACAAAGCGATGCATCACCTAAATGATTCGCGCAGACAAGGAAGCGATCGACAAGCTGAAACCTGGAGACGCCGTCATCATCTTCACGCCCGACCGTATGTCTTTGCCGTTAGAATCGTCCTTGTACGCTGAACCATGCACCAGCCACACATTACGACATCTCGATGTACGCCATTGAGAGAGGTCTTCATGTTTTAGTCACAAAACCGGCTGTCAAGCTACTTTCGCACCACAATGAACTCGTAGCCGCGGCAAAGAAGAAGAACGTTGTCTGTTTCGTAGAACACCACAAGCGGTAAGCTGCTCAGTCAAAGTCTGTTCTGCTCGAACTAATGCACCCTGCCAAAAAGATTTGATCCGGTGTACAGCGACGCCCGAGCCAAGGCTGCGACGCTCGGCGAGTTCAACTTCTTCCAGGCATGGATGAGCCAACCAAAGAGCCAACTTGAGACTTTCCGTGCGTGGGCAGGTAAAGATTCTGACATCAGGTAAGCGTGTTCGACGCGTCTGAGACTGACAGCTTGCTCACATTGTACCACTATCAGCTACTACCTCTCCTCCCACCATATCGATATCTGCTGCTGGATTTTACAAGGCAAAGCTGTCCCTACTCGTGTTGTAGCAAGCGCTGCAACCGGGATCGCGACAAGTGAGCCATATAACTGTGTTCCTGAAACAGAAGACACGATCACGCTCTTGGTTGATTGGGTTTCTACCTCGAGCAGCAAGCACAGGGGCACGGGAGTTTTCACCGCCAGCTGGACAGCTCCATTGAAAGCTGGAGTTCACAGTGCCCAGCACTGGTACTACATGGCTGAGAAGGTGCGACGTTTATCGGTTCTTTTAGTTGGCTTCCTTTTCTCACTTGAAGTTAAATCTGGGCCAGGGTGATATCACAGTGGACCAAGCCCATCGTGGATATGACGTTACGAACGACGAGACTGGCAAGATGTGGTATAATCCCTTCTAGTGAGTGCATCCTGTCATTGTGACTCGTCTCTGAGGGTCGAATTTGACGTCGCTTTGCCAGTATGAAATACTCCCCGTCAGAAAGCGGACACTTCGATGGTCAACGCGGGTACGGCTACGTGTCTATCGAGAAATTTGTTGACGCAGCGCGGTGCGTCAATGCGGGACAGGCCAAGGCTAGCGATTTTGATGCACATAGTCTTCCCACAATTGCAAATACCGTGCTCACGACTGCCATTCTCCACGCTGGTAGAATCAGTCTCGATGAGAAGCGACCGGTTGGAATCAAGCAAGAGGGCGATCAGTGGGTTTTGGAGTAAGGAATTCAACCGTCGGAAGAGAAGAAGTTAATAAAATGTATTTGTATGCCACAACGGGTGCGTAGATCCTAGGGGCTCTTATGTACTGTAAAAGGTTTTTGGTCATGCGCTTCACTGCCGTGAGCTGAGATTCTTCGGAACATACGAGTTACAGACACTTTGATTTCTTGATGTCGCTCGTGTGCTTGTGGGCCTTGTTACAGTAGTATATATTTATTGATATCCTATCCTCGCTTCCATTCCGATCCCATTCCCAGCATCGTCGGTCCGTTGCCTTCAATTAATGACAAGTAGACGGCCGCAAGGTACGCAGCGCCAGGTGGAACACAAGGTATCAAACTCTGCACTCTACACCACCATAACAGGGGACAAGAGCGAGATATCACACCTGTAGTAGGGTTAGACTAAGGTGTTCTAAAGTCAAGAAAGTTAGGCGCAGATCAATCAGTAACACAGGGAGACATAGCTGTGCTTGCAAGCGACATGGAACGTGAATTTCAGTCGGATGCAATCCGCAACCCTTCGGAAAGGGTAGCGTCTTCCAGAACTTTTTTCTGATTGTCTGAGAAATGATACCACGGTCCAACCGCGCTCATAAAGGCTTCCCGCTTTCTCGTTAATGATGGTAAATGCAGGCGGTAGCATTCTTGTTCTTCTTGTTCGCCACGGCTTCAAGTTCGGCAGTAACTATTCCAGACCAAAGACTTGTGATACTTGTTCGACGATAACACAGTAGTACGCTTTTGTACCTGGCTGAAGATATGATCAAGATCTACAAAGCATGCTGACAGGGTGGGATATATTGTGTGGGTCAGATCAAGACAAGACAGCCCATGTCACCTGCACGGAGACAAAATTAAAAATTACAGAGCTAAGGAAACTGCTGATGACTCACAAGGTGCATGTGTATCGAACATCCTATCAACCTGCGGCATTAGATTCATTTTCCGCAATAATGATAAGTATCCAGACCGCGCAACCAAAGTTCCTGTGACCACCAAAAGCTGCATAGCCATAGTCGGCCCTAATTGCGGCCTAATTGCGTTCGAAATCGGTAGAAGCACGCCACTATGAGAAGTACAACTGCCGCCGGATGCATTGTTGCAAGTGGCGCCAATTGTTTTCACAAAGCAACGGAGGCATGAGCACGAGGGATCCACGGCGAGTCAAGTTAATCGCGAGGACGACCAGGGCCGCAGTGCCAGAGTGCCAAAGAGATTAAAGACGACTCTTGAGACAGGGAGAAGATTACAGGACTGCGGTTCAATTGATGATAAACGACCTTTGTTGTTTGAGACAGGACGAGGTAAGGTGGGCGGTGAGTGTGGAGGTCATGTTGTGGGGGTTGTGTGTGATGTAAATAACAATAAAGCGTAAAAATATGTACGAGAAGAGAGAAATATTGTATCGTGCAATAAAAGAAGGAAATGCTGTAACAATGCCAACGGATGATGTGCGTGCGATGATGGATGCCTTGAGCTATGATGACCAAAAGAGAAACAGGACAGTCCTGGCTTGTAATTTGTACCAGTGATTTGACGGTGACAAGGGAAGAAAAGTATAACATAAGTTGAAAGAATAATGTAAACGTTTTGAGTGAGAACGAAAACGATGCCCACTAAGGTTGACCAGGGATGAGGATAAATGTGGCCCGCCCGCCCAGTCGAACGTCGACGGAGTGAATGAGAGGTCGAGAGGTAGCGGGAATGAGATTGTATGGGAGAAGACTATGATGAATGAATGCATAGAGTAACAAGAAGTGAATGTTAAGTGAATGTAGTGTGGGTCGATGGTGTGCAGGTGGTATTCGACAAGGTGGGTGGTCCTTCAACGTAAAAGGGACTGCATCATAGCTGCAGGCAGAAAACTGTCCTTTGGACTGATGCTAGCAGTTGGGGTCCGTACACGGCCTGGAGACACTGTAGGTAGCATTCCAACACAGGGACCGTTCGTCGTTGGGGAAGGTTGATGTGGGATGATGTCGATGATGTGAGAGGGAAGTGAAACAATTGGAAGGGAAAGGATAATGCATGGATGAGAGAGAGAACTTGCTGAAACAAATAAAACCGTGCGAGTGGTGGATGTCGATGTGCCGACAGTGGTATTACATTTTGTTGTACTGATGGAAAGACAGCGATGATGCGGAATGCGAGAATACAAGATGCGTTTTGAATGCAATTGCTATGAGAAAACCCGGGGAGAAACATTTAGACTGTGAAGAGCAGGTCGACCAAAGGCCACAAAGTCGTGAGGGAGGTATTGATCTGGAGGACTGTCGCAGTCCATGCGAAGCTTATTCAACGCAGGCTCGAATGTCGAAGGCACGTTTTCCTTGTCGTCCGACGACGAATATATGTTCTGGAAGGGATCGGAAGACGGGGGTAATGAGGGCGTGATGGGTGTGAGCGGAAAGTCATCTGACATATCCGAAACTGAAGTCGTTGTGCTCATTGGCGTGCTGACTGTTGACGACAAAGAGTCTGAGCGAGAACGAGTGGGAGTGAGAGGGAATGGAGGGAGAGCGGTGCGAACAAAGCGACCACCTTGTAGGTAATACTGCACAACAAAAGTAGCGGCTTTGGAGTAGAAGGCATAGGAATACTTCTTGACCAATGTTTCGGAGAGGTCGTTAACGCGTTTAGCAAGGCGACTGTCGAGCAAATCAACGATCTCCAAACACTCATCGGTCTCCTCCCAAACACGCCGAGGCTTACCGCATAGGTATCGGGCCAAGGTGAGCGCTGCAAGGGCGATGCACGATGGTGGGTATTTGATAAACTCGCGGTAGAAGAGGGTAATTTCCATTAAAAACCGGGCGACGTGTTGCACTTTTAGCTCCTCAAGGCAAGGGCCACAGCACATGAGCCGAAGCCATGCCTCGGCTGTGGGGTGTCCCAACGTCCACTGTATCGTGGAAAGGATGTGTCCCTCCATTTGAATGAACGCAGACTCTTCGTACGTATCATGACACATTTGCACGAGATCCTGCACCGTAGGCACGCGCTCCTTGGCATCCTCAAACTTGGCTGCAATCCAAAGGGCGGCGCAACCGACAAGCTGGTAGTGCTTGATGTAGACGATTCGCCTCGAGACGTATCGGTCTATGATATTGAGAGTGAGATAGAGGGTCTCTGGTCGCAGACGGAACGTGAAGTGAATTTCAACAAGGAAGTCGACCAGGCACGGACGCATGTGCCACTTGATCTCTGGTTGCTGATCCATCGAGGCAGTGGAAGACATAGTAAAAAGCTAGCAGTTTGAAGAAGATAGCTGAGCGAGATGACGGTTTGTAATCTAGACTGATACAGACCTCCATTTCATGCATATAGCAACGTATTTCTTCGCGATATTCTTCCTCGAGCAGAACACCATCTTTACGAAGAGCGGCAACCTGTGCTTCGCGTTGCTGACGCTGTTGCAGAAGAGCAGCCTTTGCTGATCGGGGTGATTTGCGAGTGGGGAGGTGAGGAAGAAGAGGTGTCTTGCTGGCTTTGGAGACGCCATGAGGTGATGGGCGTTTTCGCGGGTAGATGAGGGAGTTCCGAGAATGTCGGGTGGACGAGATGTCTTTCATGTCAGAAGGTATCAATTCGGACTGAAGTACGATCGACTGAAGGCTAGGCGGCAAAGAAGACGAACCAGAAGGGACAGAATCAGCATCGGAGTTCTGGAAATTGGACAAAGAAGAGAAAGGAGCGGCCATAGCACACGGTGGATGAGAAGAAAGGACGTGAATGATCGACAAGTATGTGTGGGTGATATAGGACGCGCGCGCGGCAAAAAAAAAAAATCAACCGAGTTCATTCGTCATAACCATTACATGCACGATTAAAAAAAAAAAAAAAAAAAAAAAAAAAAGGAAGCGTTGGAAATAGAAAAAACTTACCAATGCCAAAATGTAAATCATACGACGACGACAAAGCGTCCCCAAGATTCGTTGATTTGAGCTTAATGAATGCAATGCTCGCGAGGACACGACCCAGAGGATAGCTAGAGGGAATCGTGGTGAGCGTGGGGGTCGTTAACGAAGAGAGATAAAAAGGGGGAAATGGGGGGAGGGGGGGAGACTGGGTCGTGGACGTCGTGGATGACGATGGGGAGAAGGAGGACAAGGGAATGAGGACTTTTGGTATTATAAAAGGGCGCAGAGTAAAGCAGCCGGCAAGCAGCCGGTCGGACCGTGAAGTTATCATGTCCATATCTGGAAATAATGCACTAGTAACCATCACCAGATCGCCGGAGAGCACCGAACTAGATGGCCCGGCATCACAATGCTACCTCCGCCCGTCCTCTTTCCCACACCCCACGTTTTTCGTCCAACAATCGAGAGTGATGTCGTGACTTACCTGACGAACAAGGGAACAAGGTAGAATTGCAAACTGCAAGCTGGTACAACTTTTGTTCCAGTGTGCAAGTGTGGAAATTCGGGTAAATGGAAATGGCGGTGAACAGAAAAGGAGCAGGAGCCGAAGTTTGCGACGAGGCTGTGATTAAGGATTATTGGTACGATCGGCAAAGATTGGTGTGAAATGAGTGACTGTGGTGAGATATTATCCTCGGATGAGGTGAAGGAAGGTAAGGGTGCCTTGGAGGGGGCGATTCTAAAGGGAGGGAGGGGGGGAAGAGAGCCGACGAGTTTTGAACAGGGTCACAGATCAGTCCAAGAGTCTGGGCCTGAATGCGTCTCGACGGTAGTGTACCCACACACACACTAAAGCGAGACGCTGGGAGGGAAGGGGGGGGAGAGTTGAAAAGGTTTGTATCGGTTCTACGACACGCAGTTTTAACGGGATGAGGGGCAGCAATGCGTTTGCAGCGTGTCCGCTTAATGGATTTTGCACCAGGGTTTAATGACAAGGTCGGTGATATATTTCCTGGACCCATTTTTGAATCAAGTCGTACACGTTCCTTGCCTGCAGGCAGAGGATGACAAGTTTTTCACAGGACTTGACGCCGCATTCTTGGCTTCTTTAGGTAAGCACACCTTCTATAGTATGTAAAACTTGCACCAATCTGCAGTATTCATTCCTCTTCCTCTCATATCATGAGCCCCCCCTGCCGCTCAACCTCGTGGCCCTTCCATGATCCTCCATTCTTAAAGGCCCTGCCGTTTTCACACTGTCACCTTCAGCGCACCCGATGCTCAAATATAAGCGTAACAAGGCGGCAAGGACTTTTTAGCGAACTGCGATGTTCGAGATCAGCTGGCTGCATACGTGAGATGGGTTTTTTTTTCTTAAAAGACCTTATATCACATACACCCCTTCCCATCAGTCACTATCACCATCATCACCATCCATCTGCTCAAGACTTCTCAATTACCCAGGTCTATCTGTAATACTCTCCAATCATTAAAAGAAGTATATTACAAGTAAAAATCAACTGCCGCTCTCGCTGTCAATTATTTCTAGGGTCGTCCTTGACCAGCCACAGGACGCCCGAATAGATGCGATGCCAATTCTGCACGTCACCCCATGCGCAATCTGCCTCAATTTATGCGCTCACACAAACTTCTCGATCGTGTTCATCCGCCAAACTACAGCTATAAACACGATAACTGTACGTTTCATTTACGCCCTTGGAACAACCATGATTCGCCTTCCGAGTGAGTAGGCTTGGAATTCCCTTCGTGATGTAAACTCCACGCCTCCATGTGGAAATAAGGTCGTCTCTTCGGTGCCATCAGTCGTTGAAGAGGCTCTCAGCCACTACAGCCGCAGAAAGGCCTCCCACCCGCGATCTTTCGCTCCCAATCCTATTTCTCGGCTCTGCAGGATTCCTTTGGCAAGTTTCAAACCTTTTGGACGCTCTGACCGCCGACTAGGTCACTTGTCTTTTCGACGATGTCAAACCAATCCTCAAGACCCCGCACTCAAGTATGACCCTTTAGCAGACGGGCTCGGAGGTTACCAAGTGACAAGTTCGCACGTCACCATGCGTGTGTCCGAAGAACTTCGTTCCCTTATTGGCAGCTTGAAAGAAAAGAGAGTTTCAGGTACCTCCCATTCCACTTCCGCTGGCAGATACAACCAGAACATGTATTCTCGTGCAAAGATTTTTACGTGAATCAGTAGACTGGATGGCACATAAACGTATGGCATAGCGGATTGACGCAAGTTTAGTATCATGAAAGCTTACGACGCCTCTGAATCTTCCTATCGCTTCGCTCATTACATCTCTCGACACTGCAGCCTGCCTCTAGGCGTTAGCATTGTCTATCGGGGAACAACATAATCTGCAACCCAGGTTAGACTAATAAACCGAGTTGTCCGTGTCCCTTTCAACAAACCACTAATCCGGAAACAGAATTCTACCGGATGATGGTGCACACTGGGGCCCACAGGCAAAACGTCGGGGAGGGAGTCTGAATGATGCATAGGCGTCTTGAACGGCAAGTAGGGCGGTGCAGTACGTTGACCCTGTATCTGGGTTTTGAGATCGAAAGTGACGAAAGAACGAACATATCCGAGTCCCTTATGTACGGTTCCATAACCATCGCGTAGAAAAACTGATGAGCAACGGCCACGCCCCCACTGACCGCAAAAAACGGATCCCGAATTGCAAGGTGTTCACTGTTCAACATATGGGATAGGTCTTCTCCGGAACAATCGGCCATCTCAGGATGTCTTCATTCCGTATGTCAGGTAGTGAGGCTCTCAAAGACCTCCAGCACGATCAAGGAGTTGGAATGAATCCCCAGTGATATATGTATAATGTCAAAAGCCAGACCATATGAGGTTGGTGGTGTTCATGGTCCAGAAAGCTGACGCGCTATTCAACAAGTATCTGTTCAAAGGATTCCGGTGGAGGGTACGGCAAGCCATGATGATGATTATATATAATATTACGCCGATGACCGAGCCCGAGTTCAGCTACAGCTCCTTGTAGTTCTACTTTTACGAGGATCTAAGGCCAAGGGGGGTCACTCGACGTACCAATTTCCCATTCAGAATGATATGACGACCGCCCAAGTCGGTTAGCACTGCGTCACAGCTTCGTAGGCGGCAGAGCGTTATGCTTGCCCTTCACAGATGCGACGAGCCCGATTTGATGATCGAGCGAACTCGCGCCGAGTCCCCTTGCGGAAAACGTAGCAAAACTAGAGTCTCAAAGGCTAATGGAAGCGAGAGGCCCACAATCTAGAAATAGACTTTCGCCCCCAGGCTGTTGTTGGTTGAGCCGGCAAAGGGCCTTTGCACGAGCCATTGCCTACAGTGTATACGAAAGACGTGAAAGAACATTCGTTCTTGAGGTTCTGGACTCCGAATCACCGACTACGTCATCACTAGTAGATAATTGGGCACGACTAGTCGGCAGCGTCGCTGTCCTTATGTTACAGCACATGTAGCACGGTGCGGCGCTCAAAATTCGCCGTCACGACAGTGGCGTATAAACACCGAGGAGACTATGGTGAGGAACAGAAATGCATCAGATTTCGTAGGTAGAGTGGATCTGGAATAACACCAGCGAAAGATAATATGTAGGCAGAATGGCAAATGATACAGTAAGCACAAGTCCGTGGACGAATGGTATAAGACAAGGATTTACACCAAACGGAAAATCAAGGAAGAAGCATTTTACGGATGACTCTCATTCTCTATGATGAACCCCTCCCATCAACAGTGCCATTAAATCCTGAGCAGCCGAGTTACCGGTCATGGGAGGCCCTTGTTGTGGCAAATGCGGCGGCAACATGTGAGGCATCATATGTTGGGGCATCTGAGGTGGAGGTCGCTGTTGCTGCGGTTGTTGACGCATCTGAGCGAGGAGTGGATTCTGCAACTGTGCAGATGATAGATGATTGAATCCACCTCCAACCCCACCTCCAGCACCTCCAGCATTTCCAGCACCAAGACCGCTCATTGCAAGAAGCTGTGCTTGGTTAGGATTGCGAAGGTCCAAACTACCTGGGTGACCGAGCCCTCCTAATTGGTGGTGGACATTCTGGAGGCCCCCTGGAGGTGGACCACGTAATTGCAGCTGTGCGCCACCGAATCCGACGTTATTTTGGTTTTGAGGATGGAAGTTGTTGAATCCAAGATGTTGCTGTGGATTTAGATGCTGCAGTCCGCCGTGTAGACCCTGCGAGCCTAAACCTTGGATGCCCAACAACTGTGAGGGATCGTGGGGTGGTCTACCTCCCAGGTTGGCTAGTCCCGGAGGTAGTCTTTGCTGATTGTTATGCACGGAAATATGTTGTGAGGGTATTGTTGGAGAGGGGCCGCCACGGAATTGCTGCTGCTGTACAGGTATACCGACATTCCGCCCTGTCTGTTGCCCGAAGCCTGTCGGGAGCTGTCCAGGATACAATCGATCCATTGTGCGCTGTTGTTGTAGTGGCATCCGTTGGTTGAGGAGTACGGTTTCATCGAGTGGATCATTGAACATAGCACCGTTTTCGCGGTTACGAGGAGGCGGCACTGATCTCAAACCAGGCACTAAGCCATCTGGGGTGAAGTTGCGACTCTCAATGAACTGTTCTAATCGAGGATCGGTGCGTAGGTGGGGGTTCTGTGATTGGAATTGCTGATGCTGCAACACGTGGGGATTGTTTTGAGACTGTTGACTGAAAGCCATGTTTCCGCCTCCTGAATGTGGGGGGATATTCGACCGCTGAGGCTGAAAGGAATTAGTTACAGAACGGGGCTTCAATTAAAGGAATATTCACCTGGAATTGATTACCCATATTTAATTTGGCAAATAATTCCTCAACCGTCCGTTCACCATTCGAGTTGGCAAGGGGTGCTTCCTGTCGGGGACCTGGAATTGGAGATGTAGAAGAGTATCCCACTGGGGTGGTGGCCTTCGGCGGAACTGCCGGTTGTGCGACGCCTTCTTTGGTTTTAGCATCGAAAAACTTGGCGAATCTACTGCCCTTACCAGCTGGGTGACCAGCTGCTGGACCTCCATAATCGAGGCTAGATGAGTCAAACATGCTCATGCCTCCTTCAGCGAGAGCATTCATGCGGTCGCTCGAAGAGCGACGAAGGGATTCGGCAAGTTCTCGCTGTTCGTCGAAAGGTGAGAAACCAGTGGCAGAGCGTAACGGAGGTTTCACAGAGCTGGGGTTCGACTCAGCTTGTGGTCCAAGCAGAGCAGATAATGGAGACGGGGAAGGCTTTTGTATGGGCTGAGCATATGGTGCCACGACGACATCACTGGGAATGCTCTGAAGCGACTGTTTAGCGACAGCTTTGCCACCAAGGGCGAGAAGCCTGGAGCCTTGTGGAGGAGAGCTGTGACCCCCCGGAGAGGGCGAAGGGTTTCCGGATGACCTATCTACAGTAAGTGACCCAGGCTCCGTTTGCTTCAAAGGTACCGTTGGCCCTGATGATGGTTGAGTTGCTTGCGGAGTACTCCGAGCATTGTCATTAGGTGTGAGAAGAGAGAGCAGAGATCGCGAAGGATCCGTCGTAATGGATTGGTTGGTCTTCGTTGGAGCTGTTGCTTCTAGTGGTTTGCCGACTTCGACGGAGTCGGGGACTGATGATTTGATTAGTGTCATCGCCAGAGATGAGAGAAGGCTGAAACCATACCTAAAGAATCGGGTAATTTTGTGGCAGACGCCGAAGCAGGCCCTGCATCTGGTGGAGAATCGGCCCTCTGTTTCTGCGCCTTCTGCATCATCTTCTTAAATTGCTGGATTTCATCCATAGGCTCTTCAGAGGATTCAGGAACTGCCAGACCCGATGGAGCCTCTGTCGGCTTCGGGGCTTTAGCTTTCTGTTCCTTCTCTTTCATATTCTTCTTCCACGCCTGTATACCATCCAGTTCCCCATCAGTACTCTTGCCCCCCAGAATACCGCCACCTGATGAAGGCGGAATATACGTATCCATCCAGGCTGGCTCTTTTTCTTTCTCCCGCTCCCTGGCTTCCTCCGCACCGGTAGACCTTTTCTCCCTTGGAGCTCCCTTCTTGGCTCGCACATCCCTGTCTTCAGGTATTGCCCAACGACGATCGCCACCGGATTCCCAAGGATTTTCATGTGGGGGCTTATCTCGGCCGCGCTCACGTTCACGCCTCGCGGCCATTCTCTCATCCCTCTTCCCGTCATCTCTCCACCGACGGGGGTCGTCGTCGTTGTCATCACGGTCGCGTTCTCTGCGATCATCACGGTCCCGACGAGAGGGCGAAGAATCTCTTCGACCACGAGATGAGTCGCGAACTCGAGACCGAGGCCTCTCCTTATCTTCACGCTCGCCTCGCCCATTCTCCGTTCCTGATTCGGGTGAGTTAGAAACCAGAGACATCACAAACGTTCAGAAATCTTACTATCTATCCGACGGGTGTCTCCACCTTTCAGAAATGTAGATTAGAAGGCAAATGATGAGAATTTACTGCTGGTACGTACCTCGCCTCCAGTCTTCACTAGCTTCTCCAACTTTTTTCTTACTTGCCTCCCTGTTTTCTGCACGACGGTTAGCAATAGTGCCTTGTTGTTGAGTGGTCCTACTGGAGCCGGCAGCGAAGTGTGGTGCTAGATCTCTGTCCTTATTTCGTACTCCAGAGATAGACAGCCGGTCTCTGTCGAATTTGTCGGATAACTAGGAACTTCATAAATATGACGGTCAAAGAAAAACCAAATGAAATACGTACACTGCGTAGTCTCTCTTGCCCTTCTCTGTCTCTATCGAGGTCACGATCACGGTCATTTGAACGCATTGACTGGTGTTTGAAGTTGCCCATTTGCGATGGTTGGGAGGCAGCAGATCGGAAAGATGGACGAGAAGGTAGTTCTGCTAAAAAACCAGAGGTCAGAGGCTTGAAAATTGAGCAAGTGGTGCGGAGACCCATACCACCATCATCTGCGTCGCGTCGGAATCTAGACAGGGTGCTGTTCTCAGCGGACAATCTACCGAAAATCAAAGCATAGCTTACCGCCTTTCACGGCCACTATTCGGCGTGGTAGGTTCAGAATCTTTTCTATTCAGATTTTGTTCATTTTCGGTTCTAAAATGATGGTTGACATGGAGGCTTCGACATGAGTTGCAAATAGACGCACCCAAACCAATCCTTCAACTCTGGCATTCCAGTGGGTACCGAAACCAGAGGGGACTTGTGCAAAGCAATTATTTGAGCTTTTGTGTATATTTGTAAAGGTCGGGAAGGGGGTGACGAGGTTCCATGGTCTTGTTCTGCCTGGTTGGGTGAATCTTGGAACTGTGCTGGCTGAGTGTCATCATTGGCCACATTTTCGGGCACTGCAGAGAGTTCTGTAGAGACATCTGCAGAATTGGAGACATCCATCGACGAGAGTAAGGGAAAAAATTGCAGAACAGTGAGCAAAGGACGAATTTGCAGGTCAGAGTCAGAGTTGACCTCCACTCAAGCGGGACTTGAATTCAGCAGTGTGCCACATGTAAGTATAGCCGACCCGAAAATTTCTTTTACACGATGCACAATCTCACTCTCAAACATTTCATTCTTCGCAAGCAAGTACTGGACCTCTACCGACATGCCATTCGTTCTTCGAGAGGTTCATCCAATTTCCGTCAGAGAAAAGCGTTTACATACTCAAACACCACAACTTAGTCATTCCAAACCGAATTGCTCGCCGTGAGACCATAGCTTGGATTCGCAGCGAACTCGAAAGGAATAAGTACATTACGGACGTGGTACGTCGTATATACAACTCGATATCCTTGCAAGCATTCATGGCTAGCCTAGCACGTCATTGAGGACAAGTTGAAGGTCGGGCGGCGAGAAATCAATGAGATATTGCCATCAGCACAAAATCGTTGAAGACTGAAGACTTCTGGATACGCTTCAACTACGAGTTCCAAGTGCCCCAGAAGTCGGCATGAGATCGTACACCTGATGTCGTCCGGGCTCTTTCCTTTCATCCACATGAGTATTCAAATAATACCCCCATACTGCCTCCATCAGAACACAAAGCCGGAGCTCATTAATAAGGATGAAGGAACAGAGGGGAGTTTGGAAGTGGGATAGCCGTAGTTGTATTAGGACTTCAACAGCTTTGATGTAGAGCGGAAAAGATCGTGATAACAGCTGACCAATGCATTGATAACGACCGCAGGCGATGCTTTTCATCCCAGCACTTCGCTCCTCAAGACCTCGATCATGGAGGTCTTCATGAGCGATATCACCTACAGTACCAACACCAACGACGTCATTAGACGACTGGCTTCTATCTTCCATGGGCCAGGCTACGCTGGTTTGTTCAGCAACTTACCGCTGAACTTCAATGTTCGTCTTTTTCCCGATACGAATCCCAGACGAGGACGACGTAATCATTCTGGCAAGGGTCTTTTAACGCTACATTCCGTCGAGTTGGGGCAAAAGTTTCTTCTCGAATATGGAGAACTGGATGGGCGTCCCTCACCAACCCAAACGGTACTTTTCGGCAGCCGTAGGGTCAAGTTCTTCCCGAGTAAGAATCGTGCTCGAACGGATATAGTACAAAAGATATCCAAGGAGCCATACGTCGATCCTGCTGCTATAGAGGAAAGGGAAAGGCTTGAACAATTCACCGCTTCTACTACCGTCGAGATCACCTCCCTTAGCTTTGGATGGGAATGTCGTGATTATGTTTACTCTTCAGAGTGGGAACTTCAGTGTGCTCCTACAGGGAAACTATCACTCAATCTCGATCGGCGGGAGCTTCGGATAAGATTTGAGCATCCATCCTATCCTTCGGGTCGACTGGCGATTGCAGTTCGGCTTTCTGACATCTTGCAGGCACACACGTACTTGTATCACACAAAGGATCCTGTCATTTTCCTCAGTCTCGACCATGCACCATCGTTCGAGACTGAACCAGCTACACCGGGGTCACTTCGGCAGCGCCTTCCCTTCCTTCCCGTCCCCGGCCACGAAAGGGTTGCACCCTTCACGTCGGAATCGTTGCGTCTGACCTGTCGTTCGGAACGTGACCTCCGGATTTTCAAGGATCTGGGAAGGACCGCTCAGATGCACTCCATTCGCGATTACGAACATCCATTAGAACGACGGGATTTGTTCTCTCGCGAGATCATGGAGATTCTGAACTTGAACTTTCGGCGAGCGAGTTGGCCTGTCGCATTTCAGCTCGAGAAATTGATGCGGGAACTTAGCCTGGATCCACAAGAAATGGTCGGAATCATGCATCATATCTTACGCATGACCAGAGATCGTGGAACACGCCATACTAGCAAGTTTCTCAAGCATTTTGGGCATTCGCTTGACGAAATGTGGCGGGAGGGTCTCGATGGAACAGTCGAGGAATGTTTTTTGCTTGCGGAAAAGTCGTTCGCGGATCAGGTCAAAGCTCCCTCGCTTATACCCTCCGAGGGAAGATTATTCGACTCCCTCCATGTCACAATCACGCCTACCACGATGTATCTGGATGGTCCGTTTCTAGACCGCTCTAATAGGGTCATTCGATCCTATGATCAGAAGTATCATGAATGTTTCTTGCGAGTCAGCTTCCTCGACGAAGGCAGCATGCAGTATCGGTTCGACAGAGACATGGATGGACCAGGTTTCATCAGGCATCGAGTCGGGGAACTTCTGCTGGAGGGTTTGACAATAGCTGGCCGGAAGTTCACCTTTCTTGCATACTCACAGTCAGCCCTGAAGGAACACGCTGTGTGGTGAGTGAAGAGCTTTCTTGATATCACATGTCTTGATGAAGAGTGTCGTCTAGGTTTGTGAAGCCTTTCCAAGACCCGCGGCTAGGGCGGGTTGATGCAGCTGCTATTATCAACGGAATCGGCGATTTTGCGAAAGATCCTGACCTGATTCGCTGTCCAGCGCGGTATGCAGCGAGAATATCTCAAGCATTTACTGCCACAGATGCCACAGAGGTGGAGGTAGAGGAGATCCTTCTATCAAACGACATCACAACTGTAAATGGGGAGTATACCTTCACAGATGGCGTGGGCACCATGTCCCGGGAGTTGGCGCGGGAGATTTGGAAGGAGTTGAAGGCAACAAAACGTCGTTCTCGAAGAAATCGGACGAAAGTCGCAGCATACCAGATCAGGCTCATGGGTTCCAAAGGCATGTTATCAATTGACTACAAACTCAAAGGTCGCGTTTTAACCCTCCGGCCGTCCATGATCAAGTTCCAAGCACCGGAATCCAACAACGTCGAAATTGCTCGAGCCTTCGATAGGCCAATGAACTATTACCTTAATCGCCCTTTGATCATGCTCCTCGAAGGGCTTGGTGTTCCATATGAGACCTTCGAGAAGTATCAGGATAAGGCAGTACACGAGGTACAACAGGCTACCAAAAACTTGGTCGATGCTGCACGAATGCTTGAGACTTTTGGTCTGGGAACTTCTTTCCGCTTGACCTCAGTCATGCTCAATCTTTCTCGCCTTGGGATCAACAACATGGATTGGGATCCATTCTACCATCAAATGCTGCAGTTTGCTGTCCACCACGTCCTTCGCATGCTGAAAAACCGAGCCAGAATACCAGTTCCTGGATGTTGGACTCTTGTCGGTGTCGCAGACGTTCACGGTCATCTCGAGGAAGATGAGATTTTTGCTTGTGTGAAGCCCATTGATAAACCGGCAATCTATCTGGAGGGCCCAGTTCTCATCTCTCGATCTCCTACTATACATCCCGGGGATGTGCAGGTGGTGCATGCCATAGGCAAACCACCAGAAGGTTCATGCTTTGCTCATGAACACTTGCCCAATACTGTTGTTTTTTCTATCAAAGGTACTTGTTCTCGTTTCTATGCCACAGGCTTTCTTTCAATGCTATCGTTTTTCAGGTGCCAGACCGCTACCTTCCTTTCTAGGAGGGGGAGACCTTGATGGCGACGATTACAATCTCATTCCATTGAGTAAACTTCCGGAATTCACACCTGCAAACAATTACCAACCCGCAGAGTATAAAACAGCAGAGAAAAAGATGCTTGATCGTCCAAGCACCATAGCGGACGTGGCAGAGTTTGTTATGGAGTACATTAATAGTAATGTGAGGAGCGATCACTGTTTTCCTCTTTTGATTACTGATTCAAAGGCTGTAGTTACTCGGAATAATCGCCACGAACTGGTTGATCATAGCCGATCAAAGTCAGCAAGGAATCTTGGACCCCGATTGCCTTAAGCTGGCTGAGCTCCATAGCCTCGCCGTTGACTATCCGAAAACAGGGATGCCAGTTCCCCACAAGTCCATCCCGAAGCTCAAGTTCAAAGCAAAGCCTGACTACCAAGCACCTGAAACGGCCAACGTTTCGAGCAACACGAATTATTACCCGAGCCAGCGTGCAATAGGCCGTCTCTTCCGAAGAATTGATTTGCCTCCTTTACAAACCAATGTACCTCTCGGAAGAGACCAACGTCGGCGTATCCGGGATGGTCGGGATGGCAGTGGTGGAAGTGTCAATAATCTCGCTCGTTCTTTGGCACACATCCGTATACCCGATAACCCCCTCGTCGAAGTTTTGGAGGAGCATGTTGGCCAATATATCCGGATTCCTGAGGAGCCAGATCAGGAGATGCGGGAACATGTTGCCCAAATTTTCAAGCGATTCTGTGCAGAGGTAACCCAAATAATGAACAGTAATACGCTTTCGCATTCGCGGATGTCTTTGCTGTCCGAAGAGGAAGCTATCATCGGCACCATTGCTCAAAAAACGTCCCAGCCTAGAAGACGAAAAGACTTGATGGCCAAATTACGGTGAGCAATCCCCATTGCAAAATTAAATTGAAGAGTACGTTACAACAACTAAATGTTTCTCAGTGAACAAACAGATATTCTAGTGCGGGGCGTTAGGGAGGAATTGGAAGGCGATGATAGCCTGACAGCTGAAAAGTCACTGGAGTATGCGTGGGTGGCTTGGGAACTCGCAATAACCCGTCCAAAGAGCACAATCGGTGCACAGAGCTTTGGTTGGATAGCGCTAGGGTCAATTTTCGAAGCAATAAAGGAAATCGATGACAGTCGACGATCGAGAACAGGTTCTCACTGGAGTAGATATTGATGAGATGATGGCATAAAAACGTGGATCGACACCTGTGTTATTCTTTTACACACTAATAATATACAAACAAGTCGTCATGCCTGATTTCGCAGAACTATGAGAAATACTAGGTCAACAAAGAAGTCAGACTTATAGCGAGACGTACTAAGAATGACAGAGTCGCCGCTGAATAGATAAAGATAAACGTCAGCGCGCATTTCGCATGACAACGATGGAGAAACATACCGCAGGAACATTTTGCTAATGAAACGATCCTTGTTCACGGGTTTCTTGTTCTTTCCTTTCGGTATTTCAGTCCACATCTATTGCGCCAATTAGCGAACGCCAAACACGTTGAAGGTAGCTAATACCTCTTTGACGTTCTCGAGCACCTGTCCCTCGGTTTCAGTGCACGCGACGAGCAACGAAAGCCGTGTCGTTACTCACCATATTACTATGCCTATCAAAAGCCTTCACCCTAGCCAATAATTTTTTGTCGTTTCGCAGAGAGATGAGGACTTGAGTGTGGTTTCGGACAGCTTGTTGAAGAACAGACAACGGTCCTTGCGAAATTTCATGCTCTTCTAGCTGTCGGAGCTGGGCTTCGTCGAGTTCAGATTTGGGTACGTGAACGTACTGGCTGAAAATCGGATTCAGCTAGAGAAGAGAATGGAGGGAAAATCGAGCAACCAACCTCATTTTCAAGCAGATTTGGTTTGAGGGCAAGGAGTTTATTTTGGCTTATTAGCTCCCTTTCCAATTCGGTTACAGATTTTTTTCTCAACTCCCACTTCACTTCCATCTCCTCAATAACTTACCTCAAACATTATGGGTAGACTTAGACAAAAAGGAAAGGCTGGAGCGGCAAAGGCTTATGTTACTCGAACCGCTGCAATCAAGAAATTGCAATGTTCCCTGGCAGATTTTCGTCGATTATGCATTTTGAAAGGTTCGCTTGATTCTGCCTCATTCCTCTGTAACTTCGCTGAAGAAAGCTAGGTATATTTCCACGTGAACCTCGTAGCCGGAAAAAGGCCAATAAAGGATCTTCGGCTCCGACGTCGTTCTACTATGCAAAGGACATTGCGTACCTCGCACACGAACCTGTTCTACGAAAACTACGAGAACACAAAGCTTTCGCCAAGAAACTTGCTCGAGCTCTTGGAAGAGGGGAATGGAGCGATGCGAAGAGCTTAGAGGAAAATAAGCCTGTGTACAGGCTTGACCATATCATTAAAGAACGGTGCGTGATAATTGTTTTACAAGTCGGACTAGACGTTAACACTTCCTTCAGCTACCCTACATTCATCGATGCAGTACGAGATATAGATGATGCACTCTGCATGATCTTCCTGTTCGGATCTCTTCCCTCAAATACTCGGGTGCCTCCATCTTTGGTTGAAAATTGTGCGCGACTTGCTGCCGAATGGCAGCTATATGTGATGCATTCACGTTCCCTTCGAAAAGCATTTCTTTCAATAAAAGGCGTTTACTATCAGGCTGAGGTGATGGATCAATCCATCACCTGGCTCGTTCCGTACCAGTTTACACAGAACGTATGGACTGTCTCTGCCAATTTTCTCCTGAATTTACAGTTTTTCAGATTCCACCTGATGTCGATGTCCGCGTCATGCTCACATTCCTTGAGCTATATCAAACCCTACTCGGATTTGTGTTCTTTAAGCTCTATACAGACGCAGGTCTTGTTTACCCGCCCCCAATAGATGCAAAGAAGGACGAAGGTGCTGCCGGTGTCGGCGCCTTCAGCCTTCAGGAAGCAACCCAATCAACCACGAAATCAAAACATAAAGCGAAAGTGGTCGAGATAAAAGGCCGTCAGGTAACGGGCAAGGACGTTCATAAGGCCATCAAAAGTCTTGCCGCTACAACGCAAATAGATGCCGGCGGAGACACAGAGATGTCTGATCCTGACAGCGTTCTCGCGGAAACCGAAGAGGATTTCGTCACACAGCCAACCAAATCTGATCCTCAAGCTGTTGCTGCCCTTCCCACATTACACACTCTCAGATCCTTACCGCAGACTCTCAATACTTCTCTTTTCACACCATATACCTTCTTCCTCTCGCGGGAGACGTCACGGCCAATCTTTGAATTCCTCATCCGATCATTTGGCGGAAGAATAGGCTGGCCGGCTTCCTCAGGCTCTGGATCGCCGTTCGATGAATCCGACGAGTCTATCACACACGTTATTATCGACCGGCCGTTGGTGGCGCGTACCGATGAAAGCCAAGAAGAGCGGGAAAGGCGAGGCCGCAGGAAATACGTACAGCCTCAGTGGGTCGTCGATTGCATAAACGCAGGCCGAATTTTGCTGGAGGGTCCATATGCCCAAGGAATCACAGAGCTACCGCCTCATCTCAGTCCATTTGGAGATTATGAAGGTGCCTATGACCCCCTTTCGTTATCCAATGACACCAATGACGCAGTGGCCGCCCAAAGCGAGCCAGAAAGTGAGATGGAAGAAGATGAGGAGGACGCAGCTGGAGAGGAGGTTGACGTTCTCAAATCTATCGCTGCTGCTGATACAGACGATCTCGCCGCACTGAGAGCTGCCGAACTTATGGCAGAGGCAGCAGGCGTTGATTCCAATGTGTTTGAGAAGGAGCTTGCGAAATCACGGCGGAAGGCAAAGAAATCTGACGATATTCCCGAAGATAAGGAGAAGGACATGAACAAGATGATGATGAGTAATAAGCAACGGAAGCTTTACGAGAAGATGAAGTACAGCCAAAACAAGCAGGCCTCCGAGGTATGTTGCCATCTTGGATACGGCTTTACTTATTGGTTCTGACATGCAATTCGTCAGCGTGCTGCGCTGGAAGAGAAGAAGCGGAATATCCAAAAGCAAAAAGGAAGGCAGCAAAAAAAATCCTAGATTATAAGACGGTTCTTCCTGGGAGATGTAGAGTATAGAATCGTTCAGTACATGTAGTCCGCCTCCTATAGTGTGTTTTCCATCGACGTGTCCGAACTTGTGTACAAGCTTTGGTTTCAGCGTTCCCGATTCCGTTTGAATATGATCGGTCACATGGACTACCTCTATAATGATATAGGCGCTAAACCCACATCCCTCTCTTGAACCCGCACAAGACGTTGTCCTCCGTAATGTTCGCATCGCGACCTGGTCATTGAACAGCACAGCGAGGACGGCTTAACATCCGCTTTGGTTGGAACATCCACGGCGTACCTTCATGGTTCCCCAATCCTCCTCGAGTGCGAAACCCCACAACTTCTCGCACCACAATCATCCTGTACATTCTCCCCCTTCTTACCAGGAAAACGATATATCACCAATCATTTTCTCGGAAACAGTAACGACTACAGAGGTAGTAACGACGACGACCACCCAAACGATCACCCATTTTTTCTCTTTCCCGCTGTGGAGGAAGAGAACGCCGACATCTTCATTGAGTTCACGCCCTACATTTGGCTCGAGTTTGACCCTCGAAGACAGCATGCCCCAGACCGGCTCCTCGAGTCTCAGAGTTGACAAAGAGCTACCTCCAACTCCCCCACAAGAAAACCACAATTCAGCAGAGACGTCTCTGTCGCCCTCGAGGCGTACTTCCCTCGACGAGATTGCGGATGAAAGCAGAAGGCCATCTCTCTTTCCAAGATCTGAAAGTCCATCACGTAAAGTATCGACATCTTCGAGGCCTTCATCGACTGTCGCTTTGGCTCAAGCAGCCCTAGGGATTGGTCTCCCCCATGTTCTGTCACACGCATCCACGTCTTCAGCATCCGAGAAGAATACCATCACGTTCTCTTCCTCCCTGCCAAGCACGCCCTCGGGCAGCTCGCCATCTGCCACAGCAAATCGTCGCACTTCAAAGTGGAGAGCGCTGTCAACTACCGGATCGTCCGAGCAGCTCGAACCAGGAAGCAGAAGGAGTCGTGGACTCTCTTTAGGTCCTGCATCGTTTTTGAATCTGAAGGGCTCAGAGTCGAGGGATAAGGGCAAAGAGAAGGAGGTCGTTTCTCCTCCCAAACAGCTCGTTCGCAAAGCGTCCTTTTGGTCTCGCAAGAAGAACTCTTCATCTTCAGAGCCCTCTCGTGATCCCCCGGAAACGCTCGTTCTTCAACAGGATCTCAGCGTCCCCTCTCTCCCGACGATCACCCCAATATCACCATTTTATGTCGACATATCATCGCCTTCTGCTGATCAGCAGAGTTCTCGCGGTCAGCACTCTCGTGGGTTATCGAGGAGTCACTCAGACCGAGCTAGCAACTCGCGATATTCTCCCAAACTTCCTGCAGAATCGGATGTTCCACACAGGAAAAGGCGACCCCCTCGCCGTCCTTCGACGGCTGACATTCTCAATCGACCGCCAACTACCCGCTTTTTATCAGACGCTCGGCCAGTGACCGCCTCTCCACTCTCAACTCCTACGGCAGAATTAGAAATGCAATTCTCAGATCAGCAGGAGCAGCAGCACAACTCGGCTTTCCTCCGACCCCGTTCACAAACGAACCCGCCTTTCTTACATCGACTTTCTTTGAATATCTTTTCGTCATCCCCTTCTCAAACCCTACCAGCCTCACCTTCTCTTACTACACCTCCTATCAGGCAGACGCCTCCGAAGCCCTCGATCGACATACCCAAACCTCAGATTGACGAAGAATCACCGGAAGGTTATCTCAATCGTCTCAGGCTCGCTGTCAGTAAATCCGAAATTGCCGGTATTCTAGCCTCGACGTAGGTTCCTCATTACTTGAAAGATTTGAATGCAGCTCACACGTCTTTTGTAGCGTTGATCCATTCCACGTCTCAGCTCTGAAATCGTACATTAGTCAATTCGATTTCAGCGAGGATCCGCTGGATGTGGCACTGCGAAGATTATTGATGGACGTCGGTCTTCCTCGGGAAACGCAGCAGATAGATCGTGTCATGGAAGCATTTGCATCGCGGTACTACCAGAGCCATATTAGTCTTTTCACTTCAGAAGGTATATTCAGACCTTTTTCGTATCATGATTAATTGTTTCTAATGGCTCCGTCACTAGACCATCCTTATATTCTTGCCTTTAGTCTGATCATGTTGCACACCGATGCGTTCAACAAGTCCAACAAGCGCAAAATGACCAAGGCGGATTACATAAAGAACACAAGGCTACCTGGCGTTGCACCTGAGGTTTTGGATGTAGGGCCTCGATTTCAATTTCGTTCCTAAGGTTAATTTGCGAACTCACAGTGCTTTTACGACAACATTGTCTTTGCACCATTCATATTCGTCGAAGATCCTTTAGATGTGAATGGTCAGCGAGGTTTGATGATCGATGGAACCCCCTCGAAGACAGTTTCTCCTATTGGCACCACGCCGTCCCTGCCAACGAATGGAAGTGGCTCTCTGATCTTAGGGAAACGCAGCAAGGTAGATCCATATTATCTTATTTCTAATGTAAGAATACATCTCCACATCAGTCTCCCCGAAGATCCAGCTCATGTTCGTTTGTCAGAATCTTCTCGAACCCTTACGTATTGAAGTAGAAGAACTCGTTCCTCTTACCGATCCTTACACATATAAAGGGACAATGGGACCATGGGACGAGAGGGAGCTCTTAAAATCTTTCTCCCAACCCAGTGTAATCGAAGTGGCAGATTTCTCACGGGCCAATCCGGTGTTATTCAGTCTGAGTGTAGCTGGCGGACCTCCTAGTCCACTAGTCAGTGCACTTGGCTCACCCGCTGTTGAGAGGGCACAAGTTCCGGAACCAA
Organism: Moniliophthora roreri; assembly: GCA_001466705.2. Taxonomy (NCBI): domain Eukaryota; kingdom Fungi; phylum Basidiomycota; class Agaricomycetes; order Agaricales; family Marasmiaceae; genus Moniliophthora; species Moniliophthora roreri. The sequence continues at coordinate 1,535,543 of LATX02000001.1, read as the reverse complement.
TCGTTCTGAAAATCACGAAAGTGGGTATCCTTAACCGCAAAGACGACTACTTAGAGGGTGGTAAAAAGGCTGCTAGTCGCAGGTGGCGGCCTTGGAGCGTCATTCTCACCGGCTCACAGCTGTTACTGTTTCGTGATCCCTCATGGGCTGACATAGTGCTCTCGTCGTCTGTTTCCACTCAAGCGTTCAAACCTGACGAGTTACTCTCCGTAAAAGACTCTATCGCAGTCTTTGATAGGTCCTACACGAAGGTAAACTGAAAACTCGCCAGTATTTCTCAATACTGACCAGTACTTTCCTTAGCATGAGTGCACCTTCCGCTTTGTCCTTCCAGATGGCCGCCATATCTTGTGGGGAGCCTCGACCGAAGAGGATATGAACGAGTGGATATCTCGAATCAATTACGCGAGTGCATTCAAGTCGACTGGTGTTCGCATGAGGCCTCTTGGAATGTCAGGGCGGGATGTTCAATTGACTGGCGTTGCGGCTGCTACTTCGCACTTGCACGACCTACAGCATGCAAGCCAGAGTCAGCACATGGTCAAAAATTGGGATAATGATGCATCCCATGCCCTGATGGGCATGCTGTCTGGTGACAGTGCGATGGTGACACCTGGAAAGAAACCACCTCGTAGGATCACTACAACTAGCACCAACGCCGACGTAGACGTGCCTGAAGCACCTGAAATTGACGGTGCTGATCAGTTCATTGCTACTTTCGATCAGGTCAAGGCGGATCTTGCTGCAGGTCGCTGTGCATCCCCTGATGGCAGTCCTAGGCCGGATGAACAGTCGCCTTCGTTCTTCAGCGAACCTCCTTCCTTGCCCGTGTCACCCGAGTCAGTGCTGAACAATCAACAATTACCTTCACGCTCTCGTGTCGTTCTTTCCAAGGTGAAAACCTTGGAGGACAGAATCACCGCTACACAGACCCAGCTCGACACTGATATGCGATTTGTCCGCAACATCGCCGTGCTGACCCCATTTCAACGAGCCACACGCGAACGACTTGTCATAGCTGTTCAGAAGATTGCCAAACAAGTCGTGCAAATGCGGCTAGATATTGCAAGATTGTCTTGCCATCGAGATGTCCTATTTCAAGATTTGGCAGCAGAGGCACAGGACTGGAGTCGGGCCAAGAAGATTGCGTTGCGCGCGGCAACAGAGACGTTGCAAGGGCAACGACCACGCACTTCACTGTCGATTCCTCGCATGACACTGTCCTATCATGATTCAGACGTTAGTGGGTCGCCACCCATACCCATACCTGAAACATCGTATGCCACATCCCAAGATTCTTTACATAGACCTGAGTCAACGGCAGATTCGTTTCAGTCGTTCCATTCTGCTTTGGACTTCGGGCCCGAATGGCCTTCTTCCGATGACATTGACGCTCCGGATCTCTTAAATCAGTCCCATATCATGGACTCCACGCTCCATGGCAGCATCAGTGGCGGAGTTTTCCAAGCAGGCACGACGGCAGAGGACGGGATGCTCAAGAGAACGTCGGAAGACGGGGAAGACGGGTCCCCTCTACCAAGAGAAAGTGAGGACTCACAGCCGCGTTCACACGAGAAGTTTCACACAGCACACGAGACCAATGAAGAGGAAGAAGCGGAAGAATGGAACAAGACGCGCTGTGCCCAGCGGGTGTCGCTTGTACGATTGCCTTCGGTTTTGGGATTTGAAAAACATCGGACAAACTCTACGATTAATGAATAGATATAATGTCGCTACTTGGGATCCGAGCTGATAGATTGATATCTGCTTCTAATAGAGATTGTACTGTACAAGCTGTAAGAAAATTTCTTGTCTGTGAATAGTGCGTGACCACAACGCGACTTGGAAATTGCACAGCGATCTGCCACGGATGACTCGGCTAGATATGATATTCCTTGAAATTCTTTTTTCCACAGCACTAGTCTCGGTTAATGACCTTTGCTCCGGATCCACTACCCTTGGTCAACGTGGACGACGATGTCGAGTAGCGACGTCAGCGATAGTGAGCAGTCCAAACGGACGTTCCGTAATAGGCTCTCACTGAAGCTGCTTAATCTGTCGACTTCGTCATCGAAGAAATTAAACGGCCAGACTAGCACTATATCCTCTCTTGGTCCCGCCTCTCCAACAGAGTCAACTTACCCTCACGGGCCAATGTCCATTCCGCCGTCAACATCTCCCTCTAGTTCATTCTTTCCTCTCTCTCCCAATCGCAGCCCTCTCTTTTCGACTTCCTCAGTTCATATGAGTGCCAGTGACCCTGTATCCAATGACGCGTTACCCCCAACGGTCAACGAGTTGGACGCAGAGGAAAAGGCAAAACTCCTTCGAAAGACACGTAAACTTAGCAGGGTGTTCGGAGAAGTACCCTCGCTTCCGCAGGCTTCTCTTTTTCATCCACGTGGTGGCCATATATCCAGTACTTCCTCATTCCATCGCAGATCCCTGTCGTCCGTCTCCACAGCCGACTCGCAGTCGCATAGTTCTAGCCGTCATAGACGGGTCGCGCGCAAAGTTCCGTCGCAACCAGATGTTCGAAGCTTCGTCTCTTTCGAGTCGCATGGCAACATTCAGCATCCACAACTCCCCAAGTCACTCTTAAATGCATCATTCGATTCAGACTATACTCCAACTGACCTTCCTTTAACTTCAACTACATCCTTCACGTCAGTCCAAATGTCTCCGGAAGGAAGACGTCGTATCCGTATGGCCAAGCTTCGTCGTCGTCTGGGAGTGTTTGATACTCCTCCTGAGGTTGTCACATTCACTCCGCCACCGCATGCAAAAAAGCAGGAAGACCTGCGATATAGGAAAAGTATCGATGTTCCCGTTCACACATCGTCGCGCAATTTCTCAGCCAAGTCGTTGAGGAGGACGCGTTCAAATGCGTGTGGTACTACCAGGAGTCAATTTGATTCTGTACTTGGGACGCCAAGGGAAGATGCTATCTCATTCCATAGGCGCTATGTACAAGATTTCGGACTGGAAAGTCGGATTACTCATCCGGAGGAACAGGAGGTGCACAACGAAAAGGTACTATATCAAACTTTCAAGTAGTTCGCTGACACGAACGTCCCTGATAGTTTCAAGTGCCCGCGAAAAGCGCAGAATCAGAAGTAAGACCACAAGCTCCGTTAACACACAGATCAATCACACCAACTCAGAGTACCCAGGACACTGGACCTCAAGATGTCGAGATCCAGTCCATCTCGAACGTCTCTGTAACTGACTCAATCGGTCTGGACTCCATAGTGAAAGATGGATCGGGCATTGTCGTCAAGGAACGCGATATCGACCAGGACTCTGTAATTGGTCCGGATCCTGCGCAACTCCGCTCTACGTTCCAAGAGCGTCGACGTAGAGCTGCCAAATTGGCTCAATTCTTTGGTGTTGGTTATCACGACATATCTGCGTCTCTGCCTATTTCTGAACTTCGCGCGCCACCGACCCGCCCACACCATCCTGTGCAAGTTGACATCAGGACGAAGAGTCGACGCTTTTGGGGAGGCGGTGGCGACGAGTATTGGACGTGCAATGATGCCGATATGGTCGAAGTTATTGATAAATTGCGGGATCTCAGAGCCTAATGGCTTTGTTCATTGCTTCGTGCGCCCTTTTTCTTGTTATATTTTTTGCCTAGACTGACATACGGAGCTGTTGACAGATTTTTTTAGTTTCCCATATATCTTAATATTGTTAATATTGCCGAGTTGTGAAGACTATCGTTCCTTTGGGCTTGTTACTTGTACGATTACCTGCTTTGCTTAGCAACGCCATTGCATATGCTTTCCTGCTTTCACTCATTGTCAAGTAACTCGATGGCATGCTTATACTGCTACTTCTTCAAAGCAAGCAATGCTAAGTCTGGTTGGTGAGGAACGCCCTCGGGGCAAAATATGTCCTTGGACAGCATGATCTTTGATGTCCAAACAAAAACGATTTATACGCGCAGCAAGATGTATATCGGATCCCCAAGAACAATGCTCGTCATATGCCGGAAAGAGCCTGTGAGCGACATGAGAAGGCCTCCAAACGACGCATACGCTGTGCTGTAGCGACATGTTCATCACCCGAAATGGATATGTAAGGAGTGAAGGACATACACGAATTCATTGGTTCCACCATCGAACTTGTAAACCTGCAAGACGACGTCAGAGGTCCATGGCACGCAAGAAATTCTTCACTGACTTTTCCATACATGACATAGTCATAATCCTCTTCGAGTCCTTTGCGACCTTTCCCATCAGGTCTCCAGACATCTGTCTCTTTATCCTCATCCTCTGCGGCATCATTCGCTCCACTTCCTGGTGCTCCTCGTTGTAAAGATGAAGCCAATGCAAGAGCGAAGTTTTGGCCATTTTGCAGGGGGAAAAGTTCGACGTTGTAGTCCAAAGTGAGGTCCATGTCGTAGTTTTTTGAATGCGCGTAGAGTCGTGAAACTCAAGTTGAATTAGCCTTCCACAGGCAGAGTTATTGGCAGCAAATACTTACCACGGTCAAATTTTCTACCCTCCTTATCTATGGCATTAATGGTGAAGATATCGTCAAAGACGATATTTGAAGATGCAGCCGACATGGCAAGAAAGACTTGAGAGGAAACCTGACCTGACGCGCGGCTCAACTTGATCTCAAACTACAATGTCGGCCTCGCTCCGCATGCTTCTCGGTTTAAATCTACTTCGATTCTTCTCCAAAAGGTCGCCGTCGCTGACAATCTTCCTTCATGATCGCTTTGCAGCCATGTCAACGTCGAGTTATCTCATTCACGAACCCCCAAGTACAGCGCCTCGCCTGGTACCTACTCCACTCGTATTCGTATCTGCTTCCAAATGGTATCCTTCAGTCTCCCGAGAAGGGTAAAAAAAAAGTTCTTTTCATTTATAGCAGCGACGAATGAAGTTACGATCGTTCAGTTTTGATATTTTCTCCCGGATGTACGCCGACAAAGGCTACACTTGTCTAGATATAGACATTTCTATGCCTCAAACGCTTACCAGTGACTCTCGAAGTATGATGAACCATTTCGAATCAGGTTCGTGTTGTTCTGCTTAGCTCGCGGCTTTCGCCTACCGATTAACTCTCTCTGTATTCAGAGTTACAGTCAGCCATTCGGCTGTGTATTATTCCTTTCGCTCCAGTTATCATAGCTCGAGGACCAACATGTCTGATTGCTCAACAATATATATCTTCTCATCCCGCAACAGGACTGATTTTGATCTCTCCCCCACCTTCGAATACGGACGTTGATATTCTCCCGACACCCTTACCAGAATTCGATTTCGAACCCAAGTTTCCTATCGCAATTTTCGCCACGCCACAAGAGCTGGATGCGTTGAAGGTCAAGAATAGACTGGTGAGAGACGGTGGCGTTGATGTGGTTGCTGTAGGAGATACGATGGGGCAGGATGCATTTGCGAAGATTGAGAAATGGTTAGATGAAATTGGAGTCTGATGTAAATCAAGTGGACATGGCTGGTGAGTCCCCGTCCAATTTGAAGCCCCCATCGTATTCCAATCGTATACAGTTCCGCAGGCTCCAGGGCATTCCTTCCCTTTACCCTCGATACCTACCAGGTTCACTGTAATTTTGACCTCAAATGACATACTAAGTGTCCCTACTGCGAGAAGATGTGACCGAAAAGGGAGATTGACAGTGGACGGCCGCAGTACTTTATTTGCAATGCGACACGCCACATACCCGGAAAGTATCGAGGTTCTAGTTTCGATCCTGTCAGTCCTTATCATCTTCGAATTATCATGATAGATGTACAGGTTGGTAGTCTAAATAGACAGCAAGTATATCAGTACATGGTGGGTAAAATAAAAAGTGGTGAAGCAAAAGTCCTCAAAGTCCTCATTGATCTGAGTGTGTTTCCCTTTTGATTTCCTGTTCTGCCTCGGCGACGCTAGCCAGTCCTGGAAGAACAACTTTCCAGGTCGCACGCGATGCGAGGACTCGGTGCACTTGGTGCTGGATCAGCTCATGCAGTTTTGGCACGTTAGCCAATTTGGCACGGCTCCCCATTAGAGATGCCGTCGTTAGGTCTAGCGTAAACGTTGGAGATATGGTGAAGGTCAGAACAGGTGCATGAGAGGTCGGTGCTGGAGGTATGATTGATATCTGTAGCATTCATGAGCTTGAACTGCAACCACCAGGGACATCAGCATCACTTACCGAGGACTTGAACTGGGAGAGGGATATTGTCAAGGATATGGGAAGCCGTGCAAACGACGGCATGGGATAATTAAAGAGATATGAGGTGGAGAGTGACACTGATATTGAATCCACATAATCGAGGTTGAATTCAATCTCCTAATGCTGTGTCAACGTCACCTCGTTCAATGCGTCCAGTTACTCACTGCAGGTTGTTCCTTGGAATTTGTACGCCGATGACCATTATACAGGCGAGGAGCTGAACAGCCAAGATTTACAGAGTGCACGACAATAGGATCCTACAGGAACCAGATAGTAAAAGCCCGCTCTAAATCCATACGGGATGAAACCCACCAGAAAACCCACTGGTCGTATCTTGTTCGCATACTCCTCCACCCTCCGACGTGCAACTTCGTCTCCTTCTATCCCAGACATATCGTTTCTGAGTTTTGACCTATAGACATCTACGACCTGGAACCACGAATGGAATTATCAGAACTCCTCGGAGCGCGTCTTTGGCGGACCACCGACCTGGTGTAATAGCAAATTAAACCATTCTGCTGATTCGTCTTCAGTATTTTCATTTTCCTCTATCCGAGAGCTTATCCGCTGATGTTGGGAAAGTGTTTCGCTGCTGACTTTGGGGTGGTAAGAGGATGTTTCGAAGGGATATTTGGTGGAGTCTAGGAACAGATATTTGAGAATGAGATAGAGCAGAACAAGGATTGAAAGTTGGCCGAATATGAACCCTTGAGTAAAGTTTGGCTGAAGAGTAAAAAGATAATTGCTGGCCATGACTGGAGAAGAGCAAGCCGTCGCTGCTTCACGACAGGTCAAACTTTTTCTTAAGCCTGTCGTCAGTCGCGTCCCTCGGCAGCTGGCCCTGGCCTGTGATTTCGGCACCACGCGGATTTTTTTGATCCTTGAATTCTACCCATCATGTCCTCCGAGTCTGCTCAGTTCGTGGCACAAGTCATCTGGCCAAATGCTCCTCTCACCAAGTCTCTTGTTCACAATGCTTTGCTTCATATCAAACCTTCATTCCAGATTGCACCATCTGCACCTTCCAGCACCCCTCAAAAGACGCTACTGTGGTCTTCCTACGACGAGATTGATCACGAACTCGCCAATACACGTAGAGACATCATCATGTCGTCTTCATACACTTTCCGCAAGTGCCTGATCAGGAAACACTTTTTATCACGCTGCATTTCCTCGTTTTTGACGAAGACCCCGGAATCCCTCCTCAAGGATGCATGGCCACGGACTTATGAAATCGAGATCTCGTTTGCTGATGAACTTGATGAGATTTTTGCGGACGAGCTCTGGGAGCTTGGGAAGGAACTTCGAGATACACAGAAATGGTGGATACTGAAGCCGTTGAGTCCAGCCTAGAATCAATTGTGTGCATTGTCCTTATTCTCGCTGTGTCTAGAGGCATGGCTGATCGAGGCAACGGAATTAGGCTATTCAACGATCGTGCTACCCTAGAGGAAATTTTTGAGGAATTTGAGGATAATGACGACGATGGGAATGATGAAGCGGACGAGGGTATCACAACTTCTGTGGCCACCTCTCAGTTACGCCATTTCGTGATCCAGGTTTGTCTTAATCACCGGCTGAGATAACCCACCGACCGTAATGTACTTTTAGGAATACTTGACACGCCCTCTTCTAATAGATCCCTCCGAGATTCCATTGAACAATGCTTCAAAACCAGACCGGGAGGACCTGCGTGGGCATAAGGCAAGCTTTCTTTAACTCCCGGTTCTTGTCATGCGGCTCACGTGTTCATAGTTCCATCTCAGAGCCTACTGTGTTGCATCAGGTGCATTGACTCTATACCTCTATGCTCGAGTACTGGCACTCTTTTCTGCGACTCCCTATGAGGAGCCTGGGTCCCATAACGGGACGATCGACTTGTCATGTCATCTCACAAATACCTGTCTGCAAGTCAACGACCATGGCCAGGAAGGCGTCCGGCTTCTAGATGAACTCGAGGGATGTCATGTATTATCAGAACCAGGCGATATCATTTTTACTGAGGACGATATTAGCGAGTTGAAGAACCAAATGAGAACCGTTCTTGCGGAGACTTTCAACGCGGCATTGAGGGATCCAGTCAATTTCCAGGTGAGGCCTTCTGTTGGTTTTCGCATCTCAGAGATATCGACTAGATTTGACAGCCTCTGCCGAATGCTTTCGAACTATTTGGCGTTGATTTTCTAGTAACGCACACTATGAAAACAGATCAAAAGTGGCAAGTTAACTTGCTCGAGGTTAATGCGGAGCCGGCGATTGAAATGACAGGTCCAAGGTTGAGATGGATTTTAAAGGACTTGTTCATTACCATGGGTAAAGCATGTGTCGAACCATTTTTCCTCAAAATGAGTAAAGAAGACAGTTGGGCAGTTGGTGAAGTTCGATACAATTTCTTGAAGTGTTTAGAACGGAAAGTACGAGGAGACTAGCAGCTTGTATTGTACATTAAGTTATTGTATTGCTCGATCGCTGATTCGTATGGTTGCACAATTAATCAGTCAGTGTTTTCGAGGAATTCTTCAGCCTTCTGCTTCGCTTCATCAGAGACCCTAGGATCTGTAGGGGACGGAAAAGGTGAGCACGACATCAGCCTGGTGCAGGAGGTTTACATACTATGTAAAGCGGCCTTGTAACCAGCCTTCACCCTCTCGTGATCAGGGTGCTCGTTCCTCTGAGATTGAGGCAGAGGCTTGGTGCTAGCACCATGCTCGTTGAGCACCTCGCTGGCATGCTGCTTCGCCTGGTCGGAAGCATTATTATCTGTGAATGGGGGCCGGTCAGAACGTAAGACACTGGGAGAGCCTAGTTCGAAATGTTACTGACTTCTTCAATCTAAAAAGGGGCGAGTGATTAGCTAGCATACAAAATTTCGCAGGTGCCGAACAACGTACGTAGCCTTGTAGCCCCCCAGAATGTGGTTGGTGTGGGCGTCACCGGTTCCTGTGTTAGAGACAATTTCGGTAGTGGCACCCTGTTGGTCGAGGACCTCACTGGCATGGGCTTTGGCTTCTTCGGAAGCGTTCTCGTCTGGATATAACATAATAGTCAGGGAGATTGTCATTGAGAGGTTGAAAGTCATACTCTTCAATCTTACGGAGAACACATGTCAGCTATCGCAAGAGCAAGTTTGGAAAAACTCACGTAGCCTTGTAGCCACCGAGCACATGGTTGGTGTGAGCGTCGTTGGTAGACATGGTTAAGCAGTTTGAGTCGTTAGAGCTGAAGTTCTTCGAGTGTAAGAGAAGGCGACCTGTAGTGAGGGGTCTATTTATACCGTTCAGGTTGATGAAGCAGCGGGAGATCGCACAGTGCATCGACCTTCGTCATAGATGGTGCATCCCAAGGAGCGATAGCTTGCACAAGTCTCAGCAATAACGCCACCACGGCGCTCGCTCCGACTCGATCAGCAGAGCTTGCCATCGACAAGCCATCGACGTTTCGATTTCAGATACCAATCGGCAGGAGAGTTTGAAAGGATATGCCCCGAGTCAATCTACTCAAGCAGGAAATTTTGAGTCCAACAAGTGGTACGACAGTCGTGGCCCTGCCAATGATGTGCACCGATTCCGGAAACTTGTTCAGCAACCGTCATGTCAGCTGAAGCAGGCCCGTCGACACCCTCCCGAAAACGCTCAAAATGGAAACAGGATGAAGAACAGGAAGACTCAGATATGCTTCAGCCTCAGCAGCCAAAACGTCGTGTAAAGCAGAAAACTTCCGGGTCAACAGAGCATTTAGTTGCACCAATTCCTACTCCTCCGCCAGCCTCAGTTCGTCCACATAGCATCTATGTACCACCCAGAACGCGTCATCCGTCGATATTACCCTCCAGATCAGTCTATTGCTACGAAAGACTGAACCAAATCGAGGAAGGTTCATATGGCGTCGTGTTTCGTGCCAGGGACAAACAGACCGGTGATATCGTCGCTCTGAAGAAGCTCAAGCTCGATGAAGAGAAGAACGGGTTTCCAATCACCGCTCTACGCGAAATCAATGCTCTCATGTCGTGCAGACACGAGAATGTGGTGGGCATTCGGGAAGTGGTAGTGGGAGACACCCTCACACAGTACGTATCGCGTTTCTCTCTATGCTGTGATAGTATTCCACTTTAAAAATTCCATGATCCTTGACATATGACTCCCTTTTCGGATGACTGAAGGGTGTTTGTCGTGATGGATTTTATAGAGCACGACCTCAAGTCGCTTTTAACTGTTATGCCCTCGCCCTTTTTGCAATCCGAAATCAAGACGTTGATGATGCAGCTGCTCTCAGCTGTGAAGCATTGCCACGAGAGCTGGATACTTCATCGCGATCTCAAGACGAGTAATTTGCTGATGAACAACCGTGGGACTATCAAGGTCGCAGACTTTGGGCTCGCAAGGCGATACGGAGACCCTGTTGGAGTTGGTGGGATGACCCAGTTGGTAGTTACACTTTGGTACAGGTCAGTCGTATAACATCATTGCATTAGCTGTTCCACGTTCTTATGCGCTACTCAGAGCTCCCGAAATCCTTCTTGGGGCAGAAACGTACTCAACAGCTGTTGACATGTGGTCTGTCGGCTGCATATTCGCAGAACTTCTCCTCAAGGAACCATTGTTCCAAGCTAGAAACGAGGTCGAACTTATTTCCATGATATTCAAACTATTGGGACCACCGACACAGAATTCATGGCCGGGATATTTTACACTTCCCATGGCGAAGACCGTCACCCTACCCTCCCCACAACCGCACCAATTTCGTCAGAAGTTTCAGTATCTTACAACTGCTGGACTCGACCTTTTGATGTCACTTTTGACATATGACCCCGAACAAAGAATATCGGCAGATGAGGCGCTACAGCATCCATATTTCACGTATGGTATTCATGATGTCCAGAATGCTATTTCTTACAACCGTTTGAACAGCGAATCACCTTTACCCAAGCATCCGGATCTATTTGGCTCGTTCCCGTCCGCCGCCGCAGGCGAAAAGTGCGTTTTCATTCATCTCGGTACTGTTCATGAAGCACAGGATCTTTTTTTCCCTCTAGGAAACGGAAACTCTTCGACAGCCCTTCTGCCCCTGTTCGAGCTGCAGACTACAAGCTCTTGACGGAGTTTGATATGCCATGAAAATCTCCCGGATTACAGAATTGTATTAGACATTTCCTATATCATACATATTACGATGAGAGATGGGAAAGAACATATACTATGATCATGGCTCGTCAGGTAGAAGTGCAAGGTGTTCCCGCATCTTCTGAAAGCGTTTACTCGTACGGTCCATGTCTCCACATTTATCGTAGTATTCCCGGACTTCTCCAAGGGTGAATCGGTACTGGTCCGCAATGGCACGCAGACTTTGGTCAATAACGTGTTCTGCGACGACGGCGATTGCCTGCATGGTTTGCTGCCTGGTCGTGTCGTCGTCGGTTTCCCTGTAGTAGACTCAGTTAAGTAAGGAGATGCGAATAAGTTCATGCTCACGTTATTCTTGCTCTCTTGCCGTCAGCCGGATCTCCGTCTTCGGACGTTTTTCGCTTCGCCCAAGGCGGGGGAGGATCAGTTCCAACCACAACGTTCCATTCTACTTCAGTTTCAGAATCCTCTCCACCGGGTTGTGCAGACCGTGGTGGCGGCGGAGGTGGGGGAGGCATGCCTGGTAAAAAGGGCACGGGGACGGGGAGGGGCTGCCGGGGAGGATAGAGAGTCTTTTGGAGAGCAGGGTGACCAATCGGAATAGGTGTACCGCTGGATCCAACGATGAACTCTTGTGCCTTGGGAGCAGGACGCTTGCGCTTTTTCTTTGACTTGTCGTCCTCTTCCTGACGAACATAACCGTACTGCCCCTTATCGCCCGGACTGGGCTTTGTCTGATTGACTATCGTGTCGATGATTCGATCGAGCCTGTCTGCGTTTTTTTTGTATCGTTCGCGCCATGATTGCCAAGTATGTCGACGAACCCACTCGTAGCCAGGTGCTTCGACCTAGAGTCAAGTATAAGTAATCGCCCGAGTCATTGAAGCAAGAGGAGAGGGATTAACCATTTCGCACAGTTGTATGTACAGCTTATTCCCCGTTCTTCCACCAGTACTTTTGTAAGGTATCTTGAGTGCAATCCATTCGCATAGTTTCTGCTCATCATCGTCTGTAAACTGTGTTCGTCTGAAGAAGTCGTCAACGGATGAAATTAGTATGGCAAAGGTTCGGACTAACTCTTCACCTGCACGCCTACCACCGGGATTTTTGTAAACATGAGGTGTGAATAGAACCTCCGATTTCTCAATACATCGCTTCACCCAATCCAAAGACTCTACATATCTGTTCGGTGTGTGGTGAGACATCTTGACCAGCTGGGAAAAGACGCTCGTTTGTGAATCTGCTATGACAACACGAGCACTTTCGATCGAAACAAAAGGGTTCCCTCCGCAGTACTGAGGTAGGAAAAAAAAGGAAGAAAAAAGTATCAACTTCGAATCCGATGTAAAATGAAAGCTTGCATGCTCACAAGGATACGCTCAGATAATTCCTCCCGAAATTTAGGATTGGCAATACTCTCGTGAATATGCATAGGCATCGGAAGCTCAGCCTCCGTCTCAACGAAGATTCGCTGAAAAATGACTCCCGCCATTCTACAAGCGTCGATATAGGTGTAGGGAACAACATGAACCCTCAAGTCTGGTCTAGTCTGGTGGATGACTATCCGCTCCTGGTCTGTCGAACCAGGTTCAACGAGAACAATTCCGTGATCTGGAAGTGTAGTCTCTATTTCCCCGCCTAAGCCCTGCAGAATTTGTTCAGACACTGGGGATTCTGAAAGTACATGGTGCGTACGGTTATAGCCTCTCGCAATTGAGCTTGTACATCCTGGTCAATATCGCTCTTAATATGGAATTTCACAGAGTTTCCGGCAGTATCCTGGAAGAGTAGCGTCTGTAGAGTGTTTCAGGATCATTTTTGATGCAAAAAGAAAAAATGAATGTGGATCTACCATGTTTTCTCTACTCCAAGATTCGGGTTGGGGTCAAGTAGGGTTGGGTTTTGTTTTTGGCGAGCGTGACCAGCGTGACTTGGCATTCGTTTATATCCCTTCTATTGCAGGCAGTATAGTATAGAGATACATCCCAATATCAGATTATTCAGTGGTATTCTTTGAAGTCTCCAAATGTGTCTATCCATAAGTAACTCATGATGTCGGACTCAACCTCAATATCCTGAACGACCCTGCGTTCCTCTCACAAATGTAAATCTCATTCTCCTTCCGTCCCAAAAATAAAACTTCATCGTGGAATTCCGAATCTGCATCTCCAACGTTGAATTCCATCTTGCCGGCGGGTGACTTGGCCGCAGGTGCAAGTCTCGAAGGACGAGTCATCGACATACTATGTCCGCTCAGCCCACTTTTGTGCTGCTTCGCCGATGAGTTTGAAGATAACACAGTCGATGTCTGGGAAGTTGGTGACGAAGAAACCGGTGTGCCAATCCTCCATACAAACGGTGCTCTGCGATTAACCGTCGAAGGCGCCGGGTTAAACTGGGGAAGTGTGCCTCGCGAGTCGTCAGCAGGTCGCAGCAAAGCATCTGAAAGATCAACGGCTTCAACACCTCCCTGTCGCATCGCAATAAGCACTGAACGATCTTTAATATCAACTGCTTCCAAACGCTTCACGTCTCCCATGCGACCACCAGTTAACGAGGCCGGTTTTGAGTCATCATCACCGGTCGCAATAGTCTCATCATCGCTCCAAAAGAATCGCTCCTTCAGAACCGATCTTCCTCGAGCGTCGACGATAGTTGTACTATGTCCTCCTCTTGAAGAGTAGAACAATGCTGGCGGTCCAAAGTGACGGGGCTGAGCCAACAAGGATATAGGCTTCAGTAGCGGTTTGTCTGTAGACTGATAGACGTTATTATTCGAGGCCTCGCTGCTCTGGCGTTGAATGGGAGCAGGTGATGGTGGAGCAGTCGTGGAAGTCGAAGCAGGAATTGCCGTCGGCGCGACCGGGTTGAAGGGTTGAGTGGGATCAACGCTCTGCTGCCTCAAGTCCTTAAGTAATATGAACTCTGTATCTTCCTCTCTCCGTACAGGTAGATCAGGGGGTAGCAAGCTGTCTTTGTACCATGACTGCATCAGCGAGGCTCTCCAAGGTCCTAGAAGGATTTCAATGAGTCACGGGATTATGAATTTTAAAAACAAACGCGTACCATGAACGACACCCCTGGGGTCTTTGTAGAACCATTTTGACGGTGCAGTTGGTGTGGGTAAGGGAAGCCCGGGAGGTGAGAACTGTACTTGTGTAGCATCCGCACTGCTGCTTTCACTCCCACTCCCGTTTGCATGGCCATTGCCATTCACCATAGTGTTGATATTGAAGCCCGCACTCGTTGAAGCCTCTCCGTTGTCATCGGCATTTTCCACTTCTCGTTCATAGAATTCCCGATACTGCAAGAAGTCGGGATATGTCGGAGGAATAACATACTCATCCGCGATCGACGCCAGTGGGAACTGAGGTGCAAAAGACAACTGTTGAAATGTTGTATATGGGCCCATTTGAGCAGTAGCCAAAGCTACGAGTTCCTCAGCGTGAGCAATGGCTGATGTCGTTACTACACCTTCTGCAGGTGTGCCTGTATCATCTCCATTGCCCTCATTAGAACCAGCGCGTTCTCGGTCCCGATCTTCCTGCTGTTGTTGTGGGTGTTCACTTGGAATGAGAGCCGGCGTCTGCGGTCCAGATGATCCTGTACCATTAGCAACTACCGTCGAGCCAACAGACACCGAGACGCCTATGCTAACATTGACATTTGTCTCATCCTCGCCTTGTACTTCCGAGTCATTGGCTGCGGAAGCAGAAGCAGCATCTGCACGTGCCTCACGAGCTCGCCGTCTGGCTGCTCTCCGTTCTGCACGACCTATCCTTACCTCCCGAACTCTGACAGTTGCCGGCTCCAGCCCAAACACATTTTGCGAGAAAACCAGGAAAACCTCAACCAGGTCATCTCCTTGTAACTGCAATTCTAATGACCTAGGCGAGTCTGGAAGTATGAACGTCCTGGATAGGCCTAATGCTGTTCTGTAAGTTCCTGCGAACAGTTCGACCTTTTCCCCGTTTTCGCCACACAATATAGCAAGGAAACTATTGACGGAATCAATATCAAGCCTACGGAAGGGAATCCGAGGAACTAACCTCTTCTTGGCCGTTTCGACGGCCTTGATCATGAGTGAACCCTTCGTGCCCGGTAACTTGACGTACTCCAGCTTGGCGGCAGGTGGTGGTGCCACCATAGAGGTAGCCATAGTCTTTCTAGCGCTATCGCCATCAAGACCACCCGGTGATGTCGAGGGTCTATCTTCGGACCGCATGTTGTTGAATGCATTACTAATAATTCGTGGTATAAACCGCGAACGAGATGCTGAAGGAATTAAAGATGCACTTTCCGACGGAAGTGGGGGGGCTAGATCCAGCGGGGCAGAACGGGGCGGGGGTTCTGCGTGAGCCGACGCTGGCCGTCTAGATGGTGTAGGTGAAGTACCGGATCTATGAGAATGAGAGCGGGTGAGACGATTAGGGCTGCGCGTATGGGATGTTGCTGGGTCAGCGGTATTTGGTAATGAGGCGGAGGTGGGTGATTGTGGAACACTCTGATCTACGCTAGGATTGCTGCTAGACCCCCCAATCATAAGTGACCAACGCCGGCGCCTGTTATTACTACCTGCGGAGGAAGTCGTGATGGTTTCACTCCGGGTGGTGAGGGAGGAATGGGCATCGGATGGGCGAGGACTAGCGGGTTCGTCATCGCCTGCGACGAGACTGTGCGATGAAGAGAGAAAGATGGGTTGCTGTGGCCGTGTTGATCCTGGAGGAGGCAGATCTGGTATCCGACTCTCCAATAGTGCTTGAGTGAGACTGATCTCCCCGTCATCGTCGTCGTCGTCATCTACATCGCCTAGAGATGCGGTTGGGTGATCACGATTTGATTCAGAGGCCAGTGCTTGCCGGAGAGTTAAGAGGGTTGGCGCGGGTGAAGGCTCGGAAGGAGCGACAGGGTTGGAAAGAGTCAAGCTAAGATCTAAATTAGCTGGACGATTCCGGCGTGAAAGTGAGCGTCTGTGTGTGGGAGAAGGAGTGGTAGTAATCTGAGGTGTGGATGCTGTAATTTGGTTATTTGTAGGTGACGAGTGTATCGCACTGGTTCTTTCGTCCAAAGCCTGACTGCCACTGGAGCCTGCTGCAACGACATTGATGGCTTCGTCGTCGCTGGACTCTACCCAACCGTCTTTGGCATCTGGGTCCCGGGGCCGATCGAGATCAGTCGTAGTGTTTATGCGAGAAATTGGAGGCACACTAAGAACCTCTGAAACTGATGCGCCACGGGCACGGGCAGTGACCGCGGACATTGATCTCATCGGAACGGGTGCTGACGGCTGTGAGAAGTAGTCGGTGGGCGGTGGTGTGTATGGCGGTGGATGGCCTGAAGGCTCTGGAGGTACTTGTGAAGAGGAAGTATTCGATGCTCTACGGGGAGGTGTTTTTGTCTTGCGGGTGGTAGGTGTTCTGGGTATCAGAGGAACAGGAGGAGCAGAAGACTGAGTGGGTGCGGGTATCGTGTTCATAGATGAATGAGAGCTCTTCCGAGGCATGGACACCTTGGCAGATGCCTGGGCACCCGGAGGAGGTGTTGACGAGCTGGGTTTGCGTGCCTTCTCGGTAGATACTCGAGACTCGATAACGAAGGCTGAAGCAAGTTTTTTAGCCTGCTCTCTCTTCTGCCTTTCTCTCTCCCGTCGAATCTGCACATCTATTCGCCATTCCACAGCCTTCCTAATCTCCTCTAATGCGTAGACACGCACACCATCTCGGCGGCCGGCTATGGCGACCAAAACGCCACGCTGCTCCATAACCACGATGCTCTTGAAGCTAACTCTCCTGATAAGAGGTAGAGGCTGGGGCTCCGGTGGCGAAGTAATAGGCAGGACATCGAGTCCTTGGGCATGACAAAGCAATAAGTAGTTTGGGGAAAGAAAGGCGCCGCTGGAGGGAGGAGTAGTGAAATGTGAAGGATGTAGATCGGCAGTGACTACAGAAAGAGAAAGGCCAAGTTCCTGGAGGGTCGGAGGAGGTAGACGGGGAGGGGGAACTGCAGGCGCTGGCTGTGGAGGGTCTTCCGACTTTGGCTGGGTCGAAGTTTCCTCTTGAATTGGGGCAGGTGGCTCGCGTCTGTGAATTAGATGGTTGAAAAATCCGGAAAGTCGTTTACTGCGCTGCTGATCACGGCTCGACGCTGCCGACGACGACGACGAGGGCTGCTGGTCGTCGGTCATGACCAGAAAGACGAATACCCATATATTCCCACGCTACTCGTTCTTCATCCCAAAATGCTTACTGCACTCACCTGCAGAGCATCTTCAACATTTCTTCGTCGCTCTCTGTCCTCGGTCTCCTCCGCTGATGTCCAGCACTTCTTAAAGATCCTCGACCCACCTTCAGTCATCTCAACTCTTCCTCCAGTCAACTCGTCGGCGGAGGACGTTCACCCGTTCAACAATGATTGGATGCGCAAGTATAGCGGGAATGCCTCGACCATTCTGAAACCAAAGACGACTCAGCAAGTCAGCGAGATTCTAAAATGGTGCAATGAAAAGGATATTGGTGTAGTTCCTCAGGGTGGTAACACCGGTTTGGTCGGAGGCAGCGTACCTATCAAGGATGAAGTCATTATCTCTCTGTCCAATATGAACAAAGTGCGCTCATTCGACCCCGTGTCCGGTATGTCTAATCGCTGCTCTTTGCCGACTCAACCCTCTAAGTCGTCTCCAGGCATTCTCGTCGCCGACGCTGGCTGCATCCTCCAAAGTCTCACGGACTATGTCGCTCCACATCATCACATTATGCCCCTTGACTTGGGTGCCAAAGGCAGGTTCGTCCTTATTGATGTCTGTCACCGTATCTTTTTTCGATTTAGCTCTTTCTCTGTAGTTGCCAGATCGGAGGCAACGTCTCCACAAATGCAGGTGGCCTTCGTCTCCTACGTTACGGCTCTCTCCACGGTTCTGTTCTCGGTCTCGAGGTTGTACTTCCAGATGGCACAATCCTTGACCAGTTAACAACTCTCCGTAAAGATAACACGGGCTACGACCTAAAACAACTTTTCATTGGTGCTGAAGGAACACTCGGGATAATTACTGGTGTTTCCATTCTCACACCTCCAGCACCTCAGGCTTCCAACAACGTCATCCTCGCCCTCCCCCGCTTTGACAACGTTCTACCTTTGTACAAAACCGTGAAACGACAGCTCTCTGAAATACTTTCTGCGTTCGAATTCATCGACCGAACAGCATACGATCTCGCCGTCAAACACGGTCAAGGTCGTGCACTCAGTGACGACGAGGTCGAAGGCGCAGAATGTTTCGTTCTGGTTGAGACAAGTGGTGGTAGACGCGAACACGATGAGGAGGTGGGATCACACCCTTTCGCTTCGTTCACTCGCGACTGAGTTGGCCTCGCTCCAGAAACTAAATGATTTGCTTGAAGAGCTCCTTAGCGCCGACGAACCTCTCATCAACAACGGTGTCCTCGCGCAATCGCCCGCACAATTCACATCTCTATGGGCTCTGCGTGAGGGTGTCACAGAAGCTGTATCCAAGGAAGGAAAGGCGTACAAATACGACATCTCTGTTCCCTTGAGCACGTTCAAAGAGGTCGTCGACACTACGAGGAATCACTTACGGTCCAAGGGTCTTTTAGGAGAGGACGCAGTCAAGCATGTGATTGGGTACGGCCATGTAGGGGACGGGAACCTTCACTTGAACGTGATTGCCAGCGCGTACACGGAGGAAATTACGAATGCACTGGAACCATTTATCTATGAGATAGTCGGTACGTGTGTAAGCTTCACACTTCTCGATAGTAGCTGTCTCACACCATCTTCCAGCCTCACATCGTGGCTCAATATCAGCTGAGCATGGAATTGGTGCCATGAAGGCACATGCCCTGCACTATTCCAAAGATCCAGTCAGCATAGCATTGATGAGGAAGATCAAGAACTTATTTGATACCAAAGGAATACTGAACCCCGGAAAAGTCATTGAGTGAGGGGTATGTCGACGCCCTTGCCTCTATATACACACATATATAACATGTTAATTGTCGATGCGAATAGATTCACCAAGGGTGTCTCGAAGCGTTGCATCGCTATTTGCATAAAAATACTATCAATACATTGAAAATGCGAAGCTAGTCTAAGCAGACTCTTCGGTGCCGCCCTTGATGTTGGCGCTCTTATAGGCGGTTTCTTTGCCAGTCTAATGGTCCGGTGAGCCCTAGTGCGTGGAGGTAATAGCAATGGACACTCACGTTGTCATTACGGATGACGAAACGAGGGTCCTCTGAAGAGGCATTGACGGTGTTGCCGGTGGAGCCAGCGGGTCTCTTGCTGTCGACGACCTCGGTGATCTCACCGGTAGTAGTGGAGTTCTCGACATTCTTGCCACCGCCGATAGCTTGGTATTCGACGCGGTCACCAGCCTGGAATACGACCGTGTCAGCTGTAACATCTGTGAACACCACAAAGTGAGAAACCCACCTGGAAGTCGGACATTGTGTTTGACGATTGATTGAGATAGTGGGTTTGATTTGTGGTTGAATGCTCAAGTCGGAAGATGTGGGGTGTCTTTATATCCCTCATCCTCTAGGTGAATACGTCAGTATGGACAGTGACGCCAGAATTTGCGAGCTTCCAGATCGATCCCAGGAGGGGAGGTAGTATGCGTCATAGACATAGACGAAACAGAGACAAGCAGGATACACTCCATTATTGCACCAACGACTCTCCCCTCCTTCCTATACTACCTCCTATAGCGTCACGATGAACGCATATGATGGAAAATGGAAAATACGCCTTTGAATCTCGATTGTTTGCTTAAGACTTGCATTACAGTCCCAAGTCCGATCCGAGTTTAAATAGGCCATGGATACGCGACTCTTCATCAAATCTCAAGTTTTTCCTTCTTCAATCCCCAAGGATCCTCATCTTCATAAATTAACATGTCGTCCAATTCCGGAACTGGTGATGCTCACCTCAACCAAGTTCTCGGTGGCTACAAAGCTACTTTGAAAAGTAGGCAGCCGAATTGCTCAGTCCCAATCCTCGTCATTGATTTACCACTCCATAGACGAAAATGCTTCTGATGACGCCAAGCAGCATGCTCGTGAGGTTCTGGACGAGCACGGTGCCAGCGCCGAGCCTCTCCCTCAGTCTCGGAAGAACCCGAACGCTGATCCCGAGCGTGTCAAAGCAGGTTACAAAGCCACTCTGCACAGTTCGTAATCTTCCTCGTTTTTATTTGTTATGTGTTTAGTGTTTAAATCACGTCCAGATCCTAACACTTCGGACGATGCCAAGCAGAAAGCTGAAGAGGTGCTCGAGGGGTCCGAATAATTGCTTACTATTGTAACATAACCGTGCTTGAAAGGTTGAAATATTTCATATTCATGGACTAGTATGAATTACTAGTATTCTCGCTCTCATGAGCAAATGCACCGAAAGGAAGGATTCGATTGCTTTTTGGTTTTCATGCATCGGCATTGAATTCTCTGTTCATCGTCCTCTTTATCATCCTCTTCCTCGCCTTCTTCCTTGTTCTCCTCTTCCTCTTTCGACTCCTTAAATTCCTTGTCAAACCCTATCCCTCTGAGTCAAGGAAGTTTTGGGGATGTGCAGCATAGTCGAGACTTCAGTAATCGCAGTAACTTGAAAACACCGTCGAGGACGAGTTGATATTCTTTTTCAACAGATAGGAAGCTTGATTTATCCAAGATGCGATGGTCGTTGGTAAGTGTAAGCATTGTCACCAAAACTAACCACTGCAGCTTTCGGCTTCTCCATTGTGTTGACACCACTAAGAACTACATAGGAATTCGCTGAGAGGAAAGTAGTGGAGAGTCCGGAACCCTGCTCCGAAGAGCACAATAGCTTCTAGTGAAAACGATCTCAGGAACAACTAAGGTTTCTGCGGCCCTCATCACACCTTGAAGCGAGCTGTCTGTAGAATCCAGCATATCATAAATGCGCTCGAACCCAAAGGACGTTCCGCGCCAATGTTTGAGCATTTTCCAGCGCATAGAAACCGACAGGAAATGAACAATGACAGACTTTTGTCAGAAACGAGAAATACAAGTCACTGCCCGCCACGGAAGCAGTGAAGAACAACGTGACGAACTTCAGCGAGCCAGATAACCAATTTGCATACATAGCGTATGTGTCGATAACATGTGCCAATTCCAAATGCCTGCAAAGTCGACGCCAGCAATACCGAGGAAGGAAATGAACTCCACTTCCAGGAGCCCAAGTTTGGAACTATTCCTCTCAAGTTGCATCCTAGGTTCGTTGAATGCTGCGGCTAACGTCGGGGAATCTTCCGGAATAGGTATAGACTGGGCATAGAGTTTTCAAGAAACAACGGCAACACGCGTCAGACGTCATTTTTACTGATGCACTTGATCCGCAAGAACGAAGCACTTTATGAAGGAGGTTATCCAAAGCCCAAGATGGGCTGCAGAGGTTCGGTTTTTCTGGACAGACTTGATTGTTCCCGCTCGAGTTCGCCCTTGCATTAAGACGTCTTCTGCCATGCACCTTATCAATTTGAGAGCTATCTGGACTTTCGCGGTAGGATCGGCTATATCTGATGTTGGGGGTGGTCTTCCAAGTTAGCGCAGTCTGTTGATAGCAATTACACCACGGTCTACCGTCAGAAAAGAAACGAGTACGATATTTGGGGACTTCCTGGAAACTCACAATTGCAGCAAGTCTGAGTTCTGAGACAAAACGTTACATACCACATTAACCAGCAGAGGTTGCAACACTGACCGATGCTCAAAAGACAAGGACTACGATAGGGCTTTCAGAAAGAGGACCATCACGCACATAAACTGCCTGGGAGAAAACGGGCGCTCAAGCCTCCCTGGCCTCAACACCAATGTGGCAAGCTGTCTTTACTCGCACAGAAGATGAGTTTGCGGACTAAAATGCGCTAGAGCCAGACTCTAGAATGACCTCGTAAGTTACGTGAAGCTTGCAGCGGAGTAAAGCATCTTCGTGGATATTAGGTAGGTCAAGTGAAGCTCGGGGGGATGATAAATATTACTACGAAGAGCAGCTGTAAGCACTGGTTCATAAAGTCCTTTGACATTCAGAGAAATCAACTGTACGGCAGATTTCCTCCTACAACTTGGCGACGATCTTGCGTAGTTCGGTCTTCAGAATCTTACCGGTCGAAGTTTTCTCCACACAAGAGTCAGAAAAGCCATGACCTGATGACCAGAAAACAACTTACAGGTAGTTCTGGGACTACTTCAACCCACTCTGGGCAAGCAAATCCAGGCAATCTCATCTTCGCGTACTTGATCAAGTCCTGCTCGAATTCCTTATGCTTTCCGGCCCACTTTGCTGCGTGTTGGGGATGTAGGATCACGAACGCCATGGGGCGTTCACCCCACTTGGGGTGGAGACGTGCCACGACTGAGACCTCCAATACATTAGGATGTGCGGCGAGTTCTAGGACGCAATGAATGCAATTTCGCGAGTCGGGAACGTCAGATTTCAAGTAGGCACAACCACGTGGCTACATTACCTTGTTCAATCGCAAGACTAGATGCATTCTATGGGGTATGTGAGTACGTTGTAGTTGGGACCAGCCGTTTCACTCACTTCGCCACCAGATATGATAATGTCTTTGCTTCGATCTAATACGGCTATCGAGCCATCTGGATGCATCACGGCAAGGTCGCCGCTATGGAAGAATCCGCCTTGGAAAGCTTTCCTTGTCGCTTCGGGATCCTTGAAGTACTGTTTTATGTTTGATGAGCAGTGTACACTGTAAACGACATCAATTGACGACCACACCTCTTTCATCACGATGTTGCCTCGGGTAACAATTTCGCCCATGGTTTTTCCGTCCCACGGAACGTCAACCAATTCATCGCTTCCTTCAGCATCATCTTCCGGCCGGTATACGACACGGACTATGTCTGCAGTTACGTGTACGTGACCCTGTCGAGCGATAAATTTGGAACGCTCCTCCAACGAGAGCTTCGCCCAAGAAGGCTGCTCATAGTTCTTCGTGAAAGGGCCATATGTCTGTGGAATAATTTGTGGTTAATGATAGCGAAAGAGAGCAAGTGGGCCGAACGGGTGGTTACCTCACTAGAAAGTGGTATGTTAGCTATAGTCGAAGCATATCAAAACAGGACTCACGTCAATCCATAGACGTGCACCGGCTCGATTCCGATTTTCTCTAGTGACCCTATGAGGTGGGCGGTTGGCGCAGCACCTATACAGAAAGAACCCTATTATTCAAGAGAATTTCTAATTTCTGCAAAACAAGAGCGAAATACCAGCAACAACGGCGCGAATCGAATTTGGCGGCTTTCTAGCAGCCGGGTCGTTGACAATACCAATCTGGCAAGTGTCATAGGTCAGTACGAATACGAATACGAAATCAGGAGCCCACGCGAACCTGAACTGTAGGGGCGCCACAGTAATGCGTGACGTTGGAATGTAAGAAGTGGTTCCAAATCTTTGGATAGTCCACTGTGCGCATTGTGATCTGTGATAGCAACCTTAGGCAGGAGCACGATTCATGGCACTTAGTGAACGTACTTGGGATGCAAATGAAAATGTGATAGCCCAAGGGAATGTCCAGCCAGCTGCGTGAAACATGGGAAGGATCCTGCCAATACTTTAGAGTCACGATCGATGCAATAGGGTGCAGTCTGACCACAAGTACGTTGATTGAGGTGACATTCTGGTTTCAAAAGCATTGGCACTAGCCGCCAAGTAACTGCCTGAGAAACGCATCTGTGTGAGGACAGTAGTCTCGAAGAGGTATGGTATGACATACCTCGAAGAGTTGTGATGACGCCTTTAGGCCTTCCAGTAGTACCTGACCTGATGCAAGGTTAACTTTGATGCCAACAACGGGAGGAAGGACACTAACGTATAACACAAAACTGCCCCTGCGTCTTCATCGGGCTCTGGGTCAAGACCAGGCCATCCTTCTTCTCCACTGAATCGTCTACCCCCACTCAAGAATTCCTCGTATGGGTCGCCAGGTCGGCCTGTATCTTTCGATACGATATACGGTATATTCGATCCCTCTATAAGATGAAGATATTCATGGTCGACGAGGATAAGCTTGGATTCGCTGTGCTCTTTACGTGTGATCTGAATTATTCTTTGTGTAATGATGGCAACGGATGTGAAGCGTACCGAGGATGTATGCCACTTCATGATGCTTTAGTCGAGTATTGATGCAAGTTACGATAGCTCGAGCTGCAATAACACCCTGGAGTGCATCTGACGTGTAGGAAACAGAACATCGATCATTGAGAAACGCACAGAAAGGGTGTACACTGACCGGCAACCATCGGTCTTCAACCAGAAGGTTAGAAAAGGTGACTTTCTAAAAATTGATGTAGAACTCACGTATTAGGAGCGATGACCGCTACTCTATCTCCTGGTTTGATTCCTGCTTTGATGAGAGCATAAGCCAGGTTTTGAACGCGCTGAGTCCTGCGAAGGTTTGCGTATGTGTGGGTATATGTGATTTGAAATGCGTACCAGACAGCATAGGTGTAATGCACGGGATGAGGTGTATCAGGATGAGCTAAAGCAAGTTTGTCGGGGTGGATGAGAGCAGCACGGAGGAGGAAACCGAGCGGATTCTAATACGACGCGATGTGAGCTGACTGTCCAAATCGACAATTGACAAGGCTGACCAGAACGTGACGATACACGGGAAGATTTGGAGGAGACCTGAGCCTCAGTTGTACGTTTTTTGGGGGTAAACTCTCTAGGGTTGGCTGGAAGGACATGATAGCGGGAAGAAAGATTTGGTATTTGCCCCAGGTTGCTGTTCGCTTTTCAAATTTCCCCACCGGCCTCTGCTCAAGCGGGGATGGCATAAATTGGGCCCGTTTCGGCAACTTGCGTAACGCGATGGATGACGATCTCCGAGGCGAATTCACTCTTCACCTCCAACGTCACCATCTCTATATTCCAAGCAGGCTCTTGGCACATTGCTACTCAATCATGTTCATCATCACGAATTCATTCTTTTCCACAACTATCCTACTCGCCTTTTTGCCCATCAATACTCTCGGTACGCGTCCAATGTTTCGCTTTTTAGTGCAGAACTAGACATTTTACTCGTCAGCCGATCCGAGTGACTGGGTCCTCGTTCGCTACGCCACTCAAAAACACGATAATGTAACCGCAAAGGCTCGATATTCAATCACCAATAAAGCCAGTTCTTCGACAAAAGGCGGACCTTGGGGTGAGCACCGCAGTTGGCAAACACTGCGCCGGGACTCACAACACAACGACGTACAGTCGTAACCGATAATAATGGCATAAACGCCCCCAGCAACGATAAACACGACTACCTGAGCTGGGCACCTTAGTGAGTAAACTACATTAGTAAGTGTCTTCATCGACTCACAAATTCTACGTCAGCCATTGGCCGAATTGCAACTGGTGCAGTGTCCCTGGTCGTAACCATCTTGCTCACCCTGGCTCCGGAGGGACAGGCAACAACACTGATCCTGAAACAGACAATTCTCCCTACTCAGGTGATGATCCTGGTGATTCTGACCTTGAAGGTGATACAGACGACGACGATAGCTTCGAATCTACCAAACTACAACAGCGTTCTCATTCATATTTCTCTCCTTTCTATCACCGAATGGCCCGCTTGCCACGGTCACTTTTATCTACGAGCTCAGAGACTCGCTCCTCAAGTCAAGCTCTTCCCGAGCCTACTCTTCCTCCTTTATTCAATGACCAGCCACAACCTCAAGCACCCTTAGGCGATTCCCCACTTACCTCGCAGATATCTGGTATTCCCATCTTTACCTCTCCTACGACGAGTGACCGTGTTGCTGGCACTCCAGCTCCCGCCCAAAACGCCGCAAAGACAAAGAAACCATCGTGCACGCCTTCGCCTACCACATCCATGCCCCCGAGTGCGAGTAAGAAGATACACGTTCACTCATGCACGCAGAATAACATGTTCTCTAGCCTGGACCACTTGCCCTTACATTGGTCGAGACGGAAGAGTGAACCCTGATACAAGAGATCTCAAAAACCCTGGAGCCGTCAACAAAGCCGGACAGTCGTCGCTATATAATGCCTTGGCATTTGCGTTTACGGGTAATCCTACTTTTTACAAGGAAGTGGTCGATATCGTCCGACGGTTCTTGCTCGATCCTTCTACTCGTATGAATCCAAACGCCAATTTTGGCCAAGTAGTGCGAGGTCCAGGACAAAATGGCTCTAAAGGTTCCTTCACAGGTGTTCTCGACATGAGGGGACTCGTCAAGCTCGTGAATGCAGTTGCTATATTGAAGGGCTTGGGTTGCTCAGGATGGACACAAGATCTGGAGGATGCATTTGTCAGGTGGTTTTCGGAGTGGAGAGAATGGCTTGTCAGAAGCGACTTGGGTCGGTCTGCAAGTACCAGACCAAAGTGCGTACCATCTGTTATCTGCCACCCTTTTCTACTGATGTTAAGGGCGCATTAAATAGTAATCACGGGACGTTTTACGCCTACCAACTAGCCGGCAGTCAGCTCGCTATGGGAGACAAACAAGGCGCCCGGAATACCATCACAGCTTTCTTTGAATCTAGTTTTCTTGATCAAATTGCTGCGTCTGGAGAGCAACCGTACGAGGCTGTGAGAACTCGTCCTTTCCACTATCGCTGCTTCAATTTGGAAGGTTTGATTGTAAGTATCATCAGAGCTCCTATCCTTTTATTTTAATGAAAACATCTACAGGGTCTGGCAGAACTCGGCGACGAAGTTGGTCTGAACATGTGGAAATGTCGAACGAAGCACGGGGCTACGATCCAAACAGCTCTCGATTTTATCATTCAGACCAATCCGAAAGACGAAGACCTTGATCAGGCCTTACCTCACGTTGCTGCCATTCGAGGTGCCTACGGAGACCCTACTGGGAAATACCTGGCTTTCCTTCAAAAGAACTCTCCAAACTATGATTCGAAGCCGTACTGGTTCTATAATCAACCTGCTGCTTTCTCAAGAACTGGAAATTCAAGGAGGGAGAGCCTTCGCAGAGATGCAGTCGACAAGGTGCCATTTGCGTGTCCAAGGATATTTGAGGAAGAGGAATGCGTGGAGATTGACATTGGAATTTGTGTTACTTGTGACCAGTTGAAACCCTTTTTTGTGTAGAACTGATTGCTACTTATTCGCTGTAAAGACATTTTCATACTCCATGAAATCCATCAATGGTGGCGGTGTGGTTGTGCCTAAAGAGGCATGTTTGTAAATAAGAGGAAACAGACCACCGCCGCTGTTATTTGATACAACTCCCTTTTTCTTCCCATACTGATAGACACCATGGCTGACTCTGCCTCTGGCTCTGCCGATAAATCTGTACAAGTCAAACTCGTTCTTCTAGGTACTTTGTGTTTCCTTCTTTCTAATCACTAAATAACCTTGCATGCAGGTGAAGCTGCAGTGGGGAAATCCTCTGTCGTCCTTCGTTTTGTCAGTGCAAAGTTACCTTGAACTGCGCTTCTCGTCCTCAATAATTTTTCCCCAAGGTCTCAAATGAATTCCAACCCAACAAAGAACCCACCATTGGCGCTGCTTTCCTTACCCAGAAATGCCGCCTCGAAGATCGTGTCTTGAGATATGAAATTTGGGATACAGCTGGACAGGAACGATTCCACTCTCTCGCAGTGCGTAGTTTCGTCTTTGTCTTTTGTCCAGGATCTCTCAAACCTTGCCGTGACGTGAATTCCAGCCCATGTACTACAGAAATGCACAAGCTGCTGTTGTGGTCTACGACGTCACCAAAGCTTCCAGCTTGGAGAAGGCCAAATCATGGGTGAAGGAGCTTCAACGCCAGGCCAATCCCAACATCGTTATTGCACTTGCTGGAAATAAGGTCGACCTCGTCCAACCCTCACCCTCCTCATCCGGCACTTCCTCCTCCGAATCAGAAGACGAAGCCGATGACGCAACAGCAACACCCGGCGAAGCTCCCGCCTCTGGAGGTGAAGCTGAGAGCTTGAGACAGGTGCCTAGGGAGGAGGCTCAAGCATATGCCACGGAGGCAGGTCTACTGTTCTTTGAGACTAGTGCGAAAACTGGTGAGGGTATCGTCGACGTTTTCACGGAAATTGGTCGGTCTTATTCAAATCTGAACCGTTTTGAGTTGTATTAACTTGCTGCTGACAGCCAAGAAGATACCCATCGAGCACATATTAGCATCCCGCGGAGGAGCTGGTCGTAGTGGAGCCACAGGAAACCGGGCTGGTGCATCACAACAAGAAGGCGGTGTCAACTTAGAAGAGAATGCCAACAAGTCCAAAGATGCTTGCAATTGTTAAGCTTGGGTGTACCTCTGGCACGACATATCTATGCATACTGTACGACTCTCCCGTGTTTTACTCATCATGATCATATTCCCCCAGTCTATCTGTCGTTGACTGCTTTCATTTTTATACATACATACATACATTCTCTTTGGGTACATGTAATTTGTTTACTGAGTTCACGATGGATAAACGTCTGCGGTCTGCTTGATTGCCTCTAATCTACGTACGGAGGCGGACGACTAACATGCTCTTCCTGAACATCGGCGTGGTGGTGGCTCTCGCGGACCAGATAAGGAGGCGGAGCATGTCCATGTCCTGATTGGTCTTGAACCGAAGGGGGTGGCGGTGAGTTGTCATGCAAACGAGGAGGTTCAGGTACATATACTGGATGTACGTGGGGAGAAGAAGGCCCTTGAGGTGATATTGCCCGTGGAGGATCTGGTAATCTAAAATCCGAGTCAATGGAGGGAGGAGGATCTGATGGATCGTCCAATGCGGGTGGAGGTGGGGGAGGATGTTCACCCTGGCTCAATGCTAGACCGATAGCTTCCATCGCCCTCTCTGGCTCCCTGATATCAGCCAACTGAGTGACATCCGGGTCTCTGCTTGCCATCTCCAACGTTGGAGGAGGCGTTGATGAACCTCGCATGTCCTCGGAATATCCATCAAATTGTTCTGAAGAAACGAAACCGAAATCAATGCCTTCTCCTTCGATCAACACAGGATGAGGATGCTCGTTGACATCATCATCCAAGTTCTCTGGGATTATGATTTCTGTTTCCGACTCAAGGAATGTTGGAAGGCGTGCTGATGTTGATGCTTCAGCAGCAGATGAGAAGAAAGGCGGAGGCGCATCACGCTCCTCGAACGGGGGCGGGGCACCATGGAGCAAACCACTAGGGCCAGCTTCTGCCGGTGAGTAATAGGGTGCGGAAAGGTCAGAATCGTCATATCTGTTGGTTTTGACTGGTGGACGATCATGCTTCTTTTGGTACGCTTCATCGAAGGCGGGTGCCACCTCTGGAAGAGGCGCTGGAGGTGCAACCATAGTGACCGGGATTTGTATCGTGAACACACGCTCCGAATGTGTAGAGACATCCACGAAGGATACGTGAACATTGATTTGGAAGGAGACCGAGTGCAGAAGCGTCACTTGGGAAATGGACGCGCCCTCAGAGTCAAGGTCAAGACCATCTGGATCACCGCCGGGTAGCTCCAGCGACGTGTTGGAAGGAGAGGAGAATGGCGAAACCTGGTGCAGCACAAAGCGTAGCTGCACGGGTCTTTGGGAGTGGAACCTGCAAGATGCGCCCGATCGCGCTAAGACGGCTTTATACATTGGCCCTGCAAACATTGGAGAGACCGGTATCTTGGAAAAGCGACCCTTTTCAGACGTCAACGGCGCCGTAGAAGGGCCCTCCAGTTGTGCCAAACTGGTATCCTCGGTATGCGATACTGCTGACTCCTCCTCATCCTGTCTGACTTTAATGGTCCTGACTAGCTCTGCCTTCACGTTCCGTAGTCGAAGACTTTCGTCAACGACAAGCTCCCTTCGTGGCGGGGGTATTTTCACGTAGACCGGAATGGGTTCGCCGGATTTAAAGGAGGTCCTCGGTACCTGCACCTCTACTCGGGTAGGCTCGGTTAATCTGTATGTTTCTGGGGTAGTAAGAAGTGTGTGTTCATGCGACGTGTATCGTTTGGTATGTACAGCTAGACTCTTCGACAATGGGATTCGCATGGGGTTTGTCGGATATAGTGTCGCCGTCAACGTGTGCGTGAGGGAGGAAATAGGTGTATGGATTGTTTGGGGTGTGTCTTGCATGAGAGGAATCGCGAAAAGAAGTGAGGAGGGCAATGCCGTCAATGGCATATCTGGTACTCGACTGAATAGGATGATTTGTGATACATTGAGCTCGATTTCCCGAGTGTGTGCAGATTCAACTGTGCGTAAACTGATAGTACTGCTCACTGGGCTCAGCAAGGGGTTCCATACCGCTAGAAACGAGAAACGTACACCTTGTTCCAATCTTGGGCCTCGGCACCCTTCAGCTGTAGTTCTCCTTCAATTGCTGCTCGTTCCCCTTCTGCTCCCAAGAATCCTTTCTGAAAACTGACGACCGTTGGTACAATGAGTATCTGAGGCAACCCCGGAGCGTCGCCTTGCGGATCACCAGGAACTTGGTCTTGCAGCTCTTGGGAGTATGTTGGAGGTGGTTGAAGCTCGCTCATGGTGGTTCAATGGAGCGGAAGTCAAGCTGAACTACAGCTTGGATACAATGAGCGCCGCGGGTCCAGTTTTCAGTCATGTAATGCAGCCAAAGGATTTTTAAGGTGTGTAAATAAATAGAACACCGGTAATGAACAACAAAGCCATATATATATGTACAGATATGTACGATCAATATTCCACCCGTAAAAGACTCTCCAGCTCTGAAAACATCTGCTCATCATGATTCACCTCACGCAGTAACAATATATCCCAACCGAAATCACGATGTCCTCCAAAGATACCAGTGCCACGTTCCACTTCGGTGTCTCCGACCTCTCCATACCCTATTCCGAATGATAGCATCGAAACTGTCGGTTTAGAAGTATCAAACGAGTCGGCACCGTCATCGAGAAGCTTCATGGTCTCGATAGCTCGCCGTGCGCTGATATAGAAGATCTGCCGAATTTCTGCATTGCTGTGCATCAGCAGTTTCTGCACCAATCGTTGCATGACACTCGGATACCCAACACTCCGATCAGTTTTCATCCTGATCTTCAATTTTGGGGGGGATAGAAACGCCAACGAATACAGGGCCATGATAAGTTTGTCCAGATAGCTGATCCAAGATTCTTTGGACATGATTATGATCTGAAAATCAGCATCGACGACTGGTAGTCGGTGGACCAGGGAAACGAAAAAACGCCAGAGGCAGGGCTGCGAAATGGTCTTGGCGATGACTTGACGATTCGCATCAGTTTGCCCAAGTTTAGTGAACACTTCGAGGGCTATATCGGCCAATGATGGTGGTTTGGAAGAAGCTACGCCACCCACACCCTGCACACATCCCATCGGGGTGACGGCTTCGACAGGGTCGATGATATACGAGGAAACCAAACGGAAGATACGCTTGGTCAACCTATTTATTACAGGTGGTGGTAGATAATTTTCGTCGGCAAGGGGCATGAAAATGGCGACACTGCTGAGGGTATAAAGGGTATCTTTCCGGACGGTGATCAATTCAGTGAGGGATAGGGAAGGGGAGGCGGATTGTAAAGATGTAGTGGAGAGCTGACACACTCTGAGCATGAGGTCCAGCGCGCGAGGGTGCTCTGCAATGTATTTTCCGTTGTCAGGCATGACACATAGGTTTCGGATGATGTTAAGGACGGCGAGGATCACCGTGCCAGATTTGTTCCGCAGCCCCAAATTGTGATCAGTACAGGCTTGATATTGTTCAAGACCTGCAAATGGCCGAGTCCCGGATTCGTAAACGGCATTGGTGAGGGTTCTATTTGTGGTGATGTCCTGCTCGTTGTCCACCACATCCTGGTCTTCGACCCCATCAAACGCTAAATCCTCCATGAGGTCCAGCACTTCGTCCAACAGATCAGGACAGTTATTTATTGGAAAGCCGGTGTTCGGTTGCTGTCCTTTCATGGTTGAGAGTAGTGTGAAAGTCGTCAACGCGTAGGAGAGCTCGGTGGATATCCGCGAACGGATGGACATTGTTAACGAATCAATGTCAATAGTCCCCCACTCGCTGAGGTCTCGAAGAGGCTGTCTCGTTAGGTCGGTGATTGCAGCCTCAAGGCGGTTCATGTCGCGTCCACCATAACTATCAACTTCGCGAGCGAGGGGAACGTACTCGATTTTTCGGCGTGACGGTTCAAGGCGTGTGCGTGGTTGTTGATTCATAGTGGTAACTTGTGAAGAAGATCCAGGGTTAGAAGGTCCCACGATTGAACGCTCGCTTGAAGGGCCAGGCGGCTGGAATGATATAAATTATCGCTCGAGCTACACGGAGAAACAAAGTTCAACTTACGAAAGCTGTGTCAAGTGATTCTAAACAAAATGACAGTTTGAGTGATGATATACTTCTAAACGAAGACTAAAAAGTGCGTACCAGTTTTCTGTCTCGCACGTTTTCCGTCAAGTTCTTCCGACTCTAACTTCCTTTTCAAACCTTGTGAATCTTCCGAGCCAGTACCATCTATAATGCCATCTGCCGCCGACATTCCCTTTGCATTCTGAGGAGTCCCCGGCGATGGCTGAACGCCACTCGGAAATGGCACGCCACCATTTGTGGGATTACTGGCATTCATGCCAGGATGTGGAGGCTGTCCTGGTGTATTAGGAGGCCCCATTCTGCTGGGGATTTGCATGGGAGTCGGACCTGGGCGTGATGGTGTACCTGGTAAAGCTGCCGGACCATTCATTTTCATTGCCTGCATACTTCTTTGCTTCTCCAACGTATTCCTCTTGTAGAACTCTTCAAATGAGCCTAGAATCATATTGTAGTAATGCTGAAGGGATTGTGCGACAGACGTCATGCCGCTGCCGTCTGGCGAAGGAAAACTTTCAGGGAGATCGAACAAGGACAGAACTGATGACCACATATTGTTATTCGTAAACTGTTCAACAAGTGTCAGACAGCAGACAGCCTGAAAGACGCAGAAAACGCACGTTAGCCGATCCTCCACGTTGGTAAACCGCCGCCCAAAGTTTAAATAAATCAACATCTTTCCCTGCCAGTCTGAATGAACCGGGTTCCGAAGAAGGTTCCAGGTCATTGAACATGGAAGTCGCGGGATCGTAATTTTGAACAGGAATGCCAGTCAAAGCGGGGGGTAATGGGGTGTTCTGTTTCATCATGAAACTGGCGAGGCTGGCAAGAAAGTTTCTGGTTCTCTCCATAATGGATGTTGGATGGGCCGCATTCGCGAGGGGATTGGCGGACTGTGACATAGAGGGATCGAGGAAAGAGGAACCGTTTGCCGAGTTTGATACTGATAGAGACTGGTTATTCGTCGGAATTTGGAAATTGGTATGACTAGAGAGGGTATCATGGGTGCCCTGTATTCCTCCGAAAAGTGATCCCGAACTTGCTCCGACCGCCCCGTATGAAGAATTACTGTTCATTCTGGCCTGGTTGGCTTGATTGAGTGCGAGCATCTGCTTTTGTAATGGTGCGTCGAGCTGGCCATATGACGGGTCGAATGAAGGCATGAAGCCTGACTGCTGATGGTTCCCCGGCCTAGTTGAGGTCCTTTGTGAGATCAAAAATAATGTGAAAAGACAAGAAAAGTCACGTACAACATCGAGCTGAAATTGTAATGCCTCGTATGGTCGCCTTCGATGGCTAGGACGGGTAGAAAGCGATGTTTCCCACAAAATCAACTCCGTAAATACACTTTTTATAGCCGACTCAACTTGCATGTCCTTATAGTCTACTACAAGTCAACTACAATATCTCTTTCTTTTCTTTTCCTGCATGGCATTGCTCAAAACTGCCTGCAGTAACGCCCAGAACCTGCAGCGCTAGCACTTGTAGGGCCAAGAATCAGTTTTCACAACTAGTCGTGACATGGCATGAATCGTTAAACCATACTTAGTATATTAGTATATTATAGGCGCTGAATTTTGGCTTTCGTGGGCATTGACATTGCAGTTTCTGAGGAATGCACAAGACCTGCAGTACGAGAGGAGCGTGACTACGTACCGCGTGCTACAATGTCACACTATATCTTTTTTCAGACAAACCAATTT
Organism: Moniliophthora roreri; assembly: GCA_001466705.2. Classification (NCBI taxonomy): domain Eukaryota; kingdom Fungi; phylum Basidiomycota; class Agaricomycetes; order Agaricales; family Marasmiaceae; genus Moniliophthora; species Moniliophthora roreri. The sequence continues at coordinate 1,501,201 of LATX02000001.1, read as the reverse complement.
TTTTTTTTTCCTGCCATCCATAATCAGCATGGCAAGTTCTGAAATCGACGACATTTTTGCCTCCAAAGGCAAAGCAAAGGCAGTCCCACCTCCCTCTACCTCTTTTGGGGCGTCATCTTCAAAATCAAAGTCTGAGAAGAAGCGCAAACGAAAACACGAGGCTTCCACGACGCCAGCATCCTCGACTGCTGAAACTATTGTTGATCCTTCTGCGCAGTTCTCTAACGCGAAACGGCAGAAGATTGACAAAAAGACTAAAGAATCCAAGAGCAAGTCAGATAAGTTAGATGCAGTCAGGGAGGACGAAGAAAAATTCAAAGACTCGAGGGGGACTGGGCCCCGTGCGTATTCAATTTTATTCTACTTTCGCGTGTTCTGATTTCTTTTTTATTTCAGGGAGGAAAACGGAAGAAGGTTGGTCTATATATAAAGAGGATGAGCTGGGAATCAATGACCAAGGAGGAGGTAATTTCGCTTTCGACGTTCAGTTCCTACTGATGTCGACTTTATTGTGCAGACACTCCATTATGCCCGTTCGATTGTCAATGTTGTACGTGTCATGCTTTATTACTCGTCTTGCAACCACCATACTGATGATCCCTGTAGGTTTCTAGATACCCCATGTACCATACTGCGATACCAATCCTACAAGTGATGTACCCCCATTGTACCACTCGGCTCTATCGAAGCCTCGCTCATCGCTTCATACACGATATGCAGAGGTCAATGCGTAGCCAAAATTAAAAATCAGCTTTCCTCTTGTCGTTCCTGAGAGCCTATTGCCATGTTCTTATAGGGCGACCAAGTGTCATTAGTAGGAATACATTCCTAGTACAGTAATATTCCGATGTTGAATATCCTTTTAATCGTCATCGTCGTCGTCGTCGTCGTCGTAATCTACCAGTCCGGGCTTAGGCCGTTCGAGTGCATCTCCAAACGGATCAACAACTGCAGTATCATTGGCCTTCCGGGACCGCTTATCCTCCGCTTTCTTGTCCTCCTCTGCCTTCTTGGCAAGATAAGCCTTGCTACCAACCACTTTCTCAGGGTTTTTGCAAAGCTTCAATCGGCGGTCAACTTCACGGACGGCCTCGACGTCTGGAACATGGCCCGACTTTGCGATGAGCTCTTGAATCCCTTCAACCGAGGCAAGGATGCCGGGAGGTTCAGAACCAGAACGAGGGAGTGTATCATCCTTAGACTGCAACCATTTCTTGGCTATATCCGGCGCGGCCAGATGGAGAGCAGCCAAAGCTATTTGCGAAGGTGTATAAATCAACTCTGCGTCTGTCAACCGAGAAGCCCGGACGTGAGTGAGAGCAATATCATAGATATTGCTCTGCGTGGTTGCAAAATCAGGTGGCGTATCAGGAAGACTCTGTGGGATAAGAAACTATAAGTGAAATACCAGTCGCAAAGGACATGGCGCCTGACCTGTATGTCTAACCAAATACCCCAAAGCGCACGATGGGCGTGCCATACTGCGAATTCAAAACGAAGGCTTTGTGCGACTAGAAATTCCAGGTCAAGCACGTCCGATGCGGAAGTTTTTGGGATATGGGAGGTGTATGCTTCAAGCGAAATGGGATTATTGGTCGTCTTAGTGGCAAGGAATAAAGCAGTCAACCTGACAGTCAATTTTAGTCTTTCCAGGAATAATGAAGTCTTTCTTTCTGGTTTGGGAACTCACATAACATTCCTAGGATGCCAATCCATCACCGTGTTCTTCAGGTAGAACCGTTTCAGGTACGAGACTGCTGTAGCTTCCACCTCCTCCGGAAAGCGAAAGCGGCCACATATTTGAGTAATCATCGTAGCATAGAACGTGACAAGCAGCAACTCTTCATCCGCCGTCAAGAATGTAACATTAGCGGAGGAGCCTGGCTGAAGACACTGAGCGACCACCCGCGCCGGGAAACACGAAAACTCTACCTCATATGCCTCAAAAGTCGTTCGAATAACTGATACAGCGGCGTCATTCAGAGTTGATCGTATTTGGTTCAATCTTGCATGAGAGAATCTCCAGTTCCTGAACTGAGTGCTTGCTTCGTATAATGGTTTGAGAGGAGAATCAGATGGCATAAGTTACTGGCTGAGATGTGCAGGTGCGGGCGTTTTCCGAATCACAGCCCATCTCGTTACCAAGATGATTGTTGCTTACCATTGCACTGGTTTTCATTCTTGCCATGACAAGCATGATTCATTGAACTAAAACGGCCAACTCGTTCCTGGGCAATTCGAAAGTCAAGGCTATCTGCGTCGGGCTATTTTGCTCAGGCCTTACTCCCAGTCATGGTGCTGGCTCACCAGTCTTCGTTCTATCGTCTGGACATCCGGGTGCTTTTCGTTCTCTACTTGATTTTTGGACAGCTACAATGCTGCTGGGCAGGGCAAATATTCACAGATGGTCTCGCAATAATCAATAGCCCACAGATTGGCAAGTAAGTGTTCCGTAAAATCAAAGCCGACCAAGTTTGACCATTCTTTCTTTCCCTGAAGCCCTGGACATGCTGGCAGCAACCTCCCAATATCCATTGACATTTCTGGCAACGGAAAGCTAGCACCGGATGCCACCAGCTCAGTTTCTTCATCGCCCACGCATTACCGTTCGCTGGATATATACCTCGTATCTGCAGAAACAGCAATGAATTTTACAGTGTCGTCGGGTCCGACAATCTTTACCCAAGAAGGCGGAACAGTTAGACATATAGACTGGCAGATACCAAAGTGTATCCCGGAAGGAGCTTACAATGTACGTCTCCCCTTCACGTCATTGAATCTTATCCCCGTAATTGCTTTGAAACTAGCTCACGTTTTACGAATCCTCTTACATCGATGGGCAACCCTACTTCATCATTACACCTATCTCTATACCTATTGACAATCCGTCACCAAGCGGTGTACCTTGTACAGAAGGAACGAATGAATTCCTCGGACAACCTCAAGCATCATCACCTCCCCTGCAGTCACCGTTTGGACAAGGACAGGGTACGCAATCGTCCGGTATGGTGACATCCTACACGGGTAACACTCCGACCGCCACAGGGCCGCCTGTTATCACCATAACCTTGTCTGCTAGTGGAGGACTTCCATTTCCCTTTCCTCCCCAAGTCACTATAACGCAGACGGCCGTTACTATCCTCGTGTCTGAAGTTGTTTCCCGAACAACAATCACCTCTCTAGCGGGAACGTCCACATTGACGTGCGCATAATTTAACCGTCATTTGTCGCTGCCGAGCAATGCTGATGTGTGCTCTGTTTTCAGCTTTGTTGAAACGACCACTGTACTTTCCACCGTTAATCCAACAGGTGATGGGGGAGACTTGTCCGGAGCCATACCCGTCAACGCGGGGAACGTGAATAGAGTATATTTCTGGTTCCTTTTGACCCCTTTCATTATGACCTGGCTTTGATCATGGAAGTTGATATGTTGGGAATAGACGTTAAGATGGTCTACAATGCCGTGTATTGCTAGTAGCTCCAAGGATATATACCCTTCTTACTGGCGTCTCCCATCACACACCCTTCGTAAACGACAACGAGCAAGCTAAGTAAGTATGAATGACCACGGCGGGCCAGTAGCCACGTGACTACTTACCGGAATCAGTGGCGTCGTTGTGGCGGTTGAGTCTTGACTGCACACACCCTTTCCATCAAACGCACGTCAATCCACTCTGCGTCACACCCACCGGGCGAAAATCTGACGCGATAGAAGTATCTACTGCAAGGAATACATCATGACTCTGAGGCGACGCATCCTGAATCTGCCGAAAAGGCGTAGTATCTCCCTGAGGCCTCTGGCTCAAAAATCCAAGAACGAAAAACCTACTAGTCGGAAGATGCCGAATTGGAAGCCAACCCTGACAGTATGTAGGGTCGCTTAGATGCCTCTCTTATTGGATTCCCGTTTAGTAGGGACCTCAGACAGGCTTGATGCTCGTCGTGGACTAGTGTTCTTCAGAAAAGTGCGTTGGAGTGAGGAGGAAGATCAACTACTGTGCCAGACGCCAAGATTCAAGGTACGAACTCTCGAACCTCCTACTCGAAGGTGATAAAAGGATTGAGGAGACCAGTAAAACCAGCTGCTATAGCAGGTCCAGTAAGTGTGTCACCGCGTGTCAAACTCATATCAGGACACACAGTAAACCTGTAAGGGGACGCACCGATGGTGGTGGCAACGTAACATAGTACTATGTTGCGCATGAATCATTTTCTCTGCCGCTTTGGGTAACGGACTCGCCAGAATCTCTTACCAGTTACATGAAGTCCACATCGCCGAGGCCAAGGAGAGGAGTGCAGGACACAAACTCAATAAGACTTTTAGTTACCCCTCGAGAACAAGCGTCACGTCTGGGTTTCCATGGCAGGTAGAGTCTTCAGCCAGGACTGTGATGATACCCTAGCTTTCTTGATTTCGTTGTGCCTTCCAAGCTGTAATCCACTCTACAATCCTTGCTACATTACTTTCCATATCCTCCATCGATTCACTCTTCAACTCGACTACAATCTCTTCAGGGTACGATGAACGCGCTTCCTCCAGGATGACTTGCATAATCTCTGCTTCGTTATTCTCTTGTATCTTCTTGAGAGGATATCCTCTGCAGATCTGATGTCAGCCATAAGGATCAGAACTCGATTCATGGATCAGCATACCTTGTCTCTAATCGATCCCATAGCTGAGTATGATCACACCGCAAAACAACCACCAGATCTGCCCATCGCTCTGGAAAAATTTCACACGAGTGCCAGTCAAGAACAATGCCCCCTTCGGCTACCACAGGTTCTAATTCATCTAACAGCTATGTGCCAAGGTTTGAGTCGGTGTGAGAATGAGGGGTATAAGATGACGCACTTTGTCCTCGTCAACGGTGTAACTCTGCCATTCCTCGTCGTATTCTTCAAAGAGTTTCTTTTTCTTCACCCAATCGCCTACGTCTATATGTCGCAAAGGAATCGGTGATTCATTGCACAAAAGTTCAGCAGTCGTTGATTTTCCTGTGCCTGGAGTGCCAGTGATGATGATTACAGGTGCTGATTGCTGGCCCATCTGGTGGCAGTCGTCGTGAGAGTCGCGTATATACGCGAAAAATTAAATTTGGCCTTGTGATACCTCCGGCTCCTTGTGACAACCTCCGGGTCGGTGCCTCCGTGGGAGCATTAGCCGCGCTCTCGTTGCTCTCATCTTGTTTTACCTTTACCTTAGCCTTCGCCTTTCCGTCACCCCCATGATAACCTCCCGGAGAGGCTCTTAGTCTCCTTGTTCATTTGTCGTGCCAAGTTGCATCGCACATCTTTCCTCTATGACTATACCAACTGCTACAGTTTCCGGTCCTTTCAACACTCGGCAAACCCCTCCGCTCGTTCCTCAGGTTTTTGCAGCGCAAAATGCAGCCCCAACACCTCCCTGTTGCCCACTGAATGAAGTGGTTATTGCACTCTCTACATCTATACTCATTCCAGATTATTCTCGATTTTACAAAACACCTATTCATGAGTTCCAAGGACCGACGTATTCAGCTCTCGATGACGGGTCCCTAGTGACGGCGGGGTTCTTGCACGACATTCGTTCGGCGAATATCATGCTTAGCCTGCTCATTATTCTGACCATGATTTTCCTGCGGAATACGTTCGTGGCAGGCAGCTATATACGGAGAGCCAAAGTCCGCCAGAAGTCCCTATTTCATTTGCTCTTCTGGAGCCAGATTCTAGGATGTGTTGGCACCATTCCACAGATATTCTCCTTCTTTAAGCGCGATGTGGACTGCTCCGCGTATGCGTCTCTCGAGAATGATTGCAGGTTTTGTCTGACTTGCATTTTTCAGCCTCATTTATACTACGAATGTCTCTGCTCCAATATCGCTAGCTATATTGGTAGGCTCTATACTTCATTCACGGATTACTCGTTTCAACGCACTACAGATGACAGGAATACTTGGATATAAGGCATATAAATGTCTTGAAAATTCTATCTTCGTCTCTGTTACGCTGGTGTTATTTCTCATCGGCTCGTCAATCGCTATCATCCTGGACATTACCGAACTGCAAGGTGTTCAAAGGATTTCAGGTGTGGTCGACGGGCTTTGGGTCAATCGAGCGATCTAACGTAATTTGTAGGCAGTTGCGCTCGGTCCAGCGATTTGGTCTTCATCCGAATTTACCTGGTGGTGCAATTTGCGCAGTCCTTGTTTCTATGCTGTTGCTGTGAGTAGTAGGTTTCACCCCGTTCAATTTCTCATTGTTCTTCTAGTCCTTTACGCCGTTTGGAAATCTCGAGGCTCTCCTGCTGCTAGGGGACGCATTTCAATAACTCTCTCGATGGACGGAGGTTGCGATACCTCCGACCTCCAAAGGCCCGGGCGTCGCGGATGGTGGGACTACGATCCTATGAGGGAGCCAAAACCTTCCGCTACAATGGTTAATCCACCGAAATGCAGCTTCCGGGACTACTCTTCCTGCAACATAATTTCCCGGTTGCGAGGTCTCCTTCGCCGCTCATCCGAGTTTCCATCTCGTCGTCTCTCTTCAACAGCTGAGCATCTCTTGGCAGATGGAGTCATTAAAGAAGTACAGGGAAAACAGAAGTGCATGTCACCTGCCGTATCCTCGCACAGTCGGATCGGTCAATTTATTCCCAACATGCAATTATTTCAACAGGTCATGAAAGACGAAGTCAGTCGTCGTTCGTTATTTCCCTTCCTTCGTCTAATATATTTCCCGTAGCTATGCTATACTACCACGATAACCAGCACTTACGTCGTTTTTGCAGTTCTATCCGTCATAGGCATCAATTTTGGAAACGATATCCCGGTCATTGGGTGGATCGGTTTGACCTGTGAGATCTTTGGACCTTCCACCACTTTTGGTTAGGCTGACTGTTTCCAAGGGGCCGTAATGTCGATATTGGCCGTCCACAGTTTTGGCCGTGTAATTCATCGGCATGAGAGAGAAACTGCCCTTCGACGTGCAGTGGCAGGTGCATGCCGGTCCAGCTGGCCCCGTGACGATCGCCGCACGCGTTACACCGTCGCTGAGAGACAGAGAAGAAATTCCGGCAGTGACCGTGATGAGGGAGACATCTCTTTTTCTGATCCCTTCTCGACCTCCCGACATGTGAATCAATACCGTCGGACTTCACGGAACTCCTTGTTTTCGAACTCCTCTGTTTCCCCATCGCCCATCAGAACTCCAAGCTCTTTCGACAGAACGCTCTCTACAAGTGTACCATTGTGCATACCTTCACCCACAGCACAATTCCCGGAATCAGTTCGGACTACGCCAATCTATACGTCATCTTAATTGGATAAACTATATTTATTCATGCACGGTGCGCTCCTTCGTATTGAAGTGTTAACAAGACGTTCATGTACGTAGGAAATGAATGACAGTGTAGTTTATTTCTGTAAAAATCGCTCTCAAGTTGTACTGTAATCAATTTTTTCTTTACATAAAGAACTTCTCGCGCCCATACGGACTCCCACGGTTACTAGCATCAAGCGAACCACGATCATGAACAGCGAAGACGAGATTGTAGCTTCTTTAACCGTACGTTATTCAAGTCGACTTCCACTTCATTTGCACCAGTTCCCACTTCTTGCCCGACCTCTGCAAGTACCACCATCAGCCGCAGCGGCTGGAAAACGCATAACCGCACGCATCAAGCCGAATGCTCGAAAACTAGAAGTGCACGTTCCTGCAGATACGCGGCCGGAAGTTTGGAATAGCCAGCGAGGTCGTGAACTCGGCGCAGCACAGCAGGAAGACGATCGCGAAAGGAACCAAGAGGAGAAAGGGAAAGAAAGAGAGCTGGAGCCAAGATTGTCAGATATTCGATTAGGAAGTGAACAGGTTACTCAGAAAGGTGTCCACGTGCTTGGCATAGTCAGAAACGGTATGCATCTTCTCCTTCCATTCGTATAAATGTGTTTAACCGTACACCTTCAGGAGAGCTTCATCTACATCCAATCTCTCAGACACACCAGTTCCGACCCACATTATCACACTTGGACGTGCTTTCCCGTAAAAATAGGCGTCGTGATGACTCGGACTCGGACTCGGATGATGGACCTCCCCCCGATCCCGATGAACCTACGCCAGCGCAGGTAGCAAAGAAGGAGAAAAAGGCAATTGCTGTTGAGACGAGAGAGATTCAAGTCTCTGCAAGAAAGACAGATGATAAGAGCGGACTGGCGCAGCTCTCAACGGTTCGTCGAGAAATGCTTGCCGCCATTAGAGCAGAAGAGGACGAAGAATGGGAAACACTGGAGTACTCGGATGTGACGGTTAGTCCTCACTCGAACATAATTATTCTATTCCTCATGCAATTGCCTGCAGACGCTGGACTCGGAGGAAGCATTTGAATGTCTTTTTTCTCGAAATGTGGAGGAATTAGCGTGTAAATCAGACATGACAACGTTTCTGAAAGACATAAAGGGATTATAGTATTAGTCTTCTCACAGCGTGGGATTAATTGGATGCCACTTTTGGCATGCTTCTTTGGATCCTTCCTCGTTTCTCTTCAAACTTCCATCTTCTAACTATAGTATGTATGCCTCCGGTGACACTACCGCAGAGCCGGAAGAACTAGACACATTCCTCCCTTCTCCAGAGCAGCCTAACAACCATAGTGGGATTGCAGATGCCATTCAAATCATATCCGAAGTTACTGCTTGTCAACTCTCTAGCGTATGTGTCTTCATTCTCGCGGCCCCTGTGTCTCATATATAAAAAGGACGAAGAAAGACGCCAGCGCGTCATAGAAGCGGCCGGTCAACTCATTCTCTTTTTGAATGCTATTTTGGCTCTTGAAAAAGACGCCCTTGGTTCTATCAATCAATATGCGGCCCTTGGTATGTTTCCAGTGACGCTTGCTAGCACGGTACCTAACCTCTTTCGAAGTCCGTCCACATTTTCTCCGGAGTCTATTCTGTCAAAGGAAATACTTTCGGCGAATGGCAACCCAAGAGTTACTTGATGGCACAGAGGATTCTTTAAAAATTATTCTCTGTTGGTGCGATATAGTACTAGCGAAGGTGTCCGACATAGCTGCACTTCTAGCTGGCGATCTTTCTCAATCATCTGAGTCGAGTGCTAATTCTACTTTTCTGAGAAAGCAGCTCGAGCACGACAACCTTGTGGCAACTTCTCATTTACCAGGTATGATCGTCCCACAATCTTGGCCCAATGTCAACCGTGACATTATACAGACACATGGCATTCCATTGCAGCTGTTCTCACGGACACGCATTACTCTCCAGCGGCGAAGAGGCTCGCTCTTCGACTTCTGTTTTCCGCGTTTTGCGTAGGGCCATGGTTAACCGGAACCGACACGTGGAGTGATCCCGACAAGTAAGGCAAAGAGCTGCTACTCGTACTAAAGATTAACACATTCTACAGTATATCATGCATCGAACTTCTGAAGAGCGTGGAACAATATGCACTACAGTTATCAGTGACCCTCGGCGAGTCCTGGTCCAACGTGCTTGAGCGTGATCAGCAAACTTTTGCCATGCTACTGACGCTTTATGCAGTCGGTCTCAATTCTTCTCAGCCGACAACATGATCAGTAATGCTCGTTATAGGCATCAGACACCGAATGTCACCATGTCCGAATGGATTTACCATTGAGACCTCGTACTATGGGTGCCTTACTGGACCTTCTTCATGTCATTCTGGAACCTCAAGGAAATGCCTCCGCAAATGTTGTGCCTTGGCTTTCAACGCCGCTTGAGAGTCTGGACATGCCCCAGGCACTACTTTTGCGATGGAAGTCAACGGTTCTTTGGTGCTGGAGGACATGGAATGATAGTCGGCTCGCGAACGTCGATGGTGTTGTGTGGCTGGTGAGATTTTCATCATTTCATCGTGTCCAGTTACGTTGCGTGCTCAAGAAATCCATAGACGGTGAAATGGCTTTACCATTGCACTGATGATGGCTTCACCGGGGAAATATCGACACTGGGTTCTATAGACCCGAACCGGATTCTATCTACGGATCCCGCAACGTGTTGTAACGCCATTCTGGTAAGTGCACCCGGGACTGGTTTCTCGTGTTACTCAATTCCTCCTAGCTAGTGTTGCGTGATATTATCCTCGCAGTGACGCAGACACACTTGCCTTCACTTCAAAAATCCTCGTTTTACGTTCTTGTTGCGAGAGCCTGTAAAAGAATGGCCAATTTGCTACGCGAAACCCACTTGACGCCGAATTTCCAACTTTCACCTGTTCTTATTCGAGAGGTAGTACAATGTCTTCTAAGCCTGTTTGCCGTACTCCACGCCGAAAACGAAGAGTTCATTACCAAAAGTACGCGTGTTTAGCTGCTTATTTGATCTCGTTCTCATTTCGTTACTGCAGTTAAATACGACGCTTTAGAAGCATTGACATTTGTAGATCCCTCCGTTATCACTGATGCCCTTCTCCCAATCGCGAAAGATCCCAAAATTCTGCTTGCTGAGAAGGTAGAAGAAGGTGAGCCACACATCACCTTTCAAGGACCAAATCATGAACTATCGAGGCAGTTATGTACAGGACGCGTAGGTTAGCCGAGGTTCGTTGTGAGTGTAGATGGAAACTCACAGCACAAACTAGATCTCTCAATAGAAAATGCTTCGGAGAACGCCAGTCCACGGATATTATCAAGATCAATATTGAATTCATCTCATTTGTATGGCACAACACTGGTCGGGAATGTCTTCATCCTCAATCTCTTGCACCTTTCATTTCGGCCTTGCTCGATTTTCTGCGGGACGGCGAAAAACACTCCGGATACTCTCGTCTCTTTCCTTCCATTATTATGTGCTTGTCAGTGCTCGATCTTCATCCGAGCGCGGTCATAAAACATGGCAGATCCACCGAGTTCTGGGAAGCCTGTGTAAGGGCCCCAAGCTCCAACCTACTAATTGCAGGTGAGTAGAATTATTCATCAGTTTATGTCGTATGATATCCTCATGCTGCGTTGCAGGAAGTTTTGCTTGCTACATCGTGGGAGCAGAATCACTAACGAACCCACTTCTTTGCGCGCAAGCTTCTAATCACCTTCGAGGAACGCTGTTGTTGATCGTTCGCGGTGATTTCCTTGAGAAGGAGAGGCCTTTTGCGTTACTGGTTTCATCGTTGATCTGCGCAGCTCTGATTCGGCTGATACAAGAATCCCCTGTGACTGGTGCATAATACTGTTCACTCATTAGCTATAAACCTATTGAAACCGCATCCAGCTCTTTACTTGACAGCATCGCCATGGTCCACAAACCTTTTGGTTGGCCTCAAGTCCTTGCTGCAGGACAATGTGCAGCCCGGATGCTATCAGTGGATACTAAAGGAGAGGCTCGGTCCCATGGTTTCTCAACTCCTGGAGCTGGTGAGCGTACTTTCCCAGTTTCCGATCTATTCAGCCCTCACCAGTTCTTGGTCAGACTATGCATCGACAGGGGCAATGCAGTGACACGATTGCCGTAAGCCTTGGTCTCGTTTATACCAGAATCAAGCCTCTAACCAACTCGATCGGGATTCGGCACATACAGCACCCTAGGTTTCGCCTTGTCATGCACGAGTGCAATGAAGAACGGCGTTTGGTCGCGATTCCTAGATAGAGTAGAAAGTTGCGGTGCATATCTGATCCCGAAACCGCATTAGTCACAAGTTTCTTGCCTTATACGTATTCAATCAGCGAGTGTCATCGTCGGGAGTTGTCGCCATTGCGGGAGCGATTGGAATGACCCAAACGGAATCAGAGAATTGCCTGAGATCTGTGTGAAGATGGACGTTCCGGGAAAAGAAATGTTTTGATTTCAAAGATTTGTGATGAAATAGGTTTAGTAAGGAGGATAGACCAGCTTTCTTCAGTTTTACCTTCACGGTCCTCACCACGGCGTCGTCTGCTGTGGAATTGCCTCCATCTTCTCAAATGTTTGCCCAGAGACCTTCTCATTATCGTCGAAGATCGCAGTCCACCTCGACCGCTTCATCTCATCGCGCTTCAACCGACTCTTCCAGGAGGGCGAATTTCAACTCGTTCTATAGTTCTGATTCCAAAATCATACCCAAAAGGGATCTTGAAGTATGCAAGACAAAAAGACGGAGGAGAAGTACATTGGTGAGTACTGAGTACTACATCCTTTCAGTGACGCCATCGCCTTCTAATCTGCCTGCTTTTTTCTAGTCCTCTGCTTTCAGCTCGAACGATGGCATACATGATGACCACGAAATGGCGAGCGACGACTGTATCATGGCTAGTGCTCCCACTTCGACGCCTGCATTCGCTGCTACTTCTGCCGAGTTTCACCTCTTCCCTTACAATAAGAACCGTTCACGGCACGGATCATCTAGCACTGCCCCTGCATACAATCCTGATAGCCATCAGGACGCGCCCCCATCTTATGTGGAGCTAACTCGACTTCGATCTAACGCGTTTTGGGAGTTGCAACGGAGTGTAATGGAGAACGGAATTGGTTTCGTGTCGCGCATGCGAGACTATGAACAGTCACGGTCGAGATCAGGCGCGTACAAAAAAGTCAAGGATGCCCAGAAACGAGGGAGGAAACGCTCCTCTCTTATATTGCCCAGTAGGAAACTGGCTGCTACCCAAAATGACTCCGATGACGACGTCGACATCCAGATGTATTCCAGTGAAATTTCCCACCCCTTTTCTCGAGCTGTTCGAGGTCGGTCTTCAGACTCCGAACAGATTAGGGCACGGTCTGCTCCTGGAAGCGAACGTTGTTCTTCGTCTTGTAGTTCATTGGATATGTCAGACGAAGAGCATATAAATGACCCGCAGTACACGAGCACTCACACGCTGCACTCTCAACCCTTCCCATTACCGAATTCCTTGCCATCTTGCGTGGCGTTAGGATCCGATCCCTCCAACTCTTCTGGAATGGCATTATCTTTTCCTGGTCCTGTCAATGATCAACCTTCCTCTCCAGCAATACTGTCGTCTCGTTCAGAGAAAGCGATTGCCGCCCTTACCTTGGCTTTAGCTAATGGATCCGGGGGTATAAATGACTATGAAGCTCTCAGGAGCCTTCAACCTGTATTAGCGTTGGATGATAGTCATATCGGAGACATGTGGCATTAGACCAAAAGCCTCCCTTCCTGCTGATTCTTGCATTTCAGTTACCCACTATTTTTGAACCTTTACCTGGAACCTTCTTCAATCTCAACGCATGCGCATCATCCACGAAACTGATTATCAACTGCACAATGTAATAATATATATGGTGCCAGTTTTGGTCCATTGTTTGTTAACTGACGAACTTCAGCACTGTTTCGTGTATCATATCATTATAAAGTAATTACTGGGTATATCCGAAGACAACAGGAACATACACTAATAGATTTACATACGAGACCGCGAAATGGGGGATGATCATAGTGCTGAGCCGAGAACCTTCATCGCTAAGGCACGTAATATCTACACAGGAACAGTGAGTTGTTTTGTGAAACTGTACATGAGTCACGCACCTCAGCTTTCTGGGCACCTCCAAGCTGGTTAAAAACAGCAGCTACACTCTTCCCTTTGGCATCGCGTATAGCGCCTAAGCGGTTTCCTGCATATGCACCAAGCATGGATCCTGGAATGTTGGCAATAATGAATCCAATACCTGCACCACAGGCAGCTCCCAACCATGCCCACCAGGGTGCACGGCGTTCAACTTCAGGTCTCAAAAGCTGTAGTAAGTTTCAAAATCAGCCTCTGATCCATCCTGATGGCATGTGGGACACACCTCTTCAAAGACATTTGCGAACGTTTCCCCTGCATCTGGTCGTTGGGTATTACTCTCCGCCCCATTGGGAGTAGCGCCAGTACTGCTACCGAACATTCCCATGAATTGACTAAAGAAGTTGGATGAAGATCCTGGATCTCCAGTTCGGTCATTGGAGGCTCGGGAGGCGTAAAGACTATCGTATTCTTTTCGACGAGTTCCATCCGACAGAACATAGTATGCATCGGCTACCGCCTGTATAATAATCTATAAGCACTAAAATCAAAGAGGTGTAAGCAAACGATACCTGAAACTTCTCCGTAGCTCTCTGCTTCTCTGCTGGGGTGGCATTTACAAGTCTGTCGGGATGTGTCCTGGGTACCTGTGGAGGTTAACACGAGGCTGGGAGAGCCTGGACGACCATACCTGAGAGATTCTTTTTTGTACGCCTGACGAATTTCATCTTGCGTTGCATTCTTTGGTACGCCAAGAAGCTGGTAATAATCAGGAAACGAGGACATTGTGGAGGTTCGGGGATGAAAGGTTGTAGGGTGACGTCATCTACGTTCCTCAATTGAGAGCGCCAACTGGGTTATAATATATTTGACAGTCATCACATTTTGTTCGTTCCTGAGGCCTGAGGCCTTAGAGGGTGTAAGCGCTCAAGGGCCTGAGGAGTCGAGCCTCAAGAAAGATGAAATTGAAGTACAAGTGCAAATTTTTTTTTATTGAGAGCTTAAAATCATAAGCTATACATTCACCGTATTGCTGTCTACCTGGGGCGGAGGTCGTGGTCGCTCGTACGCAGCAGGCTCCAGTTCACCTTCTGTGTTTGGTGGACGTGGATTGCTAATTTGGAGTCGTGGCCCCGAAGGTAACGCGTATCGTCCTCGGAAGGGTCTGCGAGCGACTGAAGAATCGGGACTTCGAGACTGAGCACTAGTCGCGAGTGGAGAGGAAACTGCCGGAAGAGATGTAATATTACCGAGTAGCAGGGGTTTTAGTGGAGGACCTGCAGTCTTAGGCTTGGGTGACATTGATTGCTCCTGGCCGACGAGTTCTTCAGGAGCGCGACTCACATCCGACGATGTAGTGGTGTTGACCAGGATCGGTTGCACGGACTGCCTCGACCGTGTCGTCATTACTGTTGCAGTTTCGTCTTCCGATTCGACATCGCTCAGATTCGGTGCGTTCCGGTTGAAAGAGCTCGTCGGCCTATGGCCAAGATCGGTAGGTGCAGTAAGATCTTAACAGAAATTCAACAGAGATTTGAGCATATCTTGTGAAGAACATACCGCCAATAAATGATGTGACATCATATTGGGTTCCTGCAGAGTCAAATCTACCGCCTTGACGAGTAGGAGAGGTTGGCAAGGAGGGAGGCGGGCCAAGAGAAGGGTCATCCGACAATGTCTCTCTGTGCCGCGTCTGGGTATTGCGCTTTATGCGAAGAGGCACAGACGATCCTCGATCAGACGGAGGAGGAATCTGGTTAGCCGGTTGTGGAGGTTCCGGGAAACTGCTGAGAGAGAATTCGCTAGGACTGGAACTATGTGTGCTGAAGGTACGTGCGGTCAATGTACTAGCGAATGCAGGCCGTGAAGGGGCTAACATCGCGGAACGAACACGCTGATCTGTCTCTATCTCTGGTTCTGGTTCTGGTTCTGGTTCCAGCTCGCTAGGCACTGAAGTAGAGAACAACCTCAAAGTAGCAATGCTTTTATCAAGCTCATTCTGTTGTCTGAGCAGCTCATCGATCGAGCTAACGCTGCCTTGTGATGCGGCTGCAGTGGAGGCATGTTTCGCACTGCGAGCATTCACAATACCATTGAGCCCGTAGATGGGAGACTCTGCCCCGAACCTCGATTCATCCGCCAAGATCGTGGCCGGTATCGGATTAGACATCCGTGGACCATCGTCGATGCCATAGTAGGAGAAGGAGACAGTTGAGTGCCGCTTTTCCCGGGAAACGGGTGAAGATATTGAGGCATCGTCTCTGGTCTCCACCGTCTGAGTATCAATGGTCAACGGAGGAGGAGGTCGGAACTGGTCCGTGTTAATGACCTCAATCTCCGGTCCAGCGTTGCCCTCCGTCCCTATGGCATCCGCTAGTTGCACCTTGGGTATGGAACCAAGTTCTGGATCATCTGGGTTCACCAACCAGCGCACTCCACTCGGAGGTCGTCTCGAGCTACGCCGTGCAAAGATCCAAGATGATAATCGTGAATTATCCGATTGCCTCGACCTGCGCTGTGACCATATATCCTGTGTATTCCCTGGATACTCTTCTCGGTCAGAGCTGGGTGGGATTGTACCAGGTGACTGAATGGGTGGTTTTTCTTCCGTAGAAACCACGTATGACGCTGTGTTGGGTCCTCTTGGCCGAGCTGGCCGAACGGGCACTTTATAGAATGAGGATATCAGGATAAAGAGTATCAAGATGTATAGCTCCACAGCCTGGAGAAATCGGCCAAGCGTTGTTTCGGTGAAAAGAACTGGAGAGAATTAAATTACGGTGCAACCAGGGATTATGAAAACTCACACAAGAGCAACTGGCCAATTCCTGACGCCAAGTTGATTGCCAGAGCAAGTAATGGTGCAGCATAGGGGCCGAACGGTCGCCACCATGGTGTGAGGGAGGAAAGGAAAATGTTCAGGAAGATTTTGAGAATGAACAAGGCCGAAATTATGATTTCGACAGTGGATTCCACCATGTAGAGCGTGGCAAACTTCCTAAACGCAATACGCCAGATGATTTGGAGAATGGGAATAGCGAGGGAGCCGATAAGTAGACTCCATTTCAGCAGGAATCCCAAAACGCCCCATCGTTCCCAACTAGCACTATGAGCATACTCTTGTGCATTGTAGAATTTTGGGTCATTCAAGTTTGATGGAGGAGGCTCTCCGCGGGGCCGTTCAGCGATGTAGGTCCAGAAGAACAAGAAGCGGAATCCAACGGATAAGGAAAAGCCAACTTCGCGGGAATTGATGATTGCGGTGACCGAGTCCATCCCGATGCCTCTCTCCACGTTGACCGCCCCACGGGCCAATACCTGGCTTAGGTCAAGAATCGCAGCACCGAAGGCAAAAATGGCAGATGAATAAAGGTACACTCCCAAACTAGTGGTATGATACCTGTCAGTGATTAATATGATGAGGGCGGACAATTCTCACAGATTAATACGCTTCATCACCAGAAAGAAGGTTGAAACCGCAAAAGCAACAAGTCCAACACAGAAAAAAGGTATTTCAGAAAGCACCGACTCAATCTAAGCCAAGGTATGAGCGAGTTGACGCGAGAGATATTGATAATACGTACAGCGGAGTCATCACTGAGAACAAGCTTGAAATTGGTAGTTAATGACATGGCCAACTGAATTCTGGGTTGTGAAAGAAGGAAAGTGAATAAATAGGTCTTGCCTGGGGTGAATAAAAACGATATCTTCAAGACAATCGGGCTGGGGAAATGAATGGAAGGAAATAGTTGGAAGAAGGCTCCAGTTCTAGAGGAAGCTGCAGGATTGGTTGACCTGCAACAATCCTGCCTTCAACCTGTGGTCGACGTAAGAAGAATGAAGCGGAGAAAGCAAAAGTGGTATGGGCTGGCGCCCCGCCAGAGAAGGGAGGAGACCAAGAGGCTTTGATTTCGGCGTCAGTCGTGTATTGGAGTTGCATAACAACGGTGTCACCATCAAATACTTATTGAAGACCAAACTGGAAAACCTCATGATCATCAGAACATTCCTTGAAGGAGACTGCTTGCATTGATTGAATCAATCATTAGAACAGGGGAACAGTGCCTCGGTTCTCCAAGGTACATGAATGATTGATGTGAGGTTCACGGCGTTCCGTAGATTTGTGCCTATTTACAAATGATACACTAACTATGTAAATCTTCAAACGAATTACTTCAAGTCCGATGAGCACAGCAGAATTTAACAGAGCATAGATGAAAGCAATACAGTCCACTGCCCATGATTGAATACACTTTAACTCATGCCGCCACCGCCTGTTAACTGCCTCACCAAAAACATTCCTCGACCCTCATCAACACTCTTTGAGCTCCGCATGCCAATCACGCTCTTGGGGCGAGGTCGAACACCACTCGAGAGTTGTTTCGTGGGACTGATACTTCGGGTTGGACTCAATCCGCCTCCAGGCAGTTGTCTAAGCAGGCCAGGATCCCCGTTACCCCCAAGTCCAGTAAACTGACGGGCGATCGTAGTCGTTCCGGTCAATTGAGGCTGAACTTTGTTGCCAGTGTGAGTTGGGACCAGACCATCCCGAACCGGTGATCCTTCAGGGGACGGTTCATACTCACTAGGAAGCATGAGCTAGCGAAGGACTCAGGCATGAGATGCATCCCCAAGAAGATATAAACATTCTTACCCAGCACTCTCTGCACCAAACGCCACCTTCTCCATCAGTTCTTGCTGCACTATCAAGCTTCTTTCCACATCCAGGCTCGTTTTTATTCTTTTCTCTACGCGACGAGAAATCCCGTCTTCCGCCGCACACAAGACACATTGCGTGCCATCGGGTTCCTTGGGGGCCGGGAACCACACCTCGTTCCATTGGGGAAACTGCCTTGCGACACCCAGGGCAAGAAGTAGAGCTTCCGAACCGAGGGAAGCTGTTAGGGACTGATGTTGCTGGTGCAGTCAATGGCGGACGGCTATAGCGACTCGAATATCTAACCGTCCCATTAGACGGAGAGTTGGATGAAGTTGAGGACACCGATGATGACGACTTGTGTGAAGAAAGTGAGTTCGAGGAAGAGGACGAGCTAGGAAGGGGCGGGGCAATTGGTGGCGGACTAAGACTCCGGCGAGCTGGACTTGCTGGTGTGCACTGGATTAGAGTGGATCAGTAATGAGACGAATTACAAAGAGCTGAGAAATGCACCTCTACATGACAAGGACCTTTTTCGCCCTTGACAAATATGCTCTGTCCATACGCACCTTCTCGGAAGGGTTTATCACAGACTGAGCAAGTGAAGCACCGTGTGTGATACGTTCTGACAACCTTGCTTCCTTCATCTTCCGGAACGGTGACATACTGTCCTCCGTTACGAACAGAAAACAGCACCTTATGACACTTGGCACATGTGCTGGATGCTGTAATATCTGCCGGAGGAGTGGTCAATGCAGCGAGTTGGGGCCTCTTTTCAATTGAAGCTCTTGGCGGAGAAAGAGTTGAGGCGGGCGTCGGCGAAGCAGCTGGTGATGCGGTCTTCGCCCGGGACAAAGTGCGTGCGGAATCCACGTAGCTTTTGGCCTTGGTATTCGGTGTGGTTGTCGGAGTACGCGTCGGTGTATTCAATTGACTATTCGTTTCTTCTATAATGACATCCTCCATGAAATCAGACCGAGCATGTCGAGTACCCATGCCTGTAGCATAAAGCTTGGCTACGAGAGCAGGATCGCCCTCGTTATTCCTTCTGGGTGGAGAGTCAGGGCCTGAGAGAGAAGACAACGTTTCTGACCCGTCCGATATCAGGTCTGGCGTGGCAGAGCTGACCGGGCTGCTTGGAACGGAATCGCCAGGTAGGTGCGAAAGGGACCCTGAGGATCGTGCACGGCGTAAGGTTCTGCGTAATGGGGGAGACGGAGACGGTTCGGGTGGCGGTGGAGAGAGTACGTTTGAACCTGGTGTCATGAATCTCCTCTTCATTTCTTCAATCTGGTCTTGCGTCGGAGCAGGGCTACTCGAACCTGTTCGTTGAGGCGGAACGGGACTGAAGCGAGTTGGGCTTCCGGAATCCCCAGAGCCTCTGAGAAGGGATCGTTCGGTTCCACCCACTGTATCAGGTCGGGAGTAACGCCTAGCGCGCTCAAAGAGAGGGCTATTCTCCACACCGGTACTAGACCGATGGGAGGGCGAATCATTATTGACTGAATACAAGGAATTTCGAGGAGAACCGGTACCGTCCCTTCCAATCATACTGAGCCTGTGAGACAGCTCTTCCAGCGCAGGACTGCTTCTTTGAATTCCGAGTCGCTGTTCCAGTTCTTCGAGGGCTGGACTGTTCTCTCTACTCTTGGTCTCCCTCGAAGTACGGTCCAAACCCCCAAGGTTTCGATTGGGTGTAGTTGTGGCAGGAGTGATACTGGAACGATTCTTTTTGGGAGTGCTATCACGTTTCAGACAGTCATCGAAGCATTCCGCACATGAAGGCCTCCCAAGCAAATCGAGCATTGGTGAATTACCCATGTTCCGACCGCAACCGTTGCAGTTGAAACATTTCTTGTGCCAAAAGTTCTCTGCAGCCTGCACGAATGGACCCTCGGCTTTGAGAGCAAGGACAGGACGCGAACAACCAGGGCAAGTGCCTTTGGAGCCACCATTCGTCGTGAAACAGTTGCGACAAAGGAAGCGAGGAGGACTTGAGCCATCTGCAAGTGGCTCAGGGTAAAGGGTAGCATCCGGGGGAAAGACGGTAAAGCAAATGGCACATGCATGTGCTGCTAGCGATTCCTTCGGCTGAAGAACGGAACCGTAGACTTTGGCGAGGTGACCGGTCGGATTTGAAGTCAGTGAGGGAAGAATGTCTTCCTCAGGGCACACTACTGTGGATTTCTTCAATGGAGAAGGTGGCCGGTTGAAATGTGAAGTCGTGGCCGTTATATGGGTGGTAACTCGACCGCTGAGTGGATTGGAAGAGGTCGTAGAGGTTTGGGGGCGAGGAAAACGTTTGGTTGGGGAGGTAGATCGGGGAGCTGAGGTCGATGACTCTGGCTGAGAGCGTGTAGGAGATTTTTCCTTTGACACATAAGTAGATGACCACCTATCCGACTTGTCTGGCGAATTCGAACCAAAGGAAACAACAGGAGCTGCGTATAAAATGATGAGAACATGAGGCATGCGTTGGTTATCATTGGACGTTATCCACTTACCAACTGGAGTGCCTCCACATTTGCACCTTGGACCGACAACTATATCGCCACACCTGCGACAGAATCCCATCCCGAGTTACTCGTCGACCCTGCAGTCAACCAAAAGGGGGGCGATTGTTTCGATCCTGGTACGGGTGAAAAAGGTCCCTTGAGTGGCCTATAAGGGAATCCCAGTAGTCACTGAGTGAAAGCTAGGGCCGATGTGTATGGAGTCTAGGAGTGCACAGTCAACCCTGTGTGGAAGACTTGGCTTGTGGGTAATGGAACGGCAATGAAAGTGAGTTCTGAAAAACGTAATGAGTGACAGCGAGGCAACAGGGATTCGATGGCAACAAGGCTGAGAAGGTCAAGAGCTAAAAACACGGTGAAGGTCGAGGTTCAAACTTGACGAATCGGCGAAGGATGGATGGTTCAACTCGGCCACGTGAGTTTCACACTCCCCTAAAGAGTGACAAGAGGCCGAATTTGGAAGTCGTTCATGTCATCTTGTCCTTCAACACCTGTCAACAAGTCGCGCCGTTCCACAGTTTCATCGCCCTATTTCGCTGAAAAAATCCATAGAAACATCGATCCTGGCACGTCAGAAGATGATTTATTCTTACAACTAGGTCCCTTGAAACCGTTGTTAATCCAGGGCAAGTCACCTCCTGTTTCCCCCAGCTTCACTGTTTCATCCTGTTCTTTAACAGAACGTGTTGCAAATGACCCTTGGAAGCTCCTAGTTGCTGTCACATTATTAAACAAGACTACTGCAAAAGTAGCCATCCCGATCTTTTGGAAGCTTTTGTCTAAATGGCCAAGTCCATGGGCATTATCGCAAGGTTGGCATCTTGGCCACTTTTCCCGAGATATGCACTCAACGCAGAGTATCCTAGCCGACGCCAAAGAACTAGCCGACTTTATTCATTCACTAGGAACCTACTCAATCCGTTCGAAACGACTGATATCCCTGTCGAAAGCTTATCTCCTTGATCCCCCTAGTGCATTCGATGCCCGTCCATCAAAGCCAACTCTCCCTTCAAAGAAGTATCCCGTCGAACCTGAGGATGCTACTTGTCCTTTAAGCATTCGGAGACGACTGCGTTATCCTCCAACACCCATCTCACATTTACCTGGTACAGGATCTTATGCTCTTGATTCGTATCGGATTTTTTGTCCATTGCACGAAGACCCCTTCTCAGCGGAATGGAAGGCGGTCAACCCAACGGATAAGGAGCTCATTTTATACCTTCGTTGGAGATGGGCACACCTAGAACGAATGGAATGGTCTCCCGAGACGGGTGAAACTCGAACAGCACGCATTTCTTATCTCACACAACTCATCGAAAGTCTTCAGTCTTTCAAGGAGCGGT
The DNA here is from genome assembly GCA_001466705.2 of Moniliophthora roreri. NCBI lineage: Eukaryota > Fungi > Basidiomycota > Agaricomycetes > Agaricales > Marasmiaceae > Moniliophthora > Moniliophthora roreri. Next base: position 1,479,250 of record LATX02000001.1, on the reverse strand, counting down.
CGCCGCAAGGTGAGGTGTTAAATTCATTTTACGCGATAGGTCATAACACTTTTTCAGGTTGAGCCCTGTAACTAAAGCTTGCTGCGCGCAACAGGCTCCCAGTCGACGCGCTCGACCTACCCATGACTGTTAGTACTGACTTTTGGCATGAAGCAGCAGGCATGCACGCACCATTTCAGGCTTGAGGTCCTTCAAAGAAGAGGCCCCAAGGAGCCTCGTGGTCGTGGTGATTTCACGCTCCAGAATCGTGATAACTTTGGAGACACCAGCCTCACCGTACGCCTGGATTCCCGGTGAACGAAATTGAGGATTGAATCATAGGATAGATCACTTACGCTTTGTGCATAAAGGAATGGCCGTCCCATACCAACGGCAGTAGCACCGAGACATAAAGCCTTGACTACGTCTGTGGAGTACGGTGTAAATAAATGTACTGAAATCAAGCGATTTGACAGCAGTACCTGTACCACGTCGGACTCCACCTTATGCAAAAGATTTCAGCATCAAATCAGGCACACCTTCTACGTACTAACCATCGAGATAAACTGCAAGTTGTCAATACAAAGTATCCACGACCAAGAACAGTATGGCTCACCTTCCAACTTTTCGAAGACATCAGGCCGCTGTTTCCGTAGTTTGTATAGCACCTCCAGCGATGGTAAAGAACTATTACAATATGAACATCAATCCAAATTCACTGAGAACATCTTGACGCACTATTCAAGTTGTCGACCTAGATTGATGTTAGTAAATGGCTTCTTCGAGTGCAACGGACAAAACTTACCACCGTGATTAGAGAGCAATATTCCATCAACACCAGCCTGTGCTGCAAGTACCGCGTCCTAAGTATCAATGAATACACACCCTTTGCTGAATTCAACGACATTGCCTGACCTCAACGCACTGTATACCCTTCACGACAATAGGCAGTTTTGTGATTCGTCGCAACCACGGTATAGTCTTTGAGCAGCAAGATTATTTCAAAGCACCAAACATAATGGCACACAGCTCACCTTCTCCCATGTCATGTCACGATCATCGTTAACGATGAGTCCTCCAGCAGTACCAAATACATTGACTGTATCAGCACTTCCTTCTCCATCTGTGTGATACCGAGGCCCATTTTCTTGCTCATCCAACACCCACGGTGTTCTAACATCACGTTCTCGATTACCGGGAACAATAGCGTCCACAGTCAGGAATATTGCCTTGTACCCTAAGCGCTCAACATCCTTGACCCGCTTTTCGGCAATAGAATCATCAGCATGTTTGTATAGTTGGAAGAAGAGCGTCTGCGAGGGGCTCGCGACGGCGACAATCTCCTCGTAGGAAAGTGAAGCGTTGGACGACACCATTTGGATAATGTTGTTTGCAGCGGCGCCCTTTGTTATATTCACTTCACCTGAACGACATGTATGAGCATGCGCTGTCGAAGAACTTGATAGTAACGCACCTTGCGGATGCCCCAGTTTCGCTAACGCAGCACCGGAGACAAACACAGGAATGGAAGAATTGAATCCTAATATCTTTGTCGACACATCACATTTTGATACGGTGCGCATTACTCGTGCATTGAAGAAGAATCGTGTAAAAGCCCGTGCGTTTTCGTCCATAGCTGTGATGACTTTCGAACAGCCTTCCACACCCGATACGGGAATTTGACGCACTGATTTCATCATCGGATGCAGAAGAATAGTAAGCTAGAGCTTTGTATGAGAGAACGCGCCGAGCGACAGCCTGAGTAGAGCTCAGTTACACATTGAAAACATGCATCTGAATGGAACTAACCTCCATGTCACTCAAACTCAATATTTGATGCAGCGGCGGGCGCTGTTTCATTGCCTCTTCCACTCTGATTTCATCTTTTGTCCTCTTCCGCTGCTCCTTCTCCTGAGTCAAAGTCCTGCTCGCTGCAGCGTCAATTGGCCCGAGATGCTTCGAAGCTGGCAGGTTCTTCTCTAGTGCGTCTTTCGGGTGAATAGGTTCATAAGCCAAGGTTGCATCGCGACCGGCATACTTCAATATGATGACAGATCCACCCGGGTGTTCCTGCGAGAGCTCAGCATTGGTGTGAACTCACGATTCGCGGAAAACTAACACTCAAAAACTCCGTCACATCGTACACGTTGTTGTGAATGATGACCCAACACGACCTGTAAAGAGGTATGAATCACTTGAAAGCCCCGAGAGGAGTAATTGAACTAACTTTGCAGTATTGTGTTCTGCAACCTGCTGAAGAGACCAAGTCATTGAGAATCGTGTGTGTAGCCGCGGAGGGGAAGGTTTGAACGGGGAAACTGACCTGCAATGTGCGGAAGGGTGCATATACTCGATGGGAAAATGGTTCGGACCGACGGTCCACATTTCGGCACGATTGACATGGGAGCGCGTGACCGTTACGTCGAAACATCAACAAGTGTGACACTACTAGAGTGTCAATTCAACTTCCGCCTTCGCGTCTCTTTAATGGGTCATACTCGCTCTCAACTCGAGTCCTTGAAGCGCGCAGATCTTCAAAAGCTATGCAAAGTACATTTACTTGAAGTCATGGGATGAATTACTTTCTCTAACTCTCCTCAAATTAGGACTATGGTGTTAAAGCAAACCTCAAAACGGAAGCTTTGATTGAACTATTGCTCGAGACATCGTATGCTTTCAGCTTTTCTTCCGTTCCTTTTCTCAATCTGACAATTCTAATATTCTACTAGTAAACCTCATACGAGAGCTGCGCCAGTGCAAGAGAGTCGACGTTCAGTGTCGACGCGGGTTTCTAGTCGCAACACCGCTCCACGAATCAGTTCTATGATCATCCACGACACCGATGACGAGGCGGATGAGCAGGCGAATAACGAAACACATAGTCCTGAGGAGGTGGCCAACGGTGCAGATCCGCAAACGCTTGAAGAACCACCAGCAGAACCCCCACCTCTGCCGCGAACACGAAAGGCAAAAGACACTCAATTTCGGCTCGGTGTCGGGAGGCCAGTAGCTGCAGGAGGTGGGGGTGCTCGAGCAATTACCAGGTCTTTAAGCGTGTCAAAGTCGAAGAGAGGCAAAGCGAGCAGGGGTACGATACCCGTGGAAGAGACTATACCAGAGGAAGCAGAAGGTGTGTATACCATGCGGTTCATTCCCTCGGAAATTTCTGACTGTTATGCTTCTTAGATCAGGAGCAAGCCACTAGCAATTATCCTGCCTCCATTCCTCCGACTCCACATCTGATATACAATGAAGATCAGGGAGCGAGCGCGAATGCCTCTCCAGTCCATGAGGACCCGCCCTCAAATGAAGTGCCCAATATCACGCCAATACATGATCAGGACATTGAGAAACGTATCAATGACGCTGTGAGTTGACCAACGAAATTTACACGCATGCTACTCACGACGTCTCTTTCAGCTGCAGCCGCTTCATCAACAACTTCAAGCACTAAGAGCAGAGTTGGATCAATATAAGGCCCTCAATGTTGAACTCGCACAGTTAGCAACACAAGTTACGGAGATGGACGTATGGAAACAGAAGGTCGATATCTTAACGGCCGAAGTTCGAGAATTACGGGAGACAGCCAGTACCGTCAACTCGCTCAAAGCTGAAATGTTGGAATTGAGGAATACTCTAAATCGTCAATCAGGGCACTCGCCAGTTTCTGACATTGAAATGGCCTCTGGTTTCATAACTCCGACTAACACCCAACAGTAAGTCGTCTCTGGTTTTCTTGAAAGTGAAGCTCATCGAGTATTCTAGAAATAGACTCAGCAACCCAACTACTGGACGTCCTTGTGATGCCCCATCGACACTCCATCCTGGCATTGCTCCGAGTTTACTCGGGAAAAGGCCTCGTGATTCGACAGTAAGCAGCATTACAGATGTCGTCGAAGAAGGCGACGAGAGTCGATACTCCGAGGGCGAACTTGCACGGAAGGTTTTACGACCAAACAAGAAGAAGGCTCGGATTACGCCAACCGAAGGTACACAATCGGAGAGTGGCCCCAGCGCCCAGAGCCCAGCAGCTGCAGATGATAATGATGATGCTCCTCATCGGCCAGGCTTCTCTGTCTACAGGGGGCCAGAGCCTCAAGGTGCCTCGTATGTTGATCCTCCACCTCCGACAACACCACTGCCAAGGTTCTATGCGGCGGCGAGTCCCGAGGAGAGTGCTGGACCCTCTAGAATCCCCTCGACGCAAAATGCCGCAGAAAATCACCGTCCATTTACCTTTAACTTCCTCCCGGTTCCCCCCACTCCCCACGCAGCTGCCTTTCAGATGCAGAATTTTCCCTATCCTGAGCCGCCACAGTCACCAACTCCTGGAAGTTCAGTTCCAGAGATAATACACAGTAACAATGGAGACCCTATGGATCTTTTTCAATCTTTTGGTCTGTCGCAACCCCGATCACGGACGGCCTCGACCTCGGCACCATCAACACGCACACCACGTCAGGAGAATATCAATTTTATTAATCCTACTGCTTTAACGCGGCGTGAGCCCGATAATAACGATTTGGATTTTCACGCAGGGCTCTCTCCAATAGAAGACCTGGACTCTGACGTCTCAGCTGTGAAAAGGACCATGTATGGGACAGAGGTAGAAAGCGATACACGTTTTGGTGATTTTGGAGTGGAAGGTGTTGGTAGCGGGTTTTGGACAGGAGGCGGGGGTTTTTGATTTCAAGGGTGGTGTTATTCAACTTCATATACGCGCTCAAGGACGCTCTCATTTCTTTTCAAGCTGTACGATTTTGTATTTTACTTGACTATATTGATCATTGTAGCGATTCGAGAGGGGTGCACTAATACCTTACACTACTTACATGCGGTGCACGTGTACGGCCGCCAGCTTCAGGTGGTGTACCGCACTTGAGATCAACAAAACCTTTAGACTCCGATTCTTGATTCCCTCTGAACATTCCCGTTGTCTGCTTGCTCGCTGTGCTCTGCTACTTGAATGGTTCTAGACCTGGGAAAGGGTGGTTGCTATGAAGGACGTAGCTTTACCGCTGTTCTGGTTCTGTTTTTAATCTGCGTATTTATTCCACCAAGATGGAACCCCCCGACTCGTTCTTCTGGGGACCCAAGACGAAGCTGAAGCTGATTACTTGTTACGCTGCATATACAGATGACTCTGAAGCAAGAGATATGGGCGGACGGGCAACGCATTTGGTTGGAAGCGCGGCAATCTGTCGCCTGTCTTTAGTCCAATCACCATGCATCATCCATATGGGATGGCGCTGACCAATAGGAATCGAGATCAATAAACAAAGGGGACGGGAACGGACATGAATGAATACAAAAAGGCCACAAAAGGCATTGCGAAGCAATTTTAGCTTTCTTCATCCCCTCACCTCCTCCCTCACCTCCTCACTCTCGTTCTTTCCTCTTTTTTTCTTTTCTTTCTTCGGCCTCTCTTTCTGGACAAAGACCCTCAGATCCCTTCCTTGACATCCAAAAACAGTCGCTAGCGATGTTCTCCACAGTCGTATTCTCTTTGGGCCTGGTTTTATTGCCCTTTGCTTCTGCTGCAATTTATGACGTTCAAGTTGGTAAAGGAGGATTACTTTTCGAGCCAGAGGCGATTGTACGTGCCCCTAGAGCACCCGTGTTCACCCCGATACTGACTTGCGATTTGCAGTCTGCTCAGCCTGGGGACCAGGTTGTCTTCCATTTCGTCGCGAAAAACCATTCCGTAAGTCCACTGCTCTGGTCACTTTGTGCCGCTTTTCTCAACTTTGAATAATAAGGTTACCCAAAGTAGTTTGGCGAGCGTGAGAATTTTCATGCATTGAACGCAAACGTATCCTGATGATCCATCTATTGTAGCCTTGCTCTGCAAAGGACGGAGGCTTCAATTCAGGATTGTCAGCGTCTTGACTTTCCTTCTGCGGGTCTGAAGTTGATCATATATTTTTAGCGTGCCCGTCCCTGCCAATCAGACTGACAATCTACCAACATACACGATCACTGTTGAAGATGTATGTCGACTTTGATCATCTTTGCATTGCATCTCCTCACCCTTACCCAGACACAGCCTCTCTGGTTTTTCTGTGCCCAGGCAGCAAACTTGCCCGCTAGCCACTGTGGTAAGTTTCACCATGCAAAACCTCAGTGTATACGTAATGATGCTATCCGTATTCAGGTGCTGGAATGGTAAGCAAAGAACATCATGCACTAGTCTCAGCTCTGACATGTATCCTAGGTTTTCTCGGTCAACTGTGGTCCAGGTAATCAGCTTTCTGTTTATCTTATTTTGATATCTAAGTTCCTATTTTCCTGTAGACGGTGCACCCAACTCTTTCGGTGCTTTCAAGCAGTCTGCCCTAGACATTGGTGCCAAATTGAAAGCGGATGCCGAAGCAGCTTCTTCCTCTGCTGCTGGCGGATACGGCGGTGGCTATGGAGGAGGCTATGGAGGAGGCTATGGCTCCCCAACAACCGGTACGTAAACGTCTCAGGACGATTCACAGAAAGTTGACGTGTTGTTTTCAGCTCCCCCAGAAGCTGAACCCACTTTGGTCACTGTCCCTGTCACTGTCGAGTCTTCGACCTGGACCACAACTTACTCGTCCTACCCGGGTTCCCCTGCCGCGACTCCCGTATCAGTCAACGGATCGACGATCAAGGTCACGGTCGGTGGTACAGGAGGCAAACTCATCTTCGACCCTCCTCGTGTGTCTGCTGCTCCTCGCGATGTCATTGTCTTCGAATTGTAGGCATTCGCTACTCATCAAGCCCTTCAGGCACTAATCAAATTCGATTATTAGCCAACAGAAGAACCACAGTGTTGTCCAGTCCACCTTCAACGAGTACGTCTGAGAAACTTGTGCCCATTTTTGCCTCTTACAGAATTCGTTTTTAGCCCTTGCTCTCCTCTTGAAGGTGGTGGTATGTCTGAATTGTAAGTCGCAGTATGCCTGTAACAGGATTGGCACTGAAGTATCGACTAAACAGCTTCGCCGTTGCCGACGATGCTACCTCGTTCCCCACCTGGAATTTCACCGTCACGGAGACCGCTCCTCTTTGGTTCTACGTGCGTTCATTGCTCCAACTCATCTTTACCTACCCGCTCACCTGATCTTTATGATAGTGCCGTCAGAAGGCACCCAAGAGCCACTGTGGTGCTGGAATGGTTTTCGCAGTCAACTCTGTTGAGGACTCACCGAAGAGTTTCGCTGCCTTCCAGAAACTTGCTGAGGAAAAGGCTGGTGGCAACGCTACCTCTACTGGCAACACTACCTCTACTGGCAATACTACCGCCTCCGGTGCAAGTTCCGCTGCCGGCGCTTCAGCCACTGGCTCAAATAGTGCCGTTTCCAGTCACGCTTTCAGTACAGGCATAGTTCTTATCATTTCTGCTGTCGTTGCTTCTCTCCTCTGAACACAACAAGTTATGTTGTTATGCCACGGACTGTCATGGATTACAACGTAGATATCTCGATGATACCTACGACGCACGCAGATACCCTGTGATAGATCACTGTTTTTGGACTTGGGCTTTACATACCTTTCGAGTATCTACCTGGACAATATGATCTTGAAAGCTGCTGTATATAAGTCACGTGCGGCACTAGAATTTTGACCAACGACCATGGACTCCACCCCAAGGAGCACAACGCCAGAGCGTTCCTTGAACCGCCAGCTTGTCCTCGAGGAGGATGAATACACGGCGGCTCTTTCCCATATCATCGCCCGTGACTTCTTCCCCTCCCTAGTCCACCTCGATGCCACAAACGGATACTTGGATGCCTTACAGTCAAGAGATCCTCATCTCATAAACGCTTCAATGCGCCGTCTTGAACAAATCAGCGATACTCCTGCACGCTCTAGTCATCGAAGAGCACCATATCAAACACCCTCACAGACGCCATACGGAGAAAGACCGTACGAGACTCCTCTCCGTCCTGGTAACGGTGAACCACCCACAAAGAAGGCACGATATGATGCGGAACTCAGTCTAGATCAGTTTCAAGCACGATACACGTCGGAGGATAATTCTAGTTTTACGAAGATACTCGATGAGGAGAATAGACAGCGGAAAGAGAAGTGGAGTTGGGCTTGGGAAGCGCAGAAGCGGGTGGAAGAGCAAAAGAATAGGATGATTGAAGCAAGAGAGCGAATGCTGATAGAACCAGCGCCAGCCACTGGAGTTAGGGAGAAGTTTGTAATAGAGACACCTTCGGCGGCTGGCTTAATAACGGACGGAAAGAATGACAAGAAAGAGATGGAGGAGGTGGATGAAGCGAAGTCGGATGAGGACAAGGAAGATGAGAAAGGGAAGCAGGTGGTTTTGAAGAGATCGGGGGAGGGAGATGTGGATGTCATGGCTCCCAAGAAAGACACTCGCCCTGCTGGAGTAGACGGCTGGAAATTCAAAGTAAGTAAGCCTTCCCTGATCCTCATCCTAAAACTCATTCGTCTCTACAGGCACGGAACTCGCTCATGTTCCCGCCGGACGCAGATGCTTCTCCCTATCACGAAAAACCTAAAATTGATACCATACCGAAAGGAGAGGAACGAAGCATTCAGCATGGAAGTACACGACTTCCTGAGCAAGATGATTCGACTAGTCACTCCCAGTCATTATCTGCTCCACCCAGTCCAACCAGGAGCAGAATCGATGCAGCTATACAGGGAACACCATGTACGTATAAGTCACTCATGCTACCTAAAGGCTAGTACTCAAACTCTTGCACTAGATCGTCCACATTCGCCCACCACACACAACTTCTCTTTAGTTCCGAATGTACCCTCACCAACACCCTCTGAGCTTGGGCCTGCAGCGGTCAAGCAGCTCATGACATGGGGAACGCTGAACGCTACACCACGCATCATATCGCAGTCGGATGACCCAGCTGAAAGTATTATGCATCCACCTAGTACACCATTCCATTTACCTACCCCATCATCAAGAGAAGTCCTTTCTCATAGGCTGTCTCACAAGGCGGCTAAGAGTTTAAGAGCACGTGCAGGCCTACTTGGACTGGGATTGGGTGACACTCCAGGGAGAACGCCCGGTGGAAAGAAAGGAGATATGGGACCACCATCCTGGACACCAAAACGGTCAGAGGCAGCAGGTAATCTTACACCCGCTGCAAAGAGACTTCTCAATCGCACGACTATGGGAACCATTGCTGCAAGGCGTGCAGAGGCCATGGAGAGAGCAGCCGGATGGGATGGCAGCAAGGTCAAAGAAAAGGACATGAGCAAAGTGAGATGGACACCGACACCTAGCTCAACGGCCAGATGATGCCTGGACGTAGCACGGACGTGGGTCGACATTGCATGCGACATGTAATATATAGTTACAAAAAAAGTGGAAACGAAATGTAAACGATAATCTCAGTCCGTTATGATTTTTCAGAAATTCGCCGTCTTTTCGCTGTGGGTTCATCTGTATCGTCAATTGGACTTTTCTCGTCCGCTTTGGTTTCCGCTGCAGGCTTTTCTGCGACCTTTGTACCCTTGTCACTAGTTGTACCAGACTTCGGAATGGTTGTTTTCTTCTTAATTACTACTCCTTTCAAAGCCTTCTTGGCTTTGGCTGGCGGGGCGGCTTTGCTGGTTGAGTTAGGCGGAGGTGGACTTGTGGTTGTCGGCGGCGGTCCATTGGAAGCCTGTGTCCTTGCTGCCACGGCTCTTGATAGAAGGTGAAGGACTAGACACGACACAGAACGAGCAGACTCACTCTTTGAAATTCTTGACCTCTTCACCATCCCGCTCCTTTCGCTGCCGTTCCTCTTCCTCTTGCTTTTCACGAACGGAATCGAGAAACATAATTTCGTCCTCCTCGAGAGCTCGGAATTGATTGGCTGAGATAACAAAAGGTCGGGATGGTCAACCAGCTGACGAGGAAATTAGACGAACCTAACTTCGTCTTTTCCTCCCATTCTTCTTGTTTCGCGGCCTAGAGTTAAGTATCAGTATCAAATGTAACCTTGAAAATGAAAGAGACATACCCTGTTTGCTGCGAGTTTCTAGATAGCATCCCAGCAGAGCACCAGGTGGAAAGAAGTCGAGTCAATACGCGAAGCATGCGGAAGAATGACTGCACTCACTTCAGCCAAGCTTCGACCGTCATATGCGTCTTCCTGCTGCTGAGAAGGTGGCTCTTGACCTAACCTAAATTACAGTTATGAGTAACCGAGGGTACGAGGCGACAGCTACACACTCGTACCTCGCATATGCTGCCTTCCATTGCTCTACAAGGACCCTTGAGCCCGTGCGCTCGCAAACAAAGCGGACATACCTTCTCTTCTTGCTCTGGCTGTTTCTATGTCATCTTGGGATACGAAACGAGAGCCGACAGCACCTGAAGACAGTGAAGGAATTGGGGCGTCACCGTCCATGGACTTTGTGTTGTTGGATCACGAGAAAGATCAAATACATCAATACCGAGTAAACTAGTTACAGTAAACCTGCATTCAACATGCCAGGCAGAATACGCAAATCCTCGCCTTTGAAACACCCAGGTTCGTTATTCGGGCTGGATGTCGCGATCCACTAGCAACTGACTTCTAGGCATTCAGAGCGACCTTACTTGGCCTTAGGTCTTGAAGGATCAGCTAATAAATTGGGAGCCGGTATCATCAAACATTCAGAGGACGGCTCCGCAACAGTTTTGTCCAACATCCGACACACGTATATTACTCCTCCTGGAGAAGGATTTCAGCCAAGAGACACTGCGCTTCATCATCGGGAATGGGCTATGAAGGTCATTGATGAGTGCCTCACAAAGGCGGAGATATCAATGCACGACCTGGATTGCATATGTTACACGAAAGGTGGAGCACTGACAAGTCATCTTTTTTGGACACATACACACATAACTGAGCGCTTGCTGGCAGGGCCTGGTATGGGAGCTCCATTACAATCTGTCGCTTTGGTTGCTCGTACGCTCTCGATGCTGTTTGACAAACCTCTCGTCGGTGTGAACCATTGTGTTGGACGTACGTTCGCTGATTCTGGTTCGACCGTTTTGTCGGTTCAACTGAATTATTCTGGATCAGATATCGAAATGGGCAGAGAGATAACGGGCGCACAGAACCCTGTAGTTTTATACGTCTCCGGGGGAAACACACAAGTGATAGCATATTCGCGGCAATGTTATCGCATCTTTGGAGAGACACTGGACATCGCTGTGGGGAACTGCCTTGATCGCTTTGCTAGGGTTATCGGCCTCAGAAATGATCCAAGTCCGGGGTACAATATCGAGCAAGAAGCTAAAAAGTATGTATCCGACATCATATTCTGCTGCATCTGGGTATTTACACTAGATCTCACAGAGGAAGACGATTACTGCCCTTGCCCTACGCCACGAAGGGAATGGACATCAGTCTGTCTGGTGTTCTCAGTTCTGTCGAGGCTTACACCAATGACAAGATGTTCCGTCAGACTCCCACCCCAGACGAGGAAAAAGATGAATCAGTTATTACGCCGGCAGATTTGTGTTTCTCGTTGCAGGAAACCGTCTTTGCAATGTTGGTGGAGATTACAGAGCGTGCTATGGCACATATCGGAAGTAAGGAGGTTTTGATTGTCGGTGGAGTGGGCTGTATGTCTCTCCTTTTTTGCGTTGGAAGCGTATCCTAAGATCATGTACAGGTAACGAGCGGCTGCAAGAAATGATGGGAGTAATGGCACAGGAACGTGGGGGGCAGGTTTTCGCGACAGATGAACGGCAAGTAGTCCAACGTTTTCTTACCTTGCCCGAATTGACACCTTTTCCTTCTAGATTTTGTATTGATAATGGGATCATGATTGCACAAGCTGGCTTACTCAGCTATCGAATGGGCTTCCAGACACCGCTAGGAAAGAGTACTTGTACTCAACGGTACGTTCCGAACCTCTACGTCGTCACAGCCATATCTCACGGTGCTATAGATTCCGAACGGATCAGGTACACGTCGCATGGCGCGCGTAGAGCTAAAAGAAAACCTGTACTTCTGGTTTATAGCTTTATTGGCCATTGTACACTTCAAGCCCGATTGTCGACCGCACGAAACTCCCGTCTTTAGCCTCCAGCCCCATCAGTATCTGCTCGTACCTATCCCACCACCAGTTATTGAACTCTATGTAGGCTGGTTCACCGTCTGACAATCCTTTCGTCTTCCAAGGCTTGTCATGTAGGATGTAATGTAAACACCGTACTTCTTTATCGTCCCATTCTGGCGCGTGGATGACTTTGAGCGTCTTCAAAGCGTTGTAGTACCAGGGTAAAGCCTTCCATTTACCCTTGAAGAACGCCGCGAGAAGATCCTGATCTGGAAAAGAGAATTTGGAGATGTCTTCGGTGTTCAGGTAGTGGACAACCGCATCCGCGAGACCTTTAGACGGATTCACCACTACAGTTCCGGAGTTAAGCTGGCCATACGGTCTTGGAGCATTCGGAGACCACGTTGGTGGAGGGGCCTGAGGATTGGGTACAGCTGTATGAGCACAGTTTGCTGGAATCCTGGTTATCAGAGCAATCAGTGAGGAACGAGGTGGAGTAGTTGTCATACCAATCTGCAGGATAGTGAGGAAGCTTCCGTGGATTGCACGCACATGCATGGGCAGCGGCAATCTCATCGTGTCCCAATGGAAGGTCCAATAGTTCATCCATATTTCTCAAGACGATCATATCTGCATCAAGGAGAACAACTCTCTGAGTGGGTGGTTCAGTTACAAGTCAAACAGAGGACCATTCTGGACTATACCTCGAAGTCAGAAAGGCCAAATACTCTATGAGCAGCATTCTTGTCAGTGTGAGTGGTAGGATTAACAAGTAAGAGGCACACGTACCTCAGCTTGGTCCAAGTATCGTGAAAGCGAGCGTCATGCTCAGATAGCGAATGTCGTCCTTCTTCTGGCATCAGTGTTTCTATTTCGTAGATCTTGATATCTTGTTTTCTAAGGATCTCTCGGACATGTTGGGTGACGGGAGGCGTGACCATTACTACGAGGGGATATTGAGAATTTACAGCTTTGATTGAGTGGTTCAGGACCAGAACGCCAGAGAGGTACTCGGCTGTCGTCAAAAGGGTGACATAGGCCTTTGAAGACATGATTGGAGGAACGAGCAGAGCTGTTGGTCGTTGTATGATGCTAGATCGATGCGGCTGATGCCGAACATGATAAGTATTTCCGGGCCGAGAGTAATCCCTGATCTGAATTCACGTGCGAATGATGCCCCTACTTGTGACTACTCTCCTTCAAACTATTACCATGGCCACCATTACATCCCAAATTATTCTGCACCCTACGGTCAACCAGTCCCTCAAGTACAGCGCGACCACTCTTGGTCGTGACAAGGCATGTATATCTGCTCGTGTGCAACCCGTACTCACCCTGTGTTTCGCGTGCAGGCTTATAGGGCAATCCAATACTTTGCTCGTTTCTACTCTTGGTATCTCCTCTCGCGAGGTGAAAAAGATGTTGCAGCTCGATGGAATGCCTTGAAAACACACCTAGCCACTGCTAGGAAACGTAAGGTTCGACGTCACTCTTTCCGAAGTGTTAACTGAATCTGCTCGCACGTAGTTATGCGATTGGGAAAACCAATGGAACATCTTCAAGCAGCTCTGCGTGCTTGCCTCTCTCAGTCAAGTCCTGCGGAACAAATTACTACTATTGGCCGTCAACTGGGATACTTTGGATATCTCACTCTCGATGCGGTCGTATGGGTATGCCCGCATTCTGCGCCGTCGTTTCTATCGTCTTCTGACACAGCGGGTAGGCTAACACAATCAAATTCATGAGCTTATCATCGGATACTGCTGCTAAGGTCACCAAATACTCCAACAGATTCTGGCTTGCCGGAATCCTTTTCAGCATCGTCAACGGAGCTATTAAGGTGAGTTCTTGTCGTTGCACTTTCACAAAACCCGAACTCATGCTTTATTCAGAGTGCGCGGCTCGCCAGCGAAGCCAAGAAATTGCAAGGTAGTGCTCAGGCTGAATTGAGCGAAAAGGCTGGAACGGAGACACGCCTGAGTACCGTTGCCGCGTATGTGCTGATTCCTTCCCCCACACTAAGTCCGCTCACTCGCCAACACAGGGCTCGTAACGCGACGCGTCAACAACTTACAATTGATATGCTGGACTTGTGGATTCCCGCAACCAATATTGGACTAACAAACTTGAACGACGGTGTATTGGGCATCTTTGGGTGGGTCCTATAATGGGTTACATGGTGTCTTTTATGCTAATGCTCTGACTAGTCTCATCACATCCCTCATAGCAGCACAAGCACAATGGGAAGCCGTCAATGGGAAATAGTTGATAACACAGTCAGATTTCTGCCTGTAAATATTACAAGTTACCAGAGCTGTGCTGTAGTTGTACTTTTCATAATTATACATACCTTGCACCCCTGAAATCGAATCATTGGACGTCAATGATGACCGTATGAAGCTCTACTTGCTTGCGTCCAGAGCCTGGAGTTTCGCTTCTTGCTGCTGATTCCGGAGCCTGAGGTATTCGGCACGCGCTAATTCCATTGGTTCAGGTCCTGTACTGTACGAGGGTCAACAATGACGTGAGGAGCAAAAGGATTCATAGCTCACTACTGGATCAAGCACCCCTCCACTGCTCGTAAATTCTCCTTGCATGCCCAAGCTGCAGAAACCAACCTCCCCGACATGCAATCGGCAAATGCTCGACGCAAAGCATAAGTAGGCAGGACCCGAGGAAAAGGTAGAGGCATGCTCACCTTTTACTAAAGGATCACATTCTTTGAGTGCCTTAGCTTTGACGGCCTTGAGCAAATTGTCCTCCTCACGTCTGGAGAGTGCAGAGAGTGAGCTCATGTCGAGTCTGATCCTAACCTTAAAAATTTTTCCGGGGTCTCGAGGCCTGGGCGGTCACGCATTTGGAAAATGGCTCGCGGGCTGGGCTGACTGAGCGCCGCACATTATCCTTGACTCGTTCAGTCATGGCCATACAGGCAGCTACTCGATTGACCTTTCGTAAGTCGCTGGGCGCACGTCTTCTTGCTATTCCATCAACACCCTCGACCTCGAAAGCTGGTGGGTTCACCGATACGTTGGCCAATGGACCGACTTTGGATGACTTCATCTCTGGTCAGGTTCCGGAGCGTGTTGTTCTAGGAAATCCTCGAGGGTGAGTCGGACAAGTCTTGTGCATTAAAGGCAAGGTCTCTAATGCCATGATTCTAGTCCTCGACTTCCTTCATACCTTAAAACTTCCATTCCTTCTGGTCAATCCTTCAACAAGATCAAGAAAGACCTTCGAGGGTTAGGATTGCATACTGTATGTGAGGAAGCACGGTGTCCGAATATTGGAGACTGCTGGGGAGGCAAGGAAGATGCTACCGAAGCTGAAGGGAAACGGGCTGCTACCGCTACTATCATGGTACGTTTTGCCCCCTCTCGACTCCGTAGATCCAGCTCAAGCTCTTCCAAAACAGTTGATGGGCGACACATGTACTCGTGGTTGTAGATTCTGCTCCGTCAAGACGTCCAAAACCCCCCCGCCGTTGGACCCTCATGAACCTGAGAACACGGCCGAAGCCATAAGTCGCTGGGGTTTGGGGTATATTGTACTGACCAGTGTCGACCGTGACGGTGGGTCTCACTTCATACCTTCTTTTCAATGCGATTAACTTTTGGATTCAAAAATAGACCTGATAGATGGTGGTGCTCATCATTTCGCCGAGACCATCAGCAAGATCAAACAGAAGTACGCGTACCTCCACACTTGGCTGTTCAGTGCTTTACTTTAAATCCTCCAGAGCACCTCATATACTCGTCGAAGCACTTACTGGTGATTTTGCTGGTAATATGGAGCATGTGTCCATAGTGGCAAAGTCAGGACTGGATGTATACGCCCACAATATCGAAACTGTCGAAGAACTCACACCGTTCGTTCGAGACCGTCGCGCGACTTTCAGGCAAAGTCTGAAAGTGCTGGAGCATGCCAAGCGAGAAGGCGTACAAGTCACTAAGACCAGTATAATGCTTGGAGTAGGTGAAACGCATGACCAAGTCCTCGATGCTCTCAAGGGCAAGTCCCCACATTCGGTGTCTCACAACATATATTAACATTCCTTAAGAGCTCAGAAAGGTTGATGTTGACGTCGTCACGTTTGGTCAATACATGCGTCCAACGAAGCGTCATATGAAGGTCGACCGATACGTCGAACCAACCGAGTTTGACCGTTGGAAAGAGATTGCAGATGACTTGGGCTTCTTGTATGTTGCTAGTGGGCCTTTGGTCCGAAGTAGCTATAAGGTGTGTCACGTCGGCCCATCTTGTGACCTATAATTGACGTGTTCCTTCAGGCCGGCGAATTCTACATCGAGAATGTCTTACGGGGTAAAAAAACCGAGAAAAGGGCCAAAAACCTCGTCTCAGCGTCGCCGTCAATGTCAATGGATAGCAGAAACAACTCACTCCTGTAGACCATAGATTCGCTCGCCACCACTCTTCTACAAGCTGATGTTAATATCCGATTAATTCGTACTTGCTGCAGCACTACCTACATACCATACTTACATACTGGAGTCACCACTGCATAGTATTAGTACAACAAAACATGTCCTAGAGTAATGTATGTGCGAGAGTTCTACATGAATGTGCACATAAGAAAAGGGTTAAATTCCGGAAATAATAGATGCATGCGATCTCCCCCACTCATTCGGGCTCTAGCCAGCCGGACTTGCTGTGTCAATCACAGCCGTGGCTTGAGTGCGTTTTTTACCACCGCCCCTTCTCCCACCACGAGTGGCAGGCTTTCTCTTCTTGCCCCGAGTACTTCCAGTACCATTCTCGTCGTGTACGGTCTCTACGTTGGGGGAAGGTCCAGCGCCTGGTTGACCAAAGAACTCATCCCCTTCTTCCATCCAAAGGTCACGCATCGCGTCGTTGCTACCACTGCCCTTGCCCTTGGTGTCACTAGCTTTTTGAGAGCTGGATGATTGGTCCAGACCAGCCAACTGCTCGTCGTTGAGCAAAAGCTGAACAATTTCACTAGGCTTGGCCACATCCGTGAAGGTCTTATTACCAACGACGATATCTTGGACCTGTTTATAAACGTAAAGTTAACCTCGAACTATTTATCCGGAATCGACGAAGACGTACGTCTTTCTTCACCCGGGCTAGTTGTACTATCCTTTCATCGATCGTCCCTTGCGTGATGAGACGATATACAGTGACTTGACGGGTTTGCCCTAAACGATGAGCACGATCCATTGCTTGAGCGTCATTGGAAGGGTTCCAATCATGATCGTAGAAAATGACCGTGTCAGCTGCTGTCAAGTTGATACCAAGTCCTCCAGCTCGCGTACTCAACAAGAACACGAAAATGTCTGGCCTATAACGAAGATGAGACAGGCTTTAAGATAGGTTGACTATTATCACTGACCTAGTCTGCCAATCTATGACCATGTCTCTCCGATCTTCAATTTTGGAAGAGCCATCGAGTCGCAAATACTTGTATTGACGATAGACCAAGTACTCCTCCATAAGATCCATCATGCGGGTCATCTGGAAATAAACCAAAACACGATGGCCTCCTGACTTCAACTCTTGCAAGAGGGAATCGAGTCGAGCTAGTTTGGCGGAGTCGTAAATGAGTCGCTTAGCTTCGGGTATCTGCATCTTGGAAAGGGGTATTTGGTTCGGAGAGGAGGCAGCAAGAAGACCACCAGGCTGTAAGCCAGGGAACTGATGTTGATACATATTATAGGCATCATAAGACTCCAACAGAGATTGAGGCATCCCATACAACGCGAGGGATTCCAGTGGTGCATCCATCAAGCGTGCTTGCGACTCCACGAAGGTGCGATTACCGCAATACAGGGATATGGGAGGCGCTACTGCCGACGGAACAAACCACTTTAGGGCCGGTCGTGAAAGGCAGGAAGTATTCCACGACATCAATGCAATAGAACGAAGATCTGGCTGGGACTCGACATGGCAGCTAATTTCGGAAAGGGGAGGATAAACAGTAAGTCTGTCATGGCGAGGTTCCGAAAGAATACTAGATTGTCCGTCAATTTTTGATTATGAGTGCACATATCAATCTCACCGATGGGAAGCTATCTCCGAGAGCATTTCTTCAGTTTCGGAAGCTAGAAGACATCTCCGAATCAACGGAGATATATGTATACAGTGCGCCTCCTGTGGCGACATGTCAAAGATACGAAGGAATGAGAAAGAAGACGAGGCTGCAGTAAGAGCGTCAAGTTCAAGTAATCCATCCAGCTGCCACTAAACACTTACATTCGTCGGTGTACAGAGAGTTATGAATGTAATCGGTGGACCAAATATTCATTAGCTTCGATAGGCAACTCGTATGATTTGAATCTTCTCTAGGCACGCTGACCATGCCGCCATCCTGATACATTAGCTCCGGAATGGTGAAACTGATAGGATTTTGCGTGGAGTAGGGAAGATTCACAAAGTCTCCTTCACGAGGGCCCGGACGTCCATAGTGAGCGAAAGAGAAGGGAGCGACGACATCGGCACGCTCGAATAATTCAGGGTGGTTACAGACCTATCCAAAATATCGAAACTGTCAAGTAACACTAAGACTGGAAGGACACAAACCTTTCTGAATTGCATTACCAGGTTCATCAAAGACCTGGCGGATTCTACATCGCCAATATTCGCGGCTTTCTCAAGGAGATCAGCAACTGAGACGTTGGCGAGAAGGGCTTTGTAGAGAGCTCTTTGACGAGCACTGAGGTCCACGTAAATGTCGACTTCGATCTGCAATTCAAGGGTGATGAGCAACATTTACCCGATAACTAAAGAATATAACTTGCCTTCTCGCTCAGCTCGTTCTGCACATGTCTTTTCACTCGACGTAACATGAACGGTTTGAGAATCATGTGCAAACGGCGTAGCTGATGCTCATTGAGTTTGCTGCCCTTGTTCTCTGCAGCATTCTCAATATCCTTCGAAAACCATTCGTTGAATTCATCGTGAGAGTCAAAAAGACTGGGCATGATGAAGTGAAGGAGAGCCCACAGCTCTGTAACGGCAGGTCAGCACTTGACTTCAGATGGTAATATTCTACTGACCTTGCATGGAGTTCTGAATCGGTGTGCCAGTAAGGAGAAGCCTATTCCGGCATTGGAAGCCCAAAAGCGTCTTCCATCGTACACTGGATGAGTTCTTGATGTTCTGAGCTTCGTCCAAGATCATGTATTGCCACTTGACCCGCTGGAAATACTGCTGATCTTGAGTGACCTCCAGATGAAAGGAGTTAGAATGACAGATGTGAACCTGACCAGAGTTTCATACCAGTTGATAGCTCGTGATCAAAACATGGAAGGGAGCATCCTTATTATAGCTGATCTCCTTCTTGCTCCAGAATTTCCTTAGAGTTGTCCTGTCCTTGACATTTCCCCAGTATGGCAGCGCCTTGAGCCCTGGTACGAAACGGGTGATTTCTTGCTGCCAATTGTGCAAAGTGGATGCAGGAGCCACAACCAGGAAAGGGCCCCATATATCGTGCGTCTCCGCAAGGTATGACAAAAGGGAGATAGACTGAACAGTTTTTCCAAGACCCATTTCGTCAGCAAGAATACCGTTAATACCCTGTTCATAAAGCGTGGCAAGCCAGTTCAGGCCCTTGAGCTGGTACTCTTTGAGTTGAGCCATTAGCATCTTTGGTTGTCCAATCGTAAGAGGTCCACTCAGCGATGTCGGATTTTGGAAGTTGAGCTCGTCAGAATCCACTTGGATTACGAAAGTCAGAAGGAGGCAATATTACAACCGCGAGTGACTTACAGTCTAAGGGACCGCTAAGTCCTGCAGTAGTGGAGGAACCTTCTCCAATTATTGGCCGAGCTAGGCCCTGCTCTTTTGCCAATTTGATCGCCTCATTTGTCTTCCTTTCCAGTGCGGCTTGAGTATCAAAGTCCTTCGCCCGTTGCCGTGCAAGTGCAATCGCCTCTTGAGCATTATATCTTGCATGTCGATACAGGTTTGTTTGATCCTCTGCGTGGCCCGTCAGAATTGAAACTAATCTGGTTGTAAAATGGTCTCACCATCGTCAAAGTTGATTTCTTGCAAGGCATCTGAAGCAACATCGGTTACATCGGCACCTGCTGGTACATCGGTGGTCGGAGCGTCGCCTTCAACTTCGGCAGCTAGAAGCGTGATCAGTTACTAAAAATCTACGAAAGAAAATACGCCTACTCTTCAGCTTGTTGCCAACGAAATGGCTGTATAGTTCGGTCTGACTAATCAGGAACTCCAACTTGCGCGCCTGCCTAGCAGCTTCACGCCGCTCCTCCTCGAGTTTCTGTCGATCACTTGCTTCTTTGAGCTCCCGTTTGCGAAGATCTCGCTCCTCTCGTTCATTCTTCCTCCAGAACACTTGCATTTCACGCATGAGACGCTTAGCCTTTGCCTGTGTATCCTTTGTAGATTTGGCTGTTTTAGTGAATGGTCTGCGAGCTTGCAGTGAAGCTAATTTCGCGATCCTTTCCGATTGTAATACCCTAGCTTGGTATCCCAAGGCATGATATTTGTAGACCTATGATGAATGTGAGCAAGTTGAAACTTGGATTGTAGGATGGCACACCTTCGCTACATCACGTCTAGCGATATTGGTCCATACTTTACGCTGAGCCTCCTCTAAGGCTTTAACACGTTTGAGCATCGTCGCGTCATCCATCTTCTTGGCCCTCTTGAGAGGGACAACCGTTTCATCAAGCTCATGTATGACGGATGTGTTGATCGGAGCAGGTGAAGAAGGACGGGAGGCGGAGGGTGTGATATCTCCAGCAATCGATGGAGGGCCAGAGGCAATTTCGTGTTCGAGATCTGCGGGCAACCCCTTTTTTTTCGGACCGGCCCTTTTTCGACTTGTTTTCGGAGTAGTAGAGAGACCATCCACAGAAAGTTGCGTCCCTTTGCCTTTTCCTTTCGTAGAAATTCGACTCCCATCGATATCGCCGTCGTCGTCACCATAAAACTCAGTAGAGGGATCGACTTTCCGCTTTTTGGTTACAGATGCAGCCGCTTCAAATTCGTCCTCGGAAATAATACGCTTTTCCTTTACTTTCCCGTTATGCCCATTCCGAGATGCCGCTCTCTCGTGTGTTTGGAATTGATCAGGCCACTGACGGCCTGGTCTGTGAGGACCCACGTACATGAGTGGATCATCATTGAGCTCGTCATACTCAGGAGCTGGATGTGGTGGAGTGGGTGGAGGGGGTGGTATCCTGGCAATTTTGTCTGCGTAGTTGTGGGATAGGCGTTGTGCTGTGTAGGAGACGCGATCCTACGAAAGGATAAGTCGCAGCCGCTGAAAAATGATTCTGCTACATACCTTATTACTAGCATAAAACCATTGCTCGACTTGGTTGAAACGCTTTTGTGTCTCCAAGATGTAATCACTTAGTTCTCCTAGCCAAATTTCCTCGCAATCATCGAGGTCGGAGGATGCTAAACGCTCCTGGTCTGCACGATTCGTGACATCACTTGGTTCATCGGCCGGGTAGTATTGTCTGAGAGGAGTGCCGGAATGAACGCCGCTTGTGGACTTCGAGTTCTTGGTGGACTTGCGAGCAGACTGTGTGATACGTCAGTAATTTTATAATAGCCAGAATATAGTATAACGCACTCTGCGCTGTCCAGGTGGACGGTAGTCGGTGTCATCCTTCGCATTCCTTCGCCGCTTCCTCGGAGCAGGTTCGTCGTCAGTTCCGCCAATAGGATCAACAAGCGGTTCAGGAGAGCGTGCTCGAGCACTTGCACTAACACGCTCTAAACGGTGACCTCGACTGCTTCTGGTGGGTGACTCGTCCCACTGTGTCACCAAGGATTGCGTAGGCTCGTGTTCACGAACAACTGGATAAGCGGGTGGAGCTGATGTTTCTGAAAAATCCTCAACGGGTCGAAGACGTGGAATTGATGATGGTCCGCTCCGCTCTGAAGGTGCTTCGTCGTCGTCGTCTTCCGGTCCATCTTGGTTCGGAATCACTGGATACATGGCAGGTTGATACTGAACAGCTTCTGGCCCTCGGGGACGCGATGAGTATGACGGAGCAGGTTCATCGTTCAGAATGTGTCTGAGCGACATTGTCTAGAGGAATACTGAGCCAACGTGTACTCCGAAATTGAGGCGGATGCTGACTAGGCTGACTACCTCGTGCAATCAGGCACCGCCAGCGAAAAAAAGAGTCACCACTGGCAAAAGGCCAGAATTCCGAGATCCTAATATGAGGAGTTGAAACGGAATATTCAGAAAGTAGTAGAATGGGGATGGTGGAAGTTGAAAATGAAAAAGGCAAACAGGAACGGAAGGGAGGGACAGGCGGTGGGAGAATGGCCTGGGCGCGTAGATATTCTTTGAGCATTAATTCGGTCTCTTGGACTGTTTCGCCACGCCACCCAAAATGGCAATCGTAATCGTGGTTGAGTTTGCATTCTCGCTTACATGTCATTCTCCACCTAATTTTCTAGATTCTTTCCTTAGCCTTTCTCCCTCTTTCTTGCAGGGAGAAAAAATTCCACTTTATCCCTTTTAGTTCCCTCTAGAGCATTCGGTACCTATACATATTATGGAACAACACAGAACACTGCCCATCCTGCCGAATCCCGATTGCATCAGCGAGAAGTAGCTACGCTAATTACCTAAGTTATCACTGTCCATGTTTAATTTTCGGGATCTGGGTATAACATCAATTCTGGTCGAACTTTCTGGTCGAATTCCTCGGGGGTTAGCAGTCCTAGAGCAACAGTAGCTTCCTTGAGGGTGGTGCCTTCTTTGTGAGCCTTCTTAGCGCATTTGGCGACGTCTGACATCGTCGATGATCAACAAATCTGGATAAACCTTTTCAGGCGTGATGACTTACTGTCATAGCCCAAGTGACTGTTCAGGATGGCAGCAAGCATGAGGGATTCGTTCAGCAACGTGTTGATACGCTTTTCATTGGCCTGAATCCCGACGACACAGTTCTTGGTGAATGAGCGGGAACCTTCAAATAGGATGGGACTCATGCATCAAAAATATGCAGCTGATAACCCACCATCGGCCAGGAGGCGAATGCTCTGGAGTACATTTTTGATGATGACAGGTTTGAAGACGTTCAACTGATCGTGACGGAGGCCTTTAGCATATCAGAAACTCTGTACTGTGCCCCTGACATACCTCAAATTGACCACTGGCACCAGCAACACTGACAGCCGTTTGGTTACCCATAACTTGTGCAGCAACCATGGTAAGCGCCTCACATTGCGTGGGGTTAACCTTTCCAGGCATGATACTACTTCCTGGCTCATTTTCTGGCAAGCTCAGTTCGCCCAGTCCGCAGCGAGGCCCAGAACCGAGATATCGGATGTCGTTAGCAATCTTCATCAAAGAGCATGCGACTACATTGAGAGCTCCATGAGCTTCAACAAGAGCGTCATGGGATGCGAGCGCCTCAAACTTTGGGATGTTCAGTTATAATGAATGTAATGAACCAAGAATGCTTTCCACAAACCTTGTTTGGAGCAGTTCGGAACTCCAATCCAGTAAGTTTGGAGATCTCCGCGGCAACTTTGACGTCGAAGCCCTTTTTGGTGTTCAATCCCTGAAGACAATGTTAGTGAACTGTCAGGGATTATCCGGAAGTGGCTCACGGTTCCGACAGCTGTTCCACCTTGGGCCAGAAGGCTCAGCCGAGGAAGTGTAGCCTTGACCCGTTCAATGCCATTGCTGACTTGTTGAACGTAACCGCTGAATTCTTGGCCCAGAGTCAACGGAGTTGCATCCTATGATCAGAACCCTTAGTCTCAAATCGTTCATAGTCCCTCCAATTGCAACGCACCTGAAGGTGTGTACGTCCGATTTTGATGATGTGATCGAATTCTTTCGATTTGACTTCAAGAGCATCCCGCAATTCCATCAAGGCAGGCAGCAGGGAATGATGAACTTCAGAGACCGCTGCGACATGCATTGCTGTTGGGAAACTGCCGAATCGGATTAAGTTTCCGTGAACGAGGAGACATCTGATATGACCTACGTATCATTGCTGCTCTGGCTCATGTTAACGTGGTCATTAGGATGAACAGGCTTCTTGGAGCCCAACTCTCCACCGAGAATTTCGATGGCACGATTAGAGATGACCTAAACAGAAAATGTGAGTTTGACTTGATCTTATTTCCTGAATTGGGATCGCGGCGATACCTCATTCATATTCATGTTACTCTGAGTTCCACTGCCAGTTTGGAATACTACCAAAGGGAAGTGGTCCATGAGTTCGCCAGAGATGACCTGGAAGGGTTACAGTCATTCAAACTTAGGTACGGGTTAAACATATTCCAAGTACAAACATCATCAGCTGCTTGTTGAATGGCAGTACCAATCTTCGGGTCCATTCCGTAGGTAACATTCACAACTGATGCGGCTTTCTTGAGTATAGCAAAGGCTTTGATCAAGGGAGGGGGAAGTCGTTCGGCGGGACCACCGATGTCAAAGTTTTGCAGTGAACTGATAATCACCAGAGAATGAGTACGTGGTCTGTGCAAGCAGTATCTTGTTATGCACCGTTGTGTCTGTGCCCCCCAATAACGATCAACAGGAACCTGCAGTTCTCCAAAAGTATCGCGTTCAATTCGGAATCTCTGCGCCTGAGAAGCAATGAGTTTCTTGAACATAACGGGAGTGCAGAGCATTCAGACCTGAGCCATGGTAGTGCTGAAATAACGAGTACTAGTAGGTGCTCTTCCACGGGATAGCAGGTACTTTATATCTACGTCAATCACGTGTGGATGGCTTGAAATGTACATCGGACTCACTCTAGAACAGTGTCGAACGGTAGCCATTGCAAAGTAAAATTAGTTCGAAGAGGGAATAGGGTAGACGATCCACGTCAATGGAGGAGGTTGAATCTATTTACAGCCGAAATGAATTTTTCTTTCCCGTAAACTCCCGCTTATATTTAAAACGCAGAAGGTTATTTCCGCGGTAACGCGATAAGTGTGTGTCGAGAATCGGTCAAGGACATGACAAGCCTTCAAACGGCTGCTTTTTGACAGATGAGATTACAAACATATCTCAGAAACACGGAGTAACTTGCAAGCATTCAATATTCAATATTCAGTGATCAGCCCCCAAGTATAGTTCTTCAAGTTGCATTACGCATGGGACTGTAATTCCCTGTACATTTTTTTTCAGTGTCGAGTGCCACCTTTCACTTTCAAAGCCGAACGCAAACGAGTCGCAAAAGCAAGGAAAGCATGTGTTCGATCGTAGGTGCCCATACATGAACTGCAGACATGGAGAATGTGGTAGTGTAAGGATATGACATGAGATTATCGCAAGCGACTAAAGGCAGATTTATGAGACCTCGGTATTATCACCAACTAGGTAGGATACTCACCGAGCCTCACGTTCAGACTCGAGCAGAGCGAGGATGTCCTGCTCCCGCACAGGTCCCTTCACGTTCCTGATGATTGTCCTTGTTGTGTCGTCCATGAATTCGACACGAACTTGAATGACACCTCCACGAGAGCCTGTCCTCCCAAGAACCTGGATAACTACTGCTTGAGATAGAATTCTTCTCGATATTACGGAGTAGTAAAAAAACCTTGATAACTTTTGCCAGCTTAACGGAAACTTTTGAAGAGTCCTGGGGTGAGAGCTCATCAGTACAAATCAATAACCACAGCCATCGAGACGTACCATTTTGAGGATGTTTTGGAGGTAGACGACAGGGAAAGTGTAGCTGAGTAGCGTGACTGGAAACCAAGCCACAAAAAGTAAGTTTAGGAGTTTGAATCGCTACTTGAACAAGCCAAGCGGCAGGGAACGGCAGGCATGTGACTCGAGCACCCTTCGCGTCCGGGCCAGTAAGTAGGCGCCCAAAACTCTGGTATGCAGGTGCCCCATGCGCATGGGCGACGTTCATCTCAACCTCTTCGTTCCCTCTTGACATAAAGTACCCCTTACATCGTGGTTTTTGTCAAGTGCTCTCCCGTTGGAATAGACAAAGCCAAACTTCTTCCTTCGTACCGCGCCTCATCACCATAAAGAATTTTGAATCGTCACTATAAAGGACCTGTCTAATCGCGCCACGCACTCACGAATTGTCGTTATAATCCGAGCTTGGTCTAGCTGGAATGGCCAAGAAGAAGAAGTCCCAGCTGAAGCCTGTCCCGCGCGGTTTCGCCACAACATCTGTGCCGAAGAAGGTTGCACCAGCAGAGGAGGAAGAACCACAAGCTGCAGTCGAGATATCCCAGATATTGCAGTCAGAAGCTGGGGGAGTTGAGAAAGAAGCTGTCCCATTGAATGCCGAAAGAGCACCTGTAGAGGATGAATTTGATCCAGAGAAGGCAGAAGAGCAGTCCTTGCAGAACTTGGTGGATAAGCTCCAAGAGAAGACGGAGAAGGAGATTACAAGGCGAGTAGTGATTGCTGTATCTGCTAGTATTGACTGACGTGTCGTCCAGGACAATAAAAGTAAGTCGAGAGCTCACTCAAAAGTATATGAACTCAAGGAATCCAGGCGATCGAACAAGACCGACGCTTTGCCAAGTCACTTCCGATACTAGAACTGAACTCCACTTTGGCTACACGGATCCTCGAACTTTCATTTGAGTTCGATAAGCCCGACAGGAAACCTATAGAAGAACCGGAGGATAAAGTGATCGGTAAACTGGCAATCACATATGGCGCTCTTCGACGGCTGGGATTTTCAGAAGAGAGGGTCCAGGAATGTTTAAAAGCGATCAATGGCGTCGAGCTGGAAGAGGCCTACGACTGGGTATGTCGTTGCCGTGTGTACCAGTACGTCCTCAACTGACCGTCTTCTAGCTCTATATGAACTGCTCCGAATCTGAGCTCCTTGGACCTGGTATGTTTTCTCATCACGCTCTACCTAGTTGAAGGAATATCGAGTCCGTTTTCAGGTGCATCGGAGGAGAGCCTCCCACGAACACCTCGAACACCCGGATCACTTTCAGAATTCAGCACTTTGCCCCCGAGCACACCTAGAACCCCTCGGACGCCCGCCGATTTTCTTGCACCTCCTTCTCTGACCCATAATCGTCCCCGGAAAGTCGCCTCCCGTTTAGACGCCAATGCACCCGCATTTGTACCATCTAAGTTATACAACTTAGTCCAATCTCCTGCGATCTTCAGTACACCAGAAGACACCGACTCCCCAACCCCATCTATGACTCCCATCGAGAGCGAACTGTCATCCGATTCAGATGGCAGTGGCTTGACTCATAATTACGTCCGAACCCGGATGAAGATCGCGGACCTCACTCGTCGCCTACCCGGTAATAAAGCACCTGCTGACCACCTGGAGGAGCTGCAGAGCAAGCTTCTGGCCATACAACAGAACTATATGTTTGACGAGGAAGAAGCAGAGACTGAGTATCAGAAAGCACGAGAGGTTGCCGATGCTAACTCTCTGCGTGACCGTTTGCGTGGCAGCGCACCTGCAGTCGAGCAGCCTCCTCAGCCGAAGAAGCGACCGCCTGCCATGCAGCTGGATCCTCCACCGGAGCCTGAAACTGCACCGGCACCTGATGTATTTGATCAGGAACAGGACGAAGGTGGCATGTTTGGTCTCCTAGAAGAATTGCCAGCGTCAGAGACCGCCAACGATGGACGAACGATAACTTTTCGTGACATGGCTCTTCCAAAGCATTGGTCGGGTCGCACACCAAAGATCCTGTTGGCAGATGCAGTTACCAAAGCAGACAAGTACGCTATCGTTACTTATTCCATCATCTCAGGCGAAAGCAGGGCGAAACGTTCTTCTGTTCGAATCCGCTGGGACGGAAAGAAGACGGACGAATGGACTATGGACGACATTGCTTGTCATGACGAGGGTCAAGCCGAACAATACATCGCCACCGTAGCACTACATGCGCTCACATATCCCACCACGGACGGCTTTGCAGCTGGCAATCCTCGGGCTGCAGGCGGGCAAACGTTTTTCCGTCTACTCCCGCCTGTGTTCAGGGATTTGTGGGATGAGCTTAGTGATGCGCTGAAGAACAAGAATGACGAGATCAACAGAAAAGTTTGGTCTACCCTGCGCTCTATCATTGAAATAAAGTCGGAATTCGAGAGGAGGGTGCGGGAGTCCTTTGATTTCAAGCAGTCCTTACTCATTAGATTGCTAGACAACGCCTGCTGAGAGTAAGCCCTCCGAGCGCACAAGTAGTACCAAGCATAACCGAACCCGACCCTATGCGAACAACTCTGGTGACGAGCAAATCATCGCAGCATTCCAAGCCCGCCAAAGCTCCCCAGCTTACCAAGAGATGCTGGTACGTAACTTCGTCATGTCAGTGATTCTGCTTGGCTGATAATTGCTCCTTTAAGCAACATCGAAATAAGTTACCGGTCGCTCATTATCGGGAAGAGATTATCGAGACTCTTGAAAGCAACCAAGTTCTGGTTCTTAGTGGTGAAACTGGATGGTTAGTCGTGTCTTCAGAAGGTCTTGGGTTTAGAGCTGATCCTTTTCAGTGGGAAGTCAACGCAGGTACCCACGTTCATTCTCGAGGACCAGCTCTCTCGAGGCCAACCATGTAAAGTGTACTGTACTGAACCTCGGCGTATCTCTGCTATATCCTTGGCTCAGCGTGTGTATCTTGTTTTTCCTATTTTTTTCCTGGTGCGCATTGCTCATTTCCGGATGAAGGTGTATCCCGCGAGCTTGGAGAACCTCCGAACGTTGTTGGCACCTCAGGCTCTTTGGTTGGTTATTCCATTAGGCTGGAAAGCAACACTACGAAAAACACGCGGCTCGCCTTTGTTACGAATGGTATTGCGCTTCGCATGCTGGAAGGCGGAAGCGGGCAAGGAGGCCAGGGAACGGGTTTCGATGAAATCACCGTAAGCTTCATTTTACTCGCACTAACCCGGACAGAGTACTGATTCAGATAATTCAGCACATTGTCATTGACGAGGTACTGCTAATATTGTATCATCATCTCAACCCACCGGTACTCATGAAATATAGGTTCATGAACGAACGATTGAGTCAGACTTCCTACTCATTGTGCTGAAGTCAATGTTGGTTCAAAGACCTGATTTGAAGTGCATCTCATGCGTATCACTCCGTGGTTTATACTCACCAATATGAAATCAGGATCATCTTGATGTCGGCAACTGTGGATGCACAGAAGATTGCGGATTACTTTGGGGGTTGCCCTACATTCCATGTTCCTGGTCGTACCTTCCCTGTAGAGGTTCGGTATCTGGAAGATGCCGTCGAGTATACCAAGTGGACAATATCAGAGAGTTCTCCCTATGCCCGTCGAAGTCCGTTCTTACTCCTGCAACACTTTACAATCACTGACAAGTCTGCAGCGCATGACAAGTTTTACAAAGGGAAGAACAAGGTGGATTGGTCCGAGGAGCTGATGGCTGGCGACGACGACGATTCAGATCCTGCACCTAGTGCCGTCAAACTTGAAAAGCGATACTCTCAAAGCACAGCAGACGCTATCAACCTCTTCGATGAACGGCTGGTTCCATACGAGCTCATCGTTCGGTTGCTGGATTATATATACTTTAAAGATAACACATATCGGGAATTTTCGGATGCCATCCTAATTTTCATGCCCGGTATAGCAGAAATTCGCCGTCTAAATGACATGCTCATAGAGCATAAGCAATTCGGGAGCGATGCCTTCAGAGTCTATCCTTTGCACTCCGTACTGTCGAGTGAGAATCAAAGCGCAGTATTCGACATACCTCCGCCAGGAATTCGCAAGATAGTCATAGGTCAGCCCAACAGATCATCATCATAACAGCAGACTGATAAAGAAGTCACAGCTACCAATATCGCTGAGACCGGTATAACAATACCTGACATCACCTGTGTCATCGATCCTGGAAAGCACCGTGAGATGAGGTACGACCTTCAGTTATGGATTAACTTGAATGACACCAACGATGCTGAAGATTCGACGAGAAACGACAAATAAGTCGCCTCGTAGAAACCTTTGTCGCTAAAAGTAATGCAATGCAGAGAAGGGGTCGTGCCGGTCGTGTGCGGAGTGGTCTTTGCTTCCATCTCTTCACAAAGCTTCGTTTTGATACCCAGGTCAGTCAACTATGCGGTTACTCTGCTTTGCGGGTCTGAATCACATCCTGTTTCAAGATGGCAGAGAATCCACTACCCGAAATGATGCGCCTGAGTCTCTCAGATCTGGCTCTGCGAATCAAGATCATGAAGATCAATTTGGGATCTTCAATCGAGGATGTTCTGTCTCGAGCTTTGGATCCTCCCGTGTCAATCAACGTTCAAAGAGCGATCTCTATGCTCGTCGAGGTAACACCCCGTTCGTGGATCTATATTGGTACAACACCAACGCTAAAAATGAAATAAATAAAACAGGTTCGAGCACTCACACCATCTGAAGACATTACACCAATGGGTCGATTACTCAGCAAACTCCCAACCGATGTACATCTCGGGAAATTCCTGCTTATTGCGACCCTAATGCGCTGCCTGGATCCTGCCCTTACCATCGCTGCATCATTAAACTCCAAATCGCCTTTCGTGACACCATTTGGCTTGGAACAAGAGGCAGACCGTGCGAAGGCCTCTTTCAGAGTCGGTCAGTGTATTGTTGCCCACTAGTTACCTACCTCATACTCACCTGGAATGATAGAAAACTCCGACTTTTTAACCCTTCACAACGCCTTTGCTAGTTGGCGCAGAGCTAGTCAAAATTCCGGGTTTGTCAGAGATTTTTGCAGGCGAAACTTCTTGAGCCACCAGGTTTGTTGTCTCCCCTGCTAATAACGATCATCATTTTCAACTACACCTCGTGCTACAGAATCTCCAGCAAATTGAGGAATTGCGCCAACAGTTTTTAGGGTGAGATTAAAAGTCGCTTCTGTTTTGACTCAACTAAGGTGCAATTAGATACCTCGTAGACTCTTCGTTTATCCAAGTTGACAAATCAGTCATTAGAGAGCTGAACTAGTGAGTCATTCCGCATTCCACAGACACCCGTTATTTACCTAGACTTTGCAGTGCCCGACACAGTCGCAACAGGAATCGATTCGTCACGGTTCCACATGAATATAACACCAACTCTGCAAACAGTTCCCTTGTTCATGCCGCTTTGGTCGCAGGATTATATCCCAAAGTTCTCGCAGTCGATGCCCAAAGCAAACAGATGCGAACAATTTCCAATAATCAAGTGGCCTCTTTCCATCCATCCTCGGTGAATTTTGGGCGTAAGCCGAA
The DNA here is from genome assembly GCA_001466705.2 of Moniliophthora roreri. Classification (NCBI taxonomy): domain Eukaryota; kingdom Fungi; phylum Basidiomycota; class Agaricomycetes; order Agaricales; family Marasmiaceae; genus Moniliophthora; species Moniliophthora roreri. Next base: position 1,448,081 of record LATX02000001.1, on the reverse strand, counting down.
AGACCTTGGAGTCAATCATCTTGTCTACTTTACTCTTATGTGAGAATCAGTGTTCACATGGCCTTGTAATCCTCGCTGACTCTAACTAATACAGGCATTCCAAGAAACTTTATGCTTGGGAGACCGGACCAGTGGATGATATGGCTCTCCTACTTCTCTGCGGAGAGGCCGAGTTTAAGGTAACTACAATGTTCTACCACATGACTGCGTCTTACTGATATTGACAACCAAAGCTAATATCCAATACTGTCACTATTGACCGTAAGATTCGATTTCAACTTTCACCGAAAGACATCGTCGCTGTCAAGGCGCTGCGGTCGCAACTTGCGTCACTTTTTGCCTATCAATTCAGGAGCAAGATTCTTACAGAGTCGCATATTCTGTGGAATGATCTGGCTTTCACGATTCTGGGTAAATCAAAGGCGGAGGGGGAGAAGTCCGTAGATCTATCGTTATAGTTAAATAGACTAATCCTCGTTTGAGGGCCAATAAACACCTAGAATGACTCGCTAGAGTGGGCGGTATGTAGGTCGTGGAAATACAATGTCAGAGATTTAAGGTGTGCGTTAAGAAACATCTCAGTTCATCTTGCATCAAATTCGCAGTTGAACGTTGAACTCTAATACATGGTACATTGTCGTCATATTGCAAAAGGAAACTAGAGAGCACAAAAATACAGCTACTAACATACGGGAGAAGGTATCGAAAAACAAGGGTAACAAGCGAACCCAACCTGTCGATTATGGGTAACCCCTGCGTCTATAGGGCTATATTAGAATTCGTCTGCAGTCGTATGAACCGCGCCAGGAGAACAGAACGAAGCATTGTCGATGGACGCAGTAAAATCGTGATGAGGAAGAGGAGAGAGGGGCTATTAATGAGTGTGGTGGCGAGGGTCAGTGACTTTATATCGGGTGGTATAGAAAGAACAAGGTCGGATCCTAGAGGGAAAAAAGAAATGGATAATAAGTCAAAAAGTAGATTCAATATACAACTGATATAGCCAGACAAATAAGAAAAGCAGAAGCTAAAAATCGGCAGAGGCGGCTCTCACGGACCTGCCGCGCTACCTGCCCTTGGTCTAGAGATAGCATCACCTCCGTCTGCACTACTTCGCCTCCCGCCACTAGGTCGTCCAATCCTGCTCTTTGACAAAACCGACGATGAAGACGAAGGAGGAACCCTCGCTCGTATAGTGACATTCTCGTGGCCATTGGGTAACTGAGGGAGAGCCTTACTCGGAGAAGCTGACCGGCGACCCGGTGGAGGTAGGGTGACAGGCCGTTCGCGGCTGTAGCCTGACGAAGGAGGTGTGGCGTTAGCGCCGGATCCAAGCGAAGATCGCTTGGGTTGGGACAGGTAGGGGGCGGCACCTGGACCCGTTGACCGTTTAGCCCCTGGAATACCGCTTGAGGGCAGTGGTAAGAAGGTGGGCGTTGCAGGTCGAGAGGTCGGTGTCGGGATGGAACTGGCTGTAGCCGTACTGCCACCCGATAGTCGGGATTGCGGTCGCCGTAAACCTGTGCCAGCAGTACTTTGGAAGAGGGAACTGGGTCTCGAATCAGGAGTGGGTGAAGATGCAGTAGAAGTAGAGGTAGACTTTCCAGGGTTGAATGATCTTGGTCTGGAGGGACTGGATACTCTCCGTCTGTCCCTTGGTGGGGAAGGCGAGTCTTCCATGATGAGAACCCAGCCCGTAGAGTCTCCTCCCGGTGTCCTTTTACCCTTCTCCGATTCTGAGTCTGTGCTTCTCCTGGTGTCATTGCTCCTCTTAGAAGAGAGCGGCTTATCCCAGCTCGATCTTCCCAACACTGCTCTATTTGCTGTACTCTGGTTTGGCGAGAAGGGAGACGAAGAGGCAACACTTCCGGGTGGTTTGTTTGACATGCTGCCGAGGCGAAGTCTTGGAACACGAGTATGAATTTTCTGTTCCAAGTTCTTGACACGAGCACGCATCTCCGATACCATCTGCACACCCTTGCTTTTAGATGTAGTTGTACTAGCAATCGAATCATGGCTGGCTATAGAGGCGTTTCTTGTGATATTCGGCCGAGTTACAGGCGTCATCGGCGTACGAGGAGACGAAGAGTACATGGATGGAAGAGTACTTGAACGCGGTATTCCGGTGCCACCCGGTGGAGTGGATATTGTAGATTTCCCTGGGTGGAAGCCAGCGTTTTGAAGTAGGACCGATTGTCCGACGTTCCGTGAGGCGGTGTAAGTAAGTTTCCTGGGGGTGAGATCCTCCTGTGAGGATTCTTGCGTGTCATCTGTACTTGGCTCGAGTTCGGATAGCTGAAGATCCGAGGGAGCAGGTGTATGGAGCAGATCATCTTCAGAGGATACTGAAGACATGTGGGGAAGTGATTTCGTGTTGAGGTTGAGGGAACTGTTCGAGGAATTCGCTGAGCGAGCAGCAAGCTGGTCCTTCAGTATTGATATTTCTGCGTTCGCATCTGAATTTGACAATGTCTCTTAGTCGCGGCCTGAGCCAAAGGACGAGGGGTACTCACCTCGTAATTCATCTTTCAGTCGTTGGCATTGCTCTTCCAGGTTCGCCTTATCCATCAACTCGTGCTCCAACAAAATCTTTTCCTCCAGTACGCGCGAGTACTTGGCTTCTACATCGGCCAGACTGGAAGACACTGCACGCTCCGTTCTTTCCAAATCGTCATTTCCCATTTCGAGCTCCCGAAATTGTATCTTCAATTTTTGATGGTCCTGCCTCAACTTGTCGAGCTCGCGTTGAAGGGAAGTAGTCGTGCTATTGTGCGTTGTTTGAAGTGTCATGAACTTGGACTGTGGCGATATCAGCACCCGCAGTACAAAAAATCGAGGCGGTAAACACGCACTTTCCATTCCTCTTTCTCACCTTCCGCCTTTGCTATCTTGACTTTCAAATCTTGTTGTGCTTTTTCTGTCCTCTGCAGTTCATTTTCCAACTCTGCCTCTAGCTCCTTACTAGTTTGATGAAAGTCGTCCAATTCTGCACGAGTTTCAGCCAACATGTCTGCCATCTGCTATCATATTAGCACTCGAGAACCGAACCCAAGCGAATGAGTATACCTCTTCGTACTTTGCCCGCCAGTCAGTTGATAATGAATAGCTGCACATGATACAATGTCAGTGAGTCAATGGAGCGCAGAAGAGGACTGTTTTGCACCTCAGATCATCGACTGAAAGCCGGTCTCTTCGGAGGACATCTGTCGGAGAGAGTACGGCAGTCATGGTGGACGGAAGGAAAGAACTCTGAGGCGGACAGGGAGACGAAACAGTCCTGGTAACTTGCTGGTAACCGTCCAAGTTGAGAGATCACTCTTGGGACAACAATAAGTCACATGTGACATTTCCTAATATAGTAGAGTATCTACGACACTGGCCTGCTGGCGCCTGCGTTTTCAAGGTTGCAACAAAAGCCGTTCAAAGACCTTCTGGCTTTGCACATTTCCGTTTTTCAATGTTACCCGTCTTTGGACAGCGCATTTCCTTTCATTCCCCTCGTCAGGACGCCGTAACAAGAGAAGTAGAGCATGCTCAAACTCACCTGCCATGACACAGGTTCCATTGTTGCACCTGTTTTTTTTTTGACGATCAGTTTCAATCACCTCCCAATGCCTGGTAATCGTTTCATCACCTGCTTCACTTGTTGCAAATATCACGCCGAGATCGTTTCTCGCAGTTGTCACAAAATAACTCCGAGCATCACCCAAGGATATCTATTCACAAATGAGCTTGAATGGAACGGTCGACTCACATCATTGTAATAGTAGCGCACAACAAAACCACGAACAACATCTCCACCTCTAAAACAGTCACCTATCTTGACCTTGTCTTTTTCTGTAGCTCGCACGTCTTGCGAACGGATGACACCCGTGAATTCTTCTCCCGGAGGCAATGGAACCCCGTCTACCACCGTGATCGAAAGAAGCGCCTGCGTTGGTGACAATCGAGTAACTGAGCCTAGAACCACTGAATTTGGAGAGGGTGGATGCGAGCGAACACGAGATATCGCCAGGGTCTGTCAAAATAGTTGGAAAATGGGGCCCCTGCACTTGGAAATTGAGATTTACTGACCGATCCTTCATGATGGGGTTTACCAACTAAGCTCGCCCTCACTTGAGAATTTTTCACATATATTCCGCGTCCGAGCTGGGGTACAGGTCCGGCTGGTAGAGGAATTGGTTGACCAGGAAGTACGGTATCTGACATGTCGTGAAGAAAAAGCTGAAGATAGATGGATAGATCGTGTCAGAGTAGGCGCACCGTCGGCATCCCCCGATAGGAACATGGCTTTGCTTCTGCGCATTCAATGAATTCACGAGCTCGAGTCCTTTTGAATGCTCAAAATGCCCACGGACTCCGATTCCCGTTTCAGTCCCCGAACCCGGTATTATTGATGGAAGGCCCAATGGGAAGGCCGCGGCGGAAAATGTGGTGTACAGTGTTCCTGCGATGGGGTACTGTGTGTACTGATATATGCTGCATTTCCTTTGAGAGCGGATCAGGGAGGCTCAGCTATCCAGAGTCAGTTTCTTTTTTTTTTTTTACTGAACTGGCAGCGGAGTGGCGGACGCTACGCGTTCAACGGACAGAATCGGGTACAGAGTGCCCCAACGGAAGGTCTCTTATGTAACGGAGTAACTTGAAAATTCACTGCACGTCCTCCTTCTCGTCCATCACCGTTTCCTTCTTCTCTTCAGTATGGCATCTGTCGCTGCTCGTATTTTCGCGCGTCGTATGGCTCTTTTGTTTTCTATTGCATCTTGGTACTCAATTTTCATGCGTTCTAGGCTTCCATGTCTCCGCGCGCAGGCATGCACTCTCCCAATTTAACATGCCCGCTATGAGTCCTACGATGACGGAGGGTGGCATTGCTGCCTGGAAAAAGAAGGAGGGCGAAAGCTTCTCTGCAGGAGATGTCCTTTTGGAGATTGTACGCTCAATTTGCTTTCTTGTTGCTGTGTTTTGCTGAGCTGCATGTTGTGCAGGAAACCGACAAGGCAACCATTGACGTCGAAGCTCAGGACGACGGTGTAATGGCAAAAATTATTGTGAGTGGCTACTATGTCTTATTCGAATACTCGTCTGACTCATCCAACTTGCCTTGCAGGTACCAGAGGGTACAAAAAACGTGAAAATTGGCCAACCTATTGCTATCGTCGGAGAGGAGGGCGACGACCTCTCTGGCGCTGCTGAAATGGCTTCCAAGGCATCTTCAGAAGCACCTAAGGAGGAGAAGAAGGAGGAGAAGGCAGCACCAGCCCCCAAGGCAGAGCCTGAAACTCCCAAGTCATCACCCTCACAGGAATTCAAGGAAGACTCTAAGCCTGACCTTCCTATTGGCGACCGTATTTTCGCGTCACCTATAGCCAAGAAAATTGCTTTGGAACGTGGCATCCCTCTCAGTAAGGTCAAGGGCTCAGGTCCTAATGGCCGAATTCTCCGCGAAGACGTCGAGAAGTACAAGCCTGCTATCGAAGCTGCTACCTCTACCGCATCACAACCCGCAGCTGCTCAATTACCTGACTATGTCGATACCACCATCTCCAACATGCGTAGCACCATTGGCTCTCGTCTCTCGCAGTCGAAACAAGAACTCCCTCACTACTACGTCACTGTCGACATCAACATGGACAAGGTTTTGAAACTTCGCGAGGTCTTCAACAAAACTCTGGGTGAGAAGGACCCCAGCGCTAAGCTCAGCGTGAACGACTTCATTGTGAAAGCTGTTGCATGCGCACTGTCAGATGTGCCAGAGGCAAACTCGGCATGGTTAGGCGATGTTATTCGGACGTAAGCACGTTCTCATACCCCTTGACATTGTTGTTCATTCTAATGCCTCGACTTCCAGTTACAAGAAGGCAGATATTTCTGTCGCTGTTGCCACCCCTACTGGTCTCATCACGCCGATAGTGAAAGACGTTGGTGCCAAAGGCTTGGCCACAATATCCGCAGAGACCAAGGCTCTCGCTAAGAAGGCACGCGACGGCAAACTTGCACCTTCCGAGTACCAGGCAAGTCTAATAAACATAGTTCAAGTATGGTTGGTAACCTAAGCGTTCCATTTACAGGGTGGAACTTTCACCATCTCCAACCTGGGGATGTACGGCGTCTCTCACTTCACCGCCATCATAAACCCTCCCCAATCATGTATCCTTGCCGTTGGCTCTACGGAGCCCAAAGTCGTTCCTGCGCCGGAAGAGGAGCGTGGCTTCAAATTCGTCCAGTCCATGAAGGTCACACTCAGCTCTGACCACCGGACAGTGGATGGCGCAGTCGCTGCTAGATGGTTGTCGGCATTCAAGGGTTACATGGAGAACCCACTGACGTTCATGCTCTAAGATACTGGTCAAATGATACTTCACTCGCTTGCTAGAATAATTGGGGTTACTTACGCTTCGTAGATAGAATATTCATTCATCTTTATTCACGGGTTTGGAATGCGCGATTCTGAAGTCACGTCGCGTTTCAACTCCGCACTCACGCATTTTTTTGATTTACGGTCCGGCTACGTTCCGTACCTCACCTGTCTGAAATGCGTCAAGAACTCTCCGATGCAGGAGAGTGTTGAGCGCAAGTATACCACCAAAGGTTGTTGGATGTCGTTGATGCGGTCTCACAGTCCGTAAAAAATAATTTGGTTTCATGTCCTTCATCACCTTTGGCATTCCAAGTACTCATTCATAGCTTTGCACCAGCCTATCGCACCAGAAGATAATGCACCCCATAAAATCAACTCACGTTACGGGCTTCACGAAACTCAAGTTGAAACGGAAAAGGCGCCGAACGCTTCGACGCGACTTGCAGGTTCCATTTCAGATGGTAGTCCACCTACAGAAAACATTCTGTGAGTAGATCATTGTACTGGTAACTTGGCTTCAATCGTCTTACCATTTCACTCTGTAGTGCCTCGATTACAAGGCGTAATCAAGGACTGGAAAGCACAATGGCACTCTTGAAGGAAATGCATCCTGGAGAAATTCAGACAAATCCAACGCGAGCAGGAAGCGCAATTTACAAAAGCATCTTCCAAGAACGACGAGATAGCCGAGGAGGTGCGCGTTGGAGTACCTGAGGCCACTTTACATGGGTTGACTAGGTTGGTACTCTCACAGAATCAGCGAGTCGCGTTGTCGTCGCCTGAGCAAAAGCAAGAGGCCCGTCTTTTTTTCAGAAGAATCGCGTCAACATGCATCTGAAACTTGAATTTCTATAGATTGAGGATCTAAAGTTGAAGCTCAAAGAATTGGAGTTGGTAAAAGTATGTCGTTCCCCATTGACCCTACCGTAGCCTTTCCTTAGTTCACCCGCACTTAGAACCAAACATTGCCGCTGCCCGCGCCTCCTCAAAAAGCAGTCATCGATGTTATTGTCATTGATTTATCAGGCGATGAACCCGAACTTGCCGAAGCTACACCTCAAACGATTTCCACAGACGTACACAAACGCGCCACGAATTCCTCTAATAAGCCGAACAGCCGCATGGAAGCACTCCCACTGACCATTGCAATCAACTCCTAGACCTGTAATTTCACGCGAGAGAGTTGGCAGGGTGCCTGGGCGGAGGAACAAGATCACTCATCGTTAAAATGTAGGCCTAACGACCCTATCTTTACACTGGGTATCCTAATCGTCTACAAAGCGTACCAGGGAACAGCCCAACCTTGCGACTGCGCGGGGTATTGACGGCTACCTGTGTCCCAATGTCGATAATAATCCTTGGTGTCCAGCCGTTCCGGGTCAGCACGGATATAATCTTGTTGGGCTTGGACAGGAGCACTCCACCTTCTTGACCGAAGAAGAACGACATGTCTTTGTTGGAAAGAAAATCGCTGATCAATTGAGGCTATCTATGAGCTACATCGGTTTATACCGTTGTTGCAGAGTCGACGCTTTAACTGTCGAAGAATGGAAGAGTCTACTCTCGGGTGTGAGTAGGCTTAAAACTGTGTGACATAGCATGTTTCTGATCCCTACCCTCACAGCTTCGCAAAGGGTATTCTGAGATTACTCTGTCTAAAACCCGATCAGACTTGAAAGGTATTACCCAAAGCGAACGAAAAACAGATCGTGTGTACAGTTGAAGAGGATTATGACAGTGGTGTCATAGGTGTTCCTTACGTCCACCTCATCTGCATTGGTTACGACATGGAGTTAGCTGAAGGTTTATCGGCAGCGTCCGCCACCCTTCCACCATCCGCTATATGGCGAAGAGCAGCAGAATCAAACGTATGCGCCGACCAGGGCCCCGCAAATCGATTGTATCAACATCAATAAACTTAGAATCGGATAACGAGATATCAGCACTCTCGGATATTTCAGAGCCCTCTGACGAGGACGAATACGAACCGCGAAGTAGTCCTGCAAAAAAAGACAAAGACGTTGAGTCCCTACATGATGTTTGTGGATTATTCCGACCAAGATTTACTCTTCTGGTAGCCATTGACCAGCAAGCAATCTCCTATAGTCTAAACTAGGTACTTTCTTATCTTAACGTTCGAACAGAGATCAGCGGCTATGGCGATCAATCAAGGAGGGCTACGCCAACGGATAAAAACGCTGTGGGCCTCATTCGCGTGGAGTACGATCGCAAGGTCTTTGAAGCTCTGTCCTCAAGTTCAGGGCCTCCGGTAGCCCTTTCAGCACTTGGAATTCGAACAGAGACGCTGACATTGATTTTCACAAAGAACGCTAGAAGCAATGACGGGAGTCCTAGCTTATTGCCAGCGATAAGGGAACGAAACATTAATGATTCAAATTTCAGTGCAGCTCTGGATGTACTCATGACCTGTTTCATCATTTTCAACCGTATGTTTAAGCACGTATATTCACCCTCCCTACTGGTATACCATGTACCATGCTTATAAAAAGAAAACAAAGGAATTATAGCTACAACTGTGTGAGATTAGTATAATACTTGATGCAACACATGAGCAAAAGAATAGATAGGTAATATATAATGGTATTGTATGATACGATCACGGTTCTTGAATGTAATGCAGTGGATGCAGGAGACACAAGACGAACCAAAAATGAACGAAAATAATCCAAAAAAGCAGTAGTGATGACGGCTAGAATTCCAGTTGACAATGACAGAAATCGTGGATAGGTATCTGGTGGGGGAATTAAAGAGTGCAAACATTACTTCAGAAATGTTTTGGAAGTCCTGAGACAAGGATGGCAGATGAAGAATGTTGGTATCTGCGGGCAAGAAACCCTGACGGGAGGCAAAGTGAATGGAGGGTGATGTGACACCCGTCTGCATGGAGAATAGATAAGCCCATAGGCATGGGAAGGCTGGTGAGATGACTTACTACCGAGAGGGCTTTGCATTTGTCTTTGAGGGTACTAGGCCGAGAAGGGCTCGTGATCTGCCTCCAAATGACTCCTCCATTATGTTCTTGGTAGCTGAGGTATTCCCTCCATTGTCTAAAACCTGAGCGATGGATGGCGGTCGATCTTTTTTCAAGTTCATGGCGTAAGCCTCTGAAGGGGTTAACCGCGTCGACGCGGCAGTTGAGCTAGGCTTGGATGGTTGTGGCGAAGACAAGCGAGTAGCAGATACCTTTCGCTCTCTTTCTTTCTTGTCTTTATGCCCCTGCGCAGCTGGCTGCACTGTTTCGGGTATAGCTGTGAGCCCAGCAGCTGCAAAAGACATGGATGTTGGACTTGAGAACGGCGACGAACCGGAGGATGAAGTCGAGTAAACAGAAGCTGCCGATGAATGCTTGTTCAATCTCAATATATTCGATGAACCAAGGATGGTCTCCAACGCATGTCCTTCGGCCTTGCGTATGGTGTGCGGTTGAGGTGTCTGATTGGACTTGTGGAAATTCTCAACAAGTTTCAGCTTCCTCATCGACCGCTTTGGCCTTGAAGTCGGATCAGATTCGGCGCCAGAAAAACCCAGGCGTGAAGATGACTCTGCACCCGAAGTTGCATACGACTCAGCTCCAGAGTCTTCTGAAGCCACGTACACAGGCATTCTGATTGAATTAGTCGGTGTTACTAGTCGTGAGCTGCGCGCCGATGAATCGTCGGAGATATCTGGAGTTGCTGACGCCCGTTCCGTATCCAACAAGGGCCCGACGCTCTCAGATCCACGAGGATTCTTTACAAGCCAGGTCCACCCTTTAATCTCTTTGTCCTTTCTCGCAATTTCCCGCTCTAATGTCGAGATTCTCTTCTCCATTAGCGCCTTTTCTTGAGAATGCATATCCATCATCCTAATTAGATGACTGGCAAGTTCCTTGAATCGTGCATTGTTATGTCGAAGTGCTGCCCGAAGCTCTTCGACAGACGCGTTATCAATGTCTACATTTGTCGGTTGGAGCTGGGGGAAATGCGATTTAGTGAGAGTGGGTGTTGAAGAGGAGGATGTCGAGGAATTTGAATTTCGATTGTTGTCTTTGGGTTCTGCCGGTATTTCTGCCTCGGACTTCCCAGAGACTTCTTGTGAATGGGTGGACGAAGAGAGTAAAAGCTTGCTCGAAGCTGAGCTATGTCTCTTCAGCGAAACCTCGTTACGAGCCACTTTACTAGTTGAAGCTACAACTGTTTGTGCTCGGGCTCTTTGCCGCGGCAAAGTGGTGACCTTGGCGCTCGTACTTGGTGTAGCCGGTAGCGGAATCATGGGGGGCCGTGAACGTGCGAGAGTGGATACGTGCGACCTCTCCTTTGGCTTGTAAGGCAGTCCACTGACTGCCTTTTGGTCCTGAAGCAGGGCATTGATGCTACGTCTCTGAGCCGAATGCGGGGAACCGGAGAAGGGGGGTGACGTGACTGACATCGCGTCAGACTCCTCTGCAGCGGAGTACTTTTCGGTGCCAGCGCCCGCCTGCGCCCGCAGGTTGGAGTCTAGCCTTTTCCTTGATGGTGGCGACCCGGAAGTATTGTCCGGTACATTTTGGTCTCGGATAGTGGGTGACTTGCGTCCTGATGGAGACTCATTTGTCGATAGCACTGCCGTTATTTGACTGGGAACAGAAATGTCCAAAGATGAAAGTTGAGTAGAGGTAGGCGTGTCGCAGAGTGAAGAGTCGAATGCAACGGAGGAAGGACCGGCATCTGCTTCAGTTGCAGGTGGTGGAGATGATAGAGGGAACGAATTTTCTACGGAAAGCTTATGTCTTTCAGGAGCAGGAACTTGGATCGGGGTAGGTTTAGACTTTGCCTTTTGGCGAGGCTTTGTGAAAAGGTCCTCATACTCGCTAAGGTCCTCGTACGCATCCAGTGGTGGGCGCGAGACGGTGATTGTCGGTTGGGTTGGAGTGACCAAACCACTCTGTAATCCTCCGATTGGGTCTCGAAGGTCTTCTCTGGAGGAAATGGAGTCCGTGGAACCCGATCGTATGTCATGTACGGGTGGGGAAAGGGTGTCGGACGTATAGCCTGGAACATCTTCAGGCTTGCTAGGGGAAGATGATCTGGATTTGCGTGATTTACGTGGTGTTAGGAGTCCGCGTGTCTTTGACGGTGTGAAATGAGCGACAATCTTGGAGCCAAAAGAGTGATGCTCGGTAGGTTGGTGTGGAGGTAGGGTGAGAGATTGTTGGGAGAGCGACGCACGCGCATGAAGAGGACTGGAGAGAAACTAGTCAGGAGTGAAACACGGCAGAGAGAAGTACGGTATTCACTGTTCGTTCAAGAAAGGTCGAGAAGTGTTAGTTGCCGTGGACGCACGGCCTGGCTGGGCCTCAGATGGACCCCCTTGTTGGGCTTCAGACGCTCTGGAATCAGTTGTAGTTTCAGAAAAGGTCGATTTTTTCCTAGAGCGACCAAAGAGGGGGATTCTGGTAGACCTTCTCTTACTTGGTGAAGTTGTCGCGTCTTCCGATGGTCCAGTATCGCTGTGGACATGGGGATCGTCCGGAAACTGAACGGTTGACGAGGAAGAGGGACCTCGAAGAAAGTCGGTGAAATGGTGTGTTTTAGTATTGGGCTGAGGAGGAGGGGCCCCAGACATGTGTAAAGGAGAGACTACGCGGAGGATTCAGTAGGAAGAGACGTTGAACTGGTTGAGAGAATTGAGGGAAGAAGAGACAGCGTCAAACGCATGAAATGAAAACCATTTGCCTTGTCAGAACCGTTTGTTTTGTTTACCTTTTTGCGTATACGCGATACCCCCCAAATCTCCATATGGTTCGCTTCTTTTTTTCATAACCATGTCACTGCTGACATCTAATGTACTGTACTCTGACTTGAGTGTCCTCTGTCACCTTGATCAGCATAGAAATGCCCAGTGTTTGAGCTCCTCGTCGTCAGGGCTTGGATTTGCTTGATTCAAGTTGTCATTTTTTGTACCTTTTTCCGTTTCCGGGATTGCTCCACCCGCCCGCGCCCTTCCCTCTCCCTTAAACCTGTATGACCAACTCTCCTCAACATCGACCGTCCTCTCTTCCTTCCACCTCCAGCGTTCGAGCTCTCAGTCTTCGCAGCAATCCCCGCTCCCCCCCTCCTCCTCCTATCTCAACCGTCGTTACTTCACCTCGTCAGTTTTCATCCTTCAAAGATAGTGTTCGTATCTCATTCGATTCATATTTCTCTTAGCATGGGCAAAAGATGAACCACCCTCACCAAACGAAGAAAAACAGGAGAACGATCATCGAGTAACCCCTGATTCCCGGCCTTCGGACGTCGCCTCCCTTCAGTCGACCCTTCCCCATGATGGAGCACCTAGTCGTTGGTGGGCTTTTACCCTTCCTCGTCCAAAAGATCCTCAGTCATCTCAATATCTACTGGAAAACAAACCCGAAAGAAAATCCACCCCATTTAGAGGCTCTAGATCATGGTTACCCTCCTCTACGTCTGGTCTCCGAGAAAGCTCCACATTTTCTAGACGGGTCGGAGAAAAAACGAACGAGAGTGAAGAGACACCTCGCTCTCGCCGCGAGTGGAATCTCACAATACCCATGCCAGCAGCAACCGCACCCTTCACTGTCACTCATAATACTACACCAGGTTGGGAGACACCATGGACTTCACGTTCCACCGCACAAGGACCTCGCCGCAACCATGAAAGGGACAACTCATATGGGCTTGGCAATCCTATTGAAGAATCGTCTGAGAGTAGCTCGGAGCATCAACACGCAACTACTTGGCAAAAAAGAAAGAAGCGCCTCAGAATATTCCTGCTTAGCAACACATTTGTGCCATTGGTATGTGCATCGCTTTCCCCTATATTCGGACGTGTACCGATTGCACTGCCAGCTCTTCCGTGTCATAAATATATCCTTTACGAGTGCGGCTCTAGGAGTTTCCGTCCGCATACGACACTGGGAAAGTCAGAATAGCATAATGGGTGCCGTTGGCAGTTCACCGTAAGTTCATTGTACCACGTTTGGATCAACCTCATGTCTGGATCTAGCACCCTGGTCATCATTTTCGCGCCTCTGACGCTCGTCCATGTCATGGTCGCCATCTACGTACGTCTTATGTCGTTCTTGGCTGTTCTTGTGACCTCAACAGCTTTCTTTGATCACTACCAGCTCGAGTACTTTGGTCGTCCACTTGGACTTTGGCGAACGTCTGGCAAGCTGGCACACACACTCCTGGAAGTCCTATTTATTGTTGCCTGGTCGGCAGCCCTTTCCTTGTGTTTCGACAATTACTTCACCTCCTTGATACCCTGTGCCCCAAATTCGGCAACATCCTGGTATAACCAGTTACCGAGACCACCCAGCAATCTACCCACATTTGAAGGTAGCATTGGCGACATGATATGTGATAGTCAATTGGAACTCATATGCCTCGTCGCCGTTGGGCTGTTCACGTATTGCATCAATTTGGTTATCAGTCTTTTTCGAATATTTGAGAAGGTCAAGTATCTTCCTGTCGCTCCCCGACTGGGGCCGAATCCAGCTTAGCTCCCGCTTTTCGTTATTCGATACGTTGTCTTCCCGTCATCTCTTTCTTTCTTTGTCGTTCACGCTATGTGAGGCACGTTCAATTGTTCCTTTTTTTTTTTTTTTTTTTTCTTGATCCCCGCACTGTATTCATATCGGCGACACCCGCATCTCTGCTACAGGCTACAGATTCATGAAGTTCTTCCTTTATATCTCACCATTCCTTTCTACCATCGATACTCGGACAGAAACACAACCTCTACCGTACCACCCAACATGTTTCTAATTTATCTCATGTACTGCTCACCTGTATACTACCTCGATCGCTATGTCCAACACGAACACTAACAATGACACCCCAGATATTACTACTATGCATTCGCGAATGGTAGTCTCGGAGGTTAGGCGCTCACTCGAGTTCTGAATCACGTGACTACTACCTCAAATGAATCTATGATTTGATGGACGTATCACTTTCTAAGCTACCTCTCACTTCCAAGGGAGCTGCAACCTTTGCAAAGCAGCATGGACTCTGTTCCACCCACCAGAGGCTCTCGTAGTCGTTCAAAATCTCGCATTTCCCTCTCTTCAAGTGCCGGTCGCTCGAAATACACCAACTACATCTTTGGAATAGGGCTCTTACTCATTGTCGTGTTTCTTTGGACGTCTTCCAACTTTGTTACACAGGTCTGAATTCTTTCCTTACAACTCCCTGCGGATTGACATGGACTTGGCTTCCTCCCCTATAGAATATCTTTGAAGAGGGGTACGATAAGGCATTTCTGTAAGGCACTCCTTGAGCCACTTCCGTCTTCGCTTCCCTTATCATAGACGCTTGGTAGGGTGACCTATTTGAATACGAGTGCATTTACGCTCTACATCATTCCGTATGCTGTGAGAAGAGGCATTCAGAAGTTTGGAAAGAACTCAAAAGCTTCCATTCCAGGCGCGTTGTCAATTATATTAAATTATCTGCCTTCTTCTAACTTCGTCGCCCTGTATTGTAGAAGAGGAGTACGAACCATTGGCAACTGATGCCCATGAAGAGGTGGGAAGCAAGCTCAAAAGATTCCGTTCGGTTGATGAACTATGCAACTAGTTTGCTGCACCTGTGACAGACCCGGAACAACTACCACCATTCACGATATTGGAAACAGCGAAATTAGCGAGCGTATTCTGCATATTTTGGTT
Source organism: Moniliophthora roreri (assembly GCA_001466705.2). Taxonomy (NCBI): domain Eukaryota; kingdom Fungi; phylum Basidiomycota; class Agaricomycetes; order Agaricales; family Marasmiaceae; genus Moniliophthora; species Moniliophthora roreri. The sequence continues at coordinate 1,433,046 of LATX02000001.1, read as the reverse complement.
GGCATACTCTTTCAAGCCTCTGCAACCTCCTTAAACATCTCCTAGGTTTATCGCAAACTGGACGGTTAATGCCTCATTGGATTATACGAGTGTTGCCAGTGCTACGATATTATCTAGCATGAGTGGTTGCGTATTGGTTTTTCTGCGCCTTCTTACTTGAACCAACGATTTGAATAGGTTTCTTTACTCTGCTCTTTGGAAGAATCTTCAAAGTTGAGAAGTTGTCGCTGGCAAAGATTGCAGCGGTATTTATGAGGTATCCTCATACTCCTCATGTACATCGCATCCAACTGACCTTTGGAAGCTTTTGCGGTGTCGTGTTGGTATCTATTTCTGATGCAACACAGAGGCCCCCGAATCCCGCGTTGGCAACACGTACGCTGGCTGATCGTATTCTTCAACCTGGCCTCGGCGATGTACTCGCGTTGTGTTCCGCGGTATTTTACGCCATTTACACGGTCCTGCTCAAAGTCCGCATAGGGTCAGAATCACGAATCGACATGAAGCTGTTCTTTGGATTCGTTGGGCTCTTCAACATTATTGGCCTCTGGCCGATTGCACTCATCCTACACTGGACCGGAGTCGAGAAATTCGAGTTGCCAACAACCTCAAAGCAGGTAGCGGCCCTACTTGTTAATGTATGCGTTGGCTATCCTTGCTGTTCATCAAGGCTAAAAACTGCTTTAGATGTTCATTACATGGTCGAGCGATTACCTGTACGTTATCGCTATGCTGAAGACGACTCCTTTGGTCGTTACCATCGGGCTCAGTCTTACTATCCCACTGGCCGTCGTCGGAGACTTCTTTTTGAGTAGACCAGTCAAGTTTCAGGTGATTGGGGGTGCACTGCTCGTGTTGGTCAGTTTTGTGACTATTGGGCTGGATGATGCTCGCCTAAGACAAGTGGAAATTGAGCCAGCCAGCGAACAAAGGGAAGATCGCTCGCGAGGAGACGTCGAGCTTGATGTATCTATAGACCACTAGTACCACCTAGACTTCATATATTTATAAGATTGTACCCAGTATATAATAGGAAAACAACTATCTAGGAACGCAGGAAAACAGCCGGTTAGTAGGCCAGGGCTCGCGTGAGCAAATAAGTTTAGTGAAGAGAGCGTGACAATCTTCTCTCATCTGTCTCGGATTTCGACAGTTCTGTAGCCATTGCGGCCATGGTGCGTTCTAAATCACATCTCTGTAATAGTCTCTTCAAAAGAGAAAAGCGTAGCCCAAAGACCGTCAATCGCGAAAACTCCACAACTCATCTGTAAAACTTGCAAAACGACAATTTGCGGTACCTGAAGGCAGCACCAAAGTTGAACATGTCGAAATAGGCAGCTTTGTTCAGGCATCTGTAAGAAGCGGGTACCGCCCTCAAATCCAGTAGCTCATCTACGTGCTATAGGCCAATGAGCTCTTGGTTCGACCAAGCTCAAGCACGAAAAAAATGGACAAGCAATACATGAAGCGGGAGGCTCTTTTGCACAGTGCGTGCTGGACGATATCTTTCGATCTGCAATTGATATTCTGCCCTATAGGACTGGAGTCGACTCAGTCACCGTACTCCAAGTCTCACCTACGGCGGATGAAGCGTAAAGCTAGAGAGCAGATAGCGAATGGTTTGGATGACATGCAGAACGCTATCGCTTCCCTTGACGGCGGTCACGAAACGCCCTCCAAGACTGATCATGTTAGGGACGAGAGTTCGGTGGAGAGTGAACGGCCTTCGTCGAAAATAAAGGCCAAGCCTGGGCAGATCGGAGAAGGCAAGGGTGCAACACTACCTACCCAACAACGGAAGCGTATCTTGCAAGTGACAGCCACATTTTGGGTTCCGTTAAATCTGACTATTATATCTCCCAGACAAGCTGAACGTTTGCGGCATCCATTGATCCTTCAAAATCCACAATTCTCCACAAACCCTTTCCAGACGATACGGACACATGCTCAGAACACACTGGTCAAGCACGCTCCGCCCGCTTCGTGAGCCGAAATGTCTCGATCGCGATCTTTGTTGGGGTGTGCGGTATGAGCGGTGTATGTATCCTTCAAAAATGAACTGGAATTTATTTCTTGTGGAAATTGGACGGGTCTTCCCCGCATCAAGGACTACGCAATCCATTTGCGTTGTAACACGAGAGTCACCTGAATCTTAGGTGGACGTACATGAGCATTTGAGGCGAAGCAACACGGAAATTATGTATGAAGCGTATATAAAAAAGAAACCAGGAATAGCGGTATGGGTATAATTGCAGTAATGAGAACGTATCATAAGGATCGAATCTCTTGCGCGCAAGTGATTAGGCTTCGGTGGCGACATTGAAGGAGCTACAGGTCTAGATAGAAGTCCTCAACTAATCACCACGGGTATCATGTTTAGTATAAATGATTTCACTCCTCTGATTCCCCAGTTCCACTCATGCCTGCGCTCCAAACGGTACTCCCACTTCCAGCGCTCTCTCCAATACTTCTTCGTCCCCTTCGGTTACCGCGCCGAGTGATTTCAGTGAATCCGCTACCGGAGCCTTTTGCAATCTCAGCGCTCAGACTTCTCTCATGAGCATCCAAGGCCGCTAGGGAGTTCTCCGCTTCTGCATGTTCTAGGGCCTCCTGAGTAAGGCCAGCACTCTCAATTCCTAATCCGGCCCCGGCGGGAGTACTACTCGTCGAATGTGCCGAGTGAACAGATGAAGTCTCCGATATTGGTGGACTGGTCACTTTCGATCCGAAAAGCGAGAACCGTCTAGTTATGGAGGGCGCTGACGCTGGCTGGGGTCCAGGGGAAGAGACTGACTTCTGAATGACTGGAGGTGAGGCGGCAGGAGAGGGCTGTATACCCATTAGCTTCATGGTAGCATTCAACCGCTCTCTTTCCTTGCGATCTTCGTCATCTTCCTGTGTGTCTAGTTTCCGAGCATTGGTGATGGGGTTAGCCCCAGGCTTAAGCGTAAGAGGACGCAAGTTTGGATCAGCTTTCTTCTCAGTGCTGAATATCGAAAAGTTCTTCCAGTCAAACGACATGGAGCGGCGCTGAGTCTTCGCAGAAGGTGCAGGAGGGGAGGGGGTTGTAAGTTTGGGTACGTTCGAAAAGAAGGGAGAGCTGACAGGCGTTGAGCTAGGTGGGACCTGAATCGACTGAGGACGAGGTTTCGATGTGGCTGGCAGAGGCTTTGCCGATACAGCAGTAGCAGGAGTGGGTGGCTCTTTGTCATAATCAACCGCCAGGACATGCTCGAATCCTTCCTGCGCAATAATGCGATCGAGAATTTTAGAAGCGTACAATGAAAGTGCCTTGTTGGCATCCTTCAGTGCTTTGACTTCCGAACGTAGAGCGTCGACGTCACTCGTCGACGTACTGGCTTCTATACCGACTGCATCATTCGAAGTCTTCGAATCCTTCTTTGAGCGCTTGCTCTTATTGAGAACCGAACGATCGCGGTCGTCCATGCTGTTACTCGCCAATATGTCTTTGTTTTCTGCACGCCCAAGTTCGGCTGCGAGATCGAGGCCAGGGCCAGTGATAGGCAAGTCGGCGAGCGATTCGCCTCGGGGTGCTCCGGGAGAATGTGACGTGGATTTGCCGCGTTTACGACCTTGTCCTTGCCTTGGTCGGCCATGATGTGAGGAGAGAGAATCGCTATCGTTGAGATCCATGCTACGTTGGAGTTCCTGGCCCAGGCTGTCCTCGGGTAACTCATCAACTCTGTCCAAAGTGCTCCGACCTGCACTATGGAGACTGGCATGATCATCTTCTTCGTCTTCTGAATCAGTTGACGAAGGTGCCATCTGCTTCATGACGTCGTACTGGCCGCTGAGGGTCTTCTCTCTGAGAAGGATCATGTAGCTTTCGTTCTCTTCTTGTAGCTCATGATTAACTCTCTTCAGATCGACCAACTGGCTTTGGAGAAGAACGACTGTGCTTTGTAGAGAGGAATAGGAAGTTGATAGAGTAGATAGCTCTAGCTTCAGAGCAGTCAACTCGGCAGGCTCCTGTTCGGGATCATTCAGATCCTGTTCCGCCGTCTCGGGGGGTACATGAGGGTTCTTCTCCTCCTCGTCCTCGGTCTCCGCTTCTGATTCAATTGCGGATACAATAGATGGCTCTGGCTGCTTTCGACGAGCCTGTGAGAGAGACTGGATTCGGGATTTAAGGTGTTGTTCGTTATCATAAAAAGCTTGACGCTCTGCGTCGAAACTTGCAGTCTTGTTGAGAATAGTCGTTAGTCGAAGGTCTTTGACGTAGATCGCATAAACGAACCTGTTCGTTATACCTCCGCAAAACATCTCTCTTCTCCTTTTCCAGCTCACGGACCTGTGCCCTGAGCTTGTCTGCGACTTCAATTCGCTGCGCCAGTTCCATCTCCGAGCGACTCTGCTCGCTATACAGATCATTGAGCCGCTCTTCTGCGGCATGTAATGCTGACACGAGATTGTCATTCTCTGTGCTCAGGGACGATATGGTCTGTTCCTTGTCTTGTAGCTGAACATGCAGCTAGGGGTAATACAGCATTAGTGCTGAATTGTTCGTAGCCATGGAAGAGTTCTACCTGTTCTATTCGTTCAGTGTCCTCCTTGAGTGATTCGTTGGCAGTGCCATTAGAGGCAGTGGCAAGTTTGGAAGGAGTTGGGGTGCGACGGGTATTGCGAGATGATGATACACGAGGAGCAGAGGTAGCAGAGCGTGCCGTAGCACCTCTGGATATTTGGGAAGATGATACAGGTCGTTTCTGAGTCGTACTTGCCATTGCGTGCAAGGGATCGTTACTTGGGCTGAGGAGGAAAAAAAAATAATAATTTGTCGCGTGGCAGCTGACTGGTGGCTGACTTGCACGGGGCACGCAATGCAACAGCCGGTCGGCCTGTTACATGCTCGGCACTGGCACAGAAACATCCGACACCCAGAGACCTGCCCAGAGACCTGCCCAGAGATATCCACCGATGAACATGTTGCAGGAGATTCACCGTCAATCCCTCCAACACCTGCTCGCAAGTATTCCTTCAGACGACCCCAATCTTTGCCTTATTCCAGATCTCCCTCTATCCCCAGGTCATGTCCTCGAAATCCAGGGTGCTCCGGCATCCGGCAAGACACATCTCATTTATGCTCTGTTGATGTCCTGCATAATTCCCGTCACCTACGGCGATGCAGCTATTGCACTGGGAGGCTGGTCCAAGGCAGCCATAATCTTCGACACGGACCATTCATTTGATCTCGGTCGACTCAAAGAGCTACTGACATCCCGGTTGGCTCTCCCGCTTAAATCAGATCGCCACTCGGAAAGTTTACAAACCCTCGTTGATCGCTGTTTGAAGTCTGTTCACATATTTCGGCCAACGACGTCCGCTCAACTAGCTTCTGCCCTTCTCCATCTCCCTTTGTATCATACAACTCATCTGCCAGATGCACAGATTGGCATGATCGCGATAGACTCAATTAGCGCCTTCTACTGGCCAGATCGTTTTCACGTTGAGCAAATGCGTCTCACGAGAAAGCCTGAACAAGCCGCTCATCATCTGCGACATGTTCTGACTGCACTTCAAAGATTCCGCCTTTCGCATAAGCCACTCATGGTATTATCCAATTGGGGCCTCACACTCACGAGTCATACGGATTCACCGTCGAATGCCGCGTTTTACAAACAACATTTACATCCGTTTCCTTCCCCTTTCGCAGAGAATGGTGATCCTGTAGGTGCCACTGCCGTTGCGGATCCTCCGCACGATAACTCGCTCACAGTGACGCATCATATCACATTGACATCAACCCCTGCGCTGGAACCGCGCCACGGCCCAGGTTATTCTGTGGATTCGGAGGGTGAGGAAGGCTTGGGAAAACGGGAACGGGGATGTGTGGCTGGTCGAGTGCGCATTCCTGGTGTCCCGGAAATCACGCATTTTAACTTCGCCATCAAAGGCAATGTGCTATCGTTCTGGGGTGCGGATTCCGTTTGAGACTACCCTTTCTTCTCTGCAGTACCAAGTGGAAGTAGTACGTGTTGACGATTAGAGTTCAGGGTCTCTTTGATTCCAGATCGCATCGTAGTTTGCCTTGTTCTCTAACTGTTCTTTAAAATTCTAAACGACATGCGCAATGTTTCCTGAGATTTCAGTCGAGATCATTTCCCGACCTTTCAGGGTTGCCTCGCACGCTAGTACTTGCGCCACAGTAATTTCGCGGCATTGCGAGAAACTACCCATTGGGATATACAGGCGATATTGAAGATCATTCAACCAACTCAGTATGGCAAAACATGAATATTGCTGAGATGGGGGTGTTGTCACAGGGATCATCAAATACAAAGAATCGTTTCATCGGTTCGTTATGGCAAAGCGCTTAGATTGCTCAAATGAAATGAAGTGCTGATACAGGGATACTGAGAGAAACTAATGATACAGTAGGAGATACGTAGAAACCGGGAATTATAAGCTTCAGATGGATACAGTAATGAGATGGAGATACAGCTGAGCTAGGGCTGCAATTTTTGGCGAAGAATGTCAAAGACGGCAGAAGGAAGGAGGAACTTAATAAATACGAGGACTGTTTTAGGTTTTTCAGTGAGAGACGCCATAGATTTGGTCCAACTGGTTCTGGTATGCATCTTCGACGGCTTTGCGACGAATATTTCCTTTCGTCGCGGTTCTGGGAAGCGTGTTGCGAGGGACAACAACTATCATTTTCGTTGAGGTAATCCGCTCATGCAGATACCTACGAGTATGGAATTGGCGCGTTTTCCTGATGATGTCTTTTTTGAGCTGCTCCGGGTCCATTTCAACGGCAGGTTCAACAAACAGGACCGGAGATGGTCGCCCGGAGCCCACGACAATGCAATCAGCCACCAATTTTCCACACATGGCTCGGACATTGTCCTCAATGGCTCTAAGGGAAATTAATAATCAGGAGGTGGGCGAGTTGAGTCAGTAGAAGACTTACTTCGTATCGCATCTTAGGCTATTCTCTGACTTGATCCAATCATCATCCCGTCCACGAAACACATAACGACCCGGAGACACTTCCTGAAAGAGGTCACCGGTATGGAAGTGGCCGTCTGAGTGACGCAAGGAGGGGTCCGGGCAATCACCAGACTCGGCACGAATCACGAACTCGAGCATCCTGGCCGTTGACTGATGAACAGTTTCCGAAGGCTGGATGGGCACGAAGCTGTATTCTACGCCGTCCAAGGCACGGAGCAGCGTAGCATCAGCCCCACAACCACCGATGGAGATAAGGGTAGCGCCGCACTCAGTACTACCGAACAAGTTCTGGATATTCATGAGCTTGGAGGTCACTAATCTCCAAGTCAAACCGATAGCTTACCTTGAGATTGATGTTATTCCGGAGGGCCCATTCCTGCTCCTCACGAGGGAGGGGCATCCCGCTGTAGAGAACTTCGTCCAGATTGGAGAGCATGGACAGAAGCTTTGGGTTATTGCGAGAAGCACGTAACTGCGACGCGAGGAAAGCAGCAAACTGATTCAACCGGTTTAATCCACATCGGTGAATCATGTCAATGAGCTCCTCCGAGGAAAAGGATATGGTAGTTGGCTGTATCACGCATGAACCATGCTGCAGACTTCCCGTGAGCACTAAATACGAAGATTAGCTGGCGAAGGACGAACACTTGACAAAAATACTTACTGAAGGTTTGACCAATGTGACACATGCTTCCCCTACGGGTTGTCAGGCGATCAGAACTCGCCCAAAAGCATTAATCGGAGAGGTGGGAACTTACATCCAGGTGGTCACATCTTGACGAGAAGAGTTTCGTGGTTGAGCGATTTGATTCGACTTATGCAAAGTGGTGTTAAGCCACCGGTAGCTACATGGGACAAGCTTTGGGCACCCCGATGTTGAGCCGCTTGTGTGGAATAAGAAAGCCGTCGAATCGCCAGTGACAGCAGGAAGTGGAGGAAGAGGTTCCGTCAAAATATCGGTATCTGAGACCTCGGTTGCGAGGTGAATAGGTACCGGGCTATCCTGCAGCGATGTGTGGAACGATTGCTCGCATATCAAGGCCTGAGCTTGAGCCTTGTGTAATAGCTCGTATATAACGTCGGGATTGGGCAGTCGTAAGCTGAAGAGTTGAGGAATGTATCCGGCTCGCGAAAGCCCATAGATATGAAGAACGTCCTGGTAGGTGTAGCCCCCAATCCTGTAATACGAGCGTATAAGAACGACGAAACTCGGTGTAAATGTTCATCCTTACCATAGACCAATAATTGCTCTTTGGGGGATTCCGTCGTGTCTTAGGACTTTGGCCCAATAACGCGCGTAAATCAAGACGTCTTCGTGAAATTGCTTGTATGTGATTGACTGCCAATCTATGAGTTCGTTCGTACGAGAATCAAGGACGGGTTTCTTGAAGACAGGTGAAGTAGGATAGCGTGCAGCGCTCGCCTCGAGGACGCTGAGGTGAGTTCTAGTAGCCATCGATTGTCGGATCGCTGGATGATGGGAATTGCATATGGGAACCGCATCGTTTTTATAGGCTACCAAAAATTCTTTGAACTAACGCCCGAGTTGTAGAGACCGGAACGGACTCGATGTCGTTAATACCTGGAAGCGGGATAAGAGGCTATTCGAAACACGACCTGAAACATGAATGAGGCAAGTAGGAACGATTTCCATATCAAGATCCAATTGCGACCAAAGTCCGACATAGAAGGACAGGCGGAAGGTTCCAAGGGCCGAATTAAATACAGACCTTCCGGAGAGTCCGTTAGTAACGTGCATGGATGCGAGTATTTCCGTTAGCCAGGATCGCCGCTCAGTGCGGATGCAATCTATGTATTTCCTTGCACAGGCTTGAGTCATGTTCGTATGCGAAAATTGACCTCCGGATGGAGCGAGAGAATGTTTGATGCTTGAAGGCATTCAAGGTGATTGAGGTCATCAATGTTTGCCGAGGTAATCATACAAAATCTACTCACAGCGGCAATTGTAAATTATGATCAAGATCCCAAGTCACCGGATAAAAAAATCCACGTTTCTGAGCAACCCAGCGCCTCTTTCGTATTCAGTGAGTCTAAATAATCTCAACGTTGAGTACCTATTATGGGCGTACCTGTCCGGTAGCGTTAATTATCCTTTCTAGTCCATATTCGTTCATGACACGTACAGCACCACACGATTTGGCACATTATTCGTTGACTTGAGTACGCCTTGGCTTGAAAACCTTCCTTCACTAATCATCAATTCTCCAAAGAAGCTTCTCTGTCAATGTAGCGATCGATGTGGTGGTCCATATGACCGCGTTTTTTCGAGTGCATGGCCACTTAAGCATCGGGGAGCCCCTCTTTTCTTACGGCTCTGACTGAGAAAAATGTCAGCTACTATAACATCTAGCGAGTGAAACCGGGTGAAGAACGTACAGGAATATGCCATAAATCTTTTCAGGTACGTTGAGTGGTCGTAGTTCGCTGGTATTGTGTTGGGCTCGAAAAGTAGTCTTCTCAACTTCTACCACGTACAGGACTGAATGATCCGATTCGGAATCGGATGGCTTGAACGCTCCCAGCCAAGTAGGCAGGACCGGCGAACGCAAATTCTCGCCTCAGGTACCATTTGCATCCCTTCTTCGTTTACCATACCCAAGTAGCTTCCCTGTGCATCTATACCTCTGCGACCGGCTAAATTGAGTACTAGGATGTTGTCATTGTTGAATCATCTCTCGAAATTCTCTGAGCTGGAGAGAGGATTGCCTATCTCTGACTGCAGTCCTCGCCTCCAAATGAGGACACTGTTGGTGCCAGAAATTTCACGTTCAGAAGATAAAAGGCAAAATCGATATTAACAAATGAAACCCACCATGCCCATGTAACCAAATTCACCATGGAAATGTCGAGCTAAAGAGGCATCTGTAGCGAGCTTGCTTGTCATTGAGTAGACCATGAACATGGAAAAGTATTTGGAGCAGCGAAGTAAGTGTCAAAGTCGGTGGTAAGTGACAAGGTCGAGAACCTTTCTCGCCTTTAGGGCGCCTACTATTGGCCACGTGCACGTGCAAACGAACCAGAACTTGTCGTTCACGGACCACACGGTGAGCAGCAGCCTCGGCAGTGAGGATCGTGTAATGCACCGACGTCGCTGCCTTTGGAATATATCTCAGTTGCCAATTATCGGGTAGTGAGTTCTCTCGTATCTTACATTTGATTTTCTCTCAAATACTTTGTAAAATTTTGCAGGACGTCGACTCTTCTTTGTGACGTCCCCCTGGCTTTCCATGCTCAGGAGAGCTAATTTGGGTCGAAGGCAGCATTTAGTACAAGTCACGAATATTCCTTCGATATTCTTTCGGCTCACTTCCTTCCAACCATACCCTATTCTTCGACGATGCCTGCCATCGACTGCCCTCGCTCATCGGTCAGATTCACCCCGACCTCATCAGTCCGGCGCACACGCAACCGGTCCAAATCTTCTGGAAATAAAGGATACCGCACAGACACCCAAACTACATCCATACCTTCCTATCGAACTTCTCTCTTCTTTACTATCCCAATCTCCCGACGACAAAGCTGCCCTCGCAAGGATCCGTGCTGCTCCGAGCCTGTTGAGACATTTAGTGGACAGAAACGACGCTCGAAAATTAGCGGAAGCAATCTCTCATTCACCGGCACCACACCATGCGATCCGTGTATTACGACTGGGGCATATTGTCGGCGGGGAGTACAAACAAAATGCGTACGAGACCGTTGCTTATCAGCTGGCAGAGCTAAACCGGTGGGATCTGGTTCTCTCCGTAGTCTCATTGGGTCGAGAACATACTCAAAAGACCACTACCCGACTGTTAAATTGGCGTGTCCGCGCCCTCGTGGAACTCGACCGGCACGATGTTCTTCGGGAAGTGTTGGCAGAATTTCGGGAACACCAGCTTCAACCCAACAGGCGTACATTTCATCTCCTCATTTCTGGTTGCATACGCAATCGCGATCTAGATGGAGCGAAGGCGTTACTTCAGAAAATGGAAAAGGCAGGAATTCCTACCGATGCCTCTACGCATGTCATTATCATCAGATATTATCGCACCTTCGGCTTCAACCCTACGATCCACGAACACACTCTCCAAGTCCTCCCCGATATAGGGGAAGCGGCCGCGGCAGTTATTCTGAACAGCTTGATACAGCTCCGTTTGGATGCCGGCGATGTCAAGGGTTCATTAGAGATCTTGTCGTTATTCAACTATACCGCAGTCGCTCCCATTCTCAAAATCGTATCTGGGGTCGTTTCCCGCCAGGACGGCGGCGACTCCTCCCTTCCCGATACCATGAACTCGAAGTCCTTACTCCCCAACGCTGAGACCTACTCGATATTCATCAACTATCTAACATCTAAACGTGAACTATCGCGTGCTGTGGACGTCTTCTCCGCCTTTTCGTCACAGGGTATTATGCCCACTGCGGAGACCGTCACGTCTCTCATTCACCTACTCTTCGCCTCTTCACAAGGGGCTACCGCGCTAAAAATGGTTGCGGATATGTGCAAGAGTCATTCCACTCTGTATTCGTTTTCATCGCTGCTACCCATGGATAGTGCGATCGAACCCCCATTGAATACCGCTCGGATAGCACCTACCACTCGCGTTTTCAACGCCCTTCTCAAGGGGCTATTGAAGACGTCCGGTATTGACTGTATCGAAATCATGCTTAGGATAATGCGTGTGAACGGCATCTCTCCGAATGCCAGCACCGTCGAGACCTTGATTACACATTTGGCGCATTCAGGATATAATCGCCCCTCGCAGCTTGTTCGTCTCCTTCGCAAGCTTACTTACCCTGATATTCAGCCTTCTCTCAAACACCTCCATGCCATCCTCAGCGCTATCATCCGACACGAGCGATTCTTAGGTTTTGGCAAGGGATGGAATTCGATTGCTGCCAAATTCTCTCGTAAGCGTCGTGAAAGTCCACGCTATTCATCCCAGGATTCTCCGCCCCCAGAACCTTTCGATCCATTGGGCGGCATACCCTTCTCGCTCCAGATGAAACCCATCCTAAGAAGCTTGGCCGAGAGAAACATCAAAGTGGACAGCGCGGCTGCAGGCCTCCGAATGAAGCATGAAGCAGTGAATAAGTTGAACGTGGAGAATGCACGGGATGTTTTCAAGATGCTGCTCGCCCGTGGCCTGCAGCCTAATGCATATCACTTCAGCGCGCTCATCGAGGGCTATGCGCGATTAGGGGAGTTACAGGCCGCGAAGGATATGTTGAAATCTGCGGCTGACGTAGGAGTTGAAGTTAATGTTGTGATGTTCACCATCTTGATAGCCGGCTATGCACGTCAAGGGAATCCAGAGCAGGCTGTCCGCACATTCCAAGCAATGGTCGGAGCCAATATTCGACCAGACATTGCTTCAATTGATGCTGTGGCGAGCGCTTTTTTTGCTGTAGGAGCGTACCTGATGGCCAGACGTACGCTCATCACCCTTTGGACTTACATTGAACCCTTTCCGGAGCATCTACGCTCCGTCACACTCAAGCAGCTTGCGATAGAATTTCGGTCAATACGGTCGGATCGAAGGGTAGTACAAAAGCCTCTCACAAAAGCCGAGCAAGTTAGAATGCGCCGAAAACTTGTTCTACTTTTGAAGGCATGGAAAACATTTTCAGGGTCAGGTAGACGATACACAGAGTAGTTACGGATGTACTGAATAGAATGGCGTAATCTTGATTAGCCCTAATACTCGTAAAAGATACAGTCGATGGAAAGTAAACAAAAACTTCCTATGGGAATTTGGCATCAAGTAAACGAAGTGCGTCGCGAACACCGGCAGCCTGAACCTCTCTTACTCTTTCCTGACCGCATTTGATCAATACCTCTTGGGGAACGAGTTTTGGTGGAGAAGATGAATGTCGAATACGATCGGGTCCGCAGTATGGGTCTGTTAACAAGATCTGCTGTGGTTCTGTAGAGCCGCCGACAGGAGACGCGATGCGTTCAGGGGTCACAGTACCGGGAGCTGGGGATATGACTACGCGTGGTCCTGTACACTTTGATCTGCGCGCAACAACATCGGCCAACAGAGCCAAGTCTGAGAAGGCTACGTTTGGATGAGCCTTAAGTTGTCGCCAGGCATCGTTGGTCGGTATTGTCTCCTCATCCTGACAAATAGGTGGAGGTGTTCCCATCGGAGATAATGGGTCAGGAGTATTGGATAGGCTGACGACTGCGGGATCGACGCCGAAATTATGAGGACTACAAGGGCAGTTGCCACAAGACGACGTGGACGCTGTAGATTGCGCGGCTACTGACTTTCCTAGCGCTGCACAGAACGCCTTTCCAAAGGAATCGTCAGCACATGCTAGACAATTATTAGGATCCCCAGAACAAGTCGGCTCTTGTCGAGAAGTACCTATCACAGTCGATGGTTTCGAAGATGCATCAGCCTGGCGACGCTTGAGAGGTACTGCTGGTTTATATGCTGGTAGATTATCGAGGATGGATGATGGGGATGGAGAGCCTATTCGTATGACTGTCGGGGGATTGACTTGCTCAAAAATCTCAATTTTCAGTGGCGGTGACGCTACTGAAACAGGGTCGTGAAGAGCCTCGCGACACATGCATGTTGTCCCTTCACTGCAGAAGCCGCAGCCGGAGAAGGCGGGTAGTATGGACTGAGCGCCCGCGAAATCGTCTACTTTCCCGGGCAGCGACAAATTGATAAGGTTATTGAGGGGAGCTTGGACTTGGGGGGCATTTGGATTCTCGAGGGAGATGGGAGAGAATGGGCCTTCCGAAGACTCGTGTGAGTCAGGAGAGGATGCCATGGAAGGAGGAGATGCAGAGGAAAAGGCGGCTGCAACGTGAGAGAGCGTTATTGACCCGTGCGAGTCAGCGCCGGTCCTAACACGCTTTCGTCCTGAAGCCATGGAAGAGGTAGAAGAGGGAGAATCGTCTCTCCACCTCTTCCTGTCTTTGGTCAAAGCGAGCTCGTGGTCCTTCTCCATCTTGGCGATGGCGGCCTTCAATGTAGTATTTTCTCTACGAAGAGCTTCGTTCTCTTCCTTCAGGCGTTTGGCAATGTTCTGCAGGGCGACATTACGCTCAATTTCGCCCTGCTCATATGACTGAACCCGAGCCTGTAGCTCAGCAAGCTGCGACTGCTTGCGTTCTCGAAAAGCCCGTTGAGCAGCTCTGAAGTGAAACGCGTGAGCATGGTATAGACGCGCACCTTGAAAGCCTACCTGTTCTGAACACGACGACCTTTGCCATCAAGCTATAAAGTAGAATTAGAAACCGAAGATAATGGACAGGTGGGAAGGACTCGCATCGTCAGTAGTGATCGCCGCACTGGTATCTTTCTTTGGCTTGCGACCAGGTTTGGGTTTGGGCTGGATAATCCATTCTTTGGTGGGCACTGCATATAGAGTAGTAGAGGTACTAGGGACGGCTGCAGATGTAGCCATCGTGAGGGGAGCACGAGACGAAGAGAAAGAGAACTAGTTTTATACAGGATATTTGCGGGTGATGATGATGGGGAGAAATCAAGATGGGCCCATATCTTATCTGATACGTGTCGTCCGCCTTCGGGATTATTCGGCAACAAAGTGACTCGGTCCCGGTTCGCTTACCTTGCCTTGCTATGCGAGGCAAGGAGAACCACGAGAGGACCCTAAAACAATTCAGTTGTGACCGTATATTCCCTGGACTTGCGTTCTGTGTCTGAATCCATCCTTTAAAGGAACTGTACAACCTTGATTTCTGTGAATATCCGGTCTGAGCATGCGCGCAATACGTTAACGCCGTGGCAACAATGCGATAATGACGCATTATCATGTCTTTGTTTGAGCCTTTTACACTCTAAAATAGACATTTCGCGCACCCATGAACATTTCAAGCGCAGGGTATAGAGCACCCACGACTATCGGGTCATTTGTGAAGGCAAAATACTCCGTGGCCACGAATTTAAACGTTGATTCTACCACGTTCGGTGAGAGCCAATTTTCGCATAAGGTGATCAGCGTGAGTACAACAGTGGAGTGGAGTGTTAACAACTGATTACTCTATCACTTCCTCCTCCATCGTCTCTATCTCCTCCTCAACCCAAAGTTCAATCTCCTCCTTATCCTCATCGGACTGCCGATTGTCATGCATTTTCTCTAATAATCGCTGATCGGCGATGTCCTTCTTACACCTCGCTCGCCACGCGTTCCATTCGTCGACAAGTCTGCGGCGGTGGGCTAGAAGCTCGGTGTTGACGGTTTCGCTCTCGCGCTGGTCTTCTTCGTCAAACGTACGACTGTACTCTCTTAAGTTTTTGCGTATTTGCTTCTGCTGCTCCTTAGTGAGAAGGGTGCGAGGACGCGGACGCCATATAAACTGCTTGAATCGGTCTTGAATTTGCTTCATAAGTTCCTGTCCGCGGAAATCCCATATTGCGTAACCGTTTTCCAGCTGGAGCGAGAGAGTAGTATGAATGAGAGAAGAAAACAACCATTTCAGTAAAAACTTACAGTATGTGTCCACGCGCTTGCACTTGTGGCAAGGTAGCGTCCGCTGGGATCCCATTCCACGTCTGTCACACCGTAGTGATCAGCTGTTCCGAGGTGTTGAATGCCACTACCCCAGTCGTCCTTTGCAACTTGTCCCTCTCGTCGGCTGGCATCTTCCGTGTTGAAATCAAGGTCCCAGAATTCAAGCTCTGATTTCGTAGATGATCCGACGGTAGCAAGAACAACATGTCGACCCCGTGGAGACCATCGGATAGCATTGCTCGTGCGGTTGGGGAGTGTTCCTGTAGCAAAGGTGTCAGAGATCATTAACAGTAGCTGACAGACAGATACATACTGAGCAGTTTGAAGTCATTCTTGCCATGATCTAATTGATAGAAGCTAACGTCTGTTTTGATAGTGATACCAGGCCCTGGGTTACCAAGGTTGGGATCACTGCTGGAGACAATGGCAAATCGTTCTCCCTTTGGCTCCCATGAAAAGTCTGTTACAGTGTCTTGACACAGCATACATCAGTAGCAGAAGTACGAGCGACGAAAGCGGCATCTACCTTTCAATTCCACGACTTCTACAGGGAAGTCTTTTTCGCGCACCCGGAAAATTTCCAAATTACAGAAGATCGACTTCTTCGTCTTGGTGTGCCTGTCAACTTTCACACACAGGAAGTCACCTTGATTTTGCCAATAAAGTTTGCACTGTAATTAGAGTATGTCAATTACCGCCGATAGAAGAAAGATACCATTGACTAACCTCAGACACATTGAATAAATTCTTCTGTCGGAGAATGGTACGACTTGGGAAACCAAGAACGGTGACACGTGCGGGTTGATTTGCCACTTCTGGAGTCCAGTACACAAGCATGTTCTCCAACTTCTTACCAGCCCTGCTGCCGGTGCCGTTGGCCGTAACCTTTTCTAGTTCATCTCTATCCTTGTCGCTAAGGGGACACCATTCAAAGTCGACGACTCCTTCAATCTTCAAACTTTTTTTCCCATGGAGCCCCATACTAGGAAGTTCATAAACGCTAATCGTCTGTCCTGGCGTCGCCCGTGCAACGAATTTATCGTCCGGACTCCATTTGAGAGCAGGCCACTGCATCTGCCTCTTCATGTTCGGGTTCTCGTTCTCGACCGCCGTTGAGAAGGTACGAAGAAGATGTCCCGTCTTGATGTCCCAGACTGCAATATTATTGCCCTCGTCATCCGGTGAGAAATATTGAGGCCCTTGAGTAGCGCCCTCAGGTACTACTATGGGTTCATTCGACCAGGTGACCAGGTAGTTCTCGCACGGTGAGAAATCGATGAGTTTGACGAAGGGGTGGGCAAATCGCTGCTGAGGGTTCCAGCTCGGACCGCCCCATAGACGGACACCCTGCTTATGCAGCGTGGCAATATATGTTCCGAGCGGGGACCATGCAACATACAGGAATCCTCCCCAGCCCTGGCGGAAAGACGAGCTTGAGATCGACGCATGGTGAAGAAGGAACAGCAGGACTTACCGGCTTGTGCGCAAGCTCACACTGAGAAGGCTTGCCATGCCAATGTATCTCAACTTCTTCGCCACGGTAGATGACATACTGGTCACGACCTTGAGGATCTGCCAGCCATGCTCGGAGATGTTCCTTCAGAAAAGTTATGAACGAGATGGAAAGAGGTGAAGGTATGATAACGCACTCTGGGGGTATACTCTTCTTGTTCCGGTTCGACGTAGGTTTCATCCATGTTTGCAAACTTTTCGATGTCAGTGAAGCGATTGATTTTGAATGTATGTCTGGCATCGAAAGGATGTCCGTTCATGGCCGCAAGTGCGATATTGGCTTCCTCTACATTCCGGAGATCTACAAAAAGGTAGCTGTTGCCAGCTTCAGTTACAAGGGCTCTATCATTGCTGGGAATAGCAGACGTACCCCTTGTTCTTCCCAGTAGAATCATCCCAAGGCATGAAGATGTCGTCCGGCTTGATTGGAGCACCCTTGCGCGAGAATTCTTTGCAAATTTTCACCAGGAGTTTTTCGAGTTTCGACTTGTCAATGACAGGAATTCCATCGACGACTAGTGTATTGTCGAAGCTGTCGTCGTACTCGACGCGATACCTATGGAAAAAAAGAGTTGATCAGAGCAATTGTCGACTTGAGCTAAAAAGACCAACTTTGCCTCGATATCAGAGTAATCAACGTCATCTGTACTATCTGTTACAGTGGGTGCAGGCATTTTGGACCTTGAAGAAAATTTGAAGTGTAGCCTTAGTACTGCCCTAGACTTTGATCTCGATTATGCCACGTGATTTTTTGATGGCTGGTCAATATGCATCTCTCCTCAACCCTTTCAACTTGCAAAGTGATTCCTTTCTTTCTTTCTGTCCCTACAGCTTACAGCTTCTAAAAATCCAGTTCACATTCAAGGTTTAGCTACTACGCTACTACTTATCGACTTTTTTTCCCATCACACGTCCCACTCCCGAACAGCCCTGTTTATCGACATGCACATCCTGCTTCACGTGTGTCCGCTTCAACCACGAACTATAAATAAAGAGCACTATCTTTGACCTTGTCATCCCCCATGCCCGTTCTTACCGTCCCCTCAAATGCTGCTAACCCCGGTTCGGAAAAGCCTCCAAATTCAACTAGAGATGACGATCGTGTACTTAACGCAAAAGAAAGGCTCAGCGCATATTTCACGATACTAGCTGCGGCCTTTGGTCTCATAAGTGACGGGTGTAAGTACATTCGTTGTGCTACCGTAGGGTGAACCCATCGATACCTTCAGATCAAAATAACCTGATGACGATGGCGAATGTAAGTGCTTGAGACTCATGGTCACTGACTTGGTTGATCTGACCTGCTGTATTCAGGTTGTCTTCAAAAGGTTGTATCCGTCCGATTACACTTCGCCTGTGTCTACTAGGGTGTCTAATGCACTTCTTGTTGGTACGTGCATAAAGTGTAGATTGAAACTCGGGAATCTGATTGTCTGCTTCATGCAGGTGCTGTTCTCGGGCAAGTGTTCGTAGGCCTCATTTGTGATCGTATTGGCAGGAAGGTGGCATTGGTAGCTACCACTGGGTTAATTGTCTTGGGTGCCATTCTCGCTACTGCGTCCAATGCACGTACACCTTCTGGACTCTTCTGGTTTTTGACTGTGGCAAGGTGAGATTCGTCTGCGGAACTTGCGCGGAGTATTTCTCATGTCGTTCCCAGAGGTGTCACAGGCGTTGTATGTGACTTCTGCCCTTTGGTTCCATTCGGCTTGAGTTAATTGGTGATACTGATGCAGGGTGTCGGTGGCGAGTACCCAGCGTCTTCAACTAGTGCATCAGAAGCTGCGAACGAGAAACTGCTTAAGAAACGTGGACCTGGTGAGCAAGCAAGTTGCTACTGATATGGCATCCCTGATCGGCATCCTATTAGTTTTTATCATGGTCACGAATTTTGTCCTAAGCGTGAGTTGACAAATTCTAGGAAAAGGTTATTCCACTCATTTTGTCAGTTTGGGGGACCACTCGCCGTTTCCATCTTTCTGATTGTGCTATCCGCTGCCGGAGAAGATCATTTGCAAACAGTGTGGCGCGTGTGCTTCGGTATAGGCATAGTCCTCCCCTTGACAGTGTTCTACTTCCGCCTTCGTATGTTGAGTTCAAAACTATACCGCAAAGGTGCAATCAAACGTAAGAGTAGACCTTGCAGGCTCTCTAGGTCGTCTGAATATCTATTTTAGGTCGGGTTCCTTATTGGCTCGCTGTTAAGCGGTATTGGCGGGCACTCCTTGGAACATGCGGCGCCTGGTGAGCTTAATATTTCTCTTTCGCCGCCTTGGTCTAATTATGTACCCTACAGGTTCTTATATGACTTCGTAGGCCTGCTCTCCACGTACCGGTCAAAAGACACTGACACAGTACTTAGGTCACGTTTCCGAATGGAGTGTTCTCGGGGACTATCATCTCGAGTGTTATCCACGATGGCGATATCAAGAAGACAGCTTGCTGGCAGCTATTGCTTGGGACTATTGCATTACCTGGCGTTTTCATGTCAGTGAAGATCGCCGTTGTCCGAGCTGGGGAATGCTGATAATTTGTGCAACTACAGAGGTGCAGCCCTTTGTAACGTACTTGGGCGACGCAACACGGTATGTTATATGCATTGTATTCCTGTAACCGTGTTCGACTTTAGACCAATCAATTAGATGATGCTGGGGTTCTCCGGCTACCTGGTATTCGGTATGTTCGCCAGACATTAAGAAACCTTCCCCGTACTTAGTAACCTGCTTCTATTCACAGGTCTAACCATCGGGTTGAGTTATGACAAAATAACGCACATCCTGCCATTGTTCGTCTTTTTGTGAGTCAATTCTGATTCTCGACACAACGATTTTTTGGACTTGCCAATCCTTCAGCTACGGTTTGATGCAGTCCTTCGGGAACCTTGGTCCGGGTGACATGCTCGGACTCGTCAGCGCTGAGTAAGTCGTTCATTGGAGTGCACTTGGAACTGATGAGCCGTATTGTCTACAGATCATACGCGACCCCAGTCAGGTAACTATCACTGGTGAACACTGGAGATCTTTAGCACTAACTTGTGCATTGCAGGGGTACATTTTACGGACTATCCGCAGCTATTGGCAAGACCGGTGCAGCGGTTGGCACACAGGCATTCACTCCGATACAGAGCAGTCTTGGGAAACGGTCAGTACTGCAGCTTTGCCATCCGTCGCTGTCTGGTCCTTATACCATTTAAATCTCAGGTGGACCTTTATCATCGCCGCGATTTGCGGGGTCTCAGGTATCCTGGTTACCTACTTCTTTGTCCCAGATATGACTGGTGTCAATTTGGCCGATGAAGACCGCAAGTTCATGGAGTACTTGGCAAGCAATGGATGGATGGGAGAAGTGGGCGAAAGTGAAGAGAAGGAGATCCTTTCTGCTGGTGGTCAGACTACGGAGGTGGAAGCAGAATCCGATAGTGCGAGTGAAAAGTGACTGCTCGCAATACCTCGGTGATATCAATAAACTCGAGTGTGTTATTAATGAATCGTAGATATCCCATAGTACTGAAAGACGCGCAGAAAAGAAAAATAAATTTATGCACGCTTCCGTTTCCTGTTTGCTTTCTCCTTCCGTTTTTTCGCCCTGACCTGCTCAATATCAGCGCGAGTCTTGAGGAAAAGGCGAATGACGAACCTCTTTTTTCATTCTCGAATCTACCATGGTGTAACGTCCTTTAACACCCTTGGGGCGTCCCTTGAGACCCTTATTAGGACCTTTGGCAACGACAAGCTTGACTTCCTTCTTCTTATGCTCAGAAGACATGCCCTTGCGCATCACCTTCTCAATAACTTGAGCCTTCTCCCTCTCCGTCATTTCTGTCGTTGCATTAACACCCTCAGCCTTCTTCATGGCCTTCTCGAGTCGCTGTGCGGCCTTGTATTTTTTCCTGGCTTTGGCTTCAGCAACCTTCTTGATAGGTCGAGCATCCAAAGCCCTCTGCTTAGCACGAAGAGCAGCAATCGCCTCTTTTGTCACAGGGATGTTGGGCTTATAATGTTTTGCTTCATCGTCAATGAACCACGAAGGTAATCCTTCCTTGGAATTCAACGAGTATCGATTGAATCCCTCGTTGATAAGTTCCGTCCGCGTTTTTTCTCGATTGGCGAGTTGTTGAGCAAGCGTCATAGCTTCGGGCGTGGTGAGACCGTATTCTGCACGATTATTGGTATTCCGTTTCCAGAGTCTTTAAGATGTACCCACTTTGTATCCTAGCTTGTTTGATTTCATCCTCATTTTCGTTGGAGACGTCCCACATATTAGCATCGTCTTCATCGGGCTCCTGAGGTACTATCTCGAAGTCATCTTCATCCTGTTTGGCATCAATATCGAGACCGGATATAATATCTCTTCTGACTGTACCTCTTCGTCCCCAGGTTCCTCTGCACCCTCGTCCTCGTCCTCGTCCTCTTCCTCTTCCTCTTCTTTCCCGTCCTCTTCTTCCTCGTCCTCAGCTTCGTCATCCTCAATTCCCTCGAGGTTGTCAACGCCTGCAAATAAGTCCTGGCTAAACCACACTTTTGATGCCTGACTACCGGACAGTTTTGGGCCGTCCAAGCCTGTAATAAGACTCCGGGAAGATGCAGTTGTGCCCACACGCCTCTTTTTGCTTGGAGGATGCCCTTCATCGTCGTCAAATTCATCTTCGCTCAAGGAGTCATCGTCAATCTGATACATCTTGTCGTAGCCACCCTCCTCGTCGTCACTCTCCTCGCCAGACTCCTCCTTGTCATCCTTTATGCCCCCCCATTCCTCAAGCTCCTCGTTCTTCTTCCGCGACTCCTTCACCTTGAATTTGGCATCTCGCTCGCGTAGCCGAGTCTGGTATGCATCATAAAGGCCGTCTAATTCTTCCTCGAGACCTTGAGCTCTTCTCTCCCTCTCCTCCTCAGAACCAAGAACTTCCTCCTCTTCTGATAAGTCCTCTGCTTCCTCTTCACTTTCATCTATGATATCTCCGTCGCCTCCAATCAGCTTGGTTACGCCTCCCTTTTTCTTCATCCCTTTCTCGGCACCTTCAAGATCAAAGAAGTCATCTTTACCAGAGACCAAAGCAGCATCCTGTTGATCGAGGCCAATATCGATAGGTGCTGTCATCTGGAGCTGCATTCGCTGAATCGTCCGTTGTCGTACTTCATTCGCTTTGCGCCGCTCACGTTTCCTTTTTGCAGCATTTTCGGCATTAATACGTTCGAGCTAGCGATAATTCAGTGACGATACTTCTTGAACTGGAATAGCAACGCACCTCGTCTTGGATTGCTTGCTCCTCATCAACCTCTTCGATGATCTCAACAGTCTCTGTCAGCTCTTCGGCATGTTTCGTTTTGACATCGAGACCAAACTGAGGGGGAGAATGTAGGTGAGACGATTGGAAGTCAGCGAGCAACGGATTTACCTCTTCTCGTACAGCCAGTCGCCATTTCAAGAGTGATTTAAAGTCACTCTTTCCGAGAACCTTGAGATCTTCGCAGTTGGTCTTCACATCATCGGTGGTGATACCAAGCGATAACCACCTTGAGAGTACATTCAGAACGTGTTGCTTCGTGAAGTAAAACCCACGCACTCCTTTTCCTCCTCCGTTTGGAAAGATATCTTGTTATATGTACCAAGTAAGGATACCGGATCCGAGCCTTTAACAAAATCTGATGCGGATATCACTCTGAAGAGGGTATAATTTCCTTCGTCGTAACCATCACGTTGGCGTCGTTTCTTTTCTGGCTGGAACACGTTTGCTTGAGCATTGTGGACGGTGGCAGGCTTTTCTGGGTCAGTCGGTATCGAGGCTGCCAAGTCCTTGAAAACATGTTTGGGGTCCAAAAACTTGGGATCAATATATTTCGGGGCGAGGAACTCGCGGCAGACGACGAAAATCTCGGCAGAGACGTTTCTGACAGGGTTGGTCAGAAATGGGTTCATGGCAATTAGATAGATGCTTACCGAGAAGAGGGAGGCTTTGTAGCTTCAACCTTTCCAAAGAGTTGATTGAAGACCCAAATAAGATTGTTATAGTCTGCGCTTCGGAAGACCTTGGTCACGAACGTCCCACCCTTGACCAAGAATTCGACAGCAAGTTTCAAACTCATAAGCACGAGTTCGGATTGTCCGTACGCATCCTGAATCCATGCAGTACCAACGTTCGGGGCTCCATCGTGTAAGACGACATCGGCTTTCCAATCCTTCAATTCACCGCGCAACAAGTTCCGGCAGTGGGAGGTAGTGATGTCGGCAGCAAAGGTGACGACTCGGGGAATGGGTTTTATTGGAACGAGATCCACACCTATCCTGAGTTGTCAACAGGTCGGAATTTATTTTTAAACTGATAGCGCAGACGTACCAACGATGACACTGTTAACTGGCATGTATTTGCTAGCAACCTGAAGCCAGCCTCCGGGAGCAGCACAGAGATCGATACAGCATCTCGCAGACTCCAGGAATGAATACTTCTTGTTCAGTTGAATGAGCTTGAAGGCGGAACGTGCACGGTAGCCTTGCTCTCTGGATTATGATCGTGATCAATAACGAGATCTTGGCAGAAGTACAGGGAACATACTTTGCGAGCTTGTAGTATTTATCGAGACGACCCTTTCCTGTCTTTTTCTGAGTTTTACCCATCTTGCTGGAAGATGAAGTTCGGTAGAGATGCCGGCGCTTTTTTTAAAAAATTCGTTAGCAGATGACTAATACGGATCGTCACTACTTCACACTAAACGCCCACAATGTCGCCGCCTGTACCTTATTCATCTCTTTTATGGCGAACAGGTGCCGCTTTTGGTTGGTTGACGATGCTCCTTGTCACTTTGCTCTACTGACTTTGACTGAAATTATATCAAGCTGCCGTCGGAATGATTACTGGAGCTTTCGGAGGTTAGGACCACGTTATTTTGGATTATCATTCACTAGAGGCTCAAGCTTCGCCGAACCTTTTTACTAGCTCATGGCTTGAAGAAACATGAAGGGATTACACCGGATCAAGTTCGTTCTTGGGAGACTGCTGCACATTATGCTGTAGGGGGTATGCTTTGGGGTCAAGGACTTGTGATTCGTTAACGTGGATGTGCTAGGTGTTCAATGGCCTTGGACTGCTCGCCATCTCCTTACATCCCAGATTTGCTGTGCATAGGTTTGCCGGACCAGCAATAGCTCTAGGGGGAGCGGTCTTCTCGACCACAATATTCGCCCTTGTGTTGAATCGCGACAGATTCAAGTTCTTGGGACCTATTACGCCTCTGGGGGGTCTGGTAATGATTTCAGGGTGAGCCCTACGTGGTTTGGCTGTTTATTCTACATAGCTCACCTGTTTGAGGAGATATATCGCTCTTGCTCTCTGAGTTTTATATGTGTACATAGAAGTATATAGCAATTTCATACTACATAATACCTGTTACCAGGTACCACGTTGCATGAGGCTGTACGCTTTGTGCAAATGTCGCGGTGGCGTGACTAAAACTTTTTGTTTGTTGACACCAAACAAGGGTATCCGTTGACTGTCATCATCAAAGTCCCCCGATTTCTCCAAGTCCTATCATGAGCCCTACATCACCTCGTACCACTCGCCCTCCATTGGCAACTTCAATTTCCTTTCCAGTTTCTACTTCTTCTTCTACAACGACCACATCACTGCATTTGCCCTTCAAACGCAGCCTTACCGCGACTGCAGACCTTTTTCCTACAGCAGCATCATCTTTTCATCCAGTAATTCCGCCAAAAACTAGGGTTCCTCATTTTTCTCGCTCGAATCTACGTAATGAGCACCAACCCTCGTTCTCGGTGGGCATGGACCCGTCCAGAAACGACCCAAATGTCACATTCATACACCCTCCTTTCACCACATTTCCCGGCTCAGAAAATCATCCAGAAGGTCTCACATTCAACATTTTGGCTGAAAACCCAGAATGGTTTCTTGATCCCAACGATTTCATCAGCTACGAAGAGCCCGCTCCAGTGAACCCGTCCGCTATCGCTTATCCCCCTTCCCTTGAACCGCCACGAGGCTGGTGCCCTGCTCGAAAGAAGGATCTCAAATCTCGTGGTACGGATGGATGGCCTGAAGGCGAGGAGCCGCGACTCAGGTGCACTTTTTGCCGCAGAACATATGCGGGCGTGAATGCCAAAAGTATGTGGCGGAGACATGTATTCGAAAAGCACAAAATCGCCATGGCGAATAGGCGTGAAGGTGCTAGTGAGCGTCCGAGAGGTCGAGGGTCTGGTGCAACTAGTAAGTGTGAGATTGATCTGTACCCAAAAAGGCGCTCACCCCCACGTTTGCTTTAGAGGAGAACCGGCAGCCTGATGGAAAACCAAAACACGACAGTATCATGAATATTAGCGTTGTTCCTCAGGGTTTGGCGCGCGATGGTTCCCAAAAGTCACGATTCCGCTCTAACCTTGACGCGTCATCGAGCTCTGAGGATCTTTCCACCAGCCAACAGCCCGAAAGTGCTACCTCGACCTCAAAGTCCGCGCCAGACGAAGAACCTCCTGCGTCAGCTGCAGAAGATCATACGCCTTCTTTACCTCCATTGACGCCTCCATTGACACCTCATGTGTCGTCGGATTCCGTCAATAGTTCCTCTGACGAGCCTCACCTTCCAACTCCCCCTTCAATATCGCAAGTTCCGCCGTCACCTTACGATCCTACTGCCACTCCATCATTTCGCCACTGTTCGCCGCGTCTCCCTTCTGAACAACCTTGGCTCTTCCCTAGTCCAAGTCACCCATTTTCGCAAGCCCGTGATCTCTGCCTGAGCTACCTCGGGCGTGATATGGATTCAAAATCGCTGGATAGTCCGTTGTTAGCTTTTGGCGGCAAGAAGGGATCCTCGTTGAAGAGGGGTTTCAGGTCTCCAATGACCACCCTTGAGACGCCTGAGAGTAACGTCAAAGCACGGCGCGTCTTTCCACGATTTCAACTCTCTTCTACTTCTACCGACTCTCCATTGAGTCGTGTTATTGGCGGCGGGATGCACAAGAAAACGCTGTCAGAGCTGTCCGATGATTGGCCGTTGGTTGATGCTTCGCCAATACCGCTGGACCCATTCGTAGCCCCTCTGGATGATCCGATGCCAACGATCTCCACCCCTGCAGAAAGTCCCGTAGTCAGGCGTGTTGCACAGGGGGATGCGGGTACTGGTGTAGGACTTTTGGAACCGTTTCACCTTCATAAAGATTTGCCCCGTGCACCCGAGGACACTCCCATCTCTTCCGATATAGACGATGAAGCTGGTGCATATGCACTGGCTGACAATCATTCCGAATCTAGCCCACTTCCCAAGAGAAGAAAAGTTTCTGGCACTCGTCATTGACTTATCTGTCTCTTGCTAGTCTTGTCTTTTGCTGTGTTGTCATGTCCTTGCTGCTATGTCTGTTCACTGTGTATTATTGGTTCCTCCATTACTCCCTCATCCGCTTTCGCGTGCTTCTAGGAAGCAACACTGTATCGTATGTCGTTGATCGTCTCCTGTCATCTCTTCTCCTATTATCTTAGTATCTATAGCTTGTACTTTGTGTTCCTCCCGCATTATGCCTTCTGTCACAGCTTCTCTCCTCGTATCTTTTGTAACTTATATAGTCGCCGTAGTGTACTTGTGCGATTAAATACGAATGATGGACTGCCAGCTCGACAGCTACTATAGGGAGCAAAGCAACCGCGCGAAGAAGGTAATCGTGGTCATCAGTTTAGCTGCTTACTAATGCCTCGCCATATGAGGCTGTCGAATCTTGGGATTCCAACTATTCACTGTCAGTACGTCTATCTCGCCCTTCCTCCTGCCTCTGTGTCTCTTCGGGCTCACCGTAGAGGCTGATAAAGGTGATTAATCAAATTTGTTCTTGTCCATTATTGACTCGACGCTGAAACCTGTCGTTTCTCCTATGTGTTAGATCCTCCGTTTAACTTTGATATCCCTCACCTCGACTTATCTGCAAGAAACCTCCATCTATTCGACTTGGAAACTTAGATTCCACCCTATATTTTGCAGACTTTGAGAGCAGCACTTGGGACCGTAATAGAATGCAGGCCATCAAATGTGGGTAGCGCCTGGACAGCAAACGAGTTTTTCATTGACGAATTTGCTATAGGTGTGGTAGTCGGGGATGGTGCTGTCGGAAAAGTGAGTTTTCTAGTCGTATCAGAGTAGTGGAACTCGGCCCTGACAGGCTCTCGACAGACATGTCTCCTTATTTCCTACACGACCAATGCCTTCCCGGTGAGTCATCAGTTATTGGGACACTTTGTGCACATGAACTGATCCGTTGGGCAGGGTGAATACATTCCAACAGGTAAGGAAGACGAATGAGCACCGATGGAACATGTTCTGACTGCGGATAACGATAGTTTTTGATAACTACTCTGCAAACGTAATGGTGGATGGTAAAACGATCTCGTTGGGTTTGTGGGATACTGCAGGGCAGGAAGATTACGACCGGCTTCGACCTTTGTCGTATCCTCAGACGGACGTCTTTCTAATCTGCTTCTCTCTGGTCAGCCCGCCTAGTTATGAGAACGTTCGGACCAAGGTGCGTAGAGCAGCTGTTCTGTCGAGGGCCGTTTAGGTTCTGATGCCCAATCACTATTGCAGTGGTATCCCGAGATATCTCATCATGCGCCGCAAACATCGATCGTTCTTGTTGGAACGAAACTTGATCTGCGTGAAGACCAGGCTACGATCGAGAAGCTACGAGACCGCCGCATGGCACCCATTCAGTATTCTCAGGGTGTTGCAATGGCGAAAGATATTGGAGCTGTCAAGTACTTGGAATGCTCTGCTCTGACGCAGAAAGGGCTCAAGACTGTGTTTGACGAGGCGATTCGGGCAGTGCGTGAGTATAAAGCTGGTTATGAGCTGTCAATGTTGCGCTGTAAACTGATGGCCAGTGATTCCAGTCAACCCACCTCAAAAGCAGGAGAGGAAGAAGAAGGGTTCTGGGTGTATCATTGCATGAGCAACAGCGGGGTAATAATGCCTTGGGAGGAGGCGGTTTGTATCGCAATATCATATCACGCCATTTATGTTTCTGCTCTACTCTGATGACCTTGTTATGTGTTTATCACTTGATCATTTCTTTTTCCCTTCCTCTGAGACCATATACATACAGACGGATTTTGAAGAGTCACCTAGTTTCCTTTCTTTGTGCTTCCGCGATCAATCTATTTTTTTTTCTTGCTTGTTAGGAGAAATCTGGGCGTGGGTCTCAGGATCAGGATCAACGAGGTCAGGGCATTCTGGACCGGTTGACATCAGTTGACATCAAGGAACTGATACCAGACTGGTGTTCGCACGGTGGCCGCATTGACAGCGGATAGCGGCCAGGTCAGCAGAATCTTTAGTTGTGTGATACGTTCCTCGACTTGTCTTTGAGAGATTTTTTTCGTTCATTACCCTTACGGGCATCTTACGGGCCCTCATCCGCTCCCATTGTCCCATTCCGTTCCCTCTAGCTTGGTCATTCTTTATTGTATTGGCCAGCGGCACATGCGGCAGCGTCAATGTCCAACAGTCGGACCCGACAGAAGCAACATTTATCCGCGGGCTCTGTGGACACAAATGCTTCTGGTATAGCTGAAAGCGCCATTAGCTTTTCAGCCTTTCCTGAACCTCCTTCGAGTATCCCCAGCACTCCTGCCAGGTCCACTTTTTCAAATTCCCCAACTACCCCGTCAATTCGCTCTCTTCCCAAGCCCCTAAAACCCAACCGCAAACCAACCTCCAACCTTGCTCAGTCCCGTCTCCCAGCTTCTCCCCCAAGTCCAGACCCATATTCACCGCAATCCAGACCACTGTCTCCTTATGACTGGCACGAAGGCGCGTCGAGTATCGGCGTCGATGCAACGGAAGACCGTTTGCTCTCAACGTCATTCATAACATCTCTATTACAGTCAGAGAGCTCCAATGCCAGTATCTCAACCCGTCGTGCTTCGGTGCACAGTGATGCTGTCAGTGGATTTTCGGAGATGACATATCCACCTCCAGCTCGGCAATTCCTATCAGCCACGCCTCCGCCTTTATCATCTTCTTCACCAGCCTCTTCAGTGCACGGATATCCTGCACAGCGTCCGGTTGGCTCCAGACCTCCTCCCAGTTCTTTTTCTCCGATCCCAGAAACGAGCGGGCACGTTTCAGACGATTCGGAGACCATTTATGTGCCCCATGAGCCGACGGTCATTCGTTCCGCCAGCATATCTCGTGCGCCCCTTACTGTCGTGGGTGTTGCCCCTGCGACACTGAGGAGCATCTCCAGTGCTAGACCTAGTGTCGGTAGAGGTCCTAGCGGCGACAATGGACGACTGGATAGCGTCGATGAAGACGACGCTGCCCTGGTCGGTCCCGGGCCATCGCAATACATGCGAAACCTTACTCAGGCACATCGTTCACAGTCTCGACAATCACTTCATTCTACAAAGGCACCTTCAGTAATCTCACGGATCTCGGACGGTATTGCTCGCGTATTGCCGTGGAAGAGGGTCAAGCCATTACCTCCAGTACCCCCACTGCCTCGTATACCAATTGCTTTTGAAGCACAAGATCGGGAGGAAGAAGCCGGCGTGCCATTGTCAAGCCTTGCAGTTCGTGCAGATACACTGAACGAAATGCTTGAAAAGGGATACCACCCTCATCAGAGCGTGAACTCTTATTATAGCATCAACAAAGATGAAGCCCATGCTTCTGGTTTCGGGACAGACACATTCAATAATGAGATGTGGCAGCGGGGTGGCCATCAGATGAATTTTCACCCTCCTGGTTCCCCTGCCACCCCCACAGACGAACATCAGCGCAAAAATAAAACTACCCCGATGACTCAAAGGAAAAGATATTGTATCATTTTGGCGGTGTTCATCGTAGTAGCTGCCGCCGCGATCGGTGCCGGTGTTGGGGTTACTGTTAGCCGGAGAGGACCATCTCTTCCAAAATGCTCCTCTTCGCAAATGACAGGAATGGCTTGCGACTTGAGTGCGTACACGTTCCCGTCTTCCTGACAAAACGTAGATTGATCGATTTTTGCTGTTCAGATGCGAGTTGCGTTTGCACATCGGATCTCGCTGGACAATGCAATCCATTGGCCCAGTCCGTCATTGACACGATCCCGAGCATGAACAAATTGTTTGGTACCAACTACACCCAATCCACAACATACACCTCTATCTGGTTTGCCCAAAGTTCGCCATCACAAAGTGACTGTACCTCCCAAGCTCTTCTGATTGACGTAGCACCTGGTCTTTTAAATGCGGACCATCCCAATCGGACGCAGTGGGCACGCTCAGCGTTGTTATGGAATCTCGTAAAGTCTCAGGACACGGATGCCATTGACACCATGAAGTCATTCATTAGCAAGGCACCCTGGTCGACTGTCAGTGGCGACGGAGTTGTGGAAGACAAGTCGAATGCTTTCTCAGTCACGGCATCAGGTTTCACGTTCAACTTTGCTTCTCAGTCCGTGACACCACCAAGTATAACATTCCAAATCGGACAGCCAAACGAAGCACAGACCAGAAAGGTGGGCAGCACAGCGCTTGTAGCTCTCAATCGCATGTATAGCTTCGCGCACGGTGAGTAACACCTGTGATATACTCGGTGTGCGAACTAAATATCGATATTTTTAGCCTCTTCGACCCAGCAACAGGATGTTCTCTCCACATATTGGACTAGCGTTCTTCAGCAGCAACAGGTCAATCTGGCGTCATTCAGATCGGCCTTCCTCTCGTCACCCGTTCTGCTTCCCTTTGATGCAATGGCCTCCTATCAGTCACAGTCCCTCACAGATCTCATGTTGAATTCCTCCACTGAACCGTTCCCGCCACCATTATCGTGCTATCCGGGGCTACAGCAGTCCGATCTAAATAAGATAAATGGAATTGAGCAAAACGTCTTCGGATTGCCGGCCGCCCCTTCAGCGACTCGTTTCGACACATCTTGTTTTGCAGACCGTCCGATTTATGGCGTTCTTGACGTACTGAGACTTCGTCTCCCCTTCATCGATTCACGGACAGGAACTCCAAAGCAAGCCGCTGTTCTGGTTCGTGAAGTGGGTCCCCGCGTCGTACTTCGTCGTGGCGAGACGCTCGCATCATTTTCTACCACTGTCAATCCCACTCCGGTCAATGTCAATCCACGAGATTATGGGACATATAGTGACATAAATCATGTCATACTTGATTTCTTGTCGTCTATCCCTGATGTCAATTTGGCGAGATCGGTCGTACAGTCAATCTTGTCTAACACAGTAGTACCCCCGTCCAACGATTCCGACATAAGCAAGGCTATCGCCTCTATACCAACGGTGGAAGTTGCTGTCTTTGGCACCGTGTCACCCTCAGATATCAGCAACACAGTTTCCTCCTTCTCAACACCATCAGGTACCATGTTCTTCGGCTCGGCGCAAGGACAAACTCTGCGACACTGGTCGATTACAGCTGTCGGGCGATTTCTTAGTTGGGCAGATGGTGCGCTGGCCCCTCAGATCTGCCGTGATTCATCTTATGAAGATGGCACCTTTAATGAAGTTTGGAATGCTGCATCTCTTGCTTTACAAAACAACGTCTCTAGCGTAGGCGTTGGTAATGTAACAGACTCTCTCAGTAGAACCGGAAAGCTCACGTCCTCATGATTTTTGCACCTTGCATTTGTTGCCCGTGGATCCATTAACTTTTAGCTTCCATTCGTTGTTTATTTCTTATGTATTTTTGGGTTTGGGATCTGTCTATATTTCTTTCGCTTCAGCTATTTGATTATATCTCACATATCTTGGCATCTGGAATCATATATTGAAGCTATCTTGTCTGCGCTTGCAATACATACACTATATGACATTCATCCATACCTTCACGGTCCTGAGCGCCATTAGTATGTGAACGAATAAGGTGAACGGTTGGATTGGCGTCCATGTAGGACTTGAGCGCTTGAGCGCTGAAAGTTTGACAAATCAGGCGGAGTGGTCGCAATACAGCTTATACATTAGATAGCTTCTATTCCATGCATTTTCTGTTCCCATTTTTGATTCTAAATCTGCCTCTTAATGCCTAAAGCTCCACGCAACACGAACGGGACTAACGGGAACAACGGTGTTAGTCAAACGAACAATGCCTTGAAACGCAACCAAGTGAGTTTACCAATTCCATCTGACGTGAAATCGAAACCGAACAAGTTGAACGTTTAGGCATGTCACCAAGTATGTCTGTTCCAAACATTCAGTTGCACTACACAATATTGAAGCTGCAGAGATTAGTGCCGAAGGAGGAAGCTGGTAATACAACTCTATTAGTATTAATCTTGGCCGGACACTAACCTGGTGCTATTACACCGCCAGAAATGGTACGCCTTGCACAACTCTGAAATGAGACTTTCTAACGCTGGTTCCCAATAGTGATGCAAAGAAACCCTGTGGGACCTGCGTGCGCTCCTTCAATCACGCCGTTCGAAACAGCCAATCTTCGTCCGGTTCGGATAATGTGCCGGTTCTAGTCTGCACGTTTGACGAACTTCCGAATAGTGAACCTAGCGTTACAGAGAGTGAAAGAAATCACATGGAGAAGCTAGAGAACAGGATCCGTACGTCGTCTGTATGTTGCAAGAGAACCTGACATCTAATGGTGACACTAGTCGAACTGGAAGAGAAACTCAGGCAGCAAAACGGATCGTTTGGCCTCGGGCATGATTCCGGGCGGTCGAGCAATGAAGGCAATTCTCAACCCTCTGACGGAAGTCAAAGATACACCCCGAACAACGCATTTACCCCATCAATCTCTGTAAACGACCATGTCATCTCATTTCTCCATTCCAGCTCGTCGGATGCCATGTTTTTCCCTAATTGGCCCCAAAACCTCCCTGAACCAGAGCTCCTACACCATCTGTATGTCCAAATATCTCAATGACAACTGATGCTGACTGCTTTGCACGCTTCAGGGTGGAGTTGTTTTTCACTTTCTATCCGCATGCAAAACAACTTTTCCATGCAGCAACGTTTATGGCATCCCTTGTGCTTCCCCCAGAGCACCCAAAGTTCCCGGCTACCCCTGTGCTTCATGCAATCTGCGCTCTAGCAAGCTCGTATACTCGCGTTGTATCCTCAGCGCCGCCCGTCGATTATTCCCAAGTACCTACAAGTGGGTGGCTCGCAGTCGTCGCTGACCAACACTCACACTCTACAGGCGAGATGTTCACACACAGATATAGGCTGAACGAAAACTTCTCAGATCGACAGGCCCGATTATCCCAGGAGACGGCCATGGAGCAGGAGAGCATGGGAGTGAATCTCTTACAAATTGTGCAAGGTAACTTATCTTCCTTGTTTGTGGTATTTTCTATCCTTCACATTGTTTGCTGTACACGCAGCGAACATTATTTTGTCGTGGTACTTCTGCTCTCATGCAAGGTCGGCTGTTTGCTTCAGGTTGTCACCCACACTAGGCCACTCATCTTCACATTTATTCCTTCTGATAGGTCTGCAGAGGTATGTGCATGTCCGCTTTGAGTCATCTTTTTGATGAAATGTCTACAGCTCTTCCTGACTTCTGCGCGTGCATTACGACTTTCTGTCCCACTGAGCCTGAATGTGTGTCCTCCTTTCCATTCCATCGCCAAGACCGCAAGATCAGCTTCCCTACTACCCGCTGCGAAAACTGTAATTGATGACGAAACCAGGCGCAATACATTTTGGTTAGCTTCGTTCGCAATGTTCAGTTCTAAAGTGTATTTATTGTGTAACAAACACAACAGGTTAGCTTATGCCATCGAAAGGTGTCACGGAATTGCCAATGGTTGGGCGAGTAGCTTAGATGATCAAGACATCTTCCAGCTATTACCTGTCCGCAACGACCAGTTCCAACGAGCGGTAGGTCAACTGTTGAATCAAAGTTAATCGCCGCTAACTTACTCACCGTTAGGAGCTTGTACCCCCCTCTAACCGACAATGGTCACATACGTTCGTTTGCTTCGCTTCTCCTCTGAATGTCCTCTGATTTTTCAATGTTCAATAGACGAGATCTGCTGTTATCACATCCAGAAGATCAAGTCGATAGCTTTATACTCTACATCAAGGTACTTTCCAAGTTATTTTTACAAAACAACCTTGCGTCGGATGACCCTGTTCATTCACATAGAGCGCCATCTTGATCTGCAAGTCATTTCTGATTCGATGCCGATGACCTCTCTCACAAGTGTTTGAATTAGCGAAAGTGAAAACATTCAACATAAGGTTCAGGGCGCGACATTTTACCGGCGAAGAGTCTGTGGCAGCCAACGTCGGAGCAAACCCCAACGATCCTATAGATCCCCGAAATACTCTCACTTTCATGGATCTGGATCGCATTTCTTCCTCCTATCTTTCGTCCTTTCCCGTCCATCTCAGGAGTCCCGTTCAAGGAGGAATTGTAGAATGTAATTTAGTGACAGCAGTTGCCATATCGCATTTGTACGTGTCACATTACGAGATCTCATCCTAACTCATTCCTGCTGCAGGGCCGTGATAGTTTTACATGAACCCCATGCAGAGGTTCAGCGTGCAGATTGCGCCTCTTCCAGGAAGATTCTTGAAGCAGCTAGGGCAATTATTGAATTGATATACGAGCTTCGGACAACGAGCTTTGATTTGTCTCTTCTGGAGTCATTCGTATCGGTGGGTTCAAAAGACTTAAAGGTTTATTAGCAGGAATCCTGATTTATTCGTTTTCCAGAGTTGCTTTTATCATGCAGGACGTGTTTTGGGCAGCTTTTTGCGTGTTGCCCTCAATAAAAACAGATTAGAGCATGTCTCCACTCTTCAATCACAGATTGCAGTCGCCCGGTGAGTGTTGTCCTCATCCATTCCTCTCCAATTAACGACGACGTATATAATAGGATGGCCTGTGAACAGATGGGTCAAAGACATTGCCTGGCCGTTCGCTTTACCAAAATGTTAGACGAGGGACAACCATTTTGACGTGATTATTCCCTGTGCGCCTATAGATGGTATCGTGTGCCCCCGATAGCAATGTGGTGCCACGCACGTGTGCAGGAGTAGTTTGTGTTATTCTGGTCGATCTTTCTATTATAAAAGGCTCGCTTTTTGTTCAGGTGTTAGATTGAATGACATGCATCTCATTTCAAATCTCCGCATCTTCGCCGCACTAGCGTCGATTTTTGTCCCTTTGACTTCAGCGGCAGCAGGAGTCGATGTTCAAATAGCAAGCTTAACCGCTGCCAACACGTCTTGGTTATACTATCCTACTCAATTCACCCAGGGTATTGTACCGAAGGCAATTCACTCGCATAATGACTGTAAGTACTAAGGCCAGTGAAAAAATGCGTCCAATACTCATCACTTATATCATTCCAGACTGGCGAGAAGTCCCTCTGCTCACAGCCCTGAGCTTCGGAGTCGCTAGCGTGGAGGCGGATGTATGGCTCATCAATAATAAATTATACGTGAGGGGTCTCCCGCAGCCGACCAACGTGCCGTCAACTTTGATTCTAGGTCGGACACGAGAAAGCAGCCTTGACCGAGGAACGCACGTTCTCAGCGTTATATGTCGAGCCCCTGGTAAGTATCGTGAAAGGCCAGAACCCGGAAAGCGCCTTTAATATGAATGCATCATCGATCAAGTTAGTAAATCCTAGTACATTGGTTTACTCGGTGATGAATAGTCACGGTTGTTCAGTGGCGTCTTCGATACCTCTAGCAGCACTCCGCTGCAGCTTCTCGTTGACATCAAGACGGACGGAACTCAGTAAAGCTCTCCATCTTCCTACAGGTGAAAATAGACTGATAGCTATCATTCGCAGAACATTCCCGTTCGTGGTTCAGGCGCTGGAACCTTTGCGTGAACTTGGATATCTGACCACATTCTCAAATGACACGCTTACCCGCTCTGCAATTACCGTGGTGGGTACCGGAAATACACCGTTGGAAACCGTTAAAGCCATGTCGATTCGAGATGTGTTCTTCAACGCACCTCTTACTGGTCTGAGTGCCGATTCTAGCACGATATGGGATGCTACTCTGTCACCCGTGGCGAGCACCGACTACGAAATTGCGGTGGGCTGGGATGGAAGAGGAAATATTTCGGAAGCTCAACTGACGAACTTGACTCGATTTGTCGAGGATGCACATTTGCGGGGTATTAAGGCAAGATTCTGGGATACGCCCGGTTGGCCTATAAGCGCCCGGAACGCAGTTTGGAGGCAGTTACTGGAGGCAGGGGCGGATTGGCTCAATGCAGATGATTTGCAAGCAGCGAGTAGCTTCTGATTAGGAATAATCGATCCCGACATTGTGTATATCCGTCTTGCATCCTGTGACTTATTTCTGTGGCTTCTAGCGTTCAAGTCGATCCTTTGCCAAAGAGAAAGTACATATGAAATACTACCCGAGTCTCTGGAATTTTGAGATAACCCAGCTCCTCGCCAGACCAATGCACCTCTCAGCACTCATCGTGGCCATCACTTCTTTGGTCTCCCTTTCCGCCGTAGCCGTTGCGGGGGCCTCAGATCTATGCCATTAAGTCTGCCAATGCGTCCTGGTTGCACTATCCGACCCAATTTACCCAAGGAACTATTATCAAGAACTTCCATGCTCAAAACGGTTGTGGGTCAAGCTTTCTATAATGGAAGTCCTCAGCACACTCAATTTTTATCAGACTGACCTTTGCTGGATGCCATTAGCTATGGAGCTGGAAGCATAGAGGCGGACGTGTGGCTGGTCAATGGTACACTCCACGTAAAATCGGGATATAGCTCGCTGAATCTGACGTCAACAGTCATTTGCAAAGGCTTAACCAAAGAGCGAACTTTCGGCTTCTCTTAAGTTTTTCAAAAAGAAACAAATTCCTCCGGACGTCCGGTACCCACTTGTGGATAGGTACGCGCAGCCGCTGGTCCGTATCATTGAAGGCCAAAGCCCGGTCAACTCCTTCAATGTCCTTGAAGTGAGTCGATGTATCAAATCCCATGGGCAATCTCAAACGGATTCACAGCGGAATCTACAACCAGTTCAGCGACATAACAGTGCAACTTCTTGTAGACATGAAATCGGATGGAGAAGCGTGAACAACATTCCTGATGCTGCATCGGCGAACTGGACTCGATTTATAGGGGATGCACACTCGCGTGGTATCAAGGCTCGATTCTATAACACGTCAGGTTGGCCGTTCGAAGCAAGGTCAGTGAAAATCCTGATGATGACTCTATTGGGGGTACTAATAATCTCCGCACTGGGAAACAGGAATAGAGTATGGAGGCAGTTGCTAACTGCAGGGGCCGACTGGCTGAATATCGATGATTTGCCTGGTGCAAGTTTCTTCTGAAGTGGACACATTAACACATCATGTTGCCACCCAATCGAGCTTAGTTGCTACGTCTCCCAAATATATATTCTGTAGTGAGGACTGCCTTTGGAGCAGGTTTCGATCGTCCGAGTGCGCCACGGGCAAGGTCAAGGGCGCTCCGAGCGTCTCCTGGGGGTATTTGACCTGCTCTGAGTCTCATAGGCGGGGACGGTGATGCCTGCATCCTTGACGACAATCTCTGCGCCCTCGAGCTGTCACGTAATTGCTTCGCAGCGACTGGAGCAGCTAAAAGGTGATCCTATACAAAATGTCACGATGAAATCAACCATCGAAAGGGAGGCACACGTACGATGTGATCACTTGCTTTCTGTGACATTTTCAGCGACGCTGCGTCATCTCTAAACTTTAGCACCTTCTGAAGATTCCAGCGAGTTTTTTGCCTCAGCCTTCCAACTTCTCCGAACCCCAACTTCCGTTCCTGCTCTATCAACTCGAGTGGCGTGGCTAAGCCGGTCGAAATTATTGAGGAGGTAGATTTGTCACCCAATTCCTCTTTCAAAAGCTCCCAACCGACTGCCCGCGAAGTCATCTCGAAGCGAATATCCTTTGGATTGTCGACGAGTTCGAGAATTGCGGTTGGAGCGTTGTCTTGTTCGCGGTTTCCAAACTTGTGTATGCGCGTATAGCCTCCCGGTCGCTCAGCGTAGCGCGTTGCAAACGTTCCAAAGAGCTTGGGCAGTAAAGACTGGTTTAGGAGAAGCGACGAAGCTTTGGATTGTGCTGAACGGTCCCCTTTCTTGCCCAATGTAATTATCTAGGGAGTAGGCAGTGAAAATATTTTCTCGTCCCGGTCATAATCCGCGTACCTTTTCTGCCAGTCTTGCAGCTTCCCTAGCTTTGGGTAAGGTAGTTTTGATTTGCTCATGTTCGAATAAGGATGTGACCAAGTTTCTGAGAAACATGAATTTCGCGCTGTACACAATTTTTGGATGAATAAGTACCTCAACATGAGCATCCTGTGGGCGGTGGGCCTCGAGAGTTTTCGAAATGCAACGCCATGCTTCATGATGGTGATGAGAAACGAAAAGGTTAAGCAGGTCAAGTCAAGTCAAGCTCGGGTGCGGAGTTTGAAATTGTCGTCGAGAGGCGTTTTTCGTGCAACTCGCGTCACAGCCCGAAGTATTTCTCAACCATGTCTTTCCTTCGTCTTGCTGCTAGATCTGTTCTTCCCCGTTACACCTTTGCTGCATCGCATGTGCACAGACATATGCCCATGCGGGCATTTTCCGCTGCCGCTGGCCTTCCAAAGCAGGATATCGAGACGCGTGTGTTGGACGTGTTGAAGGGTTTTCAAAAAGTCGACTTAACTAAGGTGTGTTCTGGAACTTTCTTAAGTGAATTGAGACCTATATTTCCTGCTACTCTCGGCAGCTCTCCACGGTTTCCCACTTTTCAAAAGATCTTGGACTCGACAGTCTGGATGCTGTCGAAGTCGTGATGGCTGTGGAAGAGGTATTGCTTTTTCCCCTATGAACCTTGGAATGGACGCTAGACCAATATACGCAGGAGTTCCAAATAGAAATCCCTGACGCAGAGGCCGATGAAATTCAAACAGTGCAGCAGGGTGCGTTCTCGGGGATTCTCGTATCACCTTACCCGTACTCACGTCATATACCTCATTGTCCAGCTATCGACTACATTGCCAAAACTCCTGAAGGTAAGGACAAGGCGTGACATGTCCACGTACATATTACTTACGCCTGCTGTTGCAGCTCACTAAAGACCATGTTGTATTGTGCTTACGTCCATCGGCAATGATCATTTTCTGTTATCATCTTTACTCGCGCCATGTGAATGCAGAGGCAAGAGGACCTATAGTGGATGAAGTCTTTACCCGGAATTCCGAGATTGATCAGTAAATGACCACTCCTTTCTTCCTTGGATCTTTCCGCGCCGCGAGGACCCCATATCATTATAAAATGTGATCAACGCTGTCGAGTGTCACAATTCGTCTCGCCCCCTATAACCATGCCTCCCAACCGATTAATAGTCGATAAGCCTTTCCTCAAAGTTGGCTGCTCGTTGGGAGAAGGTTACTAGTCAGTCAGAATCATTATTAAATGGGTCTAACTTTGCACGTCATTTCAGGTCCAGTCTATGACGCTGAAGCCTCCGTTTTGCATTTTGTCGATATTCTTGAGAGCAAGGCTAGCATTGAGCTAGACTTTACCTTGTGTATTGCAGCTAATATGACGTTGTCTAGGTCTACCACCTGGATCTGATAACTAACAAACTTACTTTCGACCAATACCCTATTGGTATCACCAGCATAGTGCTGCGGCGGAAGAACCCCAAGGTGAGAAATGCAACCCTCACTATTCACTTCGTCCTGAAGCCGAAAGTGCCAAAAGCAATTGGCAGGGACTGCCTTGGACGGATTTGTTCTGTTGACTCCAGATTCGGATTCTAAACTGGAGTATTTGGCCCGTCCAATTGAGCTCGTAGGAAAACGACTGACTCGTTTTAACGATGGGGCTTGCGACCGTAGTGGCCGGTACTACGCTGGTACTGTGTACTCTCCCGATGATGATATACCGGGGAAGCTCTTCAGATACGACCCCTCTGATGGCTCTTGTGTAGTGGTCGATGAGGGGCCATTCACTGTTAGCAGCACTATTTGCATACTTTTAGGCTAAATTTTATCTACTTACCATTTGGTCGTAGGACTCAAACGGAATCGGATGGAGTGTCGACGAGAAGGTTATGTGAGTGTATCTTTGAAGGCTCACTTTGGTTGGTTCTTACTTTAGGTTGACGAAGGTATTTCACCGACTCGATGAGGAATTACATTTATGCCTATGATTTCGACTCCAAGACTGGTGATTTAAGTAATCGACGTGTCCTTGTCGATGCCGTCAAGGCTGGTTATGGTCCCGAATCATTCTGCGACGGGTTGTGCGTAGATGACGAGGGCGGTATTTGGAGTGCAAGGTTTGTCATCCCACAGTACTGACTGGCACAAGCTATCTGACAATACCGTGGCGTTGCAGATGGAATGGCTCTTGCATTGTACGGTTCACCAGCTCCGGCGAAGTGGACTTTGAACTTTACTTCCCAACTGTGTGGCGGGTAACGTCTTGTTGTTTTGGAGGTAAGCGATTATTCAAAAATTTTCCACGAATGCCGACCGCTGACTCTTGAGAACAGGACCTAACTTGGATCAGTTGTATGTGACATCGGCGCAATGTGGGCCTCTGAATGGCGATGCAAATTTACAACGCGAGTACTACGACTCGGGAGATTTGTTTGTGGTAGATTTGAGTGGGAAATATAGAGGTATTCCCCGGTACTCGTTTAATGGATGAAAGTAGATATATGCAATAATATATTCCGTGAAATTATCTTCAAAGAGTCAGCAGTGATTTAGGGAATGGAAACTCGAGGCTGGGAAAGTCTTGCTGCACGTGCTTCAACTGGCAACTGTACAGTTCTTACAAGCCACCGGGAAGTGCCGAACTTGTCACACACCTTGTCACTCATCAACGCCGACAAATTCAGTGTGCTCAACTCTTCAAGGTAAGCTCGCTGTTGCACACGTCGACAAGGCTATTTTACTGATATTTCCTATTCTTTCTGCAGGTTCGTACAGGATGTTCAAATCAACAGAAATGCTGAATTTACAATTCATGATGTTCCACAGACTTCGCAATGGCCACTTCCTTCTCCTCTACTCCCATTGTCATTGATGGGAAGGGCCATCTCCTCGGGCGCCTGGCTTCTATTATTTCCAAGCAAATCCTCTCTGGCCAGAAGATTGTTGTTGTAAGATGTGAGGAGATTAATATCTCTGGAAGTTTCTTCCGTAACAAGGTATCTGGATAACTCAACATTTATGGCGATCTGTCCTAACGATTTCGTTCATTCTTGTGCCCTAGCTCCGTTACCACAACTTCCTCCACAAGCGTCATATCGTGAACCCCAAAAAATCTGGTCCTTTCCACCATCGCGCTCCCTCCAAGATCCTCTACCGTGCTATCCGTGGAATGACTCCCCACAAGACCCCTCGGGGTGCTGCTGCTCTTGAAAGGCTGAAGCTCTTTGAGGGTGTTCCCCCTCCATATGACCGCAAGAAGCGAATGGTCGTTCCTGAGGCATTGAGGGTTCTGAGGTTGAAGCCTGGAAGGAAGTACTGCACGGTCAAGGTATGCAAACCCATCTCCTGTCAATCAATTGGATATTCATTCGCCTTGTTAAAGCGGCTCTCCCATGAAGTTGGATGGGGCTACAAGGATATCGTGGACCGCCTCGAGGAGAAGAGGAAGATCAAGGCACAGGCATTCCACGAGCGTAAGGTGGGTTATCTCTAGTAAAAGTCATGATCCGAGCTAATGTTGGTAATGATACGTTAGCTGGCTGCGGCCAAGTTGCGCCAAAAGGCGACTGCAGATGCGTCGTCATCTTTCCAACAGTTGACCGCGCTTGGGTACTAGACAGGATGTAGTGCGATAGTATGCGACATGACGACCATGTAACTTCTATGCTCCGTCTACTATACGCTATGATTTTTTGAAGCCAAAGGCGTGATTACACCGCGAGCGGTATTGAATGATTACATACGATCCCGAAAAATGAGTTTTATTGGCCATGGGCGGAATTTTGGGCCAGACGCGGCGGTGCCGATTC
The DNA here is from genome assembly GCA_001466705.2 of Moniliophthora roreri. Classification (NCBI taxonomy): domain Eukaryota; kingdom Fungi; phylum Basidiomycota; class Agaricomycetes; order Agaricales; family Marasmiaceae; genus Moniliophthora; species Moniliophthora roreri. The sequence continues at coordinate 1,391,129 of LATX02000001.1, read as the reverse complement.
GTAATTCACACCTTGTTCCCTTCCCTCATCGTCCTTTTCCCCCTCCCTTCCTCCGTGTCCTTTCGCCCTTTTCTCCTCCCCCAATCATGTCCGATTCCCCTAAGCGTGACTCTGGTATTTTTTTCTCGACTTGATCCCATTTTTCTCGGGTCTGATCCGATTTTTTTTTTTTTCAGACTCACTCCAGCAGTCGCGTTCTCCTTCTCCTTCTCCCCAGAACACCCTCACTCTCAGAGCTCTTGTTACCACCAAAGATGCAGGTGTTATCATTGGCAAAGCCGGGAAGAACGTTGCTGATCTGCGTGACCAAACCGGCGTCAAAGCTGGTGTCAGCAAGGTCATCCCCGGTGTGCATGAGCGGGTTCTCACTGTTACTGGCTCTGTTGAAAGCGTGACCAAGGTGAGTTCTACGTCTTTATCAAGTTTTGATATTCACTCAACTCTGCGTCATAGGCCTATTCGTTCATAATCTCTCAGCTGGTGTCATCCAATGCCTCATCGCCAGTCACCGCCTCACCTTCCGCTGCACACACATCTATTCGCCTCCTCATTTCTCATAATCTCATGGGTACCATCATCGGTCGTAATGGTCTCAAGATCAAGGCCATACAGGATGGCTCTGGTGCCCGAATGATTGCCTCTAAAGAAATGCTTCACCAATCGACTGAGCGTATTGTCGAAGTGCAAGGCTCTCCAGAGGCGATTACTCATGCCATCCAAGAGATTGGAAAGTGTCTTTTGGAAGATTGGGAGCGCGGTGCCGGTACCGTTCTGTACCATCCTGGTCCTGTAGACGACCGCAGCAGGCGCTCCGCGAATGGGCTGCCATCGCTGCTAGGTGGTGGTTCTCGCCGCTCCAACGGTGACAGCAGAGGTGCTGCATCCCCAACATCCCCGAGTTTGCAACAGGCTTCTGTTGCCGCACAACCCGCCGCGAACCTCCGCACCCAAAACATCTCTATCCCATCCGACATGGTGGGCTGTATCATTGGCCGCAGTGGATCCAAAATTACGGAAATCCGACGTCTATCTGGCTCCAGGATATCTATTGCCAAAGCACCTCACGACGACACTGGAGAGAGGATGTTCACGATCGTCGGAACTCCGGAAGCTAACGAAAAGGCTTTGTTCTTGTTGTATAACCAGTTGGAAAGCGAGAAGGAGAGGCGGGTCGGTCGCGAAGCCCAGCAGCAGCAGGAATTGCAAGATTAGGCTAGCCGATTTCCGAGATCTAGCCAGGCGGCCCTACTTTTTCCCTTCCGAACACTTGCGTCACGAAATCAACCGAAAGCAACCTTTCGTTTGACGATGTACTATCAGATTTACTTTATGCCAGTTCGCCGCTGCTGGCGTCTGTTTTCGTCACTTATTCCACTGTATCATCTGTTCATATACATCGCCATCCTCTTGAAGCTCCCAGTTGAGCACTTCGGACTTTTATCCCTCTGCCCTCGCCTTCTTTTCCAAGTGCTCACTCACTCACAACCTCCGTACCTTACCATTAGAGCCTTGTTTTGGTTGGTTATATCGTACTGCTCCTGTGCTGATGAAGAAACTAAAAGTATGCGTACATTCTAAATTATGGCTTAGGGTACTCGTAGTGTGCAAATTGTTGTTCATGAGTACAATACAAAATACGAAATGTTGATTTAAATGTTGATTTGCCAGCAAAATCAGAGCAAATGGGATTTTTTCCACTGTGATTCCATGCAACAACGACCATCATCTTACTTGCCTCAAAATCCTCAGAACGATCATGCATCATTCATTGCTCAGCAGTCGTCAATGGCTGCAGCAGCCATGCGGTCGGCACTAAACAATCCCTATGGCCAAATGTCAATCGTGCCAATGGCAGGGTACTCATCCCATTATGCACAAGCTTATATGCAACAGTTTACACAACCTCAGTATCCATACACCACTCCAGAGGGATATTCCTATTCGTCAACATACAACCCCGCGCAAATGGGTAATCTTCCTCCAAACCCATACGCGCCGTCCACCACCACCTCTACGCCTAGAATCCCAAACTATGCAGCCAATTCGACCTGGTATCAGCCTGGAAAAAACAAATGCACGTACAAGAACTGTATTTTCACGGGTAGCGCGAAGAGCGTGGAGATACACATGGCAGACAGACATTTGATTTATCCACCTGGTTGGGAGAAGCAACAAAAGGGATCGGACTGGGATGCAGATCCTAGCTTGAAAGGGTACGTGCTCCGCACTCTCCAGTTCCTCGCTGACATTGTTTCAGGAAAACTATTCCTATCCAAGGCACTAATATCATTCTCGATACGCCTGATGCCATTGAGGCCTGGGTTGCGGAACGAAAGAAACGGTGGCCCAGCAGCGCCTTAATACAGGAGAAGAAGAGAAAATTAGAAGAGGCTGCGGCTCGTGGCCAGCTCTCTGTACAGGAGCTCGGGTTGTTCTCGAAGAAGCGGAAATTGCATGATTCTAGTGATGCAATGCGTGGTCAGGGGAGAGGACGAGGTAGAAGTCACGATCGTGGAAGAGGACGCGGAAGAGGTAGAGGAACGTTTGCCAATAGACCCGAAGGCAGAGATGCAAATCCCAATCAGCCTCAACAAGCTACCAGCATGCAGCAAACCGTTCAATCTTCAAACTCGGATACCTCGTCGAGTAGCGGGGAAAGTGAGGACGACGATGCACCTCCAGAGGCTATATCTTCGAAACCTCCGCCTGGGACACCTCAGCATGCTTCGGAGTCTACCAACCCAAGTGTACTTACGAAAGAGAGTTCCCAAAGACCCCAAATAAAGCGGATCCCTCCTAGGCCGAAAAATGCATCTTATGTTCCCTTTGGACCAAAGTCTAGCTTGCTGCGGAATGTAGGTTATTGCAAGATCCTTTCTTTCGGGCATTTCTTCTGACTACCATCTTATGCAGCTCCTACTCCCCGATATTCGCATTACAGTCTCAAACTTGTCACAAGCTATCCGATTTCTCGTGGACAACAACTTTCTGGAAGGCGTTGAACTGAAGCCTGGCCAGTCCGAAGAAAAGATGATCGAGGTCATAAACACTGAGTGCTGAGCCAGTACCACTTGCTTTGTCGACCGATCATGAGGAGAGGATAGTATTACTACTAATATATCATAGCCACACACAGTTGTCATTACACAGTTAGTATGTAATGTAATCCCTACCGCTCACTGCTGCCTGAACTACTCTCCTCGTCGCTATCGTACTCCGAACCATCTTCTCCGACCTCATTAGGGTCTACCTCCAGCATCCGCCTATCAACGTCGAATCCGACCTCCTTCAAGCTCTTCTCTATCTCTTCTGCTTTCGACGGCGCTGTTACCACGATAGCTACCGAAGAGTCCGAGTTGAAGAGGGGGAGGAAGTATGTCCGCAAGACATCAAGTACATCTTCCTTTGTCACAGATTGGAATTTCTCGAGTAGGTCAACCTGGTAGTTTTGGGGTACATCTTTGAGTGCTTGGTTGGTGAAGGAAGTGACGGCCTATGTATTATGCATTAGATGCAGATCACAACCGCGAGTCATTGCAGACTCACCGCTCGACCAGCTGTTGAGACTGATTTGGTGACTCCATAAACAATGCTGCTCTTGGCCGCTTCGAGAGTGGTGTCGTCAAGAGTGATCTATCAGTGGTTTTCAATATTTGGCCGCTGGCTGAGTTGTGATGGCGTACCGAATGATCAGCTAGCCCCTTGATGACCGTCGATGCTTCTCGGAATGCTCCCATATTGTTCGAGCTCTTTCAAGGAACTTTAACACCTGCTTTCCCTAATATTAGTAGACAAACATACCCTGTATAGCGAGAAGCTGAGTAAACCAGATTCAAGATCCAGCGAGACGTAAGCTCCGTATGCAAGGCCGGAACCTCGGATGTAGCGCTGTCGTGGTAGATATTAGCGAAAGAAAGAACTCCAGCGGTAGGGAATTACCCAGAGATAGCTCTCTGTTGCATTGAGAACCTCCAGAGCCACCCGGAAAGCTGGGTATTTCGGATGATCAAAGCCTTTAATGCCCATTGTAGAGTGAGTGACATATGAACTCTCAATCGTCGAGAGGCTCATAACGATCGCCTGGATAGGAATAAATTAGATTGATCGTTAACGAGAACAAGACTGGGCCTACTTTCTTGACCGGCTTCCGGCCGACCTCACTCAAGTTTTCTGAAGCGAGCGGGACAGGAGTAAGAGGCACTTCCTAATTATGTATAGATTGGTGGGAGCTCTTCGGGAATACACCAATAAACGCACTGGGATCGAGTTAAAGTATTTGGACCATACGCTGCGTGGTTTGTCCAGTTTCAAAACATTACCAGTAACAGAGAATCTCATTCCTGAGGGGTCGGTCACTGAAGAGGTATTGAGCTCAAATGCATCACGGTTTGAATAACGTCGGGCTCACAATATTTTCTTATCTCCTCAAAGTCTGCGATGACTTCTTCAGGCTTTTCTTGCAGCTGCTTTGCAAGCTTGGGGATGAAGTCGACCTGATCGATTAAACCTCCAGCGCGGGATGTCGAGGATTCATCATAAAGCAGGTCTGCCCAGACCGAACCAAGCACAGTATTGCCATCTCGTTTCATTTCGGGCAATGACTGCTGGATCTTTGCAATGACGACCTGCAGCCTGATTTGACGGAGCTTAAGCCGTGGTATAAACGGAGTAAGAGTCATTCCTCATACCTCTCCTTGGTGAAATCAGCCCCATAAACAAGGTCTCTCAACCAGGTAATAGCAGTCTCATATGCTGCTGTTTCCACCTTGATGCTCACGCGGAACATTTGAGGGAACGCACTTGAGAGACCCAGTCCGACTTCATACGACACAGTTTCATCATCGAGCTTGTTCACCACTTCTTCATGGGTCAAGCGCTCGCCAGACATGCGATTGACGGGAACCGCAAAAAAGGCAGACAGGTACGTCGAAATATGCCTGTCAATTGTTAAGCAACGCGTGAATATTGACGCCCATTCACACCCACTTTCTCAATCGATCCGGCAAATCTTTGAGGGAGAACAATGCGTGAACACTGACAAAGTCGGACTTGATCCCGATATTAGAACTGCATGACAATCAAATGGCTCAAATTCTCACCTCGACATGATCATACTGGACGAAGAACGGAAGCTCTTGGCCATCGGCGTTGATATGCTTCGCTAAATCTGTACCGGATGCAATAGCAACATCGGCTTCCCGTCCTTTGCCCTTTTGTTGCAGACTTTGTACAGGAATCCACGCGATACTCTTGACATCAGGGATCTTGAATTCTTTCAAGACATCAGGCGGAATTGGTTTGTCATGTTCAGCTTTGGCTTCCTCAAGTTCCTTCGCAGCTTTCTTGAGGCCTTCAGGACCCAGTTTCTCGATCTGTTCCGCAGTTCTTTCCTTCTCGTCTTTCTCTAGTTTTTCAGCAAGACTTGCTGAGGGGCGACCAATGACTGTAACTGAAGGTGCGTCAACATAATACCTATAAAAATTTAATGTCATGGTAAAATAGGTTGGAAATCAGTTTACTTTTGCAAAAGGTCCGTCCACTGCTTGCTTGTCCACCCACGGACCGCAGCGTATTGGTTGATCTCATCCATGGAAGCCTCAATTTCAGACCCGTCTTCGGCTCCGTAAAGGAAGTCTGTAATGACGGTCCCAGAGAAAGTATCGCCCTTGGCGGATTCGAGTTTGCTTCGGAGCTAAAAACTCGTCAATTCAAAATATCCCGATAGCAGAGTTGATGCATCACCTGGCGTTCGTCACGATTTATTACCATAGCCATACGCTCCATATCGATACCTTCCTTAACGATACGTTTTAAACTATCCTTCAGCTTGTCCTTGAAGTTATTGAGGTGGACCACAGGCACAGATCCCACATAAATAGGCAATTCTACACGAGTGGCACGAGTATCCTCGGCGAAATAAATGTAAGAGCTGGACAAGCATTGGTTAGTCGAACTCGTCATTTGGTGTGAAGCGAATACCAACCAAAGAGGTGATTCGATCTCTATGAATTCTTTATTGAGAGGTGCGGCTGCAGATGAGGTGAGATACGTGCTGAGAATGTCTAGGGCCTACAGGTCGTGCATAAGTCAGCAGAAAAGGATATATTGCATATCTGCCCCTGCCCACCTTTCGCTCCAGAAACTCGTTAGGAGCAGGACCGAGGAAGCTGATTATCAGCTCTCCCATGCCTAAAAGGAACGAAAGGTCATTAGATGAAACCCCCGGCATTCAATTGTTCAGAGCACCGACTTTCATCTTGATCTGGGAATTCGATGAGCTCTTGTACCGAAGAAGCGAGGGGTGGTCTGTGAGCACTCGGGGTCTCGACGAAAGGTCGTTTCCAACCAGCAGGTCGAGGACCTTTGTTTTGGCCATGTGCAATCAGACTAGGTTCCACCTGCTCCTGAACGACCTTCAACAGTGACGAGGTACCGCTTGACAGCTTTCCAGCAACAATAAGCGCCAAGTTGTGCGGAACGTAGTACGACGCATGATATTCACGGACTGTAAAGTTGAAAGTCAGATGAACGTGAGAAGGCTGAGACCCGCGGAGTTACACACTCTGTTCCACCGTTAACACTCGTAAAGCCTCCATAAGACCGCCTGTCTCGCTCCTGTATGCACTTTCAGGAGGGTCCAATAGTCGCTGCATCCTTTTCATTAAAAAAATTGAATGAGTGTGGCCACGCGGGGAGAATTAGAGTGCCAAACCTAAGTGCCATAAGATCACCAGACGTGTTTTCCCTTCCTTGCATCTCGCTATATACAACTCCAGAATCATGACCTTTCGGATCTATGTGATGAACCTTGATAAGGGAATCAGAAACTGAGACATGGTCTTAGGCTGCGGACACACTTCTGTGACGAATCTGCGCTTTAGTCGTTAGTATGACTCTGAAAGTAATATATACCACAGCTTACCCAGCTTTAGTAATTGTGGGGTACAGGATGTGGTCTACATATATGGGGAGCAACTGGAGGAATCCCTGCTCTCCCGCGGTGACTACTGTGTAAGCAGTGTGGTCGGTGTCGGTCCATGCATTCGTGCCATTGGAGAATCCACGATTTGCGAAATGATCGATAATGCCTTTGTATGGATATTTCTGAGATCCCATGAAGACGAGACTGCGACCTATTCAGCATATTTCTGGGACTGGTGGCTTGGTCACTTACTGTTCCAACGTATGCGGACATCCGGAATCGTTGAAGACTGAATTTCTTGGTTAATGTACTGGTCGGTGATATGAGAGCGCAATGTTTCCTACTTTCAGTCGCAACGACAAAGTAACCACTGACAAGAGGAGCTGGGCGAAGTGAGATGAAGTTTGCCACGCCGCTGATTGGTCGCATACCTTCGTAGTCAAGGTGTATAATGCTAAGCCCGGTAACCCTGCTCTTCCACTTGGACACAGTAACATCTGTGAAGTCCAACTTGACGCGCTTTATCAAATCGAAGTTGTTGAAGGACTCTGAGACATTGAATGAGTTGGGAGGAGACATGGTCGCGAGTTGACTAGCAGGCCGACGTGGCGAAATGGGAGAAATGAAAGGAAGGAAACGAGGCGATAAAAGACGACCAGTTGGGCGATAAGGTAGAGGGTTCCGTCCTAGCACTGGCAGTCGGGTGAGCAGTCGCTGCATGGAAAAGGACAAATACTCAAATAACAAAAGTTTTTTGGTCCTTCCACGTGCGGACAGGTCCGGTCCGAGAGCGAAGACGCGAATTGACTCCGAGTCCCCGAAAATCACCTTTAGCACAGTCATTGTAGAAAGTTATGGCTTTATGCATATGTATAGATACAAATGATAGCAATGCAAGTCCTTATATTATTTCATGTTCCTCTCACGTTCCAAGATAGCGTCGAACTCTGCCTGGGCCCTGGAGCGATCATCTTGTGCGACAGGTACATCTGTCGTTTCTTTGGAAAAAGGTTTCTTGGACTGCACCTGTGACCGTTCATGTTTCTCGCGAAGGGCGTCCCATGCAGAAGGGGTGGCTTGCTTCGCGTTCTTGTTTCGGATATCGTCCCATCGACTTTGGGGTTGAGAGGTGGAGGCTGATTGAGCCAAGGGAGATTGCTCGGGTGCAGGCACAACTTTTGAGGAATAGGATGGTGAGTGTGGGACTGCAAGTAAAGGCTGAAACCCACCGGGAGCATCAAAGAAATCATCGTAGCGATTTGTGACTGCCTGTAATGCTTGCAAAACGCCAGGGGGATTCTCTAGTCTCTTCCAAAACGTATCGAACACAAAATCTCTCCTCCGAACACTGGCTTCTTCCGTACTTGTAGTAACATAAGTCGCTGCGGTAACAGCAGCGACAAGGGATGATCTAGCGACCAGAGTTTTCGGGATGCGAAAGCGCGTCGAGATGGTGGCAGCTACGAGACCGAGGGCCACACCGTTTAAAAGCTGTAAAGATATATGGGTATAGGAGTAACTAGTCAAAGATAGAGAGCATACTGGCAATAATGGTAGTTGGCCACAAACACCCATGAATTGGGCAGTCTCGGTAAGGTCATGTTGAGAAAGGTACCCATTTTCTGCGTGAGCAACAAGAATTTTTCGATTTTCCTCGACGCGTGGATTGCAGATGTCTGCAAAAGACCTATGCCGGATAATCTCTCGGAGAGCGGCAAAAGTGTCAGTCATGGAGGTGTGACGATAGAGATTCGCAGGAGATTCGGCATTCTCCTGTCCCACCATCATTTCATTCCCTGTGCGTCATCCTCCACTACTCTTCAGGTTTGTCCTGTCAAGACATTGCTCTGGGGCAATGTCTTTGACACGACCTCCTTTAACTGCAGAGCAGATTGCTCTCTCTGAGAAACGCAAGAAGAAAAAAGCAAAACAGACCCAATCTCCCACTGACCCCCTACTCGATCCAAATGGCAAGATCTTGGAACGGAAATGGTATCAGTTCCGCGAAGCAGCGACTCTGGATGGAGTGCCATTAGTGAAGATACTGTCATGGAATGTCTGTTAGTTTTCATTATCACTGACTCGAGATTAGTGGAATTGATATTCAGAATCAAAGTTACTCGCTCAATGTCTCGTTCGTGCGTGTCCTTTACCTCTGTCGTCGTGTTCAACATCTTATACCAAGTCTTTCTTTCTTTCTTTTCCTCCTTCAAGGTCGAGAACTCTTCCCAACTAGTGATTGCTTAAAGGCCAATCAACGAGAGCATATGATTTACAATGAAGTGTTGAGGCAGAATGCAGATATCATATGCCTTCAGGCAGGTTCCATTCATCGTATACATCTTTCCTGCCACTAAAAGTCTGAAAGGAAGTTGATCGCCTGGAGAAGCTTCTACCAGTCCTTGAGAAGGGCGGATATGCTCATGTCTACGCGTCTGGGCCTGGGAAAAAGCACGGATGTTTGGTTGCATTCCACAGAGATTCCTATGAAGTGGTGGCCCAACGTACGATCCAGTATGACGAACAAGAAGTCCATTCAGACGGTGAACGCGCCTTTCGGTTGGGCAGCAGCTTCAGGACCAAGAACATCGGACATTTGGTGGCCCTGAAGAATATCAAGGATGAGAAAGGTTTCATCGTCGCGACGACACACCTTTTCTGGCATCCAAGGTGTGTCACTTTGATACCGCCTCAGTCACAGTCTTCAAAGATTCTTATAGATATACCTATGAACGAGCGAGGTACGGCTTCAGTTAAACTTCAGTTCCATCCATGTTCATTCCGAACACAGACAAGCTGGTATATTAAAACGAGAAGTTATCAAGTTCCGTAATGAAGGGAACCATTTCGACTGGCCTTGTATTGTTGCAGGAGGTCAGTTTATAGTTTTTCGTTGTGTCCTTTTGAAGATCGACGTTTCGTTCCAGACTTCAACTTCACGCCCGACGATCCAGCATATTCACTTACCGCTGGCGACGCCCTCTTACTTGCCCAAGAGGACCAATTGAAAACGTCTTCTGTCATTCATCTGACCATAGATCCAACCGTTGCCAAAACATCTTCCAAACCTGAGAAAGAAGAAGAGAATGAGGAGGCAGCAGATCCGGACGTCACGATAGTGAACGCTCGACCGAGCACTCCAGCTGACGGATTGCTCAACGCACAAGAGTTGAGGACACTCTTTAACGAGAGCGGACCTTCTTTGCGCAGTGTGTATGACGTTGGTATGCGTCTCTACCGGCAAACGATCCCTGAGTCCTCTGGGAAATTGCTGACCTTTGGCGATCGATTCTCCCTGCCACCAGGTAGACTTGGTGCCAACGAGCCGCAATGGACCAGCTACACCTACTACTGGAAAAACTCGATCGGTGAGCGGAGATTCATGACAAGCCTTGCGACTTGCGCTAAAAGTTGCAAATAGACTATATTTTTGTAATCGATCCTCCCAACGTCAAGTCTCATGTTATTGGTGTGTTGTCCATACCGGAAACGTCTGATCTGGAGCCTGGTATCCCAAGGAAGGACGTCTGTGGTAGTGACCATATCTCATTAAGTGCAACTATTGCCTTCATGCCTTCCTCTCCGAATTCATAGCATCATGATTAATAATGTGTTATAGAGTATGTCCCTCGTTAAAGGAAACTAAAAATGGGAGCGAACGTATGCGAGATTCTGTCAAAAGATGACGGGGTATGCATGAATCATGGTAATCGTAATCAAAAAGTGACAAAGGAACGACGAACGACGGATAACAAAGAAAGGCTGAGAGTAATATGGTCCACATTCCACTCTACACCACACTAAACCAAATGAAAGAAAGGAAGCGCAGAAACCAGCGTCTATGAAAAAAGAATGTTGAATGTTTGAAGTGTTCATTTTAACCCTGATCGATCGGATCCCTCTAGTAGACTGTCAAAAAGCCCTCCTGCTGACTGCTCGTTTCTCAACTGCAACATGTAAACTATTCCCGTCCGAGCGCCCTGGTCGCTTAATTCAATAGCCACACCCGTCTTTCCTACACGCTCCACTCCGTCCGTTAAAACGATCGTCGAAATCAAAACGGAATGATCTTTATTCTCGGCTTCCACAACTAATTGTTTAATGTTCGTTGGATCTTGACGGTACAACTTCAACTTGGCTGAGCCAAGCGACTTCCATTGTGCATGCTGCTGCTTCAAGAATACCTTGCACTTCATTGTAGCTGATACAATTGAAGTGACGGGTCCAGACGGGAAACGGGGAGTTTCTTCAACCGGTGAGTTAGGTGGACTGGGATCGACGAAAGACTGAGTCGTCGACATAGCTCTTTTGAATTGTGACGAGGGCAAGACTGGCCGAAGTTGTGCAGGAGAATGAGGGGAATGAAGAGTGCCATTAGAAGCAACTCTAGGCAGGAAATGATTCGGAGGTCCTGCATTAGGCGGGAAACCTCCAGCTGGCATATTGGGCATAGGCGGAGCAGACCGTGCATGCATTTCATGTTGAGCATTAAGGGATCTCGTAGACGGTGATTTGCGTATATTGTTCTGGTATGGTTCAGAGGGTGGACGAGGGGGGATAGGCGCTTCCCCAGGTGGACCATACGGTCTGTGCATGGGCTGCGGAGCGAACATCTGTTGCTGACCACCTGGATACATATGAGGTTGCGGTGGCATTTGAGGATGAGGCGGTTGGTATGGGTGAATTGGATGCTGACGAGGTGGCTGGCCAGCCGGTGACCCGGGACCATGTCCTATACTCGTGCTCCGTGCTGGGCTAAATACTTGCCCGGGACCAACAGACCCACCAGCTAAAGGAGGGAAGGCCGTCCCTGGACCAGCAACAGGTGGTGACATTCGTCGCGCAGAATCGGGCGACATGGCCATGTTTGCGAATTGGCCGGTAATGGAGTCCATTCCACTTGACGATCGTGGAGACGGACCTCGCTCAGGCGTCCCGGGTGAGTTTGAGCTCTGGCGATTAGAATCATTCATGTTAGGTGGCGAGGAGGTTCTGGTGCTCGGAATGCTAGGGACTCCGCTGTCTCGTTCAGATGCTGGCGACATGGACACGTCCGGTGCAGCTGGTAGCGGAAACGAATTAGGCTTCACCGTCCCAGGCAAAGCCGGAACTGGTGGAGGTGCTTGCTTCGACTGGGGACCAACTGAGTTAATGCAAAAGCAACAATGAGAATAGCTGACACGAAGATCGACTAGGTCATACCTGAACTTGCGAACTCGATGCAATCTTTGAACTCCGCGAAAAGGTGGTTGCGAGACTCGACGGAGTCCGTCGTCAGAATTATCGTCTCCTTCCTCATTATGTGAACTTGAAATGAAGTATCTACATTAAAGGTCAATGCATGGTAAATCTCGTTTAGAAATGATAAACATACCCTGTCCCGGCAATTCAGACACTCTCAATACCTTGCCTGCAAGTGGAGGATAGCATAGCCACATATCTGCCCCGTTCGTTCCATGTTCTGCACGCTCCTCAGCAGTCATGCGCTCACAGACGAGGAAGAGATCCGACAGCAGAAATAGGTGGCCTAACTTGTGCACAACCTCTACGCCTGTGCTTCGGGGCGTCAAGCGAATATCAATGTCCAAAGAACATCGAAGTTCTCGTGTAAATGACAGAGATGGCGGAGACATTTGGAGTCTGACCATCTGAATGATATTTAGCTGATGCAGCATGTTAGATGAGCTTGGTAACGTACTTTGGGCGACATTGTGAAGATGTCCAAAGTTCTCTGTGTTGACAAACGCCGCTCCAGGTCCGACACGGGCATTGACAACGTAGAGGAAGACCCTCGGCTCGTAACGGTGGAAGGAGTGCCCTGGGAAAGGCGCTCGCTGTATCATTCATTAGTTGGGTATACGGCGGCATTGATACGGATGGACGTACAATTCTGATGTGCCACTACCTCGGACAGAGCTGCCTTGGCTACTGGGTGCTGCATCAGGGTCACTGGCTCGGACAGACGAGGGATTGGGGACGGGTGAACGCGTCGTCATATCGATCACGACTTCGTCTTCGGGTTCCAAAACAGGAGGTACAGAAGTTGGGGAGGTAGCGGGTGAGCCGGCCTTTACATTTTCCCTTTCATCAAGTGTCGCTAACAGCTTCTCTAACTTCTCTACAGCTTCCACTAAAAGACGGTGATCACTCCTCCCAGGTTGCGTGCTTTTAAGTAACCGCGAATATAGTTTCTTGTAGTATTTGAGACGGGCTTTCGGTAAAAGGAATAGTGCGTCTAACGTCCAAAGGGAAGTGTCGGGATGTGTTACTAGAGGTGGTGGGTTCGCCGCAGAAAAAGTCGCCAAGATTGGTCCTAAACGTATGTTTGACTGTACAGGCTCCCATTCATCGAATCCGGTACAGAATTTTTCGCAATAATTTGCATATGGGCCTTCAAGGTCGTCAACCTGGACATACAGAGTGAATTGAATGCACAAATATTCTGATGGTGACTTGTCCGTACCCATCGAATCAAAAGGTCTCCCAGGGCTTTTGGAGATGAAGTGCCGATCTCTTTGAGTTTCTGTGTCGAACCGGTGCTGAATGAAATGGAAGCCATTCTAGCACGTAAAATGGACATACAGAGTGAAGTGAGCGATTTGATCTGTATACACTCTCTATGCTTCTGAACATGGAGTCGAGTTGGGGTGGCGGTAAATTGGATCGTGACCATGCCGCTGCTACTTTCTGAGATATTCCGATGATTCAGAGACATCCATAGAGGAGAAATAGGGCGAAGTACCTTGATTACGCCGCCAAGGAGGTCAATGTAGGCTTTTTCGGTGTCAATAAGGTCATTGAGAGGATTGGTCTTCTTCGGCTTGGAGTCCGAAGGGAGGTTTGGAGTAGTCGGCGTTGCGGGTAAGGAGAGGGGTAGATTTATGGGAGTAGGCTCCAAATTCAAGTTGAGTTGAGGCGGAGGGTCCAACATGACTGTCGGGAAGGAGGAAGGGCCAACGTGCCCGAAAGGCTGAAGCTCCAATAGGCAATGTCAACACAAAAAATCTCTTTTTTTTTTTCCTTGAAGAAATTGCTTGTTCAAACTGTTCATGCAACAGTTGTAGTTCAAGAAAGCAATTTTCTAGCTATTTGGCCTATATTGGAATGCTCATCTCTATCGGATTGTCCATTTACCCAGGCGACCGCAAAGTTCAAGGCCCAAATTCTTTCTCACGCACCGACCCTTCGTCCGATGCCAGACGTGCAGCAGACGCGTGTGTACTATGAAACCTTTCACTAATATGACTTCAACGCACAACTCATTCAGAGTTTTCACTCAGAGTTTAGGAAAATCCTCCTGCAAGTTTTCAACTTTTCCCCTCAGATCGCTGAACCAAATCTCTTTAACGGCAAGCTGACGGCAAGTAGATCCGTTGACTAATTCAACTGACGAGTTCGACGTATTGCTTCGCGGCAATTTTAGGGCGGTTCTCTTTTCTAAAGCTACATGGTACTGACACTGCTTGGGGGATAAGAACGCGTTTATTGCATTTCGGATCAGCAGCCCACATTGCAGCAATGTTTTACAACTGCTCATTACACCGTGCAATGTCCCGATGGATGACTACTACACCACAGGTGCACCCTTTATTTGAGACCCCAACGACCATTCTCACTCGCCTCCCAGGTCATTGCCGGCACTGCCAGTATCATGACCGTGTTTAGACTGAGCTAATAAGCCCTGTATATGGCCCAGAGGCCCAAATCAGCTTAGCCGTACTAGCTGACGTAGCGTTGTCTCTTCCCATACAATCACGAAAGCCGGATGCTTTCAAGGCGTACTAAAACATTCAGAACGCTATTAAGCTGAACTTTGAGCGTATCAATCTCCCTATTCGCCTGTCTTTGGTTCACTATCTCATGCGGCACGTCCGTCGCCACCGTCAACATGTCAATATCGTGAAGTTCCACTCGAACCATGTTGTATAATGATTCTTGACTTTCACCAGGGCTCAAGCCGGTAAGTAGACTAAAGAATCAATATGGATATTCAAACAAACACATTATGTACATTTGTGATAGAAATACAGAGATATCATATATGACCTGGGAACCACGAAAGTAAAGTATATAGAGTCCGTGACACAAGGAAAACAAAACGCCGCTCAAAAGTTTGTACCAGTCTCGCCTGGAGACCATCCAGTTGTCGAAGAAGTACGCGTATGGGTGTGAGAGGGGACCGATGAATAGTCAGAGACTGACGGAGGAGTGCCCTGTTGCTCTTCAAAGGGCGGACTAACAGGCAGAGGAATAGCAGATCCGTCTTCGGAAGTCGCCGAGCTTCCATTCTGGCCTTCCCCTTTCCGCCAAAGTGTAGTGCTCGAGAAGGGGTACAGCGGTAAGCCCACTTCTAGCGGCTGTTTCTGAGCTGTCATCCTAACGATTTCTCTCATAAGTCCCTGAAGGAGTCTTTCTTGTCGGGCTGAGGAAAAGGCCGGGATCAGTTTCACAAAAATGATGAAAAAGGTTGCCCTGATCTCACTTCCTATAGGAGAACGCTGTCCGTATGCAAGCATGGCAAATCTGAAGATGAAGAACGAGTCAGTAAGATCCCATAAGGAGATTGGCACCACCGGCATACCTGAGTACGTTGATTTCTCCCCATACCGTAGACTCTCGATCACTGTCGCCAATCTCGATGAAGTACTTACACAGCTGCACTTGGACTACCGCTGCAAGATACCAACATATCTGCAAACAGCCGTGAGCGCAAGCCAGGAAACAGCTAACGTTGCTCCTACCGTGACAAAAGGATGCAGTCGCGATATATCAAGGGAAGTCGCTGATAGCGTGTAGTACGCTCCCAGTATGAAACGTGCAGAATTCACACAGCGTGACGTTGAAACGCAGTTGGGGTCCGTAAAATCCAAGTAGGGATTGTGGAGTGTGATGGTTGCCCTGTAGTTTTATAAAGAACGGTATTAGGATCGGATTCAGGCTTCTCCTTTGAGAGAAACGTGATAATAGACTCACGCGTGAGGGATAATATGGACCATGTATAGATCTGTGTCCAGCACCCCGCCCTCGGGGACATCGGACACACCGTGGAGGTTTTTGAAAAGCGGCGGCAAGTTCTCTGAGAAATCATGTGATACTAGCTTGTCGAGAGCCTCAAAGCCGTCGAGGTAGAAAGGATTTTGGTTCTTGCTGGGCGCGGTTGGAGCACGAAGGCTTCCTCGTACATTGAAGTCTGTGACCTTGCCAAAGAGCATCACAGCCTTGATAAGGAGGATGAAGGAGTCAGTATATTGTGGAGGATGGACGGTGTACAGATCGGGCGTGGCGAGATCCTGAGGATTGCTAGGTAACTGAACCTGTTTTATCGATTAGCAGCATTCTTTCAAGCACCAAAATGCCCTGCAAACCTCTGATTCGAAATCGGCATTACGCAGAGGCAATTCGGTCCCTATATCTCTTTCGTCGACCGCGTGAATCCACCCGCCGACAGATGCAATTCGATCAAATAGAATCGTCATCCACCATGAACGCCGTCTTGATTCGAGATCTCGCAGATCTTTGGGCGGCGCTAGGTAGGCTCCCGGTGAGCTGTTTCCGTGGGTAGAGAATGTTCCGGGATAATTGAGGCGAAGGGGAATGCTGACGCGGGTCTGAAAGGCAGCGAATATCCAGACTTCGACCCATCGACCCTCTTGGTAAAAGTACCAAGAAAGTAAAATACAGGCTTGCATGACTGAGAAAATATCTTCTCCGCTGGCCATGGTTTTGTCGATATAGTGTCGTGTCTTGTTGGCGTGGAACTCTGCGAAGGTATCTCGCCTTGTGCCGTCCGGCAACGTTATTACATTTTGAGGAGACCAACGTGAAGCAGAGGCACACTGTAAACAAACAAATAGGGGCAGTCAGCACATTGTGCAATAGAGAAGAAAGAGCGCGCTTAACGATTGCATGTAGTATGGCAGAATGGGGAAAGCCGGGGTCTCTTGGCGACAGAAGCATTGAAGAAAGGAACGAAGGTTTGTGGAGGACTCTAGATCCGCATGGATCGCATCTGAAAAAGACATCTATACTACAAGACACAGTCAAGGTGCGAATACAACAGAGTAGAGCTAGACACTAACTAGTGGTTCAGGGTGGCAGGGTCAGGCAAGTCTGGGTTCCATCCCAGGAAAAGCAAATCCATGAAAGGATCTGCTCCATTCTTCGTCGAAGATGCCGTCCGCAACTCGGGACTTCCACTCTCACCTCGAAATGGTGCATCGCTAGGTGAAGGCGATATATTGTTGGGCATTGATAAAGCTGCATGCGGCAAGGATATGCCGCCTATTTCTGAGCTTGGCGCAGAAAGCTTCCCGTGCGGGGGTTGACTGGGCGACCCTGAGCGAGAGGCAGATGCCGCCTGGACTTCAAAAAGTTTATTCTTGAGCGAGGCTTCCAATTGAAGTTCGTATGAGTACTTGAACATGTCCGAAAGAAGCTAGAACTCACAAATCTGTTCCTCCAACTGCTTTATCTTCTCCACAGGATCAGTATCCGGCGCAAGTGTTAGGCCTTCGACTGGGTCGTAAGAGCATTGCGGTTCAGAAGGATGTCTGTTCGGGACATCAGTATGATTGTGCTGGGGAAGAACTGGAGCATTGTACGCACGCGTAGCCAATAGGTGCTGGCACACTGATTAATGCATGCCATTGTCTGTGGGGTTGATGTAGTCGATGAGGGCCAATCCCGAGGTCACCGGTCAATACCACTCACTTTAAGCACGTCCCACAATGCGGTCGTTGAGCATCGCATTTCTGTCATTCAAGTAGGAGATCAGCATCTTTAACGACAGACCAAGTGAATGGACAGACAAGCTTCCGTTTGCGACACGACCTACAGGCCTTCGTTCGGAACGAGTCAGTATCGCCTTCTGAACTATTTAAACGAGACCGTACTTGATTTCTTCTAAGAGCAGGACGAGACGCGCCGGAAGATGTGGACTTGGGCATTGTGAATACGATCGTGTTGGCGTATGTGGAATTGTCTCTAAGGAATTGATCCTCCCGCAACACAGAGTCCAAGGGTAAGTCGGTACTAGGTGCCGTGTTTCCAAAGACGATGATTGGCGAGGGAGGTGTGGATTTCTGGATGGCAGAAACTCTACCAAGGGACAACAATGGAAGGAAGGAGATTCAGAATATGTTGTGGGCTAATATGTCGTGGTCGGGGCTCCCTCGGCAACTTCAAGTCAACGACCTTATAAAAGAATCCACGTGGAAATCATTCTAGGGTCTTGGAAGCGCTCAACTGGGCACTTTCTCTTTTCTGACTAAAAACACCACAAAATTTTTTTTGTGAGCGCTGATGTAACTTATCGGCAGCTGGGCATCCCTCTCTGGTACCAGGTTTGCAATACTGCAATTCGCAAGGTACTAGCAGCGTCATTGTGGCTATAGCAAATCTCGTATCTTGGTGTCCACTTGACAACGAGTAGAGGTCATAGTCATTTTTCCCTCTCAACCACTTGTTGATGGACTTGTCAGTCGTAGAAACATCGGACTAGGTCATGCACCGTTGTCGAGGATACTCAATTTGATGATTCAGATTGGCAACGCTTTCTAAATTTCTTCGGCGGTATGAAAATTTTAATGCCGATCTCCTGTGGGTCCACACACGGCGCCAACTCATGAACACTATGCATACAGGCGCTTGGGATACATTTGTAGGTGTATCCAGTGTCCTCGGAAGGCGATAATCAAGTCCTGTGAAGACCAGGAGTCAGCTAACTGAATCCGATACATTCCCAACGAGAACAAGACTTAGTACTCACAAAATGGTCGCAACGACCTGTCGCGTGTGGGCAATATGCCTGAACTCTGTCAGGTAGATCCCTAATAGCGGTATGAACCTCGAGTGTGTTGTAGCAGGACATGGGAGTCGCATACCCTGCCATGTTCCAAAATTCAACTTTCCATTCGTGATTGGGATGCTGATAGTTGGCCCCACTAAGGAAGCCTTCGTGTGGGAAACACTGTTTTTTTTTAAAAAAATAAGAACGTCTGGATTGCATACGTTGTGATAGAACCTCACGAGTCACTATACGGGAGAAGGAGGTCAATGAATGAGTTGAGAACTCTGAGCCACTACTCGTAAACCCACTCTGGTCCTTCGTCGGTGTGCAGCCATGAAAGACTTTCCGGAACGATATGATCTAAAGCCATGTCCATATCTAGCATTAAGTAAACAACGTGAGGCAGTGAACTGAGATAGACTAGCAGGGAGTTACGCACCCCGTCTTACATCTGATGAAAGCAGTGTAGCAGGATATCAGCCCTGAGAAGATCTCCGTATCATGACATTTGGTATGCACCTCTGTCGAAATTTTCGTTTATGGTCAAGGCGCAGGATGTGTGTTTCCTATAGTTAAGCGAGCGGTTTCAGAATGTCATCGGTGTGGAATCGTTGGGCTTTACACGAAGAGAAATAGCATCCCGATCTGTTGATGAATAGTTACTTCAAAAGACATCCTGAATGGTGAACGATTGCCCTCTCACCTCCACGTCTTTGAGGCCTGGCTCAATCTGGGCTAAAATCTCATCGGTAACCAGATGACAACCCTTCGAACGTCTTGACAGAGAGAATGTCTTTTGCCAGCCCATTACAAGGTACAAAAACTCGGCGCGAAATTGGCAGTGAGCTCGGTGGAAGTGAGAGTGCAGAAAAAGGATTATCGATGGACGCGTCACGGTCTTGCGTAATTTGGCGACTGATTGATGGTCATTCCAGTGCGCTAAGAGCCTCACAGGCGTTTTCATTGAAAATATGATAGGATGAATATTTAACGTCTAATTCCTGCCAATTTCCCAGTTCCTCCCGCGAAGACTTCCAGGTACGTGATTGGTGTAGTGACCTTTCTCACCATGCTCTGTATGTCAATGTTTCAATCTTCAAGGGGATTATTGCTACCATAGTTGTAGCACCATTGACACCGCGTACCCGGGAGGCGGACGACCTAGGACATGGTTTGAGGACGGGGCAGTGGTTTGCGCTTATGCTTTAATAGCTTGGTTTTGGGCTCTGTGTGTGTCTGACATCAGTTGAGGAAAGTTTCAACTTAGTGCCTGGTAGACAACTTACTGACCTCCAGTGCATGCTGGGTCAAGCGGGTAGAAACCACTCGAGTACAGCTGGTGTGCCACCACTCTAGGTGAGGCCTGAGATAACCGTCGGTCTCGGCGTGAAATTCCGAAAAGGATGCGCTCCTCACTGAGTTCACAGAAGCCTCGATGGTCAGTTCACGAATCGCCAGTGTTTCCAACCTGTCGGTAAATATTCTCTCTCGCGGGAATGGGCCGGTAGCTGTTCCGGAAGCTGTAAATTCTGAATGGAGAATGTGCGAAAGAGGACAGTGTAACGGTCCTTCTTCCCAAAGGGACAGCCAGCTGGTACTACAGTAAAGACAAAAGACATATTTGATCATCGCCGAGGATTGCTCCGTCTCAGTCGGCCCCGACTCCGAGTCCGCCCCGGGTCAAATGATGGACACCCGTACTTTTCTTCCCAAGCGTTCTCACACATGTTATGGCTTCGATCCCTGTTTTAAGGGTACTACCGGAACCATTTCGCTTCTCGTCATAAACATGAATAACCCGACACTGTATGCCTCCATCTCATTGCTAGTTCTGGGTTTACTCTTCGCAAGCACGCGCACTTCGTCGCATCGGCCTCTTCCTCCTGGTCCTCGGTCAACCTGGTTCGGCAATGTGGAATTACCGAAGTATCAACCGTGGCGTACATACGCTTTGTGGAAGGACATGTACGGTATGTCTATCATACCCTTTTCAATCATGCTCGACTCCATTCTGATAACGATTTGAAGGGGATCTAATATATATTCGTGTATTTGGCAACCCTATACTCGTATTGAATTCAGCGCAAGTCATCTCTGATCTCCTGGAGAAACGCAGTGGCAATTACTCTTCAAGACCGCTGAGGTTCGAACACAAACTGAATCCCGTTCGGAATTCTGCTTACACACTCTTTCTCCAAGAACTATGGTGGTCGAGTTGTGCGTAGATGGTGTGGTATCATTGATCTGTTTTTGCCAACTGCAGTTTCAAGGATAGGTTGGGACTGGCTCTTTTCTTCCATGACATACGGAAATACGTGGAAGGTACGTCATCCTTGACCATGGCCGATTCTCAAGTTTAATGAAAATTTCTGTTCAGCGCCACAGAAACCTCTTTTTAAAGCACTTCCCCGTGAATGACACCGCGAAATTCCATTTAGTACAGACAGAAGAAACACACACACTTTTGCGCAATTTACTTGAGAGCCCGCAAAAGTTTTCTCATCATGTGCGGAGGTTTGTGCAAGAAGTCAATCCTCAATTACAATGCATTTGCTGACAAAGGACTGTCAGATCTGCTGCTGCTATCATTCTAAACGTCATCTACGGTATAGAAATCGACGAAAGCGTAGATGAACAAGGGGATAATTTCGTTACACTCGCGGACAGAGCATTGAGGAGTCTATCGCAAGCTGGAATATTTGGCACGTACATGGTGGTAGGATCACTTGTTTTCGGATACCGAGTCACGTCCCATGGCGCTCCTTGATCAGGACTATATTCCAATGTTAAAACACTTACCTACGTGGTTCCCTGGAGCTTCTTTTCGGAGACACGCACTCAAGTGGCGACACTTCACCCAGGAAATGGTAAACCGCCCGTTTGAGCTGGTACTGCGGAAGATGGTAAGCATCACTACGATTCTTTTTGCAGATCTTCTTTGCTGATATGCAGCAGAAAGAAGGGACGGCATCTCCTTGTCTGGTCGCAGAGGAACTAGAGGAGCTCTTGTCAGGAAACAAAGACGAAGATCGACATATTCTCAGGAATGTCGCTGCGACTAGTTATGCTGGTATGTCACAAGTGTCAATGACAGCGATGCGAGGACCTTACCTGACTTATCTCCAGCTGGAGCTGACACCGTTGTCTCAGCAAGTTTATCCCTGTTCTTGGCGATCAGCCTACATCCAAATGTCCAGAGTAAAGCCCAAGCTGAGTTAGACCGTGTTCTTGGCGACCGACTCCCTGCTTTCACCGACCGACAACATCTTCCGTACATTGTGAGTGGGCAGGAAGCTACCTACACAATGTTAATGTTGACCGAGCTCTTCTAGGATTGTATATGCTACGAGGTGTGTAAAACGGTACCTCTCCTTTCCGAAAGATCATTGATGATACTAGTTGCTGAGGTGGAATCCTGTCACACCTTTGGGCATTGCACACTACGTGTCCGAGGAAGATGAATACTGTGGCTATAGGTAAAAGGGTGCCAACATCCTTGTGTATAGACTAAACGGTTCTGCAGGATACCCAAAGGAACGACAGTCCTTCCGAATACATGGGCGATTCTTCACGATCCGTCAGCATTTTCGTCACTGTTTCAGTAATTGACCTAATCTTTCAAGTCCTACAGAGCTCTATACCCCGACCCGCTTAGCTTCAATCCCGATCGTTTTGAGAACATGGAGGAAAACGCCAAGAAAGACATCAACAGCATACCTGACGCGGCGTTTGGTTATGGAAGAAGGTGTGTCACTTAGAGTCTAACATTTGCCTTCACCAGACATTGATAGAAGATTAGAATATGTCCTGGTCGCTGGTTTGCCTTTGATCTGCTGTGGATAACCGTCGCATCAACACTTTCTGTCTACGACATAAACAAAGCAACGGACGACAGAGGGAATACGATACAGCCCGCAGTAGAGTATACCTCGGGACTTCTGAGGTTCGTGTATCTGCTTACTATGTTTTATCACATTTTGAATCTTCTTGCAGTCATCCGAAGCCGTTTCCTTGTAGCATCAAGCCCCGTTCTTCGACCGCAAAAGACTTGATTATGCACACGCAACCGTTATAGCTTCGTTATTCCAAATTCCCATGCATTTGTTTCGTTACTATACCACACATGACTATGCACCTCGTTCGCATCGTACCACACCCAGTTTCCATGCTGCTCAGTAACAAGTACAGCATCGAATGACGATTTCGAAGTAATGACAACTTCGAACGACAGCCGTCACGGTCTTCTGGGCCGGAAGAGAGAAATTAAGTGTCATGAGTTTTCCCCCCGCCGAATCCTATAATGATGATCTCTGAATGATCTATTAAATGTCCAAGCAGCCTGTGATAAGAGACACCTGAACAGCTATAAGCGGACAAGGTCATCTTGATGAATGGGTACGACCCACCTCGAGGACGTTTACACAAAGACTGTATAGTCATTCCATACCCGGTCGACAACAACCCCTTCTACCGGATCAAAGGACGAGTCGAGTATTGGTGAGGAAAGCCCCGTTGCGAAGAGGTGAGAGATGTTGCAGTGGATATCTCGCCACGATCTAGCACTATACAAGATATGAGATCAGGGACACGTAAGATTATTAAAACTACTGCTTACATTACATTGGCAACCTTGTAGACTCGAGGGCCTGTTTTGACAGCATACCGATAGACAGAACCAGAATTCAAAATTAGGGTGGTGGATTCGGAGGGAAGGAGCAGTAAAACTGCGCTCGTGTTACGACCGTAATCCTTCAGCAGCTGAATAGTGACCGGCTCTGTCGTATCATTGATGAAATCCAGAAGTACTTCGTAATTTTGTACAAGAGAAGGCATTGGGAATGGTGGTTAGTGGGTAACGAGCGTTCGCTTTTCGAGGTCGTGGCCGCGGGGAGGTAGGCGGTCTGTTGTAGCCAATATTAGAAGTATGGGAAGGAAGCTATAAGACGGTACTATGTCAGAACGGTTGATCATTCGGCGTTTCGCCAACAAACGCGAGGCAGCAAATTCTGGAAACGTACCTTCTCGAGCTATATAGGAGGAGTACCAGCCGTTCCCCTAGCCGATATCTTATAAGGGAAGAGAGAGCGTGTTGGGAAGGCAGCCGGTACTTATTGTGTTTGTATCTGCTCGACCCGAGTCCACGAGGACATCCTTTTTATGAGATGACAGCAGAGGTACCAGGAGGAAACAATGAGGCGCCTGAGAAACTCCGTCCTTGCAACTGCAACTTTCCGTCCAAGATGGTGTCAACCAGTCGTAGTTATACTGTATTGACAATCTTATACTGCCTCAGCATGTGTAGGACGAATTACAGTAGGTGAGAGTAGGGCGAGAATTGGAGGCATGACTCCGAGCTCGAAGGAGTCAACACCGAGTCCGAGTCGAAGAACAATAACTTCAATAAGGTTTGTTTTGTTCAATTCTTCGCATGTCGTTCAAAGAACATATATATACTTGATAGCAACATCTGATGCCTTGGAATATAAGTATCTTAAGGGATGATCGTTACAGGTACGTCCGTGTAGCATATAGATACAGATACTAGAATATCCTATAAGTAATCTTTGTCCATTGATCTAGCCATAGTATCCGTTTGCGTTCTGCAAGCGAGGCATTTTCCGCCCTAACGAGCCTTCGGCTGAAAGGAGAACCAAAGTCAGCTGAAAAGAACTCACAGAAGGAAACCGTCGACAGATCCGCTTGAACAGCATGTGCGGCTCAATCAAGCCTCTCGGCATTACAATTGAGTGAACTCACCAGGATGAGCCTGGGCTTGGGGTGGACGATTGACGCCATCTGAGTAACCGTAATAATAGGAGTCACTGAATTTAGGGGTGGGACCTGGATCCTGGGTGTACGCACCAGCTGGTTGTTGGAATACGCTCCTGGTTGAGAACTGACGTTGCGGGTAGGGTTGTGAGTAACCGGCGTCGTTATAAGACAACCCATCCCGAGGTTGATGCATAGGCTGATTCATGACATCAGACATACTGGCTGCACTAGCTTGTCGACCGTGTTGGTACGGATTGTCCTCCAAATCAGCGGATTGGCGACTATCCCAAGGGTCGTTACGAGTATTCATCGGGATAGTTTCTCCATTCAAAGGGGTCGTGGATCCGTTGTGTGCAGTATACTTGAGCTTTTCGTGGTCCATCTGCTGCTCGGAGCTGTACGACGAGAGAACGGTGTAAAGATAGATCTAGTTGGCGACTGAGCAAGTGTTGTCGTACATAAATATTGCAACTCACGTGCATTATCGCGAGTATGATCCAAATACCGCCCATGATTCCGACATCGACCCAAGGGAAGATATTGCATATGGTTTCGCCTTGCGACTTTTGATTGTCGTCGGGAAAGAAATCGGATACACATTTCGACTTCGCAGTCGAATGGCGAGCTGCTGAGATGCCGATCCATGTCCCCGCAACAGCGAATGCCGCGAGTAGTGCAATAACATGGAGGCTCAGGTAGCGACGGAAAAGAACTGGTTTATCCTAGTAGTCGATTCAGGATAGGATTCGCAAACATAAGCTCGCTTCTTACCTTAGCAGCCCCAATGAAGCCAAGGACTTGGATACCTCCAGCGACCAAACAGATGATACCGAATATCCAGGATGCAAAGGAAGGAGTTGCAGCACCAACGACTGAGACACAAGCTTGTGAGATGTCATCCTCGAATGCCAGCAATTTGGGAACTTACTCGACGGCGTAGCCATAGACAGGATACCGATTAAGATCCCAGCCACAAACTGCTCCGCGAGGGCGGTATAAACGCCAGCGTTTATAATTGGTATAGCACAGCAACAGTATTCTCTTGCTTTCATCGCAGAGCTACCGAGAAAAATCTCATTAGAAAACGATTTGGATTAAGCCTGGCGCTGGCTGTTTGGATGGGAGGGGTTTGAGGCAATGAGTGAAATTGCAATACTTCAAGACAGCTCGACTCGAAGAGTAACCGGATCGGAAGTGATCAACAGGGAAGTGTAGATGATTATGTATAGCGAGCACGCGAGCTTATGTGTCTTTCTTGTGTCCAGTAGGACGGACCCTATCGGCCCTGGTGCCAGAAAGTGTAAGGATCTCACCTGGTAGTTGCACTGAAAAGATGACCGAAGATGAGCTGCAAATCTGATAGCACGAAGATGATTCTCACCTGTAAAGACAAGAATAAAGAGTCAAAGATGAAAATTGAAAAGGAGAAGATGGTGGTTTAAACAAGAGAAGGTGCTGACACTGGTAGCACTGGTGGCAATGACTGCGGGCGCGTGCACAGCCGCATTGCTCCCCACTTGCTCCGAACTGTGACGTTCTTTTGGCTCCGTGACCATAACCCTTTCCATCTTTGCCTTTCACCATGCTTTATCGCACCCTTCTGGGTTTCCTCTGTCTCTTCACCCTTGCAAATGCTGGCCAAACACCTTTGAAGACCGATGGCCAAGTCCATACCTTTGATAGCTGGGACTACGTTGATTGTGGTGCGTGTTGCTACCGTGCTGACAAGTCATTCAGCCAACACCCTGTACGGCTAGGTCTCCCCTCCGACGCTATTCAAGTCAAATCCATTAAAGTATCACCGGATCCTCCACAACCAGGCAAGGAACTTTCAGTCACAGTAAAAGCTGAAGCAATAAAAAGAATCGATGTTCGAGCCATGTTTGCACTCGTCTTCATTCCGAGCTGATTCTTCGTCGTAGGAGGGTGCTTATGCGGATGTTACCGTGAAGCTTGGACTCATCAAACTTCTCTCAAAGCAGTTCGATGTCTGTGAAGAGGCGTGCGCTACTTTCATCGCATCATTTCTAGAAGGCTACTCACCACTTCTCCAGACGTAATGCCAACACAACCGTCCAGTGCCCTGTTGAGGAAGGAACGTACGAGGTTACTCAGAAGGTCGACCTTCCGAAGGAGATCCCCAAAGGTATTTCATTATTTACCTTACTCGCTTCATACCTGATACCAATACCCCACAGCCAAGTTTAAAGTGCAAGTTCGAGGTTTCACTGTGAAAGACGAGGATATGCTGTGTTTAGACTTGAATGTAAATTTCATGAGGGGGCTACCTGGGTTGAGCTGGTGATGTTATGAATTTTACGCACGCTGTTATTATGCCTCGGATCTTCCCAATTCCTCGTTATTCACGATCCTGCAATGAATCTTCTTTCGTGGTTGGTCGGCCATCACACCATTCGGCGTTCATTCTTTTGAGTCCTACCCCTGCAGTACAAATGGGGTTCTTTCAGTCTCTGAGGACAATTAGCCGCTGCTCATTCCGGGGGACAATGGGAATCTTTGTGAGATACTTATGGTCACTTTCCAAGGTCAAATCCAACATCTACTACTATGCCCATAGACACCACGGCTTCCGAAGTTATCTTCGAGATAGTGAACGACACAGATGAACCTGTACGGCTTTTTAAAGGAAGCGTCACCACGACACTAGATAAAGACGACTGCCTCGCGATCGTGCTCATGGCAGGAACAACTTACCATTACACGATCGCACAACGCACCCGGACCACGCAAATTATGTGCGTGTTTCGACGTAGTAATCCAATCGAGCAATATTAACGTTTCTGTAGGGTCAAGTCATGGCAGGACATCCGCTGCAAAGTTTCAATATTTACCGAACTCATGGAGGTGCCTCTGGCCTGCAGGCCACCAGAAGGATAAACTTGCGACCGAAAGGTGGTGCGTCTCATTTTGGTTTTGGATACTAAACAGTACACTGTGCGATATTGACTATGATTCCTGACAGACTATTATTTCGATCTGTTCGCCTGCGCCTTGGCTGCCTTACTGCAATCGGCAGTCAGTACAGTCTACTATATTTCATTTGCTGAAGCACCTACGTGAAGATGCTCCAGACGTCAGTTTGGTTCTTGTAGTAGGTGAATTCTGAGGCAACGGATGAATATAGTAGAGATGCAAGGACTGGGTTTACTAACGGTCGTTAGGAGAGGCTCCGTCAATGAGGGCGTCGGCGTACTTGATGAGTCGATTACCACCATTCTCCCGCAATCCAAGCATGCCAAATTGCCATGGCATGATCCTTAAAATGTGTCAGTCTTTATTGATATGTGATAGGTCGACCGGTTCACCCTCTGCAAACGGATTCGAATGAAATTGAGGAACACTTTCGAATGTATTCGAATGACTCACGCGTGCTTCGTGTTCAAGGCAAGCTGGACCCATGCTGGGTATATGTCAGTCTTATTTTCTGGGTTGGTGTCAGTTCAAGTTCGCGGTATGAACATACAAATTCGTACTCAATCCCGCCATTCCGAACTCTTCCAGAATTAGAGGTTTATTGGCTTTCTTGGCGACTTTGGATAAATTAATACCAGAAGGATCTCAATATCTCAGAAAAACAAACCCTCAGCGTGATAGTTGATCCAGTTAAGTCCCCAGTCCTTCATTGAGAAGTTAGAGCCAGGGAAATCCTATCACAGTGTTCAAAAAACTGTGCCACCACCTGTACGAGTTTGTTACGCACGACGTTAGAGTACCTACGCGGAGAGCTTCAGTAACGTAGATGCTCGGGCAATCTAAATGCCTTACCAGAATTGTGGGTACATGTGCTGTATCAAGCGGTCAATCTCTACGCAACTTCGGCCGAAGAACATACTCACGTAGGTCCCAAAATCAATGTTTTCCAAGGCCAAGTCAGTGTCAAAATCCTCCCCCGCTGATGCCAAAGTAAACACTATGCCAAATGAGCAGTCCGGGAGGATATGTACCTTGCCCGTTGAAGTTGTAGTCCGATGCCCATTTGCTATAAGAGCATGAGGCAAGATGTCAAAGGAAGATACAAAGCTTGTGCATACCCTTCTTTCCAGTAGAAGTGGCCTTCTCCGCCAGTTGTGATCTAGTACTGTCGAATCAGTCTCAAAACACCGACTGTTTGACATCAGAGGCGACGGACCATGTGATGGGGATCCCTAAATAATTTGTGCTAAGGACGCGTATTAACCAAGTTACAGCTGAAGAACTTACAGGCTACGAACGAAATCAGCTTGCTCCTTGTACCACTTGGTAAGTGTCCCAGATCCTGGCACACAGTTTGGTCCGCCTGGAATATCACCTCGGCATCTCGCTTCATTCATAAGTTCCCATGCAAAGATAGTCGGGGAGTCCTTGTAACGTTCGACAATCGTCTTGACATATCGTTCTAGAGAAAACACGCGTCAAATTTCGTTCCAAAGGTGTTAATGACCGGCGCGCACGGTACGACCGGCGAACCCTGGAATCGGTGAAGAATACATCGTGGGTTGCTTCTGCTCCCGCAATCCAGTTGACATAGAATTCCATTCCCTGTGTACGGGATGAGTTAAGACTCGGTGGACGATTGAAAACTTACGCCATAGGCAGACCTGAGAAGGCTTCAGCGACTTTTGATAACAATAGAGGATTCGAACGTACCAGTTATTGGTAAAAGTTAAAATCACCTTGATATCGTGAGCTGCGGCTTGCTCAAGCACATAGTCTAGACGTTCAAGGCCTTGGGGGCCGTCATTGAGAACCCATTCACTGCTATTCCAAACCTGATAATGGTGAGACCTGGTGAAGCTCGTGACTCGATGAAGGTACAAACTTGGTAGTACGTGAGTCCCGACCGGTTTGCTCCCTCGAGTTCAGTGCCGTTAATGGCATTGAAACCCTGTGAATATGATGTTAGTTGAAAGTGGACCAGAAAGACTGCGACTCGACCAACCCAAGTTCTAAGGACTTTGATTCCAGCGTTCTTCATTTCTTTGAAGGTACTTTTGACGTCTTCTTGGCTAGTTAGAAGGGGCAGCCACTGGAGGATTATTGAGGACAATCGAGTGATGAGAAGGTATTTATCATACGTATGAATTCGCTCCGACAAAGTACTAGGATACAATTTTAGAAAAAGCAATCACTTTGAAAATAGAATACGCACAAATTCCTTGCCGTCCACTTCAAACCTGTCGTTGTGAGTGGTTGCGAATCCCTTGGGAGGCTTAGATTGGGAGGACACCGCAATCTGAAAGAGCCCAAGGAGGAGCAGGGATGCCTGAAGAAGTGAACGCAACATGATGAAATCTGGCACATCCACGAGCTTCAATTGCGAATTATTTAAAGAGTGCTCGGATGATTGTCGGGCTTGGACCACTGGCCTGGTCGTCGTTGGTAGATCATATGTTCAAACGTTAACGTTGCAGCTTTCGGTTCGCAAGAACTATTAGCATCCGTGGCTTGTCTTTGCTGCGTCTTTGCGGTGCCCAGAAGCTCAGCAGCCGGGATCAGAACAGGAAATGAGTCGAATTTTTTCGCTATGGTGAAATGAGAATCGCGGTGTCCAATAGAAGGTTATGCGCAACCATACAGCTAGGAACTTTTGGAGCGAGAGGACTCGACAATCGAAGATTTTGACTTCGGGAGAATCGATGCTTTGTGGTATGAGAGGGCATGAAAGGAGGAGGCCGGGCCGCTGATGAGACCAGACGCGCAAGACGAAAGCGCCCGTTGGACATTGCGTTTGCTTCTCACCGGCCACTTGCATAAGAATGCCTAAAAGTGCAAAGAAAAGGAAGGACAAGGCAGCAGATTTTGCGGTAAGGAACCACTCAAAATTTATATGATACACAATTTCTAATCGCGCAAAAGGACAGAAAGCAAAGTTAAAACTCGGCAAAGGAAAACAGGCACCAAGCAATGCGATAGACACATCCTTCAAAGCTCGATGTGAGTCGATTATGCGCGCTGTAGTTGCAGATAATAACCAACTTCTAGCTATTGCTCTGCCCAATCAAAGCATTGCAGTCGAAAAGGACCAAAGTATACCGACCACCAGGCGACAGCAGACGTTCGGCAACTTGATATCACATTTAAAACATCATAATGCAGGAACTCGCCGAGGTTTGCCTGCCATCATAGAGTAATACTGGTCCATTAATCCGTTCCAGATGCTGTATGCGGTCTTCGGGAGTTGCTGGAAGAAAATCCGGACCTTGTAGACGACGTTCTTCCTACATTAATCAACTCAGTCGTTCGTCTTATTGGTGACGAGGTGCGTCTCAGTGATCTTTGTTTGACCTTAAGATGCTTAAGTGTACCCTACTGCAAGGATTCTACCGTGCGGGAGGCTATACTTTCGCTTCTGTCATGGCTACTCCCCAGAATACCAACGGTCAGCCTCACCAACCATTCTCAACCCTTCCGACCTGAAGATATCCTTAGAAGGACATTCTACCCCATTCATCGCTCCTTCTACTGTATACAACGTCAGCGCAAACACATATTTCCCCCGAAATACGCGTCGATGCTGTCAGGTTTTTGAATATGTTTCTGGAATATTTTCCAGAGGTCGTAGTTTTAGGTTGGGACACTTACGCCAATGGCCACGGAAGTCGTATATTAGCGGGGTACCTTGGCATTCTCAATGCTGGAACAATTTATAACGATGTTGACAGTGAGTGCCCTCGTAGGCATCGTGATGCTCCGACCGCTCACATGTCTTTCAGCCCCGACGGCCACTTCAACAGCCAGTGTTATGTTGACACCACAGGTAAGCTACTTAGATTCGGAGTTACACCCGTCTCTCACATGGCATTCCAGTCGAAACTCGTTGTCCTACAGTCGTTATCCCTCTTTCTTAATATTGCGATGCAGCGCAATCGGGGAGACGCGGGGCCTAGTCAAGAAACAGACTACCGTTTCCTTTCCTCGTCCTTTACGGACCTTAATTCCTACCTTGCATTCGACAATTCCCTAAAAGGTGGTCATTTACCATCCTTGATATGGAAGCCCTCTGCCCGTGAAGGCGAAGAAGCGTTTATTGGCAACTTCCCTTTTGATTCAACAAACTCAATCCCTTGGGACCTGGACGACTTGACTGAAAATATTTCTGTATCCGAAGCCTCAGACACATTAGCGACCTCTTTAGTATTTGTTCGTGTTATCATCTCTTCATTCGAATAGGTCTTGATAACCAGATGATAGAAATTGGCGACCGCTTTGCATCCTACACTGACTTCGACGTTCCTGGATTTTTCCGCAACCGTCTTTTCACCCAGCAGTCCGCCTCCAGAAATAGACCTCAATCTGATGCAGGCAGTCGTGGAAATAGCTCGTGCATTATATGTGTTCTTGTTGGGAGCTTCCTGCTCTTCGGTAAGGGACCGTTTTCATACTTGACTCCTCAGCTCATGGTTGAGTTTTCAGGCACCATCGATCTGCGTGGAAGAGTTGAGTGCGATACTGAACTACATGGCTCCTTACTTTCCCTTCACGACTTCCGGGCGTCGGGATATCAAGGTGAGTACTTCTCAAAATCGGTACGGACACTACGGCCAACGTGAATTAGGTGGAGCAAGCATTGCAGGATTTAAATCTCCACTATTGCGATATGGTGTCCCATCTGGTATTAGCCACGCAAGCTAATCAGTCCAGTACATCAACAAGAAAAGCCCGATCTAATCTATCAAAAAAGAATCTGGATGACCAGATGGAGCGAGTCCGTGAATACGTGCTGCAAGTGCTTGGTAATGGTAACCAGCTGAATCCCCGAATTCTAACACACACGGTTTATACGTCTCTGCTTCCGACGATATGGTCGTTCCTCGGCGTCACCCATCCGAGTAAAGAACGCGGAGAAGAAGAAAGAGCTACCGTTTTCCAGGTCGCCCTGGAACACGCCACAAAACTGTCATCAAAGTCTGCGCTGAAAGGAAGTTCAAGCGACTTCATTGCTCGGCTGATTTTGGTATGTTTTCCTGATCCAGCTGGTCACCGATCCTTCATTTATGTTGCCTCCAAGCTGGAAACCGAACCACACTATCACGGCACCTTCAGGATCCCACACCGACCAGCGGACGATCGGCTTGTGGAAGAATGGGTCGCACACC
Source organism: Moniliophthora roreri (assembly GCA_001466705.2). Classification (NCBI taxonomy): domain Eukaryota; kingdom Fungi; phylum Basidiomycota; class Agaricomycetes; order Agaricales; family Marasmiaceae; genus Moniliophthora; species Moniliophthora roreri. Next base: position 1,358,551 of record LATX02000001.1, on the reverse strand, counting down.
TGCCGAAAGTCCTGTGGGAGATGGGGTCGAGTAATGTCCCGGCATCAGAGGTTCGCCATTAAACTTTCTTTTGCAAATGAGCGGCTTTCCTAACGTTCTGTTCTCCTCTCAGAGTATCCTCCTATTCTTAATCCGTGCCCTACAACGCCGAGTATCGCAAGTGATGGATACACGTGTAGGTTCTGGACGTCTTGATTATGAAATGCTTGGCTCAACAGCATGCAGACCCTATCCTTACTCCGGGCGAGACTCGTGCCTTTCTTCGTTTTCACTCACGCCGAACGGGGACAGGTAGCAGGGCCGTACACCAAGCTTCCGCCCTTTTCGTTTAGTGGTACCTGTGTACGCCGCTTAGCACTGAGTATGGTTGCCACCCTTCTCGCAGTCTCCAAGTCGCAGCAGAATTCCGAGCCGCATCTTGCTGATGCAGTTAACACGGCCCTCACACAAAACGCAGCGGAGAAAAAGTATTGGATGAAATTATCATTGTCCGTCCTCCATCCCTAAACCTGTATGCTACTGAATGTATATACACATAAACATTTAGTATATTTATGTCGTGGGTCATTTAAACAAAGCAAAACACGTCTTGTGTGAAAAATCATGAACCCGTGAGTACTATGTGTAGTCGATACGCATTCCTGGGATCAAAGAGTAAAGAGCGATCTCTATCTGGCTGCATCGACCCTCTGGCTCGCAAAGGGCCGGAGCAGAACGCCTCTCGGGCGCAGAAAGCGCTCGGAAATAAGCATAACAATAAAAAAGCAAATAAACCGATGAACCGATAGCAATGGATGATGATGATGCGACAGACTTTACAGATCATGAGGTTTAGATCCAGACCCAAGAGACACCGTCCAATCGACCGACACCAAGGTCAGCGAGTTGCTGGAATGCGCTAAAAACAGAGTCAAGATCGAATAAAACGGCAGGATGAAATTTACTTACCTGGGAGTCATGTCGAGATCTAAGAGGGCGCATCCGACACATCTGTCTTGTATCTCGAGGTCTACACTCTTGCCTTGGTCTGCGATGGAATCAGGAATGAGTAAAAAAGATAGAGTGGAGACGTTTATCAATCATCTTACATGTAGCTCGGACTTTCCTCCCACAGATGGGGTTAAGGTTGGGATTGCCGTTGGCGCCACTGAATGGTATAAGTCATGAGAACAGACAATGAAACTTGGGAGAACCAATTGCTTACGGGAACACGTCAAAGAGGAGTTGGGAGACAGCGACAATGGGGTCAGAGTCTGACTTGGTAGTACCACAAGCAGTGAGACCAGTATTGTAGAAAGTGGCTGGATTGATTGAAATTAAGACAAGTTTATAGCGGATTGAAATTTAGAATGCGCACCTTGACCATGCTGGGTGCCGATCATGAATGAGGGCAGGCCAGAGTTGTTGCCCCCATTGTTACCGCCATTGTTACCGCCGTTGTTGTCACCAGAATTCCCTTGGGTTGGTTGGGATTGTTCTTGCGTGGTGGAAGTAGGTTGCTGCTGCTCCTGGGTAGTAGTAGGTGGAGGAGGGGCCTCGGTGGTCGAAGTTTGTTCGGCCTGAGTGCTGGTGGGAGGGGGAGGGGGAGCCTCGGTCGAAGTTTGTTCGACCTGAGTGCTGGTGGGAGGAGGAGGGAGGGCCTCGGTCGAAGTCTCGGCCTGAGTACTGGTGGTGGTAGGAGGAGCTGGAGCAGCCGAAGAGGAACTCGTCGGAGCAGCCTCCTGAACTAGCGACGAGGATGTCGGTCGGTTCCTGCACCGCTTTCGTAATGAACGTTTCGATGGAGGAGCAAGTCCAGAGACGTTCTTCCTGTAAAAAGGGCGTCGTTAGAGCCTCCCAATCTCACGTATAAACGACTACATACGCCGAGGGTGCGCGAGCAGCATGAGCAAGGGCACGATGATGATGCGGGCTGCGGATGTGGTGGGGCGTTACCAGGGCGTTCACGCAAGAGAGGGCGGCAAGAAGGATAACGAGGGACTTTGAGAACATTGTGAAACGAGTCTTGGAAAGGAGAGTGGGAGGAGGAGGGTGACCGAGTTATAAAGTAACGACAGTAGTCGACTTTATACGAAAAGGAATGGGATGGATATAATGAGGGGAGGAAGGAGATGGAGGGAAAGGAGGAATAAATCAAAAATTTTCAGCAACCCACGGTGTTACCACCCCGATGTCACTATACTACCTCCGAATTTTTACATCTTAGGTTACATCTTAGGTAACACGCTCGCTGCCACAGTGCCAACTCTAGGGCTGTACATACACACCCAAAACGTTGTTTAGTCGAGGCTAGTAATTCCTGCCTGATTGACATTCCTTTGATTATCAGCAACTGATCTAACCATGCTGCGCCTCGAGGCCCCTGACACAAGTGGGCGTTGAAAGCTCGGCTCGTTGTAAACCCATGTCCTGGTTACCGCAGTCCAGAGTTTTTCTTGGCTTCATGCGCGTCATTTTACATCCTCCTTGCCAGAGACTATGTTAAAGTAGAAGAATACAGATTGTACAACCCCGAGTACAAGCGTAGCCAGCTGCAAGAGAGTTTTCACCCTGAGCCAGCAGTGGCTCCATACAACTTTACTAGACTTGTCCCAGATGTTTCTCCCAGGCTCTTCGCCAGTGCATCAAAGTGTCCTAGCAACAACATACTCTCCAATCTCGAAGGTTCGGCCGGTATCTTGAACATCCGGTTTACCTGGACAGAAGTTCAATCAATAATGCGGGAAAGAGTCATTTGTACTCACATCTTCTTCAGGGAGAGGTGCTAGACCTATAACAGAAGGAGTTGAGCGTCCCACCATCTCACTTGATTGACATTATCCTACCTTTGCTGACACGTTCAGCGTTTTCTTCCTTGCGCTTCGCTATGTACGCCTCTGCTTTTGCCTTCTCCCGAGCGATAACTCGCGTGACATATCCGATGTTACCCTCTTCAAAGCTAACATTAGCCGATCGTAATGGGAGCCGACGGTAAGAATAGGCGTACCTTCTGTCCGGTAGCTGTCTAGGACCTCTATGATCTGTTCCAAGTTTTTCGTTAAGCCCCCTGAGTTTAGATTGAGCGTAGCAAACGATGGCGGGAGTGCAGAAATCGTGGCTTTGTCTGGGGTGGCATTAGAAAGGGAGGAACGACTGGGCGTGCACAGTTGTCCAAGGAACGAATTCAGCAAGGGGTTCGTCCGGATTTTGAGTGGTATTTCTTCTAATATCGACGAAAAAGTCAACTGATGGCTAGCCAGACTAACGTTACTGGATCAGAAAAACTAGCGGACGCGAGCGGATTTCATTAGAGGCGGACCTTGCCGTACTAAAGTTGGTCTTCTTGTAGGCTTCCAGGAATGCGGAAGTTAACCGAAAAGCTCTGAACGAAGCGCTTCCTTGTGCAGTCTGAGAAACATCTAAGAAGAACAAAAGGTTTGATGTGAGAAACCACCGTGTTAACGCGTGTTAGTCATAGTGCGTACCATGGACTACCACCACACCACCGTGTCGCAATTTATCTTGATGAATTGCCTGGGTGTCCACAAGACTTTGGCTGAAAAAAGCACCTAAGGATGATGCCTGATAGAAACCGACAACGCCATCATCCGACTGGACTTCTTTCAAAGAGCGTAGCATAGACGCTTGGTAGCGAGCTTTCACAGCCGGAATCAGTCTCATTAAGTTAACAGCACAAAATTCACCACACACCTACAGATTTGCTGGATTTTTCATCTTCGTCACCCATATGATGCGGAAGGGGGAACGAATTAGATACTTCAAGGGTTCCATCCAGATCAAGGCCCAGCAGCAGACCGTGAGCAGAGGTGGATGGCGAGTCGCGTGCATGTTTCATGATTTTGGAGACTACCTACAGAGAATCAATAGGGCTGCGTTAGGAATGAATGAAAACACGCACAAGGCCGTCAAGTTGCACGGATGTTAATGGGATTTCAGCTTCGACATCAATAACTTTGGACATTGAGGCCGGGATTGCTTCATAGGTTGGTGCAGCAGGAGTAGGAGTCGCAGCAACGGAAGGTAGAGTTGCTGCAATCGCAGCAGCCATAGACTGAGCTGCCATGTTGTTCACTGCCTGTGCTGTCTGTGCTGTCTGTTGCGCTGATGTCGATGTCGACGACGACAAGAAAAAAAGTCCAAGGCTCTTGCCAATCACGACCAAATCTGACCCACGCCGGGCCCAGCATTACACACATCGTCACAAAGTAGAGTCCTTATAATGCGCATAGAGACCTGATCTGCAATACTTATCACGGTTCCCCTACTTATCTGGAGTCATTATGGCTGTCTCGAGAAGTGCTCGAATAAAGATCCTGCTCTTCATCGACGTTGTTTTCTTTTTCGTTGAACTCATTGTCAGTAAGCTCGGCAAGGGGGCAGCGGGCCGTGGATCCCGAACACGATGATGGTCAGTTGGTTCAGTCCTGAGGTCCTTAAAAAAATTTTTGGGTCATATTTTTTCTAGGTTTTGGGCATCCTTAGGGGCTCAAATGTGGTCAAATTACTCACCACTTGCTTCTCTCAGGCTTTTCCTTGGCAGAAATAACAGGATTCTGTTGTTGCAGGCATCCATCTATTAAATATTCCCAATTTCAAACTTTGGTTACCACAACAGTGCCTCTATGGCCACTGTCAGTTCCCTGCTGGTTGTCATTGTGTATGATTTTGACCTTTGAAATTCATTTATGCAGCTGAAATATCATAGAGGGTGACAGAGGAGGTGGCAAGGAACGAAAAAGCAGTGAGGGTCAGCCAAATTTGGTAAGATGATGTCACTTACCTTCCATATATGGCAGGTGATGGTCAGTTGGTTCCTCTCAACGGCCCTTAAAAAAAAATCAACATTGTGTTTTAAAATTTTTTTTTGCTACTCCCTTGAAGCTCAGATCACATCTACATTCTCTGAGAAGAGTTATAATCATCATCATGTTGCATGATTGGATCTCTCACACTGGCAGCTGATTCCTTTCATATGTTCAAGTATGACCATGTTGCCCATATTCACTCGTATTTTACCCATGCTCTTTGTTCAGCAATGTGATAAGTTTGGTGATAGCTTTTTCCATGATAAAGAACCTTGTTTGGCCCCCAAATTCCTGTATCAATCACTAAACGTTTTCCTGCATACCAGCTTACATTGGAGAATGCAGCTGATTCTCATTATTCGTATAGATGGCATAGAGTCAAGATCCTCACAGCTCTGATTAACAGAGCCTTTCTGCTTATGCTTTGCTTCTCTATCTTTCTTGAGGCTATAGAGTGCTTCTTCAGTCCCAGTGGGATTTTAGTCGATGTTATCCAATGTCTCTCAAGGACATCTGGGAAACATTGGATAATGTTGGATAACATCGTTAAGATGCCACTTTTCCAATGTTATCCAATGTTATCTGATGTCTTCCCGATGTCCTGGGGTGACTCTTATATTTCTTCATTTTTCATTAGATTTCATAGGATATCCTCAGATGAAATGTATATATTTATTGAGTACTGTAAAGTTACATCATACCAAGTATATATGACACCTTGCCCTACAACACCTTGCTCTGGTGCTTGCCCAACACTCTTTGCCCAATGCCCCACACAAACTCTAGTCCTGTGCTCTGCCCTGATACACCATCATTGACATTCAGTGTGCCTTATGCAATATATCTGACCAACCAATATTGAGTAATTTATGCCTCAGCTAGCAAGAGACTGAACTCACCGATATCTCTTATTGAAGCTATAGTACCTTGAACTTTGAAGTAGGGCTCAGTGTGACTGAAACACCATAGAAGTTACAATTGTGTACCTCACAACCCAGGATTTGGGATCTTCATTTGGTCTTGATCTTCTTTCTTCGGGATATGCCACCAGTCACAAAGATGTCAGTTGGCTAAAGGACAAAATTTGTATATAAATACACTAAGTATCACAAATACAGCCTTCCTTGACCAGCCTACTCCATTCCAAGCTGGATGATCAATGTCTTCGTGCCATGGGGCTCAAAAACAAGAGTGATGTGGCGAGAACTAGTGCACAGGAGTTGGAGCAGATAGAGGACAGGACAGAGATGGTGGTGGTTAAGAAGAAAGGAGCAGAGATAGTGGTTAAAGAAGAAAAAGAGGAGCATGGGAAAGTTTAGGGCAGGCAGGAGAATGAACAATGCATGGACCAACTACCAGGCTCATAAGGTCTTTTTTTTTTTGCCAAGTCCCAATTGCAAGTTCATTAATATAACTCATTTCAGACAAGAAAAACACATGACATTGCCAAAACATCAGATAGCATCAGGACAACATCGTTGCACATCTTGTTGGACTTCAGTACTCCAGGTGTGTTTGTACTCTTTTCTCAATATTGGCACTTATAGCTCTCAGAAATCATAAATCTGTAACTGGTGGTCATTGTTGGATCATTAGGACTTGCATACAATGCTGTTAGTCTTCCTGTTTCATAGCATATCTCTTGTCACTCTCCTTTGTTCTTGAGGTTTATGCTTTGTTACAGAACACTTGCACAGTCACTCTCATTCCCATGAAGTTCCTGAAGTCTCCATTACTCCAAGTAGCCTGCTATTAGCACTGGGGTCCATTACTCCCACACAAAAAACTTCAAGAACTTCCACTGAGCTATGTTGGTCTCCAATGGAATCCAGGCACCAATCAGATTCCTTCAGTACTCTGTATGATCATCCTGCTGCTACATTTTGTCCAAACTACTAAAGAAATAGCATCTGCTCAATCTCCTCCCTCCACACATCACTCTTATAATGCTTCCAGCACCCAGCTTTCAGATGATTCTATACAGAATGTCTCTATAGCAGCCTCTCCAGAGCCACCTACTGACAAAATGGCACGACTTCTGAATGAAAACAACCCCTCCCCCTCTCTGAAGAGAATACCAACCAGTTTCATCCCTATGGCCACTCCTACTTAGAATCTATGAACATGCATGCAATACTCTTTCATGTTTTAGGTAATGCCTTGAGTAACATTGCCACCAGTCTAGTCATTTGGCTTATGACCCAGTCATTCAAATATTACTTTGACCCTGTAATCAATCTGGTTATTACAATCATCATTTTCTTGTCTGCACTGCCACCCAGTGAGTCTGCCATAAAAAGTCTATTTGTGCCCTATGCTGATGTTGAACTGTTTCAAGTTTGCAGCATCAGTTTTATTCTTATTCAAGGAGTACCTTTGACAATCTCTTTGGAAGCTGTCTACTCTTCCATTTTGGATGTAGGTGTTTTGTCTGTTCATGAGTTACATATCTGGCAGCTCTCAGAAATGGGGATTGTTGCCTTTGTTCATATCATGGCTTTGTGAAAGCATGACTTCATCCCCATCACAGCTGACATTAGAAAGGTTGCACCATCATGGGATTCAGTTGAGTACCATTCAACCTGAATATGCTAGAGCATTGTGGGTTGAAGACAGTTTAGTAGCATGTCTCTTTGAAGTATTCTCTGTACTGCACCTTAACATCTATTTAGACTTCCAAGAAAATGAGTTGCTTGCTTCCTTGTCCTTAAGACCAGGCATGTAATCCTTAAGAAAATCCATGTTGTGAATTGACTGGTGCAATAGCACCTCCACCTGGTTGACATGTAATAATAAGTACAGTGAGGGCTATGGAAATGCAGCTGTATATTAGATACACATCCAGGACTTTATACACTCAACTCCATGAATATAGGGAAATTTGCAACACAAGGAGGTGAAGCACTCAACCGTTGAGATAAGATGGTGCTGGTATAGCTGAATTTACGTGAACACAGATCAGTGACCAACCTTCTGGCTAGTACAGAGCTATGTTGGCCCAAGGCAGGTGCTTGGTGGCCCATAACAGTCCTCATGGCAACTTCCATTGAGACTGCTGCAGTGAAGAGTGAGGAAACTATGGAGTACAGCAAATCTGCTTGGGTAGTTTGCTCAGAAGACTGCTGCCCATCAATGAAGGTAATCAAGGAAGGCAAGACAGTATTGATGAAGATGGGTAGAAGTGGAGGCCCTGGCTGTGGCATTGTCAGTACATGGATGGCAAGCCTCTTGATGCCCTCAATTGGACCACCCAATCCAGCTGAGATGACAAGCTGTGACCAGAGCAACTGTAGGAACCTTGAGGGAGAGGCTACTTTTAGGCAATGCTCAATGTCTATGAATGGTCCTTTTCCAGTCCTAGCTAATGTCAATGCATCTTGTATGGCCTGCCTAGGTTGGTCTTGCCATGACCTGCTTGTCTGTAACAGTGCATTGATGTGACCTGGGACCCAGATTGTCAGAGACCCACTCATGCTGTGATAATAGACTAACCTGCTTGTTTGGGACCTAGTATCTCACCAATCACCTGTTGCACTTCTTCATTATCAAAAGTTGCAGACAATAGATTCTCCTTCTTCCTCTGTGCAACCAATGACAACACATAAGGGCCACATAGCAAGAGGACAGGTCTTGGACATGATGCAGATGTTACAATAGTCTGCAGAACCTCAAGATGCATTGGAGCATTGAGTCTAAATAGTAATCAGCACCATTCCTATCATTGATACTGACACTAAACTTACACTCTCTGCTGTATCTCCAGTGTGAGGTACTTGATAGCATTGACCAGTGTCCAGTTCAGTACAGGATCAATAAAGTACATCACTCCATTGTTCAAGATGTCACTTTCTATTTTCCCTTCTGATGTCATTTTGATAGCATGAAGCAAGAGAGCTGGTGAGATTCTCAGGAGGGTTTTTGGGTTTGTACATCTGCAATGGGACTTTTCAACCATAATCCCTTGAGCAAAAACTGACAAGCATACCGCAGAATAGTATCATCTATTCCTTCACTGCTGTTGTCAAATAGAGTCTTGAACCAGGCATTGAAAGCAGTAGCGTCTTCAGGGGAGACTTTGTCATAGGCCACTGCTTGAGATAGGTTTGGAAGCAGGTATTCACAGGATAGTGTTCTGTTTTTCACTATGAAAGTGGATTGTTGAAGCTGGGACAAGTCAGTCAACAGAGGCAACCAGGGTAAATAACACATACATTGAAACGAGTCACATTTGACTGTAGAAAGAGGACTATCATACCCAAGAGGCTGATGGCACTCTGAGGATCTCCTGAAGTCAGATGAGATTAACCAAAGGATTATATTATCTAGGTACCTACCAACTGTTTCACAATTGTACTCCTCTAAGAAACCAAGTAGTTGAGAAACTAGGTTGGCAATGTTTGTATGCAAAGCCAAGATATCCACAGCATGGTTGCTAAGATGCAGAACTTTACAGCACTGACTCAAGGACTCCAGGTCAAGTTGGCTGATACAAGTAGACAGTTTCTGCAATGACAAAAATCAGAATTGAACGGATTATCAGATGACTGATCAGTACGTACCTTGAGTAGTAGTTCGGTAAAGAGTGCATGGCTTCCTGGATTCCGCCAAAGCTTTTCTAACCATTGCTCGGTCTCCTCAGTATCTCGGTTGATCTTCCATTCTATAAATGACTTGAATAGATCAGCATAAGGAAACTAGGAGGAGCTATGAACTCAATCTCACTTCTGGGGTCTGTCCAGAGTCCTCAGCTTCAGACTGCAGACTGGGAACGCTGTAGTTGGAGATCCCGGAATCTAGCCCGACCGCGATACGCTGATCCACTAGACCATACGAAAGTAATTGGTGAATGAATGAGCAAGTCAGTGGTCTTTGCCTGGTAGGTAACGTGAAAAAATAGCAGTATCGTCTTACTCTGGAGTACTTACCCCTCAGTACCCTCCATTTCGGACAACACTTTATGACACGACGTTAAGAGGTCGTTCCGCCGCAAAAGATTTGACAATGCGCCTTGCAGTGCAATTTTCTATTGATGTATTGCATCAGTGCATCGGCAGGTGAACCAGCAGTTAATATATGCCAACCCAATCTGTATCTGCATTGCTCTCCGTGTTGACGTGTTTCTGAAAAGACACCAGCAAACGGGGAAGCTGTAGGCCAGTATAAGAGGAAGGAGATGAGATATCAAAGTGTCACATACCCGACCGACCATGAAAGCCTTCCAAATGAGCCCTGCGTCCACACTTGAACACTGAGCCAGGCAGCTAAACGCACTCAGAACCAATTGCGTGTAAAAGACTACCGGAGTCCAGGAGGTCCACCTGAAAGTACCAAGAATCAACGCTACGGGGTAATCCCCGTCTCCAGCGCCACTCTCACATCCTCGAAATGTAACCTGTGCAGAGCTTCAATGAGTTGTTCGACGGCAGAGAAATATAGTCACGAACAATATGATTGAGAATGAGACTCAATGTCACGATATCTGTATTCGAGCCCATCCCGACGAGTTCACCTTTACCGCGCACCATTGGTACTGTTTGAATCATTTGAGCCTCTCGAGTGGACTTTGCCTCGTCACCAATGACTAGGCTTAGGGAGAAGAAGAATGTTTCCAACAGTTGCCTGAGTTCGGGTGTAAGGCGAAAGTTTTGAAGTAGGTCGTTGACATCGGCAAAGTGCACCATTGCTTGACCAGTCGGCAACTGGGACAGATCGGGTATACAAGTTAGGAGGGCTTGTTTTGAAGTCAGAAATGGAAACGCAGACAATGATACGAGGACAAACCAACAACAAGCTCAGAGGCTGATGTCGTCAACTGGTGAAAGTGGGTCATTCGGACTGAGTGGGCGGTTCGGAGAAGGGCCAATGCATCTTGCACGATGCTCAAAATGTCCATTAATGAATCTTCAGCCGCAACCAAGGACCCGATAGCAGGAAGACCAGACGCATAATGAGCATCTAACGCGATGCGACAGAGCATATCCAGAGTTGCTGCATTGTGCAGTTTGGACGATCTTGCCGCTTGCAGGAGCGTAGCCACGAATACGGCAAGGGAAACCATCTTGTTTTGGACAGCATACTTCAGGTAGCCATGAAGATCTGGATCGCCAGGATATGACCGAAACAAAAGTAGAACAGAATCTACAATAAACGATGTAGGTGGGTGGGCTTGGCAGAAAGAGTGTAACGCACTGCTTATTTCACTCTCGATCGTTTCCTGACTCTGTACAGTCACGTCCTCCTCTAAAAAGAGCTTGCAGAGACCGACCCACTACAGCAAGACAAAAGAGCATGAGTTATTGTTTGTAGAAGAACGGGTAGTCCGTACTTACACTGGACGCCGATACCCCACTCTGGAAACAGTTTCTTGTAAGCTCCACAATAGACATTCACAGTGATTGCCGTTCTAAAGAGTACGGTAATGGCTGAGGTATACACGCCTGATAAGTCGAGAGAAGTTGGAGGCAAAGTAACAACCACGCTGGTTGGACCTGAGAAGTCCCACACTCAAAGTAACCCCGAACAACATACGAGTAAATAAGCTACCACCACTGTACCACACTACCGATGCGTTTGCCCACATATAAGTACTCTATATATATGTGGTCTCAAGTGTAGTTAAAAATAATCAGAAAATGTCCGTGGTCGTTGTTCCACTATGTTCGTTGATACTATGAATATGGACCTAGTGAAGTCTACTGAAATTACACTTTCGCTATCAACCGGCGCGTTTCCTGAGGGGTAAAATGTAGGATGACTGACAATACTTTAACAAGACTTGGCTGTAGGATGGTTGTCCAGTAAGTAATTAGTCACCGTAGTCCAAATGTGAGAAGCTTACTCTCATATCCTTGTGCTCGAGGAATTGCAATATGACATTCCTGATGTATTCCAGATTCACCTCCTCGTCGTTATTTACGGGGGCACTGTTTTCCGCTCTTGGGGAGCGAACGTCTTGACTGGGCCCGTCTGAGGAAGCGGAAGAGATAGAGACTCTCGAGTCCATCGCCGAACTATCCTTGGATGTCCAATATCCAACACCGGGGTTTCGTTGTCGGTCTAACAATGCGACAGATGACTGAACCTTCCTGAGTTCTTCGCGAAGAGTCTGCCATAATATTGTTCTGAGATGATTGCCTTTCTCTAAGACGGCTATACCGCACCTTATTGCTCGATCGGAGTTGGGTTTCTCTTGTCTTCCCCTCATCTATTTGTGCTTCAAGCAGTCTGACTTTAGCGTCGAGTTCCGCAGCTCTAGCATTCGAGAAGTTCTTCGGTATTCAAGGTCAACTTTTGCAAGTGAATGAAAAAGATTGCATACCTCCATTTCTCTAAGCTTTTCAGTGAGGGCAGAGTTCTGGGTATGCAAAGATTCCTTGGAAAGTATCACTTGTTCCAGCCTCTCGATTTCGGCTTTTAGATTGTCCACGACACCATCATCTTGTTGTTTCAGACGAGTTGCTGAACCTAGCTGTGCCTTGAGATTCTCCACCTCGTTGTTCTTCTCGCGGACTTTGCGACTCCATTCTGATTCGCTCTCGGTTCGCTCCTTCTCCAGGTTACTGATAACGCGTTCAAGTCCCGAAACCTTGGCTTCGTGTTTGACTTCGAGAGCCGACAGAATCCTAGCAGCCTCTTCAGAGTTCCCAAGTCCTTCTCGGGAATGTCTGTCTTGCTCTCGGCGAGACTCGACGAGCTCCTCCCTCAAAAGTGCCACCTGATCCTCCGATGCGCGAAGTTGATGGAGCAGTTCAACACTTTCATTCTTCAACGAGACCACTTCGGTCTGTAATCCCTCCATCTCTGCCTGACGCTGTTGGAGCTGATCAAACAGGGTGCTCTTGTCGTGACTGAGAGCCTGTAATTTGGATTGCAGATCGGTAATTTGCAAGTCTTTTTGAGATAACTCTTTTCCGTGCGTGCTCTGTAATCCCTGATATTAGATGCGCCAAGCTAGAATGAAGAATGAATAAATCATACCTTGATCGTCACGGTTTCAAGCTCGAATTGACTTCGTAAAGCCGAAATCCCCCTCTCATGGCGTTCCTTGGCAAGTGAGTGTTCCTTCTCGTATTGTGCTTTCAGAGTGTTGACAGTCTTCTCTTTGTCTGCCACGGCAGACTCAATGTCGGACTGCAGCTTGACCTTTTCAGCTTCCTCCTTCGACCTAACCGCCATTTCTTGCTCGCGAAGACCAGTCAACTCCTTGACAACATCTTCTTTATCCTTCTCGGCCTTTACTAGCTTTTGCCGCACGGTTTTGAGTAAACTTATAGCCTTGACACGCTTTTCTTCCTCCTCCTTCGCCATGTCTTTCGCTTTATCCACTTCTTTTTGCAAACGGTCAATTTCTGCTTTTTGAGTGGCAGCCCGGTCTTCTCCTTGAGACAAAGTTCCTTGCGAAGCTTTCAGCAAAGACTCCGTCTCCGCGAGCTGCTTGCGAAGACTCTCTATCTGCTCGGATTGTGACCTAGATTCCAATCGGTGCGTGTCTCGCAGTTCTTCGATACGATCTTCTTGACCTTTTGCGGGAAAATGAGTAATTGCTTGATGGCATGCAAGCAAAATCCGTACTTGTGAGCTTTCCATTCAGACAATTGACCTCTTCCTGAGAGATCTACGGGTCCTTCAGACTCGGTTGATTCATCAACTCGCGTTCTACGCACCTCAATCTTCAGTTTCATGTTTTGAAGATAATCCCGTAGCGCATCGCTGTCCTTGGTTGTCTCCAGAGGGGTCAGCTCGCGAAAAATTGCATCAGCTACCAACTTCTCCGCTTGAAGTCTTTTGAATGAGGTGGAAACATCTTGGATATCAATACCTGAGTGAAGTATAAGATGAGGACAAAGAACCTTACCGGCAAACCGCCGTTCTACCAATTGTAACCGCTCCTGTAGTTCCTCCACTGTTGGTGAATCGCCTTGCGGAGAGAGAATCTTCTCGGGCGGTGACTCTGAATTTGCAGTGATAGGTCCTTCGACTGCAGAGTCCAATGCTGCATCTAGTCTGGTCAGGACTGAAGGGGGCGTTATATCAGCGAATGGAGGTGTGTTGACTTCAGGAGCCACGTCGGCTTCTGTGATTGACTGAGATTCGCTCTCAGCTGTGGTGCTTGTGGGCTCAACCGTCGCACTTTTACCGTCGGTGGGTGAGTGGTCGATGGACGCGACGGCAAGCGGATCTGGAGATGCTGCACTCGTGCCTCCAGTTATGCCTGCGTTAGAATCGTGTTCAACTAGCAAGGTAGGGAGCGGTGCCGTTTCCTTCTGACCAACGGTGGCGAATGAGTCGACAGAAAGGATGCCGGACACGTTGATCTCGACTGGAGGAGATGTTGGACGTGATTCAGGTAGAGGGGTGGATGTGGGCGAAAGAGGATGATCCCTGACTTCTGTCCGGCTTGGGGCCGGCGATGCACGAGCAGAAGGGTCAGGAGTCGTGCCATTGGATGCGTCGCCAATTGTGAATGCCACGGCACGAAGGCGTTCTTCTAATGTGGATTTCTGCGGTCTTGTGCTTGCTTTGGGCGTAGGGCTAGCAGAACGCTGTGAGGCAAACGACTTGCGCAAGTTGATGAAAGCATTCTCTGCCAGCTGGCCAGGTGAAGTTGAGCGATCTTCTCCAGACGCTGGATCCTCATCTACGCTTTTTCTTGGTTGGGGCGTAAAGTTCTCTACAGCATGTCGAAACTGTGAAAACATACGGAGCTGAAGAATATGGTTGACTGTCACTCCGCATTAATATTACTGAGTACTGCCTATAGCTGGAATCCGTCATGTGATACAATATAGTCCATGTATGTATGTGTACAAAAAAACCAGTACTACGAGATGTCAACTCCTTTTCCCTTGTCTTCTGACGGATTGGGACCCGTAATTGGAGTCGAAGAAGTAGCAGGAATTGAAGCATTGGCTGTAGAAGGCGCAGTCGAAGATCCACTCAATTGCCATGCAGGTATGGACGGACGCCCAATCATTGGTGAAGGCGAAGAAATATTAGACACGCTTGGCCCTCGACTCATCAATAAAGCCTTGAGAGACTTGAGCTCTTGCTGCAATTCTGCTAGAGTTTGCGCCTGGCTCTCTTTGTTCTTCTCCATCATCTGAAAGACGCGCGGCGTAAGTTATATTATTACTCTGAAGAACTTGTATTTTACCTTCGGAATCATCTCACGGATGGTGTCTATCTCATCTCTGATTTCCCGCATTTCATCCCTTGTTTTGCTTTCTCCTTGCCGCATCTCGGACACGACCTCTTCAACGTCACGGATAGTCTTGTCTACCTTCTCCTTCTGCTCCTCTACAGCACTCTTCACAGCGGCCGTTTCTGCTTGTATCTCCTTGAGTAAAGCTTCAGCGGCATCGAACTGAGCGGTCAGAGCGTCCCGGTCTTCCTCATAGACTGTAGCGTCCGGCGGTTGTAAATGCGGTAATAAGTATTTCTAGAAGTAGCCTGAGCATCGGAGCATCCGGGAAATAAAGTGCTCATCACCTTAAACAGAGAGACAGCCCCATATACCACAGTCCCCGAGACTACAGCACCGATCTAATTGCCGGTAGTGAGCCAAACGACGGAGGAGGGATGCGTGTGAATAACCACATACGAAATAATCGCGCCAGTCCCACCTTTGACTAGGATGTGGATAACTGTGGCTAGAATATGATGCTTGATACGTATTTGTTGGTACCGTCTGATTTACTGAAGCCTGGCGAACAGCAAGGTCGATTTCGGGTGGAGTTAATCCTTTTGCCTCAAGAAATTGAATTCGTTGGGTCAACGGAGATGCTTGCGTCTGGCTGAATGTAGTCAGAGAAAGCGCAAAGAGCGGGGTCAAGCTGCACCTTTGGATCTAGAAGGAAAGAAACTGCATTTCTAATGAGCTCTTCGCGGTCGGACATGGTCGTCTGGAGGCAAGTCCCGTTATGGCAACTCGGCATGGGCCGGAAATTTTACCTCGGGGCGGACCCGTGTCACTTGAAAAATTTGACACCTCCACGGACATTCCTCCATTACTGACCACCATGATTGGGCTGGCTACCTGCAAAGCTGCCTCCCGCAGTTTTGTCTCGGTCTCTTGTTCGTGCTCTACTCCTTCTCCGTTTTCCTTGCTTATCTTTGCTTTTAGTCCCTCGTTTCTCCGTCGCCAAATTCTCTCTTCCTCTGTCGGTCACATTTGGTACGTTCTTGTACTTCCTTTTTTGAACGTTCATTCTGCAGCTTTCGTTTCCAGGCTCTCGGAGAGGATATGCTTCGTACAATCGTACAAAGCCTCACATGAACATTGGCACTATCGGTATGTGGAGCTTCCCACACGCCACGCACCTACGGTCTTTTGACTTAGATCGTCCACGCAGGACACGTCGACCACGGAAAGACGACACTTACGGCTGCTATCACCAAAGTCCTTGCTGAGAAGGGAGGTGCTACCTTCACCGACTATGCCCAAATCGACAAGGCCCCAGAAGAGAAGGCGCGAGGTATTACTATCAACTCTTCTCACGTCGAGTATGAGACAGACACACGTCACTATGGCCATATCGATTGTCCCGGACATGCCGATTGTACGTTCTTCTACCATCTCCTTTCAGTAGTATAGACGCTGACTGTCTGCTAGATATCAAAAACATGATTACTGGTGCTGCTCAGATGGACGGTGCTATCATTGTCGTATCGGCAACAGACGGACAGATGCCTCAGACTCGTGAACACTTACTTTTGGCTCGTCAAGTCGGTATCAAGAAGCTTGTTGTTTTCATCAACAAAGTGGATATGATTTCGGACAAGGAAATGCTTGAGTTGGTCGATATGGAAATGCGTGACCTCCTGTCCACCTACAACTTCGACGGAGAGAACACACCTATTGTCATGGGCTCTGCACTGGCTGCTTTGGAAGATAGAGACCCCGAGATTGGTGTTCAGAAGATTCAGGAACTGGTCGATGCTTGTGATGCTTGGCTTGAGCTCCCAGCCCGTATGTTTATCCACTACTTTCATTGTTTAGTGCAAGCTTATACTCTAATTATGTAGGTGACCTCGACAAGCCTTTCCTGATGGCCATTGAAGGTAGGACATTTAATCCTATTGTCGTTCCTCCTTCTCAATAACTAGTAAGACGTCTACTCGATTTCTGGACGTGGTACTGTCGTCACTGGACGGGTACGTATTCCTTGTTATAAATTCCTAAGTATGATACGAAGTTGCGTCTCATCAGGTTGAGCGTGGCACTGCCACCAAGGGCAGCGAAGTCGAAATTCTGGGATTGGGTGACTCCATCAAGACGACTATGACCGGTGTTGGTAGGATCATTTTGTACACTTTTTGCTATGTTTCGTTTGCTCACTCAGGCCTTGCTTGCAGAGATGTTCCACAAGGAGCTCGAAAGGGTCGGTGTTGCTTTGAGTGACACTCGCCTTTTGCTAATATCTTCCTAGGCTGAAGCTGGTGACAACATGGGTGCTTTGCTTCGCGGTGTTAAACGTGAGCAAATCCACCGTGGTCAAGTCCTCATCGCCCCAGGATCTATGAAGGCCGCGAAGAAATTCCGCGCTCAAGTTTATGTATGTCAAAGTTGTTGATGGCTGCTTCAGGTGTTGATCGTTTTCACAGATCTTGACCAAGGATGAAGGTGTGTAACAATGTAGCAAGAGTTCGATGTTATGTTCATGATTACCTAGGTGGTCGTTACACTCCCTTCATGGAAGGCTTCCGCCCCCAACTTTTCCTTCGCACTGCAGACGTCACAGTTACGCTCAAGTTTTCCCAAGGCACTCCGGATGCCTCCAACAAGATGGTACGTCATCTCCCCTGGACATGAATTTGTGAGTAACATCATATCAGGCCATGCCCGGCGATAACGTCGAACTGGATTGCGAGCTCTACCACGACCTGGCTATGGATGTTGGTTCTCGGTGCGTCAGTTGATATCTGGAGTGCAAGGAACCGTCCTAGTTAACATTTTACAGTTTCACTCTTCGCGAATCACACAAAACCAGTAAGTTGATTTTTACTCTGACACAGCGATCCAGTCCTGACAACTGCTTTTCAGTTGGTACTGGCGTCGTCACAAAGATTCTTGAGTAAAGGTTCTTTCCGTGATGTTGGCCAGTAGCCTCCATTCCCTACTCCGTCACGTCATATACGGACAGCAAAATCTAGCGGGTGTTGCTTCTTAGACGTGTCATCCAATGCTCCAGCTCTGTACATATAGTCGTTTATGGGCATTAGAAATATGTAGCGACACAGCATTATCTTATAGTTCAATCATTACTTATTGGAGCAATATTTACTCTCGTTGTCCGCACTCTTGGCTAGGCCTCTCGAGTTTTGGTCATTAAATAAGTTTGTGCGCCCTGTGTTGGGCCGGGGTGGAAACGGACTGCCGTGTTGACCCCTGCGATTCAAGCCGCGTTTATCTCGCGCTCACTTCTTTCACGAGGACAAAACCGGAACGATGTTCAGACAGCTAGCTTTCGCCCATAGCTCTTCCCTTTTACGCAGGGCTGTACCTACATCCTCGCGGGTACTCTACAGACCAAATCTCACACGAACGCTCATCAGTAAGTACACAACGGCCTAATCCCAACCGCAACCCCTCAGTTTACGTTCCACAGCCAGAAGATACACCGCTGAACATGAAAGCGTGACATTCGACGATAGCACAGGTCTTGGTGTCATTTCCATTACCGACCATGCCCAGTCGTCTCTGGGTGATGTTGTTTTCGTCGAACTTCCCACCAAGGGATCGGAGGTTGTACAAGGAGGTTCAAGTGCTCCTAACCTCTACGCATGAATCGCGAACTGAAGGAGCTTTTTCAGACCAGATAGGAGCGGTGGAGAGTGTTAAGGCTGCATCAGACATTGTGAGTGCCAATCAGACAGGCTGTCGCATTTTTAACGCCGATTCTCAGTACGCTCCCGTGTCTGGAACGATTGAAGAAATTAACGAAACCCTCTCTTCCGAGCCCGGCCTCCTGAACAAGTCTCCTGAAGAAAAAGGTTCTCTATCTCCACACATTGTTATCATTTATCCGAACTTATTTCGCTGCTAGGATGGCTATGCAGAATCAAGCTCTCAGATCCGACAGAGGTACGATGTTTTCCACCTGCATAGTTTATATTCGACTCAATTTTGGCAATAGATGGATAAGCTGATGACGGAGGAGGAGTACAAGGCCAGCTATGAGGCTTAGGTTACTTTGACTATGTAGATGATTGCACAGTAATTCCTTCTAATTCATGAGTTCAACCTCCGGTACTCGGCAGTTCTGTGAATATGTGAAGAGTGATTTTTGTGGTGTACCGAGTCCAGTGTCAAGATCATCACATTTCAGGCTATGAGTACTGCATCTATGATGACGAGGTTGTCGACGGTTCATACTTGTACTTCTCGCCCCGAACTTCCATTCTCTCCTTTGCTTCCTTGAGAGCCCATGTTTGGACACTGCACGATAGCTCAGGACAGAATATCACCCAAAAGAGGTTCTGTTACGCACCTGGTATCCGGCTTGTAGTAGAGCATGACTGCAGCAAATGCCATTGAACCAAACATTCCAATATACCAAATGTTCTCCCAGCCTTCTTTTACGCGCTTTTGACCGGGGGGTAGTGGCTAGGAATGGGGAGTGAGTCAATGAATACACTCACAAACGAACAGAAACCGACCTTTTCACCGAAGAGCCATCCGGAAGGCTCATTAAAATGGGGTGCTCCGCCAGAGGCAAAACGTTTCCCTCGTAGATGGGACGCCTGAATTCGCAGAGACCGTGCGGAAAGTTGTGGTAGCATGAGGAGATTGTTTACGTCGTGTTTGTTCGGGACTCGGAGTCCCGGGCTCGCTTCGGACAGTCATTCAACTCACCGTACTTGTAACTTGGTCTAGTGTACCAGGAAAAATGATTGGACTAACAGACACAAAAGATATATACAGTAGGTAGATATCGGCTTGAATGCAGGATTGCTCTACGCGATATTCAAGCACGTTTGGAGATGCTCTTGGATAGTATTTCGTAGTCCTCTTCATCGTCCTCTGGTGAATCGGGATCGATTACAAACCTGATAATACGCATTCTGGTTAAGAGGCACATGCAGTCTTCCGCGAAGGTTTACTTACCCCAGGTTTTGGTAGAACTGGGAGGCGCTCTTATTCGCTAAGCGTTCAGAGGTCAGAACCAGCTGAAAATCTTTAATTCTAGGATCACACCTTTGAAGACTGTAAGCATGATTTTCTGCATTTGCCACTTTTCTCCGATGCAGGACAGAATCTCCATGAGAAGTCTCCCCAGTCCTCTCATCTGGTAGGATCTTTGAATCTGAAGTTCGTAACTAACCCTTCATAAGAGGAAATCAAAGTGGAAACTCTGTTGAACATTCACCAGTAGAGGAGGTCGAATCCGTCTTCATATTCAAACCTGAACATTGTATATCCCGCGATTGCCTCTGAATTATCTTCAGGATAAAGAATGACAAAGCGGGATAGAGGATGAAATAGCTCTGCTTTCTTCTCGTGAGGAGACCAACCGAAAGAAGAGTCAACGTATCTAAGTTTAGGAATGAGGACACGACACTCGCTATAGGTAGAATCTTACAGATGATACATGTTTTGTTCGAAGATGTCCCAAAGCATTTGTTGAGACTTCACAGATAGGTCACTTGCAAGGGAAATCTGGATGCTGGACGTCAATGAATTCAGTATCCATGAAAGCGGTGACGAAGGGACACACATTCAGAGACACATCCTTGACGGACAGATTCGACTCTAGAGCAGACGCAGACACCTTAACATCAGTCAGTGCCAATGAGTAGCGATAATATTGAGGGAATACCTGGTTAGCTAGTCGAACTGCTTCTGAACCAGTGGCCGACATATTTGAACCCAGATTACAATCGAGCCGTGGGAGTTGCATGGAAGGCGAGGGAATGGAAATTTTGTCGCGTTGGTAGTTTTACGGAAACCTCAACGATAGCAAAACTCAGGTGGTTTCGTCTCCATGAAGCTAGATGCCACAGATCTTCGATATATATCTTCCGATGAATTTCGGGTCCTGACCGCTGTAAGTTCTCTTCACGATCTATTCATATACATTTTTAACATAATGGAGCAGGTGGAAATGGGTTCAAAAAACCATGAAGTCGTCCCAACAGTTCTAATTGCACAAATATCAGGACTCAGAAACGGCGGAGTGAATAAACTCATTGGTTCTCTTGCAAAAAGGAATCTCGTCTCCAAGGTCCAAAATTCAAAATGTGAAACACTCATTACGACTCGGAATGTCCTGTTGACGCTAAGCAAAGTGCAGACGATGGCTACAGATTGACATACGGAGGATATGACTACTTGGCGATGCGCGCCTTATCAAAAAGGGATTCCATGCATTCGGTGGGGAACCAGATCGGTGTGGGCAAGGAATCCGGTGCGTCCTTGTTCGCATTCATTAACACTGCGCCGCTAATTACATATCCGAAAGACATCTACATCGTTGCGGATGCCGAAGGGAAGGAAATGGTCTTAAAACTACACAGGTACGTCGAGATATGCCTTACATCTCTCGAAAACAAGCCATACATTTGCACTATTACAGATTGGGACGCATATCGTTCCGTACAATCAAACAGAATCGAGACTACCTTGGCAAACGGAAGTCGGCGTCATGGATGTATATGTCACGGTTAGCGGCACAGAAAGAATGGGCATTCATGAAGGTTAGCTGAGCCTGACATGTGCTACTTGTGCTATGACTGACTATGACTGACATGCGATTAGGTGTTATACGAACACGACTTTCCTGTTCCGAAACCGATCGACCAGGCAAGACACTGTATTCTGATGGAATTAATCGATGCATACCCTCTGTAAGTCCCATTTTGGTTGCTCTTTACGTTCATACGAATGGTTACCCGAACCACAAGTCGTCAGATCGCAGATGTGCCATCCCCAGGAAAGCTTTATTCCACCCTGATGGATCTTATCGTGCGGTTTGCACGGGCTGGACTGATACACGGCGATTTTAACGAATTCAACATACTAGTTCGAAGATCCACAGGCGAACCAGTAGTCA
Organism: Moniliophthora roreri; assembly: GCA_001466705.2. Lineage (NCBI taxonomy): Eukaryota > Fungi > Basidiomycota > Agaricomycetes > Agaricales > Marasmiaceae > Moniliophthora > Moniliophthora roreri. The sequence goes on along the minus strand of LATX02000001.1, from coordinate 1,336,695 downwards.
TTGACTTCCCTCAGATGGTCAGCACTTCGCACGAAAATGCCGAATGGTTTGTATTTGATCAGACCAAGTCGCCGAGTTTGATCTCTAATTACCATCAGGTATTTCAATCGAGACGTTGAATGTATACGAACGTTCTTCAGGCGGAGATTCAAGTACGAAAGCGTGCTTTACCCAAAATTCAAGCACATGATGACGGAAGAGGGGCAAGATGCTTTTCGTCTTGATGTTGAAGTTTCCGCTAGTGGCTTCTCACGAAAAGACCAGAAGGCATTAGAAGAAGTGGGTCGTAAAAAAACTCCGCTTAGCTACAATGCTTACAATTTCACAGTACATGCAAGTTGTGGAAAGCGAAAATTCAAGTGTTGAAGATAGTGCAGCACTAGATTCTGCTAGCAACTCTGACGAAGCCGATGAAGGCAAGGAGGACGAGGAGGACGGGGAAGAGGCCGTCAACGAGCAACAAGTCGACCAGCACTCACGGGTGACTGCAGACAAGGAACGAGGAGACTCACTTAGGGATATCGGCGCCAATGCTATCCTGGAAGGGTCACCTGCAGAGACTGCTGATGAACCTCCGTCTTCCAACTGCAGTAATCTCTCCAGATCGCCACCACGTTCTCGGTCGCACTCACCAATTACACGTGAAGCACCTCGGAAATCTAAAAATCTCAAAGAGGTTGTCTTGACGAGTCTAGAGAAGGACCGTGCTCGGCAACAGAAAAAGTATCACTCAAAACGCAGTACACGTCGTGCTGGTAGACCTGGGGGGAGTAAAGCGAAGCAAGACAATCGGGTAAAACTAGACCACGGTTGGGACTGACTACTGTTACCGTATCACCGTCATGTACACTATGTAAGTACCGAAAAGAGTGGTTGCTGTCTGTACCGAATCAAGGTGGTTGATCTCCCACGATGTGATTGGCTAAGCTGAGCATACCACCTTTTTTGCGGCCATCACCTCGACGCCTTTGCTTCTCCTTCACTTATATTCTTACGCACACCAAGCGACACACATGGAGCAAGCAGACCTAGAAACATACAAGGTTCAGCTCTCGCAGGTTGAGCTCGCACTATCAGCTGAACCTGACAATACCGAACTTGTTTCGCTTCGTTCAGAGCTGCAGGAGCTTATCAATCTCACTGAAACCGCCCTTGCACAAGCTGCAACTGCATCCTCGTCAAAAGCGGAATCGTCTCGGAAAACCGCTACATCTACACCTACACACACGTGGTCCGCAGGAGATGAGTGCCTTGCCAAATATTCTGGTGACGGTGCTTGGTACCCTGCTCGCATTACATTCGTGGGAGGGTCCGCAGAGAATCGGGTTTACAGCGTAGTATTCAAAGGATATAATACGACAGAGCAAGTAAAACCATCAGAGTTAAAATCCATTCCTCCAAATTACAGCGCCTCGGTCCCGTCATCATCGAACAAGCGAAAGCTGAGCAAGCAAGAGGAAGAGGAGAGAGAAAAGAAGAAGAAGAAGAACGAGAAGAAATTGGAGGTTCGGGCTGCGAAGGCAAAGGAACAGATAGCGAAGCAGGCTACTTGGCAGAAGTTCACCAAGAAATCAGAGAAGAAGGGTGTACACATAGCAGGTGTTGCCGGAACGAGCATCTTCAAGACACCAGACAATCCTCTCGGGAAGGGTGAGTGCCATGGTCGTTTTTTCTTACGGTACTGACCCTTTCTTTCGACAAAGTTGGAGTGACAGGCAGTGGAAAAGGGATGACGGCTGTTGTTACCCCTGGAAAACATAAATTCGCGATCACAGACGACGATAACTCTTAAATATTCGACCTATCCACTGTTTTGACGCTCGGTAATAGCCATGATCTACATTCCGACATTGCTGAATCTGACCGAGGTCATTTTTCAGGTGCTGGTGCAGAGACTAATCGTCATCTCGTTCATAAATAATACGTGTTTCATCTTATTACTACCTGCAATCCATCCTCATTCTCTTTCTCTATGTCGCATATGGCCATAGTGTGCCGACCCGGTTCTGTTGACGGAAGTCCACCATGCCTTGTCGAAAGCCTAAGTACTATCTTTACATCTGTCGCTTCGTTTGCTGATGAACTAGCCAATGGGTTTGAAGTGGGACTTCTGATGATCCACTGCAGCTCTCTATGAACTTGGGTCTAGGAATGTTGTCATGGGCATACGAGAATAATTGGGCTGACCATCAGTCGTAAAAGATTTTGATTTGATACGTTGGGACCCAAGTTGGAGAGCAGTGCGTGTCAATACACTATCGTTTTTCAACTTACGGGTCTCGCTTCATGAACAAAAATCCATCGTTATGCGACGTTGAGGTTGAGGTATTTTCCTTTACAGGTTTATACGTGATTTGGCAGCCGATTCATCCGCACCTTCGCGGAAGCGTAGTTGTCATGGCTCCGGGAGATTTTTTGGGAACTGAAGAATATGGTTATTAGGGCATTTATACTACTAGATTGATGGCCTATGGATACACTGCAGCTGCTGCAAACTCATGAACATTGTTTTTATTTAGACTTGCACCCGGACTATACCCTGTTGCAATAACTCTCTCTCTAGATTGTCGTTCTTTCAAATTGGAGATCAGCTATCTGGACCATAGATAACGATGAACATGAAGAGCTTACGACGCGTTCAAGCTCAAGTATCTTCAGCCTTGCCAGTGTCGCGTCATACTGCAAACCAGCAACTACGCTCTGTGAAAACGGATGATATGAGCGATCACCACTATGCTAGTCGCCCTCTCGGTGGTTACCTTCGCAGTCCTAGTGTTCAGGCCTTTCAACGCCTCCAAATCATCAAACGCGACTGGCCAAAATCCAAGGCTGGCAAAGTTCTGTAAGTTTTGATTCGTTCTTGGAACGTCATAATGACCTCAACAATTGGGCGTGCAGGTTATCGATGTGGGCTTCGAGGCTTGCCATGTACATTGTGCGTCGATGGGGTGCACCTAGAGTGGATCTATTTAGCCATTAGCGCAATACTTTGAGCGTGGAATACCGAGAACCTACAGCTCGTAGGGAGTGAATAGGTATTTCTCTAGTGCGTGATTCCAGATCTTGCGGCGCTTTCCCTCTTTGTTTTTCCCCTGCAGACGTGCATAGGGATGCGTAGCGCTGACGTTTCGTGTTACATTGACGATTTTCTGGGTTCCCAAAAACCGCGATACGCTAGTTGCGTGCTGAACTTGCTCCATCACTTCTCCAGTCTGATGCATCCCAGGAGCGACCTGGTGTGAAGACGAGGTAGGTACAGTGACGACAGGCAACCTATTGAGATTGGGGAGGCTTTCGGCCTCAGCTTTGAAAGTGGAAGCAGAAGGAGAGCGAACCTGGACCATGGCAAGGTTGTTTTGTCGCTGCGCCATCTGTGAATATATAGCTAAAGATATACAGGGTTCCGAGCAGCTAACGGACGTCGCTTCATATATACATAATACTGGCACATCGAGATAATACAGTTGATATTTGGGTCACAACGAATCGGGAGACTGTCAATCTGAGTTCGCGAAGCTGTTACCGTGATCGAATTTCCCAGTGAGTGGGTGAACTTGAAGAAATGACTCGATATACCTACTCAGCGTCAACATCCTATTGACAAATCGGAATGCGGACAGTTTTCGCAGTGCTAAATCGTTACTCGGCGGTATTGCAGGAAGTCAAAGAAGGAAAGTGGTGAAGAAAACAGGGAAAGGCTGATGAGCGTTACAGGGCCACCCCGATGTAATCGTGGGCCTCGAGCTGTCCTTTTACTGTCTTCACTGGCTTTTCGAATTCGTCCCACCTTTCAGGTATAACAAGGGCAGCATCTTGCCGGAAAATGCCTCGACTCGGGTACTCGCAACATGCCGATTCAAGGATTTCTTCGGTGTAGAGGCATGCATTCTTATCACCGACATTGTTTGTTTGCCAATGATAGAATTCAGGCTAGTGGATCTCATTAACACCCCCCTTACTTATCGCGATATTCCTCCGATGGCTCCGATTCTTCGACTGATTTATCATTCACTTCCTTTTCTTACCCCTTCTGGTCATTATCCTGAGCTGGTTCACACGTACCTGAAGCCATTTCTATTCTAATAAAAGAGGTCTATAGGCAAACGATATTTCTGCACCTCGCTCTCGATTGCTTCGACTCCTTAGGCCTCGTAATGGACGTGGTTTTTCAGGTGATTTTGACAACATTTTTTGCAAGGGCGTTTCGTGGCTAAATCCCTTGATTCAGCAGAGACATGCGTTCCCTATTCTCGCACCAGTCTGTGGTGGAGAGGACTATCCCGCCGCAGGGTATTCATCCACCCAATTGCTACTTCAAGATGAATCGCATCCTCATCCTTTCCCGAGCCTGAACGGTGGTCTTGGTGGTCTGCATAGAAGCGACTTCGGTCAGCCCAACGCGACGTTCTCCACTGCGGACAGTGTTTCACTTCACGCTCCTACACCACTTTCCGGCAGATGCTCTGGATTGCTCTGGTGCCAGATTTTGGATCATGATGTACCGAAGTCTGAGCCACCATCGTCGCCATCTTCAGCTTCATTCAGTTGCCACAACTATAACCCTTCAGCGCTTGACGCGCACGGTGAACCACCGAATCAGGTTCGTAGGTCAGACGGCATTGTCACCAATACCTTCCCCACTCCAAGCGAGCTGCTTTCCGAACTGAATAGTACCGCCGCCAACGATGCCGCAACTCCGAAATCTGATTACAGTGGCAACGGCGTTCAGCAGACGTTCCAGCGTCATCCGCCTAGGTTGCCGACGAATCACAGTTTTACCCTCCCAGTGCAGTACGTGATCGAAAAAAGACTTCTTTGAGCGTGATCCTCAATTGAGTCGTGAAGGGATCCAATATCATCTCACGAAAAGAAACGACAATTTTTGGAATGTCTAGAGCAATACGTGCTCTACTTGCACGAACAGTTGTCCCTCTTGGGTGCCCAGCCAGCCAGCCTGGAACGTGTATCTACCTACCGAGGCCTGAGCAGTCGTTCCGTCAGGGTAAGTCGTTGACTTGCGGCCCTAAAAAATGACTGACGCGTCGGATCTTTCCTTATTCCTCCTTTTTTGATACATTCCTGGTGTACGCATGGCACAGACCCTTCTCGTTCACATGGAGAATACAAACAAGAAGCTCAATCTAAAAATCATGGCCGAAGAGGAACGGGTATGACATTCTATATATTTAAACTATGACACGATTTGAAAATGGCTTGGTTTCAACAGTTCCTTAGACTACTTGGGCTACGCGATACGTATCTTCGACAAGACTTATCCGCTTTGGCAGCTCCTGCAAATGGTTCATCCAAACCGCTTGACCAGGGTCACGGCATGTACCTCTGATGTTTCTCGTACATGCTACCCTTTCATTTTTCCCTACTGGCCCACTCTCCCACATTGTTGCTCCGATTCAATTGCAGAGATCTAGGGGCTTGACAAACTGTACAGCATTTGTTCACTAATGCGATTTCTTGTATTTCTTGTAACTTAGCCACCTGTGTAACTTTTGTCCGCATGGACTAGCCTGGCATTCTTTTTACCATATACACATACACTCAGAATAGTCTTTGATATATTTAAATATACATCCAGATAATTTGTGCATTTACAACTAGACGTATTCGATCTTAGTCCAAAAAGACAAGGCCAATTCACCCCTGTTCGAGAAAAACAACTAGTCCGTTCATAGGTCTTGGTATGGAGGTAGATCCTCATCCTTATCCTTCTTCGTCGTATCCCCAGACGGATTGTTACCACCTGCGTTCAGGTGCTTCTCTCTCTCTTCCCGCTCAAGCCGCTTTTTCTCGTCTTCAGCACTCTCATGTTGAGAGGCAGCAGGGGCTGACGAGCCGTACGCCTGTGAATACATTGCAGCCAATCGTTTCTTCTCGTCTTCCGCACTCTCGAACTTTGGTGCGCTCTGGGTGCTCGCGTGCGCGAGAAGGCTCCCTGTCTGAGGACCCGTGGGTGAGGTCGTCTTCACATCATGAAGTGAACCGCTTGCAGGTCCGGGACCGTCAGAACCAGCAGACACGGGGACACCTGTCTCCGCGATTGTGGGAGTGATTGCTGGAAGAACGGAAGCAGGCTTTGTAGGGTCAGGCGCAGCAACAGGGACCGGTGAAGTAATAGAAACCGAAGCGCCGGGGATGTTGCCTGAAGTGTTTGAGGTCGTGTGGGGAATGGGGGCAGGCGAGAGGTTGAGATTGGATGGATTGATGGGCAGGGATTGAGTCTTGGCAGGAGGAGATGCGTGTTGATCAGCCGAAGTGGCGGAATCAGCTGGGTTCCTAGGAGGAGATTGAGGCCTGCCGCCAGGAGGGGGAGTAAGTGGAATACTTGGCTGAATAGCTGTCGACATGGAGGAAGAAATGCTGGAAAGCTCGCTGGCATGACTTTCCCCGAAGCTGACGGTATCTGACCGGCTGAGATCAGACGCATTGCTTTGTGTCGGAAGATTTATGTGTCCAGTCTTGTAATTATCGAGGGCACGCTGCAGAGAGGCACGAATGCTGCCAGTGCGTTGTGCACCTGTGTAAGGGTTGGACTGACTTGGTGGCACGATCGGTAGAACGTCCACCAAGCTTGCAGCAGCTTGGGAAACAAGGACAAGTTTTTCACCGTACTGAGATATAGTCAGTAAAACAATTCCAATCCTGAATGATTTGGACATACTTCACGAAGTGCCTCAAACTTAAGCGATTCTGAAGCCTTGACACCCTGACGCTTCAAGAGTTCGACCTCAGCCTCCGCACTTGCATCGTCAAGTTCGGCCTTTCTAAGTTGATCTCTCAACTCGGCTAGCTTCTTCTCCATTCCCTTTTGCTGATCATGTTCGATTCTCGCAATTTGCGACTTGAAGCCCGCGCGAATGTTACGTCTGGGTGCAAGAGCAGCCTCAGCATCGCGTAGAGCTTTCAAGGGTGCACGGGCGGCATCCAATTTCACAGCAAGGGAGCTAGCCAGAGACCCTTGGACAAAGTTTAGATAGGCTAATCTATCCGTGACTATCGATAAAGTCAGTTATCCTTGTTTGGATCCAAGACATGAAAATGGTGTTCAAACTCACCATCCTTGAGGTCATCCTGTTCGTTCTGGCCCCACATATAGAGCTCTTTGCTTTGTGCTTTGGCATCGCGTGCGACGCTATCGAAGTCAATCGCCACTCCCTTCTCCGTTGTAATGATCTTTTGCACAGGTGTCGTAGATCTTTCAGAAATAGCATGTCAATGATCAACACTTTGAATTGTCAGGAGCATACACTGACCCGTATTGCTGTCCGAGACTTCGGATCTGGTGTTGGATGGCTTCAAAGGCGTGAGATTTGTGCTGACCTCCCCAACCACCTTGGGCAGCTTCGTTTGCGCTTGGCTGGGCAGCGGTGTCGGGAGAGGTGGGCCTTCCATGGCCAGGTATATGCTGGCCTAGCGGTGAAGATTGTAATGCAGTTTGAGCCTTGTCAGCAATAGATGAAAGAAAACCGGGCACAGGCATGGTGGAAGTTTGAAAACAAAGAGGATGTTGAGGTCCTTTTCTACTTATGGGAGGGAGGTGCAACTGCGCGATGCTATGACGTCTTGCGTGGCTCATATCACATACACTGCCACACCATAGCCCTGGCCTGCGCAGGGCCAACACTCAGGCGCTTCAGTACCCAATCATAGATATCGATTATAAAAAACACAATATCCAAAGCAGAAGGTATACTTCAGACTATAATCTTCTTTGCACCCTTCTTCTTCTCAGAGTCCTTGTGCGACAAAAACTCGACCTCCGTTGCTAATGGTCCCGCCAATTTCGCACCTTCAGGATATCCTAGTACACTCGACTTGAAATGTCGTCCAACCGACTCAATCCGTTCCCTCAATCCATCCTCATCCGAAATTCCTGGTGCTAACCTCGTCCATATTGACAAACGATAGAATTGCGGGCGGGTGGAAACGATGACTCCCGTGATGAGTGAAGTAGGTGGCGGCGAGGAAGGATCAGCTGTTGTCAACGACGGGTCAAAGGTTTCTCCAATAGCAGCCAACATCTGTAACGCCGTTGAGCGAGGTGAGAACCCTTCGGTAGGAAACAGTCATCGCACCGTATACAACCACATCTTATCCACGTTGCCTCTGTTCTTGTCTTTGGGTAGCTGAATGCTCCATTTCCCTCCATTTTTATTTGCTTCGTCTTCCCAAGCTGGAATGATTCCTTCCTGAAAGGCATGCACTATCAGCACCTTATTTAATCACACGAGACGACGAGACAAACCTTGAAGAGGTAGTAGTTTGCTTTTTGGGGTAACTGAGAAGGCGGAACGATGTTATTATACAATCTACACGCGCACATCAGCAACTCGTTGACAACCGAGACACGTATGCATGGTACTCGCCCCCAGAATTCTTCGACACTGTCAAAACTAATGACACGTTTAATATCCTCCATCCAACCCTGTGCGGCAGCGGGTCCAGGTGTCTGGACGACTGGTGTCTGGGGAAAGGCGGAGACTGGAGTTTGGGGAAGATTTCGACCCTTGGTCATTGGGGAATCAAACCAAAGAGTCCAAGAAGAGTAAAGAGGATGCTATTGAGCAGAATGAGCAAGCTGAAAGTAAGCCATGTGAAGAATCGCTCACCTTGACATTGAAATTTGTGGGATCACTGAAGACGGTACGAATGCTCTCTGCCTGGGACTCCATGTTGACTTCTTGGATTTCTCCAGCTTCCATTGAGGATTCCTCCACCTCTGGGTGATCAGCAATAGCAGCTGAGAGCGCCATCCTGGAAGCAGTGAGAGCTGGACCGGTCAAGGTTGAAGCCATATCGTTTCAAAGCGCGAGGAGGAAAGACAGCGATTTACAGCGATTGCGAAGCGTCGAGACGAGAACTTTCGATGTGCTAAAGAATAAAGGAAAAGAGAGTTGAGTAACTGGTTGAGAGCGAGGGTCTAAAGTATCGGTCGATAAAGCTAAAGTTTAAAGAGTTTTATGTCCACGAGCCGACCCAAACTTTTTGCTTTCCCAGCAACGCCGTGCCGAGACGGCAGGAGCCCCGGTCCCGGCCGCCCGGCTGCCTGGTATCTGATAATTTTCTACGTGATTATCAAGGCGCCCTTTTCCAGGTTCTCTGCTCCCACTTTCCACGGGATTCACTTATGCATCCCTTCCATGCAAAGCTTGTAGCAGCAGCTACGGGGTCTACGATGACCGCATTGACGAGTGAGCATTTGCTGCTTTTTTTCTTCTTCCACAAGTCACATTTATAAATTATTCATCTCAGTGACGCCGTTCGATGTGGTCAAGACAAGGCTCCAGACGCAACGTCCTTCTCCAACGCCCCTTTTATTTCCCCGACCGCCTCAAAACATGTGTTGTCAACCTACACATGTTCCCTGTGTACGGAATATGTCGTCTCTAGCACGTCCGTTGGCACAGGAAGACCTTGTCTGTGTCTGGGAAAACGGCGTTTTCAGAACAGAGAGAGTTAATGGTTTTTTTGATGCAGTTCGCCATGTATGGCGTGCGGAAGGTATCCGCGGATTATGGAAGGGTGCTGGAACAACCTTGTGCGTTCTCTTTTTTTTGCGATTTGCCTGACTCGTTACTGAACAATAGTTCCGTAGGGTCATCGGAGTTCCGTCCTCCACATCTTACATGCTCACTTACGACCATCTATTGAACGTCACCCTCCCTCCCCTTCTCCCAGCAGCAGCCGTACCTTTAGCCGCAGGCGTCATCGCACGCAGCGCAATCTCAACTCTGGTCTCTCCACTGGAACTCATTCGGACCAATCTGCAGTCCACGCCGCTTTCGGCCGATAACCCACATACCCTTCGTTCCGTTCTGCGCTCGATAGGCGGTCTTGCTAAAGAACAAGGTGTGTTATCTCTTTGGAGAGGCCTTGGACCCACTCTCTGGCGAGACGTACCTTTCTCCGGAATATACTGGGCTGGGTACGAGTCTTGCAAGAGAGGTTTCGCAAAGTATAACCGGGAAGGTACATGGGTAGCCTTTGTCGGCGGTGCAGTGAGCGGAACATCTGCCGCATTGTTAACTTCACCCTTGGATGTTGTCAAGACACGGAGACAGGCTCTGGTTATGTCCTCGTCGGGTGCCGCGCAATTGACCTCGTCATTGCAACTCATCAAACAAATAGTACGGACGGAGGGCGTCTCGGCTCTGTTTGCTGGCCTCACGCCTCGGATTGCGAAAATTGCACCTGCCTGCGGAATAATGATCGCTTGCTTTGAGGTATGACTCCTCAGCTCTTCAGAATACGATTTTTCTGACTATTCGTCCTAGGGTGTTGGGAAATTCCTATCACAGAAATGAACCTTTCATGATAGAGCCTAGGCCTCGCCATTGGACTGTAATCTTACACATCTTGAGATAATCCTGCTTGTATTATATCGATGCACATTAATACATTGTAGTCCCTATTCCTTTGAAAAAGTTCATCCGAAGTATATGTGGATTCAGCAAATCATGAACCTCTATGACTATCCCAATCTGTTCAACTGCTTCTGGGTGGTAGAGAGCTTGCCTCCAACACGATCAACTTCGTTGTCAAGATCATCCAACATCTCAATCTGCGACGCGATTTCCGCACCGATGGCTTCGCCAAGTTGTCGCTGACGACGCAGGATAGTGGTGAGCTGAGACAGCTGGTCGTCCTGTTGCTGCATCTGGGTCTGCTGCAGCGAAAAGAGACCATGGTTATCCAGGGGACGTGTCTCCTCTGTCTCCTGCGGTTTCCCAAAGACTCTAGTGACACGGGTGAACGCACTCGGTCCCATGAGGGCTTCTCGGTCAGATGATGAAGCTACGTTCGTAGCAAAGCTTCCAACGTCACCACGAGTCTGCTGCCTCGCCATCGTAACCATCTTCCCCAACTTTTCGCAGTCATCCTGCAGTCGTGCGACCATATCCGTCCGTCTCTGCAGTTCTCCTTCAGTCATCCCACCCATAGCCAGCTCCTGCAACCCTCTACCCAAATTCCCTATTCGTGACAAAACCCCAGCCAGCTTCTGTTTGGCGCTGACATTGGACTTGTGGGAGGCGTTGACGTCGCCCTGATCAGACAAGGCCTCTCGTTTGTTGATATCGGCTCGAACATCCCGTAGACGATTCTGAAGTTCCTGATGTTCGTCCAACCATGAAGCAGATGTGAAATGCGTTGGTGGTCCACCGACGATGCCTGCCTGCCTGCCTACAGGAACACCCAAGAACTCCTTGAATGCAAACGTCTCCCGCCAAGTATCCTCTTTGGAGCTGATGATAGCTCTGAGGTATGCTTCGAGCCCTGATTTCCGTTCCTCTAACAGCTTTGGATCACTGTGTGAACGAAAAACAGAAAACTTGTGCTTGAGAGGGAGAGGATGGGGTGGTGGAGATCCAGTAACTTTGGTCAGTTCGGTATGGAGGTCATCAAACTCTGAGTAACGCCTCCACATGGACCATGAGCGAACATTGGCCTGGACTTGAATGCGATAGACAGTATGTGGTTTGGGTTCGGAGCGTTCTTGAAAGTCGCTGATGTGAATGGACTGGATTGCACTCATTGTGATAGAGCAAGTAGAGATGATACACTTGTCAAATTAGTAAAACTCGTCAAGTTTACAGCTGTTTACTGGCACGAACCAGCACGAATCGTGCACCTCCATTCTGCCAGTAGAGGCTGATCATACAGGCAATCAATGTCCAAAAGACCCCTCGTGTTTTTAGAAATGAAGTGAAACGAGGGAAAACGTTGCTACTGATGTCTTCTAACCGCACATCGACGTAACCCATGCCCTCCATGCTCTTCGCATAGTCTTCCATGGACACCATGTTCTCCTTGGGTATCATTCTGAGAATGGAACGTGTTAGACTGCTCATCCTCAACGCCGCACCATCGAAACAGATGTCTGCCAACCCTATCCTTCCTCCTGGCGCCAGGTGCTCAAGAGCTTGACGCAAAAAATCCCTACGCGTCTGGAAATGATACGCGCAATCCAGCGCAAGAATGACATTAAACGTAGAGGAGTTTTCAGGGCTCAGGGGGTGTTTGGATGTCTCCCCGGGCTTGTAAACAGCATCTCCGAGGTGTAATGTGGTTTCTATCCCTTTAGTGGTTGGGTTTAGTTTCTCAATCCGAGCTAGAGAACGCCGGTGGTGAACAGGAAGGCTTGTTATGCCTGTGATGCTGCTAGGTCGAGGGGTTGAAGGATCAGATAGAAGGAGGATGAGCGATTCTCCGCTGCCATGGCCAACATCTGTAACGTATAAAGGGTGAATGACCACCCGAATATTGTCGCATAGGAGACCTGCTCACCAAGGACTTTGTCACCTTCCCGTAGTCCAGCGGCTTGAATCAGACGTAGAGCGAGAGCTGAACCAGAGAATTAGTTCATACAAGCAGTCGTTATGAGCCTGGAATTAGAACCTTTGCAAGCTTCCGGGAAGACCTCGGTGTCCTGTCATTATTGTCGTTATCGCGCACCGAGAAATTCAAAGGGTGCACCAACCTTCCAAAAGCCCATGTTGAGCCATTCCGTCTTGGGAGGCAAATCCTGGTTTTCGCCCGGGAGTCTGTTCAAGAATAAATGGAATGTACCATAAGGGTCAGCAGACCAGGTGAAAAGGAACGCCAAAACAGCTAGAACAGAGCAGGTTATTGCGACAAATGTTGTCCTAGAGTCCAGAGAAAAGGATACGAAAGACATTTGATGCGTGAGTAGACGTGGGACTCCTCGCGGTGGAAAGTGGTCACGATCGTGTACATCGACTTCCAAATTGACTGAGAGTAAACAAAATACACAGGTATCCAAAAGAGCAAGGCAGCGACATAATCTAACAGTACACGAGAGCAACAATAGAGAATCGGCCGAACAAAAACTTATGAAGGCCGGCTATCTTCGACTGACTGAGGTTCCACACCAATAACATAACGCAAGACATCGCTGAGGGTAATGATACCCAGCAGGCGTCCCTTCTTGCCACCTCTCCTTTCTTCTTCCTATATGAAGTGGTGAGTATAAATGTCAAAAGACTTATTGATGTCTTACCTCGCCCTCCACGACGACCAGCCGATGAACTCTTCGCTTCTTAATAAGCTGAAGAAGAGTTCCTAAAGAATCAGATGCGTTACAAATGACAACGCCCGGAAAATCAGGAGATCTTTGGTTGAGAGCCTCAGAAATCTTGAGGTCGAGTGACTGATATGCGCCTAATCGGACTAGTGTCTAAAAGCTTGATAATGAGTGCGTAATAAGCCAATGAAGGAGGGAACATACAATTACATCAACGGTCTCGTAAAGATTAACGACGATCCCGTCTTCGTCGATGATGGGAACGGCGGATATCGCACGTTCTGAAAACATATGTACAACGTCGAAAACGGTAGTATTCATACTAGCCGTGGCGATGGGATGATATGGATTGGTTCCTTCTGGAACTTGGTTTGCTGAGTATTGAACATATGTTCCTATGCCGAGCTTGCGCAAAGGAAGATGGAGTTGCTGAATTTCTTTATTACACTGGAAATAGATATGAGTGAGGTGATGATGAACTAGTGGTAGTTCCGTACGTTGATAGAAATAAATTTGAGCAATCGGTATTGCGTGAGTGTTGATACAATAACTTCATGACCAGTCTCTGTGTCGTAATCCAGTAACGGAAGCCGTCGCGCATGTGTCTGGATGAGAACTTGAGCTGCTTCGTAGAGCGAGCTCATGGGATGTTTTCGGAGCAGCGGCGGTTGTGCGACTCCAAGTTCCTTTTCGATTCCTATCGTCGTAAAACGGGATGAGATTGCATGCAGGTGTCCAAATACGGAAAAGACAGACCACGCAAAGCTTCCAAGCGCAAGGTTTCCACATCGGTTGCTGCCAACTCGTAGGATGCAGTACGATAATAGTATTGGATCAGATGGATGATATCGAGGACTGTGAGCATCCCAGCGAATTCAGATTTTTCGCTGTTCCACAGGGGAGCTGATACAACGCCTGTAAAACGAGGTGAGTGTTTAAAAGGAGCGAGAAGATGCTCGGGCGCACTGTTGAGTAGTAGACATTGCAGAGCCTTCTTGACGTTGAGCTTGGTATCTAATATAATAAGTCTAAAAGAGATAGGGAAAGCGTCGTAGCAAGTTCTAGACTTGAGGAGATTTCGTATGGCAGACAAGGCGATCTAGGGTGAAAATGTGGTTAGAACAAGGACTTGGAGTGGGGCATCGATAGAGAATACTTCGTGAGTTTCCTGTGGAGGTGGTAAATGGGAAGGAGCCCGGCGACGACTTGAAGGTTTTCGCCTGAGAACGGAAGGAGATGGGGGATTGAGAGAGGCCATGGTGGTCAAGGTGATAGTGGTGGAAAGTAAGCGGGCGGCAGGGCCGAAACTCGTGCAGTAACACTGCTTTCCTCCCTACCATGACGAACTCCACTGAACCAGAACCCGATGGCTGGATGATCTTACTTCCTCTCTTAATAGTTCTCTCGACTTTTCTATTTCTTCTGCTTCTCTTTCTTCTCTGTATCATCCTTATTCGAAGGAGACGTGGTATCGTCCTTCGTGACAGTGATGGACCTGTCGACATGGCCAGAGAAGAGCTCATCGAGAGCGAAGGCGGCTTCGAGGCCATGGAATCCCGCTGGCTTGAATCAGTACCAGAGAATGTTAGACGAGAGTATCTCAGAGCAAGAGGTTCGTATCATCTTGTCAAGCCGAGCCCACTGCTGACCCATCGACCAGATTACCAGCTGCAATATCTTCCCAATTCCCAACCAACCGACATTACACTTTCCCAGTTTCTCTCAATCCAAGAGAAAGGCGTATCTGCTTGGTCGTTCGAACCTGATATCGAAACCATTAATTCCCTTCTCGTTCACGCACGGACGGAAATCACCTTCCTTCCGGACCCAGCATCGTCCTCTTGTGTCCAGTCTAACCTTCCGCTGCCCAAGCTAAATGAGGTCTACTACTGGGAAGTGAAGATGTTCGATTTGCCGGAGGCTACAAACGTTGCCATTGGGCTCTCCACAAAGCCATATCCACCTTTCAGACTGCCTGGTCTGAACCGTTATTCCATTGCGTACCATTCGAACGGGGACAAATCACATAATTATCCTTTCACCGCGACTTCCTTTGGCTCATCATTAAAGGAGGGCGACGTGTTAGGTATTGGTTATCGGCCCCGCTCAGGAACCGTATTCTTCACTAGAAATGGGCGCAAAATGGACGATGCTTTCACAGGCCTAAATAAATGGAATTTATTCCCAACAATCGGTGCAGATGGTCCATGTAGCGTCCACGTCAACTTTGGTCAAGCTGGGTTCGTCTTCGTTGAGGCCAACGTCAAGAAATGGGGCTTGGCCCCCAGCGTGGGAACCCTCGCTCCTCCTCCGGCTTATGGGAGTGAGCGTGGTAGCATTCTCCTTGACGTTGGTGGAAGAGCGCGTCTCAGTGGAGACAACACTCCTCATGGCACACCAGGCAGCACAGCCTCCCTTACACCGTCGAGACGATCCCATCGTTCGCGACGGCCTGCGCGATCAAATAATGGCGATGTGATTGTTTCATCTCCCCTGCGTTCATCAGAAATATCGCCACCACCGCCCATCACACCTATCGACGAGGAACCCAATGGTGGACCTAGCTCTCCCAGGTATCTGTCTCCGACGGACGCTCCTTTCCACGCGCCTCCCAACGCTAATCTGCCATCCTCCCCGGGCCATCCAGGCGACCGGATTGCTTCAAGAAGTGGTTCGGTTTCGCCTTCTTCATCGAGATCGCATTCTCCTGTAGATACAGGTGCGAGCAACCCCTTTTCAACGCCTCGGCGTATTCGTCGCTCTCTCACTCACTTGGCTGCATCATTAAACGACTCAGGCTCAGAAGTAACACCTCAGGTACACCCACCTCCTGACTCTCCTATGAGCCCAGAGCCACCAACACCTAATCATCGTGATATACATTTGCAGGCCCTCACGAGGTCGGACCATCGTCGAACGGAATCGGGGACCAGCCGTCTCACCGTTGCCGATGACGATGACAGGCTGTCTACCGCATCCTTATCTAGACGGGAACCTCCTGCCTACTCTCCACTGGACGCATTAACATATGCGGACGGCGTTCATCTAGACCTTCCAGCTGAGGTCATTGCTGCCGCACTGGAAGGTGGTTCAATACCACCAAACATGATTGGGCAGTCGAATGTTTCACGGAGCAGTGGACGGAGGAGTCGAAGACGATGACCTCGGGTTGATTACAATTGGTTGGTATCTTTTTATCTCCTGCAACGATCTGAGTTGATGTTATTTCTCAGTGTATCGCAGTGAAGTCCAGCATATCTTCGTCAATGTGTGTTTTAATAAATTTCACGACATTCCTGCCCATAGATCCCTATCCTTTGCATCCACACGCTCGTACTTCGTTGTGCTGTCCGTTACCTGGAATCCATAATTATTGTATCTTTATGAAAAGGAAATGAACATATTCTATCCTCCCCACTCTCGGAGCTTCCTGACGAACATCGGGGGAAAAACAACAAGTATACAATTACACATTACAAAGGGGCGTGTAAGTAACTTAGCGGGGGGGGGGGGTTGTATTGTTCGCGACTGGTCCGAGTCTCAATCAACATTTCGCTGTGGTGTAATATTTGCTTGATGACTGTTGCACAGTTTCAATTTGAAACAACCACCTAAGCTGATAATCACTCACCTTTGGCGGAGGCACGACATCTGGATGCGAACGTTCCCACTGTGTAATATAAGTAGAGCCCTTGGAATATCTGTTTCCTACTTCCGCATTATGAAATGTTGCATGATGTTCTGGAGATCGCGCATATTCAGATGGTATCTGTATCGCTACTCTCGATGACCCGCCCCTCATACTACGCTGGCTGACTTCGAGGCCTCTTGGACCAAGACCTGATTCTTCATCTGCAACTCCCACGACTATGTCTTTACTGCTTCGCGGCTCTGGTAGGCATGTGCACCCCAAACTCCTCAATTTTCTTCGCGGCCATTTCGCAAATCTGATCCACAATAACAACGCCACGATAACGAGCCCAATAACGATTCCCACTCCTATCAGCCGATGACCTAGTGAGCCCGTGTCGTATGTGGAGGTGGTGTTTGCGTTTGTGGGTGGTGAAGACGATCCGACCTGGTTACCCTCCATTGATGAAAAAGGGTAAGGAGGGTTATATGTTCACAGGAGGGGGCGAGAGGCGAGGGAGCTGGAAGGAGGGGAAGAAGGGAAGGAGTGACTGGGTTGCTAGGAAGAGGGAAAGAAGAATGGGGAACGGGTTGCGAACGGGTTGCGAAAAAGATCTCTGTTCTGTGGAGACTTTACATACGACGACGACATTGGATTATTTCTATTTGAAACGAATCTATTGATCTGAGTCTATTGATCTATTAGACTCTATTTGTTCTTCTGGACGGTGTGTCCCAGAACCCCACGCCAACGGTCTGATCGGCAGAAGCCTTTTTTCAGAAGACTCCACAACTTATGAGATCACTCATTTCGTTAGCCGAGGAATCAAGTCAAGCTCATTGCTCCGCGGTAATATTTTTTTCTTTTGTCAGAATATCCGAGTCATTTGCGTATTTGCGTATCTACATCCTCTTTCGCTCTCTCTCTCTCTCAAGGTTCCAATCTCTTGGGGTCTCTAGGGAAGAGGGATGCACGTCGGATGTTGTTGAGCTTCAAGAACAACATCAATACACGCTCTAACCCAATTCCGCCACCGCCATGTGGCGGGCAGCCCATCCGGAATGCATCCATATATCCTTTCATCGTTTCGGGATCAACACCTTTGGCCCCCATCTTCTCGGCCAAAACTTTGGGGTCATGTATACGTTGTGCACCCGATAGTATCTCCTCGCCTCGCATAAAGAAATCATATGAATTAGACAGCGTCTTGTTTGAAAGAATGCATGATCAGTAACGCAAGTGTCAAGTAGGTTGGCAGGTCGCTTACAGGGTCCTCAGGATCAGGCATAGTGTAGAACGGACGTAGCTCCATCGGAAATTTGTCAATAATGAAGTAGTCGGTATCATATTTTGCCTTTACAATTCCGCCAAGCCTCTTTTCGTTTTCCGTGCTGTTTGATAAGGTGTGAGTTGAGCCCCAATGAAGTGGATTCACTTGAACGATACTCACTTGATGTCGTCCAAGTCCTCCCTGGGAACACCATCCTCTACCAACAAGTCAATAGCCTCCCTAAACTTCAGTTTCAAGGTTCCCTCCGGGCCTTCTCTCCACTTGAACTCATCAGCCGGGAACTGCTTGCCGATGACTTGGATCTCCTTCTTATATTTCTCCCGTAAGCCTCGGAAGATGCTGATGAAGAGACCGTCCAATAATTCCATTACTTCGTGATAATGCTCTTCAATGGCCATCTCCAAATCAAGCCCCATGAATTCCGTGAGGTGACGATGAGTGTTCGAGTCCTCGGCTCGGAAGACAGGACCGATCTCGTACACACGTTCAAAGTCGGCTGCTATACACATCTGCTTCGCCAGCTGAGGTGACTGAGCAAGGAAAGCATTACCTACGAGAGAAAGTCAATCGAAGAACTGGTATGAGTATATTTTTTCCTCACCCTTGAAGTAGGTAACTTTGAAGACAGAAGCTCCGGATTCTGTAGCGGCACCTTGAAGTTTGGGTGAATGTATTTCGATGAAGCCATTAGAGCTCAAGTACTCGCGGAACAGGTCTCCGATAGCGGACTGGAGCTTGAAAATGGCTTGGTTTGTTTGTGTCTAAGGTTGGAGGTATGTAAATCGCAAAGATGAACTGACAGTATGACCTGGACTTACGCGAAGGTCAATGACACGGTTGTTGAGACGTGTATCAAGAAGCACTCTGTTGAACTGGGCGCCTTCTGCATCAATTTCAGAGTCTGGGCGATTGGCGTCGTCAACAGTGAATGGGAGTCGACCATCAAGTCCGGAAATCAAATGAAGCTGCGCGATAGACTTGATAAGCAAGCAGACGCGCCACCACTCGATGATGCCCACCTGCGATACATGTACTTCGACGTCCTCGACACTAGCACTTTTGATAGGCTCGGGCGTTTTCTTTACAACACCTTCGACCAAGACTATGCTCTCGTCCGCCAGCGAAGCCGCCCATTTCACCATTTGCTTGGAGACCTTTTCTGGGGTAACGATCAGGAGAGCCTGGACTGAGTCCGTGCGCTGACGAAGGTTCAAGAACACCATCTTGTTTCCTTGAGCACGAGAAGTGTGGACACGAGCTCGGAAGAGGACAGTTTCGCCATCGCGAGATGATAGTGAGGATATCTGTACGCGGGTCCTGCCAGGTCGCGATTGAGATTGGTGCAAGGGAAGAGCCCCATAAAAATCTTGAGCGAAATCCTGGTTGCGATGAGCCGATGGCTGAATCAAATCGTTTTAAATCAACATACGACTTCAGCAGCTGCTTGCTGAGCAGCAATTTCCTGCTGCTTCGCTGCCTTCTCGGCCGCTTTCTTCGCCTTTTCAGCCTCTTTTGCCCGTTTCTTGAGCTCGTTCTTGGATGGAACGGCACCCTCTGCCGGTGGATTTCTATCGATAAAGTTAGCTAGCGAAAAACACGTAAAGTTGACCGGGTAATACGCACTGGTCTTGATGAGGGTCTGTCTCAGCCATGGAGGTCAGAATAAAGAATGGGCAGAACCAGGAACTCTAGATTTTATCGGTCTAAGTGACTCGAAAGTTATTTAATTTCTTGATCAGGCCCAGGTCCGGCCCAAATACCCACGAATCAACCCGAACATCCGAAGTCAAACCACTATAAAAACATTTGGTGCGGTCATAGACAACCTTGCCTCAAAAATGCTGGCATCCACCCTTGCTCGTCGCTCTGCTGCTGCCGCAGCTGGCTCCAATGCCGTTCGTTCTATCTCAGTTTGGTCGTCTGTTGCAGCTGGTCCCCCGGACAGCATCCTAGGTACGCGAAGAACTCGGTTCTGCTGCTCACCTCACCCATTAACACCTTCCATAGGAGTCACTGAGGCATTCAAGGCTGACAAGGATCCTCGCAAGATTAACCTCGGTGTCGGAGCGTACAGAGACGACAACGGCAAGCCATATGTTTTGCCTAGTGTGAAAAAGGTACATATAACCCCTCGGATGCATCATGGGCGTCGGATACTGACTCTTGTGTCTTAGGCTGAGGACCTTGTTGCATCTTCAAAACCCGACAAGGAATACCTCCCTATTACTGGCCTTGCAGAGTTCACCAAAAACGCGGCCAAGCTTGCGTATGGAAGCGATAGTCTACCTCTCAATCAGGGTACCGTGCGTATCCGTCTGCATGTATTTCAACGCTGCAGGCTCATGTTCCTTCTAATGATAGATTGCTGCGACTCAATCAATCTCTGGTACCGGTGCCCTACGAATTGGTGGTGCCTTCCTCGCGCGTCACTACCCTCACTCCAAGATCATCTACCTCCCGACCCCTTCCTGGGGGAATCACACACCGGTCTTCAGAGACTCTGGTCTGGAAGTCCGCCAGTACAGATACTTTGACAAGAAGACCGTCGGCCTTGATTTTGAGGGACTTAAGGCGGATTTGCAAGTGAGGATCACTTGGCCTTGAGCTTAACTCCATTGCTTACTTACCTCCCTCATTCAGGCCGCACCTGAGCAATCTATTGTTCTGCTTCACGCCTGTGCTCACAACCCTACCGGTGTTGACCCGACACATGGACAATGGAAAGAAATTTCCGACATCGTCAAGGAGAAGAAACTCTTCCCCTTCTTTGACATGGCGTACCAAGGCTTTGCAACTGGCAACATTGCCAACGATGCCTTTGCTGTCCGCTACTTTGTTGCGCAAGGTCACCAGGTTGCTCTGGCGCAGTCTTTCGCTAAGAATATGGGTCTCTACGGAGAGCGCGTTGGAGCCTTCTCTCTCACCACCAGTGATCCAGACGAGAAGGCTCGTGTCGACAGTCAGCTCAAGATCATCATCCGGCCCATGTATTCCAATCCACCTATCCATGGTGCTAGGATCGCGAATGCTATTCTGAGCGATAGCACGTTATACAGTCAATGGGAAGGTGAAGTGAAAGGAATGGCCGATCGTATC
Source organism: Moniliophthora roreri (assembly GCA_001466705.2). Classification (NCBI taxonomy): domain Eukaryota; kingdom Fungi; phylum Basidiomycota; class Agaricomycetes; order Agaricales; family Marasmiaceae; genus Moniliophthora; species Moniliophthora roreri. The sequence goes on along the minus strand of LATX02000001.1, from coordinate 1,315,620 downwards.
ATCGGCATGAGGGAGACCTTGTACAACATGCTGACTCACGACCTCAAGACACCTGGCGAGTGGAGTCACATTAAGAGGCAAATTGGCATGTTCAGGTATGACTGCACGTCTGTCCTTTTTGTAACATGCTCATTAAACGTTTCCTTAGCTTCACTGGCTTAACCACCCCTCAGACCAAGGCTCTAGCTGAGAAGGCACACGTCTACATGACCGCTGATGGGCGTATCTCCATGGCGGGTTTGAACGCGGGCAACATCGAGCACTTTGCCCAATCCGTCCATGCAGCAGTGAAGGGCGACTTGTAATTAATGAAAGATCACAGGATAATGGAAATTACAGAATAATCTAATGGAAGACTACATGAAGTAGATTTAGACTTGCCGCGAACGGGGAACGTGTTCTAAAGCAACTCAGTTGGGGGTAAGTGGATGTCCATTTGAGGTGTCACACTTGTGACCTACTTCTTTTGCTTCTTGCGAGCAACGACGACTTTGCCTTTGGATGCCAGCGACTCTTTATTCTTCGTAAATGATGACAACAGGTCAGCCAGACGAGGATGCATCGTTGGAAATCGGCCACCTGCCCGGCGGGTGGCCCGAAACTCCAATCCACAAAAGGACTCGCACATATCCCCTTGCACCACATCATGAACGCGTCATTCAGCTTCAGCGACAACTTGGTCTATCCATGCCGCGAGTTCTGAGACAGGCTGAGCAAAGCCCGTTGAGAGAGGTTCACGCTACTAGCATGCTTCCCGAATCTGTGGCATCCAGAGAACGTATTGGGGCAAGTGGCTCAGTTCCCTCAGAAGATTCCGGCCTTACCAGGTTCACTCAGGTAAATCTTTACCTTTTTTATGGATGGATTTTCAGTGGTGCTAACAATCTCTTTAGCGTAGCTCCACCAACCCCGTACGTTTGATCCAATTCCATTATGAATCATATCAACTCACAGTTTTTCGTGCAGAATGCATCTTCTCCTAGCTCTTTAGGATCCTCGGAGGGCACTTTCAGCCAGAAAAACGCGCCAGAAAAGGGATTGCACTTTTTTCCTTTACTCATTGAGTCTCAGAAGCGCATACATGAAGCTTCTGCGCATGATGCTTACACAAATTCAGCCTCATCTTCGACCCCTCTTCCATCCATTCGTATACCATCTGCAGGAAACGTACAGATCGTTGCTGCCTCTCCTACAGATCCATCTCCGTACTCATCTCGTTTTACACCATCTCGAAGTTCAACAGGCGGGTCAGAACTTTCGTCTATTGTCTTTCGATCTCCCACATCCTCAAACCGGTCACCTCGTCTCAGAGATACTCTCAATGACTCATACGATTACAACAGCTCTTGGTTCACGTCTGGGGGTGGAGAACACGACGAGTCTCGTCTTCTCCGCGTCGGTACACCTTCACCGACGCCTTCACCCAGTCCATCTCCTCTTTCCACCCGTGCCTCTCGGCGTCAGCAAGCCCTCTCCGTTCCAATCATCTCTGTCGCTTGTTTGCCCTCGACATCGGTTGAGGTGCTGGATCTGCCTTCTCATCCCATGTTGACGAATCTGTCTCTCCCAGACAGTCTCAATAACAGTGCCATTAGTCTTGATATACCTCCTCCCATCCACAGGCCCTCCATTTCTCGCTTCGCCAGCACTGTAGATTCTGAGGTCCAGCCTCATCAAGCGCCAGGCTCTGAGGTTTCGGAGTTCGCTCCGCAGTCCAGTTCCTCTGAATCATCGTCATTATCACCCTCGTCTTTTTTACGGGCTCATCTGGAAACCCCCGCTCGTATTGATGCCGTGCAGTCCCCTACTTCCTATGTCACCCCATCGTCCTCTATCCCAGCTAACTCGCCTCAATCTCTTCCCCTGTCGTCGGCGCTGGTCCCAGAAGAAAGAGAATTGAACAGTGCCGTCGAATACGCGAATGCAGTAGTTATGTCATCCTGGGGAAGTGATGATATCTTTATAGAACCCATCGCCACCGTCCTGCCACAGAGTCCCGTCATTGACAGCAGCGTGATCATGGATGTACCCAGACTTCACATACAAACAGATGCTCCTACGGGGCTCGAGAACTCTGAGTCCGTTACTCCAGTAAAGCACAGTCGAACTAGAAAGGGGATGTTTTTGCGCATGAAGAAGCTGGGCCTCAAGATGAAGCAAATGTTGTTCAACAGACCCAGCATCTCGCGCCAAGCTGCTACGAAGAAGGTCATGGAAACAGAAGATGATCTAGACGTACTTGACATTTGTGGTGATTCCAACGTCTCGCAGATACTTCCTCAACTCGAACTACAGTTTGGCGGAATGGAGAGGCCAGCGCAGCCAGTACCTGTACAAAACGTATGCTTTCTTTTGTGCCATGTGCAGACGAACACTGATTCATCTTGAACAGCGAACGCGGAGACAACGCCCTAGTCTAACACCCGAAACATATACACCCACAAATGACTCTGATCCATCCCCGCTTGACAACTTTCAGCAAGGTGCATCGCAGTCCAATCCAGGGAGAACGAGTCAGGCTTCTCGGGCTTATACTGTGACTATCGAGATGGCTTCTCCTGACTTCCGCTCGCAGCTCGAGACCCATGCACGCCCAAAGACAGTGGACGAGATCAAAGCCAAGCGTCCATTCTCTCTTTCTGGACTCTCTAGCTTCCCCAAGTCATCATCCTCTTCTCAGGGCCGTTCCACTCCCATTCCGGTCAACCTCAATCGACGGCACCGACCCGTTTCTGCCCTTGTTTTACCCTCACGTCCGTATCCGTATGGCAGTTCCCCGGTACAGAATGACGGGAGCTTTCCAAATCGTATCGTCTTGCCGTTGAGGAGGCACTCCGCTGTACCTCTTCCTCCAGGTCTTCCACTTCCGAGTCAACAAGCGAGCTCACCATCGAGCCTTACCTCACCTGTGACCTCTGGTCCAAGCTCCTCAAGCTCAAGACGAACTATCGAATCAGAGGCGAAGAAAGCGCGTCGAATATCCCTGTCCGCTCTTACCAACTTCGCTGCTGGTTTGAGGAACCAAGGAACTTGGGCCAGGTACGCCGAGTCGAGGCGAAATGCATAGAACATAACCATACTTTCTCTTTCCTTTCGCGTACTATCTAATTAAAGATTCCTCGCAAGTAACTTCACAGCTTGTACCTCTCAAGATCATAGATGTATTATATATCCAGATCCTCGTCTGGGTCGTCGTCATCAATGTCATCAGCTGAATCTGGATCGTATAGAATCGCACCGCTTGACGGTGCTGGCTGCGAGGAACTTCGGCCTGCAGGTCTAAGATGAGCTCGGTGGGAATAACTTTAGAGTAGGGAGTACCTTCTAGAACATATGGCAAAGGAACACGTGCTCTGGCCTCTTGCTGTGAGGGTGTGAGCTGTAGATTGAATGATATGTTTTGCATAGGGTCTGGAGCGGCCTGCGGCGTGCCTGTGAGTAGGTGAAATCAGGTTGGTACACACAACAATCACACCTCTTCAACGATCTTCTTCTTCCATAAGTCTGAAAGGCTACTGAGCCTGCTCAGCTCAACGGCGCACCCGTTCTGAAGATCCCATCCTTCCAATACCCTCTCTACACCTTTTCTTCTACCAGAAGCATCGCTTCCGCCTCTCAAGATCATTTCGATGATCATTTCTTTGGTATCGCCGCTTCCGCTTCCCTGAAAAACCAGACGTTCGGTCTCATGTTCGCGTTCACTGACGGGTATGAATACTCCCCAGAACTTTGGGGCTGCAGAGATCGGAGGAGGAAAGGTGAAGTATTCTTTTGCGAGATATGTAATAAGTGCGTGCGGATGTGCGGTTAACTGCGTCAAGGATGGTGAAAATGACGTTGAGCAGAGCAAGGGGGTTAAAGGACACGGCGAATTAATATGCACAATCAAACGCGAGGTCTCTGGGGATTTTTTTTTTTCGTCGTAAACACCTCGTAAGATCAAAAAATGAGATGGAAACATACTAGATCGTGAAGAAATGAGGGAGAGTAGAGAAACCATGAATGAGTATGTCTCCGGAGTAGATCCAATGTCGGATAGCAAAGTGTCCACAGAATCTATGACCACGTCCAGTGTGGTTGAATCTAGGTGCAAGGTGAATTCCTTTTCCTTTAAAAACTATAGACAGCGTACCGTTTTTCACTACATCCAGCATTTGCTCTCTAGGGTCCTTCCAATGATCGTTGTAATCTGGAATCGAGTCGAGGAAGTCGTAGATAACAACATTGTCAGATTTCACAAGCGCTTCATCAACAAGGTTCAAAGGCGGATGCAAAAAACAGAATAGTACAAGTTTTGATGAAGTTTGGTTTGGACGCTTCGCTAACAAGCTGCGTAGGATTGGCAGAGATGATTGTGCGATGGATGATTGCAGCAGAACGAAATGCTGGTTGCGTTGATCATGAAGGTCAGGAAAACGAAGAGACATTTTGCCGAGTCGCGGCTGTAGTGGTGCCTCGATTCATTGAAAGGTACTACTTTTTCAGGATATCTAAATACAATGTTATCATAAATCCTTCTTTTCGAACCGTTCCCTTTCCAGAGCCCATTCACTCGTTTTCCAGCCATATACCCCGAGACTCGATGTGTGTCTCTCAAAGGTAAACCCTTCATCCTTCAGACACTTCTGGACGTAGCTTGTCAGCGACGAGCATGTCATCTTAATCCTCTGGAGTTTGGCATCAGCATTGAATGCATGTTGGATTCCATGGTGCAGCAAATCTTTTTGTATGTCAACTTTGCGGTACGGTTCGTCGATGAAGAAATGGCGAATCACTGCAGTCTTGGACGTTCCTTTCGAGGGGGCCCTGAAGCGTCCAGAGGCGGGAGACAAAGTTTTTGTTTCCGAGTCCAATGAGGCATCCAATGCACAGATACCGACTGAATGGCCGTCGAATTCGAGTATCCACAACCCCGAGGCTGGCGAACGCGAATAGTACTGTAACATGTCCGGGATATCTGGGCCACGGAGGGCTTCCTGTGCGAGATCTTCAAACTGAGGTCGATTGATCCTGGATTAAACCATTTAGCACTGAACGTAGTGAAAGAGAATGGGATACACACCAATCAAAAAGGGCTATGAACGGAACGGCCATAGCCCCGAAAGCTGGGAGAGGGCCCAGATACCCAATGAACCCTTGCTCAAGTTTGGGCCACCATTGCATGTATTCAACCATAGCTACTGACAACGCAATCCAGATGATGAGAGTGACGAAATGGAGTGAAGCTGTCAGGTAACAAATGAGCACATGAGACGACTGAGAATCTGGTACGCACACTTCTTGTTGGCAGTGGCTAATCCCTCTAGGTTGGACTTGCCAATAGCAAATCGAACCGTTTTTTCATCTTCAGCCTGGTAGAGTCGAATGCGAGCGTCTGGCGGAGACATTGGAAAGCAAGCAAGGCACCGACAGCGACATCATCAACTATTAGTACAAGTCGGACCGCGCACGTTCCTTCCCTTGTCATTTTCCACAATGCTTGTCACGAAATCATTCCACGATGTCGAGCCGAAACTTGATCCCAATGGTCGTTCCATGAGGATCTATGTAATCTCGCCCGTCTTGAAGGAGTACCCTCAGGCTGAATTTCCAGGTGAGATATCAAATGGATTATCTGTGAAACTCATTCATTGATAGATATCGACAACAGGCGTTGTGGTATTCAGGTATTGAAATCTTTGTGCACCCATATTGCAGTTTGCTCAACTACATAGCGAGATATACCAGGTCACCGGTCCTGTGGAACGCTTTGCAAGTCAAATTGCTAGCCAAGGATATGTTGTAGGTGAGCAGAAGGAGGACCTTGGTTGTTGTAATCCAATCCTGATCGCTTGCTTGCAATTAGCTTGTCCATCATCCTATCATGAGTTCGAAGGCCCTGAACCCATCCCATACGATACAGAAGGTTTGTGTAGTCAACGTATGCAACGCGCGCGAACCTGATGGTCCTCAGGCACCGACCGAGGGAACAAGTACAAGGCAAGCACCTCTCCTCATCAATGGAGTATCCAGATACTCAACTCCGACTCAAGATCGAGAAGGAGCTTGCTGCATACGACGAGGTAACGCTAGGTGCCCAATGTCACTTAATAGTCCTCGAACGACTCTCCTCCTAGGATGCTACGCTCTCCGTGGATATTCTCGTTTCTCTTCCCAATTGTAATGGCAGAATAGCAGGTACTTCCGAAACTTACGTCTTTATCTCAACGAATTTATGAACGAGACTGCTCTTCCCAGCTACTGGAATGTGCCTTGGAGGCCACTTGGTATGAGAGTTCTCAGCACCACGCGATTCGAATCTGATCATACAACAGGCTTTCCGAGTCAGTCATTATTAGCCCTTGAATCTTACGGTGTCCTGAAAAGATGCCTATCAATAGGCTGCGTTTGACCCTCGAGTGCTGGCCACTGTTTGTTGGTTTGCTACCGATATACACAGTGCGACGCTCGGCAAGGGCAAAAACGACGATTCCCTGGTGAAAGTTCGCAATGGAGATCTTACAGGGAAAGGAGAGCTTGTGGTATGGCATTATTTATACATCACGACACTGACGTCCTACTGCCCATCTCATAGATGATATTCGGCAAGCAGGTATGAATTAGGGCCCGATCCCGATTCTAGTAAATTTTTTACAACCCCCATTAGGATACCCATGTGCCCCGTGCTGGCCGTGACTTGATTCGCAGCACCTTGGAGGATGCCAATATCCCAGTCACCGTACGTCTTACATGCCATGAAATCTCACACGAAGGTTCATCTATCCCTTCTGTAGTGGCTCGAAGTACAAGCTCAGCATGCTTTTATTCGGGACGAATCATCGAAAGGACGCTACGATGCTGCTCTGACGAGGTCCCTCTTCGGCATGATGATGGAAGTGTTTGATAGGACAGTGGCAAGGGACTTGGGTCCCCGAGTCGTTGATAACAAGCCCGTAGAGCATGTGTGTTGAACTGGAGTTGAACATGTAGGAGAAATGGAATCATGTAATCAGCGTGTAATTGTATCGGTGCTTTCAAACTCAGTTGTTAATGGGCTGTGCCCCGACCACGACCGTCCTTGGCTTTTCCTGCCACGTCGCTGTGAGCCATGGGAATTTGTTAAGCGTATTCCGAAGTTGAAGCTATACTTGTTCCGCATATGAGGCGGTTCTCCTGAAAGAAAATGATGCGACGGCTCAGACTAGGTACGCCGGAGGGAGTCCATATGTAAAGGTCCAAGACTATGTACGTTTCAATGCGAAGTGCACATGTATATCATGGGCTTTGATCTTGAAAATGTTATCGGAACACTTCGAGCTCGTATGCGTTATCTGTGACGATCGCACCTTTGAGGGGTGATGCGGGTAATTTCTGTCCCTATTTATCTTGTTCTCCTCCACTCATGTCCAAGGCTTGGACTGCAGACGGCCTAGACGTTTCATGCCGAGAGCCTTCGTTCTTAGGCCTAGGGTCAGATTCGCGAGGGAGGCAATGCGTCCGTCGCCAATTCCACCCTCAACGCAGCATCGCACGAACTTTCCCAGGCCGCTCTTATTCTTCTCCACCATCCTCTTACTCCATGCTTACTCAAACCCAAGTTGACTTGACATTTGACAATGACGAGTGGAAATCAACTCCTAGACTGTATAGAGCAGCAAGCGTCGGCAGTTGGGGGGTCACTTCGATAGGGAGAGGGTTTGATTGGGAGAACGAGAACAACAATGCTGATGAAGAAAGGGAGAGAAAAAAGACTACTCCCCCATCTCCAAAACCTTCGCAGGAATCACCAATCGAGCCATCCATATCCAGAAAGCCCTCACCAATGCGTCTCGTCACAAATACTCTTTCAGCTGAACCAGCCTTCTACATGTCACCCTCACAATCCCGCTCTCCTTCCCCTTCGTTACCCCAGCAGCGACCCGCTATCGTCCGCTCACCATCCACTCCCCGACCTAGACGCCGCTCCTCACAGCAACGAGTATCCTTGATCGCTGGTCGTGTCTCTATTGCGCCCTTGGAATCAAATTCACCCACAATAATGCCACCTAGTTTACAGCGCTCAGGTAGTGCTAGCAGCTTCCTCAGTGTGGCAGCGAGTACCCGAGCGCCTTCCCCGACGAAGGAGTCCTTTCTGGGGACAAAAACGATTGCGGACTTTCATATTGATGGAGATATCGGTCGAGGCGCTTATGGACTGGTGAAGCGCGGCCGGGAAATTAACACAGACGGTTCATTGGGTGTAGGCCTTCCTCGCTGCTTTCTTATATCTATCGCTTACCCTGGCTGCAGCCTCCCCTCGTCATAAAGCTCATCATTAAATCTCGCATCCTGGCAGACTGTTGGAAGAAGCATCCTAAACATGGAACGATACCGATTGAGATATACGTCATGTCTGCGATATCCAATACCTCTTACATTCTCCCACCACGGAGACCATGGGATCCCTCGCGGTTCTCGACCACCAAAGCCAACGAGTGGGAGGAGGGCAAGGTGGTGAAAGGACACCCAAATATTTGCCCTCTGCTGGACTTTTTCGAGGATAACCATTATTATTATCTGGTTTTGCCCTCGACGACACCAGAAGATAATACCACCCACGGAGACCTCTTCGACCTCGTTGAATCCTACCCCCATGGTTTGCCACCTCGAGATATTCGGTCATACCTAGGCCAGATCGCTGACGCCTTATCTTTCTTACATTCTCATGGAATAGTTCATAGGGATGTGAAGGACGAGAATGTTGTTCTCGGCGCCGGAGGTCGAGGAATTCTCATTGATTTTGGAAGCTCGGGACTGGTGAAGAAAGGAGGTTGGGACTCGTTCAGTGGAACTTTGGATTATGCTGGACCGGAGATACTCCGCGGAGAACGGTATTTCGGCAAAGAGCAGGACGTATGGGCTTTTGGAGTGGTTGCATATGTCTTACTGGTGGGAGAATGCCCCTTCATGACAGCTGCCGATGCGCAGGAAGGACTAGCATCTCCATTCGCAAACGCTTCTATTGCTCTAGACGAGAGATGCGGTGATGGCAAAGAGTTGGAAGGCGAGGAAGAGGATGGCGGAGGTGCTCTCGGGGACGTTGCATGCCTAGTTCGAGCTTGCTTGCAGGTGGAAGTAGAGAAAAGGCCAACGTTTGAGAAGATTCTACAGTGTAGGTTCCTGGCTGGAAAGGGGGGATGGGGGATGCCCAGATAAAGAGATGGTTCGTTTGTCCTGACTCTTTTTACGCAGTGTATGCTTCGCTCTCTAGCTCTCTTGTAGTACAGAATCAGTAATTGTATCCATAACTTATGTGCTACGATATACATTCACCCATTAGACATGGTTGACTATTCATGCTCTATGTACATCGGATCGACAGCGTGTGGTTGTAAATATATTCGCAATCATGGAATTGTAGGAAACCTTATGCTTAGTGGCGTCACCTGCTATGTACACGCCTCTTCCATGCAGGTCAACCGTAAGAATAGCCGCGATTGATTGGAGTTTTCATAGTAACTGATTATCTTGTATTGCTCAGAATTACCAGATACAGTCTTCATCGGTCTCCCGTGTAGGGAATATCGCTGGCGAGGTATTGCAGTGAAGCGGCATCAAGCATTACAAGCGGTCTGCATGGATCGATTTTCCAAACAAAGCATTACGGCCGGCTCTCGGCGGCACCGATCAAGATTGAGTCACGCTTTGTTTTTATCAACCATCAATCGATAAAAAAAAATTTTAGCGTGGTCGTAGGGTATAACTAGGCCAAACATTGTCAATTTTACAGTTCACACCTCTTTTCCACCTACCACCACCTTCAAACCCTTTAGTTCCCCCACCACAAAGTGAGTATTTTCTGGTTCTTCTTCGACCGCCAAACATACATCTTTCCCTATCGTTGGCAATGTGTTGCGATCGCTTGTCGTCGCTTGCGATTACGATGAGAGATTTGTTCCAAGTCATCTCCGATGTCAGGCGATAGACATTTACTGACATTTTTCTCTTTCACAGAAACTACTTGAAAATGGGAAAGGAAAAGACTCACGTTAACGTCGTCGGTATGTGCTTTTATTTGTTCTACATCATTTCATTCCATCTCACACCATCGCGATCGTAGTCATCGGACACGTCGATTCCGGCAAGTCCACCACCACTGGACACTTGATCTACAAGTGCGGTGGTATTGACAAGCGTACCATCGAAAAGTTCGAGAAGGAAGCTGCTGAGTTGGGCAAGGGTTCCTTCAAGTATGGTGCGTCAAAAAAAAATTTTTTTTCTGATCGTTTGATCATTTTCTGATGAGTGTTTAAATTAAGCATGGGTATTGGACAAGCTCAAGGCTGAGCGTGAGCGTGGTATCACAATTGACATTGCCCTCTGGAAGTTCGAGACCCCCAAGTACATGGTCACCGTAAGTCTACGCCCTTCCGATAACAAGACATGTCTGATTACTGTGATAAAGGTCATTGATGCCCCCGGACACCGTGACTTCATCAAAAACATGATCACTGGTACCTCTCAGGCTGATTGCGCTATCCTCATCATTGCCGGCGGTACTGGTGAGTTTGAGGCTGGTATCTCCAAGGATGGCCAGACTCGTGAGCACGCTCTGCTCGCCTTCACCCTCGGTGTGCGTCAGCTCATCGTTTCCGTCAACAAGATGGACACCACCAAGGTATGATAGCTGTTTTGATGATGGGCGCAATCTTCTGACACCTCGTTTAGTGGAGCGAGGACCGTTTCAACGAAATCGTCAAGGAAACGTCCACATTCATCAAAAAGGTCGGCTACAACCCGAAAGCTGTCGCCTTCGTCCCCATCTCTGGATGGCACGGAGACAACATGTTGGAGGAGTCGACCAAGTGAGTTCGCGCCTCCCTATACTGCGAGCCTTATCTGATTCTTTGTGCAGCATGCCATGGTACAAGGGCTGGACCAAGGAGACCAAGAGCGGTGTCGTCAAGGGCAAGACCCTCCTCGATGCCATCGATGCCATCGAGCCCCCGGTTCGTCCTTCCGACAAGCCTCTTCGTCTTCCTCTCCAGGATGTCTACAAGATCGGTGGTATCGGTACGGTGCCTGTCGGTCGTGTTGAGACCGGTATCATCAAGGCTGGAATGGTCGTCACCTTCGCTCCTACCAACGTGACCACTGAAGTCAAGTCCGTTGAAATGCACCATGAGCAGCTCGAGCAGGGTGTACCCGGTGACAATGTCGGTTTCAACGTCAAGTACGTAGAATCTGTCATACATGGAAATTGACTCGCTGATTCTCGCCTTAGGAACGTCTCTGTCAAGGATATCCGACGTGGCAACGTCGCCTCTGACTCCAAGAACGACCCTGCAAAGGAAGCTGCTTCCTTCAACGCCCAGGTCATTGTTCTCAACCACCCCGGTCAAATTGGTGCTGGCTATGCTCCAGTCTTGGATTGCCACACTGCCCACATCGCTTGCAAGTTCTCTGAGCTCATCGAGAAGATTGACCGTCGTACCGGTAAATCCATTGAAGACAAACCCAAATTTGTCAAGTCTGGCGATGCTTGCATAGTCAAGCTTGTCCCCAGCAAGCCCATGGTTTGTGGCTGTCACATCTTTTTGAAGAATCGGTTTTTTGACACGTCTTACAGTGTGTCGAATCCTACGCCGAGTACCCCCCTCTTGGTCGTTTTGCCGTCCGTGACATGAGACAGACTGTCGCCGTCGGCATCATCAAGTCCGTTGAGAAGACCGACAAGAGTGGTGGAAAGGGTATGTTGTCGTCGTTCGTGCTGATCATGTCGCTCACTTTCTTCTCCTTCTAGTCACCAAGTCCGCTGAGAAGGCTGCCAAGAAGAAGTAAATAGATGTAGAATTATTGTATCTTTTTCCTCATCTCTTTCTTTTTCTCTGCTTTCCTTCCGGTCTCATACACTGTGTCATCATTGCCATCATCAACTGCTGTATTCTTTGTTTTTGCCACGAATATCAACGACGGTGTTACAGCTGTAGCTGTATGTTACATTACGTATGTTGTGCAGTGTCTCCAAATCTAGGGAGAGCAAGCGAGTGGAGAAATCTGTCACTTGAAAAGGACCCGATGTCAATTCATCTACTGACCACTTCTCACGACCCTTCCAACATACCACTCAGGCCGACCCAACCGCAGGTTGTCAGGAAACGCAAGCCTGTTTAGTCCTTACTTTGGACATAAAAGGCGCTTCACCACCACGTCCCTAACGTTCCGACTCGGAATTAATTAGTCTTATCGAGCCTGAGAACTAGTCCCTTCATGAATTTCCACGCTCTCGGACACCGAATTCACTTATAACATGAAGAAACTCGGTATGAGTCCCTGCATACTTACTGCTCGATGACCCCCATGCAACTGGTACGCTGACTCCTCCGCCCTCGTCCGTCTCCTCATCTCATTGACATCCATACAGCTCCTCACAGGTGCATCAGGGTTCATCGGAGGTACTACCCTCCACACCCTCCTCCAACGTCCCAACGTGCGAAATGGGTCCGTTGAGATAACATGCTTGATCCGTGGTGAGGATCGTGCCAAGCAGCTTCGCGAACAGCTCGGTGTGAAGACTGTCGTGGCGGATTTGGACGATGTAGATGTCGTTGAAAAGGCTGCTGAGTCTGCCGACGGTGAGTGCTTTGGGATGTGAATACTGAATGAATTACCGAGAAATTTGGCAGTGATCATTCATACTGCGAATGCCGATCATCCAAAGGGAGCCGAGGCGATGTTGAAGGGTCTGGAGAAGAGGGGAAAGGAAACAGGCAAGAAGCCGATTTTCATTCACGTAAGTGCTTGTTAAGTGGTTTTGAACCTGTTTTTCTTAAATTGTATGACAGAGTTCTGGAACTGGTGCTCTTACCGATGACGCTAGAGGTGAATTTGCCGCTGAGAAAGTGTATGCTACTCGCTTCCTCTTCCTCGTCGGACGTGTGTGTTGACGGAGAGAACAGATACGAAGACATCAATTGCGCCGACATCCGTGCCATACCTACCACTTACGTTCACCGCGGCACAGACATTGTCATCCAGAATGCTGCTGACAAGGGCATTATTAAGGGATATATTGTCATGCCACCTTTGATTTGTATGTCTCCTCCTCTCTGCCTTGCGCACACGATCTAACTGACTGGCCACAGATGGAAGAGGGACTGGCCCCTTCAGCCGCACCTCTGTTCAGATTCCCGCCCTCATCCGTGGAACGCTCAAATTAGGCTTCGCACCATACATCGGCAAAGGCCTCGGGTTGTGGAACGCTGTTCACGTCCAGGACCTCGTCGATCTCTACTTCATCCTCCTCGAAGACGCACTCTCTGAAAACCCCAAAGCACCGACTGGTGCAGAGGGTTACTACTTCTGCGCAACGGATAGTTATCAGTGGAAGCAATTGGCTGGTGAAGTCGGTAAGAGGCTTCATGCGAGGGGGGCCATTAGCTCCCCAGAGCCCAAGCAAGTAACGGAAGAGCAGGAACTGGATGTGTTTGGTGCGTGGAGTGGGTTTGCTTATGCTAGTAACTGTGAGTACGCCACCCTTGTCGTAGATCAGATACTAATAGTCTTGACAGCTCGATCCAAGGCAGGCAAGGCCTACCAGCTTGGATGGAAGCCTAAGCATCATACGACTGGGCTGTTTGATTCAATTGACGAGGAGTATGACGCAGTTATTGAGGAGGGCAAGGAGCAGGCGCCCAAGGTGCATTTTGATGAGATGTATAATTTGGGGATTGTTAAGAAGCCTACGGCGTGAATGAATTTCAATGAACGCTAAGAATTTCTGACCATGTAGAATCCTTGTAACCAATCGTATATTGCAACCGGAGACGGGACGGACGGAACGGAGCACTATTTTCTAGGCGACGTGAATCGACGATGTGACCAACCTTGAGCTCTTGAACTTTGCTCATCATGCCTCCTCGTAAACGTGAGTACTCTGCCTATTCTGACTCCCAAGAATGCTCAGAAAACGCGTCTGAACAGGCCCAATTTCTGACGACGAAGGCTCTGACAGTAATTTCGAGCCTTCCACGAGTAACACCGTGACAGCCGCCAAAAAACCACGTACTATCAAGGCCAAATCCTCTGCGAGCACAGCTAGCGCAATGAAAGCCCTTTCCGAACTCGAAGCCATGTCTCACACTGACCTAGCTTCCTACGCGTTCGATCTCCAAACCCAACTCTCGCAACGCGCTGCCGTCTCTGGTAGCGGTGAATTCCAGTGGACACCCGAAAAAATATCCGAACGCGTAGCCAAAACACGCGACATTTGCGCCGCCGAGATCAAGAAACAAATGAAATGGCAGCCCAGTTGCAAGCAGTGAGTAGTTGAACCTGAAGGCAAGCATTTGCTCACTTGTAGAATCTCTTCGCAATTCGGACATCCCTTCACCCTAAAATCATCCGACGTCTGTATCAGAGGCACAACCAAGTGGTCTTACACCGGCGTTGTACCACACGAAGACGTTTTTTTACCAGCTGTTTGGGATTGAGAAGGGTGGTAAAGCGTGGAAGATCAAGAAGGTACCATTGTCGGATTTTCAGAACAGGGTCGGATGGATTACTGCCAGTGTGCGTCCTTTTTCTCCTTTTTTTTGTGTGGGGCTGATGCTAATGCACGCCTAGATTCGATATGGCAGTTTGAGACTTACAGGCGCGGAGGTCAGGATTGGGTGGAACAAGGAGGAGAAAACGTTCACGCTTGGAGGAACGTACGGGTTGTGAGTGCAACCACTAGAGCGGAGTCCAAACTTACTTGAGTTGTCGGCGTCGAATTATCAATGATCAACCGACAAACCTCATGAATTCCTCTGTTTCTTCTTAGTCCCTCCCATTACCATACCTTATATGTACACATACGACTGCAACAGATGGTACTCTGGCAGTCAATAAAGTTTAAACTTGTCACAGGAGAAGCAGCGTATGAGACCCGGTAAAGGATAGTTCACAAAGGCAAAACACGCCATTGTCAAGTCGAGAATGCTGTTCGATGTTGACGATCACCTAAATAGTTCAAAAGGCATAAGTGGAGAGATACAGAAGGTACGGAACACGACCAAAGGAAGGATGCGAAAAGATCGAAGCTACTGTACATGCAAAGAAAGTAATGAGAAAGCAAAGGTTCAGAGTAACGATACATATAGAAAAGGGGAGGATAATAGGCACGGGATTGCATGATCAAATGGGTGAACCAAAGCTAAGTTTGGTCGGCGGAGGTCTCTAGATGATAGGTGAATAACCGCGACAAACTAGAGTGATAAGTGAGAAAGACAGACCTTCGACTACAGCACCTCAGTTACAAAAAAAAATGCTTGACTAATTGAGCCTCAAAGCGATATTGGGTAATGGATTCGATAACGGACTAGTCACAAGGAATGAGATACGTAGCAATAAGGAAGCGGAAACGTACCCGTATGTCTCGCTCCAAATCCTCGACATCATTATGCCAATCAACGATGTTTGGTATCACCCTCGGATGAACGCCCAAATATATCTTCCATATTGGTGAGGACATTCGGTCCAGTTCTAAAGACCTAGAGCGTATCCGGGATGCTCGATTTTTCAGGCTGCACGAGATAGAAGGTATTAGCGAAGGATAGATTCGGAGAGAAGGTACGCACATGACTCTCCTCGCCGATATACTGTCCAGCTCCGTCGCGTACGAGGGCAACTGCTGGATGATCGGAGCACGGCTGCGGTAAAGATCATCAAGACTCTGTTCTATATTGTTCAGGCTCGATACGGTGATGCATGGATAGCGGGAACGAAGGTAATGTCGAAGGACGAGGGCGACAAGGCAAGCTGCGAGAGCAACAAGACCAGCGATCAAATATCCATTAAACTCGCACTTAGATGTGGAGTCCTCCAAGGGAAGATTTGCCAGGGCAGCCATTGATGCAAATACTGGATGTAAACATACAGATCGAGGGAGCCTTTTAAGCAGTGGGTTTGAGCGCTACTGATTGCGTTTAGTTTTCTTGGAAAACTCCGCGACGAGCATGTTTGCAACAAGGGTGATAAATGGGCTAGCCTTCCGCTTGTCAAGAACCCTCTCGGAAAAGGGATTCAAGGAATCCATGAGAACCATGGCTTCATCCCAGACTTCAGTGAATCCGTCCTGTCACGGTGATTAAACCCCAAAACCCCAAATCGAGGCGCGAATCCGCTATGTTGAGGGTAAAGCATGAGAAAACGGGGTGGAAAGATTTCCTTTCGGTGGTGCAAGCTGTTCAAGGAGACTATGTTCTTCAAAGGGTTGTCAAAGGGACAACATATCGGGTCTGATGAAAGATACATCAGAAGCTAGCATGAGAAATCGGGATGGAATACATTCTCTTTCACAGGTGAGATACCAAAGGAGATCGTGCTCTCGGAGAACATACCGCGCAGTGTGGGGGAAGACTGGGATACTTTTGGAAGTACCTCCTGTATTTCACAACCCAAAGGGAATCCCGAGCAGGCACCGCTACGATCCATGTGAAGAAATTAACAGCAAGATGACGCTACAGGGAGCTCGGCGCTGTGTTATTTCAGCACCGCGTGGTGCGGTACAGGACGACACTTGATGATCCTGCCAGTCCGGGGACTTGCATTAATCTAAGAATAGAAAGGTAAAGATTGAGTTGGCGGAAGGCACGAGAGTATAGGGCAGCTTGCCGTTATCCCGTCGAAACCAGGAAGAACTTCAAACACTGCAGACTTGCGATCGTGCGACCTAAAAGGTCCGCTGGGAAGACACCTGAGAAGTGGGGTCTAGCATCCTAAAGGAAAGCTGGGTAGCAGTTCTCGACAGATCAATGCAAGTTTGGCATGATAGAAGATTCTTCTAGGGGGAAGAGTGGAATCGACGTATTGCCCGTTGGAGTGTACTTTGCATCATGGATTAGGCTTCTGGGAAACTTGGACTAAAAAGGAGCGGATTTCAACGTGGTAGATGTGTTGGAATGTAAATTGCAAGGTCGGTGTGACAGAATGTGCTTCTAGGAGGTTTAGACCACACAGTGAATTCGGCGCGTTGGAGTGTATACGACCTCCTGAGAGACCGCTCCGTTTCAGGAAGATGCCAACTCTCGTGTTTCTTGAGATTTGAATGCCATCAATGAGTGCGTTTCCTGACAAGTGGGTGGCATTGAACCCGCTTGCTCGCTCGCTACAGGGAGGAATTGACGACTGGGGACAAATCCTGTATGATGTCGCGACCATACGCGCAAATTCACAACCCTGGTTGGTTTCATTGTTTCCCACGCAAGCTCCGCCCACCACAGTGAAATAACGCGTCCCGCGCTGAGATCCTCAAACCCTGACAAATCAAGCGAGAATTTGAGAGAGGGTCTCGAAAAACTTCCAGCGGGGACGTGTTTGTCTGGTATCAAAATGAAGGTTTGAAGGATGAGGACAGATAAAAGAGTGTGTCAGATTGAAATCAATTAAGGGAAAAGCGGAGCGCTTGGGTGAGCGCTAGGATATTTGCGATATGGCTATGATGCCAATAGACAGACCACCTTCAGAGACATTGAAATTCCTTACTCGATGAGGTTGCTGGTACTAGAAAGCTCTGGGAAAAGACTAGCCGGAATACTTGCCCTGATTATCCTCGCTGACTCGACCTCAACCTTGCAGGCCAAAGTACAAAGAAAATCATGATTAAATTTGGTACGGAGTCAACCGAGGGCTATAGAAACAGGAGAGATTCAGAAAGCAATACAGACACAATAGCAAAGCAGGAAGCAAGATGATAGAAAAAATGGGATGTACGAGACATCGGATTAAATAAACCTGAATAAGGCTCGGCTCAAGGGAGACTACATATGCTAATCATATTCAGTCGAAGCCCTTCATGGCAAGGAAAACCTAGGTCAATAATAGATCTACAATTTCTTGGGATTGATAAGGCGCGTCAGATACAGATCCACGTCTAGCCAATTGAGATTCGAATCGATGCTGAGCGATAGATTCAATGACGGCCTATCGTATCGAGAACTGTCAAACACCAAGATGGAGGTTGACGAGAAATGGCATCATACCATTATATCTCGTTCCAGGTCCTCCACATCATTATACCAAGCGACGATGCTGGACGCCATCCTTGAATGTACGCCAAAGTATATCTTCCATATTGGAGACGAGGTTCTGACCAGCTGAAGAGCCCTACAGCGCATCCTAGATGCCCGGTTTTTCAAGCTGCCATGACAAGTGGTGATCAGCGAGAAGTGGACTGAGAAAGAAATGCACAAACATGACTGTCCTCCCTGATATGTTCTCCAGCTCCGTTGCATATGAGGGCAATTGCTCAATCATTGGAGCGCCGCGAAGGTAAAGAGCATCAAGATTCTGTTCCTTGTCAGTCAATTCCTGCACAGTTATGCATGGATATCGAGACCGGATGTATTGGCGAACAGCAATGACGATAAACGAAAGTGTGAGGGAGGCAAGACCATAGGTGAGATATCCGCCTCGCACCTCGGCAGCGGCGTAGCCTCTTGGTGGGGTGGAGTTACTGGGGTAACCATGACTTGGAATCCAGCGACATAGTACGCCTGAATCTCTCTTAAACCAGAGTAAGTGGGCGTCTGATTGAGGAAGGGAGCGAATAATTTGATTACTCTGCATAGCCCCTCTCGATAATTCTGATCAAGCTAACGCGCGAGAACCCCATTCGCGTTTACTAATCTTTTACAACAGAAGGAGAGAATGCCTGTTCAAAGGAGAATACGAGTTATTTGCTCACTTTGCACAGCCCCTCTGACCTCGGCAGCCCTCTCTAAATCAATTCAACATGCGGGAAGGACCCTGTTTGCGTTTTTTGATCTTCGACGGAACTATTGTAGAAGCTTGTGCCTGATCGAAGGGGAGTGTGAGTAACCAGCTCACCTTGCACAGCCCTTCTGACCTCGGAAACTCCTCCTGATCAAGCTGATGCGCAGTCGAACCTTTGATTGAGGGAGAGTGTGAGTAATTATTTCGCTGTGTACAGCCCTTCTGACCCCAGCAGCCTCTTCTGATCAAATTAACACACCAAGAAAACAGGGTTCACGTCCTTTGATTGAAGGAGACGGTAACTCATATCGCACAGCCCTAATTTATGCTCCATGACCACTGTCATTTTCCTTGTTAGAACCGCAGGCCAATCTAATACCTATGTTCAATCCCTTTTGGACCCGCACCTTGCATCGAAGTAATTGAGATCTCGGTGGTGTCGCGAATGGTAGGCCGCAGAGTAGACCATAAAGAGGTGGAAACCGAAGGGCGAAAACTTGAGACCTGGAGAGCGTAAGTTTGCCCCGAGCTCAGGCGTAGAACTGGGATCAAGTCCTGACCATCACCAGAACATCCTCGTCGAAGTTCCCGTATTTCTCAGCCGCCCGCTGACAATCGGCGGCGGTGCGAGGTGTCTTGTTTGATGTTCTTCAACAGCTCCTGCGGATTCCAAACCAGATTTTCTATGTGAATGAAACTAGAGAACAGCACGTATCAACCACCTATACTAGATAGAGTCCACATTTGGACTGCATGATCCCGAGTTCAAGTAAAGATTTGGTGAACCTGATCAAGCAAATATATTGAACGACACAAGCCAACTATCGTCTGTCGGTTGTTCATTAGTCTGGACGAGATTACGCTCGGACCTGTGCACGTCGATTGGCGATCATTCCGTTTCTGCATAAAGTGTAGATTCCAGCGTAGAGGAATACAGAAGCTTGGACCTAAAGGAATTCGATCTATCATCCCATTTGGGGGTTTCTACCATTCATTACCCTCGATCATGATGCATGATGACGCGCCAATAAGGAAGAGAGCAAGCCATGAAGTTGCTTATGTCCACAGTGCCGATTACACGTCTTCTCCCAAACGAATCCAAGACGCGACTTTTGTCTTACTAGGAAACGTCAGCACCTCATTTCGCGTTGACTTACATGGTAACCCGAGGAAGGTGTTCGAGCCTTACTATCAGCGACTTTGACGATTTGAGGATTCCAAAACTGAATGGGAAGCGGTCTTTTCAACTTTTGTTCCACGAGTCCCGTTAGCTGAAGATGCTCAAAAAGGGCATTGAATGAGTGTCAATGACTCACTACCCAATAGATGCCCCATTGGCTTGCCTTTCGTGGTATTCGAGTGAGATCGATAAAGTGTAGTTTCCCGCCTTGAAACCGCTTGATGATGACAAGTCGAGAGAAAGAAAGAGCAGCGGCGGAAAATGCCCACGGATAGTAGAACGTTCACGTCCACCATGATCGATTCCATCTACATCGCTCGACACGGTGCGTACTATGCGAGTAATAACAACATCGTCGAACTAAATCCCGAATTCGAAGGTTTCCGCCTCAACTGGGTAACCACCGCATGGACCTCTCCTACCGGAACGCCTCGCGATCCCCCTCTCGCCGCATTCGGTGAATCCCAAGCCCAGGAACTCGCCGCTCACTTTCTTACACTACCAGAGGACGAAAGACCAACGGGGGTGTGGTGCAGTCCGTATTGTGTGTTCCCCTCTATTTCCCACTTACAATCACAAATGAAACGAGAAAAGACAGATGTATTCAAACCGCTACACCAGTAGCCAAAGCCCTAGGCCTACCCATCTATATTGAGCACGGTATCGGAGAATGGTACTCACCTACTGCTCCTGGTACTGGGCTGCATCCTCGTCCTGGGCCTGCTGCGTCCCTCACACAATTCTTCCCTGATACCATCGATACAAGCTGGGAGTCGATATACTACGTTTCTCGAAAAGGTGAACCTGTTGATGCGCTGTACGAGCGGTGTAAAGGCTTCCTGCAAGATTTCCTATCGCTAGAAGAAGTACACAAGAAACACAAGAAAATCCTCTTTGTATCACACGCAGCGACTGTTATTGGGTTGACACGAGAGTTGATTGGTGACCGAAGGATGCCTCTACGGGTTGGTTGTGCCTCCCTGACGACAGTCACGTCGGGGAAAGGGAATGGAGAGGTGGGCAGGTGGGAAGTAGGGCAAGAGAAGCTGGCGGATGCTTCGTTCTTGACGGGAGGTGTACAACGTGACTGGGGTATGGAGGATATCGTTATAGACCCTGAGAGTGGAGAGGTGGTGGATGATCATGGTGTACCTGGAACGGAGGGGGACGGAGAGGGATTAGTTGGGTCGCAGGTTGCGAAGCTTGGATTGAAGGTTTTGCACGGTCAGACGCAAGGACAGGTCATACACACGAGTAACTTGTAGATGCCATTCCATTTGTAAAGTCCCTATGTAGACTGATTTGTACAATTCCTTTTAAAAGTAGACTCATGCTATGCTAACCAGCCCACTCGCATAGCTAACACTGCTATCCCTCAACGTCTCGCACTCGCTGCTCTGTTTATATCTCACCCACTCGATCTTGCCTCCTCCTGAAGCCGCAAGAGCGCCCAAGAGCACACCAATAGGATGCCTTCCACATATAGTGTTCTTCGTCCTCCTAAGGTACTCTGAAAACGCGTCATGTGTCTTCACCTCCCCGGACTGGAGAATATCGATGGCCTCGTGGTCGAGACGTCTGATGGATTCGTGGATGGCATGCGTAGGTGAAGGCAATATCGAATGGCCGAGTCGTACCCCGTCCGCCTCAGGCGAAGGGTAGTAAAACGTGTAAGAGAACCTCGTCCCCCAATGACAGAAATCACTGGAAACCACAAAGAACGTATCTTCCCTAGTCAAATACGGAGCCAGCACTTTTCCATACTCCTTCTCCTTCTGCGTGTTAATCGCCCCCACTACAATCGGTACGATCTTGATATCCTCCGATGTAAACACCTTGCGTATGTAGGGAAGGTGCATCTCGAGGGAATGCTCGTCCTCGTCTTGGGATTTGGAAAAAATCTCAAACTGGTTGGTGTCTTTGAGCTCCTGGACGATTTGTTTATCGATGGGAAGATCGCCTATGGGTGTAGCGTAGCTATCACAAGGCGAAAGAGCACATCCATCGAGGTAGACGTGATGCGAAGGACCGAGGATGAAAACTGTTTTAATGACAGTCGTATCGATGGGTTTATACGCCCATGCAGCTGTGGGACCGCTATAAGCGTACCCTGCATGGGGAGCGATGACGGCTTTGAGTTTACGAGTGGGTAAATCGACTTCTGAGAGCCATTTATCAAGCTGCTGGTCGAGTTTGGTTGGATTGGCGGTGTACCAGTCGCCCGAATGAGAGGCAGAACGAAGCATGGATGTATGTTTATGTGGTCACATGGCATAGAATACATAGAACAGCGTAAGAATGTAAGCGTATATCTACTCCTCTGACCGCAAGCGAGCAGCTGGGTTGGTGACCTTGACACCGAGAACCTTTGCTCTGAGAGAATGTCAATAAGGGGAAGTAATGGGAAAATGAATGTTATGCACCTCTCCAAAATGGTAGTACGGTTCCTGCTGGAGACGTTGTGGGCAATCTCGGCAGCGTAGCTCTTGTTGTGCATGAGCAGTAACTCGAGTTCCTTGACGTTGGAAACGAGGAACTTTTTGAGGCCGTTGGGGAGGAGATGGCGTGTTTTCTTGTTGCTTCCATAACCAATCTGCGAGAAGAGGAGGAAAAGTCAATATACTAGTAGGAACCAGGAAAGATAGTCACTCGTGCGCACCTTGGGCATAGGCAATTGACCCTTGAATCTCCTCCTCACTCTGTTATCAATACCCTTTGGTTTCCGCCATGCCTCCTTGACACTGTGGTAACGATCCGACTGGTGCCTCTTGAAGGCCTTGGTGCGTTTCTTGACAATTGGCGTCTTGATGGCCATCTACATCCAACCAGAGTCAGCGCAATCCAACGAAATGAGCCAACAGAGCAACAAAGAAATGGTATAACTGGTTCGTAAGAAAGTTCTGAGTACTCACCGGGGTTTTTTTTTGGCGGAAAGAGGTTGGTGGTCTGTCGTGGTCGTCCTAACCGTCGACGAGCGTTGGTGTTTGCGTGTGGGAAAAATTTGAGGAGGACCCCCCGGTCACTTGCAAAGGTTGTGTAAGCGTGATTACCTAGACCTGTAACCGGCCCCTAGTGACGAGCAAGCTTAGTACTAGGGACCCAAGGGGGCAGCGGGCCGTGGATCCCGAAGACGATGATAGTCGGTTGGTTCAGTCCTAAGGTCCTTAAAAATTTTTTTGAGTCAAACCTTTTTCAAGGTTTTGGGCATCCTTAGAGGCTCAAATGTGGTCAAATTATTCACTACTTGCTTTTCTTTGGCAGAAATAACAGAATTCTGTTGTTGCAGGCAATTGAATATTCCAATTTTGAACTTCTTCGGTAATCACAACAGCGCCTCTGTGACTGCTGTCAGTTTTGTTCTCAATCCCAAATCTACTCATTCAGCCTGCTGCTTGTCACTGCATATGATTCTGACCTTGGAAATTCATTTATGCAGCTGAAGGATTGTAGAGAGTGATGGAGAGCAGGTAACAAGGAACAAAAGGTCAACCAAATTTGGTAAGGTGATGTCACTTACTTTCCATATATGGCAGGTGATGGTCGGTTGGTTCCCCTCAACAGTCCTTAAAAAAAAATCAACATTGTGTATTAAAATTTTTTTTTGCTACCCATAGAGACCTGTCAATTTGGCAGGAGACCCATTAGGGAATTGCTGAAACCCAAAAAGGATTCCACAATCCTTTTTGAGACATGCATCATAATATAGATGACAAGTGTAGTTACTGGAAAATTTTTGCCTTGTCTGCTGTCGTTCATCTTCATGTATTATCTCTGCTGCTATGCAAGTTTAGGATGAGGACTGTGCTTAAGGATCCAAATCTCAAGTCCTACAAGCTAGAGATGGGTAGCTAAGAAGTATGGAAGGTTGATCTCTGGCTAGTGCACTAGTAGCTAGATATGATGTACTAAAGGTGTGTCTGCCCAATGCTTAATGCTAACCCTCTGCCTACAGTATCTCTAGAAATTAAAACATCTTTGTTTTGTACCATCACATCCTCTGTGCTCACAAATGCACTTTTGCAATTATGAAGCATGAAGATTCTGAAAATTTCAATTCATGAGTTCAATAGATACAATGTGAAGCAAACCTTCCCT
This sequence comes from Moniliophthora roreri, assembly GCA_001466705.2. Taxonomy (NCBI): domain Eukaryota; kingdom Fungi; phylum Basidiomycota; class Agaricomycetes; order Agaricales; family Marasmiaceae; genus Moniliophthora; species Moniliophthora roreri. Next base: position 1,291,631 of record LATX02000001.1, on the reverse strand, counting down.
CTCCCTGTCATCCATACTAGAATAGCTATAATAAATGTCTTTCCTGAGCCAGTTCCTGAAAATACAGCTGAGTCCTTCTCAAACAACATCTACACAGTGTGAACTTGATGTTCCTGAGGGACTTCTTGGCTGTCAGTGATGAGAGCTCCAATAATAACAGCCTTGAGCATGAGCAAGTAGTTATTGTCACTAAGACCTGTGAGATATCATGCAGGGTAGTCTGGTGAACTGAAGAGATCTTTTCCAGTAGATATGAGGGCTTCTACTTGTCAGATGTCCATCTTTATAACACTTTCAATTTGGATAGGAAGGACAGCAGAGTCAGCATCAGACATGATGGTTATGGTTCAGTTAAGAGAAGTGTATTGGCAGCCATAGTGAATGCTCCTCAATGATGTTATCAACAATGCAGACAGAAAAAAAATACTATTATGCAAACACTTGTTATCTATATTATGATGCATGTTCTAAAAAGGATTGTGGAATCCTTTTTGGGTTTCGGCAATTTCCTAATGGGTCTCTCACCAATTCAACAAGCCCCTTAGGGCCTGTTTGGTGGCACCAGGAAGGAACCCAGACCTGGGTCTGGGTAGACCTTCCGTGATGTTCATGGACCCATACTGACTCAGATCCTGAATATAACGTAGATTGTCACTAGATAGTCACACCCTGTAGCATGCTTATCACTCAACCATCATGGTCAATATGCTGTCTGCTGCTTCTTCTGCACATAAAACTGATACACAACACAAATTATGTCGAAAAAAGGTCAAGCAGCAAACTGTTCTTGCAGCTGTCAGTGGTGCAGTTACTGCAATACTATACAGTATGCAGAATGAGTGCCAACTAATGTGCACTTCCATTCTCACTGGTGAAGCCTGGCTGAATGAACTCTTGGATGGCCACCCTTGGCGCTTTCAAGAACAGCTTGGCTTGACCAAGTATGTCTTCAGAAAGCTGCTGCAGAAACTGCAGATGCACTCAGGTCTCAAAGATGGAAAACATGTCAGTGCTGCAGAGCAGCTTGCCATTTTTCTCTATCTTGGGCGTGCAGGTGCATCCAATAGAGATCTCCAGGAGTGTTTCCAGCAAAGTGGTGAGACAATCTTGAAGTACTTCTTTCCTATAATTAAGCAAGTTGATGTTACAGTTTTTCAACTATCAGACATTTTCTTTTCCACTTTTCTGCTTTCTGTTTCTTGTACTACCATTTTGGGTGACTTAGCGCCCAACAATATGTTTCTTCTTGACATCTGGACTTATCCACATTCCCAGTACCCCTTTCCCTCTTCAATATTTATGACATCATCGTGACTTCATTTTATTCTATTAGTTTCTATCTCCTTTCAATGACATCGCTTATGATGTCAAGTTCCTTACTTATGACTTCGTCGACATTCTACCACATTCCATTGCTTTCTACTTGTTTAACAAACAACGATGTCGATCTTGCAGTTTGTATCCAAACGAGTAGCTACAAAGGGTGTATAAGTAGATAGTTTTCTAGGTCTAAGCTCTTCAGCTTGACCTAGTTTAATCAAACTTGTGTTTAGCCAACGAACGGACCTCTGAACTCTAGCTTTTCTAAAGCTAGCTCTCTAACTTGAACCTTGCTCCTTCAGGAAGGGAATTTTCCTTTCTTGATGAAGTTAACTCCACATCACTACGTCAAGTGGTGTTGAGTTGTTGTCGTTGCTGCGCAAGTAACGTAACAGCTGAATTCTAACACTATATTCTATAGATATGTTCTGCTTTTACTTGACAAATTCTGTGGCACATTCTACTGAAAATATGTTTGTCCTCTACCTGATCACACACCATATGAGGTCTAGTCCAATCCAAAGCTCTATCCCTACTTCAAAGATACTTGTGCTACTGTTGATGGTTCACATTTTGATCAACACTGCACTGCAGAGTCTGTTGGCCACAATCGGAATAGAAAGAGGGGTGTTACACAGAATGTTCTCTGTGCATGTGACTTTGATCTGAAATTCACCTATGTGTGCAGTGGATGGAAAGGTTCAGCATCAGATGGTGCAATATATGAGAGTGTTCGTGGGATAGACTTTGTCATCAAGCCAGGAACATACTATCTGGCAGAACCTGTTTCCAGACCAAAGAATTGGGAAGAACTGTTTAATCTTTGCCATGCTCAAGCCCGTAATGTTGTTGAACGAATCTTTGGAATCTTCAAGAGGTGGTTCAACCTTATGGCATGTGCACCCAAGTATTCTGAAGAGACACAGGCCAAGATGATTGCAGCATTCTGTGCTATTCACAACTTCATCTGCATTTACAACTCCCATGAAAAGGAACTATGAAGATACTAAGAATCATTGAGCCAACATCATAACTGCCCTTGTCATCTCTCCCAAAGAGAAACAATTGAGCTCTTTCAGACTGAGCCTCCTACTATTCAGGCTGAGCATTTGGGCATACATATTATGGAAAGCAGCAGCACAAAAACATGATGACATTGCACAGGCAATGTGGAATAGATATGTTTCATACACAGCAGAACATGGTCATTCAAATGCTATGTAAATGTAGACACTATTAATTTGAGCAAGTATAATACTAAAATAAATACTGAAATAGTAAGGACAAGAAATTATAGAAGTTTGTTCTGAAGGAATGCAGTACGACAACGTTTGGTAGAGATAGCAGCAAACATGTCCATTGTACCAGTATTCTCACTGAAAAGAGTGCAGATTTTGGAGAAGTCCTCATTGGAAAACTCATTGTCATCCTCAAGTAGCTTGACAGCCCGTTTATGCCTCATAGGAGTTGTCTCAGCATTCATACCTGCAGAGAGGTCACATAATGCACTGGCAACATCACTAACTGCATCAGGGCCTCAACAATGGTGACCACAATGTGAGCTATGTGAAGCTGCAGGAGTCTGGTGCTGACTATGCACATTCACAGGTGTAGAGACAGGAGAATCATCTGAGTCAGACTGGTAGAGTTAGTACAGTCAGGTGGTGAACTTAAGGAAAGTACTCACATTGCTCTCATGCTCAGCACCAGATTTAGTAGTGCTAGTAGTAGGAGAGTTGTTAATGTGGCTGACAAAGGCTGAGAGCTTTCATCTGGCTGCAACTGAGATACTGACTCTGCAGCTGGCTGCAGAGTGGCCTGTGAAGGCTCTGCAGGCTCTTAGGACTTGGATGATGGCTGGAGAGGCAAAGCAGGATAAAAAGCACCATCTCCTGTTGCCATAATACCCTCATTAATGTAGAGCATGTCATCATAGTGAGGATAACAGTGCTTGTGCCAGTGCCTGGTATTGTACAAGTTGCTCTACAAGGGTATTAGTCAACAGAAAGGTGCTATAACTAGATGACACACCTTTGGGCCCAGACCTCAGGTGTGGCAGATACCCTTTTTGTCTGCAGACAGAAGCCAAAGCCAGATTGTGAGGATAGGTTATGGACATTCTTCTAGTCCTTCTTAAGCTACCATGAAAATAATTACTACAAGTCAAAAGAAGAGGAAATAAACATACCTTGCTACTCCAGTGATCCTGACATTTATCCTCTGTCTTTGGGGGATCTGAAATGTCCACATCCTGTTCTAACCGCTCTCTAACCATCTTCCATACACCTGGCTTCCATCCACTTTGAGCCTGTTTCCCAGCATCCTTCTGTATATGCAACTCATCTATTATCACAGCATCTTCTTCCTCTGTCCAATTGCACCTAGTCTTGAAGGAATCCTGTGTGGCTCCACTGTCATCATTGGCAGACTTCTTGCTGTGCCCCATATGTTGAGATGTCGAGAATCAAGGGAATAATGAATGTGTGGTAAAATGATTGACAGAAATGGTAAAGAACGTGAGGATAATGAGATGCCACAGGTGAACACTGGGTGTGACAGGGAAGAGTGGTGCCACCAAACAGTATTCTTCCTCCTGGACCCAGTGGATTACTCAGCACTGACGTTCACATGGACTGGACCAGCTGTATGGCTCAATTTTGGTGTGGTCCAGGTTCCTTCCTGGTGCCACCAAACAGGCCCTTAGTACTCAGCTTGCTTGTCATGTAGAGGCATGTCACAGGCCTAGTGATTACTGTTTCCATGCATATCCTTCCCATTGTTGATTGCAATTATGTAATGCAACTGTGGTAATTAGCATTTTCTCTAGTTTATTCAAATCTCATATTCCAGGCTTAGCATTTTCCACTGCATAATCTTATTTTCTGTTGAACAGATCATTTTCTGCTATGCTCACTTTCATATTTGGTTTCCTAGAATGTCAAGAACTCATTCAATCCCTTATCTTGCACCTCATTTGGATAATACAGGCACATTTTTAAGAGTTGTTCTTATGTGCTCACCTTGAGGCAGTAACAGGGTATATGTGCAATAGTGGTTTCCATCTGTGTTGCTTGGAAGGTGGACACAATGCCACCTCCATTGGATTAGCTTCAATATTGACACACTTGTGAACCCAACTATCTCCTCTGCTTCAGTATTTTCTCCTCCAGTGCCATCTATCACCTTACTGGTTTGGCAGTACTTTTGCTTGTGATACCCTGCCTTACTGCACCAGGATTGGATACCAAAGGAGCTCTTAATCATCATTATGCCCTAGTCATTGGGCAACTGGCCTTGTACATGATTCAGTCTCTAATGGACATATCAATAACTAACTATATTTCCCAACCCATCTGTGATGAGTCTAATGCTAGCTACCTCCTTTATGGCCTGGTTGCCCTTATATCCTTCATTGTCTTCACCCTTGATACCTATGTGCTATCATATTGGATTTGAATGACAAGAAAGAGTATCTTGATGGTCTCTACTTCAAACATGCCCCAAGTATTCAGCAGCTACTGTCATTCATGACAGAGCTGGAGAATATCACACACAATGCAAAATTGAGTGCATGCATTTGAAGATCCCAAAAGCCATTACTGATAACTTCAATTTATATAGCTTAGAAGATAGAATTTCTCATGCCTGTGTGAAATCCCTTTGATTAGAAATGACCTCATTTATGCTATGGAACATATACTTAGGTGTACACCTCAGGATGGTCACCAACATTACTACTTGGCATAACAATGTGAAGAAATTGCAGAGAGAAATACTGGTTAGTAGCAGACTTATTTTTACTTTTTCATTCTTATTGACTCTTGGTGAACATTTTGTCACCAAATCCATCTCTTGATATCATTTTGAAGCTCTTACAACACAATATCCTGGCCTATGTATTTTGTACCCAATCTTTCATACCAACCACAGTGAAAGTCTGATGTCATCCTGTTGTCCCATGTTGCTCTTTTTCAGAACCATGTGCTTTTGCTCTTTGTGTCTAAAAGTGATTGATAAAAGAAGTTTTGACATTTATGTTACTATGTACATTTGTTGTACAGTTGCATCTACATGTGATGGAGCTGAAGGATACTACACAGAGGTGAATCAAATATGTGCCATTGTTTTGCCCTAAGCTCTATTGTGGTCATGAAATATCCCAGGGTCTATTATAAATCAACAGAATGTATCTCTGATAAAGGGGACATTCCAGCACCCCAGGATCATTTCTGATATTGTCAAGATCCAGAGCAGGGAATTATTATGCATACCAATCACCATTCAACTTGAACAGACCCTGTAAATGGTGAGAATGAACATGTGAAAAGTTTCTCCTGCTCTACTCTGCTTGGTCTTTAAAATTTTTTCTCAACCTCATTCACTAATTAAGGTTGCACTCAGCAATGGACTCAGAGACATCTATCTCGCTTGGTAGAGTGTTGCATGAGAAAAAAAATCTCTAATTGGCAAGGTGAGATAATCACAAATGGTATGGCAGTTTCTGGCAACATATATTGGTGTATAAATCCTTCTAGCATGTCTGTCAACAGTTTTGAAGACAATTGGGGAGGTATGGAGGCAGGTAAGGGAGATTGGAGGAATCTGAACTATTCTTGATGTGCCTTTTTGTCTGCTTCTCATGCATGGAGATTGAAAGGAAGCTTTGGGTTTGCATGCAAATTGTCAATTGTGATATCTACTGTATTTTACAGATTCCTCAGGCAGTTTCCCAGAGGAGGCTGCCACAGAGTTGAAGCACTTCAAGTTCTCATGTAGTGTGCTGAATCTGTTGATGTTCCAAGTTGGCTCTACATAGCAGCAAGTGGTGACCTGAGGTCATAATGAAATTGGGTATGGTGATTAGAGCTTTCATAAATTACACCCATCAAACTACCATGGCTCAAAATAAAACCTAACTCAGTCAATTTAGCGAATCGCTTAAAATAATCTGTTAGAATTGGTGGAGTATTGGTGGTCTTGCATGGAGGCATGCATTTCTTCTTTTTTTGGGATGCTGGGTATGTGTGAAAATCCATAGAAATACATATCTGCCCAGTATGAAGTAACATTGACCAGATAGATGTAATACATCAGTAGATATATTCCTATTAGAGGATCTAGAAACAAAAATAGGTCAGTGCTGTTCAGTGCCATGGAGCAGAAGTGGTATAGTGCCTTGACTGAACCTGCATCCACATGAGCAGGTCACATACAACATAGAGAAAATGCAAGATTGTGACATTTCAGTTTAGTAGTGCATTCAGAAGGTGATGAGAGGTAAACAAGTGACAGAAAGTGTGGGACTTGCAGGAAATTGGTCGAATTGGCTGACAATGATAATCCTACTTTGGCAATTCCCTGAATTAAATGTATCTCTCACCCAGGTACGTAACAGCAAAGTTGCATTAACATTTCGTCAGGAACTTTGTCAAAATATAGGAACATACCCATTGGGTATTTTACTGTATTTGGGTTTTGTCTGGAATAGCATCAAACCAGTATGTCCAATGAGCAAAGCTGAATATGTACTAAGGGAATAAGCCCTGAATCCTTCTTCATATTTAAAGGATTCTCCAATGTGTGGCAGTCTCAACTGGTCCTCATTCACTAGATTGATGGCCACCCCACCTACTGTTTCTCTATAGGACACTACTTTGCAACTTGCCTGTAAGTCTGATACTGCCTACATCTTCCCTGGTATCATTGTCTTTACATTTTTTACTGGCATTATCCTTTGGAAACACTTTTGCTCTCAATACTCTTGCCTTGTTGTGTCAATTCTGGATGACAAGGAACAGTCTTGATAACCTCTACTAGAAACATGCTCCAATGTTCAAACAGCTGCTGACATACTCAGTCAAGCTGGTGGATGTATCATGCAGGAGAATTGTGTATGTGCACTTCAACTCTGATCCTAACCCTCACCAATCTATATATGCACAACTTAAAGAACTGAGTATCACATATATGTGCAAGGTCTCTTGAATTGGATGCAATATCAACATCTATTTGGAAGACATACTTTGGCTTCCACCCTAAGATTGTACCTGAGATGGACAATTGTTACAATGACATGGAAAGCCTTGAGCATGATATTAAAGTGAGTACCCACTCTCTTGATCTCTTTTCATTGCGCAATTGGTTTTCATTCTCTGTGACAATAGTCTAATACTGAGTCTATCACTCAATATCAATTTGAAGCCCAACTGGCTACACTCAGACTTGAATTCAAAGCCATAGCACCATGACCAGTGTTGTTGATGAGGCTGGTCTGGAGCAAAGTGGAGTGTTGATAACATGGCTTGAATATGTAATATGCAAGAGATAAAACAGAGAGCTTTAGGTGTGATTTTACTTGACAATGTGACAAACTCACTGTCAACCATTGTAGATCAGAAAATGGTCAGGACTAGAAAGAAGCTTTGGTTTATGCACCAGCTAGTGATCATGCATTCCATGTTTGTTGACACAAAAAGTCAGTGGAAAATGTTTCCCATTACAACTCCAAAACAGTTGCTCCGTGATTTTGAGTGATTTGTTCAGAAGCCTTTTTGGCATGCAGCTGACAACAGCGCCTCTTTGACAAACAATGAATCACTTGAACTGGTGCAGAAAAGTGGCTAGATGTACGTGTCTTGTAGGAGACGGGGGGGAAAGGGAAGCGAGGCAGTGCTTTGAGCTCCCAAAAAAGCAACAGCCAATCAGGGAGATGAGTCAGGCAAAGCGTGTAAGCATTTCCAAAATTGGGATCTATGTTCTACGAAAGCCTTCAAAGCTGTAAATGTAGTGCCATCCAGCCCATCCAGACTCTTAATGGTCGTCCCAGCAGCTAACTTCACTTCGCAAATCATCTGCGAGTCCAATACCAGCCATCTCACATACTTCATCGCCTTCTTCATCATCTCCTTCATCGCCGTCGCGCTTTGGAATCACTTTCGCCTTTTCTACCCATGCCTCACAGTGTATGAATTGAATGGCAAGGAACGAAACCTCGACAATCTCTACTTCAATCACTCACACGCCTTGGGTGAATTGTCCCTTTACGCGGCCGAAGAGATTGCACGAAAACGACTCAAGTGTGTGCACTCTTTCCCTGTGCATTACCCAAATGTTGTTGATTATCGCAGGTCAAAGAAGAGAGCATCGCAGATACGCATGAAATCTCTCGAGCTCGATGCTACTTTCTCGATATGGAAAATATACCTAGGTGTTCACCCAAGTGTGGTGCTCGACATTGCCATCTGGTATAACGACGTGCAGAAGTTGGAGAGGCAGATTCTCGTACGTCGCTATCTCTTCAGTATCTTTCGTTGCACCCCGATTTACTGCGTGAATAGTCGATTACCGAGTCTATCGTGCAATATCGCTTTGAAAACCAACTAGCCAAGCCCGTTTCAATTTTATCAGACACTGAGGTGTCTACTGTCCAAGGTTGTTGTCTTTCTTCTCGGGACCTGCAGTCGTTGACTGTAACTGCTATCATAGCTCGACATCGACATCTAAGGATTCACTAAAACAAATTCTTGATACCGTCCATACGTCTTTCCAGGGTCCTTCGTGTTACCCCATGCAGGCTACTTTTATCGAGGATCCCAAAGTGTTCTTGATCTTTGCTTTGCTGTTGTTTTCCGTCTCGTCCTCAGTCGTCTGTTGTATTTAATGTGTTCATCCTTGCTGTGCATACCCATTTTGTAATTCATATTTTTCTATCACAATGACACTTTTGCATTCAGGATCAAAAGTACCTGTTCACTCTGCAACGCAGCATATACATATCATAGATTCATTCGTGGGAGATCATGATACATACATAGCCGAAGCAAAATGAAAGCAAGAAAAAGAGGGGGAGGTATAGAACAACATAGGGATTCGGGTAAAGACTTTGTATTCGTTGTATCTCTGTGTCTGTGTTGTGTCTGCGACTGATTGTCCGTACGATCAAGAAAGCGATGGGAAGGCTGCCTCATCGTCGACATTGAATGTGGGTGCACTGTCACCACGGCTGTTGCGGTTACCACCCCTTCCACCACCACGATCACCTCTACCTCTGTCACCACGGCCTCCGCGACCTCCACGACCAGGACGATCGAATCGAGCGTCGATTTCGAGGTAGACTTTTTCTTCCTTCTTGGCACGGGCCTTGGGTACGGTCTTGGTCTGCAGTGATGGTGAGTAACAAGTACCAACTAATTGAAGAAGCGACGCAGCAACCCCTGCGTACCTTGCCAACAAAGTAAGCCTCGTCTTCACCACCCTTTTGGAGAGCAACAGCATCCCCGAAATCAGCACCTTCGACCTTTCTCAATTCAGGTTTGGGAACGACAGCGTCCTTCTCCTTCTGCTGAGCGAGATATTGGTCGAGAGTGAGGGTGTTGTCCTCTTCTTCTTCCTTGCGAGGAGGACGGGAACCGGAACCTTCCTCACCAGCGGGTTTATCACCATCGGCTGGAGTGTCTGCAGGGGCAGCCCAAGCGTCAGCATTGGTAGCGCCATCTGCACCCCATTCACCACCGGTTGCTGCGCCTTCGGCGGCGGCGTCCTTGGAAGCGGCCGCTTCGGCCTGGAGTTCGGTATTGCCGTCATCTCCGCCCCAACCCTGGTGAATTTTCTTGTCAGAGTCGCTGTAGCAAAAGAAAAAAAGATATAATAGGTTAGACAGTCAATGTTATATAGTAAACGATTGACGCACGTCTTGCCGGTTGCACTGTGTCTGTCAAAAGGGCGACGACCGCCTCGTGGGGCACCACGACCACCACCACCGCGTCCACGACCACGGCCCTCGACTATCGATCGAATCGATCAGAGATTATTGGATGATGAAAGATGATCGATGCGTACACTTTCTGGGAGCAGCGTCAGGGTCTTCTACGCCGTTTTGATTTGGGTTGCCTGATTGATCTCTGGACCTGGCGCCTCCGCGTTGATAGTACATGCCACCTCGTGAAGCAGGACCTGTACGAGCCTTTTGGTTGTCCTTGTTGGTGGGAGGTGTGGGAGCAGAAGGGGCAGTGGTCTTCTTGGGAGCTGGAGCGGGAGGTGAAGAGATCTCACCGTCATCACCTGCTGTTTGAGACAAATGAAAAGATTGAGAGGACGATAAAGAAGAATTGCTTAAAAAAGTTTGATGATTTACCTTCGTCCAAGAGAGCAAAAGGGTTTTTAGAAGCCACCGACGACATGGTTGTTGACGGGGCTGTGTGGATATGCCGATTTGGCGAAGGAAAGCTTTCCTAGAACTTTTTTTTTGTTGGCGGTGGTGAGTGGACGCTGCAAGCAGAGTTTGAGCGGCAAGTTCCGGGGTCCCTGGGGAAAAGCCACTTGACGCTGTATAGTTTTGACGGCCTTTCTCGTAATGACGATTTGTCATGACGCACGAGTATATAAAAAGGGACAGCGTGCAACTCGTGGTCTCCAACGCATTTTTTCCACAGGTGAGCTCACAGCCGGATTTCCTTCTCGTTGATCTAATATCTTCTTTCAGCACCTCAAAAGCATCTCGACGAGGATTCGCCCGCCTACAATTTATGTAGGACTGGAGTGGATCGAGGACCTTGAGACCGTACAGTTGCTGGAGAATAAGTAAGCAATGAGACTTGGGTGCCGTCGTTGAGTTTATTTTGTCAAATTCTTTCTAGAGCTGGCAGTTCAATCGAGGGCAATGTCTGGTTGTACAAATACATACGCAGTAACTCGGATTGTAACTAGTTATACCAGTACTATGTGTTATACTTGCCTGTTTTGTCATGTGATGACTAAGAATTGCCCCTTGAATCTCTAGACTACAACCTCGACCGGCACGGTGGTCATCACGCTTGTTGACTCCTGCTCATGAACATCTCATCCCTCCTGTGCTCAGAGGACCCAAAACCTCCTTCCTCTGAGCCCAGGATCATACCAGAACCCGTATTGCTTGCTCCTCACTTAACAAGGAATCACTATCAACAGCAGCAGCAGCAGGCATCGTCTTCGTCACCTTCATCGTCGTCGCAATCATCCAAACTCAACCTTGAGGCTCTTGTCCATGCTGCTGACCAAGAACGGAGACGGCTTCAGAGCCCTGTCGTTGCATATTCTCATCCGTCAAATATAGCCAACGACCGCCAAGTAGAACGGGAAGGGGAGCAGCGAGAGAAGGAGAGGACAAGGGAACGAGAACGGGAACGGGAACATCGCGAAAAACAGGTTCAAGCTGCTCATTGGCAGCAAGAACAGCAAGACTTATTTTATAAACGACAGCGTCAGCAACGTCAGCACCATCGAGAAGCCATCCTCAGTTATCCATCTCGTTCTCCCCATTCAGATACCCTTTCTCCCCCCCTATCAAGGCCAAGAGCTCAGGTGTCTTCTCAACCGCCTTCAGATCCCACTCCTTCCGCCACAACCTCTCAACAGATTAGTCATTTATTATCCCCTACCTCGTATTCACCCTCATTATCCAGGTCACCCAGAGACGTTTCGCGTTTACCGCCTCAGCCGCTTCATTCTGAAGATGACATGTATTCACCATCCAGCTCGACTTCTGTCGCAAAGAAACGTCGTCATTCAGACCATCTTGCCAGCGACCCCGACGTCGACTCTCGCATTCGCAAGGACCGCGAGTTGATGGCACCGGGTACCCTTGGCTTTGGCGGCATTCCACAATCATCAACTCCCAATGTCGACGCTATCGCTGTCACTCGAAGAAAACCGGGTTCATCAGGGTACAGCTATGATCCGGTACATGATCAAGACCCTCCTCCCAAACGTCCAGAACCCGTCTCCACAACAGATGATAGACCCAAAAACTCTATTGGGTTCCTTACCGGTGGTCATCCGACGCCGCAGCCTCAACATTCCCATCAACACCTCCATCAACAGCACCAACATCATCAGCAATCCCACACTCAATCATTACCCCAACCCCAATCCCAATCCCATCACCGACCTTCATCACGAGAACACCACACTCCCCATCACCGCGTTGTCAGCCCTGCCGCTGGGGCTCGTCGATCACCGCCTTCTTCCGTACACACCCACGTCCACCTCCACGGACATGGTCGCCGGTCACCTCCCGTCCCAGTTCCCGTTGGTCGTCGATCACCTCCAGGCAGCCATGTAGGTCGTGCTCTGGCTGCTCGCCACCACGACCAAGACATGGCGTTAGATCGCGTCAAACAGGAAAGAAGAGAATCTTCCGCATTACCGTCTACCCCGGTCCTATCGACTTCATCTTCCCCGAATTTTATCAAGGCACAGTCTGTCGAACCCCCAAAGGTGACAGTAAGCAAGGCGCAGTCTCCGCCGGCACCTCTTCCGCGGAAACCGATATCCGTATCCATGGAATCACATCTACAGCCACACTCACTGCCAGGTGTATCCTTGGAACCGCCTGAAAAAAAGAAAAAGTCGAGGTCAAGGACATCGAACGAGGTGGTAGTTAGAAAGGAAGATTTTAATAATCCTATACACGCTCGACAAGTGTCAAAACCATCGACGCCCGTTCAGCCGCCACTACCAGCGGTAACCCATGCACCTTCTCCCGCGCCGCCGCCGCCATCACACTCGTCACAACCTGCTGCCTCCACGAGACCGGCTGAAGACGATGCTCATGAGTGGTTTTTAGAGCACTTTGGTGACGATAGCACCCATGGTAAACGACCTCGATCTCCCTCACCGACGCCTACACCTCCATCACCTATCACCTCTACCGTCAGGCATGTCTCAACGAGCAAAAGCAAGAGCTCGAGTCCGACTCGTGTTGTTGTCGAACCTGAAGATGCGGTCACAGCTCTTGAACAAGAGTTGCTTGAGGATACTCCCGCAAAGGAAGAAGACAATGACATGGATGTTGACGAGTTGGTGGAAGAAGCTCTTTGTGATCCTGAGGAGCAGAAAGAGGACGACAAGGAAAAGGCAATGGAAGTCGACGTGGAAGATGAACTACTTTCACTTGTCGATGATCGGCCAAAGATGTCGATTTCGGAAGTGGTCAAGAAGAGAAAGGAGGAGGAAAAGGAAAGGGAAAAGGACAAGTTGAATTCGCCTGTTGCATCTACATCTGCGTCAGCGTCGTCACCCAAGTTCCGTTCACCTAGTGTAAGTGTGAGCCTACCTGGGGACAGAGATAAAGACAGGGATTCAATGCCACCTCCTGCTGCTCCCACCGCTAGCAAGACTAGTGTGCAGGCTAGTCAGGCGGGGAAGAAGCGCAAGGTATGTGTGTTTTTCATTAACGATCGATCGACACATACTAAACTCTACTTCATTATTATTACAGACTGCACACAAACCCAAGGGACGCGCAGCGGCAGCGGCCACCCCGGTCACGGAAGCACCTGCAGTAGCGAAACCTCGAGCGAAACCCGGTCCTAAACCCAAACCTCGGGATTCAAACGGGAATATCATTCGTTCACCTGCTACAACGACACCTACGCCTGCGCCTGCGAATAAGGTGGGTGGTAAAGGAACGCCTCCCATCGGCAGGGCAAGTGCCGTTGCTGATGCTGAGCGCTCGCGGTCTGCCTCTGTTGCACAAGAGGCACCAGAAGAACCCGAGGCCGAGGAGGAAGACGATGATAAGCTTTATTGTGTTTGCCAGACCAAGTATGATGAGGATAGGAGCATGATTGCTTGTGACTCGTGGGTATCTCCCTTGTTTCCTGTGATTTCGTGATAATGATCGATGGTTGGTTGACATGACAGATGCGACGAGTGGTACCACACACAATGCGTCGAAATCCCGGATCAAGAAGTCGATTTGGTGGATCAGTTTGTGTGTCCTGTTTGTATTGCTAGTGCGTGTGTTTCCGTTTCTTCGCTGTGTGTAGTATTGATAACACGTGCTACTGCAGAACACCCAGAACGTAAACTCCAAACGACATACAAACCCCGCTGCCTATTTGGTCTTTTACAACCCGACCCAGATTCTCCAAAGGCATGTCATAAACCGGCCCGGACCTACTCCAAGTATTGTAGCGACGAATGTGGAATGAAGAACATCAGCAAACGTGTTGATACCTTTATCCGGCAGGGCGGCGACAAGCAGAAATTATGGAAGGCTGTCAAGAATGCCGAGAAGCGTGAAGGGCTTGTCCGTGTCGTTTCAGAGGACACCGGGTCGCATGTACCTGTCATAAAAGAGGTGAAACCGAAAAAGACGGCTACGGAGAGGGAGGTGGAGAGATTGAATGGGTTGTTGGATGATATTAACAAGGTCCGTGAGGAGCTGAAGAAGGGAATGGAGATTATACTTTGGAGAGAAAAGCTGGTGAGGTTGGCAACGGAGAGGGCGGATAGAGTGGAAGAATGTGGATGGGATCAGAGATTGTGCTTTTCAGACGAGGATTGGGCGGATTATGGAAGTGGAGTGTTGGAGTCGTATAATACTTCTCCAGACAAGGAAGCAGCTGATGAGGAGGACGGAGACGAGGATAAAATGGATACGACCCCTGATGTTGCTGGCGAGGCTGAAGGAGGAGAGTGGTGGTGTAGAGGCGATCAACATTGTGATCGTCATGCGGGGTGAGTGATCTTTTCTTTTCATAAAACGGATTCGGCAGATACTGACTCTTGTCATAGATGGCAGGGGTTGCGCGCAAAAGACGTGGCAAAGGAGAAGGAGAAGAAGGAGGATGCTCTTGCCAAGCTGACGACGAAAGAACGGGAGATACGCAAGCATATCGAGAACCTGACAGATGGAGATGAGGAGGCTGAGCCTCCCGCACCCCTCAAGTCTAGTAACAAGCAACATCACGGCAGTACTGGGACCGCAAAACGCAAAGTCAATGGCGATACCGCGGCGAGCAAGAAGGGGAAGAAGAGAAAAGCCCCTACATAGATATGTATTTTTATTCACGTGGACGCTCTCTCGTCTCTTAAATCTCTCAGTCTTGTATCCCTCCTCTTTTTGTTATTTTTTGACCCTAAATTCGTTTTATCTTGCTTATCTTGCTATCGTATGCTCTGTATTGCACGACAAGGCTTATCACGTACCACTGTAGCTATTCTTTTTTCTTGTTCGTTATTGGATTTACCCTTTGTTCATAATTGTGATGTGCAGCGACACTTTATAAACGCGTTGTTAGTGTACAGTACAACAACTTGTCCATGGTATATTTCCCAAGATACGACCGACTCGAGTCAACCTATTAATATCCGTCACCCTCGCCACCCTCTTTACTGAAGCCCTTGGTTTCGTACAAGATATGGGCCTTGACTTCGTCTCTGTGCTTTTTGACCTGAATCTCGTCTTTGTGGTAGGGTTGCAATTGGCTATATTCCACTTGGCGTAGCGGAACTTCGTCTTCTTGATCGAGGTCCTACAACAGAGGAATGAAGAATTGGTCTAGGCATGTCAAAAAAGAGAAAAGACGTACTATTTCACCCAAAAGCACGACGTTTTCACCACGAATGAGAAAGAGGCCATGCCAGCTCTCTGCAAAAGCATTGCCGTGGTATATACGTTCTACGGTGTCTTCTAGTACAAGATTTGCTGTTACAAGTTTGAATGAGATATTTGAGGCTTAGTTGAAGATGTGTGGACGTACCAAACTGATCATAGGACCTGAGAACGCCGTGAAGTTTTCTCCCGTCTCGTAGGATGACCAGCATCTTCCCTGAGTGAAGACATGGGAAATTTGGATGGCAGCGTTGTAGGATTGACTGTGGCTCGACGTACTATCCACGCAATCCACGAGAGAGCCAGATGTTGTAAAAGGGATCAAAGAGTCCATGATGGTAGGAAGGTAAGAAGTTTTGGTGCGATCACCGCGCACCTCTGGACATCAAGTTCACAAGCCATTCATTTATCCTTACTGCCATTGTCCTTGGGACTGAGCACGAGCAATTCGGATGCTCACCGCAGTGCGTCTTGCTATTGGTGCCAATCAACGTATCATCTACCGAGTCACCCTGCGAGTTCTCTGCCCTTGCTTGAACTGTCGTTCTACTGACACTTCTCTTCAGACTTGGATGGAGTGGACCCTTCAGTGTATCTTTACGCTATATTCATAGCCTATCAATGCTGAGATAAAAGACTGATATTCCGTAGTCGTGCGCCTGCGACACTGGATCAGTTCACTCACGAGTATAGCCGAAGCTAACGCCAGAGTCGTATCAAGACAAGTGCACTACCCGGTCAAGTTGGTCTATGGTTCGCCCGCTAAGCCGATTGATGCCTTCAAGGTACGCAGAGACTGCAGAGTTGGCTTCCAGTGTTACGCAATCGCAGCTTATGTTGTATTGGTATACATACTTGGTCAGTCGTGAACGCGTGAACGCGTGAACTTCAATCCTGAGATCAAGGATTGGTACCTGCGAGTAAGAAACGAAAATGCCTCTGAACCGCTCATGGAGACTGAGCTGCCCGACTGCTCAAACACGATGGCAATGCGCGCCTCTTGCAGTAGATGTTTTGCAGAACCCCAAGCAGGATATACAATACATGGATTGTATACTATGCACGAGTCTTGAACAAGAAATCTCAGTGACCACAGATCTCGTTGAGAGGATGGCCGCCAAAATTAGCCATATTTGTGGGGAATACCTGGGCGATCTAGATATCGGCCTCTGAGTCTATCGGATGACGGCTGACTGTGCCTGTTGCATTGTCAGTACATCAGGAGCCTAAGTACCAGATTTGCGCCTACAGAGGCCCAAAAGGTACACGATGTCGTTGAAAAAACGGCCAAAAATTTTGTTGAATCTGACTCTGGTTCGCCCACATTTAATCTTGTCGACTTTGACTGTCCGCGACTGTATACAGCGGTTTGCGAAATCCTTGCGACACGCATCAAAAGTGTCGGAACAAATAAAATAATTCCCAAAATTCACCTGCAGACCGTAAATACCTCTATAGCCTCTTGAAAATACACAGAATCCTCGAAAATAAGATAGACCATGTGCAGAAAGAACTTGATTCGGAAAACCAAGCATTTCGGACTAGAGGAGGGCAAGTTTTGGAGCGGTACGTCTTTCGGCACTTCACCTCCTACCCCCAATCTAAAATGCCATTATAACTAGCCTCATTGATCTCTACGTGCTCTTGGACTATCTTTCAAGCTTACAGAACGAAATTGAGGGTATTCCAGCAGCCCTATAGGAATGATTATGGATTCTGGGATTTTGAGTAGGAGGACGTATCAGGATCTTCGCTTGGTGTTCATTCAGGAGCTTTATTTAGGAGGTATGCTGGCAGTGTTCATTTGATTTTGATGAAAAGGTGCGTATCAGGCCTTCCTAAGTCTTTAACAAATCTTCATAACGTCCTCTGGCTTCCTAGTTCCACACAGTTCAGCCAACTACAAATGGACTCTCCAATAAACACATCATACTCTCATCTCATCCTATACACAAATACCTCCTCTTCTATGACTCTCGGGAGCTCTTATAACACAGTAATCAGGAAGAATTGTTCGCAAACCCGTGTAAACCCAACCCTTCTCCTCCCAACAACATCTACCCGCCTCAATTCAACATGTACCTCAAGGAATTCTGTACCCATTATCACATACAACAATGTTATTTCCTTTCATGAGCATGCCATAGCTCGAGAACTCACGGAAAGACAGCAAGAGAGCATGCTTCGCTAGGCGACAGCCAGTGCGAGTTTCGACACCTTGATGGCCCCGTATTGATTCTTCAGGCTCAAAGACAGGTCTAAGGTATCTCAAGGGTGTATAGAGAAGCAAAACAAGGCTTATCTAGGCCAGTAGAAGGCTAGTATGCGTAGTTCATGATTTTTTGGATTTTTTGGAACCATTTTTATTTGTTCCGGCACTTTTGATGCGTGTCGCAAGAATTCCGCAAACCGCTGTACTGTATCTTGCGGGTGACGACATTCAGCGTGACCTTTTCAAGTTGCGTTTGCGATCACTGTCAGCGATCCCTTTTGGATGCCAAAACTTGTGTATTATAATAAAGGTACTTGACCCCCCCTCCCCTCCCTCCTCTCCATCCTTCCGCTCGTTTCCCTCAATATTCATCATGCGCTCGCTTCCTATTCTGTCTTTACTCGTTTCTGTCCTTTCACCTGCCTCGGCTGGTCACGCTCGAATTCAAGCTGTTCACAAGGGTCATCGTGAGGTAAAACGTCATACCCAAGAAAAGATACCGCCGCCGGAGAAGAGGCAAGGAAATGTGTCTAGGTTTACTTACTATCACACTGGACTGTACGTTGTGGTTTTGGCGTCGTGCTGGATGGACTTTGACCAGTTTTCGTTTTTGTAGAGGAGCATGTGGAGGATACAACAGCCCAAATGACCTGGTGAGTCGACCAGTTGGGGACTTTGACTCAGCATCAACTTAACGAAATGTAGATTGTCGCCCTCAACGAATATGCGAGTTTCCTCCTCAATCCATCTTGCAAGCCTTTTTCACCAATCCTACTACTTAGCAATGGGACAACGGTGCACACTGCAATCAGCAGATTACTATCAACATTAATGGACATACAGAAACTGCTACTGTTGCTGATCTGGTTTGCCACCATAATAATTGCCCCAATTTCGCGTGTTTAACATTTCAAACTCTAGTGTCCCTTCGACTCGTGTCCCCCTGGTGCCCTCGACTTTTCCCGCGGCCTTTTTTCCAAGTGGTCTAACGATCCTGAGGGCCAAGGTGTCATGTATGGTGATTGGTGGTTCGGCGGAGGACCTCAACAGCCGCCTACGACTCATCAAGAGCCAACGACGACGACTGAGCCTCCTCCTCCTCCCACCACTACATCTACTACATCACCACCTCCCCCGACTAGCACCACATCTACCACACCGTCCCCTCCTCCCCCGACTACGACCTCGAGTGAACCAATGCCGAGTTCCACCTCGTCAACGCCTGCCTCCACCCCAACAGAGAGCTCTCCAACTTCTACATCCGACTCTGGTGAGTCCGGTAACAGTGAGCAATTGTTCTATTGTTGACAACCCTTCGCTAGCGCCTACATCATCGTCCGCACCTGCACCAACAGGCGTCATTCCAGATGCTCAACAAGTCTTTGTTGGCTTCGGTGCCTTCCTTACCGCTGCCTTATCCATCCCGGTCTAAGCGCCAGTGACATGGGGTGTATTTTCTTGATTTTTTACGGTGGTGTTTAGATTAGTACTTGTTCTTAGGGTCTTTTGAGCTGTCGATGTCTCTTATACCAATCCCTAGCTGCATATACACAACATAAATTATTGGTGGATGTCAATTGTTCCCTCCTGTTATCGATGCTATATAAATGCAATACACATATGGTGTTGGTTATGTTCTAGATTCATGCTGTCATAACTCATGTCCAAAATGCTCGTGAGTCATACATAGCCTCTCAACAGTCCGAAATGGCTGTCTTTACAACGTCAAGGAACATTCCCTTGTCTGCGTTTACACCACTTGCCGAAAGCTTCCACAAGAGGTATGTGCCTCGTATAGCTTCTCGTAGAGCGGCGTCTGATCCTGATTTCATGCCACCGTTGGCAGAATCTGCAATGCCGTTTGATAGATGGTCACGCCCATTGACATGAGTGGGAGCAAACAACATTCCGCTGTCGCTTTCGATAGGAGGCTCAACAGCCTCCTTCAGGCCCTCGAACGAATCGATGTCATGATGATCAGTCGACTCACTTGGCGAAGACTCGGACAGGGCACGCAACCGCTCGGAAAGATCGTGAGGAGATGGTGGACTTTGTCGGTCGTAAGGGCGTTTGATGTTGAATGATTGGTACGGAATTTCGAGGACATTCCCACCGGTCATCTCCTCGGTGTGCTGTCCGTTCATGATCATGGTTTCTTGTTCCCTGCCGTAGAAATCATTTTGATCATGAAGGTAGTCTGTCTCTGTCTCTGCAGAGTCCACAAAGTGCCCAAGCTTCCGTTTAGCGGTTGGTGGTGGGGATGGACGTGCTGAATCAGCCGAGCCTATGCAAGGTAGAACGTCAATCAAATCAGGACATCGAACATTGGATCAAAACGTAGCGGTGATGTAAGTTTGTGGATGCAAGTGGACTTACCATGGACTGATGAATATTGAGCCCAGTACGCGTCCTCCGAAGTGGGGTCTGTACTGTTACTTCTGCTTAAACCCGCATTAAGCCGCTCGTCGTCTTCTCCACCGTATGCATCCCAATAGGAATCTTCGTCATTGTGATGGGAATCAACTGTGATTAACGGGGATCCGCCATGTTCCGCTGGCATACTCGTGGAATTATCTGGGTTTGTCTGTTTCTGGACGAGTGGAAGGCTGGATGGGGAGTCGAAAGAGTGAGTAGGAAATGGCATAAGCGCGACATTATGGTATCTCCAGGATGAATCACGGTCGTCCCACTGGAAGATGAGTCGAATGCCGTCACTAGTATCCTGTTTTGGACCTGTCGTGGTGATTTCTGCATGTGCAAAGGCTGATTCTTCGTCGCCAGAATAGCGAATAGAAGAAATAGAAGAATGGTGATCTATTGGTGTTGGAAGTGACTCGAGAATGCTGAAAATCTTCTGTTGATCTTCAGAAGGCCATGAGAGGTAAGATGCGGGATCTGTGGAGGGATCGCGGAGGTCGAGGAAGAAGTGTCTCTGTAAAAGAGACTGAGAAATGAGATGATTTGGTAGTGGATCTGTGAGCTGAGATGGGGGTGCAATGTACTGGAGAAGTACTGAGACTGAGGTAGGATGTAAGGGAGAAGGAGAAGAAGCCATGGAGAACTTAAACCCGGAAAATCATCAGTTTTGTATCCCCGGCCGGTCTCACGTGTATGTTCTCGACCGGACGGTGACGACTGGCAGACTTGCCCTTTTGCGACTACGACCAACTCGACGACAAAGAAAAATTTTTCTAAGAAAGCCGACGATATGCACAGAACACTTTTATCTTTGTTCTTCTTTTCTCTCCTTTTGATTGTACATGCTCAGGCAAGTAGCTTGGCTTAGCTCGGTTACAATATCTTCTGAACATAGACATAGGACCAGTCCCAGTCCCAGTCCCAGTCATCGGGTGGAAATACCAACAATAATACCCAGAGTGGCTCAGGAACACCCAGTGGAAGTGGTAGCGGCAGTGGCTCGCAAGCTTCCCCAACAGTCAGCGTCATTGTAACCACAAACTCAAACGGTCAAACCCAATCCATCACCACCACCCTTCCTGCGGGCTCTGGATCCAGTGCAAGTCTCACCACATCATCCAGCCCTCTTCCTACCGCAGCAACAGACGCATTACAGGGTGGAGGAGGTGCAACAGGTGCACCGTCGCCCGGAGGTGGAAACGGAGCATACGGGCCTGATGATAATTATACCGCCGGGGCAATGGCACTCAACAAGAATACGCTTCTAGTCAGCATATTTGGAGCAGTAGTCGGTGCTGGGGTCATGTTCGTCTAGGCTGCAGGGGTTAGAGATTGGGAGCTCGTTCATTTTTGCATACACATTGACATGGACTACCTGGTTTTTTTATTGCACGGACCTTTAGCATGGACTGTACCCTTTACATCGGTCATTTGTCGTTGCTGTTGCTTTTTATTGTCGTTATCGCGTGGATACTTAACTCATAATAATATAGAGTACATCTCATCCCTGGAACCTGTATATGAACAGGCTTCTTTACTACCATCGATCATTCATTCGTTCAACTCCCAGCAGAATCGTCCTTCAGCGACCCAATATGTCTACGGAAGTCCCACTTGCGAAGAAACAAAAGGTGCAAAAGGTTGGACACCGTGCAGTTCCCTTGAGCGAGTCTGAGCAAAATAAAATTCAGGTCATCGGAACTCACAATGGCACATTCCACTGTGACGAAGCTCTTGCTGTTTTCCTGTTAAGACAAACCTCGACCTATCGTGATTCTGGTGAATTTTTACTCTCGAAATGCTGCACATCCTTGAACTAACCCCGCCACTATAGACCTCAAACGATCCCGCGATCCCAAAATTCTCGACAGTTGCGATATTGTGGTTGACGTTGGAGCCGTGTATGATGAAGCACAGCAGAGATTCGACCATCACCAAAGAGAATTCACAGAAGTTTTTGGACACGGCTTCGACACCAAGCTGAGTTCTGCAGGGCTCGTATACAAGTAAGCTTCCAGCACGCCATTCATTCTTCAGCTACTCGCATTCATATTCATCCTCCCCAGACATTTCGGCAAAGAAGTCATTTCCAATGTCACCCAGCTACCTGTAGACCATCCCAACGTGAACATTCTATGGCTGAAGATGTACAGGGTAAATGTTCACCACCTTGCGTCTCCGGATAAGAGTTCGCGCTCATCATACATTAGGAATTCATAGAAGCTATTGACGCCATTGACAATGGCATCTCCCAGTACCCTGCTGACCTCAAGCCACGATATAGAAACCGTACCGATCTCTCCAGTCGAGTGGCTGGCCTGAACCCAGCATGGAACCAGTCGGTTGACTCGGATGATGTCGATGTGCGCATTCCTGTATTCATTGCCATTTCACTCGACTAAAGATACTGATACCTTTTAGGCACGTTTTCTCAAAGCATCCTCATTAACTGGACAAGAGTTCCTCGAGAAACTCAACTACTACGCCAATGCCTGGCTACCCGCTCGAGATCTATTGGTCGAGGCAATAAGTAAGAGTAAGGAGAGAGTTGATCCGAGTGGCAAGATTATCTTGCTGGAGCAGTTTTTGCCATGGAAGGTGTGTGGCGTCACATTTCGTTTAGAGGCATAACTTACTTTGCTACAGGAGCACCTGTTCGATCTCGAGTCAGAGGGCATTCAAGAGCCCGGTATCGCCGTCTATATTGTTTATCCAGACGAAACGGGAGGAAACTGGCGTATCCAAGCAGTACCTGTTGCGCCAGAGAGTTTTGAGAGCAGGAAGGCGCTCCCTGAGAATTGGAGAGGTGTTCGGGACGACGAGTTGAGTAAGGTCAGTGGGGTGGAAGGCGGCATCTTCGTGCACGCCAGTGGGTTCATAGGAGGTAAGTCGCGGCTACACACACACACACCGGACGTACGTGAAGCTGACGCACGACGCAGGCAACAAGACAAAGGAAGGAGCACTGCAGCTTGCAAAGCTTGCGTTAAATGTGTAAAGGACAATCAATCGTCTGCTGTGCTGTGCTTTGCTTGCAATCTATCACATCGATGATCGTATTACCGACCAACTATTGTTCTGTTTGCCTTAGGTGCAATGACCTCAAGGCCTACACGCGAAAAATGCGTCACAGCGCAGCTTAACATGTTTTTAACATGAACAGCGCCCGTTTACTCGGAGCTGTGTATTCACTCGTTTTTCTAGGACCTGCTTCGCATTCCTATAAGATCGAATGCTTCCTCTTACTGTGCACGACTTTGACTACGACTACGACTACAACAAGAAACACCGGCTCAGTCGCAGGAAGAGAAAATTCAAACGAATGTCGTCGTCTTTCGTTACAGGTCATTATCACCCGCTTTTATTCGCTCTCATGACGTTGTCAGCAGCGGCGGAGCTGGGGTTGGCTGCCTTTATTGTGAGCGTTGGGAACGAGAGCGGGATGTGGGACAGTACGAAGTATCATGCATTGTGAGGACTTACTCTTCTTCTCTTTCGGTTTCAGGCTGACTGATGATTCTAAAGGCTCATTTTGTTCTTGTTCAACTCTTCATGGACATTGTTATTCTCAACGGCATACATGATGTATGTGTTTGATGGAGGTGCTCGATTTTTAGCCGATGTGGCGAGCTCAGTTATGTGGCTGTTGTTGACTGGAGTTCTATGGGTAGGGCTCTCTTTCTGCACGGTACAGGGAATAGTCGTTGAAAAAGTGTGCTACAGGGAACAGGAGCCGGTATCCTACACAACACACGGGTTGGAGGAGACTGTGCTGGCACACCTAGTATCTCGCCGTAAGTCGCTGCAGACATTCGTCTTCAGCAGTAAAGGAGGCTGACAATTTTGCCCAGATGTCGACAGTCGTTGACTGTAGAAGCACTGGGTTGGGCAGAATTCGGGTTATGTACCTTGAACCTACTTTTAACTTGTGCTTGGATTATCTCGAACCGACGCTCGAAACTTACGGGCGATTCAAGGAGGATGGTGTAATGTGTGACTTTAATAAACGGACGCACGTTGTATATGAGACTATGTTATGACTACTCACTGGATGTGCATCTCCGTCTGTATCTATTCTTGACGGTATGTAGAACTATGACATGGTGGACGATGAGTACTTGGACTGCACACGACAACAATTCGGAGCGCAATGCCGAAGACGATTATCAGATAGCATAGATACGGGCGTTTTAGTTAAACTGGATGAGGTGGATGCAATGTAACACCGCCCGAGCTTCAGATATCTCTCGCACTCGAGCCGATGCAATTGACACGAGTCAGAAAGCGACTTGTCACGAGAAAGGTATCTCGGCACCCCGGAGGTCACTCCTAATACAATCTTCCCGGTTTCTCCATCTTTACCCATTATTACTCTTTCCTCTCCACTCGCTTCATGGCTGGTCCCAGTGACTCTGACACTCCTCGTCATGATCATCGACGCGAATCCTGTGACAATCTCTTGGCCGAACCGTACGATAGCGAACACGATGAAGAACCCCTCGATAGACAGGGTTTGTTGGGTCGGCGCTCCAGTGAGGATCATGCTGAAGAACTAGAAGCAGAAGTTGTACTGGGAAGGCGGCGGAGTCTTGGTACATCCCCGAGATCTCGAGCTGTTTTCATTCGAACATTAGCGTTACTGTGTGCTTGCTGTCTGAGCATCGGGAGTCATTAGTACGTATCTTGGACCTTCTATGCTGTTACTATTAACCAAATATACTTTCAGCGCTTCTTATATTCTTGGACCTTTGAAAAGTCGACTTTCCCGAGAACTCGAAGCATCTCATACGGAATTCAGTTTGCTGTTTTCTGCGTTCAGTCTCAACAGTACATGGACACCTCTTGTGGGAGGTATCATGGCTAGTACCCTTGGTACCACTTTCACCAGCATATTTGCTACAGGAATAGTGCTTACTGGTGAGCTTGCGTTCCTTTTGATTACTTATATCCTCCTTATACCCTATATTTCAGGACAATTACTATTACTGCTCGGTGAAGTTTGGGGCAACATCCGACTCATGACATTCGGTCTGTTCATATTCGGACTTGGGGTCAGTCCACTCGCCGTCGTGCAAGAAACAATCATCGTTCGGTTCTTTAAGTCGCATGGACTGGGGGTGTCAATGGCCTTTGGCTTATTAGCTGGCAAAGGCGCTTCATTCGTCTCAGCAAGGACTTCTTATCCTCTCACCGAACGCTTTGGATCTCATGCACCCTTCTACGTCGCCACCATCTTGGCTGGGGTGTCTTTCTTCGTCAACCTAGCATACATTGCTGCTTCGAAATGGTTAGTGGATGGCGCACAAGCCGAGCTCGAAGCAGCGGACATCTCGGAGGAGGCTAGAAGACGCTCTGTGATAAACATGAGTGAATCGCAGGCCCTGGAGAAGGTGGCAGCCAAGAAGCGTGTAAACCTACGAGAGATTACCAAATTGGGTGATGTCTTCTGGGCGTGAGTCATCGTCTCCTAATCTTCAGCATCTGGTCTGAGCACCACTCTTACAGATATGTCGCCCTGAATGTGTTTTGTGGGATGATTTGGGCACCGTTTACCCATCTGGCTTCGTGAGTCAAGGCGTGTGTCATTTTGTCGAATTTTAACCATGTCGACTAGAAATATCATTGAAACGCGATATGGCATGAATGAGGAGAATGCCGCAAATACAGCTTCCTTCCTTCTAGCTGGAAGCATATTTCTATACCCATTGGTAATCAGTCACACTCCCTACACAGATTGCTCCGTCTTCTCATACCATCCCAGTGTGGATTTTTAGTGGATCGCTACAAGCATAGACCAATTGTCATCCAATTACTACTCTTATCGTCGACCCTTACCGGGCTCGCATATGTTTGGCTCGCAGTACCTACGCAATGGACAGGAAGCCCTATCCCAGCAATTCTTTCGTTTATGCTCGGTTACGGCTTCGCTCCCTGTGCGTATGCTCTATGTTCACCCTCTGGGTGCAACTCATCCATCTTAACTAGTGCTTCTCGTGGTGCTCGTGCCTAAAATTGTGTCGTTGAAATATGTTTCAACAGCCCTGGGAGTACATAAGAGCGTACGTGGTACTAATCCCTCAGAAGAAGCGCATATCCACTTATAGATCTCTCATTTACAGTTAGAGCAAACTGGAACGGTAATTTTTCAGACCCTAGCTGGACTGACTCTTGATCAGCACAAGAACAACACAGGTAGAAACAGTAAATCAGCTGCACAACGTCTCCTCAGCATATGGGTTATATTGAACGTTGTTCAGTTCATGTCCATCTTAGCTCTTGCTTACCTCCAGCGGAAGAAAGATGAAGCAAATCAAGTGCTAGGTAGATCCACTAGCCCGGCCTCGCGGAGTCCTTCTCGTCGCAGAAGGGAGACCACATCAGATCACTCGCCTTTGTTGGGGTCCGAACACAACCGTTACTCCTCCACTGCCTCAGGGGTGCGGCGTTCGCTCCGAGACGAAGCCCAAGTGAAGCGGGAGATACGTAGAGGGGAGGTGTTTGCGTCCTTGAGCGCGTCTCTGGTTATCTTTGCGTGGGTGCTATTCATGGGCACCGCATATTTCCGATTAGGGATGAAGAAACATAACTGAGAACTCGGATTTCAGGATTTGACGACCTACTTTCACACTCCCTGCTGTTCACGACTACGCATAAACGTAACGGAATGTATTATAATCTTTACAGACCAATCAATACTCCCAATGCATGTGTATCAAAACAGCCGAATTGCCTACACTCCAACAAAGAAAGTAGGTGGGAAATAGCCGGCCAGCGTATGCAGGCTGAAAGGCGGTATCTACCTGCCTTTCCCCTTACCTTTGCCTTTGCCTTTCCCCTTCTTGCGCATCCCACCAATAGCATCATCTTGCTTGGCTCGCACACCTTCGTGCCGACTAGCATTGTCTCCCAAATCCTTGTCAAAGGCACCTCCACGACTATTAGTGACTTTTGCACGAGCCTTTTTCTTCGCTTTTGACGAAGATCGCTCGAATCTCCGTTCAGGCTCCCCTATTTTGGCTGGTCGGGCAGCCTTTTTCGCTGATCGAATAGCTGCATTGACTGCACGATTATCGCCTCCGTCCTCCTCCATTGCAAGCTTTCTCCGCTTTGCCTTTCTGGACAAACCGGAGAACTTGTCTCTTTTGGGCTGTAGAGAATTCCTTGCTCAGCTTCAGCGTGTAAGGGACTGGAAGGCAGATTGGATACCTTCTCTTCAACAGCCTTCTTAGATTTTCCCTTTGCAGAAAGTGTTGGATCGTAACCGGCTTCGTATTGCTTCTTGCTTATAGCTATCATGACTTTAGCGGGAGCACTAATTTGCGTACTTGGAAAAATCACCTTCCGCAGCCCTTTTCTCCTTTTCTGACTGGAACCAAGCACGAGCGGGCCGAGAGAAGATCTCTGCTTCATGCTTGATCATATTTTGACCCTTCTTGAGCTCCATCTCTGCTTGACGCATCTAAGGGACAGGGTGTCAGTCGTCCGCGTAAATAAGTCAGAAAGCTTACCTGTTTTTCTTCCTTCTCCTCCTTCAGGACCTCGCCGATTTCGTCTTTGAGCTCCTCGAGTTTCTCGGCCCACTTGCTGACTGCCTCCGGAAGGACTATTCGGTGCCGAACCTTGTCCTCGCCTGCGCCATGCTTGATGGCAGCTTTCAGCATCTTCCGGTCAGCTTCTCCAACGAGCGTGACCGATCTGTCTGCGAACTTAGTGACTGGATAATGCAGACCGTCGGTGTACGTACCGTCCTTTAGTACCCGCTCGGGCTGTTCGACCGACACGATGTAAATATTGGGCAAGTTGACCCGGCATATCGTAATTAATGACTGTTTCAATTCCTTTGATATCTAGACCACGGGAAGCCAAATCTGTCGCGATTAAAAAGTCGACCAATCCACCCCTGAACTGGTGCAGCGCCTTCAATCTCTATAACGGCAAAACCAGATAAGTAAATAAATGAAGACAGCATAAACAGAAAGCTGATTACCTGCTCCTGAGTCAGATCTCCATGCAGCTCCTCGCTCTTCATACCTAGCAAAGAAAACACGATCCGTAATTGGTGTGCGAGTTTCTTGCTACGAACAAAAACAATCACATTGCTCTTGAAAGTCCGTTTGCAAAGGGTGATCAATATTGCGGAGCGTTCTGCCTCCTTTCCAGCTCTAACACGGACGAATTCTTGGACGAGACCACGAGCGACGCTCTTCTTGGGATCAACGAACAGACGGACCGGCTTGTTGAGAGACATCTTTACAAGCTCGTCCACTGAATCTGTCATTGTAGCTGAAAACAACATGGTCTGTCGTGACTTGGGGCAGGACTTGATGATTTCGGAAAGTTCGTCAGCAAACCCGTCTGACAACATTCGATCTGCTTCATCGAGAACTAATATATCGAGGTTATCGAGAGTAAAGGAAGGCGAATTGTGGATGTGGTCAATGAGACGACCGGGTGTCGCAATGACCGCGTCTGGACGATTCCGTAGTGCAGCTTCTTGGGATTTGAGTGATAATCCGCCTACAAGAATTGAACATTAGAGGTTCAGGTAGTGTAAAACTGTCTCCTACTTACCGACAATTAGACAGAATGTGATATCAGTGTGAGTTGCCAACTTAGTTCCGACCTCGTAGCATTGAATCGCTAATTCCCTTGTCGGCACCAAAATTAAGCAGCGGGTGGCAGCCGCTTTTTTGCCCTTCTCGCGATAAAGTAGACGTTCCAGCATAGGAATAGTGAAAGCAGCAGTTTTTCCTGACCCTGTCACCGCCCCCCCGACGATGTCCTTACCGAGGAGAGCCATAGGTATGGTGGCTGCTTGAATCGGTGTTGGCTTGCTGAATCCCATTGTGGTGAGAGCTTTCAGGATGGGACGGGAAAGGTTCATCGTTACAAACGAATCGTGAACATTAGTTGTAGTCTCGGAATCAAAGAATGCAGCTTTACGATCCTTTTCTGCTTGAGTCTCCTCTTCAGAGTCTTCTGAGGAGCTTGAACCGTCATCTTCAGAGTCTTCTTGTTCTAGTTCGTCTTCGGCCTCGTCATCCTCTTCTCCGGAAGTAGCTAACGGGTCCTCTTCATCCTCTTCCTCGCCCGAGGGCTGAATTCCCCCAAATTCATCTTGATCGCTCTCTCCAAAGGAGTTTCCAAATTCTTCTTCAAAATCCTCTTCCTCTTCAGAACTCTCCTCTTCAATTTCCCTTTTTCGTTTCGATGATTTTCGGCGAGCAATAATGTCGTCGACGGATATGGGTTCCTGATATCCATTAGATATAATTAAAAGTAGTAGATACTACTTGCTTACAGGTTTTGTCCCTTTGGTCACAGAATCCAGGAGTGTACTTCGTCCTTCCAAAAGGTCGGTATACGGGTCGCCAGACAGATCGAAAGTGAATTCTGGATTCAAGTGGGCGTCCTCTGCGGTCGCAGATTTTCGTGGAGCAGAGACGTCTTCATCATCAGAGTCGATTGTCATAACATAGTCCGCCATGATACCGAGGTAAGCAGCGTTTTATAGGATTCGACTCGCGATTCGCAGTGGGGTTCAGAAAAAAAAACTGGATATGCCTGCCGGTCAGAGTCGGTGAAAAATAATCGCGACCAGCGCTCACTGCTCAACCCAAACCCCCACCACCCTGATGCACAGAACCGATTCAATCTCTTCCATATATTGGAAGACGACTGGTGCATCTCCCTCGGCTTTTTCCATCCCATCTAACCCACCTCTCTTCCCAGCCCTGACCCAAACGGAATAGGTCGTTTTGAAGCTTCAAACAGTCAATAACTGTGCGGGCTGTACTTCCGTTTCACAGAATCTCTGTCACTTGGTATACCGTCTCGTGCTATTCTGAACTCCCCGATCCACGAAAATCGCGACTCCTTGACTCAGATGACTTTGAACGTGTGGTGTAGACTAATCTCGTCTATTTCCATTCTCAAGAACGAATTTTCTCTTAATCTACGGTTTCATATTGTCAGTTGGCCGCACTTCTCTCCACTTTTACCGCGTTCTGAAAGAAGTTTAATGTCCACCTGGCACCAGATCCTCCATGATGGTATTGATGAAACCCAACGATGGCAAACGCATTAGGGCAACCATTCGACGTTCTATCAGACAGCTGTCGACTATCTCTCGAGTCATTGACGGCGGCACTTATCTTGCTGCCGACTAGCATTACTTGGGTAGACGGTGGTAATCGTTCAAAACGAGTCGCGTCGTGGTACAAAACACAGTCTCATCACGAGCCTTACTGTGGAGGTGCCTCACCGCATCGTGGATTCGGATATGCGCTTCTCTTGCCTGCGATCTATGCGTTTTGTCATTATGTGGAGAATTGCATGGCCTTTTCCCTCTATGCGAGGCGTGGTTTTGCCAGGAGAACAATACCTCTGGGCTTCGCCTGGCACAATACTGCCCAGTGGGATTTGGCATGTCCACCTCTAAACGCTAAGTCATTATAATTTTCCTCTATTTCTTCGATTCGCCATTCAGAGTTTCGCATTGTAGCTCGTTTCCGAACTTCCGAATAATGCCCTCATCTTGCAATTTGGAGCAACACTTCCACGCGACGATACATCGCTTCGTGCCACACGTCAGGCTCAACCCCTTTCTTTCACAATGTCCGGGCCGCGATACCCAGGCGCCGTAGTTTTTTATAATCTTTTACAACCATCTCACTGTCACGGTTTGAATACTATTCATTCGCTATGGTGGGAATATTGATTCGACTCAAGATTGATGGTAGACCTGTCGCTAACTAGTGAGCGCTGCCACTCTGGTCAGAAGACGTGGGGACACTTATGCAAGGAGATAGCGCTGTTCATATATAAATGAGCAACTCACACTCCCAAAATCATCAGTATATCCCGCTTTGGTCTTAAAGATGAGATCTTTGGGGAACCCCCACTATCTTTCCTTTATATTTCTCCACGCTCTTTTACTTCCCGCTTCATGTCAAGTAATCATTCCACCTGGAAGTGAAGTCGACCTCCTGAATTTATATCAACGCCGAATCGACGCCATCATTGGTGGTCTGACCGGAACGATTAACGTCTTACAATGGTACGCATCCTTCGTTTGGTTGATTCCTGGTTCTTATTCTAAGCAACAGTTCTACAGGGATTCCTCACTCAAATCAGATGGAACATGGTCTGACGTGAACTATGCCACTGGATGTGATGCCCAACGTGCTAATTGGCCGGCTCAAGACCACTGGTTTCGTCTGTGTGAGTATCAATGGCCTCGCTGGAACGAAGTTCTCAATTCCACTTACGTAGTAAACATGGCCGGAGCCTGGCATGGAGGCCTTCCAAACACTCAAGAATACGTCAGAAACGAGACCTTTGCAGCCAAGATATCGACTGCAATGAATTGGTGGTTTGCTCGCGACTTCACCAATCCTGCTTGCTTGACCGAGGGAGGGACGTCGAGTTGTCCATGCAACGCGAATGAGGAAAAAATGTGGAATACCAATTGGTTTAGTAACGTATATGACTTGCAATTGGTTTATCATTGTTACTGCTTTACTCACTTCGTTGCATAGGTCATCGGGACACCTTCTTTGGTTGGACAAACGTGCCTTCTCATGAATGACACGCTGTCTGCTACTCAAATAAGCAACTGCAGCCACATGACGGCTCGCACATACGGGACATTTGGTGGAGGCTTCGGCTTCCTGGCTGGCGCGAACATTCTCGATATTGGTAAAATTAGCGTGGACAGCGGTATTCTCACCCACAATGTTACCATCATTACGGACGCTTATCGCAGGGTCCACAATGAAGTCCAAGTACAACCTGGCGTCAAAAAGGACGGGATCAAACCGGATGGCAGTTTCAGGTAAGATCTCGTGCCCTGTCTTTTGGCCAGGGTGAATTTATTCTTCAGTCAACACGCTGGTCTTCTGTACAACGGAAATTACGGAAAAGGTGAGGAAGTCGACCATACGTCGCTCCGTCTCATACTGAATATGTCACCTGTGAATGCGATAAAGATTAGTGAGTTTGAGAGCTTGCTGATACTGCGGAAGAGTTTGCTGACTCGTGCTCAGTACAAATGCTATTCTTGATCTAGAAATTGAGGCTGCTGATACGCAATTCGCTGCGAACGATACCTCCAAGCACGCGCTTGAAACCTTATTTGACGGAGATGCTTGGATGATCTATCGGAATACTCAAACCGGAACTTTGCATTGGGACTTCGTGAGTACGCCTCCTCTGCTCTGTACAGTCGACTAAATTCCATCCTAGTCTGCCCTTGGACGGTTCATCAGCTTCCCCGTGATTGATGACCAGTGAGCTGTCTCGTCGCGATCCTCGAACTGTTCTTACTAACGGGAGCAGAGCAACAGCGAATATAAAACTCAACTTGACCAAGGTCAACCAATTAGGCGGAGTGTGGTCCTCAGATCCTCTGAAGAACTTCGCCCAGAGTTTGTCAAAGAGTGATTCAAAAGTCAACGCCGGCAATTTATTGGGCAATAGGTTCTTCTATGTCAACGACTATATGGTATGCAGTCTCTCTGGACGAATTTTTCATATCAGATTTCGACCGTACCACTTAGGTTCATAGAGGGGAGAATTATCTTTCCACTGTGAAAATGTTCTCAACGCGGACACAAAACACGGAATGTACCAATTCCCAGAACGTTAGCCAGTTGTTTGTATTTCAGAGATGACTATACTGATGAATTCTGTTCGTTTAGCCACTAGGCTTTCATCTAGCTGATGGAGTACATTACAACTACATTGTCGGGGACGAGTACGAAGATATAGCGGCGTCGTGGAATTGGAACTTGATCCCTGGAATCATGGTAGATTACGGCGCGACCGCGCTTAGTTGCGATCGTACGGGCTTCACGGGCATCGAAAAATTCGTGGGCGGCGTCTCCGACGGAAAGATAGGACTTGCCGCAATGCGCTACACGAATCCGTTTACCCGCTCTCTTCGTTTCCAAAAAGTATGGTTTTTCCTTGACGGGGACGTGCAGCACGTCATAATATCCAACATTGGGTCAAATACCACTTCACCAGTCTATTCCGTGCTCGATCAAAGACGACATTCCGGTTCGGTCTACGTCAACTCTGAGCAGCTACAGCTGCAGGAAAACCAGGTCACCAATGTCACCAATGTCACGTCATTGTGGCACGGTGGTGTTGGATATACTTTCAACGCTTCCGCGCCATTTTCCTTATCCTTGGACGTAGGTCCCAAGACAGGGAACTGGGCGACAATCGGCACCTCCAAGCAGCCTCCGGCAACCGTTGACTTATTTGCAGCATGGCTCCAACATACCTCCTTAAGCTCGCCCCTCGCGTACTCTGTGTACCCTGGCACTGACTCTATCGATGCCTTTGCACAGAAAAGTGGTGCTACTCAACTCCAAATCATCCAGAACGACGCCTCGATATCCGCAGTTTACGACCAGGTCAACCGTGTTGTAATGGTTGTCTTTTGGGCTTCAAATGGCGGTTGCGTTACCCTCGACGGAGAGAACACCAA
Organism: Moniliophthora roreri; assembly: GCA_001466705.2. Lineage (NCBI taxonomy): Eukaryota > Fungi > Basidiomycota > Agaricomycetes > Agaricales > Marasmiaceae > Moniliophthora > Moniliophthora roreri. The sequence goes on along the minus strand of LATX02000001.1, from coordinate 1,257,806 downwards.
CCTTTGCTCGAGCGCTGCTTCAGCAGTCGTGTTCAACGCAAAGAGTGATTCTGTGACTGTTTCAGATCCCTCCCAGTCCCTCTCATCTTTGGACATCCGAGTTGAGAGTGGAGGAACGGAAAAAGGCGTTACTTTCGAACTTCCGCAAGGTGGTCAGAGCGGCGGTAGTGTTACTAAATCTTTGTAGAACGATGTGCATAGTATAGCAATACACGACGATGCTTTCGGCGAATTCTTTGTTCACAAGTCAATCAATACATGGAGACCTATAAAGCATGTCAAATGGAAAGTATATACGACATAATGAAGCTATCAGAAAACAGGTTGCTGCTGCTCATACTCCGCTGGTTGCTGGTAAGCTTGCTCAGCAGGAGCGTAAGTCTCCTCTGCTGGTGCGGCGACAGGGACGGAGGTGGGTTCTCTTTGCTCGGATGAGGGCTCGGAGACGATCTTGTCGACGGGAGGTTCCAAGATCTGGACGGAGTCGGGAAGGGGCTTGCGAGGACCGACTTGACCCTCAGGATCCCAGCCCTTCATGCTAGAGTGGGGGGTGTCAGAGGAAGTTATAAACTAGACATATCTGGTCTTCACATTTTGACTTTAATACCGAGCACACCCTGCTTGAGCATGACATGTCGGACGGCAAAGTCGACAAAGTCACGAGCGGGTTGACCGGAATGGATCATGAATCCATCAGTGAATTTCATGGATTTAGCACGGGCAGCACGGAGCTTGCCAGAGACGACGACTTCGCAACCCTTGGCTCCGGACTCCATAACGAAACGAAGGACACCATAGCATGCACTAAATAAGATGGCTGGATCAGAAATAAGCCTTTATCAAGGTGAGAAACTACGAACCGACGGACAGCAAGACCGTTGAGCAGCTTGTATCTCAAACTCTCGCATTGAGCGATGGCGGAGAGACCACGGTATTGAACCTTCTCGGCGTAGAGTTCAAGAGAGTTCTCGGGGAATTTGAAACGTTTTTGAACGAGGGCGGTGAGCTCACGAATGCGACGACCCTTCTCTCCAAGAACCTCCTGGGTGTGGGTAGCACGGATGATAATCTAACCCAAAAAACACCGTAAAGTTCCAATCCTCTTGAACGACATCTCGACACACCTCCGTACGCATGTGGGTGACGCGAACATCACAGCCAGAGTAGCCCTCCTCAGCGAGCTCACGGGTGAAAAATTCGTTGAGTTCGGCACGGAAGACACCGTCAGCGACAAACTTTCTCTTTTTGCTGATTTGGGCGGCCATTTTCGGGATTGTAGAGTTTTTGAGAGGGTTCTTGAAGTCTTTCAGACGAGGATCAGATCGAATGCGATTTGACGACAACTAGCGTACTTTACCTTGAGGGACTCTTGAGGGCCTGGGACGTCGACGACGACTTTTGATCTATCGCCTTGCTCGCACCCAGTCACGCGACGGAGCCGCCCCAAGCCACTCAACTCTGCTACTGGGCAGTTGCAGCTCGGCATATACCGAATGCCACATGGCAAGCATAAAAGGAAATCACTTCCTTTCAGTCAACCTCCATCTTCTCTTCCATTCGGTGAGTCCCTTCACTTCGCTCCTTTTTTCGATGACGAGTGTTGTATCTTCAACCTTTGGCACCTCTTAGTAGACCTAATCCTTCGATTCACCGTTGCGATTACTGACATGAATGACTTGCTGAGATATTTCTTGTTTACTCATTTTAACCATTCGAAGCAACTCTGTGCTGATCACTTCCCTCTAGGCGATGCATCCCATGTTCTATATACCTTAACAGCAGTTGATTTAATGTAATATAATATAATTGAATGATACCATTTTTGTGTCTTAGTATACTAAAGAATCCAATTCATGAGGCTTCTGTGAATTCTAAAATGACTAGCTAGCACACTACAGCTTCCCGCTCATATTCTTTGCTTCGTTGACGAACATGCCCGCCGCACCCATTCCACTTCCGACGCACATGCTAGTGACGAGTAGTTTCTTATTCTTCCGACGCAACTCTGCTAACCCGGTAACAACCTGGCGTGTACCAGCTATGATCAAGATCAGCAAAAGGCTACAGAACAAGCATATTAACCACGTACTCATTCCGAGGGGATGACTTATAGCAATAGCACCACCATTCGGGTTAATCTTTTCCATAGGAATCTTGAGTTCTTCGACGCAATAAGCAAACTGGGAAGCAAAGGCTTCGTTGATCTGAGAAAGTATTAGCGTGAGATGCAATGAATGGGACCGAGGACTTGCTTCGTAGACGTCAACCTCCTCCTTCGAGACACCAACGGCATCAAGGAGTTTAGGAATGGCATAGATCGGTGAGATTCCCATGTGTCTTGGCTCAACACCAACAACTGTGCTGGCAACCCATTTACCAAGAATCTCCATACCTTCCCGCTCAGCGCGTTCTCTGGTTGTCAGAATGCAGAGAGCGGCTCCGTCTCCTACACCACTAGCATTACCAGCTGTAGTCGTGGCTGGTCCCCAGTTAGGGAAGACAGGCTTCAAACCAGCAAGACTCTCCGCAGTGACACCAGGTCGGATGGTATCGTCTATAGAAATAGTTGCTCCGCGGATATTGATGGGTATGATTTCTTCAGCAAAGATTCCAGAAGCTTGCGCCTGTCGTCAACCATTCTCAAGAATTGGTGTGGGAGTGATTACACAGCAGGTACGCACCTCGTTGGCGCGCGTGTGGGAAATGAGAGCGTATTCGTCTTGTTTTTCCCGAGGAACCTTGTAAGTCTCTGCGACCATCTCAGAGGTCCATCCCATGGGCTGGACGCGTTCCATGAGTCTTGAGAACAGAGGGTAGAAATGCGTGTGAGCGCACCTGTACACAGTCGTGGGCTTCAGAGTTCTGGTCGACAATTTGTGTTATTTCAGGTGTCGGTCGAGGGCTATCGACGGCTTAGGAGAGTGAGTTCACTGACAGTCAAATTGGAAACGTACTTGAGACTCATACTCTCAACACCAATGGCTAGACCAAGGGACGCCTCGCCGGATTGAATTGCGTGAGCAACGTTACGGATTGCCATTAGTCCGGATGAGCACAAGCGGTTCACGGTAGAAATGGGCACAGTATGTGGAATACCGGCAGCAAGAGCTGCTGCCCGTGATACGTACAATGGTGAGGGTGGATGACACGTTCCTATCTCATACGGTGAGTGGGATACTCTATTCTACGGACTGGTGGCGCATACCGACGCAAATGTCATCAATCTTGGACGGATCTAGTTTAGTTCGTTCAAGTGATGCCTAGACAAGGTAGGTTTAGTGAACGCAGCAATGTCTGAAGAGTATATTTTACAAGAAGGAGTGCGTGAAGCATCTCATCTACAGGTGTATCTTTCAGCTGGCCCTTCTTTGCTCGACCAACCGCAGTTCGTTTGGCAAAGGTGATGACGACATCGTCGGGGTTCTTTTGGAGGATGGCGGAGAGGCCGCGCGGGACTCGAGTACTGGCAGAGCGCATGAGAAAGGGCGTCGAGCGAGAGATGATAGTGGAGGCTCTGGAGAACATTGTGGGAGAGTGTGCGATGGGGTCGGGTTGGTCCGGTGACCAGGATGTATTTCAGGTATCCGAGATGGAAAGCAATTCTTCCGACACGGTTATTGACCTCTATTTACATGTACAAGCTCATGTCGTCGACGCTACAGGGTACTCCCATTGTCCAGGCTCTGGTTTCTCCTCAAGTGGTTCCCATCTGGTTGAAAATGCTTTGAGCGGAAATATTGGGAAAGAGTCGCGGTGTAATACTCACGCCTTCCATTCGGCCATCTTTCCAACCAATTTCAACTCGTCTTCAGCAATCTGCAAAGATTCCTCGATTTGACCCTCTTCCAACTGCTTCTCTACTGCTGAAAGGTCTCCATTGGCCCCCTTCACGATATTGAGTTTGCGCAGTGTGAGAGCTTCTACGCCCTGACGATAGACAGAGGTGGGTGGTATAGAATTGAGGGCAGATAGTGTAGACTCGTAGACCTGAGTCAATGCTGGTAACGGGTTGGGGTGAACGGCAAGGCCAGTGATGCCAGTCGTAGTTTTGACGACTTGGAAAAGAGGACGAGTAAGACGAAACATGTTGAGGACGATGGAGGTGAACGTCCGGGATAAAAAGTGGCCCTGGTAGTGATCGGAATCCCAAATTTGTACAGCAAACCGCGTCAACCAGCCTCTTTTACCTCCTACGGCCATGCTCACAGCTCTGAGAACGCAGCTGCTCTCATCGTCTTTCTCGTTCCTTTCCCTTTCGAGGTCTTATGGTACCCCATTCCAAATTCCTTCGATTTCATCACTCCTAGAACAACTTTTCCCTCGAATCCTACTCGCCGTACCCAAGAAAAAAGTCTCCCATTCACGGAAAGCTATGCGAGCTGCAAACAAGGGCTTGAAGGATAAACAAAGTCGGTCTCTTTTACCTTTATTCTCATTGCTCGACTAATTTCTCTTTTCTCGTCATATAGACATTGTCAACTGCCCAGCATGTGGTTCGCCAAAACTAGCACACCACCTCTGCGAAAACTGCTACGGTTTCTTGCGCAAGATGTGGAGAGCAGCCAAGGGAAATGACCCGCACACTCTTGCATGATCTATCTACGTGCGTCGTCACCGAGCTCTTTTCCCCGCTTGACTCTTGCTGACACTTGCCTTAGTTTCCTTGTAATTCTATTCTAGTATATAACCTCTTAACATTCGCATCTTGATGTGCGCGCCATCTGGACACTACATTCGTAACAGGACCTGTCTGGAAATAGAACTATATGAGGCCATAAACATCAGCGTCCTAGTCTGAAAGCGTATACGACGATCTCAAACAACGACAGGACCTCACCTCGCGCGTAGCTTCGCGTGAACACGCTACCCTCGAGAATTACTTGAGAGCTGCTTCTCCATTCGGCACCCCGTTTACGACTCAGTAGGTAGCACGAGTAGAAGGAAGTTAGAATGGCATGCCAGGCGTTTGAAGTGTTAGACGAGGGCATACATTCAAGTGAGATAACATCCAAAAAGCAGGTAATATATGTACAAGTAAATAGAACGAATGTACAATATTGATCAATATCACCAAGATATTCCGGTTGGGTCCGTTCAAGACCTTGAGTCGTTCGTCGTTATGCGGTTGTGCGTCAAGAATCTAGGCATCCGCCTTTTCTGTAGCATCGGCAGCTTCTGCTGCCTCAGGACTTGACGTTTCGCCTTCGTTAGTAGTGGGAGTGGCAGAATCATCCTCCCTGACTGGCAGGGGTGGTTGGTCCGGAAGGCGCTGCACAGACAAGTTAAAATAAGGCCAACAAGCTAGCATATTGAACAAACCTTGAAGGCGAACTTGCAGACAAGGAACCCTTTCGCGTTGAGACCTTTCTCCATCCATACCTAGGAGTCAAAAAATCGTATTTGATGAGCAGTACATTGTATAGCCAACGTGTAAGGTACCTTCTCGACGATGTACAGACCGTCATAACGATACCTGATTTTAAGGATGGTCAGCACGCAAGACGGATGGTGCTAAATGTACGTACCCTTCATAAGGGGCGTATTTTGAATCAAGCTTGTATCCTCTGATAACGCGGACGGGTTCCTTGGTCTCTGAGGATACCTAAACAGCGATTAGTATCGCTTCAAAGGTAGCTTTATGAGAACGGATAATCACCTTCAGTGCTTTATTTCGCTAGGGGAAACCAAGTCAGTAAGACTTTGACCAGTAAGAGCAGCAGTACTTGCATGGTCTTCAAATGACTGATCGAAGCTTTGAGGTGCAGTGCGAAGCTATTTTTAGTGGTAAGTGGACAGCGGGGAAGCAAAAGCGGTTCATTACATTCTTTGGTGCATTCTTCGTCCCTTTCAGGTCCCTTCCACCTGGGAATTTCCTTTTTTGTGAAAATGTCGGAATAAGCGGAACGATGAAGGCAAACCTGAGCCCGTATAGGTGCTAAAATAGATGTCACACCTACAACCTTGTCGGACAAGTCAGAATAACTCACAACGCATAACCCAAATCAACATCGTCTTCATAACCACCACTAAGAGCAACGCTATACGCGCCTTCTGGACCTCCAGCGATGCCTGCTACAAATGGACTTGATTAAAGGAAATGAGTTGATTTGTGAGAATGTCGAACGATACTGCCACTCACGCATGCACTGCGTCAACACTACACTCTTCTCGTGTTTCCCACCATGTTCCCACTTCAATCCCAGGAATACTCCCAAAAACTTTGCTGATATTAGAAAATGTCAGAAATGAAGATATGATCAACGTGTTGACTCACGGATTATGAACCCTTCTACCATTTAATCCTCCTTGGGGTCCAGTATTTCCCTTTCTTCTGATTCCAGCTTTCACAGAGACTGGCTCTGGATCCTGAATAATTTTTTCTGCTTTGTAGTCTACAGCCTTCCCGGCGTTACGGGTACTTCGACGAAGGCCACCGTTATCAGTGACAGCTGCTGTCCGAGGCGCTTTCGCAGGAGGAGATGATAATGCCGAGCCGTCGTCTTCGTATGTTTCATTTTCAGCTGCTTTTCGCTTCTTAGCTTGTTTGGGTTGTCGCTTTTGCTTGGGTTCGAAAAACGGTTTGTCAAGGCCTAGTGACCTGAGTAATTCTTTATTTCTGGCGGAAATGAGTGTAACACAGGAGACATGACTTAAAAGACTATACTTGGCGATATTCTGTGCGCGCTGTTCTTCGTATGTTGACATGATGAAGAGGCAATGAATTTCGCGTGGACGCGTTGAGAGAACGGATGTAAATCTGACGGACCGAACGATTTTATGGTCACGATCATATGACTTGTCGCGAGCGCGACACGTACAACCTCGGACTTCAGACAATTCACAGGTCGCTCACTCATATATACATTTCCAAAGTGCGAATTTTTGATGTATTAATCAAGAAAGGTACCCAGCCTAACATACACCAAAGAAATCCACAGAGTATGCGCCCATAGTCCCATATTTCAAAGAAGACTCCGTTGTAGAGTAAAAATCCATAAATTACTTGATCTTCTTGAGCTGAATACGGCAAGACTTTCAGTCGACGATAGAAACATGTCAATGACAAGCGTCTCACCCTTTCAGTGTTCCTGAAGAGTCTGTTGTCAAGCGAGACAGTCTTCTGTTCAATATTGTCGATGCGCTGATTCTGGCTATCCAGCTCCTGACCCATGGCCGTTCCAAGAGCTTTCAGCTTCTTGGTGACCTCGGATATCTCGTTGAGATTATCATCCAGTTCATCTTCCAACTCATCATCTGATGCAGTAGCTTCAAACTGATAGCGCTTCCTCTGTTCCTTCCTGGCAGCCTGATACTGAGGAGAGCGGAAACGGCCACTACCTTCTTCTTCACCATCCATCCCATAAGTCTGAGCACGACCCAGTCGGTTCTGAGTCTCCCGCACATCCATCATAGCCTTCTCCCTCTCTTGCCGCTCCTCCTCGTACCTTTCTTGAACTTTGGCTTCCCGTGCGGCGCGTTTGGCATCCTTGTTGAAAACGATGACTGGTCGGAAGATGGAACGATTGAGCTGCTTGAGCTCATCCGTTTTGTCATCTGCACGCTGAGAATGACCCTTGGAGACATCCAAATGACGTTCAGTGTTCGCAAGACGTTCTATGAAACCAGTCAGCGCAGCCGGGGAGACAATGAGGCTAATGACATACCAGACTGATCCCCAAGTCTACCCAGAGTGTTACGTGCAGTCTCTTCGGCCTCTCGAGCCATTCGCAAAGCATTTCGAGTGGAGTTGACACTCTCTTGCTTAACAAATCTGGTTTGCTGCTTGATTCCTTCAACGTCTTCATCGTTCTCTTCTCCTGGCGCGGGCTCCCTTCCAAGCTGAGGCCCATCAAAGAAGCGACCAGAACCCGCCGAGCGCTGAGGATTGTATCCACTGAACAGCTCGTTGCGGTCCCTCTCTAATTCAGCATTGCCACCGCCGCGAGAGTAGGCATCCCCGACGCCATTACTCCTGTGATACTTGTCCCGGACGGAGTCGTCGTACTGATAGGTGTCATATGAATCATTCTTCTGGTTATTGTATCTGGAAGTTGCATAAGGGTCGCCGTCACGACTGGCAACGTAGGTGTTGGCGTTTGAAACGCGGGGAGCTGGACGTGGGGAAGTGCTGTTGGAGATAGGAGGTCTTGGATTTGCGGATTCCACCGGTGGAATCAAGGGCTTATCAGCGTTGCGACGAAAGAAAGACATTGAAAAAGAGGAAAACTGGAAAAAATACAAGCGAATGAGCTGGCGTTATAAATGCCAAGGTCATTTCGCTAACGTTGTCACGTAGTTACACAGCCCCTGGATCATCTCACGAAGCTGTGTACGCTGCCTTGCAGAAAAAAATCCGCATATCTATTGAACATAAAGCATATATACGACTTCGAGAGTAGTACAGAGGAGGAAAACACTTGGAATGCATAAATAGACAATGCTTCCTTAGATATACAAAAAATCAAGTTGAAGAAGTCCAACCGAACAGTCGACGCAAACGAACAGGATCCTTTATGCGAGAAGGGGGTCCACCTATGGGCGACGATCCGGAATAGTTGCTTGGTTCGTCAAAGTCAGCATCCGGTGCTATTCTGGTCTTCTGCATCTGTGAAACGGCGAACGAGAAAAAGATGAGTCCTGACATGTACAAGGGACGACAACACGGCTCACTTCATCGTCCATAACATATTTCGACATGAGTAAGGAGCTGATGTGAGAACGTTCGGGGAAGTTGTAGTCTGTCGTAGTTTGACACTGGATCTGACATTGCGTGGTGCTGGTGATAAATCTGCCCATCATGTTGAACTTGCCCCAGTGAATTTTCGTGGGATCAGATGAGTTAAAGTCGTCGTTTCCTTCATGCGCGCGAATCAAATCGGACATGTGCACTTCGCTGAGTAATACACACGGAATGAGCGGATGTGATTAAAACGAAAGGATGGCACGCACAGTGCGGGTATACAAGCACCCTTAGTATTCCTCAGGGCCAAACGATAAGCACGATGAGCGCGGATGTGCTGCAAAAGAACATCCCACGACTGAAGGTTTTTCGCCTGCTCTGGTGATCTGGCCTTGAAGCGTTCCATGGTTGGATCCCCGGGGTAAGTCGACCCGTTTATACCAGCCACAAATGCACGAAGCGCAGAGTAGTTGTTCAAAGCTCGTAATCGCTGAGCAATTTCAACGAGTTTCTCAATTTGTCTGGCCCGGCTTTTGGCATTATCGTGACATAAAATCAGAGAGCAGACCCTGTAGAAAAGTATCAGTCTCGCGCTAATGCCGTAAATCAATCGCACCGACCAATCCGCGAGATGATTTGAAACCTGATTAAAGCGGGCGATAGGGTCTGTTTCTGGGTCCTTTCTACCAGACACAAAAGTGTATTGGAGCCAATGCCTCGGCTTTGAACACATATGAACTTGTAACCGAATATAAAGACTTAAAACGGCGTACCTTTATCTCCAAGAATAACTTCTTCTCGATCCTAGTGATTTCCTGCGCTATTTCCTCCGAATCAGTGGCGTGGACTTCATTGGCTAACTTGAGCAGTTCCCTCAGCTGCTGCTTCGGGTGAAAGTCTAACGAATCTGGATCGTCGTTACTACTTGACGTAGCAGAGCCTGGGAATAATGATTTGGCGCTGAGCGGGAGACTGGACTTGCGCTCTCTGGCGGGATTGACAGACGATTTGTGCTTCGGCGGGGACGCAGGTGGAGAATGAGGCTTAATTTCAGATCTGACACTTTCATCATCGTCCTCAAGAAGACTGTAGGAATCGTCGCTTTCATCGGCAATATCGTCAACCTTGAGAGCCCATGCGACATCTCTGTCGACCAGAGTAGGAAGGAGTTCAAGGAGGGGAAGGAAATCCGAGCCATAGTGAAGAAGGTATGTTTTCGAGATTATGGATTTGATGAGTGCAGACAGCGCTCCAGCCGTGCCACGAACGGAAAAATCATAATCATAATCGCCTATCCACAGTTCCAAGAGATGGCAGATCCTGAGAAGAAACAAAAATTGGTAAATGAAGAATAAGGTAGGCCGTTCAACCGCCGTACCGCATCTGAGCATAACACGCAAAAATCGGATCTCCGGAGGGGTTATCTAACTGACGCATTCGTTTCTGCATGGCCAACAAGACACTTCTTGGACTCGCGAATCGCCGGTAAGTGAGGAGGAAATGTGTGATATATGTAGGATCTTTGGGTCTCATCAGTCGAGTGCACTGATAGCGTTGGCACGACAGGCTTACCGTCGCCGCTGACCGCTAGGAACAGAAGCTTGTCCAAAAGTTCGTCAAGTGTGGCCCATTGCGCCGATCGGCTGGATGCCCTTGAGTATTGCTTTTTTGTTGCAAGAATGATGCACTCACGACTCCTTTTCCTTATTCTCTACCTTCTCATTATTTGGTCGTTCACCATTGACAGAAGAAGCTGCAATATGGCGTGACTCGTGCAGTGAATCGGCGCTATTGGAACGCATGGCGATTGTATTCGCTACATCAGATTCGCCGAGCTGTGATTCTCGCATCCTCAACTTCTCTTGTTCCGAAATGAGATCACCCGTCGACCGAACACGCGAAGGAGAAGTGGGAGCATTTAGTTGCTCGTGTGCTGGAATGGCGGCTCGTTGTGGATGTGTTGATGAGGCCGCTTGATTAGTAGAGGACACTGTCGGAGTGGCTGTTCTTGATCCTTCCACGGAGGGTAGAGGATGAGGTGAAGATATTAGTTCGGGGGAGGCCGGATTACGATTATCTTCGAATCTGTTCCTCAAGGAGCCTTTATCGAAATGGTCATGAAATGGTCACTGAGAAAGAATGGAAGATCTTACGGCGATCTCGCACGACAGCCTTCAAGATCCAGTCAAAGGAACGTTTCATCTTCTCCCGCCCCGCCTCCCCCGAATTCACTTCAACGAGTCCGGCATCATACTGCTGGAGGACTTCTGCAGCGGTTTCTGGATCAACCTGACGGTCCAAATCCGACTTACATGCGATCACAATGACCGGCAGTTGAAGATTACGGTAGCCTCCTAAAAAAACTGAGATGACGATGCTCTTAATGTGATAAAGGACTCACGAAGAAGATCTTCGACGGGAGTGAACGAGCTTTCAACGGAAGCATCGTAGCAGATGATTACACCATCGACTTTAAGAGCTTCGGGTAAATTATCAACAGGAGAAATAGAGGATTCGAGCATTGAATCCGTGATGTCCACTTCTATGACATTAAGAGGACAATCTGATCCATCTTCTTGAGCTACTCGACCGACACGCCGTGTATCTGTTGCGATTATTAGTCAAAGGGGTATCGCGGAAAATGCGGGTAGCTAACAGCGGATTGATGAATTGGCGCCAGGTAATGGAGTACTAGGCTCGGATAGATCGTAGTTCTTCAGACCTTTGCGTATAGCAACGGACTTGCCGCAACCTGCTGTGCCAACGACCACTAAAGTGACGGCGTGATTCTGATCGGTCTGTGCAATCTGTGAAAAAGAGATGACATCTATGATGAACAGTGAAACTCACGGCAGTGTGAGTGTTGATGTGCATGCGCCTTCCTGAACTCGGTGCGTAGACTCCCAAGCTCCCACTCCTTGTCCTTCCAGACACTACGGGTGCTTGTCTCGGAATAGACTGCAATGATTGGGACTGGGTTATAGGTCGACCTTCCTGGGTACTGGAACTAGTAGAAGCGGTCATGATACTGCTCATACTAGACGTAGTACTGAGTGTTGGCGTGCGTGAGGGTAAGGGTAATTCTCCAGCCCGAAGGAAAGGCCTGGTATGATCCTGTCCTTTGAGAGAAGTATGTTTGTAACGGTCGATAATGATATCAGACCGTTCGACGTCGGAATCCTCAGCAATAGAAGACTGATATCCGTCTTTAACTGAGCTGACACTCGCGCCTCTTTCCCGGGAGTTGCCAATAAACTGGTTATCCAGACCCTTCTTGAAACTTGATAGCAGCCCTCGAGGCGGTTCCAACGCCGATCCTGTGTGTCCACGATTTGGCCGGGTAGCAACACTGGAATAGGGTTCACGTGGATAATGAACGAAGGAGTCGACCGAAACTGATTTGCGGAGACCTCCCTGGGGCTGGGGAGATAAAAGCGAGGCTGGGTTGGAAATGGGAATGGGGCTATCGAAATCGGATACGGAAGGGGTTGAAACGGCTGTTAAAAAGGAATCCTTGGATGCGAAAGAGGGTACAGGAGACCTAGGAGCTATGTATGCATCTCTGAGGTCTGAGGGAATGGGGAGTGTCTGAGAGTCGGTTTGAATGGTATTTGGAGGCGAGGAAGACTGGTCAACGGGAAGAGTCATGTCGTGAAGTCGTCAACGTTATGATCAGAACGAAAATAAAAAAAAAGTAATGGTACAAGGATGAGATGGTCGGTGTCGGCGACTAAGAGTGTCAGACAGGTATGATGATGACAGTCACTGCCCAACCGAGACTTTGTTTCTCATCATGTCACAGAGCCCCCGCTGCGTCCTCCTCACAGTAAGTCTCAGCATCTCTGCTCTTTTTTTTTTTTTACTTTTTTGACCCGTAAAAACCCAGAACGACGACGGGCCACCAGATTCTCGAGAGTCTCCCTACGTCTTTGGGCTCTACAAGTACCTCACCAAAGAACTCGGTACTTTGAACTCCCGACTGCTGCGACTGCAATGTTGACGTATCCCTCTTGCTCAGGCTGGAATGTAAAGGTGGTATTGCCGAGTTCGCAGCGTTCCTGGATCGGTATAGCAACATTCTTTACTTCCTTAGAGCCCTCGTTGAGTCTGCGATAGGGAAAGCGTATCAGATCAAAGAAATAACCAAGGGTCACTACTATTATCCAACGGATCCTGGTAATAGAAAGCAGCTTCAACACCGATTATCAGCTCACATAGACGCAGATGGTCGAGGAGAAACATCTCTTACTTCCCGACCAATGAAGGAGAATGAATTGGTGAGTAACGCATCCTGTACATATACACCGCCCACGTCTCAACGTTCTAGGCGGAATGGATTCTACTTGATGCCGTGCGGCTCCTATATTCCCTGACACTAGATATCCATTAAAAGCTATGCAGACACCAGCAACATGTGCCAGCATCGGTGTACACAACCTCTATCCAGGCATGATCGACTTGGTGGTACGTCACCATGATGAATCAATGCACGTACTGTGTAACACACAAGTATAGATTTCCGGTCCCAATCTCGGACGTAACTCCTCCTGTATGTCCAATTTTTCGCCTCTTGGTCCGTAGCTGATTTTCGTTAAAGCTGCGTTCGCTCTATCTTCCGGGACCATCGGTGCGGCGTTAGCGGGCTCGCTATCCAAAGTTCGGTCGATTGCCCTCTCGTACGGAACCGTCATCTATCCGACGCCAGAAACCTTTTTCAACCCTGCCCATACTCTTTCAATAAAGATCATCAACCATCTTTGGCACAACTGGGGATCCGACGAGGGTGGCTTAAGAGGGAATGAAGTCGATTTCTACAATATCAACATCCCTCTCATTCAAGAGCTATTGACAAAAATGGGCCTGAACATCTACTGGACGACCATGTGGAGAAATTCCTACGGCAGGTTATTCAAACAGATACCCACCACCGGTGTGCCGGCCAAGGTGAACCCTGCGGGACCGGATGCGATAACATCAGCCACCAGACCTGTCAAGGAAGATTCTGATATGCCTTCAGGAGACCTCGTTTTCAAGTGGTGGCCGCAAATGGAGGGTCTGATCAGACCTCCGGCTTCTTCGCTCGAACCTGGTAGTGATGGGTGGGCCATACACCAGGGTTGTGCCAGCGTGACCCCTCTGCGAGCTAGTTTCGCGGAACCACCACATGTTTTGGATGATAACAGTATTGAAGGCCGTCTTTGGAGGATGAAATTGTAATTTCTGGATACTCAGAAATCAAAGAAGACACTGTATATTGTCATGTAGATAGCTGCTAGATTACAGGCCCACGTAAGTCAAAGATACTATGCAAACCATGGCCAGAGTTAATATTCCCCAGAGGTGGGCCGAATCCATCTGAGAAGCTGCGGCGGATACACGCCCATTAAACAGCTGTTTTCTGTATACTCTCAGATGATTTATGCTCCAGGTTGCATTCTGAAAGCGGAAATTTTAGCTTCAAAGTCTTCATGGAGTGCGAATGTGATGCTTACGACAAAGTTTCCTGGGTCCTTTAGACGGTCTGCACAGGTACCTGGACATCCGGAAGTAGCGTACGAATTCCCCGCCCAGTCCCCTGAAACAGGTCAACAATCCAATCTTTACGGAAAAGTTTGCGAAGAACTTACCACAGAATGTGATGTCTTTATGAATACCGAAATAATGAGTCTCCGTCATTAGGAGCCGAGAGGCTTTACTTACCGAATATGATCGAATGGTTCTTGAAGAACTGAATCGGATCGCATCCCTCGGGCTCTAGGAGAGCAGATGGTTTGCCCCAAAGCGAAGGATTGGGTGCATTGGCCACTACGTCTTGGGGAACGGCTGCACGGAAGAAGGACCCTGCCAAGAACTTAACTACAGAAGGAAAGGAAGGGAAAGGGAGACCTACAAACTGCAATACCGTTCTCGTCCCACTTCATTGCAAACACACCACCCCCCTGTTGATCGAATAGAGGTCCATACGAAGCTCTACTCCACTCAGTTATACCACAGCCAGCATTACTGTTGATCAATCCGTTACACTCCGTGTTATTTTGTCCTCCGTGTTGCTGCGGATTGGTGGGTGGGAAGGCTGCCTTCATAGAGTCAAAAATAAACGTACCACGACAGTTCCAGTGAACGGGGCATTTGAATTCAAAACACAGCCTAGAGACCGTCAGCTTCAGAAGTACCAATGGAAGCAGCTGTCAAACCTGGGGCTGTATGAAAGGCAACTTGGTTATGTTGATTGTCGTGAACACCTGATAATTCCACGCGTCTGATTTGGTACTTTAGTTAAATAATATCAAACAAGATTGACCTTCGATAATATCAATTTCGCCGGTCTATAGAAGTATGAGATTTGCTCCGAAGAGAAGGAAGAAGTACTGACGTAGGGCCAATCACCATTTCCTAATGTCCAAAAGGCAGGCCAGATGGCTGGAACGGTCGTGAGTGGAGGAAAGTGTGAGTACGGCGTGGGCTTACCACAACCCCACGGTATCTTGTTCGTATCAAGTATGAACAGACCGGTGTTATATTGAGCATAACTTGATATGCGGACACTGAAAGGCGCCTTAGTGTAGAACTGCGGCGAGCCAATTTTAACAACATACCTTTTTCTGTATTCCCCGTCTGCCAGCCATGTAGTGTCATCTCCTTTCATTATTACAACTCCATCGTCTTGAACGTAGGCAAGCTTGTCCCCAAAGGCGACTGAGGAATTAACGTAGCTATCCGTTCGCGGGTTACAAACAAGCAGCCTTGTCGACTTCGGGATGATACTCACTTTACCTGTCCACTTCAACGCGGAAAAAATAGCCATGCGTGCACTTCAATAGTCTGCGAACATGAGGACGCACTTTGTTGGGTCCTTTCCACTAAAAAATGCGAATGAGCTAGATTATGGATGTAACTTGTCAGAGTCTTGGATAGTAAGGTTTGTTTTGCCACGCACTCAAAGAAGGTCTTTCCAGAGTATTCATCCTGGGGTATCCAAAGAAAAGTGGATCCATTGGGATTGACATCGAAAGCATTGAATGAGTCCGCGCGGCGAGAAAAGCGTCCATGATCGAATTTGAAGAAATCTAGCAAGGCTACCGCCTCAGGAGTCGATTGAAGGACTAGAAGAGAAGAAAAAAGAAATCCAAGGTCGTAATGCATCGTGAGCTGATGGTGGTACAAAATTAAAAGCGTGGAGTGGGGCACTTACCAAGGACACTTGGAAGACAACACGTTGAAGCGCGTGACTCGTGACAGTGACTACGTATTAGACGCGTTGGTGGTCCAGTCCACTTGGACACAACTCGATGGAAGCTAATGCGTTTTCTTCTCTCACAGCAGTACAACTCCCCTCTTCTTGTCGCCTTCTCTCTTCTGCATGCTGTCCGGATAAAGATCTATTACTCTTGCTGACGCGGTTGGCCGGGCATGATCGAATGAGTCTTTGGAAAGTCAGTGGATCCAAAACCTGGGAGGTCGATTTTGGCAGTAAAAGTGAAGAAGTGGTTGGCTTTGACTGGAGTCCTGACGGTATGATTTTCACCGTTCAAGTCCACGTCCTTTCTTTTACTTCTCATGTTCGATCAGGCCAGAGCATTGCTGTAGCTCATAATCCTCCATGCATCACTATACATTCTATTCAGGATGGTCATGAGGAACGATCCCTACCCGTCAATTGTTCCGCAGAGGGAAACCCCAAACTCACCGGCGTGTGGTGGCGGTCACGAGAGAAGCCCGTTCAAAATCCTCCCCCCGACGTCTTCCGTCGAAATCAAATCATTGTACGTTTTCGTCCTCTCTCAGAGTATCTGTGTCGACTTTGTTCAAGACAGGGAGTGCGCATTCCATCCTTCGGACACTCCCTTTGCTTGATAATATGCAAGAAGACTCTCACTCGATAAGGTGTGCTCGTTGATCCTTATGTCGCACCATTCTTAACGCATTTATCAGTGCCACCGATTTATTTGCGTTCCAAGGTTCCCAAACCCACGCATCTAGGGTACCATCTGTTCCAGAAGTCATCAGTTCCTGGCCGTCACTACAGGCCGACCCGGTAGCGGCCTCTATCAGCGTACCGTCGACTGGCCGCACGACGAACGACGGGGTCCTCGATGAGGCGGATGACACCAACATCGACAGTCTTCTGGTGACTGCTGGGAACAATGGTAGTCTCCATTTCTTTCTAGATGGCTCCTATCCATTAGGCTCCTTAGCTCTTGAAGAGAATGCATCAATTACGACATTATTCAAAGAGCCAAAACGCCCCATTGTATATCTGCACCCCCAAATATCTAATTCTGATGGCAAGCAAACGGATTTGCGGCCAACCGTTATTGGAATTCCGCTATTGGAACACCGACAAGTTCGAGATTTTGCAAAATTGTCGACGACAGCCAAAGAGCTCGCCTTGTACATAAAGCGTGTAGTGAACGAGATACGCTCCGCTTGGCTCGGTTCTGAAACCTCTAGCGGTGCTCGTGAACTTGGACCAAAGTGGCTTCGGGCCCTGGAAACGAAACAACGGGAGCAGTTTGGCCGTACGTGATTCTCCCTTTCGTAGCTCGTGCAATAAGTCACGGCTATTCCTAGAGGACAAACCTAACCCGGTACTGGATTTGACTACGTTACTTGTAACCGGTCGGGCGTCGGAATCACTAGCAGACTTTCTCGGCAGCGGCGAACAAATGAGTGAGAGAGTCAAGTATACCCTCCTCCATCTTCGGAACGTAATATACTCATGTTCGTCGCAGGGCGTTCAAAAATGGGAGTCAACAGTAGGGGAGGCCCTGATCAAACTGCGCGATTATTCCGACCGGCGTCTTTCCCCTGCCTGCCAACGCCTGCACATTGTGCTGGAAGAAGTGAACGGGTGGTCTCGTCTGTGAGTCTCGCCTCCTAATTCTTCGTCGAATCCATTCTGAAAATGATCCGAAAGACGCATGTTATTTCCCTCGTTTGGGATTCCAACCGATGCCGTTGAGCAGTGTTTGACCCAGGTCAAGCGCGCCATCCTATTGGCCAACTGGCTTGCAGCAGCTGCTCGAAGAGAATTTTCACGCTTCAAAGAGTTTATCTCGTGGCTCAGATTTGGTATTGTTTCACTGTGTTTTCCGCAATTCCTCTCTAAGGCATTCCCTACCCAGAAATCGCTTCCACCAATCCCTCAAACGAAACGCCGCCTCCCATGCTGCACGATATTCTCGAGGTCAATCAATACCTCATGGCTGGTCTAGAAGTTAGCTCGATTGATCAATGGTTTGTGGGACCTACTCCAAGCTTCTCGTTAGATGAACTGGGCGTCCCTCCGGAAGATCTTCTCTTTCCCAATGTGTTGCAACAGGCACGAAAGGTGCTCGATGACCCCGACCAATTGGCATGGCGGATTGTATATTGCATTCATGACCTGTCTTTCATTTATCTGACCGTAGTCTTTCAGAATATTGACACAACGAACTGGGATCATATCGGGCGAAATTTGCATACTTTAAGCGAAGAACTGATCGCGAACTGCCGTTCGGTCTTTGACCTCTCAACAGGGGCTGCGACTAGGCCTGTGTCGATTTCTTATGGCTGTGGCTCTGTCGTAGGAAGAAACAATGTGCCACATCAAGTCACGCCGAGCGATATCATTAGCCGAGAGCGAATCATCCCGAGTCAAAGCAAGGTGCATCATTCAGAACATCAGACTATCACGGAAAATAACTGGAGCCCGCTTAGGATGACGATTTTCTCCAATACATTGCCATCCATGCACCATCCCTATCGGAACATCGGTCCTTTTGTAAGTTGATCGTTTCAAAAGTTTCATATATACTGACAGTTGTGTGAAAACAGTGTGTATGGTCCGCCAAAGTTACGGCGATAAGGGTCCAATTTTTCGATTAGAAATTGCACTTCTCGAGTGCTGTACTCTCAACGACGAGGGAATGCCAAAAAATGTGGAAGTTCTTGCGTTCGAATTCTTTGACGATGAATGTCTAGTGATCGTTTACAGACCTCAAACGAACGGTAAGTAATCCGGAAAGGCAATCCAAGAGTTACGGTGTATTGATGATCGAAAGTAGGGGGAACGTTTATCGCAACGGTGGGCTACAACGATTTGGGGTATCAAGAAATACAATACGACGGTCACGTAAGTTTGCCGGTTCGCGAGGAACTGATGGAGCGCGTCTTGCACCAGTCGGAGGCTGGACAGGTTAGTTATATCCGTTGTGATCTCCAGCGTTTTCTGACTCGACACGTTTCCAGCTCACCACCATACCAATTCCGATCAAGCGGTGCCGGGCCCTGGATAGCTTTAAGTCTGGACCAGTTTCACTCGCAGTAAATGGCAGGTCAGGTCGTAGGACGGCATGCATATTGGACCACAAAGGGACGACACTGGAGACCTTTGATATGGAGGAAGATGATGAAGCAGCGGAAGATGAGATGGATACTGATGGTGACGGCCAGGGATGATCCTGAATCGGTTGAATCGGTACCTATGCACCTGCTCGAGGCCAAAGCAGCCGAAGATTTTTCTTGTGTGCACTAGCTCGAAAAGGATAAGAAATGATGGAAATTCCGGCCGCGAGGCGAGGCGTTGACTCGAGGACCGTGATTTGAATTAAAATGAGTTTTATTTGGCATTATGTATAAACTCCGTGGCGAATGAAAGGAGATAAGTGTGGGGGGGGCCAAGGAAGGTGTGAGCAAAGGTGGTCTTCCAGAATCAAGCTGAGAATGCATTGAAGCGCCGCACCCCCAGGCCCCCTTGTTTCAATCTTTAATTGTCAACACCGGCTAACTGGACAAGGGCCGCGGATTCTCTCTCCTCGTGCCCTTGATTCGAATTCTTTTTTTTCCATGCCATTTTAAACCTCACCGTCCACCACTTGCTCTAAGACGCATACCCCAATGCCCAAAGCTGCTTCAATCTCGCTTTCTCCTTCCGCTTCAAAACCTATTGATCCAGGAAAAATGTCAGATGTTGCTCTGAGGAAGAAAAAGAATGCCGATGCGCAAGCTGCTTTTAGAGCGCGCCGCGCCAATTATATCAGTACTTTGGAAGAAACAGGTAAGCGTTCAGCTCCAGCTGTCCCGCCATCTATTCTCATTCATTTTCTAGTTACGAATCTGGAATCGGTCGTACTTCAGCTGCAAGAGTCATGTCGAGACGCTCGAAGCGAAGTCCAGGATTTACGACAAGAAAATAATCACTTACGACACGCACTGCGAGAACGCGAAAACTTCTGGAGGGCTGTATGGCCCCGCAAGGGCCATGGTGCCAATGGCGAATCTGTGGATTTCCCGCCTCCGCCAACGCTGGCTGCTTCACTTTCCCCCACCAGTTTTACAACTTTGGGCACAACGTCCCAGATACACCAATACAACGATCCCTCCAGCTATAGGGAGGGAGCATCTTTAAACAATCAATATTCCTCTTCCACTTCCAATACAACTCACTCACCCACCATTCCGTACTCTAATGCTGATAATGAACTCCCGAATCAGAGGGCTTCGAAGTATCCGTCGTATGCAACTTGGTCACAATCTGTAGCACCAAGTAGTACATCGTCGGATACATGCGTGGCTCCAAATCCTTCCTCGAGCTCCCCTCATTTCACTGAGTCGCCTACACTGCAGTCTTCAGACGTGCCATATGCAGGACGATTCGCACCGCAATCCGACGAGCAGAAAGTGGCCATGAGTGCAAGCATTGACGCTGCAACTTATATGCCTTTTCCCGCCAGCCGTTCGCTTTCCCCTTCGACATCGACCCCGCCCTCTACGTCCACTCAGCTTGGACAATTTTCTTTTGGCATACCAGACGCTTTACACGACCAACGTCTTCCATCTGACGTGCCCGTGAATGAGGGAACTGCAGACATGTCTCTCGGCAACGTCGCCAATGATGGGACCCGTTACAGACAAGGCAACCGCAGACCCGACGTCCTCGTTGACCGCTCTCTCCTCCCGGTTCTTCCGCCACTGTCTAGTAGCAGCGATAACGGCTCACAGCATGAGAGGGGAAGTGACGATGGCGACTTGCCAAATAAACGTGCACGTCGCGGCGGCAACACTGGCTCTCGAGGTTCCCGCTCGCCTTCTCCTGGCGTCGCACCTCTATCAGGGACTTTAGCTGTCATCAAAGCTCAGGCATTTGGCGCGTTGCGTCGGACGCGAGTCAGGACTAAAAAACCGACAGATACTGCGGCGAAAGTGTCTATGGATGTACTCGAAGCCAGAGGTCTCGGACTCCCTGGGACGAAGAGACGGCGTAGTGAGGATGACTTAGACATCCCTTCCTGAAGAACCATTTCTACTGGACCACTTTGACCCACTGGATTTTGTAGCGTATACTTTGCCTATGGATGTTGTTTTGTTGGACTTGTTGTAGACAAAACAGTTATGTATACCTATTGTTGCATAGTTGTATTCGGTGTAAATTAATTCTTCTTGTCTGTATGATACACATGAACTCCCAGGACCCTACTTCACAGCCCGAGTACGCGTGTCAGAAAGCCACATAAACCACTCTGAAAGTGTTTCGCCACCTGTGAATCATGAATTTTGGACTCTATCGGCTTTCATCTAAGCCGGCATTGCGAGACGGAGCAATTTTCAGGGTCGTGAATGGTCGCCAGCGGTTGTAAAGGGTCGAGAATCATGAGGCAAACAGCATGGCTACTCTATCTCCAAACAGGGTCCAATGTGCATTATGGCTCCGGACGAGGTAGCATCATGTAGCGCCTGGTATAAAAGTCTGCCCATACCCTGCGGAAGCCACGAGAATCCGCTTGCGACGGGTAATTAGGTTCGGAATCCTCAGATGGCTGTGACACTACATCGGTCGCGAAAAACCAAAAAGAGAATAATTGTTGAGAAAATGAGGCAGACCATCGTAAAAATGATGTATCGAACTCACGTTCACGTCGAATACCGCTCCGCCCAAAACAATTCTTCTTCGGTATCAATTCACTTTTGGAACTGCGACGTCCCAGGGCCCCCGTATTTCACTGTCATGATGGTTTTAGGCACTGATGACATGAGTTTTGGAGGCACGAACTTTTTATATTTCTGGGCCCACAGCAATATCATCGGAGCCAAAAGGGTCACCGATACAAGTATACACGCAAAGAGGAGTGCAATTGCTACAGAACGGCGCGACCAAAGCAGAAGAGCGGCGATCGACAACACCGCCGTAAGGGAGACTTGAAGGCGTGTTGATACAGCCTTCTATCAATCATGTTTTCAGTAAATGTGCTGGTAGCGAATATGACGAACCTGTATCCTGCGTCGCAAGAACGGAAACAATGCAAATGTTTGAACCGAAAACAAGATTAAAGCAAATACCCCCAGGTCATCCGACAGCCGGGAGGCGAGCACCACGGATGAAGATATGGCCGCGTTTATGGATAGCACGGAAGTCAGGCTAATTCAAGCGTAAGGATCCATATTTGCTCGTAACTCGGAAGGCTCACCTTTCTTGAGAATGACCTACAGTTTTCGAAGGTCCGTAGTCTGCTAAAAGCAGGCTGACAAGAAAGAGTGCGGCGGATAATGCCCAGATGGAGTCAGAGGAGGTAGCCGCCGTAAGGGTCCTTAGAACAGGCGATAGCGACATGAGCGCAAGGAAGATCAAAATCGAGGATTTAAGGCCTTTAACACCTTTCAAACGACATTAGGCAGGAAGCTGGTTGCTTACTATGTCACTTACGGTCTGCGTTTCCTCTCCTATCGCTGGACGTGAAATAAAGGATGAGCTCCCATGACGCATATCCGACCAAGAATAAAGTCGTGGTCAAAAGCACCAGCATTCGAGGATCCAGTGAGCGATCCTTCAGTTGGATGAACACGTCCAAAAAGACCAAAGTCATAGCTAGGTGCTGGGTAATTGGACAGGACAGAAGAGCCAGGGACTTGTAGTCGTAAGGAGTGAAGTTAACTACGGTATGTTGAATACACCTTTAGTGCTGGAATCACACCTGGAATGTGACTATCACCTACGATTCCTTCTCAAGGAGGACAAAAACATCCCCTGTGGAACATAGTTGTCTGGAAACGACTGAGATCTCCACAGCAGTTTCTGCCACTGCTCACTAGTATCGGTATCCATGCCTTGGTGGTGGTGGTGCACAATGAAGTGATGTTTGATCGCAGCCACCGTTCAGTAAGCGATTCAAGTGACCGCGTCACACTTTGACCTCACTAAGACGTAAATATTATGTACCATCTACAGAACGTAGGCAATCACGGTAAAGGGCAGTTGTGACAAGGTACATAACAATCATTTTCGGTGGATTCCTGCTGTATGAATGATTGCCGAACATATTGCATGATTCATGTGGGCGTATATATGGCATACAGGAGTTTGTAATGCGAACATGCAATCCAATAAAAATGGCGGAAAAGGCACCCGCACACCATTACTTGCCCTTCTTGGGGGGCTCTGCAGCCTTGACCTTCTTCGTGCCACGGAACTAAGGAATAAACGTTAGTGTGTGCAGTCGACTTCAGCACTAATATGTGTACATACCTTCTTTGCACGGTTCTTCCTCTCCTTTCTCAGTTTTCTGGAGGCCTTGTCAACCTTGGATGCCAGGCCAGACTTTGGAAAAGAGATATTTATCAGCGACCAGTCATAACAGGAGTTTTCAACTAGACTCACCCGGACAAGACGGTATCTGGGCTCAAACCTCTTCTGCGATGCTTCATCATCATAGATCAGAGCGAAACCTGTGCTCCTGCCTCCACCAAACGCTGTGTGGAAACCAAAAGGAACGACCCTCTGTTTGTCCGTTTTGTACATTGCTGCGAGCTTTTCCGACAACTCCTCCTTGGAGACATTGGGACGCGACGGGTGCAGTACATCAACAACAAACTGGCGACGAGCAAGGAGACGGTTGGTAATAAATTTTCTGGTACGGATGGTCACTGGTGCTGATGTGTCGGCCTAGAATTTTTTTTTCCGTTGAAATAAAGTACGTCTAACGCTGTTAGGACTCGCGGGCTCACCATTTTGGGCAGCTGTGAGATGGGTGCTGCTGAAGAAAGAGAAAAACTGGTCAGATCGAGATCGAGACCGAGAGTTGCGGCGTGAAGAACTCACCAGTTTCTTGAGGTCTTGAGGTGTGCCGATAGTCAAGTGAATCTGTCCAGTGTTGGTAAGCGGTCGTATCACGTGTCGACCAAAAGGGTTGTGGCTTGCTCGAGCAACTGCACAGTTGGGATCGGGAATTACCGTACACGTAATCACCTTGTAAGTGAACCACCATCAAGCCGCTGGAATACTGTCGTTACTCATTGACTCGTCAAAAATGCAGCTCATTCTGGGTTTATTCTTCGCAACAAGACCTTTCATACTTCCCAATACATACTGACTGAAATGAGTTCCATTTATGCTTCGTTCGCACCATATGTACGACTCAGTTCCGTATACGCCATAGTCAAAGCTCAACCACTTGCCTAGCAACCGCCCCCAGATGACCCGGAATATGCCACCCAGTCAACTTCAACGTCGAAGAAAGCATCGAGACCATGGTTCCCTTCATATCGTTCTGAGGAGACATCCTACCAGTCGGGTGGTGTACCTACGTTCAACAACTCGTTATCCGGAGGATATGGTGCATCTCAGGAAGTCGAAAGCCAACAAAACCAGTGGGAGACGCGATTCGGTTTTAGGGTAGATTTAATGGCAGCTTCCGCATACATTTTCGGTCCTCTTTCTGGTGAGTACCAGTCATGTCATTATCGCTGGGTTATCCACTCATTCGTATTTTTCTTAGCTCTTTTAGTATTGATCCTGGAGACTCAGAATGATTTTGTGCGCTTTCATGGTATGACCAATACCAGCTCGTTCTCTCGCCTGCATAAGAATACTGACATTGACGCGCAGGATATCAGAGTGCCCTCCTTACGGGGTCCTTGTTTGTTTTGCGAATGCTGCTATCCTTTCTACAGTTCCCTCAATGGATAAGATCCTTGTTTACCATCATCATCATTTGCGGTCAGCTGTACATGGCGTTCGTATCCCTCTTTCTGTTAAATTTTCCCTTGGTTCCGACATCCATTTCTAGATTCCGTGCGTATATCGACGCGACTCGCAACAATCTAGTCAGATTCCAGCTACCTGTCGTTGGTTTAATAGCGGACCGCTGGGTGTCAGAGGAATGAGACTACCTTTTGCTGAGTTTGGACATTTATACGTATCCGCGTAGGACTAACAGATACCAGTGAGCTTCCGGTTACAATTGACGATACATCGCGGGGCTGGAGGTGTGATACATAGCTAAGGTATTAAAGAAATGCTCAAACACAGTATGAATGAAAGTACAAATGCAACAAAGGACGCCAGCGACATTTCAAGGGTAGGTAGGAAAAATGCAGCGCAAGTAGAATCCGTTCCTCACAGTAAAGCACCTCTCAAAATTCCATCGTCCAAACACAAACCCAAAATCTCGTCTTGGCATGAGCACGCCTGAAGTAACAACCCGAGTTTGACCTTGCAATCATTGAGGAGTGCGTCGGTAATGTTCTCTAGAATGTCAAGTATCTCTTCGATGATGCACTTGATCTGCTCGGTAACTAGAGGAGTATTGATTGAGTATCTGAATGACGGCGAGAAGAGAAAAAGACATACGAGCACTCATCAGGGGCTGCAATATGGGAATATGATCAACCAACTTCTTGATATATAAAAGCAGATTCTTGATGAAATCGATGGTACGTTTGAGAAGGATCTGGAGCTGGTCATGGTTATCGAAGTACCGGAGCCCACCGCGTTCTGCAGGTTTTCGAAGCATGTCCGAGACAGTTTGGAGAGGAATCAGGATGGAGGACGAGTAAGAAGAGCATCTGTTCCTGAAATCGTCGGCACTGCCACATTTCTGTGCGCATCCATCTGCGAATAGCGAGTCAGCGAAGAAGGATAGCGAGTGCGACAACGCACACATAGAATCAATGTCTGCAGACGAGGTACTAAAGAGGTTAAGCAGACCGCTGATACCGAGAAGATGGTCATCGAGAAGAAGATCGCGAGCGTCGAAGGGAAGTGATGGAGCGATTGGGGTAGATTCGTTGGCATTCCAGACGGCTCGACCTCCTAGGAATGCGACATCCTCCCTGAGCGAGTTTGAGTGAACTGGATCTGCATATATGATTGGCAGCGGTAAGGCAACTGGAAAGGGCGTGGCGACGACACGACCAGCGACGAGCGCGAAGCCAACAATAGCGATGAGACTGGGCATTTGGAGGGTCGCGGAAAAACGCGAGAACGGTTGCATGATAAGATTCCGAATGGTGAAGATTGATGGACGTTGGATTGGACCGAGCGACTAGCGTTGCGGCAGGAAAGAGTGAGAGTGGAGCCTACAAGGCGAGGTGGTGGTGGCGCGAAAGAAAGAAAGCTAAGGTGACTGCGATGACCGCGTCGGGCTATTTATATCCACCCGAGATTTGTTTGGGCAACCACGACAAATTAAGTATATACGCCTAACAACGGCAACAAGCAACCAATATCTACGTCCTAAGTGTGTCCAAGTAATGTCCAGGAAAACAATACGCTAATAATCAAATGAAATGATCCATATACACCATTTAGAACGGTGAAGTGTCCAACCAGAGCAAGTAAACAAGTAAATAATAGGATCCCAAGATTCGTTCCATGCAACAGATCGACTCATCGAGTGTCGTCATGTACTACCCAAGATTCGCGTTAAGAAACAGAATATGGAGCTTCAATGAAATATGCAAATGCCCTGAATTGTTCATCAGATTGGGATGCAAGAACCACCGTCAGCAGAGCGTTTATAGCCAGCAAAGCAGGTATAGACTGTATAATCGTAGATGAAACGAATCACTATCAGCATCAATGATATTAGTTAGGTTAGCACAATGCTCACCTGCGCAACGACCTTGCTCACAACCAACGTTCCAAGCACCCTTGATGGTGGTACAATCCTGTCCCTCTCCGGTAGATGCGCATCCACCACATGACTCCAGTTCATCCATGAGATTCAAACATTCATAATCTTTGTGGCTGGCGCCCGGAATGGGGCATGCTTGTAGTCCCTTGGGGCATAGGGGGACTTTCTGAGTTCTGAGGCCGCGTTTTCGGCGATAATGGGCACCAGAGGGTACGCTGGAAGGCACTCCAGAGGGATAGGAACTTGGTGTTGGACGTTGAGTACGATCCGGGGTGTACGGAAGGCAGACGTGTAGGGCAGGATACCACTCCCAACCTACGCGACACTGGGGAGGCGGGTTACTTGGATCGGTCGAAATTGGATAGGTAGGGACACAGCATCCTAGGTTTTTGTCCCAATAGAAGCCAGCGGGTGGGCAATCACGATTCGGGGGAGAAGCAGTGGTATTTGTAACACCATAGGGAAGACATATCCCCTTTGTCTCATACCTCGAAGCACATCAGTACAGCTTGTTGGCCCCCCAATAGTTAACGAATACTCACCAGAACTCATTCTCCTGACAGCTACTGGCAGAGGTTTGGAAAGCGGTGGCCAACGGAAGAATCGCAATTGTCGCTGCTGCTGCTAAAGTAAATATTTGAGTAAAGACAGGCATGTTCCAACGAACGGTCCTCAAAGGAATGGAAAAGAAAAGGAAGGTATAAGTACAATGGTAGCGAGAGGCTTCAAGTTGGGACGGCCGGAAAAGACGTAAGAACAAGACGGTCCACGTCTTTTATATTACGGAGATTGAATTAGAAAGCTCGAAGGGAAGAAACAATATCTGCAGTCTGATGGTAGCATCACAGCATCACACCTATCATGCACGTAGCTAAGTTTCACTGTTTGAACTTCAAGAAGACTAGATCACATGCATACCTTGTTGTCTTTGCCCACGCCAGTATCATCACTTCCGTTTAGAAGGGCTTCCATGCTAAAATATGGATGCTTCTGAGGGAATGGGTATGATGGGTCAACGGCTCAACTCCGAAGTTATCGAGATTCAAAATTATTGGCCCCGTTCCGGCATTCCATATGGATAACAACGGATTCAGGCACTCGTCGTATCCATGTATTGTGACTAGATCAGGTCCCAAAAAGCATGTTCTCACATCGTGTTGCCCATCATGATAACTGTCATGGGAAACAGTTAGCATAGGATCCGTTTTTGACAGGTTTTATTCGCTTATGGTTCATTCATAAGTTTTTAGCTTGCGAGTGATATCCCAAAAGCGAAACAATCTTCATTAGAATTCGAGAGAACCGTCTGTATGTATAGCAAAAACATTGAGTGAGAAAAGGCTGTTCGCATTGGTTCCCGCTGATGTATTTAGAGTTATCAACATACGCAACAAAGTGAACAAAGCCGAACGAACCTCAACCCTGCATTGAAAGTGCTTTTTGGAGAGCGCGAGCTGCAAAGTACCGTACATCCGCGTCTTGATCGTTCTTCTGCTGCTCCAACGCGGGAATCACTTTCTGTCGAACGAACTCCGTTCCTTGCGCATTGACACCAAACACTGCAGACAGAGTTTCGAGGCTTTTTGCAACATTGAAGCGAATGTTCGGGATAGGATCAGATGCAAGCTGGAGAAGCTGATCTATGATGTCGGAGCGCACGATTTCCAAGGTCAGCGAGGGAGCAATGATCTAGAGAGCATCAGCATCAAGACTCTAGCGGGGGCAGGAGAAAGTTCACCGTGATTGCTTGAACGGTAGTCATCCTAAAGAGATAATTGGGATGCTGTCCCATGCCCATGACCTTTGGTACAATGGTTGCTTTAGCCCATTCCACACCGAAGACCTCCGTCAACTTCCTCAAATTATGTGTCGCAGCCTCCCTAATGCTGTACACTGTATCACCCAACCAGGACATGCAGAGATTACCCAATTGCTCGTCGAAGAATGGTCTACCGAGTTGTTTTGCGAGAGGGGGAATATATTCAATGATCGCTTGTCGCACTCTCCATGACTTGTCTTCGGCAAGTTCAACAATCGCAGGGAGCAGGTTCTCAGAAAGTAGTTCAATGCCGATGACTGTGAGCTTTGTAAGTCTATCTGGGTTATTCTCTCATGTCCGAAACTTACCATCGTTCACAGTCTCCAGCTTGCTAATGATGTTCAGCCTCACTTCCGGGAAATCATCTTTGAGGAGGTGAAGGAAAAGTGGAAGCAGTTGCTCTATGGTGGCATCGCGACCCAAAAGTGGAGCCAGGCCGCTGATTTGGGTGGCGAGAGCTGCTCGCACATGCTGTGATGTATCTTGCGACAAGTCACGGACACAAGGAATGATTCGTGCCAGGATCACTTCTTTGTCGAGCAATTTTGAAAATCCTGGCGAAGGGAAAATGAGTCAAAGATATAGGGGCGACAAGGGACTTTCGTACCGGGTATCTGACTTGCGGCTGCCCGCCTAACTTCTGCTTCATTATCCTTGAGAAGCTGTACGTATTGACCGAGAAGCTCTTCACGAACGAGCTCCATACCGACAGCCTCAGCAAGCTGGAAGATATGTTTAACTCCTGAATCGACTTGGACACGACATTATTCATACCTCGTTGAAATGTGTAGCTGCCATGTATCTCACCCTCCAGCTCTTATCGCCAATGCTATGTCTGATCTGCTTCAATAGCTGTTCCTTCACCTCTGCAGGAGACATCCTTTGAGCAATCACGATCAAATCCTCCACTGTAAGTAAGCGAACAGAGTCCTGGTCATCAGATTCCAGCCTCCGGTAGACGGGAAGTCCATCGGACAGGATATGTTGGGGTGAAAAGTGCGTGAGTAAGGGCTTGTGTAAAAGTCAGTTCATGTACTGCGGTCTATAGCTGTAGACGTACCCCAAGCCATTTAGCAGCTGCTCGTCGAACCATTGGGGTATCATCCGAGCCGAGAGACGCAAATCCTTTCCGCATTTCATCTTGTATAATGGTAGAGACCTTGTCATATACGGCAGGATAAAGGGCGGCGGAAGATGTTCGGGAAGTGAACCATTCTGCCTGCGAAAGGCGCTTCAAAAGGGGTACATAATACTCTTCAATTTGAGACGTCGAGAGCACAGCAGCTATTTTGGTGATGGATTCGGCTGCCTGAAGTCGTGTTTGTATTAGCTGAAGAATCTGTTGACTTATAACCTGTGAAACGCACCTTATCACGAACAAGGGTTTCTTCTACAGACGACAAATTTTCCAAGGGACCAAGCAACAGATGTGCGTAATCCTTCCCCCCAATATAATCCTCGAAATTTCTCCCCAACTCCTCTGCAAGTGCAAGAAGAACTTCATCTTCATCGTCAATAGAGTCTTGGAGGAATGGTATAAGCTCCTCTCGTGCACGATCGGGACCCAACGCGAGTGCAATGGTTGGGATACTATGAATAGCATTCAATCTTAACTGGACATCTTCCGAGCGCAATTCATCCATAAGGATAGCGATCGGGGCAATCTGAAGACAAAAAGAGTCAGTCGAAGGATGCGTGATCTTCAGAACGGAACGAACGTCGTCGACAGGGAAACCCGGATCCATTCTGCTGAGAAGAGGCTAAAGAATGACGGTTGAGGTGTGTTGAGTAGTGGATTTGGCGGATATACAACAGATGAGAGAGTAACTGCGAGGAGCTCTGACCTTGAAGGTGATGGTGATGAATCTCGCCAGATGAACAAGTTTGGTAACGCCACTGTTTCTCAGTCACTACCGTCACCAGTATGCCCATTCAAAAGTTGGCAGATAGAATTATTCTCAATCACCCAAAGGTGGGTGATATCCAAATTATTTTCCAATAAATTCATCGGTTTTTTTTCTTTCCCTTCAAGGGTTCTTCTGCAGAAATTCTTTTCTATGGCGCTACCGTTATTTCATGGAAAGCGGGCGATAAGCGTCACCCTGAACCATCCGAACGTCTCTTTGTGTCATCCAAAGCAGCTCTTGACGGCTCGAAACCAGTCCGCGGTGGAATTCCAGTTGTTTTCCCCTGCTTCGGCGCCCCTACGCATCCTGATCATAAAGATCTCAGTCAACACGGTTTCGCTCGCAGCGAAACCTGGAAATGGGATAGCGAAGTTATGGACAACGATGCAGGTGTCTCCATCAAACTCAGTAAGTTCCCTGGTTACCCCCAGTACAAACCTCACACTTGGTTTATAGCCCTTGAGCCATCTCCGAAAGTCGCCGGACTGTACAAGAAACCATTTCGCCTCGGCTACGTCGTCACATTAGCTGAACACCAGCTCAGCACGGACCTTCACGTTACAAACACCTCTACTTCTGAAAGTTATCCACCTGACGCCTTTGAGTTCCAAGCTTTATTCCACAACTATGTCGGTGGGCCCTCGCAAGATTTGTTCGTTACGCCTGTACAAGGCCTAGAATACAAGGACAAAACCGATGCTTCTTTCCAAGGTTTGAAGAAGGAAACCCGAGCGGGTGTTGACGTGAAGAAGTTCACGGACTCTGTCTACGCCAATGCTCCTCAGAGCTACGAGGTTACGTGGCCTGGAGGTGGTCTTGCCATCAAGTCCAAAAATTTAAAGGATGTGGTCATCTGGAATCCTCAAGCGGAGACAGGAAGTAAGATGGCGTAAGTAACTCACACACGCTCTCGTTGAGGGGATTGATTACATTTGACGTGAAATAGTGATATGGAAGATGGCGGCTGGTAAGTTCTGCTACGTTTGCGGTACCCTGTCTTTCACTGACCGAAACTCGACAGGGACAAGTTTGTCTGCGTAGAGCCTGGTTATGTTCAGGGATTCGCTCAGGTAAGTCCCGGCCAAACCTGGATAGGTCAACAAGTCTTGTCAGTGATTCATGAAGAGAGGCGATTGCATATCTGAAAGAATGGATATGGAGTCAGACTATGAAGGACGCTATGCTATGAACAACACTTCAGTCAGAATTGTACAATAAGTAGAAATAGGATGTAGAACGGTACATAACATCTCAACGTCGGTCATTCGGAGTACAGACTCGGAAGCGAGCCGGCAGGCTAACTCATATCTCAGCGTGTCTCCAATTGCCCTCATGGCTAACATGTCTTCGGTCACCACTCCTTTGCTAAAGGTTCAAATAAATCAAATAGACCACTATCTGGCTCCTCCGGGTCCTCTAGACAACTCCTCGCTCCCTTTGGTGCCAGTCCTCCGCATCTATGGTCCCTCTTCAGATGATCGAAAAGTGTGTCTTCACGTTCATCAAGTTTATCCCTATTTCTATGTGGAATATACTGGCAGTTTGGTAGCTCCAGAAGGTGAGTTGCCCTCGCACACACTCTCAGCTGCTACCTCATTGCTATTCTAGTAAAGAAATACGCGTCGCGATTGAAACGTTCCATAAATCATGCAGTCGCACTCTCTTTCAGGCGTAATCCACAATCCACGAAATCACAATACATTCGTTCTATCATTCTCGTGAAAGGCATACACTTCTATGGCTTTCATTGTTCGTACTCTCCCTTCCTCAAGATCATGGTGGTCGACCCAGCATTGGTCTCGCGGATTGTAACCATCTTACAGTCAGGCACAGTCATGGGCACCCGCTTTCGCACATATGAAAACCATTTGAGCTTCATTCTTCAGTTTCTTTGCGATTTCGGATTGTATGGGTGCGGTTGGATTGATTTGGGTCAGATCATGGAGCGAGGTCGAGAGGACGAGGCAGAAGCCGAGGATGAGTCTTCTCCTACTACACGTTTCCCACCATCTCCCCATTTCCGACAATCCAGAATGTCCCTAGAGCTGGATGTAATAGCTCCCCAAATTCTAAACAGGCATGAATTCACAGCTCGAAATATTCACCACAAGCTAGAAGTCCCAGCTCCACCTCTTTCTGATGAACCTTTTGTTCCGGGAGTGCGCGAACTTTGGGAAGATGAGCGCAAAAGACGCGCAGCTCGTGGCTTCGACCCGTCTCCAGAGATGCCAATGGATCCTAGTGATTCTGCCAGGGGGACGGGAGGTACGTGGGTTGCCGAAGCTCGATGGTGGGATGAAATCCGGAAACGTATAGAGAGAGAGCGAGAACGACCTGTCAACTTCGACACAGGCGAGAAGAATGAACGAAGATGGGAGGGAGCGGTCATGTCCACATTCGAAAGCATCGAAGCCTTGTGGGAGGAAGAAATGAAAACTTGGAGACCAATACGAAGCAGCACGTCATCTGACAGCGCGGAGACCAACCTCAATGAAGTTGGCATCCTGAAGGACGAGATCGAAGAAGATGCTGGTGTGGATGTTGATGCCTCTTTCCTCGCGTCTCACGATCATGATGACGACCCGACTGCGAGACCTCCGAACTGGGGCGATATAGAATACGATGAGATGGAGGAAGAGCAAGACCTAGACGATAACGACGACCATTATGAGCATGATGAAATGGAGCTAGAAGAAGAGTCGACACGCCCAAGTCCCGAGCCTGTTGTTGAGATTGATCCGGAGAACGTGTTTATCGGTGAAGATCCCAGTGACAGGTATACCCAAACACATCAAGAATTTTCACAAACTCAATGGCGTCTCCATGCAGTTCCGGTCTTTTTGGACGGCAGGGTGACATCACGTCTATTCAGCCGAGGTGAGAGATGTATGCAGCTGCCAAGCGCAGAGGCTAACTATGACCATATCATCCAGTGCTACAGCTGATGATATAGAAGGCGCTGACGAAGTGGTTGTCACTGGGGATGACCTCCTGGTACCCGCGGAAACGCTTTTGGACAATGAAGATCTGCGGCAAGTGCATGTACTACTACATTATTTCATGAGCTAATTACTCAGGTTCCTTTCCAGCCCCAACACCGTTAGTGACCGCAAGCGTCCCAACGCAGGAGCTCTGGTCAATGATGGTGATCGCATTCCTAATTTGAAAAGGAGACGTCTAGACGCTACCGCAGGTCTCACATACCATACCCAATTGCCGGTTGCTGTAACACCACGTCCGCATGAGGAGCCTGATACCCCCAAAAATCGCGTACAGCTGGTAAAGAAGACCGCTGCGTTTCGCTCATTCTACAGAGTAACCCCCAGCTTCAATGGATATGTCTATTCGCTTCCTCCCCCATCCCCTCTCAGCCTCCAGAAGACCTTGGTTGATTACGGACTGCCCGACAAATTATATAGATCTCCTTATTACTCAGACGGACGAGATGTTCCTACGGGTCCACGGGAATACGCTGGTTTGACATTCGAACTAAAGGGAGGGGATAGTCTAGCCAATGTTGAAGAATGGATCCAGGAGAGCACCGGGATGCAATATGATGAGAATGAACCAGAAAATCCACCTGTTCTGTCAGCGACGTCCTATGACGGATGGGAATTTGCAGGTCTTCCGCCAAGCGTAAAACAGGTCAAGAAGTGGCTGCTTTCTGCGGACGGTGCCCGGAATGACTCGAAAAAATCCGATTTCCGATCCCAGGTAAGCGTCAGTACCGTTTTATTTCACCTATTATAAACGTTTGTTCAGATAAAAGGCCCGACACAACATAACATATATGGACTGCAATCGACACCAATAATTGCGAATACTGAGGGAGGTCGTGAAGGACAGAATATGTCAGTTTTGTCCCTCGAAGTCTTCGGTGAGTACTTCGCACTACGAAGTCAAGTATGTTGCCTCCGTCCTTACGCGCCCGCTAAATTAGCCCCTTCATCGTCGGGACGAACACCGGACCCTAATGAAGATGGTGAGACTGGCAATAATTATGGTCGTCTTACGGATACTTATCCCTTCAAAAGAAATATTCGCTGCATTCTATATTTTTCAGGAATCTGATTTTGGAGATCCTGTTAGTGGAACGATCATAGTGCACTGCGACAAGGACTATGGCGGACACACAAAAGATTCTGAAGTCGATTTTGTTGACAATGAACTTGATCTCATCAATCTAGTGGTGGACAAAGTCGTTGACTTGGAACCGGATGTAATTACCGGCTGGGAAGTCCAGAACGCATCATGGGGATACCTGGCAGCTCGTGGAAGATCTTTTGGTATGTTCGCCTAGTTAATTCCGGTTATGTGCCTGATATCAACATCCTATAGGACTACAAATCGATATACTTATATCCCGTGCACCCCCTCGGGCTGTCGCATCGTCTGAACAATGGGACACACGACATACGACAACATTTCATGTTGCAGGACGTCATGTCTTCAACCTTTGGCGGGTAATGCGATCGGAATTGTCCCTTAATACCTACTCCTTCGAAAACGTTGTCTTTCATGTGCTCGGGAGACGCACACCCAAGTTCTCTTCTCGCACTTTATCGACATGGTGCAAGAGTACTGCCTCGTATCACAACTTTCTACTCTTGAAATACTTCAGAGGGAGAGCTGCGATGAACCTCGAGATTTTGAATCAGTCTGAAGTGCTCACAAAAACTGCGTAAGTGGCATTGCAATTTGCGGAATTCAACTAACCACCTGTAGTGAATTTGCCCGCGTTTTTGGTATCGACTTTTACTCGGTCATCAGCGTGCGTCACTACGTGTATGACTTGATGCTAACATTTCGCTGAACTCGCGAAGCGGGGATCTCAATTCAAGGTGGAATCATTCATGTGAAGTGCCATTTTTCTGACAAATGAAACGAAATCATTAATAGTAGTAACCTACCAGGGCTCGGATTGCGAAACCCGAGAGCTTTGTTCTCTTATCGCCAAGCAAGAAAGATGTAAGTTCCCTTCAAGATATGCTATTGACCTGCTTAACTATTCGATCAGGTCGGGAAGCAAAATGTATGTCCACACCAGCAAGGGGGACTCTTTTCCGCTGATGAGAGATCAGGCAGCTGAATGTATACCACTAATACTGGAACCACAATCTGCTTTCTACAGCAGCCCGCTCGTGGTGCTCGATTTCCAGAGTTTATACCCGTCCATCATGGTAAGCGGGTCTACGTCGACTTTAACACTCACTCTGACAAGTCTGCAATCAGGTATCTCGCAACTATTGCTACTCGGTAACCTCTCACCGATTAAGGTTTTCGATGACCCGCTCACCCAGATTACAGACATGTCTCGGTCGCGTTGTTGACTTCCAGGGGAAAAACAAGTTTGGTGTAGTCGATGAGCTTCCCAGAATACCAGGTCTTCTGGGAAAACTTCGGGAACATATCACAGGTACACCGGTCATCCCTGAACGGGAGGAAAACTTTGTAACAGCACTTTCAGTGTCGCCAAACGGCCTCATTTTTGTGAAGTCCCACGTTAGGCAGGGATTATTGCCCCGCATGTTGACAGAGTTGTTAGACACGCGAGTTATGGTTAAGACTGCAATGAAAGGCGTCAAAAGCGACAAGGTTGGTCATTCTGAAGTGAATTTCAGCGCTGTTATTGATCGAACTGCAAGATTCTCACTCGCATTCTGAACGCTCGGCAACTTGGTAGGAATCATCATCCCTCTTAAAGTCCGATATAATTGACATCTTGCAACATCTCAGGTCTGAAATACATAGCTAATGTGACTTATGGGTATACAAGTGCCAGCTTTTCTGGGAGGATGCCTGCTGTTGAGATTGCGGATGCGATTGTTCAATCTGGTCGCGAAACACTCGAAAAGGTTTGTTCAGTATTTGCATATTGACTGCCTAATACATGCCAATGCAGGCTATCCGACTCATTCATCAAACGACAAAATGGAATGCAGAAGTGGTGTACGGTGATACGGACAGTTTATTCATGTCAGTCGATGCTACAATTGATGGAAACGTATCTGCTGATAAAGACTCGTAGATACCTCCCTGGGAGAACCAAAGAACAGGCGTTTCTGGTCGGTCAGGAGATAGCAGACACCATAACACGCGAAAATCCTAAACCAATGATCCTCAAGTTTGAAAAGGTTTGTCAATCCATCAATCCGTTTACTCCGCCCATCTCAGTGTGTGACTTACGTTAGGTCTATCATCCTTGTGTACTTCTCGCGAAAAAACGTTATGTCGGATGGAAGTTTGAGCGACCAGGAGATACTCCCTCGTTTGATGCCAAAGGAATCGAGACGGTGCGGCGAGACGGCATCCGTGCAGCCCGAATAATGACCGAGAAATGCTTGAAGTGAGTAAACATCGCATTGACTTGCGGCACCTAAACTGTACCTTTGAAAGGATTCTTTTCCGTACTCAAGATCTGAGCGAAATTAAGGAATACTGTTGTGAAACTTGGACGAAGCTCCTGAAAGGCAAGTTACCGGTACAAGACTTTATGTTTGCGAAAGAAGTGCGGCTGGGAACATATAGGTACGTTTTGTCATAGGTTTGATGCATGCACTAATTATTGGCCACAGCGATGATGTTCCCCCGCCTCCTGGCGTCGCCGTAGCTGCCAGAAAAATGCTTTTAGATCCAAATGACGAACTTCAATATGGCGATCGAATACCCTACGTGATTGCGCGGGGGCTACCTGGTACGAGGTTGGTGGACAGAGCCATGGATCCACTCGACTTTCTCGAGAATTCGTAAGTCAGTCTGCTGTGCTTTTCAACGTCTCTGATATCATCTTCCAGCCATATGACTCTGGACGCTCCGTACTACATAACGCGGGTTCTCATTCCTCCCCTCGAACGAATCTTCGATCTCATTGGCGCTGACGTGCGGCAGTGGTACAATGAGATGCCTAGACCGAAAGGCCTGGAAGTCGTTTCTCCTAGCAAAGGAGATCCAATGGGTGTTGTCATCAGCGATAGGTTGAACATTTACGAGCACTTCGACGCAGCTCATTGCCTGCTTTGCGGAGACTACACTAGGCAAGGTCAGTCTGAAAGTCAAGTATGTTGCCAGAGGTCTAATGCTCTTGTATTCAGGAATTTGTGGCGACTGCCGTGACGATACGCAGGTATCGGGAGCAGGCCTCCTGTCAAATATTCGGCACGCAGAAGTTCAGTTGGTCAACACACACCGCATCTGCGGAACCTGCTGCGGACTCTCTCCGGCAGAGCCTGTGTCATGCGTATCATTGGACTGCCCTTGGCTGTTCTCTCGAAAGAGAGCCGACGACAAAGCGGGACTGATCAATGACCTGGTGCAACAACTGCGGACAATAGAGGTTACATCTGGTACCTACTCTGATAAGAACGAAACCAGTAGTCCAAAAGACTGAAGTTAAACTTTTAGCATTTGAGCCCTACAAGCTTTGATACGCTCCTGGTCCAGCATTTGTCGTTGGCGGGGCAGGAGTTGCGGCGGTTGGAGCAGTAGTAGGAGGTGCTGGCCGAGGGGCGGGTCTAGACGTTTCGACAGGTCGTTCCTCGTCCATTGCCTGATAACCATCCCTGCCCGTGGACGTGAAACCACCAGGCATAGACCATACTAGGTTTTTAGAAGTTAGGATGATGTAGATGCAAATAAAGAAGGCGACTTGCCAGTTGGACCACTGAGATCACTTCCACGAATTCCTAGACCACTAAATTGAGCACCCCTTTGTCTCAGCGACAGGCCGAACGCAAAGAAAGTGGGGACCTACGAAGCCTGAGTAAGCAATTAACACAATTATTACCAACATGTTTACCTTCAAAATCAAGAGCAGCACAGTGAGGAACTTGATGAATCCATGTTGACTGTTCTGTGTCATCCAAATTATGTCCCAAATGCATGAGCCTCCCAAGAGCGCAGTGAACTTGAATTGCGGTTAAGAGACGTTATATAAAATAGATAGGGACCTACCGTCTGTAGTGATTGGAATGCTTCTGTGTTCTCCTGCGTATATACTCCGAATAGGAAGATAGGCAGATTGTAAAAAGGTGCAGAAAACGGGGAGAGAATGAACGAGAGCCACTAAAAACGCAGTCAATATCGCAATATGAAGGTGGAGGACAAAGACGAACAGTTCCTGCGAGGACAAGCTTGGATGGATCAAGACTTTGAATAAAATCCATTTTGAGGACGAGAAGCTGCTCTGAACTGTATATATGGTGGTGGTCAGAGAGAAGTGTACCGGCAGTGCTGCCGTGACACCGCACGACCTCCTCATTTCCACTCTTTCATCACTCATGTCTGCGGAATTTGACGACGTCCTCACAAATCAGCCTGTGGTTATAGACAATGTAGGCAATTTTCTACTACGTTGGACTGTAATACTAAAATGCCTCAATTTCGCCAGGGTTCTGGGACAATCAAAGCAGGCTTTGCTGGTCAAGACCACCCTAAATGCTTCTTTCCATCGTTGTACGTGCTCGCCTAGTCCTACTGAAACTCCTATGCTAAATGATCTCGATATAATAATTCATATGCGCCCAATGCAGCGTAGGGCGACCGAAGCACGTACGCGTAATGGCAGGCGCGCTGGAGGGCGACGTCTTCATCGGTCGACGCGCTCAAGAATTCAGGGGACTGCTCAAGATCAAGTATCCGATGGAGCATGGAATAGTAACAGACTGGGATGATATGGAACGTATATGGAGCTGGATATATGCCGAGGAATTGGGCACGCTAAGTGAAGAGGTGTGTCACCAGATCACTCTTTTCTGACGATATGACAGACCTTATAGTTGGATTGGCAGCATCCTGTTCTTCTCACTGAAGCACCCTTGAATCCTCGCAGTAATCGAGATATCGCTGCCCAAATATTCTTCGATACGTTCAACGTCCCCGCTCTTTTTACTTCCGTTCAAGCTGTCCTATCCCTGTGAGGCTCTGCATCGCTCGTTCTTTGCCAAATTCTCATGGCCGCCTTTATAGATACTCTTCTGGAAGAACAACAGGAATAGTGTTGGACTCGGGAGATGGGGTTACGCATGCTGTTCCTGTTTTTGAAGGTTTCTCGATGCCTCATGCAATTCGGCGAGTGGATGTTGCAGGAAGGTGCGTTTGCTTAAATGTCTCTTATATTAAGTATCCAAAAGCCGTCAAATAGGGACGTCACTGACTACCTTCAACTACTATTACGAAAGTCTGGCCACCATTTGCATACGACAGCCGAACGGGAAATCGTTCGGACCATAAAAGAAAAGTGCTGCTATGTCGCTCTCAACCCCACTAAAGAGGAAAAAGACTCTTTGGGTCATCAGGAGGAATTCAGACTACCGGATGGTAATGTTGTTCAGGTCGGTTCTCAAAGATGGAGTGCAAGTTCAGCTACTCATACACGTCCATCTCATTAGCTTGGAGCTGAACGTTTCCGAGCACCAGAGATACTATTCAACCCGGAAATCATCGGGCAGGAGTATGCTGGAGTTCACCAAGTCGTCGTCGATTCCATTAATCGCGTGGATCTTGATCTGAGGAAAAGTCTATTTTCGAACATCGTTCTCAGTGGCGGGAGCACGCTCTGCAGAGGTTGGCCGGCCTGGCAAAACCCTCACTTCAAAAACTGATTATTACAATGTTTTGTAAGGTTTCGGAGACCGCTTGTTGAACGAGGTCAAGAAGCTCGCACTCAAAGATGTCAAAATCAAGATTTACGCACCTCCTGAACGGAAATACTCGACGTGGATAGGTGGCTCTATTCTTGCTGGCTTAAATGCTTTCAAGAAGGTGATTTACCTCCAATCCTTCAATCCCTCGTTTTCTCAAATTTAGATTGTAGATGTGGGTTTCGGCAGAGGAGTACCAAGAAGACCCGGACATCATTCACAAGAAGGCTGGTTTCTGACACAGGAGATATGTTTAGGTTTTGCAGGCTGCAGGGCTAGCGCTTCGGTGTTCAGGCATCATCTCGATATCATATCTACCATTATACGATACCCCCGCACTATTCACCGTATTCTTGGCCATGTGCTAATACGTCTGTCCATATTTGACTTGTGCGCTCTCGATTATACGTATACCGGGATGCGTAGCAGTGACTCCTGCTTCCTCTAATGGAAGAATTCTGGAAAGGATAGTAAATCAAATGGTTTAAGTCGAGGTTGGATTGTATTTCAGTGGCCCATTGACGGTAATTAATAGTATGTCCATATGTCTTCAGTGCGATATGAATAGCCCATCGAATAGACGTTGAAGATAGAAATCAATCCCACTAGGACGACTCGTTAAGCGTGTCGAGAAGTGAAAGACAACATGCCACGTACCACTAGCCTTTCCTCTTGTTGCTGCTCGGGAACTACTTTCGCTGGCTTCGAGGCCTCAGCGGCGAGTTTACCACGATTCGGATTTGCTGCATTGGTTCCTCGTTCTTGAGCCTGTTGTTATGGGTATGTAAGAGTCGAAGAAAAGCAGTAATCTCAAGCAAACTGACAGCCTTCATACGACGTTCTGCAGCTTCTGCCTGAGGAAGAATTAGTAAGGGTAGGAGTTCTTGATGTTAGTGAAAACGATAGGGCGAACCGCAGCTGAACGACGGTCTGCAGGTGCCGGCGCAGGTTGATGAGAGGGATTATTTCCACTAGATGATGATCCAAGGACGGTGTGGCCCCCGCTATGAGTACCAGGCTTCGAGCAAAGTGAGCCCATCAAATTTGGAGTGAAGGATGTTCATCCCTGGTAATAGGTATGGAACGTGACGACAAGCCCTGAATCAGGATATCTTGGCCACTTGATCATTGTAACAACCAATCTGAAGCAAGCGACAGAGCAAAATCTTGATTCCGACGTACTACAATGGATCTACAGAATAAATATAGTAGATAGCAAAAACAATATAGTTGGATACCATTAGAATACAAATACATCCCAAGACGAACTCGTGTTACCAACAACTTGAACAAACGTACAACTATGAGCACCAATCATCTCCGCCAGATCCCAAACTTCTTCTTTCTCTTTGCTGGGTCATCTGAAATGTCCACAGGTAATTCTGCATGTTTCGAATCGGTCATTGGACTTGTGTGAGTTCCTCGGGGTATGTGCGTCGTTATTGAATCAGTTGAAGTCGATTTAAGATGGAGGAGTCTATTCCTGGGAGCAGAGGGGGAAGATGTGTCTAAACTTCTTATAAACGGGCTATGGGGACCGGAAGATGCTGTAGGATCGAAGAGCAGCCTCCGCCGGGAACTATCAGCGTCGGAGACGGACGGTGCAGTCGAGGGACGTTCTGAGCGACCTGATCTTCCGGATCGTGCACTGGACGGTGACTTTGGGGAGGGGGGAGAAAATGCGAACGGCGTGTCCTGAGTCTGTGTATTTACTCGCGGTGTCTTTTTCTGGTTCGCAGACAGTTGTGCAGCCAACTGATTGACTCGCTTGAGCGCCTTTTCTTCCACTTCTATGCATCGAGAACAGAGATCTTCGAGAGGACGGTCATGGGAATCATGAGGTCTGGGTTCAGGCAAATGTGTCCTCGATTTTCGAATTACGGCTGAGGTTATGATTGCAAGATGCCTATGGAGAAAATGATGCTGTTAACGTATCTACAAGCGAATGTAAGGGGAATATACCGACCGTGCGGGATCTAAAAGGTGAGGAAGGATTGGAATCGCTTCCCTGTACAAAGTTGGCATAGATGAAACCCTCTGTTGCAGACGGGCAACGACCTGCTCAGGACCGCGATTGGGTGCAGGTGTACGAATTTCTTCTGGTGCAGATGACACAGCGAGGAGATAATCAGTCATGGCCGGGAGACTGTCCCTCAGAAAATCCTTGACTCCGACCATGAATTCTTCCTTCTGAACGTTCTAAACCATAAAACGTCAGACATCAGTATGTTAATCTTTACATCCACTCACCGCATTGAGATTTGCTAGACTTTGGATGACTTTGGCTATGAGTGTCAAACTGCGCTGTACTCGCTCACTAGGTAGCCCTATCACATGCCACGATCGTCAGTACGACCCAGACATGTATCACCCCAAGAAGACATTACCAGCACTGATACCAAAGAGATGGGGATGAAGGATGGCGGGGACAATGAATCGTAGAAACACAAAGGCAGACACGCATTTCCAAGGTAGTTCTCTATTGTCCTGCAAAGGGAATCGTTTCTCCACCAATTCACGGATGGTGCGGAAAAGCCGCCGCATTTCCGGAGGACATGATTGTCTAGGAGCAGGTCAGATCCTGGCAAGAACTACAGCGTGACACAGTTGAGTGAAAACCTACCTGGCAGCAAAGATTTGACTCCAGATCCTTTTGCACCATGTGACGAGTGTCTCCACATTCCGCTCGATGTCTTTTGGACTTTTGCCACTGCGCATAGGATCAACCTCGATGCAGACCTTTTCGGCGACCAGTCGGCGAAGGACGTTACCGATGGAGCTCTCCAAGAAGTCCATTCCATACCAGGCCATGGTTTGTTCAGCGATCCGCGTCAAATTATTGTTGCCACGAAATAGAGTTTGGTGAGCTATCAAGTCAAATAAGCAAGAGGAGGAAGATCATGAACAAGAGCAGGCATACAAGATACGGAACCGTCTACTTCTCTGTCAGCTACAGCCGACACTTGCTCAATCAGTGTGTTGTCAGCCACAGCAATAGACATTAACTGTGTGGATACCGTCTTTAATTTGAGCTTGGTCTCTAAATCCGTCATCCAGTCCAGGAAATTCCTCGAACGGAGTTTCTACGAATAAATTACTGAGTATTGTCAGCTCTCTGACGGTAAGAATCCGTACCTTCAGAAGTCTATCGTATGCTGAAAATGGCAGTATGAGCTCTCTGTCTAGAGCATAAGTAACTCCCGTATCCTCCAGACAATATAACTTACTCGTCCACCCTCAACTTCAATCTAACATCTCCAACATGGAGATCGCCCAATGTCGATTCCGATTTGAGCACCGGAAACCAGCCTTCAACTGCCTCCCCTCGAGGAAAGTTGTTCAATACTATTCGGATGCGACCCAGCCGACTGGACTTGAACAACTTCTTCACTCGCCAGACAACCACATCAAGGTTCTCAAAGGGCGGGAGATCTGAGAACACAAAGCTTTCATGCCAGTCCGGGGATCCGACTCCTTTCTTTATGGTAGTTCGTCCACATGTCGCTTCGTTCAACTGAATATCGCACGTTACGTCCAAGTCGACTGGATCGGGTCCGGATGTAGAATCGCTTTCGTCCATATTATCTGAAGCACCATCGAAGAGCTTGGTATTGCCGAGGTTGCGTCCTTGTATAACCGTAAGCTCAACTTGTCTCCACATCCGGTACGAGCCGCCTTCTTCGGAGTAAATCCAACGCCCGTAGATTTCAGGGAGTGCATAGGACCGCAAAAGTGACAGCCAAGTGTGGCATATATCCGTGGAAGCGAACTGAAGGTGTATTGGTTCGTCCATATTTGGAGAAGACCGACGTTTTCCCCTACAATGATCTGACGTTCAGGGTGCGGTTGATTGCTGTTATAAAACGAGTTACGAACGCGACGCAGTATACTGCTAGACAATTCTTCCGTTGGAAAAGCGATGGATGTGCATGCCGTATGTCGCTATGATGCAACAGATGGATGAATATTGATTGATACAAGATGGATTCCTGGAAGGCAGTGTAAATAGTGTCTATGTGAAAGTTCTGCACTACTCACGTCAACGTAGACGTTCAGAATCGCTCTCTCTCCTTCTTCAGTAAGTTTACATGTTGCCGCCCTCCAATGCCCTTCCGCTGTAGGATCCTTCGGGA
Organism: Moniliophthora roreri; assembly: GCA_001466705.2. Classification (NCBI taxonomy): domain Eukaryota; kingdom Fungi; phylum Basidiomycota; class Agaricomycetes; order Agaricales; family Marasmiaceae; genus Moniliophthora; species Moniliophthora roreri. The sequence goes on along the minus strand of LATX02000001.1, from coordinate 1,213,741 downwards.
ATGATAGCCAGCTAGCCTTCTCTGCTGAAAAGATAAACATAAGGAGGAAAACAAGGTTGGCTAGGTGCGTGCCTTTAATCCTCTTGTCCTCTAGTACACCAGTCGATTGCTTCACATTATCTCGTTTATCCGACTTCTTTTTTGTATTATGGGGCTTTGAACAGAAAACCAGGTCGTCAGAATGGTTGCAACACGCTGCTGAAACAAACATACCTTGCGTAACGCCGTGCTCCCTGCAACGAACACTTCTACATTGACCAGAAACTCCCGGGTACCTCCCAAATGAACGCCCACATCATCCCAGTGATCAGACATGAGAGAAACGAAAGCCTAAGAGAGATGCGCAGGCTGTTGATACAAGACGACCAGATCGGTTGCAGTTACTTCACTGCCACACTTTGCTTCTGCCAACCAAATTGGAAAAGACCAAGAATATTGCAAAGCACAGGTCTGCAAGAGCGCGGGCAAAATGGTGGAGGGAGGGAAGAAGATATATCCGATGTTCAGCGAAGTAAGGGAATCATTTAGGATTATGACAGATGACAGCGCAATATGGTCAAGTTGAGGATGGTTCAAATTGCAATAAATTTAATATAATGAAGGCATCGTGCTCAAGTTTCAATGTTAACGCCATACGCTCCAAGGCCGACAAAATCCGATAAATTCTGAGCACAAACGTCTAAATGTATATTAAGACAACAGTGTATAATTTTCAAAGGTATATAAGCGTCGTCCAAAGTCGTCGAAACGGATTTCGTCAACTGTCAGATTCCCCCGCAACTGGAGAACCGCTCACTCCTTATGACTGAAGGAAATAAATCAATTGACTGTACCAGGTGTGACGGCAAATTACTCACGACTTCCCGTTGGCATGTCCATTTGCTGAGCCGTTAGCCGAACCATTGGCCTTGCCATTGGCCTTGGAACCCTTGCCAGCCGGCTTTTTGTAAGTTTGGAAATAGAAGTTGATGAACAAGCCGAGATAGCTGGTAAGGAGCCCACAACCGAAGATGGCAGCACTTTCCGCTCCAGCGCAATCGCCGACATGGGGAAGGGTATCTTTGTACGAGAATGCAAAGTGTTGATAAGCTGTAAAGCATTTAAACAATCAGGGGAGACCAGAAACATTTTGAAGCATCAACTGACTGCCGAAGTAGACGAGAAAGAGATCAATGATGAACTGAATTATTTGCATCATGGTCAAGTATTTCTTCCACTGAAACGGCGAGAACGTATCAGCGATATGTTTTCGTAAATTCCAACGCAACTTACCCAAATCTTAGCGCCGCCAGCTGTCGCATAGTAATAATAGTCTTCAAGAGCGTCTGTCAGTAGGTGATATGTTCAATGAAGACGATCACTTACACATTAGGACGTGCACGGTAAGATTCAAAGAAATGACAGTCCAAGACTATTTCGTGCGATTGAGTAGAGGACCAAAATGAGATGACAACGGGTCTTACAATGCTGGTTTTGCCGTTCAATTGCGAATAGCAGAGAAGAGCAGTGGCCGAGTGATGGAAGACGTGCAAAAAGGCTGAAATGCATGAGATTATGCTGGAGAGAGCAGTTGGTATCAGAGACATACCCAACGGTTTCTTCTTGAAGGCAAGGAACACGGTGTCCAACAGTTCAAGATATTTGAAGTAATAGTTGATCATATAATAGAACTCCATTCTCTGGAGAGGGCTTCAGAAACGGACAGGAGAGCTTGGAAGTTAAACTCACACTAGTCCAAGCTCCCTCCCCACAGATACTGAAGAAAAGTCCGTGTTTCCAAATAATCGGCAAAATTTCCTCCATCATAAGAGCGAGCAGAAGTAAACTTCCGCTGCTCAATATGACATTGTGCGCTTGAAAGAGTGTGTTGAGCTTCTGAGGAGGGTGGTTTTTCATTAAGAACTGGACGCCGAAGATGATTATTAGGTATGAAGACAATGTTGCGACCACCGCTGGGGCGGTCGACAACGGCGTCTTACCCGGAATATACGAGTATAGATGAGGAGGAAGGGAAACCGGAATGTACGTTTGGAGGAAGTCGGCAAGGGGAGCCATAGCAGTCAACGACAGACGGGGAGGGGAGGAGGAATCAACGACTGGGGGGGAAAGAGTCGACCTGATGGAAAACGTCGACAATAATTTTTCGCGCCGTTATAGCACGATTCGATTAACTTGGCACGTGAAACGGACCTTCCAGTTTGGGCAAGTCTGGATACCTTTTTTAGAAGTTTATTTTCGCGCCACAGTCGGAGGCATGTGATTGACCAAACGAGAAGTCCTCGAGAAGTCCTCGAGAAGTCCTCTGTCCAGGGGTTTTGCGGTCCATATTCTGAGAAATCCTTTATATTTCCAAGCCAAATCTTCTGCAAGAAATTTAATGCTCATTGCAAGCGGCTGGGGCCCCATTACATGCCAATCAACAGAGGCCGAAAGGGCGATACGCCATCGCGATTTGAAATGACACGTTGACTGCGCAGCCACAAGCTCCGGGCACTTGGAGGAGGTAATTAACGAATAACAAACTGGTCAGAGCGACCGCCAAGCATTGAAGCTAACTACACTGGCCAGGGTACTGCTTTAGCTAGGAACTTGCCTGGCTCTGGACGCTAGTGGTGTTGGAGCTTGGAGGTTCTCTGGCCCTGGGCGAAGACTGCATAAGTATGTGACCGTCACTCACTCGGTTACTCCTGTACACAGCCTTCTAAATTGGCTGATGCAATGACGTAAGGAGTCTTCGTCAACGTCGTCCAAGGACACTTACGCGCTTTGAAACTCTTACACAATCAAAATGTGGTGGTTGGATCCGGGGAAGGAAGTATTGAACGTCGTACGCCTTCATCTCTTCCTCGATTTCGCAACTAGCGAGTTGAATTACTTTCCAGGTGTTCAATCGAATTCTCGCCCCGTATGTCGAAAATCTGGACATGAATCAAGTCAATTATGGTATTGGACAAGGTTCGTAATTGGGATCCGCTGGAATCTCTGGTCATTTCTCATAGGACATGGCCTCTGAAGGGCAACTGACGCTACGAAAGCTACAATTGAAGAGGGGAGCTCTGGATAAATTTCGCCTGCCCGTGGACGTATTAGAAGGTGCGTATTCATCTTCTCGTTCTCGATGTGAAGCTGACCATCAAGTAGGACACCTTGGAAAGTTTACGCTCTCGCTTCACTGGATGAACCTTGGAAATCAACCCGTCGAGATCCTGATTGAAGACGTTAGCCTTCTTGTGGTTCCATCTACCCAATCCAATTACGACCAAGCTGAAGAAGAAAAGAGGGCATTGGCTGCAAAGTTAGAGCGGGTCGAGAATGCTGAACTCCTTCATATGCGTGGCCAAGCCGAGAAGAGTGCAGGTCAGTTCCCCATCCATTCAGCGCCCTCCTTACAACCCCGGTAACACCCATTCAGAGGACGAGAGTCCTCAACAGCAAGGACTCATGGCATCCCTTATTGCCAAAATTATCAACAATCTTCAGATCACCGTCAAGAATATTCACATTCGCTACGAAGATAAATTCAGCGTGCCAGGAGTAAGATTGCCTGAACGACTCCACTAGTTCGCTAATGAAAGCTTGAAGCACCCTTTTGCTGCAGGTGTGACATTGGCCAGTTTTACTGCCGTGTCCGTAGACGACAAATGGCAACCCGCATTCATCGAAAGCACCGCCGGGGCTATCCACAAGGTAATTGCCTGCTTTGATCGTCCAGTGCCTTACTGACTCGTATCCTTAGCTTGGGAAACTCGAGTCTTTGGCTGTTTACTTTGATACAGATTCTCTTAGCATCTCTGGCCTCCCTCCAGCAGAAAGTGCAAAGAAGTTTAATGACACGGTAATGTTTGTTTAGCATGGCACATGTTCACGGTATGAACATGGATCACAGATAGCAAAAGATCCAAACGACTCCAGCCATCAATTCATACTCAAGCCTGTATCAGGTGAAGGGAGAGTGCGTCGTGTTTCAAGTGTGCGCCTGCTACTTACGTCTGATACGCTTCAACCACACTAGATCACGCTGAATCATAGAGTGGATCAGAAGACTCCCCGTTTCGACGTGCAGCTGATTTTTGACGAAATCGGTGTCGCATTGGATGATAGTCAGTATCATGATGCTATCTCACTTCTAGACATGTACCATGTCTACATTCGTCGACATCAGGTCCGTACATTATTAGTCGTTATTCATACGCGGCTATTGAATTAGCCATGTCTAGTATCGAAAATATCAGCCAAAGGATCAGGAATTTAGCATCAATAAAGCGCAAGCGAGATTAAAGTTTGCGGCTACGGCGATACTCGAGGGGGTCCGAGAACGGCGCCGTCGTTGGACATGGGAATACTTTGCTGAGCGACGAGATGATAGACGTAGATATGTTGAATTATTCCAGAAGAAGTTGTTGAGTACACTGAATGGGCAGGTGAGTCGCTATTGGGTCGGTTCCCGGTGTGATCTAACTTGCATCTAGGATGTCAAAGATTTTGAAAACCTTGAGAAAAAGCTTTCATATGAAGATATCCGATTCTACCGCTCGATTGCAAGGTCACGCCTGCGGAAGGACAGAGCGCTTCGTAAACGGCTGGAAGAAGAGAAAGCAAAGCGGCAACCTCAGAAGCAGAGTTGGAGCAGTTGGTTGTGGGGTTCATCCGAATCCGAATCCTCGAATGAGGATCCCACTTTTGGTACTATGACGGAGGAGCAGCGACAGCAGCTCTACGACGTTCTCGATTATGATGAGAAAGCTGCCGTTGCGGACTCCTTCCAAGCGCCTCAAGATTCCATGAAAGCTAGAATTGTGGCGAATCTCAACAGAGGGTCCTTCGCACTGAAGACAGAACCTCACAAAGAAGTGAAAGATATCATCTCTATCAACTTCGACTCTTTCCAAGCCAATGTCATTCAAAGGCCCGACAATCTGGAGGCCGCACTATCTCTCGGTGGTTTCTCCGTCTTTGACGGTACCACCAAGAACAGTGTTCATCCTCAGATCGTGCGAGTGAAGGATATTGCCAGCACTACACGCGATCCTGATCAACCATTCTTATTTGTCGAATTCGAGAACAAACCGTTGGACGGAAGGGCCGATAATGCGTTGACAGTACGCATGCGACATATGGAGATTATTTACCACAAAGGTTACGTTGAAGCCGTGTACAAGTTCTTCAAACCCCCTGAAAGCCAACTGGAGTCAGTTGAGGCTCTTTTGGTGCGTTATCCCTCATCTACTACCTGTGTTTCTCTCTATCTTATGTATAAAATTAGAGCGTAGCCAGTCAGACGTTGGAAGGTCTTAGTAAAGAGACGAGAGCTGGATTAGAGTTTGCGCTTCAGAACCACAAAACGATTGACATTCAGATGGACATGAACGCTCCTATTATTATTATACCCGAGGAGTATGTGACAGCTGCAGTTTAGTGCTCTTCATCTTGGCTTATTTCTTCACAGCGTCACCACCAACTCCTGCAAACACTTGATCCTCGATGCTGGTCACATAGCGATCGAAAGTGAATTGGCGGATAAGGATGCCATTCGCTCCCTCCGACTGAAGAAAGATCAAACGTTTAGCCCTGATGATGACAATCGACTGCAGGCTTTGATGTATGACAAGCTGTCGCTAAAACTTGAAGCTGCCCAGGTAGGTGTTATCTATGTATATATAGCAATCAAGCCAATCGTTCTCATTCCGCTCTCAGTTCATCATCGGAAACGACTTACAGTCATGTCTCGACGCATTGAACGCGGACAGCGGCGATTCTCTTCATCTCCTTGAACGAATCAACATCGATCTCCTTGTTCAAAATTCCATCGTACCGACGTTCGCCCAACTCGCTAGATTCAAAGTCTCGGGAAACCTGCCCTCTCTCCAGGCCAATCTTTCTGACACGAAATACAAGGCTCTTATGCGCCTAATAGATGTCAGTATTCCGAACTTTGGAGACGGTAACAAAGGAAATAAGGTAGCCCAACGGCCAGCAACGAGGCCAGCCAAATCGGGAGATTTTCTACCCTTACCTTTTGGTCGGCCAGTTGAGTATCATACTGACGATGCCGAAGACGAGGAAGCGGAGAATGCAGCTGCACAAGTTCAGGGGCAACATCACCACGATGAGGTATATCGTTGTGTCCCTGCTTTCATAATTGAGGCGCGGCTAAGCATAATATACAGGAACCGGAAATGCATCAACATATATTCGAGCTTGCGTTCCAAGTAGACCGGTTGGGAGCTACACTATCAAAATCAGCTGCAGATGGTACTGAGAAGCCCCTTGGCAATGTGACGTTTGATCGATTTGACCTGGTCTTTGTGCTGGCCAAGTACGACATGAAGGTAGACATCAATCTTCGGTACGTCTGTTATTTTAGTCTGCATTCTCATGCACGCTCACTCTGGTTCAGTTCACTATCAATGAATTTACATCAACCGAATAAGGAGCCGATGAAATTCATCTCCTCGTCTGACATGGTAGAGGATAAGGATCTTCTCAGTGTCACCTACTTCCGAGTTCAGAAGGATTCTCCAGAGTACAATGGTGTCGATCAAGCAGTCGATGTCAAAATATCCACGTTCAAGTTCTACGCAGCTCCGGAACCCGTCGTCTCCCTCTATGACTTTATAATGACCACTTTTGTTCCGGCATCCAACGCTTCCACTGCCACCTCACAGGAAAAGGCACTTCCGGACGCCGGTCCCAATTCATCGAATACTCCAAGTAATGCTTCGGATTCACAAATCAAGGTTAACGTCGAGTTGGCCAGTGTACAAGGTAGGCTCGATGCTATGGTTGGTGAGGAGCTATAAGTTTTACAATCTTCGGTTACAGTGGCCCTGATAAATGAAGACGCGCGGCTTGCGACGTTGATGCTGTCTACGGCGCGTGTGGAGGTGGTTGTTTTCCCCCGCTCACTGAAGGTCAACGCCCGGCTTGGTAGCCTCTCCTTGAGCAATGACGCAAAGGACCATACTGTGCTGGACGAATTCAATCAGATACTATCAATCGAAGGTCAAAATTTTGCGGATTTCGATTACCAGACTTTCAGCTCCGATGATGCCAACTACGCCGGGATCAAGACCGCTGTTGCTCTACGAGTGCAGTCTATCAAACTTCATTATCTTGAACGTGCCCTTCACGACATCTACCTCTTCCTTGCAAAACTCGCTAAGCTCAAAGGACTGTATGACGCTGCAACGCAGGCCGCAGTGCAGACTGCTTCCGAAGTCGATATTGACCGTCTTCGTTTCAATATCTTCATCGACTCTCCCATATTGGTGTTTCCCTCGGACCCTACTCGTTCTCGTGATATCATGATAATGAGATTGGGTGCGATCAAGGCAGAAAACACTTTTGAGGGTGCCGCCAATAAAATTGATGCCAGCTTGAGCGGAGTGCAACTCACGTCCACTTTCCGTCGTAACGATGAGTCCTCGATACTGAAGATTATCGAAGATATCGACGTGAAAGCTCATGCTGTTCAGACCAGCAGAATTGATCGTAGCATTGACGTTGACTATCCAGATACAGAGGTGCGCAACCACTCAAAACAGATAGGTCTGGTCGTATTCACTGTCCTATAGGTGTCTGTCGTTATTTCTCCAGTCAAGCTTCAATTGACTCAGACGCAGTATGTCCTCTTGATGGCATTACTGCAAAGCGTGCCCAGAGTCCTGGAGGGAGCACCTGCAGGCACAGCCCAAGCAGAAATAACAGCAAGTTCGAGTAATGGTGCTTCCAGTGGAAGGCCGGTGGACTCGACGCCTGCCAGCAGCACTGTAGTCGATCGGCCTTGGATTACTATTGACTTGGTCGTCATCGTCGAGACAGTAAAGCTCTCCCTATATGATGGCCTTGCAGTCCGGCCAACGGATCTTCGAAGTCATGGAATAGCGGAGTTTGAAGTGAATCACACGAACTTGCGATTCAAGATGCTGTCCAATGGAGCACAAGAGGCACAGGTGGTCCTGAAGTCCTTTGTGATGACCAACACGCATCCAGGAAATACCAGATTTAGGGAGATCATACCTGCTGCGAAGCATGATCGAAATCAATTCATGGTTCTCTACACCAGCACTCCCGGACTTGATGGATCAGCGCAGGCCATTCTGTCGATCGACACACCACAGGTCATATTCTCCATTGATCCTGTCTTTGGGCTACTACATTTCTTCACTGATGGGGTTGTGACCTCTAGCTCTACAGTCAAGTTCGAAGATCAGCAACCAGCCATGAGCGAAAGGAGCGAATCAAACACCCAGAGATCATTGGATTTCCGCGTTGATTTGCATGATGCCTCTATCTGCGTGCTTGAGAATGATGCAGATCCCAACTCGCAATCCATCAAGCTAACGGTTCAGCAAGTCCTCTTATCACAACAAGTATGTGGCATATCACCTATCATTCGGAGTAAATGATTGAATGTGTATCCTTAGGGTGTCATGGCGCTGAACGTGAATCGTCTGGGAATGTCACTCGTACGCATGGGCAGACCTGAAGACAGTGCTCGATTTTTGGACGATTTTGATTTGACCTTTACTCTGGACAGTCGTTCTTCCTCGTCTCAAAACATGGTTAGCATCGAGCTTAATGCCAAACCCATCGTCTTCCGCGCGTCATATCGCGATATAACTTTGATAACCACTATCGTCAACAAAGCCATAGAGCTTTACGCCAACTCCCAGTCAGATAACGAAAAGCCAACCTCGGACCAAATTGCGTCAGCGTCGAGCAGTCTTGCCCGCAATGATAAGGTTAGCTCGGTTCGCCCCGCCGGAAAGGCTCGCGTTGTCAGCTCGAAGGAGGAGGTTAGTCGATGTTTTCAATGCTTCTTACTTGCAGTGGACTGACTTTTTGTTCCCAAAAGCTTAAAGCATCCTTCGACGGTTTCCGTTTAGTCCTAATCGGGGATATGCACGAACAACCTATGCTTCATTTGAAGGTGAAACCGTTTATCGTCGGAGCCAAAGACTGGTCGGGGGAAGTAAGTACAGAAACCTTTTCCAATTGCGGATGGTCTACTAATAAGACCAAAGCTTTCTGCTACTACAACTTTAGCGACACAGATTAGCTACTGGAATCTCACGAACTCGCACTGGGAACCATGTGAGCCTCCAGTTAATTATCCTTGAACTCCCCTGATCAGAGCGTTAGTGATCGATCCTTGGAGATTCTCCATTCTAGTGTGTTTATTTCAGCATTTTTCAGTGTGTTCGACTAATGATCTATGCAGGTCGGGAGGGAAACACCATTGAGCGAGTTAAACCTGAAGCTTTCTGCTCGCGAACGCCTCGACCTGAATCTCAGCACAACATCTGCTGAGCTTGCCATAACGACATTAAATACCTGGAGTAAAGACGGAGAATTCATTCTCCAGAACGCTAGGGGAAGTTATGCACCCTATCGTATTCGAAATCGGACGGGCTCGCCGATATTCATCTGGGCTGACGACGAGAGCAGTAATAACGAGAGCGATAATTCTGGTGTTCAAATCGCGAATGACCAGACCGTCGACTGGCGTTTTGACGACTGGAAGACGATGCGAGAGGCAAGTCCATTCCTTTTTCTTTATATGGGTGCTTACGGAAGCTACAGCATGTGCCGACTTCCGGCCATCACAATATCGGGATTCGATTCGTTGGCAAAACATGGGAGCACCTACGCAGCGTACCGGTTGATCGCGAAGGAGAGTTCGTTTTCCCGTTGCGGCCACGGACGGATAAGCATAGCAATCGTTTGCTTTGTGAGGTCAAAGTTGTCGATAACGTGAAAGTGGTCACAATACGTTCCACATACAAGGTCGAGAATCTTACTCTCTACCCTTTGGAGATCACCCTCGTAGACGAACATGGGCACCCTGTTTATTCCCTGGAAAAGATTGTGCCGGGAAAGGACTACAGTCTCCCCATCGAAGCTGTAAATCAGAACAAGATAAGGATTCAACCTGACCGTAAGTGGACTTCGAGTATGAGACAGGCCAATGTTGACTTGCAATCCGTTAGAGGGCTTTGGTTACAAGTGGTGTAGCGCAATCCGCTGGGAAGATCTTGTGGCCAAGAAGAGTTTTACAATAAAATGCCCTCATAGCGATCCAAGGGAAGCTGCATTCCGATTCCAGGCCTGGGTTCAAAGCGACTTGAGTCCCAATGACTCTCTGCTGAGGTGAATAGTGTAGTTCATTTCTGCTGTCAATATTCCTGACCCATTTCTGAATAGGAAGTACCCCAAGATCAACCTCAAGCTTCGTGCACCCCTTGAGCTTGAAAACCTTCTCCCTTACAACCTGCAATACCGTGTCTATGACAAGGACACCGACCAGAACTGGAAGAGCTATCTCCGCCAGGGAGGTATCATGCCAGTTCATTCAGTGGAGCTGGGTCATCTGGTTTTGCTCAATGTTGAAGTGCAGGACACAGGTTTGTTGATCGCGACGAGAGCTTTTACCGCTTTAATAACACTTCTCTAGTTTTCAAGCCGAGCGATTTTGCAATTATCAATACGGATGGTAACACCGAGTTCGACATCGAAAATCGCCTGGTCCTTCGGGATCAGAACGACAAGAAACTACACCTCAAACTCAATTATGTGTAAGTAAGCATGACTTAGTAAATGTCAACTAATAACGCTTTTGCAGGCGATATCCCGATTCCGGTGGTGCCTTTAAAGTACAGATATATAGTCCGTATCTTGTTGTGAACAAAACGGGCCTCCCATTCTATGTAAGGACAAGGTCCAACCGTACTGCAATGCTTCAAGATGTGGCTGGAGACACACGAACTGGTACGTCTATCAAGCGAGAATGCGGCCTGCTGGAGTGATAAGTTGACAACGATGGTTTAGATGTTCTTGCTTCTCCGACACCTTTTTGTAAGTTCCTCGCAACTGAGGGTCGATCTGTGCTCACTCACTGGGATTGGTAGTGTTGTCGCACATGAACGACCACGGACACGAATTCTTGATGAAGTTTGCTGATTCTTCGTGGTCAAAACCTTGCAGTTTGGAAGCCCCGGCTGCGGAGACCGCGTTGGTTGTGTCCTCTTCGAAGCAGAAAGCCGAAGAGATTCATATTGGTCTCTCGTGGAGCGAGGGTCTCGGTAAATACAAGCTAACGAAAGTCATCACCTTCACCCCTCGTTTCATCCTCAAGAACAATCTTTCCGAGCCCGTCTCATTCCGTCAACATGGAGTCGCGCCACGGGATCGGTCAGTGGCTCATCCTGGGGAACGAGTTCCGCTGCAGTTCTTGCGTCAAAGTGAGGAGACGCTGTTGACGTTGGCATTCCCTGGCTTGAATGCGCTGTGGTAAGTAAAGTCTGCGCCATAAATACAAGCCCTAAAGTGCTCCAGGTCACCTCCAATCAACATCGGGGATATTGGGCCGGTACACTTACGGCTTCCGCGTCCCAGCGACAGAGGGTCTGGCAGCTTTACGCTGATTCGGGCGGACGTCAAAATTGATGGTAGTACCGTCTTTGTTCATTTATCACCAGCCCTGGACGAATGGCCATTCGTGATCGAGAATAGCAGCGATCATGCGTTCAGTCTCTGCCAGAAGGTCAGTTCAGGCAGATGCAGGTACCTCTCAGATGATAATGTCTACTATAGGATGTCAGCGCTCGAGAAGAGCAAGTTGGCAGTCAGAAGTCCTATCCTGTGTACAAAGTCGATGCCCACAGCACATTCTCGTATGCATGGGATTTCCCGGCGTCCAGAGACAAGAAACTCTTGTTGATGTATAATGGCTTCAAGCGAGTTGTGGACGTGATGGAGATCGGTGCCCTTGTGCCCTACAAGTTCAACGTGAGTCACCTATCCCTTATCACGTCGACAATAACGTAGACTCATCTGCACGCAGGAGGGTCATACAGTCTCTCTTGACGTTAGGGCAGACGGACGAAAGCAAATACTCCGAATCACCAACTATAATGCTCAGCACAGTCTCTATAAACCAAAGCCTAGGAGTGTAACAGGATCTCTCTCCAGGCAAGATACAGTCTCTAGTAGCGTCGAAGCATTTGAAGCGGTCACGGAAGAAATACCTCCTATGTTTGGCTTCAAACTAGATTTTGCTGGGATCGGAATTTCGCTGGTGAACAAGAAACTAGTTGAGGTGATATACCTATCAATGGACAAACTTTCATTCGAATACACTGCTAGTCCCTCCGCGCGAGCCTTCAACCTATCTTGTGGCACTCTGCAGGTCGATAACCAACTACACGACGGTCTATTCCCTGTGATACTTCAGCCCACTCCTGTTCCTAAAGAATCTAATACCGTAGCGGCGCTGCCAACAGTCCAGGCGTCTGTCATTCTCCTCAATGACGAAGGTTAGTCAATTGCCCTTCATTAGAGATCAACATAAGGCTTACTTGGCTCCTTTAAGCCCATGGTGTCCTCTTCGTCAAATACTGTTCCGTACTGTTACAGGCGCTGACAATTGAAGCTGATGAGGATTTACTATTTGCGATCTACGACCTCACGCAAATCAAGGGTGCCTCATGGGAGGAAGGGACCAAGGAGTAAGTTGACACCTTAACACAGATATCCGGTTTTGACTGTGCTGGGTAGCATCTTGATCGAAAGTACCGAAATTCCTGAACCTAAAGATACTGCCGCTGGTCAAGACATCTATTTCGAAGTTCTCGAGCTCCAGCCTATCAAGTTATCCTTGTCTTTTATGCGAACAGAGAGAGTGAGCAGCGAGGAAAAGTAAGTTTTTACTTATCATTGAGACAGTACGAAGTGGATCACTTATCCGGATGCAGGCTTAGCATACGGAATCCTTTGGCGGTGGTCGTGAATGCCTTAACAATGGCTGTGGGGAATATCAATGACGCACCACTTGAATTGAACGCCCTTGCAATCAAGGATGTCCGACTTACTACCATCGAACTTCAGAACAGAATTTTCTATCACTATCGTCAAGATGTACTTCGTCAACTTTATCGAATCCTGGGATCTGCAGATTTCATCGGCAACCCGGTGGGCTTATTCACTAATGTTAGCTCTGGCGTTGCCGACATCTTTTACGAACCGTTCAACGGAGTGGTTATGCATGGAAACAGGGAACTAGGAATTGGCATTGCAAAGGTAATAGTCGTCACCGTTGGTATCGAAATTTTAACTGACAAGTTTGCATCAAGGGCGCAGCAAGCTTTGTCAAGAAAACAGTGTTTGGACTGAGTGACAGTATGACGAAATTTACTAGCAGCGTCGGGAAAGGTAATGATGACGACCTATTAGCGTAGCCCAACAGCTATCCTGACTTTCTTTCAGGTTTATCTGCTGCTACTTTCGATTCAGAATACCAAGCCCGACGTAGAATGGCTCAGCGACGGAATAGGCCGCGTCATGCCATGTAAGTCATTTGGAGACGAGCAATCACAGGTACTCAAACTTGTTTAAGCTATGGTGTTACCGCAGGCGGCGAAGCTTTGGCAAGCAGCGTAGCGAGTGCCATGGAAGGAGTCTTGGTAATCCATTCCCATACTTCATGTCTTGGGACTGCTAATTCATGGCGGCGAATTGCAGATGAAACCAATAGAAGGTGCAGAATCGGAAGGTGCACTGGGATTCTTCAAAGGGATGGGGAAAGGTCTTGTCGGGTAGGGGACTTCCTCCTTACATGCAGCTGTCTATTATAACCCTCCAGCAGTGCTGTGACTAAGCCAGTGGTTGGAGTATTCGACTTGGCTTCCAATGTGTCTGAAGGTGCGGTATTGCCGCATCCTGAGGAGAGTGCTCGCTTACACCAAATGGCTAGGTATTCGGAATACGACAACTGTCTTCGATAGCCCGGAAAGAGACCGAGTTAGATTGGTGGGTATCTGTTCAAATCACTGTTTCATGCCATTCACCAAAACCCGGGTAGCCACGATTAGTACCGCATGACAACGTTCTAAGGGTAAGTCAGTCTTACTTTGCGGTTTCACCGAACTTACTGTTGCAGCCTTACGCTGCGCGGGAGGCTTTGGGTCAATACTGGATGCGCGATCTCAACAATGGCGCTTACCGTAAGGAGCACTATGTTGCCCACATAAGTATGTCTCTTCTTTGTGGTATTCCTATCAAACCTAATCGGCCGTTCAGATACCCCAGGAAGCGATAATGTTGTTCTCCTGACAATGACGCGGGTTCTCTCATTCTGGTCCAAGAAGCTCAGGCTTGATTGGGAACTTTCCTTGACGCAAATCCAAGGTAATACTTCTCATTCACTTGAATTCTACCTATCTCAACGCGGATTAGGTGTAACTGTCGAGGACACGGGAATTCGTTTTGCACACAAGGCTGGAAAAGAACACGACAAATTTGTTTTCATTCCAGACAAGTCATCTCAATCGTGGTTCTTTGAACGAGTGGCCGGTGTAGTGAAAGCGTTTAATATTCGAAGACGGATGGATGCATAACAGACACCTATCTACTGATTATAGCCTATTGTATGTACAAATAAGATTCGAAGGTGTATGTATATCCAAGAAATCAGACGAGGAAAGTGAGAAAAAGAGTGTAGTCCGAAAGCAAATAAGGTATAATGATAATTCGCCTAACATTCAGGCGACTTTCGCGGTAGTGTCAGGGGAAACGTACGTATCCTCGCTGAATGTAGGACTAGGTTGAACACCAGAATGGACAGTGGCTCTACTACTTGCATTGGAGGCACGGTCTCGACGATGCTGCTTTGGGAAATCATGTGTACCAAACTCCTCAGGTAGGTCATTGACAATCCCAACCGAGACTACGTCGTGATCGCCTTGAGAATATTGATCCCCGAAGTCCCCATAACTTTCCCTTGGACTCTCCGAGTAGGCGCTCTGAAAATCAGTGTCCGATTCATCGGTAGTGCCGGTCAATGCTGGTAGGCGCTTATTGGGTTCTACTCCATGGCGGGGTGAAATTGGTCTAGTTGCACTCAAAGATGCACCAGAAGCAATTTTTCGTACAATCGGCTCGGGAGTGGTTTGTCCATCGCCGTCATGACTCCGTCTTTGTGGTGTAGGCGTATTTGCTCCCGTCTCCCCATCCTTGAACGACAACTTCCGTGAGTGGACGCGGGGTGAATCAACGGCGTTGCTACGGCTTGTCTGGGTAGACGACGTGGTGCCACTCCGGTTTCGAGTCCTTCGGGTCTTCTGCTGATGGGAACGTGCACGAATTGGTTCCGAGAGCTCTGCATCACTATCCTGATCCACGACTTGCCCTCTCCACTTTGCAGTACGGCGATCAGCATTCAGAGCAGTCTCTAACTGTGTGAAACTGTCAGGGTCACTATCGATAATTCAAATATTAGGACATACCTTCTGCTGTATCTCAAGTACCTTCTGAGCTATCTTGTCGCTTTTCTGGCTGATGCCCTCATCAACAGCATTCATGCCGTCTTGAGGCAAGTCCGTTTCGGTCGCAGAAAAGCGTTTCTTTTTCGGTGACGTAGGTGCAGTTGTTTCCTCCTCATCTTCCTCGATTGTTCCGGTCTCTCGGTCAATTGTTGGAAGTTTCATGTCAGCACCGTCATAGGACTCGGCTAAGGTAGACTCTGTGCCAAACGAGCGAAGTTGTCGGGTCTTGCTAGCATCACTAGCCCTTCTCGACCGCGGCGTGTTGGAGAGGTTTGATAACCTGCTGTTGGGTCGAGAACCACTATATTCCGAATCCTCCATCCCGACTGTCATGGAAACCAAGGCCTTCTCAATTTGTGCTTCGACTTCGGCGATCATCTCCGCACGCTCCTGTTCCATTTGCTCCATAGTCACCTTCATCTTTTCGAGCTCAAGCATGGCTTCCTTGTGTGCAGTTTCGGTCTCCTGAAGCTCTGGAGATCACTTGTAAGCAAGGAACAAAGGGGGCATGTGTGAATCCTCACGGTTTTGCAGTTTTGCCTTCTCAGTTGCAGTGAGAGTAACAAGACCAGATAGTCGCTTGGTCTCCCGCTGTTCCTTGTTGATCTTGGCTCTTAGTTGGTTGGCTTCCGCACTGAGCTTCTCTGCGTACTGCTCAAACGTAATGAACTTGTCTCTCCAAAGGTCGGACTCAGTCATCAAGAAGTTGAGCCTTCGTGACAGACGTCCAATCTTTGTTTCCAAGTCGTCTCGAGCATCGACAAAAGCCATAGCACGCCTACGGATAGAGAGCTGGATATATTGCTCCGCAGCAGTGAGATGAGGCGGTCTCTTAACGGAGCCAAACATGCTGATGCGTTTGAAGAAGGAGGGTTTCTTGAACTATGAAGGATAATCAGTAAGTCAGTAACTTTTCATGAAGGTACCCTCACCTTTTCTTGTAGAACACTGTCAAATGCCTGAATAACACGGGTCGAATGCCACCATTCTGGCGGCTTGATTTGGTCAGCGACGCCTGCAGCGGAGCCTGCGCGTTTGGCCTGGATCTTGCAGACAGGTCTGAACCGGCCCGCAGGGAATGCTTCCTTGAACTCGCTGAAAGGTATTTCAGACTATGTCATCGCAAAAATCAAGAAGGAGCACACCTTGGTATCGAATGGTCCGGATGATAATGCGAATCAAAAGCAGCGAGGATTCGTTGCCGATATTTCTCCCTTTGCTGCTTTGTGGAGACACATCCGGGTGGCGGCGATGGACAACTCCTGTAGTTTAAGGTGAGGACTGAGCAACACAACATAAACCTCAAAAACATACAAGTAATTCATGTCTCTAAAAGTAGTGATTAGACCCATTCGTCAAGGTAGATGATTGTGTTACTCACAGGTCACACACGCAGACTTCAGGAGCCGGTCGAATGCTGTACCTGGCCTCCGTTCCTAACGCCATGATCCAAGGTCCTGGATCATCAATATAGATCTTCGCGTCCCTGGAATGTACGGCAGGTAGTGCAATGCCATTCCATCCACGAAGTTCAACGAGATACTTGATAGTTGATACAGCAATCTTTGGGAAACCAATGAGTACAGGAACGAGGAGAGAAGCCGCAGTTGCTTACACCAAGCATTGCAGGGTATCTGGAGAAGAAAAGAACACGTCCAGTTGGTGCTAGTGCGATCTGTAAGACTACTTAGCAATTAGCAGCATCTTAACATTAGCGCTCACTCACTTCGCATATGGTGAGGATGTTGTCAATGTTCAGACACTTGAACAGAGGCCACATTGTGAAGTTGATATCAACCAATCCTCGTCCAAAGTCCAGACCACCTGGGAAACGTGCAATGACTTCCAAGCTGCCATCACCGTCCCTATCATTCTTTGGGCTGGCGTCTAACCTGACAAGTTCTCCCGCCCTCGGCGCCGGGTATGCAAGGATCTTGGATATTTGAAGGGTATGAGATTGCACATCCTTTGAAAACCTTGCCCAAGAAAGCGTGAGGTAGTCACGCATCAGGTCGTATACTGGATGACGCGATACAAGGGCTTACGATAAGTCATGAGTAAAGATGGTTACTGTGAAATTAATTGAATGCTTACTGAGCGCATATGGAAGCCAGAATACCGTATCACCAGGTAAGAACAGGGTGCTCTCACCCGGGATATGACCGCCGATGCTACTTGCGACTTCAAACTCACTTTCACTGACGGCATCGGCCTCCGTCTCTGCGCCATCTGTTTCTACATCACCCCAAGGTCCTCGGGCACTCTTTCTCGCACTCCTTCGAGCCTGAAGAGTGGGATCCGAACGATCACCAGGGACTCCACTAACATCAGCACGCAGATTTTTGATTCTGGAGGCGATGGCAGACTGTGCGGATTCTTTACGTGACCGACCCGCTTCCAAGGTTCGTCTGATAGCGGCGCTGCGCTCGGCATCGGCATGGGACCAAACGGTGAGACAAACACCGTGGTATGTCACGGTCCCACTTGTGGAAGCACTTTCTTCGTTTGCCCGATTAGTTGAAGCCCCGTGTCCAAGGAGACTTGGGGGACCGAGGTATGCTGATGATGGTCTCGCAAAGGGGTCGTCGGAGTACGGATACGCAAAAGTGGCAGCGGAAGATCGGTCGCCTCCCGCCATGACTGATGCTCGTAGAAGATCACCGGAAGGCGTGGGGGCAAGGGGTGTGTTTGGTGCAGGGAGTGTGAATGTAAATGTATGGACTGTGGAGGCCGGTTGGAGAGTAGAAGCAATAATTTCAACTTCCCGGGTGAATGAGAGCTGAATGAGAATGTTAGTGAGAAGCCACAACGCAAATTCTATCTTGGCTCGAACCTTGAGTGCCTTGGAAAGCATTTTCCCAACTTCCTGCTTAGAGAACGCCCCATTTGCTTTCTCTTCTGTCTTAGGTCGTCTTCTCCGCTTACCGCCATTATCTCCAGTTCCCTCATTGCTCGCTGTGGAGCCCAATACTTCAGGGCGCCAGAATCGACCCACCGCTATTTTTGAGTTGTAAAGGAGTAACAAAAAGAAAACAAAGCGAATAAACCATTAAGAATCATAGGACGATGCAAAAATGCAAAATATCCATACCTCCTTCACTGTGCTGAACTCCGAGAACCGCATCGGGGTCGGCAAGGGTCCAAGTTTGGGGAGACTTTGGGAGGCCAGATACCACGTACAGAGATGTAAGCGGCGTAGTTGAAGTTGTAGATGGCAAAGGAGCGGATACTGAACGTGTTGAGTATATTGAGTTACGGGAGCTAGCAGTGACTGGGTCCATTGATTTCCGTTGACGAATAGCGGCAGGAGTTGAGGGTTGTCGGAGTTGTGTGCCTAGAATTCTGGCAGCTTTGTTTATATCGGGACCTAAGGGGAAAACGAACAAGGTCAGAAAAATTGAATACTAAACGTCAGTGAATGGTTACCAGGACGAGAGAGCTGTTTCCCAACACTGGGACTGGAAGGGACCTCAACGTCAACGTAGTCTTCGTCAACGAGCGTGATGATCGGATCTCTTCTGGTCTCTTGCCCCTGCGTGTCGACTGTCTCAAAGGAATGGTCCGAGATCTGCGACCTCAAAATTCGCTCCCCAATCGTCCTTCTCGTGGATGCTGGTCTTTCTACCGTTTTACGGCGATGCATAGTGCTCAAAATTACTGTCGTAGAAAATGAAGGTAGGTGCCTCTGCTGCTGCGCGCTTCAGTTACTGGCGTTGGCAGACAGAGGGGTCGGTGGGAAGGAAGAGGGAGAAGGTAAAGGGCCAGCGATCCAGGGGAATCATTTTCTCTGGTCAGACCTTCGCGTATTTCGCGTATGTTTGTTTCTCCGTATGGAACCATACTTGTTCGCTTAATATCTCAATGCCGCTCCTCACATTCATATCCTCAACATTCTCAGGCTAATCCTCGCTATCAGCGACATCTATTCTCCTTAATGCTTACTAGCTTCGAGTCTACACGTACTCGTCAACCGCAATGCCTCAATTTCAGGGCCCCCATTCCCATTTCACCTCCAGGTCGTGCCTTCCGCGATCACGTGAGATTAGTGCAGGGACGGTAACTTGCCGACGCTGCGACCCTGCACAACTAGCCACTAATGGGAATGCGCACAGATGCACACATGGTCATCATGACAAGCCTGTGATAGTACTTTAAATCTTCGCTGCAGATCATACTTCTGACATGATACTAGTAAGAACTACTTTCTACTTAGTCCAAGCTTTCTAAACCATTTCCAACGACTGCTTCCCCTCTGGTCGTGAGTCACTGCCATCCCCGCCGTCCCCGAATTCCATCGCTCAAGCGTATCGTCATTCCGGTGTCCTGGATCTCCAGTTAATGTATTGAGAGATTCATGCTGCTCCTGATCCGAGGTCAATGTCCCCCAACCAAAAGCTCCTTCGCTGACCGTCCGACGTCTTTCGGGCGAGGCTCCAGGCCGCCCAACGCTAAGTCTTGTGCTATCGCCAGAGTGCATGCTCGAACCAAAGTTGGTACTTGTCCTTCTCCGCCTCTCTAGCGGAACGATATTGAAGCCTGGACTGACAGGTGACAGTCCAATTTGGAAACCCGCTCCTGCTAAAGCTGAGACACTGGGCAGGGTTGGTGATAATGGTGGTCGTGTATGTGTATTATATGTTGAATTATAGTAAGGGGTATTATGAGAACCGATGCGACTGTGTCGATGAGATGTAGATGGTTGCACATAGTGTAGATCCAGCGTAGGTAGCCTTCGTGAAGGTTGTGTCCGTGAGCGCGAGCGCGTTGAGATTGATGAGATGGAATTGGAAAGGCGAGGTGAAGCATGTGTCTCATCAGATGAACTTGGTGGGTTCATGAGCGGTTCCGACATAGTTCCCGGAGGCCTTCCTTCTGCTCCCGTTGGAGATTCCCTCTCCCGACCGGCTTCTAGGTCAGAAGGTGTCCTAGTCTCTGGAGTAGATGAGGCTTCCTCCTCAGAAAGCTCTGCATCACTATTCCAATTCGAGACATCAACAGTGCCACCACCGGCCTGAATGCTGACCACCCAAACTCCCGCGAGCAAAACGACTATACCCAGTGCGACTAGGCAGAGGTGCAGCGGGGAGATGAGGGAGAACTGATCAAAGTAAACCAGTCCATTAACGATTGACGAGAGGTTATAGAAGCAGAACGCAGCTGAAATGGGACGAACATCAGAATCATAGCCAATATAACGGTATAGAATACGCACAGGGGCAAACTAACGTTGGATCTGCAAATACCAGTCCTTTATGGAGGTACCACAGCTGGAGTAACGCAAAGATTACGAGTGCCAGCAGAAGCACCCATGATTGCCATCTCCAAAACTGGTTATCTCCCTGAATAGTCAAAATTAATAGTTCGACCCCGCTTTTGGCGAATAACAAGCACATTCCGGAAATGATGCCTGAGAACGAGGCGTAGGAAATGGCTAACATGAGTCGAATTCTTCGAGATTGCGGAGATAATGCATCCTTTGTGCTACCCGTGGAAATGAAGGACGGTGCACGAGAGGAGTTCTCCGTTGACTTTGGATTGCGATCAAGTAATGGTGTGCGTTCCGTAGTGATTGCCTCGGTAACAGTATCCGTGATACCGGTGGTGAGAGTCGGAGGATTGGTAGGTATTGAAGGCCGTGTTGGAGAGGAAGGTTCGGTGAAACGTAGTTTTTTCGACAGTCTATACTCCGCTAGATGAGTCTGGCGTAGTTTTGTCTGGTTAATGAGACGCCTTGGATTCACCTTTGGGTACTCACCACTGCCAAACTAATTACTACGAAGACCCCAAGGAGAGAAAAATAAACAACGAATGTGGATCGCCGGAACAATGCCAGCAAATCTTCCAGGGTGCGAGTTGGTTCTGGTACGATCCCAAAAATAGCAATAAGAACTGCTCCGCCTGCAATAAACAATGTCCCCAAGGCCATCCATGCTGAGAAAACGTCTCCAAGGATTACCCGAGCGAAAAATGCATTCCAAAGAAGGGACACGGCCCCGAGAGGTGCAAGAATTACAACAGGTAACGATGCGATTTGCACTAAAGATCCAATAATGTTGGAGGAAATGAAAATTGCGAATCCGAGAAGCCATAATCTAAAGGCACTGTTAGAACTGATCATACATCATGAGAAGCTGGCCTTACGGTCGACGATGTTCGAGGCGTTGTTCATGGATTGGCAGTTTCTCATTCAAAACATGGGATTTGCGTTGTATCGTCAGGCCCAATGACTGTATGAAGGATGCAAGGAGACCGATGATAATTCCCAGTGCAATGTGCGTTTCAGCCATTCTATGAGATTCGGGTGGTTACAGTCGGCCGCAATACGTGCCAGAAGTGACGGTGGTGGAGGTTGGCATGTATGATGCACGTGCCAGTCGATCATCCCGTACGACTCTGCGCATCATCAAGCAGCATAAGCATTGTTCATGCACTCCACATATGTAAGCTATGGTCGTAGAAGGAACAGCTAGCTACCACCGTCTCTCCGTTCTTATCTCCTCCAAAAGACCAATCAACACCATACGCCAAGGACTCATGTTCATCGTACCGTCTGACAATTTGCCCGGCCGAAGGCAAGCTATCCTGGGACTCAATATGAACCACCTTAAACCCGTCATGCATGCATGCGACAAGAAGATCAGACTTTCGTTTCTCTGCTGGGTGCCATTTTACTCTCCAAACACCACCCCCTACGTCCGTTTCTACCAATGGTACCTGTGGCTTCCTAACGTCCAGTAAACGTACCCGAGAGTCATAGCTGATGGGTCCAAAAGAACTGAGTCTAAAGGATTTAAATACCAATAAAAGGTTCACCTTCCAACGGCGATAAGGTGTTCGACGTATGGGTGGGACTGGATTGTGGTTACGCCAGCATCAAAACTGCCAAAAAGCACTTCAGAATACAAGAAAACAAGAAAATGCACGCGCGTTACCGCTTGTTCACGAAGACAGGGCTTGATGGTTCTTCTCTGATATCCCATGCCTTTAATTTAAGGTCGTCGCCCCCTGGTCCCGTGTGTCAGTAATATCCAATGTAAGAGGAGTAAACACTCGTACCAGAGAAAACCACGTTAGGATCCCAGTAATCCCAGGCGGCGATCCATGGTTCAAAGTCATGGGCGTGCCAAGAATAGCCCTTTTCGAGCCCGTGAGAGTGTGGATCCAACACGCATAGGGAACCATTCGACAGGGAAACGATAACACGTCCCAATCCCCTGTATTGAAAAATAAACATAGGAAGTTGTGCTGTATGGAAGAGCGCATTCACGAGCCAGGATGCCGTCGGTCGGACCAATCGAGAGATAAACAGAGCGTTTCTGAGCTTAGGGCCACTTGTGTTGACGTCTTTTTTTGTAGACGAGACTGTAGTCGAGAATCATCAATCGAGCAAGCAAAAGATAACTGATTGTAAATCTTTACCTCTTCGCGACTCCATTCATGTAATGAAACATTTCCCTCCGAATCTGCAATCCCTAGTATGGGATTTCTCGATGAGTTGGTGTGACACCTTTGAGGTATTTGAGTCAGGCTGGTATTAAATGCAGCTGCGCCCAGGTACAAGACCATTTCATGTCCAAGACCGCAGGTAGGTCAACTTCTTGAATCTTTACACTGTGGGTTGCTACAGCATGTTACATTATTCATGCTTGTGTTACATACGCGTGGATAGATTTATCGGATGACCACCTGTAAACTAGACATTGCCCGACTCGTTGCTGGTTACTGGTAGCGTCGGAGGCTAAAGATTGCAGAAGCTTGTAAGTGCCACAGACAAGGATGTCCGATGTCTCTGAATCGGGGCAAAACTCCACTGCAAAAATGTTATCAGCCTAGACTTTCTGAGAATAAAAAAATCTAATTACCGGAGTCGGCTGGATATATAGTGTCAAAAATGTGAGCGCCCATCGACGTTGAAAGCAGAATATCGCAACCCTAGCGAACCTTAACACCTGCCATGACCAGCAGAGCAGTCTTCTCTTTACTGTTATTCCTCTTGCTTTTCGTGAGGACTCTACTGTGATGAACAAAGCAATTCTCAACAGTCATTTCTCCAGACCAACGTCCATGCGATTTTAAACAAATGGGAAGCGACAAGCTTCTGCAAATGTATGTCATTTCCGCTCAACTCAGTTTCCGACTCACAACCTTGTCAGGCATCTGTTTCCAGTCCAATTATTCCATCCTACACCTCTCACTTCCGGATAATCCCTCTCAACCGTGTTTGTCGTGTACGAAGCAATGGTGCCTCAATCAAAACCTTCCCATATGTGCCGGTGCCTCGCTTGGTGACACCGACCCGGATACCGCTACGGGCAAGGAAGGAGACGTCGAGGCTCGATGCTTTCGTTTGTTCTCATCCCATCGTCGAACCCTTTCTCTGACTGACTGCGAATACCAGAGCGCGATTCTCCAAGAGACCAATTAGGTGCGTAGTCTGAGGAAGTTCGATTCCCATCTCTAAAAGTGAACCTCACAGTCGTCACTTTATTCCTGCTGATGGTCTTTGGATTATTATTGGGAGCCGGGATTAAGAACAGGATGGAGAAAGCAGGATTTCATGCTAACTTTGGCATGAGCGGTAGGACTTGGTGGGAGGTACGCCTCATTGACACAAACGAGATTAAATCACTTCTTATTTCGCGAATAGACATGGACAAATCGAAGAAACTTCGAGCAATTCATTCCGTTACGTTCCCAACGTTATCAAGATGTCGATGCAACAGACAGTGATTATATCCCAGTTTCTGAGAGTCGATAACTTCGAAGTGGAAATGGTATTTGTGCAGGGAATTCCGAAGTGCCTTATATTGAATTGACTACTAGTACAACAAATGCTGAGACCCAATAAATACTGCAGAATATGATCAAATTTATACGTTTCGCTTGCTTAGTCCATTTCTTCAATCTCAATCTCATCGTCATCCGCGTCTATGTCCATGTAATCCTCTCCAGGAACTCCTTCGTGATTGGGAAGTATCATGAGCCTGTTATGAGGCCCATCGAATCTCACACGAACAACCTCGCCATCCCGAATACGATCCGAGAGAATCATGACAGAGAGCGGGTTCAAAAGTTCTTGCTGAATAGCGCGGTTGAGAGGACGGGCTCCGTACACGGGCGAATAACCGACGGAACTGAGGTATCCCTTCGCCGCATCGTCAATGTCCAGAGCAATCTTCCGCTCTGAAAGCCGTGCTTCAACCTCCTGGAGACGGATATCAACGATTTTGAGCACATGTTTCCTTGACAGTGGCCGCTGTGGAAATTGGTCAGTTGAAGATCAGATGCAATCTTGTAATTAAGAAGACTTACGAAGACGATGATCTCGTCCACACGATTGACAAATTCTGGTGGGAAATGAGCCTGGATAGCGCCCAGCACGAGTTGTCTAGTCTCAGCCCTGACTGGACCTTCGGGCATATCGTTCAAGTATGCAGCTCCCAAGTTGGATGTCATGATAATAACGGTGTTCCTGAAGTCGACGATTCGACCTTGGCCGTCGGTAAGACGACCATCGTCAAGAACTTGGAGGAAAAGAGTGACAAATTCTCGGCTAGCTTTCTCAATTTCATCGATCAAGACGATGCTGTAAGGCTTGCGTCGAATGTACTCGGTGAGCTGTCCGCCCTGGTCATGGCCAACGTAGCCTGAAGAGAGTCAGCTCTCGATTCAAATACCTGCTAGAGAACAGAAGGACATACCTGGTGGAGCACCTATGAGACGCGCGATTGCGTGCTTTTCCGAGTACTCAGAGCCATCAATACGAATCATAGCGTCAGGAGAGTCGAAGAGAAGCGTCGCAAGCTAGGATGGAAGTTAGAAATGTACTTGAGCACGAAATATAGAGCGAGATTACTTACAGTCTTAGCCATCAAGGTCTTACCAGTACCGGAAGGACCTGCCATAAGGAAGCTGGCGATGGGGCGTTGCGGATTTGAAAGACCGCTCCTTGACAAACGGATAGCGTTTGCGACAGCCTTGACAGCCTCTGTTTGGCCGACGACGCTCTCGCTCAGAATCTTCTCCATCCTGAGTAGCTTCTCCTTCTCCGACGACATGAGACGGGTGACCGGTATCGATGTCCAGCGAGCGACAATTTCTGCGATCTGCTCTGGAGTAACGAGGTTCGCACCACTACCCTCGTCATGTTCAGCTTCCTTCTTCTCGAGTTCTGCAAGCCGTACTTGCAGGTCGGGAATGGCGAAGTACTTGAGGTCAGATGCGGTCGCAAGGTCATATCTGTGACATTCTGGTAAATAACAGTCATAATCCAAACAGCTGAAAGAGTACTTACTTTCTCTCGGCGTCCTCGGCCTTGGCCTTGAGTTCGTCAATCTTCTTGCGAACACTGTTCACTTCATCGCCAATCTTTTTTTCGTTTTCGTAAGCCGCCTTTAGTGGTCGCAATTCATCGTCTACAGCGGCGATCGCTTTGCGCGCGAGTTTGAGTCGTTCCTTACTGGCTTCGTCCTTCTCGCGCTCAAGTGCGTGAATTTCGACCTCAAGTTCGAGCTTCTTGCGCTGGAGCTTATCGATTGCTTCGGGCTCCGTTTCCCGAGTGACGCGCACGCTACAAGAAGACGTGAGAATTGTTGACAGAGAAGAGAGAGTAACAATACATACCTTGCACATGCCTCGTCCACAAGATCGATCGCAGCATCAGGCAATCTTCTTGATGTCAGGTAGCGATGGGCGAGCTGCGCAGCTGAAATGAGAGCAGGGTCCAGAATCTTGACTCCATGGTGAACTTCGTACTTCTCCCTGATACCACGGAGAATGCTAATAGTCTCAGGTACTGTGGGCTCGTTCACAATGACCTGAGCGAATCGACGTTCCAGTGCTGCATCAGTTTCAATGTACTTTCTGTATTCTGCCAGAGTCGTGGCACCCTGCAGAAGAAGTGTCAGTACAGCGTAAAGGTAAACATGACGAGAGCAAACTTACAATACAGCGCAGTTTTCCACGAGCAAGTAAAGGCTTGAACAGGTTCGCTGCATCCATACCACCTCCCTCGCTTCCCCGTCCGGCCATGATTAAGTGCAACTCGTCGATGAAGAGAATGACACCAGGGCCACCATCCTCAGCGGCTTTCTCGACCTCGTTCAAGACCGACTTAATACGCTCCTCGTACTCTCCCTTGTACTTAGCACCGGCCATGAGTGCACCCATGTCGAGAGAGAAAAGCCGGCAGAACAAGCTGGCGGGAACGTCTCGTTTGACAATACGTTGGGCAAGCCCTTCTGCTATTGAGGTTTTGCCAACACCAGGCTCTCCGATCAGAACAGGGTTGTTTTTCGTCCTGGGAGAGAAAGGTTAATAAGGACTACAAAGCTGGAAAGTGACTATGTACCCACCTCCGACAGAGAATACGAATAGTCCGTCGAATCTCATTGTCACGACCAATGACAGGATCGATTTTTCCCTCTTCAGCGAGCGCTGTTAAATCGACAGCGTACTTATTGACTGCAAGGGTATTCATTTAGTATCTTAAACAAGATGATCGAAAATAGCACTCACGAGCATCGAATCCTTCTTCAGCGTTCTTTGATTCGACTCTCCGGTTCCCTCTGATCTGTTCGATAGCCGTTTTGAGGGTTCCTTCCGTCAGTCCATTCTCCTTTAAGACGGGTTGTATCGACGATTCCTTGATAAGCGCGAGGAGAGTGTGATCTTGAGCGATGTATGAGTCGTGCATGTTCTTCTGAATACTTTGTGCTTCACGAAGAACCTTGAGGGCGGCTGAGCTGAGAGAGGTTTCATCTGGAGGTGGGCTTTGAGTTGGTAAACGGACAATCAGCTTCTGAAGTCCTCGCTTTATTGATTGCTATAAACACAAAGTAAGTAACTCATATTTGACTGAGGAGCAACAAGACGTACCGGATCACCACCAGCTTTCTGAATGACCGAGGCAAACAGCGATGAGCCTGAGGTACCTTCACCTGCACCCTCATTGAGTAAGGCAAAGGCTATATGTGCCGGGTGTACTGATGCAATCCAGTCAGTACAATTGCGAGTATCATGTCATTGGTGAACGACGTACCTTGGGCATTGGCATAATCCTTTGCGAGTTGAATAGCGGCAGCCAGAGACTGCTGAGTTTTGTCGGTGAAATCAAAGTTGGAAGTCATTTTGCGTTGGGTATATTCTTAGAGAGTTGACATGGTCCAATGCCTGCTTATATAGGGAGCGGCAAATTCAGCATGGATAGATGAAGGATACGAGGAGGTTCTAGAGCTTGAGAGAAGTTTCAAGGCCTTTCTCGATCTGTGATTCATGACGTCATTTATTATGTTCTATATGAGAATCTAATCTTATCATCGAACAACGTCACTGAATACTGCATTAATTGGGAGGGAAGGCGTTCCAGGTTGTGTAGTCATGGCTTTTCTCCGACGTTGCCAGAAGCCAGCACTTGGACCGTTCATGATGAAAGCCAATACCCAACGCGATATACCTCTTAAGCAGTTAGGGTTGTATGTCGCTGCCATCAGTAGTGACGCCAAGGACAACACAAAGGCTGAGCTAAAGACCAAAAGGGACGTGCAAAAGCGTTATCATCGACGGCCTTATGAGCAAAGAGAAAATTCACCTTTCCAGAGTCATGACGCGTGTCCTACTCCGGACCCATCTATTGGGTATGTATGTCCGTATTGCTCTCGGAAGCACGTACAACGCCATTTCTCCTCTCCTTCTCGGGTTCTCAATCCAAATACTACCACCACAGGTCAGACACCCCGCAAGGATGCATCCATAGGGACCGTCCCAAAAGTCGTGGGATATGAATGGCAGAAGACGTGCCAGTGCTACTGTCCGCGTAAAGCACACTGCAAGCCAATATGAAGAAATAAACGCGGAAAGGAACGTTGCGCTACGACAGGCACCAAGTATTGTTTGAACAACACGTTTTAGTCGCAGCAAGCTTTTGGGTCGGCTTATCAGTACCGGGAGTATATGAGCCTGATGAAGCCGTCAACAAAAACGCTAAACATTGCGTTGAAATACGCACCGGTAAGTAAATGAGCAAAGCTTCCATGAATGCTTTTATGCCTCTAATCCCTGCGTTAGCAGTGCAGCTTCCCGCAAGACCGAAGGCTTTTCCTTCACCCCCGTGGACGAGTTCACATGGCAAACCGCCAATCCCGTCCCGTCCTACCACACCCAGATCTTTCCATGTCCCTGTCGCATTTGTACCCAAGGCGGGAAGTGCAGTGGGACTACCCCAGGAGGCTGGGTACCCGAGGTCCTTGGCGTACGTGGTGAGTTCGGTAGCATGCATTTTGGACCCGCTGATGTAAGACCAAGTGCCTTCGCGTACGTGTCGCAAGGTACGGAGAAGACGCTTGTCCACGCTGGCAAGTGCTCCAATCCACTTGACATAGGACTGGGGAAGTCTAGTGTGGTCGTTAGCTTAATTAAAGATTGTGGACCGGTTTAATATGTACCTTTGAGGCTGATAGAAGAAACACCACATTATCCTGTTTCCGTAGTCATCAGTCAAAAATCTGTGGGTATGGCAAGATACACACCTCGCACTGGACGCCCAAAAAGCAAACGCATCTATCTTGGTCGTCAGCGAGCTGATCCTTTTCCTCTTCTCCTCCTCTGTCTTCATCTTCTCTTCGAACTGCATGAGTAAATCGTTCTCTCCAATCGTCTGGTGCTCCTCCACCTCGAGTCCGCCACATTGCCTCTGAATGAACGACTGCACCAACACATCCAAAGCCCTCACTGATAACAATAGCGTCAAATCCAGCGTAGGAGAAGCCTTCCCCAAAATCGCAGCCGGTGTCGACGTTGGTGGTGTGTATGGTATTGCCAGTGTCAACGCCGCTCTCAAACGTTCAGATCTCCTCCTTCCCGAAAGCAAAAGGTGGAACCCGACCGTCGAACTGAGGACATATGCCAAGAAACTCTTCTGATACGCAGATAACCTCGAAGAGAATGTCAAAAAGACGTGTTTGAGAGGGGAATATTGTCCGCTATAGTTGTTTATATGAAATTCCTCGTTCCACCATTTCCCTAACGCCGTTCCGCCCCAAATGGCGAACGTTACTGCGAATGCAAACCCATCAAATCCCAATTCCCTTCGCAATACTTTCTTGAGAGCCTTGATGGTTTTGTGCAGGTTTCTGTCCGACGTCAAGAGCCTCGTGACGATGGGTAAAAGTGATGGGCCGAGGGATAAAGCTAATGCCAGCGAATATGTGCGGAGAGCGATTTGCGTCGGATGTGTTGGATCTTCCGGTAATGAGGGTAATTTATCCAACCATGCCCTCAGTTTGAGTTTGGACGGCGTCGTGGACATGGCGGCAAAACGCAGAGTTCATCTTGCAGTCTGCAGCTGTTTTTACGATTGACGTCCGTAGTATAAACGCATGTGATTCTCAGCAATGTGGATGTGTCAATGTCAATATTTATCTATTTCAAGACTATGATACACTGTCCGGCTCCTTTAAAGAACCTGAGAACTTGCGGCCGTCCATAGACTGAAGGTTGGAATCGGCTGAAGTATCTGTCTTTAGCTTCACGTTGCTGCTGAGACTCCAGAATGAGAGGTCGCTGGTCAGGTTGTGGTCGAGTACCTGCTGAAAGTCAGATAGTACGTTGACTCGATTCAACAATTGGAGGAAGCGTGCGCGAGATTCAGGAAACACAAAAGATTCGAGTATATCCGTTGCCTGGGTCGTATTGTCAGCACAGCTACTGACAGTTGACAAGGAAAAGTGATACCTCAGCCCTTAGCACTGCAATCACATAGACAAAAGGAGGTGCCGGTGGTGGAGCTTCACTCTCGTCGTTGGGGGAGGTGGGCTCTTTGAATTTCTCGAGACCAAGCCACCTCTTCCACAAATCCAACTTGGCACCATCTCTGCCAGCCATCCTCAAAAAGTAACGGCACATTTTCCAATCCTCTTCTACATCACCCCGCCAGAGCTCAGACAGTTCCACGACGCTCTGTTGTTCTCCAAAGGATGCCGTGCTGAGAGAGGGCGCAGCAAAAGATGGCGGAAGAGAGTATCGGTGCGCTGAAATGCGGTCATTCCGGCTATAGCGCAGCGAAGGCGTCCCGTTCGTAGGGGTACCCTGTAAACTAGGTGTCCTGGCATCTAGACCTGCATCCTCTTCCTCTTCGTGCTGCTTGGTCTTCTTCCCAGGTCGCATCATCAATCTAACCCATCTGCGCCTTCTAACAAGTCCACCGGCGCTCAATGTACCAACTTGAGCGCGCCAGTGGTGACGGCGGAATATCCAATTATATTCGAATCCATCAAGCTCGACTTCACCCGAGTCGGTGCGCATGTCGATCATCCATGACTTGGACACCCAACGCCAATTGCCGTCAGGTAGTGGATACTCGGTAAGAGAAACGTTGGGCTGATGGGAACGCTTTTGAGCGGTATTGGGTACAGTGAATGGCGGAGGGTCTGAGGGTAGCAGCGAGTTACTGGAGTAGTAGGGCGTGGAAAATAAAGTGATGCTATTCGGACCAGTGAGCCCCTGCTGCGTAAAATATATAGTGAAGTGTAATCACCCTCGCTGGTTTTCATACCTGCAACAAGAAATTGAGTCTATCGCTCAACCCAGTAACATGATATACGCACAGGATTGCCCATTCGTATCTGTCTTGATACTCATTGTCGTCTAGAGATTGTCCATTGAGTTGGATAGCAACAGGTGTGGCACCAAAGTCTTGCTGCGAGGTCGACGGTATCTTGTCTGGTGAATCTTCTTCGTATCTTCTCTGTCCAAACTTTGAATTCTGCTTCGATACAACCCGCGGTTTCCTCAGGTTGGGCATAGACAAAGAGATGGGGAATCGAGAAGAAGGCTTGAGACGCTGTCTTGCAGACTCTACATTGCTAGGATCATCGTTGAGTACAAGGGGAGGCGGAGGGACATTTGATGAAGATGGAGACGAGGACATGGTAGTGGCGGTCAAAGAAGGAAACTTGAGCCAATTAGGAGGCCATTCGACTTGTGCTATCACACGTCACCTGGGAGTGTCCAATAGGTATCCAGTAATCTTTTTTTCGCCCTTTAGACATCCGTATCAGCCTGTAGGACATGAATACGGACTCGGAAAATGAGTACAGAAGTAGAGCAGTTACTCTGCAAATCGTCGCGTGACGTCATCATGTCTTCCTTTATCCGCACTCTCATCCGCACAACTCGTCCAACTCTTCCTCACCACCAGGCAGTCTGGTCTCGTCAGTCAGCACAGATTAGACTTTTTTCCACTCGTCAAGACACGAAGCTCTGTCCAAATTGCTCTCAGCCATTACCGACAGCCCTTCCGGCATGCACAAAGTGTTGGAGCATTTCTCAAATATCATCGCAATCCCGACATCATGACCTTTTCCAACTACCATACAACCCTAATCCATTCATAGTTGACGAGTCATTCTTAAAGCGCCAATTTCGTCAATCACAGGCTATCTGCCATCCAGATACCTGGGTTTCCAAGGGCTCGGTGTGTTTTCTTATTTCATGTTGTTGATCCTGTTGTTCTAAAAGGATTTTCATACCAAGGACAAGCAGGATGCAGCTCTGCAGCTCTCTTCTCGGATAAACCAAGCATACCAAACACTTTTGAATCCGCTGTCTCGTATCGAGTACATCCTTGACTTGAATGGAATACCCATGTCGGAAACTGACAAGGTAGAAGACATGGAATTCCTCGGAGACATCATGACGGCTCGTGAAGAGATTCAGACCGCAGAATCTAGAGACGAGGTGGCGCATGTAATACAAGAGAATCAAGGTGAAGAACTAATCCTCCGGTTCTTGGATAACATTAAACCTGGCACGACAGACAAAATAGAAGAGACCATGGAAGAGATAGGACAACTGGTTGAGAATAAAGAATGGCAAAAGGCCAAGGAAGCGGCCATTAGACTTAGATACTTGGATGGAATCCGACGAGCTGCGCGAGAGCTCGAATAATATATATATGTTATGTATTACGTAGTCGCCAATAATTTTTTCACCTTGACAATCATTTCCGTGTTGCAGGTTGGCCGCTTTCACAGTTTCTACTGGGGAAGCCACATCCGCATGCATGCACTCCTCAGGCATAGGCGTCGCCTCCTGATGCAGTTTGACCCAACATTCGCAGCCAACTCTCTCAAACGTCGCTCCCCCAGCGATCAAACGGCTGAATACTCCACTGCCAGCGCGAAATACGCTAGAGCCGAATCCTCGAGACGTCCCATGCCTCAACCATCTCGCGGTGCACCCCCATCCCGCGGTACACCATCCGCATTCGGCCTCAAATCATCAGGCAGCTCAAAACGACCTGCTCCCACTCACAGCACAGTACCAGCTTTCGGGTCAGCCAAGGCATCTTCGAGTTTCGGGTTGGCTAAAGGGAATTCAACTTCCAAGGGAAAGGGAAAAGCACTGAACAGACTGCCTCCCCAAAAAGTCCTCGCCGGCCCTTTACGAGGCAAGGAATACATTGAGCAGACATATGGAGGACCCGGTGTCCAAGAAGAATTAAAAAAGAGTTTTCTCCAGGATCCAAAATCGGGCTGTAACAATATTGCTTTGAAGCTACACGAGAAACCCGTTGAATACACAACCGAAAAAGGGATCGTAGCTCTGGATGGAGGCCAGCCATTGAAGGTCCAGAGGTACGCAGGTTCCATTGATCAATCGATTCACGAGGGAGCTGACGATAATTCAGAGTTCGAGCCACTTTTCCATCGGACCCACCAATAATCGGAGAAGGTGACTCGGAATCTCCAAAGGAAGCACCTAAGCTTGCAGCGTTGTCGCTTTTGTATCAGTTGCAAAGAGCCGGTCTGGTGAGAGCGAATACATCTGATCACAATAAGCTTTTCTTCTGACCTATTTGCCAAGGTCAATGCTAAAAGAGAGACCATCACCTCCCTTCCACTCAGCGACGGTTCAGAGGTAGACTTGGACAAAGCCAAAAGGTTTATGGACTTCTACTGCAACAGATACAGATTCTCTCAGCCCCAAATCACCTATCAGGAGAACAAAGGCACATGGGAGGCAGTTATGACGGTTCAGGGACGCAAAATAGGAATGGGAAGTGGTGCTACCAAAAAGGACGCATCTCAACAGTGTCATCTTGATGTCGTGCAGTATCTCGAGCAATGCGACCCGGAGCTATGGAAGGAGTTTGTTAAACGTGGAGATTTGACTCCAGCCCAGAGACTTTACTTCCATGTCAGTTATGGGGTCAATAACGCGATTCGGAACCTCGTCGTTGACCTCAAAGGCAGTAGTCTCTGGAAAAATCGGCCTTCCCTCGTCTCATCAGCACCTGCAACGTCTGTGATACAGACCTTCACGCGTTCATACGTTCCCCCACACCCCAATTACCTCGCTCGAAAATCCAAGATGCTGTTGGAGCGACGTCAGAAATACTTAAGTGACCCAGCCATGGAGAAGATGCGTGCTACTCGAGCCACTTTACCCGTTTACGGTCGTGCCGATACAGTTCTGGATATGATCGAAAAGAACGACGTGACGATTCTCATGGCGGCCACCGGTTCAGGAAAGACCACGCAGGTTCCCCAAATCATCCTCGACTCCTTTATCGGCCGGGGAGAAGGTGCCCGGTGCAACATCCTCTGTACTCAACCCCGACGACTGGCTGCTCTCAGCGTAGCTGATCGAGTGGCAAAGGAGCGTAATGAGCGGCTTGGACAATCGATAGGTTACCAGGTCAGGTTCGAGGCCAAACCACCTGAAGACAATGGCTCCGTCACCTTCATGACCACAGGAATGTTCTTGAAAAAGATGCAATCTGGACTTGAACAGACGAGCAATGTTTTGGAGAATGTTACGCATGTCGTAGTCGACGAGGTGCACGAGCGCGACGTTGATACAGATCTCCTACTGGTCGTTCTAAAGCGGTGGCTGGCGGATAGGAAGCAAAAGGGCAAACCGATCAAGGTTGTACTCATGAGTGCGACAATTGATCCTACACTCTTCCAGACCTATTTCTCCGACAATCAAGGTCAACCTGCCAAGGTAATTGAAGTTCCGGGACGTGCCTTCCCAGTCGAGCGACACTTCCTCGAGGACTTTATGCCCAAGATCGCAGACAGCTCCGCAAAATGGGTGTTCAACGATGACTCTGTAGCTAAATATCTCATTAAACAGTTAGGACAGTCCGCGCTACCTGCAGGCACACGATTATCCATTGACCCCTCGAAAATCAGCACGGACCCAGATGAAGATAACGACCTTCCATACCCTCTTATTGCAGCTACCATTGCCCATGTCTTGCAAAAGTCTGACTCGGGTCACGTCCTCACTTTCCTTGCTGGATGGGACGATATCACGGCTGTTCAGAAACTACTGTTGAACCCACCCGGTCCACTCGGTATACCATTCCATGACACTTCGAAGTATCATATCCACCTCCTACATTCCACTATTCCCTTGGCCGAGCAGCAGGTTATCTTCGAGCCTCCTCCCGAGGGCGTCAGACGTATCATTCTTTCCACCAACATCGCAGAAACCTCCGTTACCATTCCGGATGTTGTATATGTTGTAGATACTGGGCGGCTCAAGGAACAGCGATACGACCCGCAAAAGCACATGTCATCGCTTGTGTCGGCATGGGTTGGCTCATCCAACTTGAATCAGCGTGCTGGACGTGCTGGAAGACATAGGCCGGGAGAATACTTTGGTGTTATGAGTAAAGAGTACGCTGCACAGCTACAGCCGTACCAGACCGTCGAAATCAAGCGTGTCGATCTCTCGAACGTCGTAATGCACGTCAAGGCTCTCAACTTCAGCGGTATGACTGTCGAGGAAGTGCTAGCGCAAGCCATAGAGCCACCTCCGGAAGAACGTGTCACTGCAGCAATCAAGGATTTGCAGATGTACGGTGCCCTCGACGAGCAAAAGGGTTTGACATCACTTGGGAGGGTGTTGTTGCAGATTCCCGTGGAAGTCCAGGTTGGAAAGCTATTGCTCTATGGAAGTTTCTTCAGATGCTTGGACCAAGCGCTCACACTTGCCGCGATCTTGACTAATCGCGATCCGTGGTGTAGTCCAATGCATCTAAAGCAGGAGTCTCGGGATAGGAAGATGTCCTTCTGTCCCCCAGGTATCCGTTCGGATCCTCTTACCACGCTGGAAGCGTATAACCAGTGGTACAAGTTGCAATCTACGGGGCAATACATTACTGCTAACCGGTTCTGTGTGGACAACTTCTTATCAAAGCCCACTTTGCTCATGATCGAAAAGCTGAAGGGCCATCTATTGAAATCCCTCCACCAATCCGGTGTCATTCAAATATCTGGTGGTGGTAAATTGGAAGCGGCCGACAAATATAGAATTCCGCCTGAACTGAACGAGAATGGTGATTCGCTACCTCTCCTCTGTGCCTTGATTGCGTCAGGCCAGCAGCCCAAGTTTGCGGTCCAGATCAGCGATAGGTTACTAGCTACTAGGCTGGACAAGGTAATTCTTCTGTCTATCCACACAATGCTGGATATTGACATTAATCATTAGCATACTTTCATGCATCCGTCGAGCGTCAATCATCCCAAAAACTTTAATCCCAAGATGAACAACGATGATACCGCCAAACGACTCTACGCGTTTACTGAAAAGCGTCGGAACATTTCCACGTCCGGCAGCGGCCCCCCCAATACGTTCTTAGTGGATACTACGCGGTTGCAACCTCTGACATACCTCCTGTTTGGTGCATTTGATATCAGAGAACATGACACGGGCCTCCTCTGTGATGAATGGATCAACATTATCGGCAACCTCGATGCGATAGATGACGTTTGGGAACTCAGGAAGCTCGTGGATGGGTGCATGCTTCGTGTATTTGAAGGCCTCATCATGAGCAAGCGCCATCACAGGGCCCAGTTACCTGTTTATACGCGAGAGGAGGAGGAATCGGAGTCTGGTGATGACTTTGACGATAGCAAAGACTTGTCTTTGTCGCCTCTCGAGGTGAAGGAGCTGGATCTGCTCAGTAGGGATTTGGTCAACATCCTAGACACATATGGTCAAGATAGGCTACAATCGTCTCGGAATAGCTCGAGACCTGGTACACCAGGTACACCTGCAACACCCATGAGCCTTTTCGGCCAAGGGATGCCCATGTTATCTGGACATTCTACCCCGTACGGGAGATCACAATTCAATTCGAGGGCAAGTACACCTGTTGGTCGCATGAGCCATAGATTTAACTAGACACTTTCTTAATACCGGGAATACCTTACATTGTAGCGCTCCATTTAGTTGTAATATAATCAATAATTCATTCCCACTCGAGCCGATTAGCTATAATGAATGAGCCTTGAAGCTTGAAGAGACGCGTGTCGCGCCATGACAGTGTTGCATTGCTGTTCTCACCAAAATAATCCACGTGATACTTCCTACCTCTACCATCTGTCATCATCGACAACTCAAACAGATATTCGCAACTATAGGCGCCAAGTTCGGGCCTGAAGAGCCCCTTTGATATTCTTCGTACCACTCTTTCAGTGTTCCAAACGACAATATCGACTTGCTGAAATATGGCGACCAGTATGAGAGGATTGACCCAGGTGTGTTCAATGGTGAGGGATACCCTGTAATTAATCCTCATCATTCCTCGATGTGCAGTTCATTGCGGACATTCGTGGTGCTCGGGTTCGTGAGCTGGAAGAGAAGCGGATTAACAAGGAGATGGCAAATATCAGAAAGAAATTTAAAGGTTCCGTTAGGAGATTTCATTCCTAAGGCTTGGCTGGGCTTGCTGACTTGACCTGCACTCCTAGATGGTAATTTGGATGGCTATCAAAAAAAGAAGTGCGTTATAAAGCTCTCCGTATAAAGACCAACGTATTCAAAGCCGAAGCGACAAACAGATATGTTGCCAAAATCATCTTCACCTACATCCTCGGATATAAGGTCGACATAGGGCATATGGAGGCTGTTAACCTGATTTCAAGTCCAAAATATAGCGAGAAGCAAATAGTGAGTTTCAAATGTCATCCCTACCGCCCTTGCACTTAATGTACTGCCAATTAGGGTTATCTGGCCGTTACCTTACTTATGCATGAGAACTCGGATTTCTTGAGATTGGTTGTCAACTCCATTCGTAAGGATCTACATGGCAACAATGAAATAGACAATTGTCTGGCCTTGCATGCGATCGCAAATGTGGGAGGAAGCGAAATGGCCGAGGCTTTGGCAGAAGACGTCCATCGTCTACTTATTTCCCCGTGTGTAGAATATCCTACTCAGAGTAGTGAGAAACCCCTTATTCACAGTCCTTGTTCAGAACTTCCCAAAGCTTCGTCAAGAAGAAGGCTGCATTAACGTTGCTGAGATTATATCGCAA
Source organism: Moniliophthora roreri (assembly GCA_001466705.2). Classification (NCBI taxonomy): domain Eukaryota; kingdom Fungi; phylum Basidiomycota; class Agaricomycetes; order Agaricales; family Marasmiaceae; genus Moniliophthora; species Moniliophthora roreri. The sequence goes on along the minus strand of LATX02000001.1, from coordinate 1,176,088 downwards.
GCACCCAGATGTCATTCCTGCGGCTGAATGGGCACTCAGGATTGTTTCCATAATGGATGATGAGGATCTGGTGAGTAATCTCTCCCCTACTCTATCATCTTCAGATTCATACATTCCTAGGGTGTGGTGATCTCCGTGACAAGCCTGGTGATGGCACTGGCTCAAGATCATCTGGACGCCTTCGCCGTGTGCTATACAAAGGCTGTCGACCGTTTACATCGAGTGAGTGTGCGAGTGAGATTACCTGCCCTCCACTTCCTAATCGGTTTCCTCCGTAGCTCGTCATTGAACATGAATACGCGGCTACATATGCGTACTATAAGGTCCCATCTCCTTGGTTGCAGGTCAAATTACTCCGACTTCTACAATACTATCCACCTTCCGGTGAGCTTGTATTGAAGTGATGAACGCACTGTGACTCATATCACCACAGAGGATCCCGCGATCCGTTCGGTGCTCCATCAAGTGCTACAAACAATCATGAATAACTGTGCTGAGCCGTCGCGAAACGTTCAGCATAATAATGCCCAACATGCAGTTCTGTTTGAAGCAATCGGGCTTGCTATTCACCTCGATACCAACTCCCCTCTTGTGGGCACCGCCGCGGTCTTACTCGCCCGGTTCATTTCATCGAAAGAGACCAACGTTAGATACCTAGGTCTCGACACTCTGGCCCACCTCGCTGCTCGCGCAGAATCCTTGGAGCCCATAAAAAAGCACCAAACAACGATCATTCTCTCCCTACGCGACAAGGATATCTCCGTGCGCAGGCGTGCACTAGACCTCCTATATAGCATGTGTGATGTGGATAACGCGGAACTCATTGTTGGAGAGCTTTTACGCTATCTCAAAGTCGCGGATTATGCTCTTCGGGAAGAGATGGTACTCAAGATTGCCATTTTGACCGAGAAGTATGCGACGTCGTACAAGTGGTATGTCGACACCATTCTGCAGTTGATCAGTGCGGCGGGCGATCACGTCGGGGAAGAAGTTTGGTATCGTGTTGTTCAAATCGTCACAAACACGGACGACCTACAAGAGTATGCCGCCAAGGTGGTATTCGAACATCTGAAGATGCCCGTTGCGCATGAAAGCCTGGTTAAAGTAGGAGGTATGTTACACAAATTCACGTTGCATGCACATTTCTAATCATCAACTAGGATATATTCTTGGAGAATATGGACATCTCATCGCCAATGAACCAGGCTACAGTCCCATGGAACAATTTCAAGTTCTACATTCCAAGTCGCAATTCTGCGTCGCACCAACGAGAGCGTTACTTCTCTCGACTTACATCAAATGGGTGAACGTTTTTCCTGAAATCAAACCTCAACTGGTCACTATCTTCGAGCGGTATCGCCACGTCCTCGATGCTGACTTGCAGCAACGCGCTTGCGAATTCTATGCGTTAGCATCAAGACCAGAAGAGGATGAGATTTTGCAGAATGTTTGCGAAGAAATGCCTCCTTTCCCTCCGAGGGTCAGTGCATTGCTCGGTCGTCTCAACCGGAAACATGGTGACACTGAAGACAAACGGACATGGATTCATGGAGGCAAAGATGCCAACCTTGAACGGCAATTGACGACGCGTAAAGCCTCGACCTCGGAGATGAACGGGGCAGCAGCTCCTACAAACGGGAATACAGCGGATTCAGATAACATTCTTGGCTCATTAGCAGGACTAGATCTGTCATCCTCCGCAAAGCCAGAGAATTCACAATCTTCGGCGGTGCCACCCGTCGCGAGCGGACCAAATGTCGAACGATGGTTTGATAAGCTCACCTATAGCACGGAAGGCATTCTTTATGAGGACGTACAGATACAAATAGGCATAAAATCTCGATACCAGGGTCACATAGGGCAAGTGGCCATATATCTGGGCAACAAAGTCCCCACACCTTTGACATCGTTCACAACTACTGTGAATGTCAGGGATTCCGAAGCACTATCTGTTACTTTCGCCAAGATTCCGCCCAACGCCATCCCTCCTCGCACCCAGGTTCAACAGCTGTTACACGTGGAATGTAAAAAGTCCTTCTCTACACCTCCAGTCTTGACTGTATCCTTCCTCGCGGGTTCTCACCAAGCGATTTCCCTCCGACTTCCCATAGTTCTTACCAAGTTCTTTGAAAACGTTAAACTAGGCCAGGCAGAATTCTTCGAGCGATGGAGATTGATAGGTGGTGCACCCCGAGAAGCACAGACCGTCTTCCCGATCGAATTGAACAAGGCGGGACAACTAGATCTTGCAAAATATCGCGAAGTGATTGGAGGACAGCATCTAGGTATTCTTGAAGAGGTTGACACGAATCCCAACAATATTGTCGCTGCAGGGGTCTTGCATATGGCGGTCGAGGGGAAGGTGGGATGTCTTCTGAGACTAGAGCCGAACCGGGATGCAAAGGTTGGTTGAACCGATACAAGAGATCACGAACTCACTAACATTATCTACACTATCTTCAGCTCTGTAGATTGACGATCCGAAGCACATCTGAAGATGTTGCTAAGGAGGTACGGCAGCTCGTACAAAAGCCTATACAGACGTCGGATTCATGATGATTGAAGGTTTTCATTGGATTTTTACTTACCTATTACTTCCGTTTTGCTCTCCGATTTCACTTATACCGTACACATGTCTGTAAAGCTATGTCAAGAATTTGTACATCATCACAGCTAGGATTGGGCGAGGAGCGGGCGCTTGTTTGCTGACCAAACACGAGCGGTTTGCTCCGTTTGCTCATACATTCCGACTATAACCATCGACGATGCTGAGCCGTCGAATTCTTTCCAAAGCCAACCTTTTACGCTCGCTTTCACGCGCGTCTTCGACTTCCTCTAAACCAGTTCCTTCAGCCGCCGATAAAGCCGCCGTTGTGGGTGCACAAGCTCCCAATTACCCGACAACATGGTCTGCGAACCAACGACCTCGACCAACAGCTCGTTCCGGTCCTCGATTTGAGCAGACAGCAATGGAGCTCCAACCCAATCCGCTTAGTGCTATGGAGATGATCGCAAATGAGCCAGTGAGAGTGGTACACGGGAGAAAAGCGGTTTGCGACGGTGGTGCGCATAGAAATCCTTCCAATTTGAGTCGACATAACTAACCATTGACTCTAGGTTCTGGTCCTCTAGGTCACCCAAAGATTTACATTAATTTGGTACGGTAATTCTAACGTCTTCACCTTTTCTTCGACTGATAAACCGTCTACAGGACAAACCTGGCCCTAAAGCTTGCGGGTCAGTTTCATGATGCAGTTTTGAAGAAGCAATACTGACGAATATACACTGAATTTCTCTAAACTTTAGCTACTGGTGCGTTTACTTTGTGGAATTCAATGTCCCTTGCGCTAATTGTAATTCCTGTAATTCAACAGTGGTCTTCGTTTCGAGCAAGCGCCCCATCACCACTAACCATAGAACAAAGCATTCCTATACATTGTATCTTCTTCCTTCAATGCTAGGATGAAAAGTAGCAGCTTTCGCTCAGGACTGTCTCAGAACCAACCACTGAACCTCTAAACTCCGAGTCTAGCCCGTGTGTGGAGAAAAACAGTTCTTTTCCGTCTTCTATATAAACCCACAAAAGAAAAGCGAAAGTGTTAATAATAATACATTATTGTTGTCTACTATGCCTATGTCGGGGCAGTGGTTGATGCGACTAGCCAACAAATTATGGTATGTAAATTGGATGAGCGACTGACGAATGCAAACATTGAAAACCAGGATGGAGTGAAATTATATGCAAGCCTTTTGGAAACGCCACCTGGGTCCGACAGGCAAGTGTGTGCTGATGTGCAATAGACAGTGACACGGAGATGAAAAACAAACGAGTGACTTGTGTGAGAATAAGAATAGAAAACACGAAAGGAATCAAGGAAAGCAAATGGTGAGAAAGATGGAATGAAAGAGAAGAACGAGAATTAAGTTCAAAGGAGTGTGAACGTTGCTATGAAGATGAAGCATCCTCCGAGTGTGCGGTAAAAGACATGGGTGAGAGAGGTGGATAATCGTACACGCCACCTCCATGGCCAGCTACAGCTTCAAGCTGAGAAAAGGGTGGTAGTGAGGTCGGTGAGAATGTTTCATCGGCACCAGCAGATGTGGGGGTGGGTAATGGTGGCTGAGAGAATTTACCAAAAGTGTCGTCAGGCTCGAATCCTCCCTCAGCATCCCATTTATAACTTACCACTTTGAATATCGGATTGATTTCGGACTTGTTAAAGTGGCCATGACTTGTGGGCCGCCCATTTGGCTCCCGAGGATGCTCATATGGGCTATACGACGCACTGCGAGTGGAAGTGATTGAGAGCTGGGGTACGCTGATGGAAGGTGGTGCTTGGCCACGCCGCGATGACAGTGTTTCTGTCCGCTGCGGAACTTGCATCCACTGAGGAGAGGGTGATATTGGGGGTGAAAGAGAAGGTGACAGTGACAGCATCTGCATGGGTGGCGGTGAAACACTACCTGGCAGCGGCGACTGGCCCGAAGTCATCGAAGCTTGCGTCCGGAAGTCATGTGCAAGCTGGCCATCGAGAGAGAATGAGTTCGATGACCGAGCAGACGGTGAGAAGTCATCGAATGATGTTCGTAGTGACGAAGTCGAGGTCATCCGATTTAGACCAAAGAGACTGGGTCTGTTTCGTATTCGCGATGGACCTGGGTCACTATCAATTGTTGCGAAAGATAGTGAAGACATTCGGCCTGTGCTGTGGACGTCTGACGATGATACTGAATGATCATCATCAAACTCCATCCTCCTGACTTTCGTCATCCGCTCTCCGCTTCTCCGTTCTGTCGCCCCCACGGGTGAATCGCCAGGGTGCGGCCCATATCTCCCCGAAGCAGCACCGACTGTTGAACCAACAATGCTACTGTCAGGATGTAGACTGCGGTCGCGCCGTACAGGACCAGTCGCAACCTGTTTACCCTTTGCGTGAGACGACGGTTCATTGTCCAGTCGCGGTTGTTCTGATCCACCTCTCCACTCAATATTTTCCGTCTTCTGCATGATCTTGTTCCGCTTCTGCATCACAGCACGCGCCTGCTCACGCTGCATCTTCTCCGCCAATGCACGCCGTTGTTTCTCAGCCTCACGCTGTACCCGTTCAGCCTCTTTCTTGTTCCGTTTCGCATCATCAGTCCGCATGGGCGAATCTTTGAGTGAACGATTGTCGGAACCGGCAGACTGCGTGCGTTTCAATGAACCAGTCGAAGTCGAGGCAACCGGATTTTCGTGTAATGGCGGAAGCTCTTGGTGATGTGATTTGTCACCACCAAACATGCCACCAACCCACTTCTTCTTTAACCCAGAAAGTTTCCCAAGTTTATTGCTTCCAGAATGTCCGGATTCTGATGGATCGACGAGCGTGGGATCCGGTTCAACGTGCTGAGGCCGAGAGGGATAGATATCCATCGGTTGACCATTTGGCATGCTGTAGTCTTCCTCTGCCTGTGGAGAGATGTCCATGGGATAGTCTCCAACATGGTTCTGCCACGATGGTCCTGCGCGAGGCCCCTCGGTTGGAGAATGGCCTTGATATTGTGAGGGAGAAGGTACATTTGGTGGGTGATTGTGAGGATAAAAGGCGCTGCGATGTGTGGATGCAGCATTGGGGATTTGCGACGGATGTAATGAGTGCGGTTGCGGGATAGAATTTGAGTGTGATGGAGGAATAGAACGAGGAGATAGGGAGCCCAATGTCCCAGAAGGTGACGGTAATGAGGCGCCATTTCCATTCTGAACGTAGGGGAAATTTGTCGATATTTTGATGCCAGAAGGTAATGGGATGTTGTTGCGAGGCAATGACTCGATGAGGTATTGATGATGCAAGCACTGCCGGCTGGTCAGACGTGCTTCAGGATCGTATTTGAGAAGGTCGCGTATGCAATGAACTAGTGAGGGCGGCACCGATCGATCGAATAAGGTGTGGATATCCCGAGGCGGCATCTAGCGAAAATAATTGAAAACGAGAGGTAAGCCTATTGGAAAGAAGCAACTCACCCTACGAAACTCGAAACCCTGCACTTGTGCCATTTTGATGCCTCTCGGCCACGGGCCGCCGCCGAGGGGAGCTTTAGAGGCATCGAGCCCATACTCATTACTAGGATTGCCCAATATTTCACAGATGCGCGCGACTTGGTCAAGTTGATCGGAACCCGGAAAGAGTGGCCGTAGATTGACCACTTCAGCCATAATGGTGCCCAGCGCCCACATATCGACCGGATTGGAGTAGTCATTACTTAGCAGAAGAACCTCGGGCGCTCGATACCATCTTGTAGATACGTATTGGGTGTACGGAGGTTTGCTTTTCGTCTCCCTTGCAAGACCAAAGTCTGCGAGCTTGATGATGGCTACGACATCCTTTTCGAGAGGAGCGTTGGGAGGAACGACGGGCGATAGTGAGGTGTAATCGAAAAGACCCGTTGTAGTAACGAGGACGTTTTCTGGTTTCATATCTCGGTGAAAATAACCATGAGAATGAATGTGGTCCAGCCCAGAAACGATCTGAAAGAATATGGAGGCAACGAGACCACCTGTGAATGAGCGACCTTTCCGCGCCTTGATGAGATGATAGAGGTTGCCTTCCATGGACTCGAAGACGAAATAGAGTTCCTTTGTGGCCGGCATTAGAAAAAAGTCGTATAGAGGTATTATATTGGGGTGAAAGGGTATTGCACGTAGCGACTGGTAGAGCAAAAAGGGATGAGTACAACGATAGACAGAAAGCGCCACCGCCGATTGAGAACGCACCTCGAGTTCCTTGAGTTTTTGACACTCATCCCAACCACCTTCCCACTTCTTCTTCATACGTTTCACTGCTACGAGCCGCTTTCCAGCCCACTCTGGGCGCGCCCCAGCACCACACTGCATTGGCGAGAGAGGTGTATTGGGGGGTAAGGTCCCATGCCAATCGCAAAGCCAGACAGTACCAAAGGATCCATCTCCAAGTACTTTGAGTGGTGTATATGATCGTGTTGAGCCTTGAAGATGACGAGTGTCAGTGAATGATATCGGTCGAGAACGAGGATCAAGGACATACTGCTCTGGGAGGAGCCAACGGCAAGACGGTTGTTCTCGATGCATACCGAGGGGATACCGACGACAGTGATAGGGGATTTTGGTGCTTGTGGTTGCTGGGATGGGCGCTGGGAATTGTGTGGGGGATGCTGGCCATTCTGCTGGGGTTGCTGGTGTTGGTAGTTTGGGAGTGTAATATTATGGGCATTCTGGACATTTGACGGGTTGTCGTACATGGCCTTGGTCGCATTGCCCAGGCAGTCAAAGGGATGAGGAGCAAGTCGAAGAGAATGGAGCAGGTTAAGGGAACATAAAGGTTGTAGTGTGTGAGCAAAACCGAGCTCAATCCTCGGCTACCAAAGGAAGCAACAAGGGCCGCCAGCCTACAACACCAAATTGCAATCTCCGTTCTTTCCGCGACTCATTTTTCTCCCCGAAATCTCTCCTCACTGCCTCTCAAATGCTTCACCGCCTGCTCAAATGGGTCTGGGTTCTATGTAGAATGTTTTACATATTTTATTTGAATTCCTCTATCAGTTCCCTTTATGAACCCCCAGAATATCATATCAACTCCAACATCCAACAAATTTGTCAATTTCGCATCAGCAGAACCGCCGGCTAATTTTTCAGCGTTTCAGATTGCCAACCCCGGTGCGATGTAGACGCTCCATCGATTCTTTCTTGTCAGACAGATTGCATGTAAAGTGGTACACGAAAAAGTCCGTTCTTCATTTAGTATGGCACTTCGTGGAAAAGTTTCGAAACACTTTCTCCGTAATGACTTCGCCTGATCACTTCCCCAAGAACAACACCGATATCAATCACCTCGATCTTGGGACAAGCATCTTGATTGGCCCGTTGTGGAAGCGTGTTGGTGACAATAAGCTTTTCGAGAGCGCTTTCCTCAACCAAGCTGAGGGCGTTCCCACTGAGGATCCCGTGGGTTACGATGGCGTATACTTTATTCACGCCAGCTTCTGAAAGGTGCTTTGCCGCAAGGCAGAGCGTCCCGCAAGTATCCGCCATATCATCGACCAAAATTGCAGTCTTGTCCTTTACATGTCCCACGAGAACCATTCTCGACACTTCGTTGGCCTTTTTACGCTCCTTGTGGAACAAGGCAAAGTCTACACCTAATCGATCAGCCATGGAAGTGGCTCTTTATATCGAGTTGGGAATAAAAATCAGCCAATTCATCAGCATAATGGGAACAGAAGCCGATGCTTACCGTTTAGCACCTCCTGCATCGGGCGAAACAATCACCACATCTTCGAGATTGAAATGGGTGCGAATATACAAGATGACAGAAGGCTCTGCATACAACTGAAAAATGATGCGCGGGTGAGGACCGGATACGGGTTCCGAAATAAACTTACACTGTAACGCAAGGGTGCCGACGCTTAGTTTCTGTTTAGACATGAATTGAATTACATGCAACCCACTTGTCAACGGGGACATCAAAGAAACCCTGAATTTGCGATGCATGAAGATCCATTGTCTGCGAGGACATAGATTGCAACGTCAATTGGGATGGATTAGGCCATAAGCGGATATGTCAAAATGCTTACGATTATGTGGTCACATCCAGCCTTTTGGATCATATTGGCGACGAGTTTGGCAGTGATGGGAGCCCTGCTTTTATCCTTCTTATCTTGTCGAGCATAGGGGAAGAGAGGGAGGACAGCGGTGATTCTTTTTGCACTAGCAATTTTGCAGGCATGAATCATAATGCAGAGTTCCATGAGCGCAGTGTTGATAGCGCCACAGCCAGTGTTGATGATGTAGACATCGTCTTCTCGAACAGACTCGGCAATCCGTACGCTCGTCTCACCAATGCCACTCTTTGTTATTTCTGCATTGGAAAGAGGGAGGCCGACGCTGACGGGGTCATCAGGAAAGGTTGAATTGGTAGTCGACAGTAGGAATACCGTCGGGCGATGATTTCAGCGAGCTCTGGGTGACTGGTTCCTGGGGAAGAAGGAAGGAAAAAAAAAATGTTAAAAGCTTTGGACCAAGGAACAATTAGATGTGGGACATACCAGTGAAAATTTTAATACCACCACCGTTCAACATGATGGTTACAAGAGAAGGAAAGAGAAGGAGGATATATAAAAATACGGAGAGGACAGGGGTCTATAAGTGCATACAAGTCGGTGCACCCTCAGGCCTCAGGTCTCAGAGCTGGTGTAGTTGGAAGCTGGAATCAATCAAAATTAGATAAGCAAGCAGCACTGGTGCGCTCAACTTTTCGGCGACATGGACTGTCCAAGCAAGGTGCAAGCTGTGTACATAGTCATTGTGCTGAGTGGCTGCAAGTGGCATGAAACAACAAGGATGTGTGATATAAGAATTGGTCGAATTTCGGCTGAATTTGGCTGAAAACGAAACAAAGTCACCAAGGCCGGCAAAGTTGCCGAGTTACCTCGTTTTACGTTCTCCAACCGTCAAGGCGACGACTTTTTTTTTCCTCCTCCACCTTGCACGACTCTTCACGTCCGTCTATGTTCCCCGCCGTCAATGGCGACCGTGTTCGACAAGCAAACCCCAGGCAAGACGCGTGTTTCATCTGTATTTACTGTGCTAATCAGCGCTGAACAGTTTCTGAAGAAAACTGGGACGAGGACTACGAGTTTCATGCCAGTCCGAAGAACGACAAACGTGTTCCTCTTCCTTCTCATCCGACAAGAGCTTCAACAACAAGCTCTCATTTCACAGAAGACTGGGACAAGGAAGTTGAAACACACGACTCACGGCCATCACAAACGTCTGCTATACATCAACAAGACAAGGAAAACCTACATCTCTCAAATTGGGCAGAACCGGGCCCTTCAACGCCCTCGAAACGATTATTCTCAAATTCAACAGAGAATTGGGATGATGACTTTGAGGACAGGGGTGACTCTCCAAAATCTTCCGCCAAAAGGACGACTCCTTCCAAGCATCGTCACACCGATTCTCTTCCTCGTTCACGTCTCCAATTCGAACCAGAGAGTTGGGACGAAGAATTCGACCTAGCGTCCCCCATTTCACCGTCCAAATCAACCGCAGCTCCCATCAACGACCACTTTGACGACACCCTACATGATGACGAAGAGGACGATATGGATTTCAATTTCCATGACAAGGACGAAGACCGTACTGTTACAGCTCGCTCTAGGCGTGCTGCCCTTACTCGACTTCACACTACTCCCACCGGCGGTACAACCTCATCATCATCATCATCTAATGCGTCTCCTCCTCCTCCAGTACCGCCGATACCTTTCTCACTTTTGAACACCGCATCTTCATCTACCGGCTATCATTTTCCGCGTTCCCCTACATCGTCCGTCTTTTCAGCTCCCTCGGTCAACTCTGGTCGAGAGTCTGTCGCGTACTCCTATTACCACAACAACTCGACCACTCATCTTCGTCCTACCATCTCGCGCTCATCCATTTCTGGCTTCGCCAACCTTCCTCCGAGCCCTCCCATTCACAAGGAAAGAGAGCGTCGTCGGCTAAGGAAGAAGAGTAGGCCCGATCCTGCTGGTATCGAGCTCGCCATTCGAGGGCCCATTCCTTCCCGATCCGTTAATGCTAGCGCCGAAAGCGTCGGTCTACGATATGACCGTGACGTTAGACCTACAACCCCTCAAACACCTCCACGCTCCTCATCGCCACAACTCAGCTCAGCCGAGCCAGTGAGCAGTCCACCTACAGCTGGCATTGCCATCAAATCCAACAACAGACAAAGTGTCATTAGCAGCGCTTCTTCACCGCCGAATAAGACGCCGTTGCTCAGCAGAATAGGCAGTGTGAAAAAGTGGGGTGTTCGGAAGAAGAGAGCTAGTTCAACACCAAGTGAGGTGATGGTCCAGGAAGGAGATGCTCATGCAGGTAAAGCGGCATGTTTACTTTACACGGTTAAAGTTGTTTTGCTAACATCTATATTATTCGCAGACACCAGTGACACGAACATTCAAGAACCCTCTTCTCGATCTGGCTGGTTTTTTCGAGCCGCTAGTGGCGGTAGCAATGGAAACTCTTCGACATCTGAGATGGGAAGGAAAGTTTCAGTCGGACCAAGCAGCAGTACCTATGACCTCAGCGAGGACGATTCCGAGTTGACCAAGTCTGCTGCTTACACTCCCAAAGCTCGGAAGGTTGCACCGCCCAGCAGCGAAGCAGAATCTTCAGCAAAACTGGTCAAGAGGAAGAGCCTGGGGTTCGTACAGATTAGGAGGAGCAATGGACCTTTGAATGACAACAGTCAGAGTATCATGCATGAAGCTGGCGAACTGCCTTCGGATCTGGAGCAAGAGCTGGGACTGTATTCTGACCTTGCTCTGGGAAGAAGCCCTTCGAAGCGCAAAAAAAAAGCTCCTTCACAAGCTGCTTGGCCTGCTCAGAGCGGACGGCATGTTTCGTATGGCGGCATAGGCTTGGGTAGAGCAGGAAAGAGTTTCGAAAGTAGTTCTGACGATTTGACGGAGAAGGATAATGGGCGCTCCCGAACAAGATCGTTCTCACGCTCAAAAAGCAGAGAACCGGCCGATGAGGGCAGCAGAAGCTTTATGGGCAGTGTTCGAAGGATAAGTCTTGTGGGTCGACACAGGCGATCAAAGAGCGGTGTTTCATTGGTCGGAGTCGAAGAAACAGGGAAGAGTCCACCCGAGCTTCCTTCTCAAAGGTCTGAAACAGACGACTCTATGGATGTGGATCCGCACTTGCCGCCTCTCTTACCGCCCATCGAACTACAACCTCCATCTCCGCCCCAAACAATCGGCAGGACAACTGCACGCACACCTTCTCCTGTTAACCTGGATACATTACTCCCTTCACACTCTCCTCCGTCAACAAGCTCCCCTTCATTAGCGATATCGAATAAAGCTCCGGCATCCCCGCAATCAGCATCTCTCGGACGATCGGCCGTTTCGCCTGTCATTGCTAGCAATAGTGCTATCAACAATGCTAACGTACCGAGAAGGAACTCTCTCGGTGATCTCAAAATTCCCGCCAGGATTAGTCAAGCACAGGTTGGACTTAGACGGGACTTGGGTATGGTTCGAGAGTTTGCTGCGAATGTTGAACGTAAGTGTACAGCCTTTCTGCCTGTCATCGGTTATTGACCCTGCTTTCGTTACGTAGAACTAAAGGAGCTTCAAGTGGCATACAGCAACCTTGTTATGGAAGTCCAGAGTGTTCTAGATGCATATGCATCCCAAGCTTCTTCCCGGGCGACTTCACCCAGCTTCTTTGGCCGTCCTCTTTCTCGGGTTCGTCCCAGTTCTGCAACACCGAATGGTAGCAATGGGCAACCACAGCAAGCCTACAAGCAGCTTGCTGCAGCATTTTATACGATCAATTCCAAGTATAGAATCGCATGGGAATGTGCAGAGCTACTTATTGAGTTGGGTACTGGATCCACAAGCCCTTCATCACCGCCTACCACCAGTGTTTCAGTGCCAACTATGGCAACGACGTTCACTAATGAAGGCAAGAAAAGCCGAGAAAGGGCGGTGACTTTGTCTGGTGAGGAGTCGAAGCCCCCGACTCCCATACCTGGTCAGACACCTAGCACCCAAAGCGCTACTGGTCCACCTATAGCCAGTCCGCCAAACCTTGGATGGCGAGCTTCCACTGGGAGACACGACCTTAGCCAACGCCAACTGCTACTCCTTCGAGAGATGCTCAACAATCCGGACACATCTGTCATAGATCCACAGCAGATACCTTCCCTCTTCGATGATTCAACACTTGTAAATCGTGATTGGCGCTGGGGCGAGGCTATGAATAGCACTGTGACCTTGCCTTCAGAGGAAAGCTCGGCTCAAGACGGAAGTAATGGTCCCTGCGAGACTCCCGCGAAGAAGAGACGTGCCAGTCGACTGGTCGGCATGAGTGGAATCAGAGATATGTTGAGGTCACTCAAAAGAAGTCAGAACGACGTTCCTCCCGTGCCCACGTCGTCAACTTCTCTCAGTACAGAATCCTCGGTGGATAGTGGGAATGGACATCGAGCATCACATGGAAAGGTACCTACATACGGACGAAGACGAGCCAAAACAAGTTCCGGTCCAGAGTCCGTGCGTTCGAATTCCCCGTACCAGATCTCTGCCTCGTTTTCAGCAAAACAGTCACCCCGTCGGCCTTCCTTGGCGTCCATTTTCCGTATCGGGCAAAAGAGCAAGCCGACTACGCCTTCGTCAACTCAAAATCCAAGTTCGGTGGATCTGTCGACGGAGAGTCTCCACCGGGATTTGAGGGAAAGTAGTTCTTCAACGGGAGGTGATGAAGATTGGGATCGTATCGAATCACCGTCGGATACCGACCATCATATCAATAGAGCTCGAGAAGCTGCGACTATTCGAGGCCGAAGTCCCTATATGCAGGATTCTCAACTTCCATCCGGTCTACCGAGTCGGCCGCAGACTCCAAAGACCCAGAGGTCAACCAGTGCTTCCCACTCTCAATCGTCTCTTCAGTGGGAAGGGTTACCTCCGGCTTCTGTAGGGGTTCCCACTCGGGTCAATCGTCTCTCTAATGTCGAGGAGAACGCGGAAGACCTTCGGGGTAATGCACAGGGTTCTTCCAAGACACCGAGAGGGAAACCAACGCCCAGTCCTTCCCGACCTCCTTCGAGATCCAAGAATATCGCAAAAACTGGATCCGTACGGTCGATGCCGCCTCAGCCCTTGCTTCCTGATGCCAAGCTAGCTATGACCCCAGAGAACATCAAACCTCTACTAGAAAACTCAAAGGAAGTACATGCACGGTTATTGGAATGCATAGCGGAAATCCGGCAGTTGCTGGTAGAGTAGATTTGGACTTTTTCCCCTCTATATCTTTCCTTTTTCTTGCTTCTTTATTCCATTCTCACTGTAACACTACGGCACGTCTTGCATTTGCTCTGGTCTTTGCTATTTGTTTCACTCGTTCCCTTCAACATCTAGGCGTCCATATATTCACTTCAACTTCACAATCAAATAATGTCCGTATTACAGTCCATATCAAATCAACTCTTTCACTACTATTGATTCATTGCGAGGGAGTGGGTGGCTACAGAATTACATGAAACACTACCGAACAGGATATCAAGATGATAGACAGTTTGAGGTAAGGATATAACACACGGTTTGTACAGACCAATTTGCACGTCAACAGAAAAACAAAAGTCAAGGAAAGAAAGTAAGAAAAGATAGCAAGGATGACAGGAAGTAGGATGGTGGGGTAGATAAAGTAAGTCAGAAGCGGAAACTGCTGTATCAAAGACGGACTAGTGTAATGATTGTGCAGAGTGGGCAGATATGCAAGTTCAGATATGCGATACAGAAAAGACGATGAGTGGATTATCTACGTTGACCATTGAGAATAGACAATAAAGAATTAGCTTGCCCATACGCGGGGGATGCAGAAAGCTGCGGCGGTGGTGGAACAACCATATGATTTAATGGAGATTGAACAGGAATGGTGAAGGCACCTTGGCGAAGAGGCTGGGCGGGAACTGTGGGATACAGCGAGGGTAGCGGCGGTACGCCATGTACGTTGGGGCGTTGGTATGGAGGAATAGGAGAAACATACGAGGAAGGTTGAGCACTTTGCGGCGGCGTTGAAGCACTCATGAGCGCTAAGAGCTGACTTTGGTTCATGCTCATGCTTGCGGGTGGGGACTGATGGTAGAGAGGGCGGTTGACTGCATGACTTGTCCTAGGCCGCACTTGGAAAGGATCATCTTGTATGAATGGGCGCGGAGGTATGTGGCCCAGGTTGGCATCCGATGGGGGCATGGCTCCTGGACCCGATGAGTATATGACATTTGGATCAGCAGGCCCGAAAAGTTGAGGAGGAACAGAGGCAGGAGGTCCAGGGTATGTGAGGGGGTTGGGTGTCATCCTACTGGCCGCCATCTCACGAAGGGCTAGGTATGGCGACATCCGAGCAGACTCATCCGCCACCGATTCCAATAGTGCAAGCTGCCTTAAACGTTTAGCAGACGATGGAATCTCGGTCGTCTTGGAAAGGTAAGGTGATATATCGGCAACACTTGAGGTACGACGGGATGTTAAAGGACGCTGGGAAGTGGCGGACGATGTGGCAGACGGAGAAGGTCCATTTCCATGCAGCTTCGTCAAGGGAGGTGACTCAAACACAGAGCGCGCGGGTGAGAGTGCAGTCACTGACTGCGAACTATGTACTTGCTCGACAAATGAAGACGATGACGACGATACGTCCTTGGTCTTGCCGTTGGAAGGCGACGTAAATGCCTTGGCTTCCACAGCGGGTTGAGAACGCGGCTCTGTGTTGGTAAGTGCGGTAGGCATAGGTGTGTTGCGCTCGCGGAGCGCTTCGTCTCGCGTATGTTTGGGTAATGCCGATTCACTTTGTTTCTCCTTTGCAGCGCCAGACATGGTGAGTGACGACAGTAGACGGGCAAAATGAGGGTCCATCGATTCTGTCTCGGTCGACACAACGTCCACATGATTGGCCATTGATGGGGGACATTGCGGAGACGGCGTTTGTGGGTCTCCGTTGTCTGCAGAGGACGATTGCGAACTTGATTCCTGGTGTGCATCTTGGTAGGTAGTGTAAGGTGAGTCTGCTGCGGCAGATTCATGCACGCTAGGGCTGGAGTCGATACCCTGAGGACGTTTAGACTTGGGAGGTTTCCGAGGTATATTGCGAGGTTTCCGATCATGAATGAAGACCTTCAAGGCACTACGGAATATTATCGTGAACTCTGGCGCTATCAAAGATGCTAACTTTACATACCTGATGAAAGGTGTGATTAAGTAAAACTTGCCAGCGGCAGCCTTATTGCGCTTCCAGGTCGGGAGATCGGCAAGCCTAAACCATTCGATTTTCTGTATGTGTATTCAGTTTGACGCGAAAGTCAAATAACGAAGGAGCACTTACACTGATCTCCTTCCTTGTCTTGGTTTTGAATGGGTAGTCCTCGGGTACGCCTGGCACAATGTATAGCGCGATCTTCTGCTCCCTTATCGACATCTCTATGACATCCTCCGGATTTATCTGCCCAGCCAAATTATACCCCGTCTCTTCCAGCACCTATATCATAACGTCAAGGCCAGTTCCGACAATCATTGCAAGACAATAGAACCCACCTCTCGGACAGCACAAGCAGGTTGAAGCTCGTCCTCGTTTATCTTGCCTTTCGGAAAACCCCATCCAGACGAAGACTTCCAACCTTTCACAAGTAGGCACTGACGGAAACGGTCATTGGACGGCCCAATAAGAAGCGAGACGGTTCATATGACTGACCTTTTCCCATGTTTCGTTGAGCATAATTGCACCGCAAACGGGAACTCGGGTCTTGTACTGCATGAAATTAGTGAAAGCCTGCTCATGAGCATGACTCCATTGGTGTAGGAGTGGACATGAGTGGAATAACATCGCGGAAAATTTCTTGAGTGGCAGCGAAGGGAATTTGGGATTTGCTTCTCGTATGAAATCTTCATAGAACCAATGACTGAAAATGGTCCACGTCAGTAGGTGCTGGTGAGCGGTGAATTTTCTCCACAACGTACGCTTGCTCCACTTGAAAACATATCCGTTCTAAAGATGCTAGTTCTTCTTCCGGAAGGTTAAGAATGAAACGACTGTTGAAAAAAGAGATTGTAAGCTCCATCCCATCGCCAAAACATCACCGAAGCATGCCTTGACAAGTCCTCCAGGACATCTTCGTGTGTTGCGTATTTATATGAAAAGCGTTCATGGGGAGAATCTGGACGAATCGCAGGGGATATTTCTGGTGAAGAAGATGAAGAAGAAGACATTGAGAAAGAAATAGAGAAAGCCTTGGTCCACTAGGTGGAGAGGCGTTGATATACAGAAGGATTCAGTCGAGTTGGTGGTTCAAAGGTAGTTAAAAGGAATAGTACAATAAATGCAAATAATGAAATAATGGCCATTTTATTTCCCACGCTAACTCCCACCCAAGCCACAAGCATCGACTGATCAACAAACACTTCTTTTCTGACTCGGTCACCAGGTTACAGACTATGTTACGGTCAAATAATCGGTACAATATGCTACATGAAACGCAGATAAGTAGGGTTGCGAGAAGCGTGCATGAAACGCGAGCAACACTCCTAGATAGTCACCAGAAATATACATATTCCTTGTCATCGGAAACCCATTCTCTGTACGTATTCCCTCTCTTCCTCCGCCGTCAGTCTATCGCTTCCGCTCCAATTAGCAGAACTGGTTCTTGCCCTGAAGCGGCTAGTTCTGCCTCCGTTCCTGAATATCTCCTCCATCCTCAAAGGCTGAATGGCCCCGAATATCTCGTCAGGGTTTATTGTACTCTGCATCTGCAACTGCTGTCTCAGCTCCGGCGATTGTGCCCAGTCAGGGGGATTGAAATTCTTTGGCCGATCCTCATCTTCGGAGTCGGAGTACTCGCTATTGATCTCTGGGAGTTCGATACTTTCGCTGGGAATGACAGGCTCGGTCTGCTTAGCGGCCTGAATCTGGGCCTTTGCACGCGCCGTCATTTGGTTCTGGATGAGTTGCGAGGGCTGTGTATACTCGTCATCCGCACCTTTGCCAGGTGTTTTGGCTCTGGCTTTGGACATCGAGTTGGGCAATGGTTTGGTCGAGCTCGAAGGACCGGCAATAGCGTTGCTGTTATGTGTGATAGGAGTTTGCTTGGAAGCAGGCTTGAAGGTTGACGGTTTCGTGGATGTAGAGCTATTGAGACCACTCGGAGTAGGTTTCTTCAACTCAATCTTGCGTTTACCCGTGAGATCCTCCTCCTAAAATTCTCATTAGCTGGTGATTTCATTTCAGAACATAGATGCGCCCACTTTCTTCGGAACAACTGGCTTTATAGGCCTTTTGTCCGTGTGCTCTTCGCGTTCTCTCTTACGCCTCTCGGCTTCCTCTTTAATCTTTCTCTCTTCTTCCAGTTGCCGGGTTTTCTCCTCCTCAGCCTTCTTCTGCAAGACCAGTTGTCGCCGGCTCTCCATGTTCTTCAGCACAGCAGCCTTCTTGTCTTTCTCCTCCTGTTGCTGCAAGGAAACATCAGCGACTGCTACACACCATTTCAACCAACTCACTCTCTTCGCCGCCGCCGCAGCAAGCTGAAGGCTCTTAACCTCCGTCTTGGGCTTTTTATTCGTCCCCAGCACACTGCTAACCAATTTAGAAGCGTGGCCAAAGAATCCGCCGCTGGACGGTTGTGACTGCGAAGTAGACACCATGCTGGTCTGACTATCGTCCTTTGTGACCTTGGGCTATAAATCGTCGCCATCAGAAATAATCAATGACCATGAACACATGATACATACCTCAACCAGACTGACGGTCGATTTACCAAATTCAATGCTCATCTCTTGCGTTGGTTCGATTGGCTCCTCGTCATCCTCTACCTCGTCATCACCATCCACGTCCATATCAAACGACTCTGGAATTTGGCGACTAGCCTCCTTCTCACCTAGCCGAATGTCAGTCGTTTCCAGCTGTTGAGCATCCATCGGCTGAGTGTCGGATTTATGGGTATCGGTCGGTGCTGAGCTCCAAGTCAAGCTGTCGCGGTTATTATTGAACGGCCACTGCTTAATTCGATCCTCTAGTTTCTCGTCGATAGGCCAGCTATCATCGTCATCAAGCTGGTTGTACTGACTCTGGGTACCGAAGGCAGAGTACTCCGTATCCTGACTTGAAGGCATCCAGGCTGGTGCTTCTTGGCTCCCGAATATCTTGTCCGAAGCATCACTCTTGATGCTCTCCATGGTAGATTGAGCAGAAACTGGAGCAGGCCGATTTTGTTGTGACATGGGAGGAGAGGATGGTAGTCTTGGGGAGAGTCCAATGGACATAGGTGCAGGTTTCGAAAAGACTGAACCAGACGCGACTGGTTGTTCGGTCTTTGCAGCAGCCTTGACAGCCGGCGGTGAAGGGGGTACAAATACGGGTGAAGTCTTGTTAAACAGATTCGTAAAAGGAGAAACAGTAGCTGTGGCAGCTGGGACGACTTTGGTGGTTTGAGAAAGGAGTTTGTTTTCGTGCTCTGGAGGGAATAAAGAAAAGATATTCTTCTTATCCGTCTTCTTCTCCTTCTCATCTGAGGTGACCAAATCTGACACGCTGAGACGTGCTTGAGGGGGTTTTGATACTGTAGGAACCTCTGATGCAATAGGCATCGTGGAGTCGGTCTGGCTTGAGCGCAAATTGGCAACGTCCATAGGGCCGATTACATCGTCGTCCAGACGATTTCGCTCAGCTACTCGGGCCTCAGCAGCAGCCCGCGCCTCGGCAAGTGCGTTCGTGAGCACACCTCCCCCGAGTGACTTCCCTGTGCTCTTGCCAAACCGAGCACCCAGACCTTCAACAGTCTTCTTGAGCTGATTCAACATTCCCTGCTGCTCGTCATTCTGAGGTTCAGACAAAGGCATTGGTTCGTCCTGAGAGACGATTGCGATTTCCTCCTTCGCCTGCACAGGTTCTTTGGGCTGAGAACGATGGACTTCATCAACCTTCGACGGCGCAGTATCGTTTTCTGCGGTCTTTGCCACCTTTGCAGACCTTTCTGCCCCGTCCCGCGACGATCCAGGTATCCCAGGCCCTAGCATATCTCCGCTCTTCCTCTTGTTGGAGTTTTGCAGCGAAACTCCGGGGATAGCAAACGTTTGAGGGTTGTTCGCGTTGACCTTTCCGGACCCCGTCTCGAGCGCCTTCACCTCTCTTGACTTTATGAGCCAGGAGGTTCGTTTGACAATCGCATTTCCGGGAGTGGCCGCACCCAAGGGCCCTGTGTCATTACCATCGCGGGGCACGCGCACGGACTTGCGAATTGGCATGAGAGCGGGTAGCGTTGGGTATAGAGGAACAGAAGTAGTATGATCTTCTTGCGAGAGGGCGACTTCGTTCTGGGGACATGAATCTTCGTCGTTAAGGGTAGGAGTGACATCCTCGGACTGATATTCGTGTGGTTTGGTTGTGCTTGTGTTCTCTGGTAGTATAGATGGAGGATGTGGGTCTGGTATTTCGGGAGCCACGATGGATTGAGGGACTTCAGGCTTCGGAGACTCGAGCGACACAGTGTGGAAAGTATCGACAGACGACATCGCGGTGTCCAATGTCAGAGCATCCTGTTTTTCGTGCTCTTGGTTTATTCGCTCCTCCTCTGACACCTCTCTCTCCTTCTCTGTCATCGGCTGGCCCTCCTCTACTGATGGCAATACATCGACCATGCCAGCACTTTCACTGGCAGGACGAATCGAATGACGAGAACGCTCTGCAGATTCATCATCTTCGGCAATGACGGACAATTCTAGAGGGACGGTGGATTCAACGTGCTTCATTGCGACATCGTCAGATTCTGGAGGTATGGATATAATGCTGGGTATGCTGAGCGTAGGGACAGTTGTTTCCACGGGTACGGGCTTCGACCTTGCATGATCCTGCAGGACAGGCTTAGCAGAATCCAAAAATTGTGCCGAGGGTGTACAAGTAGGTTCAAGATCTTCATCCTTCCCTTGTGCTTTCAACAGCGCTTGGTGGAAACTGTTCACTGGAGCCGTGTTCTCTTTCTCTTCACGATCCTGTCCACATTTGAGCAAAAGCGATTCTCTAAAGAGGAGATTCAGGCAAATACCTCCAATGTCACGACGGTCTTCAATTTCGAAGGGGAGGGGTTCGTCTTCTGTTTCTTGACCTGAATCTGATTCTTGCGTCGACTGGGAGTCTTGACTAAGTCAATAAGGGCACTGCTCAAAATGTCAGATGTCGGATGACAAGAAAAGCAGCCAAAACGAACTCTTGCTTGGGTTTTGCGAGAATATTGTTGAGGTAATCGTCAAGGAAAAGGAAGCCATGGGTGTGTATTTGCTCCTGGAAGAATTCTCTACCAGGATCATTCGCCATTGAGAACCGGATGGAATTGCCCCACTCGAGGAGGCCTGGGTATGCCATGGTGAATGAGAGAGACAGAGATTGTCCGACAATATAGACCAACAAAACTGTGTGTTGTGTCACATAAGCCGCGACTCAAGGCATCATGTGACCGCACTATCCCTCGTTTGCAGCATGCACAGCGAGAGCCACTCGAGGGCCCCACAATGACACTGCCTTGTCTTTTGCTTCATTACCTTCATGGCCCTCAATTATGTCCAGCCTGAGCTTCAACTCCCTGAAGATGATTCCTGGGACGGGATAGACAGTTCAGATTTGTTAGACGAAACTAAATCCGAATTGTCCGAGTCTCAACTAAGGGAATTATACGATAACGAGGAGATAGAACGATTTCTGGCTCTTTTTGCTGCTGTATGTCCCATCATATTTTCATCTCCTTGGTACTGAATTTGAGCCATACTTAGAACGTCACAGAAGTTCAGATACCCAAGTCACCTCCAGTTGGGCACTTTAGGACCGAGCATATACGCTCTGAAACGGATGAGAAGCATCATTCTGCTTCAGAAAGCCCGTCCTTGAGTGAGGACATTGCTCTTGTGAGTATTCACGGGATTGCTTCGCATGTAGTTCTAAATTCTACCTAGAAATATCTGCTTCCAATCCTTCCTCCGCCGCCGCCTTCCTACCCATTTACTCTTGGACGTCTCAGGCTCACAACCCAACGATTATATTTGTCTATCGTACCCGCCTACTGGTCCTTTCTGCAACGCTTAGTTAAGTTAGCCATCTGGGAAGATAAAGCAAAGAGTACGACCTACTGTTGTGTGAGGAACTTTACTAACTTCGAGTGTATTTGCATCTCATCCCTCCGCAGATTTATTGGTTCTTATGGTACCATAACCTTCTCTTACCCTCCTTAGTTCTCCGCACACTTTACTGCCTTGTGCGGCGCCGAATATTCCCATACCCTACGATTGCCGAACTAAGGGAACGGCGCGCTGAAATCGATAGAGCCGAGGAACTAGGAGACGAAGTTTCCGCTCGGCTAGTTTCATCATCTGGATTCGGAGTCAGGGAGATGTGGCGAATATTTCGTGTTTTCACCAAGTCAGAAAAGCCGAAGGAGTCTATGAACAAAGAGACAGCGAAAGGCAAAGGCAAGGACAAGAAAGGCAAAGGGATAGGCAAGGAGAAAATGCACTTTGACGATCAGGCCCCACATAGCGAGCAAGTAGAGGCCGAGAGCGAGTATCAGCAGCCCGAGGATCACGAAGTCGACGTTAACGTTCAGGACGATGCAATAGTTCTAGACAATCCTTCGGATACACTGAAGGAAAGGGACCTTAAACGTTCTGCACTTCACTTTGCTACTGAAATTGCAGATCTTCATGAAAGAATACACAAGTAAGTTTATGTGTCCTTCCATGGGTAACCAGTGTTGACGATATACATTTAGTCTTTTCATTTGGCGACGGCCCAAATCTTCTTGGAATTACGGAATGGTGTGTCTTACCGCTTTGTTCAACTGAGATGCGCCTAAACTCACACCAGACTGCAGCTCATCTTCTTGTGCTTTCTTATCACCTTGATTGTACCCGCCCAATATATCGCTAAACTATTCTACTTCATCGTAGGCGTACTCTTTTGGCACGTCGCCCCAGTCATTGCAGCCTTACCTCGTGAAGATAGAGCAAGGCTTCCACCTATCCTCGCCGATGTTCCAACAGATTCTGACTTCGCCATGGAGCTCATTTCGCAACGCATCGCCGCTGGACTGGATGTCAGACCACCTAGGCACAGGAAACGCCAGAAAAAGAAGGTATCTACACCTCAGGGCAGTCCAGCAGGCCCAGTAACAGACGAAGAGAATGTGTCCAGCCGACCACAGTCGCCAGCCATGAAGGGCTGGTCCGACGTTGATAAGAGGATTGATTGGAAGAAATGGGGTGACCGAGCCGCAGTTGGGAAAGCGTGGGCAGTTGACAAGAAGCTAATTGGTAACAAAGAGGTGTGTTGCGCTTCCTTCCCTGCTTTGTGTTCTCTTAAACTACTTAAAGTCGTGGCCGCAGGAATCGAATCTCCCTCAATCTCCATTGGTACCTCCACCCGCGACTGCGATGGGCCGCTCAAGCTCTCCGGTTGAGACACATAGTTCGTCGTTTGCCATTTTGAGACTAAAATCATAACTGAATGTAATCCTCGTAGCATTTCCGTGTCATCATTCAACAGCGCCTGGGCTCATTACACTATCGCCAATGATGTTCTACTTCACGCCAATGATGTCTCCAAACCCAAAGGTCTCCTTTCCTATGAGCTATTTGGTGTCGGTAAAGAAAGCTGGTTTACTCAAAGGGTTAACTATCAAATGGTGCGACCCGAGGGATGGGCAGGAACATGAAGAGGTTTTTAAGTGGGTTGGTGGTCGTGATGAGCTATTTGCTAGGCTGATTGGGACTGACGCGAGGAAGTGGATGACGACCTGAGTGGTACCAGGAAATATATTAATGACAATTGTCGACTGCATTACGAATCCGTAACCAATGCGATTCCCTAAGTACTCTATGCTACAGCCATGAATATCCTACATTTTAACGATGAGTATAAAATAAGTCGTTGCTGCGGTTAAACAAACAGGGAAGTAGAACTCACCTCTACCAATCACTAGGACCCGGGAAGCTCTCCTACATTAGGTGATTGAAAACTCCCGAAGGAGCAAAAGAGTTCCAAAAATTATGCAGTAGCGTCTTCCAGGTGTACCTGGCGACACCCTATTCAATCCAGTACCCAAATCAACGCCGTCGTAGAGATGGAGTACGGACAGAAACTCCGCGGATTATTCTCTCTCCAGTATCCAGCGAAGGGATGAGAAGAGGCAGACGTCTCCGGAAGACATCTGTCTGGTTTCCTGGCAACCGAGCCACTTACACCTGTCCGAAGATAAATGCGAGTGGCATGCGGGTGGGAGTACACCAGTCGTCCGTCCAGTAAACACGCACTGCAACTTGCAGGAGAGCGGGTCGAAACCCTCAATCCCACATCTAGCAAGCGGTGAATGCTGAAAACATAGACGAGGGAATGCATTATAACGTTCTTTAAACTGGTACTTTGTTCTTTGGCATGGTTCTTTGGTCTCGAGTGTCCACGGGTTATAACATGCTGAAGACAACGCCAAACAGAATCATGTACGCTTTGGGTTCCCAAGACAAGGCCCGGTCACATATCCCTAGGGATACACGATAGAGTGCGCCGATAAAAGGTAGTCCTCGTACACACTCGTCCGGGTCCGCCAGAGGTCCCCGCACGCTCGCAGAATATAGATGAACAGGTAGGATGCGATCAACGAATAACATGTGTAGTGTCATGGAGTCCAAATGATGTATGTTTCTCTGGATGTCCAGCATATCGGATAGAGTGGCAGGTTCTTGTCAGGCATATACAATCTTCGCTAGCGCAAACTTTCTGGACTTTTTAGACCTGGTGTAGGGCCTCGTCGCATGGAAATCATCCACACGAAAACAGCACCGATAGAGTATGGACGTCCTCCAAAGGAGCATCCCCCTCCTCGTGTGCCAGCGTCGAAGTCCACCACAGGCCGCGTCTTGGCAAGCATCTGGTCTTGTGTGACTCCCGTATGATGACTCGTGTTCTCTCCGCTGTGCTCGTCTGTATTCGTGATTTCTCTGTGATGAGTCGTCAAGTGCGGGCTTATCAAGTCTCTGCCAAGCCAAGGCTCCGCCGCGTCTCACCAGAGACACAGAAGGGTTCACCGACAGTATTGCTACTTCGTGTCCCACCGGGGTCCGACATAGGCCAGTATGCATCTAGGTTTCGCACGAGGCTCTTGGGTCTGGTCTGTGATATAGCCGTAGCCTTTAAAGGATCGTCAATGTGCAGCAATGATTCGCGTGATCCCAGTGATAATCTGGTCTATCGCCTTTATCTCCAGAGCAAGGCTTTGCCGCTCTTCATACGAAGAATGGAAGAAAGTGCCGATAGATGCCATGAACATCCTCATTCACACCCTCGACAAAGTCCGACCTGGGGATGATCCGTAGCAAGATTATCGTTTGCGAGTATAGCGCGTTCGTCAACAGGGGTATAATTTGGCCATATATCTTGAACTGAGGCTGGATCGAATGCATGACAACGATCCTGGTAGCAGCTCGGCGAATGGTGAACCAAAAGAGGTGTTGGGCGCTGGAACATTCGCGGGACGGCTGGCAGATCGAACATTTACAGTGTTGTGGGACCTAGTCGCACAACAGCTGACTGAATCGTGGATCGGAAACGCTATCCGCTGAAGCAGACATGAACGATTATCCACCATCCAACGGGGAAACCGAGGGGTCAAGAACAGCGCCAATGGACTAGGGTCCTCGAGCTCGAAGGTTCCTATAAGCGCAAAGAGGTAGGGTATCTGTAGCCATCAAGGTAACTGGAAAGGTTTTCAGGGAGATTTTATCTGCCTTTGTGGTATGAGATGATGACGGTCGCACCTTCGACGAAAGCACGAGAGATAAAGTGACAGTCCCGAGACCTCACTTATCCTTCTCCGGTCATTCTCAGTACCAAGCAATCATGCTTTTGGGGAGCCGTAAACTTTGAACTGGACCAGGGGCGGAGTATGGACTGGTGTGGGAGGTCAATATTGGAGCTTAATTTTGTAGCTACTTTTATAGGGGCCCGACACAGCCTCGCCGTTTCCATGAGTCATCATCTGTTTCGATCGGTAACATCTTGACTCGAGACGAATAAAAGATAGGAAGGCCATTAATTATATTAGGAGGTTGGTATAGGCATTCAAAGACGTATATAAGAATATAAACATTGTAGATATCCGCAGGAGGTATCTCCAAACGAGGGGATTTGAAGTACAATTTCACGTTGTCTTATGCAGGCGGAAGAGCCGCAAACCTCGAGTCCAAATGAGTAATAAAGGTAATATTGCGTTCCACGGGTATTCCGTTCCGTCCGTCCACAAGCTCTTTCCCTTCCAGAAGGGCAAGCGCCGTCTCTAAGAACCACATATTTTGTTTGATGAAATGAACGACGATCGTACCACCAACACGATGGCCTTCGTATCTCGTTCGTCTGTCTTCCCGTTGCTCCCATGCAAGTTCAGGAGTCATAGGGTTTTCTGTAAAAGAGTGATAAGCTTTCGTTGTGCTCGTCCGAGAAGATCTACAGGGTCATGAGCCGTACCTTCGCGCAGTTTAGACATGTCGCTTCCCTCGACCAAGGCTTCAATGCTCTGTTCGAGATTCAGGTTGGGTGCCGGCGACGTATACCGCACATGGAATCTCGATACACTGGAGTGTGCCCATGAAGGAGGCGTGGGACCTATGTCTGTTCCTGGTGCAGGTTCTAAAACTCGATTATCCTCAGAGAGTTTGCTAAGAGCAGAAGCCATGCTTCGTCTCACACGGCTAACCTCTGACGGGAATAAGAATCCATGCGCGTATCTAGATCGTAATTATAGTCAGGCAGTCGAACGTGGACTAAATTTCGACTTACACAGTACCCGCTCTAGGATGATCGTAAATCCAACAACGTTCGCTAACCCATCGCACAAGATGAGCTTTATGATGTATTTTCATCCATTTTGCGGTTTGCTTGTCTTCTTTGCCTTTCGTTAGATGCCTGACGGCGGGATCATTGGAGACATAGTCTACAAGGTTCCAGCTCAACGCGTACAACTCCCCAGCCATGAACCTGTGCAGCCTATTGGTGACGAGATAGCCCCAATAGATCATGGGATCTTCGACAATGGAGCTCGCTGGTGAAGTGCTCGATTGCGACGGTTTCGCATGTAGTTCGAGTCGTAACCTGGATTCGAGCTCCGCTAGCATGACGAAAGCATCATCGTCCACTTTGGCAACGAAATCAGGCCGAACCCAGTCTCGAGGAGATCCACTGTGACCATCGTTCCAGGCCTGTACAGGGTCATGGGAGGCGAGTTTGGGGGTATGTGTCCGTTCGCCTGAATACGAGAACTGCGGTGGCGGGACTTTGGAGTCCACCATGACAGGTGGTACCCAAGCATCTGTAGCGGCCCATGTAAAGAATGCATGAGTTTTCCCGTCGTTCATATTCTCTCGCATAGGAAGAATAATGATGTCGTTGTACTCTAAAGTTGGACGGTAAGGTCTATGACATTATTGGTACTGAGAGCGACGCACCCTCTATTTCCAAAGCGACCCGACGCTCCCAATCCTTGCGAGGTTGTCCTATGATGAATCGTACCACCGTTCTCGACGTTCCTGCTCCTCCATCGCCAACACCTGCTCCGTTTCTACTCCGCGGATGGGATGCCCATGTTGACCGCACCAGGGCTCGACGCTCATAAGCGGAATCAGTAGAAAAGACGCCAACAAATACTCCAGCAGGTGGAAGCTCATCGAGCTCCTTATGGGGGAATGGAGGTGTGAAGGTGCCCCAAGTGTAATTGTGGTATGGATCTGAGTATAGCCCAGGGTCATGAACGTCCGGGGGTGAGTTCATGTAAGGCATAGAACAATATGCACGCCATGGCAAAGGTTCCTTATCGGGATTGAGGATATACATAAGAAATATGGTGAGTAGAACAGCAAACAGCGTGAACACCACAAGGCCCAGAATCTGTGTATATGTGTGTGTGTGTTTCTGCTCAGCAAGCAATCCAATGTGTTTTCAACAATACACTCACTATAGAAGTCGGCTGCCTTGGAAAGAGAGGATGTCGTACGAGCCTTCGTGTCCACTTTTTTATCAACCTCCAAATTCTCCCCTCTGTCGTTCGCTGTCGTCGCGGACTCTGCCACCACCTTCTGTTTTCCTCTCTCCACCAGGGATCGGGTTGTCGAGTGAGTAGACCATGAGATTCGCCTTCTACGTCGGCAGATAGAGTGTGTGAAGAGTTATGACGGCGAGTGGGTGAAGCAGACCGTGACGAACTAGAAGAGTTCCCTATGGGCGCCGGGTCGAGTCTGAATTGTTGTATGGTATCAGTGGAGTCAAGACTGTCGGTGCTTTCGTATTCATCCGACGACTGACGGTCAAAAGACATCCTAGGCAGAAAGAACGAGAGGAGAGGAAAAGAGAGCGTGAGCGTGAGCGCCAATATTTTTAACTCTGCACATATTAAGTTGCTATGTAATTCGCCCAGTCTACTCGTCGAATATAAATTTCAATCTGTACATTACATTGCCATTATACCGTTACAAGTTGTGTATCCTTCCTATCCTGCTTCAGACTAGACCTTCCGTGTAAACCTTCTTCCAACTTTGCCTCTCTTTCAGGGTATCCCAAAGTGCAGCAAGCTTACTTCGGCTTACCGGACGGTCGCCTTCCATCCGCATTAAATCGACCGGTAGAACAACACGAGGAATGGTGAATCCACCCCCGACATGTTTCTCCACTTTCTCGATCGCAGCATTTCCATCATCAGCTGCAGACGCACCAGTCAACTTTGCAATCCTCGCTAACCAAGCGCCCAAGTGCAGATCTGCAATTGAGACCTGCTCGCCTATGGACCAAAAATCAATCAGTTCTTGCAATACATGAACAAAAAGTCTCGCCCACCAAGAGCAAATGGTCCAATGACTTCATCGTTCAACCTTGTTAAAACCTTCGCCAAACCTTCCCATCCTACTTTGGCGGTCTTAAAATATTCATCTCGCTTCGCCTGGATATCTTGGTCAAGCTCGGAAGAGGGTTTTTCGGCAGTCTCAAATACAGCCAGCAACGTCTCCACTGCAGTCTTCTTAGTTCTCCAAAAGTTCTTCGTCTTCTCTGAGACAATGATGTTCCCGCTTTCGGCCTGAGTCAAGTGGGACGAAAGCGCTTGATGTTTGCCTTTCAGCAAAGGTAAAACGGTCGCGGCGAGTTGCTCTAGAGAAGCATCATCGCGAGCATTCATGTAGAGGAGTGTGTTGGGATCCGCTGCTTCAGAATGAACTTGCTCGACGATGATCTTGGACGCAGTAGCAAATGCTATGGTAGCGGGAGCTAAGGAAGGCGCGGGTGCGTCTGATGTTGTGTGGGTGCGCGAGAGGGGTGAACGTGATTTATCCAGAAATTCGATGATTTCCTGTTGGTCTGTGAATGAGAAAGACGGATCAAGATCAACCAACTGGCGTACTCTTGTTTCTGTGATAGCCTTGTATCGACTTTCTACTTCCTCGGATAACGTCTTCTGCAGAGGAACGACCAGTGTTGGGACGGTAGCTGTTACATCGTGTCCAGGAATCACTAATCGTAGCTTCGCATCAAACAATGAGGTCTCATACCCTTCGGATTCAAACGAAGAAATTGAGGACCATAATT
This sequence comes from Moniliophthora roreri, assembly GCA_001466705.2. NCBI lineage: Eukaryota > Fungi > Basidiomycota > Agaricomycetes > Agaricales > Marasmiaceae > Moniliophthora > Moniliophthora roreri. The sequence continues at coordinate 1,146,915 of LATX02000001.1, read as the reverse complement.
CTCGCCCTTGACTGCATGTGGCGCGGCGTTAGCGGTAATTTAGTTCCAGGCTCATCAAACATACCAAGGTCGACGATCTTCAGATCGAGTTCATCCTCTCCATAGCCTTTCTCTACCCTGAATATAATGTGTAAGGACATGCCAAAGAAAGAATATTTGCCTCACAAAGCTAAGCGGGCTGAAAGTTACATGAGTAACCATACAAGTGTAAAAGTGGACTGACGACGCACCAACGCAAGACCAAACGGAGGATGGATTGTAATAAAGAACAGCTGGTGATGAGACAAGTCAGTTGAATGACTCTTTTCTGCCAGCGATTGATAGAATACCTTTGGGGATGGTGACAGACATGAATGAAGGAAGTGCGGGGTAAAACAGAGTTCAACAACTTGCTTCCAGACTTTGCGTGTCATGAATCGATGTGACGTATGAACTGTGGGGTGGGAGTTGCGCGGTACAAATCTGCTAGCTGAGCCTGGCTCCATCTCGACAGTAGGGCCCGATACTATGCATCGCAAAGGGACCAGGCATCATCGACGGTATTCTTGAAACGAGATTTGTGCGAGTATCTGGTTTGGTCCTCGACGTGCAGGACTCTCAAAGGTGTTCTTATATGGCAAGTGAGTACTTTAAGGTGTGCTCTAGGAGATGCGACCACGAGTTGCCAAAGTCGACATGACGCTGCCTCAAAGGCCTCGAGGGTTGCGCCTAATATGGCAATCTTTCAATGCTTCGAGAACCCGCTGGAAAGAAAAAAAGGCGCTCGCTTGCATAAAATGTGTCCCAGGCGCCTATTCCACTTGTCCCCATCATCTGTCTTTGCCCATGGCAGCTGTAAGGTAACTCACCGTTTCAATCACCGCCTCGAGTCATCAGTGTCACTAATTTGTACTCTAGGCATGAATACTACGAAACCGACGAAAGAGTCACTGTTTCAGTCTTCGATAAAGGTGCAGATGCAGCTCAAGTCGTTGTAAAGTTCGAACCCAGAAAGGTGTTCTCTCCTGCTTTTCACGATTGGAATTCGAGAGGAACTTATAGATCGTAGGTCACGTATACCAATGGCGACAAGGTCCTGACTCTTGAGCCACTCAAGGGTCAGATCAATCCGAACGCCTGTGATTACACTGTCTCAAAAGTGAAGGTAGAGCTTCGTCTTTCAAAGACCATTCAAGGACGATGGGGTGGTCTTATTGGGGATGCGCCTGATCGTGAGTGCCAATTTACCTTTCACGACGTGTTATACTCATAGCATCTCTTTACTTAGCACTCGCCAACTCTGCTGCTCCTTCCACTACATCGAGGAAGTCGCACAAGAACTGGGAGGGGATTTCCACCGAGATATTGGCCGCAGAGAAGGAAAGGACGATGGATGAAGATCCAAATGTCGGTGGTGATAGTGCAGTTAATCCGTTTTTCCAAAAGCTTTTCGCCGATGCGGACGATGATACCAAGCGTGCCATGATGAAAAGTTACACGGAGAGCGGAGGAACTACGTTGAGCACAAATTGGGACGAGGTCAAGAAGGGTCGCGTTGAGGTCAAGCCTCCTGAAGGTGCTGAGTGGAAGCGATGGGGCTGAACGATTGATATATATATATATACATACCTCTTTTTCATTATTGCTGTATTTTTCTTCACTGCTTTCCTGCTTTCTTTTGTTGGTCGTGATCTATATGAAACATTTACTGTAACCAGGTTGTAACTGATGTCAAGCACTCAAATCCAAAGGGCCTTTCAAAGGCGTTTTCCACACAGATTGTACCAAAAAATTACGCTCATGTCGCGTCTTACCATCATTGTTGCCTCCACCAAAACTAATGGTATTGGCCATCAATCACGACTCCCATGGCGTCTTCCCAAGGAAATGGCCTATTTTGCACGAGTTACATCGAACGCACCAGAGGGACAACGAAACGCCGTGATAATGGGCCGTAACACATGGGAAAGCATACCTAGCAAATTCCGACCTCTAGTAAAGAGAGTGAATATTGTAATAAGTCGAAAAGAAGACTACTTGTTGTGAGCATCACGAGCTGTTTGGTGTAAAAATTTCGACTCATGATAAACTAACAGAGCATCGCAAGAGACGGCACCCACATATCTCAGCTCAAGCTTTGAAGATGCCCTGAAACGCCTACAGGATAACACAGATTCCATCCACAAAGCTTTCATCATAGGAGGAGCGACAATATACTCTGCCGCACTCGAACTACCCAAATCTTCCTCGGCTGGCTTCGTCAACCACGTCTTACTCACACGTATCCTGTCACCCGACTTTGAACAGTGCGACGTCTTCATGCCGGATTTTACGAGTAGTGGTAATTGGCAGAGGGTTTCGCACCAAGAGTTGTGCAAATGGGTTGGATTTGACGTTCCCGAGGGCATGCAGGAAGAAAACGGAGTACAGTATGAGTACCAACTATGGGCTCGCGAGCCATGACTCGAAATTCCAGTATTATGAATCCTATCCCTCCTAATTAGCTCCAGTTTCTCCCCTGCGAATCCCATACTCTTCTGCGTGTAATGTATATAGCGAATGAGTGTCAACTTTGACAAGCTTATCCTTGCCTCTGGAAGAAAAGTCTGAACTCTAACCGACAGAGAAATAGTAGGACACACACCTGCTTGTGCTTGGGATTCTTTGAGCAGACCACATAGACCCTTCCTTTCCTCCTAACAACGCTGCAGCCGTCACACATGGGCTTGACGGAGGACCGGACTTTCATTCCCCGAGCAAGGAGAGTGGTAGGAGAAACCGTATGAGGCTTCAGAAGCCTTGCATGTTGTGTAAAGGCTGAGCTACGGCCCAGATGCGACAATAATGGCCTGCTGGAAGCCAGCAATGCTCGGAGCATTTTTTGTGGGTGAAGTAGAGTGTAAAAAGGGTGGCGGTGCGGCCAGTTTGCCGACCCGAACGGATGTTCAGTAACGGTTCCAGGTTTACCCACTACCACGACGAACCTTTATCTTTTCCTGCATCTGTCTTTCAGATGCCCCCGGAATTTGCTTGCACTTAGATGTTTTCTCTACTCACTCGATTGGACGCCAAATGGACAGCACCGGCCATATTTATTGTCACTCTTTTTGCATTCGTTGCGGAGAGCCAGCTAACGCAGGTACGTTCTCCCCCTTATGGAGATCAAGAGATGGATGCTCAATACTCCAAACCCTCCAGTATGTTCAAACAACCCTACAGTACAAGCAGCCATATTTTTTATTGTGTGTCGAACCCTCACTTCGATTTCGAAACGTGCTAACTGCATTTAATAGCTACATCGTGCACTCCTCGTTCTTGATTTCGTATCCATGCCATCTCCTCTATCTCGTCAGCACTACATCTCATACGCCATATCAATTGTGGAGGAGTGTTAAGGTTGCTACCGCAAATCGCCTTGTTCAGGATTCCAATCCTACCGACTTCCCTGTGGCAGAATTCGTCTACCTTGTTCTTGCGTTAACTACGGGGCTTACCATTCCATCTCTTCTGTGGTTTGTGGCCATTGCTATATCTTCGTATGTCTTAATCTTTTGTACCTTCTTTTTTTCTCTAATCGTCATTGATGGGTTTTAGTGTTACCGATGTCACTGGTACGCTTCTCTCGCTTACTGAATGACTTCCAGTGTTCATTAAATCGCGAAGCTATCTGGAACACCAACGCTTTCTTTGCTTATATCTTCTCAGTCAAAGTATTTGGCTTGAAGTGGGAAGCTCGCCGTCTCGGTGCAGTAGTCCTCGCAACGATTGGGGTAATCGCCGTCGTCTATGGCGGGAGTTCAGGTGGTTCGCCAGAGGAGGCTAGTACTTTGTCCACTACACCCAAATCGGTCACGCCTCTGGCCGGTGACCTATTGACACTGTTTGGCTCTATGGGTTATGGCGCCTATCAGGTGTTTTACAAAAAGTACGCCGCTTTGGCGTCGGATCCCGATCCAGAGGGGTTGGACGGCGATTATGAACGTTTACCTACTAATGGTGACCTCGAGAACGACAGACAAGACAGGGATGCGGTTGGAGTTGAGATCCCTCCGCCCTTTGGTCTTCACTCCAACTTCCTGGTCACCTGTATCGGGCTTTGCACTCTCGGTCTTTTGTGGGTGCCAATTCCGCTACTTCACTGGTCTGGAGCCGAGCCATTCGCACTGCCCCCAAACTGGTCCACTGTAGGCGCCATCTCTGGGATAGCTCTCACGGGGTCTATGTTCAACGCTGGATTCATGGTATGTATCAGTGCGGTGCTACTTTGTTTGTCCCTTGATTGATCAATACGCAGATCCTGTTGGGGCTCTGGGGACCTATCATCACATCGGTAGGGGGGTTGTTGACAATCGTCCTTATCTTCATCTCGGATGTCCTATTGGGTGCTACAGAAGCTCTGACAGCCTGGAGTGTATTAGGATCTGCGACCATCATTGCAGCCTTTGGAGTGCTCGCTTATGACGTGGTCAGGAGGGATTGACATGCGATAGTCGATATGCAATTAAGCTGATGATTTACCTACCTACTTGTTCCTTGAATGAAATAAGTCGAAAGAGAATTCTCATGTGAACGTAAATCAATCATTATGGGCAAAACGTCAGAGCAGCCGAGATTCAATAGATAGCAACAGAGAATGAGAGGAGGACCAATAGTACGAAGATGAATAGAAAGAAACAAAGAGAACGATATGCATGTATACAGGAAAGTTCGTGAATGGGCGAATGAGGCATGACTGAAATGGTAACCTGTCAAAGGAAGGACGCTACAGACAGAACCGGGAAGTAGATCATCGTGATACTTACAGAACGGAAGTACACAACGGAAGTACCCATGACTGCTCGAGGGCAATCACCCCAGGAATAGAGCATCATCACGGCGCCTGAATGAAAAGACTGTTTTAAGAAACTTGCCCCCGAACCGAAAAGCAACGCGCTACTATAATCGTATATCTCTGCCAAGTATTAAGAACGAGAAAGCGATGAGCATCAGATGTCCAGCGTTCAGGACGCTGTCGCCATTAGACTTCAAGCGCAGACATGTCAACAAAGGTATGAGGAATGTAGGCGTAGGGGATCTACCTTTTTCGTTTGGCTTTGGTCATTTCTTTTCGTAAGGCGGCGCCGTCCAGGGGTTTCAATAACTCGAATGCACATAAGAGATCTTCCGAGACACTATAATTAGAGTCAGTACTGATAAATGGTAAGCAAGTTGTATGCCTGACCTCATGCACGCGCCATAATTATCGAATTCTAAACTTGGAATAAGTGTATGCGTGGGTGAGGAAGTAAGCAGACGCACCACCACAGTAGTTTGGCGCGCTAAAGACCGTCACCAACGTCCGATCGTTCCAGAACTCATATCCGTCTTCGACCACCATATGTGCGCGACATATCAGATCCATGTCATAGCGAACAAGGAAGTCGTTGATAATGCCCTTCCCAAAACAATAACTGACTCCACGCTCATTGTCCTCCCAATCCAATGCTGTGTCCGAGGGATCCGACCAAAGAAGATCGTTGAGCAATCCATAATCAGGCACATCTGTTGGTCTCTGTATCCGCTTGATGTCTTCCATAGAGTGTAATGAAGGCGAAAGGCCGCCATGTACGCAGAATATCTTGGATGCAACTATAGCTGCGATAGGAAGACAATTGAAAACGTCTATGAACGTTTTCCACGTTTTGATGTTCGACCGTCGTTTACATTCATCATAAAAGCCATACACTGGGGGCAGGGCGATCAGAACAGCTTCCTATGATGTTTAGCCTAAAGCGGAGCATACCTCTGGTTACGTTAGCGCATTCGTGGTTGCCCCGCAGGAGGAAGAAGTTCTCTGGATACTTGATTTTGTAACATAGGAGAAGGAGGATTGTTTCGAGGGACTGCTTGCCACGATCGACATAATCTCCAAGAAATAGGTAGTTGGCAGCTGGCGGGAAGCCACACATCTCAAACAGGCGAATGAGGTCGGAATATTGGCCATGAACATCGCCAACAATCTTCACGGGAGGTGAAAGCTCTATCAGCGTGGGTTGACTGAGGAATACTTCACGAGCCGCAAGACAGATGGCAGTTATCTCTGTGTTCTTGAGACACAAAGACTTGCTGACTTTGCCTGTGTAGCCCACGTCCAACAGTCGTTGGATCATATCATCGACATCAAACGGCTTCTTGGTAGCACCGTTTGTATCGACTTGGCCTGTATTGCTCGCGGTTGAGCCAGGAGTAAAGGTTGTTGCATTAGAAAGAATAGTCGTTTGTGCGGAAGGAATGTCGATTGGGGCTGGCGGCGCATTTGGTGATGAAACGGGGGATGTCGATTGCGTTACTGAGCTGGATGGGTCGAGAGAGGAAGCACCCTGTAGGTGCGGTGAAGCCGACGAACCAGTGCGTGAGGTATCGGTAACGCCGATGCCAGGAGTACCATTGGGAACGAGTTGTGGATCAGAACCCTTTGCAACCTGACTTCCTGATGCTTTTCCAATGCTGGACGATGTGGCACCTTCTGGAGACTCTTCTGAGAGGTTGTCTGGAGAGCCTGACTCGTTACTACCGTCCTTCTCCTTCTCCTTTCCGCCTTTCTTCGATTTCTTGGATGGTTGCTGGCCCATCTGAGACTGCGCACCCGGCGGTTGAGGTGATGATGGGCGGCCCTTAGAAAGCCTGGAAGTAAGTACTGAGAGCAGAGTAGGAGCCAGTGTGATGTAACGGAATGTCGCCGAGAGGGACGATAGACAGGGAAGGAGTGAAATGTGGTCCTGGGACACTCTGTGGAGAGGAGGTCGATTGCGTCGGTTAACTATTAGCCAACTGTCACATACTTACCCTATTAGGCAGCAAAACAAAGGTTACTCTTGTCACTACTTATAACGACTAGGCTTTTACAGGTTTTGAATGCTTTTTGACGCCCATAATCATGCATATTGTGTCGCGCATATTGGCATACATATATACTGCAAGGAATACTGCAAGGAAGTATACTAATGTCATCCAGGAATCCCTCTAGAACTTCCCAAATGACTTGGCCGCGGCCTTGTTCTTCATCACCCTAAGGACATTGAAACGGACAGTCTTTGATAACGGCCGACATTGACCTGGATGAGATTGAGCATAACTAGAAAAGAAAGATCTCGATCGCTACTCACCAACAGTCACAATGTCACCGAGCTCAACACGGAATGCAGGGGAAACGTGTGCAGCTAAATTCTTGTGACGCTTTTCGTACCGATCTAGGGGGAGTATCACTCGTGAGAAGACATCACGCCTTTCATTTGCAATATGGTACGCACTGTATTTGGGGATGTAGTGAAGGTAGTCTCGTCGGATAATGATTGTGCGGGTCATTTTAGTAGAGACGACCTTGCCAGTCAGGATACGGCCACGGATGGAAACATTACCGGTGAAAGGACACTTCTTGTCTGATTAGACAATATACGCATGTCAATGAACATGATGAAAAGGTGCAAGATACCAAAGTACGCACCAATGTAAGTGCCATTGATCGCCTCAGCAGGCGTCTTGAACCCCAGACCAACATCCTTGAACCACCTCTTTTCCTTCGTTGATACCTTCTTCCCTCCTGTAACGTGAACAAAAGATCAGGGATATTCTCCAAGCACTTCATTGACAATCCAACGTACCACGGACTTTGGCATTTTGGAAGAGGTGTTGCTTTTGGTAGGCTCTTTCGATCTGTCAGAGTGTCGGTGAGAAAGCCGGACAACGATACTGAGGTGAGACGCACTTGTTCGGCCATGGCGTTGGTCTTGAGGTTGCTAGGACTTGCGGCGACGATGCCTTCGTATTTTCGGTGTGACAGTACGCGTGACAACATCCAGCCACACCGATCATGTACAACTGTACAGTTCTTCGGCATCTTCCGAGGTTGCTCCTGCCATCTGCTTTACGTCAGGCTTTAAACCTCTGGCCTGAGAGATTTATTTCTGAACTTCAGTACACAGATCTGTCTGCCATGCAGCTCCCATTTCCGGTACCTTGTATTTCCTACATTGATGAGGAGAAAAATTGGAATACCTTATTAAGTAGTTTACTCCCACGACCCAAAAATGGCTGGAGGCTGAGCAAAATTATTTTGCCACAGTAATGTGACAGTGACACAGCACATGGTCACGGAGTGACAGACTCGTGTACGCTGTATGCTTAGACGCGTTACTCGCTATCAACGCGTTCTACTCTGTATGGGAAGACAGCAAACTCTAGGAAAGTTCTTTGAAATGCCCAAGCCAGACCCTCCTCAGCAGTCTACTCTTAACGAACTGTGGAAGAAGCCCAAGACGACCAATGGAATTGCCACAAAGGCGAAGCAGGGGAAAGGGGCAAAAGTAGAGCAGAAACCCGCACTGGAGGCAGAGAAGATGCAAGTGGACGAGCCTCAGCAGGATTCTGGTGCGCGTCTTTCTCACTGCTACCCTTCAATTCTCTTGAATGACGTTCATTTTTCAGCCGAAAGCTCAAAACGCAAGCAACCAGAGCCTGCCACTGAAAGTACGTGGTTATCTGGCGCGCGTCAACAAGATATTCTTATACTTATTCCTTTCGTCTTAGATAACGTGCAAAGGGCTAAGAAACGAAGGATTGTTGACTCTGAAGACGAGGATGCTGCACCTGGTATTGTACGTCAATCCCTTACGTTGCCGATGTCTCATTATACCTGTGGAAGAACGACCGAAACCCAAAAGCAAGTCACCTTCAAGGTCCAAAGCTGCCAAAACTGCATTATCAAATGGAAAAGGAAAAGAGAAGGAAGTGCAGGAAGATGAAGAAGTACCAGAAGATGAAGAAGCAACTCCGGCAGTCAGTGGTGATGAAGGCAGAGAAGAAGAATTGGCGAGTGAGGACGAAGAAGAAGGGACGACAACAGGGACTGGAGCCGCGGCATCCAAGGCGTGCGTGTTCTTGCTATATATTGTGAAACTACTGGCTGACCAGTTCGTTTAGCGCTCTCGCGGCACTTTCCAAGACAAGAGATGTGGACATCGAAGGTGGCTGGAAAGTCGGTCAACCGTAAGGCATACGTTTCTTGCGTCAATACGGACTAATTATGATGCCAACACAGCGTTCCATATGCTGCTCTGGCAAAGACATTCTCCTTAATCGAGGCAACGACAAAGCGTTTAGAGAAGAATGCGTTGCTTACCTCCTTCCTACTTCTTGTGATTCAACGGAGTTCGAAAAAGGACCATACATCCCTCCTTCAAGCCGTGTATCTCTGTATCAACCGCGTAGGTTCACCATCCAAGACTGGGAGCCCGCTCATTAATAGTCACGCGACATAGCTGAGTCCAGATTATGTTGGTATAGAACTTGGTATCGGCGAGAGTCTTTTAATAAAAGCAATTGCTGAGTCCACCGGACGCTGTCTTGCCACTATCAAGGGAGACCTGAAGAAAGAGGGAGACCTTGGTCTCGTGGCTATGGTATGTTCTAGGGCGTTTCTATATTGAGCATTGCTGACTCCTTCAAGAACTCGAAAAACAGTCAGAAAACGCTCTTCAAGCCCAACCCGCTCACTGTGCCCTTCGTATTTGCCAGATTGAAGGAGATTGCGCTAAGTACGGGACATTCGGTACGTAAGGAACGTGTTACTTCTAGTAAATGTTGCTTAGTTTATGGATGTCAGTCCCAAGCTAAGAAAGTCGGAATCATCACCAAGCTTTTGGCTGCCTGTCAAAACTTTGAAGCCAAGTATATCGTCCGCAGCTTGGAGGGCAAGTTGCGTATCGGAAACGCAGAGAGGTCAGTGTTGGTCGCACTTGCCCATGCTGCTGTCCTTGCGGAGAAAGAGAGCGGTATGTCGAATGACTATTATTAGACACTTGAGGTGATCTCTGTATAACAGTTGGCAAGAAATGGAGTAACGACAAACTCGCTGCAAGACTCGAGGAAGGCGCCAACACCATGAAGTCGATATATAGGTTAGCAGACACTTCAGTAATGCGCGCTGACTACCTAACACTCGAATCAGTGAATTACCGAGCTACGATGAAGTGATACCTGCTCTCCTTCAACATGGGATAGATGGTTTACGAGAACATTGTAAACTCCGACCTGGTGTGCCGCTGAAGCCCATGTTAGCTAAACCAACCAAGGCGATCGGTGAAGTGCTCGATAGATTTGAGAACAAGCGGTTTACATGCGAGTACAAATACGACGGAGAGCGTGCACAGGTTGGTCACTAATTGTGTAAGGCCCACGTTATCTGAAGATGAATGTTTCTTTGACAGGTACACAAGTTGGAGAGTGGCGCGGTTTGTGTTTACAGTCGGAATTCCGAAGATATGAGCAAAAAGTATCCCGATCTAGTTGAGCAACTCCCCCACGTAGGTGATGTCTATACCATACAAAGATCACTGTTCGCTGACACCTTCTCAGTGCATCAAAGATAATACCAAGTCCTTCGTTTTGGATGCGGAAGCCGTCGCTATTGATCGCACGAATGGTAAATTGATGCCCTTCCAGGAACTTAGTAGGCGAAAGCGCAAGGATGTTAAAGTCGAGGATATTCAAGTCCGCGTGTGTCTATTCGCGTTCGACCTCTTATATCTCAACGGAGAGGTGTGTCCAGTTCATGAGTGCGTCACAGGATGCTGAAATGTAATCATTCTCCCTCAGCCCTTGTTACACAAGCCTTTGACTGAACGCAGAAAACTCTTACGGGAACACTTCCAAATTGTGCCTTTCGAATTCCAGTTTGCCAAGTCATCGGATAGCGAGGCTACGGAAGACATCCAGACCTTCTTGGAAGAGAGTGTGAAGGATGGGTGTGAAGGTCTCATGGTCAAAATGTTGGAAAGTGACGCCAGCTACTATGAGCCGAGCAGACGTAGTGTCAACTGGCTCAAAGTGAGGACAAGCCCCTCATTATTCCTTAGTTCAACCGCTAACCTTCAAGTACAGCTAAAGAAAGACTATCTAGCGGGCGTAGGAGATTCCTTGGACCTTGTCGTAGTTGGCGGCTACTACGGTAAAGGTAAAAGAACTAACGTCTATGGTGCCTTCCTACTGGCATGCTACGATGCAGATGCCGAGGAATTCCAAACCATTTGCAAGATTGGTACCGGCTTCAGTGACGAGGCATTGCAGTCTCATTATGAGACACTCAAACCCTTGGAGTTACAGAAAACACGGGGTGACGTCAAGATTGGGGGTGCGAAGCCAGATGTCTGGTTCGAACCACAGATTGTATGGGAGGTCTTGACAGCGGACCTGAGCTTGAGTCCGATCTACACAGCTGCTCAGGGTCTGGTGAGTGCTCACGGATCTTGCGACGCGGCCAAAGGTCACAATGCATCCTTCCCAGGTTGAAGAGAGAGGTATTTCCTTGCGTTTCCCTCGTTTCATCCGAATCAGAGACGACAAGGACGCAGACGATGCGACCGGACCGGAACAAGTGAGTAAGATTATTAGTATTCTACGAACAAGATTGTCTGACGGATAATTAGGTTGCGGAGATGTATGAACGACAAGCGCTGGCGCAGGGTAGTGGGAAGAAGAAAAAAGGTGATGCCGATGATGATTTTTGGTAAAGGTGAAGACCCATATAGTAGAGCAATACTTTATTTCCCGACTTTGTTAGCTTCGTCCCTGGCTTTCTGTACCGCTTCTGTTACGGATGCTTTTGCTTCATGTGCTTTCTCCTCTATAGCCCCAGTGAGGCCCAACTTCTCTTCGCGACCACCATTGTACCAATAGTTGATGAACCGTATACCCTGAACGGATTGAGCGATGGCGTTTGTGCTATGGCATGCAAGGAGGAGGTAGTTTCGCGGTTGGACGCGCCATGCTTGAAAGGAAATCAGAATTGGTGATCTGGACCGGACAAGATGTATAACGAACCAAAACGCATGAAAACCATACTAAAGGGGAAGTAGATGAGTGTTCTCCAGCTCCATTGAAATAGGAAAATTAAGGACATACGAGTAGCAGCCCAATGCTGTCGTCATTGGGCCTGATATGACCTCTTCGTCCTTGCTGAGATCTGCGAGTGCTGCAAGTGGAAGTCCCCAGTTGGCAACCTATGGTATGGGAAGAGAGTTCATAAAGGTGGGTCATGGGCAAAGATTATCTTTGACTGCACGAACAGGTCCCCAGAAATGTGTGCCTACGACCAAAACGAGTCAGACGAGTGAAAAAAAGACTCGAGATGGAATTGACGTACTGAAAAAGTATTCACGAGCAGCTGGAGAACGCAGCCAGTTCACAAAGGTGGAAGCCATAGGTGCAAGAGATGTTGGATGAGGGTAAGAGGGTTACTTGCAAGTTACTTGTCAGCGGTCGCTGCACGCAAAGGAATCTGCAACGGAAACGCCCCGCCAGCCGTCCGTCTTTCCGTGATGCCGACTTTCACGCACTTTTCGTGGCCGAAAAAGGCAACTTGTTTGCGTTGCAGTAATCCTGCCTTGCTCAACGGGCCACCTTTGGCCGCAAGTTGCTACCCGAATAGATTTCCTTCCAATCCTTCTCGATGTGAGCGAGGTTTCTGCGGATCTCTGGCGGCTGCGCGCCGGGCACAAGTTCAGGGTCGAATGGTTTTGTAATTACGGGTTTGTAATGGATATGATATATTTGGGGCGGATCGCGTTCAACTTGGGAACTTGTAGGTTGAGTCTTCTCAGCAGCATACTCCTGCGCTCAGATTATTTACTTTCTTCTCGTAGGTCTCTGGGGCATTAAATCTGGTTTACCGGGTTAATATGCTCTCTTGATCATTAGAGCGCCCGCGCCCTTGAAAGGGAACACCACGTTGCATTGCGTCTTCACCTGGCCTCATGTTCACGGTGCTTTTGTTGAACCTTTACCTCCGCCATGCAGCAGCAGCAGTCCTACGCAGGCCCTTATTATAGCCAGAATGCTTACCTTGCAAACCAGATCCCTTATGACGGCGCCGGCCCCAACAACAACTTTACACCGTATTGGTCCACAACGACCCAGTACCCCGCATACCTCAATACGCCATTCTATCAGCCCCAGGGAGCCCAACAACAACAACAACAGCAGCAACCACAGAAGACATATACCTTGGATAAACCAGGACGACCGTTTAGACCTTTTAAAACTTCTTTAAAACGCCACGAAACACTACCTGCTCCTCAACCGAACCAACCAACCCGCAGGAAGAGAGCCACATCAAATCCACAACAAGCGCCAAAGATGGAAGCTCCAGACCCAGCTGAGACTCCCAGTGCGTTACCAGCCCAGATCCGTGCTTGTATTGATCAACTCATAGCTCCAACAAAGGTCGCATGTTCATCTCATTCGTTGGAACGGATGAGATACAGATTGAACATTTATCGAAGCCAGCCATGGCCGAGATAAGGAACACGATCTTCAATAATAACAAGGAATGGCCTCATGGAATCGCTCTTGATGAACTAAAAGATCTCGTGTGGCGAGTCAAGTTCAACAACGCACCTTGGTGTATAGGTGGTCCCAGTACCGACAAGTCCGTCAAAATTTACTCCGACCATGAACTAGCCTAATATCTATTCATTAGAGCGTGGGATATGCTTCTGTCGTTGTTTACCCGGTTTTCGCAGCGGGTAAGCCCTCTCCTTTCGCTCGAGTTGTCCATATTGATTCACGCAACTAGGGCTACGCCTTCCATACATCCATTTCCATAGGAAGCTCGGTATGCGTTTCAGTTGCAGCGAGTTCATCGACTCATCTATCCGTAAGGCACCCCGACTGATTTTCCTCGCGAGTGAACTGGACCTTACCTCGAGATTCTTCTTTGTCCATCCTTCGAACGGTGGAAGGAAACTGATATTCATCAAACCGCCTACCGAGATCAAACAACATCTTCCCAATCTCCTGCTGAGAACCAATCTGAGCGGGCATATCGATTTCGATCTGCCTGAAGATCAAGGAATTACTACATTCTCAGTCGAACTGAAGAAAGGGCTATACACAGGTAAGAAATCAGACCTCGATGCCAGCTTTGTTTAATGACTCTTCCGCGCATTCAGCTCGGGCGGTATCACCAGGGCATCTGCTCGTCATTATACTGCGCACATTGGAGTCGTTCAACGTTCAGTTAGAGACAGCGATACCGCTTGCTCGTAAAGGTCCGCTCAGCAAGCTGGGTGTAGGCCCAAGGCCTGAATTATTACTCTTCAAGGTGTTCGCCAAGCAGACTTAGACTCTAGACCCTATTCATATATCATAGTGTACTTCTACAATCTAGCGACGTGTATTCGTTATCATATTAAGCCATCTTCACGACTTTACTTCCGTCCACAACTCCTGCAAGATTTTTCGCGACCACCTTGCCCTTGCTGTCCTTTCGCCTCAAAAGCTCGTCCCACCAACCAAACAGGAAATCCCTCGCGATGAGTTTGAACCATGGTGTGAATGAGTTTTCTGTGGCATGACCAAATATCAGAAATGTTCCGTGCCCGATAGATCAATGAGGATGACATACTGGGATCCTCAAACATAGCCTGCAACTCGGCTTTGCCGACGTACTTGTAATCGCTGATTTCATTGACATTAGGGGTCACATCAACGTCCGCTGTAATGAACAGGATGTAGTCAACTGTCCGACACGTCCGGAATGTCAGCATGGTGAAACACAGCCTATGTACGGGTAACGCACCTTCATGTTCACCCCAGAGGCCGTTAGAGGGAGCGAGGTAATGAATACGAGTAAGGTATTGGAACTGGTCGACTGGTGTTTGGCTTTGTGGGATTCCGAGCTCGTGTTCCAACTTTCTAGAGGCCGCAACCTTCACGCCCAACTGATCTTTCTCGACCTTCTCTCCCTCGAAATCATCGAGCGGGTGAGAGCAGCAGGTATTTGTCCACATGTCTGGGAATGTAATCTTCTCAGCGGCACGTTTCTGAAGGAGCAGCTTGCCGTCCGATGGGCGGAAAACAAATGCAGAGAAGGCCCTGTGGAGGAGACCCTTGTTGATATTCTCCATGAGATGGCCTATAGGCTGGAGTGAGAGGCACGAATGAACAGGAGAAGTAGAGTCTCACAAGTCTTCTTGTCCGCTGCACCAATGGCATTGTCTTGCTCATCAACCAAGATACATCTCTCATCCATCAGCTTGGATTGTGTGGAATCATAACCACTGAGGTCGATGCTCGCGAGAACGGCTTTGGCAGCGGTGACGGCTGGGGACGACATTGCGCGATAAAGAACTCGAGATTGTCCGACTGGTTTGGCTAGGTGATGGGGATAAAGAAGGAAGCGTGTCGAGAAAACAAGAAGGCGCTGCAGCTTGAAATCGCTTCTGGTTAGTTGGAAAAATAATGGTCTAACTGAAGACGTCAATTTCGCATGCCATATGCGTTCGTCCCCCGTCCGTATATCACTATCCGGATCATGATTGTTACGGTAAGTACGGAGTACTGTACATATTATCGATGCAGGTACAGCTATGCTAACAAGGTCATTCTGAACGCCACCCTGAACGGAACATTTATGGCTTGGCATTAACTGTGATGAAACCGTAAGGACCATTCTGTGTGACACGGAGAAGATCCTTCGTCGTAAGCACTGCGAACCAATTTCAGTCACTTTTCATTCGTGTAAAGGGCATATCTCGAACCTAGGCAATGGTAAAAGGCAGCGGCCGCTACCCGTCGTGTGCTTGTTGCTTTCGGTGCAATGGTATCAAATGAAATGTGGCCTCCGCTGCCGATGGGCATAGCCTGCTGTTGCATCTTTACATATCTGACACGACCCATCAGCGAAGGACAAAGATATTGTATTCGCCGACTCACTCGAGGAAGTTGAAAGAATTACGCTCTAAAGTTACGAGATTCAAATCAGACCGTTGAGTGTCCGATTGTTGATTTGTGGGCACCTCGTCGACTGGAAATTCTGAGAGGGGGTGTAAGAAAGACAATGACTGCTGCTTACCTCTTAATTCGAAGTCCTCGCCAAATACTTGGGAATTTCTCCCAAAATCGCCTGGAGAAATTCCCCGAGCAGCTGTAATGCTCCCGTTCTGACTGAGAGGCAACGATCCTTCCCGCTTGCTCACTGAACTTCCTCTTATTTTCACTTCAGCGGGATCGAAAGCAACTCGGTCACTACCTCCTCCAAAGGCGCCCCCGACGCTTGAAGAGATATCTGCTCCAGCATTGTCCCACGGAAAGAGTGAACTTAGTTGGGAACCCGTGAGTTTTTCATTCGAGCTAAGGTCGAAGCTGAAGTTCGGGGCAACGGAAGGTTGTCGCGAGGCATTTCGGGCTTGTCCAGGCTCCTATGAACGGTTCTCAGGGTTGGCAATATACGTGGGGGATGGCATTGCAATCTTACCTCTGATGACCTCAGCCTCACTTCAGGATCGAAATCTATGTTACCATCAAGTAATGGCTCAGCTATTTAAGTGATAAATCAACGACATTGCTTCAAAGGAGTGAGGAAGCTTACGTACTATCATATACTCTTGCAATGTCGCCTGCACCGGTGTACCCAAAATCATTTTGGACCAGGTCAGGGTAAAAGGGTTCCTCTGGCACCTCCTCAATGGCTTGAAGTTTCCGTCGTTTGGTCGGTGGCGTCTCTGCAGAAGCTACGTCAATTCGATCTCAAAGAAAACGCTCCGGAGACATACTGGGCTGGAACTCGTCTGGATGCATATGAACAGCACCGGTTCTAGCTTCAACCTGGACTCTGAAATTCTCTTGCCAAAAGTCGACGAGAGCTGGGGCATCGACTATACAAATGGTCAGCGAATGGTCACAATAAGCTCAAGTGCTAACGTTCGTACTTCCTGTGGGTACTCCCCAAATTAACTCCTCCACTATCTTTCCGCTATTCTTCTCTATCTTCTTGGAGTCAAGTTCGCGTCTTTGGTTATGTTGCTCCTCTACATATTTAGCGCGCGCAATCTGAAAGGAACCACTGAGCGGGTGGCGTAGATCAAAATCGTTTGACATCCATACCTTTAGTTCTTCATCAGTTAGTTCCGTTCTAGCATCAAGCAACAAACGAGTTCTTTTCTGTTTCTTAGATGGTGGCTGGTTTTCCTTGCTTCGGGCATTGGCCGTGATATCAGTGAGCGGTGTGGGTGCACAATGTTCTGATTCAACGCCTTGAGATAATAGTAGTCGTGTGAAAGAGTTGGCCGGGCTGGGGGGAGCAGGGGAACGTAGCGGCGTGGTAACACGGCGTCGCGACCTTGGCGTCGCATTTTCCTTCCGGTTACGAGAGGTAACCTGTAAAATTTACGCTAGTGAGTATTCGCCTCTATCGTCTGAGTTGATTAATACCTTTACCGGCGTCTGCAAAACAGGGGGCTGAGACGATGCTCGAACGATTGGCTCTTTTGCCATCGGCTCAGCAAAGTTGAAATCTCCACCGGCGATGTCTATTGCATTCTCGTTGAAGTTAATATCGAGGTCCATATTCATATCCCTGCAAAGCTCGGTCGTTGGTTAGCAATGACACATGGAAAAACGGCTCACACTGGAGGACTTTCACCACGTGCAGGGGTAGGTGGAGCGCCCCATCCTTCCCCAAGTTCGCGTGCAAGTTCGTCGCCCAGGCCGCCATCGAGACCCAATCCATCCGACAGGAGGAAATTATCGTCGAGCATAAATACTGGTCCGGCCTGCGAGGATGACACATCCATTTCTCCCGTACTACCTTGAAACGACAAGTCGAAGGACTGTGAAAGCAGATGATCATGATGCTCCTTGAGTGTGCACGCTTCAGCTCGAAGGTCTTCTGAATGGACCGAGGCTTTGCTAGTTGGTTTTAGCGCTTGGCGTTTGGAATGGGGGTTGAATTCTTGATCATCAAGATCCTCTCGGCTCTCTGGTTCTACGAATACCATTGTCAATGTTGACATCGCCAATTGATAGTACATACGAGATCATACCTTGAATGTTGAGGTGTACGTCCCAATTCTGAACCTAGTGCGTCAGCAAACGGAGTGTTGCTATAACAGATTTACGTACATCTACTAACGCATCAAAATCAGCGATGAACAAAGCGTGAGGATCATCCGCTAGAGTCAGAGCCGATGACCTAGATGTCGTTCAGTCATGCGTCGTAACAACACCGAACACCAAACCACAGACCGCATTGTTGGTTGAGCCATTTGAAGCGCTTTTTCCTTTGCAGCTGCGGTTTGTAGGTCTTGGACAACTTTCTTCAAAGAAGACACGCAATTCGTTACATCTGTCAAGAAGATTTCTTGTTTCACTGCGAGTTCGTGCCCGTTAAGCTCGAGTAGCGTTTAAAAACGATCCGAGCTACCTTTATATACCCTGAAGCAAGCAGCATCAGTAGATCCTCCTATCCCAAGCATGGAAATGCTCACCGTGCAACTCCGACCATGAGATTGCTCGACAATCTAAGTGCCAAAGGTTCTTCTGGTTGCGCGATCAGACTGCATAGTTGAGAGATGTCTGCATCAAGAACGGATTTCTTCGGTAGTTTCTTAAATGTTGACTTAGAACCCAGAGTTGCCGCCAACCTAAAATCGTCAGCACATTACCAGAGACAAAAAAGTGAATCATCTACCATAGCAAACCGAACCCACTATCCCTTCGCGCCAGTAACTCTTGGGAGAAAAACATTATACGCGGCAATAAAGATATTAAGAGTTATTAATTATCAGGCTATCCGAAAGTCGCGTCAGCTGAAAAGAGCTATGCGAGCTAAGATTACTCGCCTGTATCCGTGGTGGGAAGTTAACAGGCCACCAGGACCTCAGCAGGAGGGAGGAAAAGACAGAGTGGTCGGAGTGCGAGTCGAGGAAGGATATCGACGCTAAGAAGCATTCTTTTCATGGTTCCACTTTAAAGTTGGTTAAGTAAGGTAAGTCGTCATTACATACTCAACACGTCAAGGAGGATCGTTGTGGTTCTGGCCACGAAGTCCGCGCATTTTATATATCGACCATAGACGCAGAACGAACATGAATACCACCCGTGATAACCAGGATGATCTTCCTCTAACCAATCCATTGCATAAATTATGGTTACATTGATCTATCAAAGTTATGAATCAGCGTAGTACGATGGCTTTCGAGAGAACATCACGTACCATACACTCTTGGACCGGTTTGGGCCGGCGATACACATTGGTTTTAGTGCGTTCCTGATTATTGCTACCATCTCCACTCAACACAGCCTTCACTCCTACCCCGCACACCTTTATAGACTTTTGCTTCTCCTTGACCTTGAGCACCCATACCCAAAGTACCTGTATTGGTTATCCTTAGCTGGTCTACTTTGATTCCCGAAAAAGTATGACTTTGTATCTGTAATTGCGTGAGTCTCCAAACCGGTACCGAAGACAGGGGAGACGTACTTCAAATCGCACGACCAATGCCCTCGAAGGCCGAGATGTTGTTCTAAGGATCTGTAAGCCTTTGCAATGATCAAAACCCAGCTATACGTACGAGCTAGTAAAAGAGCCTTGCAGTCCCCAACCAGAGGTTGAACCTGGTGAAACGTAAGGTACCTCCCATTTCAACATTCCGTGTCGAGAATCCCATATCTGAATCAACTTAGTGTCCGTAGCCACGTTGCTAAAGTTTCAAGCTTACCCAGCTTGCACCTCCTTCTAGTGCGGGAGAACTATCCCTCATTCCTCCGACTCCAAAGCCGCTACCACCCGAGCCTCGGGATAATATACATCGTACTCCACTGACGCTTGCACCCTGACCAAGCTGAAGCTCGACCCTGACATTCTCAAGAGTATGTGTGCTCAGCCGAGAGGACAGACGGACGTCGAAGGATCCTTGTACTCACATCAGACGCGTTCAGCGTAAGAAAAAGTGGACTCACCACCAGTTTTATCAGTATCTAAGCTGGACTTGATTTGGAACGGAATCGGCACCGTTTTCGGTGGTGTGACAGCAGATGCCGACGCGAGGGAAGACGGAGAGTATGAGTAATCCGCTAGTGTAAAGCGACCGTCTGGAGGCACGAATGAAAGGGATTTGTTGGTACTCCAGCGTTTCAATCTATAGCGTCTTCAGTGTACGATCGAAGTTTATGGAGACCAAAACTCGCCTCACGCAACAGTGGAACGCGCAATCCTGCATCACACCTGGGTTTGTAAACGTTAGGAGACAATCTGGTGTCCCTGGCGTTCTTTGTTAGTTCCTTAACCTTGAAATGTGCAAAAGAGGACAAACATACCTGACAACTTGGAGTTCGCTTCAATACGACCTCGAACGTTACTCATGACCACAGTCCCGTGTCTAGTAGGAAGTGAATGTGGTCCCTGGGCAGGTAGAGAAGGTATGACAGACCTGTTCACAACTCCACTCAGAGATTCCACCATATCGAAATAAATCTCATTGTTTGTATGCCGTACATTCGATTTCCGCCACGGGATCGGGCTAGAAAACGGGCCTGCGTTCGGAGTTCCTATATTTCGGTGGTGTAAGCCAGCAGGGAATATAGTCGATTGAATAGATCTCACCGAGCGCTACAGCATTCGCTGCGCCGACTGTAGAGAGCAGTTTGTTGAGCAAAGAAGGGGGTATAACGATTTCTCGGAGCGCATTAGGATGTGTAGTTAGCGGATGTCCACTAGAGTCGAGCGTTTCTTCGAACAACTTGTGGAGTAGAAACCGAAGAGTATTCAGGATCTTTTGCAGGGGCAACCTGATAGAAACGCACCTGATACACGACGTCGAAGTTCTCTCTGATCACCTCTGCGCTCACAGATCCAAAGTAGTCGATGAGAATGTCGTTGAATGACTGGATAAAGGTCAGAGCAAGCAATGGATCAACTAGCAGCGACTGTGTAAGTAAAACTCAGATCGAGACGTGAGAGCATACCGTCTCCAGAAACCGGGCACAGAATGCGTACGTCACCACTTGCGACGTGAACGCAAGCACTGGGTCCTCCTCCAACGTCTGGAACATATATGACAGGGTCAGAGGTATTGCTATTGTTGAAGGCGTCTATGTGTAGCAAAGGATACGCTGGCAGGTGCGATTTGTCTCTGAAGCCAGACTGAGCTATAGGGCGGCTGTTTATAAAATTTGAGGGGTTAGCTGGAGCCAGACGCAATTCGCAGACGCACCCAGACCCGTCCAGGATAATGAGCCCATCTAGTGCCATTCCCGCTGTGGACGTCTGAGACTGTTTGCAGTTTACTGGGTGGAGGATGTCAGGCTGTCAGGACATGAACTTGGGCGTGTCGTTCCGGTTTTCCCTAAGTAGTAGGCGCCTGATGCCCGATCACAGCACGAAGCTGCAGAAAATGCAAAATCCAAATTGTGGATGAATTGTGAGAATTCATATCAATATAGCCGGAATTTGTGCACAATATGACACCCTGTAAATTGTTTCAAATGTCCCAGAAAACACAGGCAATCCATCACAATACGAGCGACAATTTACATGAAATTTCCAACAATATTTACTATAGAATTCTCGACAATATGACCAGAATGTACCCACGCAGGTGAACCTGCCTCATCCTGAATCCAGGGAGCGTTTCGCGATCTACTCCACCGATAGCATTCCTACTTATCTAAACGACTTGACAATTTCTGATGAATGTTTATACTGAATGCAAGTACCACCTATCGAAGCGCGTATCAGCGCCTTTTATGATATCAAAGACTGTACGAGCGACTCACCATTACTGCCCGCACCCTGTCATTAAATAATCTCTACCAACCCATCCGCGTAGTCACACTCCTAAGGAGACAAAATTTCAGCTTGTGTTACGGCGGACATGAATAACACGGACAGTGTACCAAAATTGACCCGAGTAATGACTGCGAGCAACGAAGTACACAGAATGATTTTCAAGCAGTCGAAATACCGGATGCCTCATCGTAGCCTTGTGAATAAGAAACCGTTTCCCGGAATGTGGAAGGGGCTTAGCCTGTGGATTTATCAATGGCTAGATTGATGATCTAGGGTGATTGGACTCACCGCGACCTTGAAATTGACTATTTGCACTAATATCAGACCTTCAACCCACCAATTGCAGATTCGGCCGTTCGTTGGAGAGAAAGCGCGTCGAAGCCGTCAGCCTTCGATCTGTAAGTCAGTAAGGCAAAGACAGAGCATGGCTCCCATGAATAACTCACTATAGATGACTCAGGGATTACCCTGAAATGGCAAGGCTGAGTGACTAGGATAGGTACGGTGTTGCGCGTCGACGCGTCAACATGGTGGTGTTAGGAGAAGGGATGATGACGTGACGTGGCAACAATCACAACTTGGCGACTTGAAATCGAGACCCAAATTCCGGGAATATTCTCTCGTTTTGTCGAGCTCTTAGAAATCTTTGACAATTTGGCATAATACAGCGAACGGTCTGGAAATTTTCATAGATTTCGCTTGTTTTCCGGAATTTACTAAAATATGGAAAATCAAAATTCTGCGGCTTCGTGCCGTGGATTACGCTGTATCTCAGTTGCAGGCGACTCAATAAACTAGGCCTAGATTTCTACAGATATTGTACAAGGTATGATACAACAAGCTCCGGATATACTCAATGGTAATGTCGCAGCTGAAGCGGAAGGTAAATCAGTGACTGGCCGAAGTGATAGATTCATTGATTTCACCTGAATTCCAGCGATCTCCTCAATATCATACTCCTCCCCCTTGATGAACTGAGCTGTACCATAGTTCTTCACTCTAGTGGCTTCCCATCTGCGTACAGTGTAGTGGTCAGACTAGAATAGGCGGGAGGAAAGAATGGCGCACTGATCGGAAGTGGGTACTTCGTTATGGAAGATGACATGTCCTTGCTCGTGCACTTTCTTCGATGGTAGGAGGTCGAGTGAGATGCCATTGATGAAGTGAGCAAAGTGGAAAACTCCCAGGCGACGGTAGTGCAGCTGGTCTTCGGGTGGACGAACAACTTTCGTAACTCGGTGGTTAGTTTATGCTGGCAGTAGCTCTCATATAAGCTCACCTCGGTGCATAGTACCCTTCAGAGTTCCGCCACTCATGAAGCTCAACTGATCACCGATGTTGATAACCAGAGCCCCGTCCTTGTGTTTAACGTACCTCCAGACGTTGTCGGGCATGAGAACTTGGAGGGCAGTAACCGGCTGAGAGACGAGAGTGGACAGAGAATTAAAGTCGGTATGTCCGTTGAGCATCACACCATTGGTCTTTTGGGACTCTAAGGCAGTGAGAGGATCATAGATCATGTATCGAAGAAGCTGTTCAAGCATTATTAGTGAAATTTTGCGACATGAGAGAACGTGAAACCTACATCGTCGCCAGTACGGCCTTTGGAGTCCTGGTGAAGGCTGAAGAGGTAGCCCTCTTCGAGTCCAAGAACGCCGTCGATGAGATTCAGAATACGGCGAAGAACTTTTTGACGGATGTCCTAGAGAAATATGAGTAAAAATAGAGTAAATTGTGAAGCGGTTGGCTTACTGCTAAAAATTCTTTGGCCTCCTCGACGTAAGGTTGCAGAGGTTTGGGGTGGCGAGTGATGGGGTCGATACTGCATGAAAACGTTCAACGGTGTCCTTGTTATCAAAATCTTTTCTCACTGGTTCTGGTAAAAGTTGTAGTGTTCTATCCTGTCGCGCACACCGTCTTTAATCTCCCAATAATTTTGCAGCTGCACAGATGGTCATCAGTTTTTTCAAGGCAGGAAACGCGGCAGGCTTTACTTTGTAACCCATGAAGGAGCCTTTCTCCTTGATGGGGGCTCTGTGTTGCTCTTTCTCTTCCCTTGAAACCCCATCAAAGGTGTGTTGTCCAATGTCGAACTGTCGTTGAAGCTAAGTTGCCCAGAACACAGATTGAGATTTGGCACGGTCTTTGACGGCAAGCAAAGGCATACGGTTTCTCGTGAGATGCCGTGGTTCGTCACCTGGAAGACGTTACTAAACTCGACTGGGGCGTCTTGAGAAGGCGAACGTACGTAAAAAAACCCGTCTCTTTCCAGCGCAACGGTGATTGTGTCGATGAGTTCTTGCCTCTTGGTCTCGTACAGCGACAAGTCAACGGTCAAGATGTCGGCCCATTCGAGTTCTTCTTCGGTAGGCTTTGGCGATTCCCAGTGGGGCAACTCTGGAGGTGGACTCTGCAAGTTCAACTTGCTGGAGAGCTCCTCCGCAATTGTGTCCGGGGCTCGATTGATAGTTTCTGTCACAGAGGCAGACATTTTGAGCTGATGTCTTTGGGGATAAGGAAGCCGATGCGGCTGGCAGCATTGGTGAGTCTTCTTATACTTCGCAGAATTCGCAATGATGATGAACTAGATTTCAGGTTTGCACGTCAAAGGTACACTGGAGCACGCCATCTTGCGGACAATCCCTCGTCACGCCAGCTTCATCATCAAACGTGATCGGTTCTTTCAATGACCTGCACGTTGCCGAATGTGTGAGTGAGGATCGCATCTCCTAAGTATAGCGAAGGCGGAAAGAGGGGACCCAATGACCAATTACGGATACTAGCAGTTCTTATCGCGGGTCCCATTCGTGCGTTATGACTGGCCTATGTCCATTATAAGAGATAGCGCTCTCACACCCCAAAGTTAAAGTGCGAAAGAGTCCTGACAATTTCCTTGCCTGCTTCTGCTTGTCATATGGCAGCAAATACACCCTTTCACGATACCCCCATACTCGGAATGGTCTCTCGTCCTCCTGTTGAATCCGCTATAGAGTTCGGTGGCAACGGAGCCTTTTGGGTTGAATATCCTTCTGGTCTCGTTGACCTCACCAGGAAGCATCATTTGGGTGATAGATCGGGTGCCCTCGGACCAGTTGTTGAATCCAAGTCTAATCCAGAGCCACCCGCGAAGGCTAATAACGAGTTGGACATTGCCGTTGACGGAGGGAGAACGCTTCGCGTTGATAAGAATGCAGCCGCCCTCGTCGTCATTGATATGCAGAAGTAAGTTGTACTCTCCAGCGCTTATCCGATGCCAATTGTGCCGCCCGGCCACGTTACATCCAGTTTCTTCCTGCATCCAGATCTCCGGGACCACCCAACCGGGCTTAAATGTGTTGATCCACTCCTACGAGTCGTACCTTCTCTGCGAGAGAAAGGAGTCAAGATCCTCTGGGTGTACGTACTCTTCAAGCCACAGCCCTCTTCCCGCATACCAATGACAACGTTTGTTCAGGAACTGGGGGTTGACAGACGCAGAACTCAAATCCATCCCGCCGTCCCTCGTCCGTGGTTTTAGAAAGCCTAATCCCGGTATTCGAGCTGGCGGCTTTGGGTCCGAGCTTCCTGGTGATTTTGGAAGGCTCCTTATGCGGGGTGAAAGGAATTCCGATTTGTATGGTCCATTGCAGGATGAATACCTGAAGGGCTTGAAGGCGGGTACAGATTTCTGGATTCATAAGAATCGGTAAATGATGCCTTGCAACAACCTGGGCTCTCCAGACCTGCATTGACGTTTTGACGTTGTTTTGACCGCAGAATGAGCGCATTATGGGACCGAACTGCCTTGGATCTATTCTTGCTAGAACACGGTATAACAACGCTCTTATTATAACTTGTACATGGCGAACACTTCTTCTCACTACTAAGTCAATACTAGTGTGTTCTCGGTACGCTCATCGATGCATACTATCGCGGATATGACTGCATTTTACTTGAGGATGCCAACGCCACGACGTCACCTGCCGGAGGGTTCGAGAATGTCATCTACAACGCGGGAAATGTAAGTACAGTACTCTTCGGTTTTGTGGCCGAAAGATTCCTAAGTAATATCAACAGAGTTACGGGTTTGTGACGGACACGAACAGGGTCATTGCTGCTCACTAAGATACTAAGATCGCGGCGACAACCTCCTTTTAGGTATTTGTCAAACTAAGTATTCAAATGTACAACTGTGGTCTCCAAAGAATTCGTCCTGATGTCGCAGTACCTATGTAACGTCTAGTCATTTCATCTCCCTGAACCTCTCCTCCGTGATCTCAAAACACTCAGGCATACCCGTCTCTGCCCACTTTTCTCTTAAAATCATCTTGACCAAGCCAGGTGTACAATCGAAAATACGTGTCATGCCTGTTCTCTCAGCGTGATTAAGGGTGAAGAAGCTTCTCAAACGTACCATGCCCATTTAACCCAGCAATGACCCACTGTCCCGGTTTACCTGGAGCAGCGCCGGTGAATGGGACAGAGTCACTCATCTGTTCGAAAAGATAAATGCATGGCGCGAAAAGGAGGGTACGAACTCGGACATACTATACCAACAACCCCGTCCACCCAAACTCACGTCCCTCACCAATAACCGGCTCGTCTTCACCTCGTAAGAGAACCTCCCCAAACACCCTCAATGCATCATCCTGTATCTCCTTATTCGGAATTCCACACTCTATCATCCTTCCCGCCCGCAATTTCCTGACGAGTTTCCGCTGACATACCGGGCATACCCCTCGAGATGCCTAGAACAAACGCACCATCGGTTTTCCGCTGGACGAGTGAGTAAAAGTGGTGCAATGCGAAACGAAGGGGGTAAGTGTGATTTGGACCAGTGTAGGAGGGTGTTGGGATTATTTTATGTTCCTGTAATTGAGTGTCAGTACAAGATACTAATAGTGGGAAGAGTCTGAGAAAGGGGAAGGGTGGGTACCTGAGCACGCGTAGGAATAACTTTACCCGCCAATGAGGATATTAAAGTCGCCACGAACGCGTTGGTCGCGTGGTGTTAGGATCGCGCCTTGGGGAGTGTCAATTGTCCGTTAGACGCCATCGGAGGATCGAGATACGGCGACAACTGGGATGTGAGTGTTGAAGCACAGTACCTGTACTATACTAAACTAGGTACATTAGGAACACTAGTTATTGTATTACTTGCGTATGTGATCAACTACGGAACTTACAAAGTACGTTCCTGAGCTTCTCCGGAGCTTGCACTACAGTCATAGGAGTGCTCCCTCGTCCAGTAGGAGTATTGTAGCCTCATGCACAATACAGTAGAACACATGTAGAATTCATGTATAGTTCCTTCCGCTGTCAGAGGATTGTATTGTGTCTCTCCAAGACACATTATTCTTGGATACTTTGTCTCACAAGTATTCAGTAGCTTACATCCATAGCTTACTAGGTTTCTCCGTTTATCTACGGAACTTATCCTTTAGAGTAGTATAAAAGCAAGCATGTATGTAGCTACATTCCTTAGTTCAATTGACATTGACTACTCTGCACATCGCACCTCTATAACCCTCAAGGTTCTAAACAAGTTCTCGTACAAATGTGAGTTGAGCACACTCCACTGCGCTTTACGTCTCCATTCTGTCTCAACAGTGAGTGTATAGTTGAAGGCCCTTCTCATAACACATCTGGAGGATGGCTAGACATAGTTTCGCCGGATGAAGGCTGGCGGCAGTCCACTTATACGCTCCTAAAGCTGATGGTACGCAGGTTTCCTGTCAGCGAATGAATCAACATATGTGCTACACGACATGATGTCAAAGGAGAAATATGTACCTCGCCTCTTCAGCACCTAAGACTCTGACACCTTCGACGCCACCATCCTTCCCATACACCTTAACGTACTCCCCCCAGCTCGTCCTCACATATTCGCCGAACTCCGCTGCCATAGCCACATCAAATGTCTTGCACAAATCAATATCACACTCAATCCCGTGCTTGTCGATGAACGCCTTCACAAGCTGTAAGGCCAACTTTCCATGTTCGAGAATCTTGTACGCTTGTTCTATGCCGTGAATTCCGGAGGAGATGGTGAATCCGCAAAAGGCATCTGGTCTGCAATGTCCGGCGTTACGACCTGTAGCACCGCTGCATGCTTCTCTAGCTTCAAAGAGAACGATGTTTTGGGGTTCGTTTGGCGACGACAAGAGTTCGAACGCAGTCAAGGTGCCAGAGAAACCGGAACCAATGATGACTGCGTCGACTTAAGGTGGAAGTGGTGAAGGAGGCCCCCTGGTTCAATAATGGAATATGTCTCGTTGTGCGTTGTGCGTTGCCAGATGGAAAGGCAAGGTTTGGGCATCGGAAATCCTTGTGGCGGGAGGTTGACATCGAGAGGATGTATGGGTATTGTTGGTCGGGTATGAGGGTCGGACGATGAGGCCATTCTTTGAGCTCTGAATTCCAGTACTGTGCACCGTAAACTGTCCCATGAGCCGAGTCGTAATCAGACGGTACGGAATGCCTGTAAATACCGGTAAAGCCCCAACTGCGTTATCGGCCCGACTGCATGGCAGGCATATCGAGGAAAAGGGTGATAGGATTCATATAAGGATACACCCCAAGACTGCCTATGGTCCAGGGAATCTCCGTCAACTACCAGTGGAAAAGGGTGTCGACAGATGGCTTCAAAGTTCATACTATGTAAGTGACCCGCCGACTCAGGAAATACGGGAGTTCCGAATGTCTAATTGTTTCAACACTCGTCACTTGAAGATGGAGGCGTTATCCCTCTTGTGATACAGTCAAGCTCCTTATCGTTATCCGGGTAGCGTGTTCAACGCCTACACAATGTCCTTCTGACTCCTTCATCTGGGAATCACCTTCGAAGGCACTCAGTCCTGTCCACATCCTGAGCCTCAATGTCGCACCCATCCAAAGATGCATCGGTTGGCTGACTTTCAAATGTCGTTGAACAGCAAGCAAAGCATTTCCGCTCACTAATTGAACGTTTCCTTGTGTTCAGGCTGGATTGTTTGCCGATGTCCTTCGAGTGTCATACTACTAAGTATACATCTTTTTGCTCAAGAATATATCAACCAAGCATCATCTCTGGAATGAAGGAAGACCTCTCTTCGTATGAAACGGTGTATCCATCTTTCTACTTGTGTCCTGCCCTTTACGAATCCAACACCACCTAGAACTCAACTACTTCACGACCTACTGCTCCATTGGCTATGTCATTATGCTCATCTCTTCTCAAATCGTCATGACGTACGTCCGCCCTTCTTACTGGCTCCTCTTACTCAAACTGGTATGGGGAATACTCACCGGGCTCCTAGCGGCATCCCAGAATGCGGGGCAAATTTACGCGCTAAGGGCTTTTATTGGGTTATGTGAGAGTAGTGCGTGGTCTAGGATGGATGACTCTGTTTATGCATTGGTATACCACCAAATGGCTTGCTAAACGCATGGGTTTCTGTCGTTCGTGTCAAGCTGTTGGAGGCATGATGGCTAATGCATTGGAGACGGCGATGCATACGACTTTTAACAGGAAGACGGGGTTGGAGGGTTGGAAGTTCGTCGCTACATTCATTTTGTTTTTCTCGTTAAACTTGACGCTCCTACTAGATGGATATTCATCGTTAATCGACTAGTGGCGGTCACTGTTGCCACGCTAGGCTTTGCAACGATACCTGATTATCCTAATAAATCGAACCCTTGAGCGTTTTGGTTTTCTAAAGGTCTGTTTCTTCGCCTTTCGGTTAGATCTGAATTTTGATTCCTAAGTACTGAACATGCAGAACGCGCAAACGCGGCAATGACCCGTCTCAAACGACATAACAAGGCAGAACCTCATCCTGTCAACTGGACTTCGGGCGTACGAACATTCAAAGATTCGATAACCTATTTTCATCCCAACCTCTACACCGCAATCGTCCTCGCGCCCTGGGGCTACGCCTACTTCTCTCTTTTCCTCAAATCCCTGAAGGATGCAGACGGTGCGAACGTATGGTCCATAGCAGCCATCAAAGTCATTCAAGTTTTATTCAGTTGGGTCTGGACTGGTGGGGAAATTGGCATGGGTTAATTGTCGTGCAGGCGATTATAGGTTTGATCCTATGCATCACCATGAGTGTTTGGAACGTTCACTTAGGGTAAAGTACTTTATGCGTTCCCTCTACAGCACATTGTTCATATACTAACAGTCTTACGCAGTCCTACTTCATATCATACCTCCCCTCGGAATTGCTTTCCTCATGTTTGCATGGGTATCCGATCTTATACCTCAAGATCCCGAAGAACGCGCTCTAGTAGTAGGAGTAGCTATTACTCTGTATCACGCCGTTTTTGCCTGGTCTCAGGTTCTGA
Organism: Moniliophthora roreri; assembly: GCA_001466705.2. Classification (NCBI taxonomy): domain Eukaryota; kingdom Fungi; phylum Basidiomycota; class Agaricomycetes; order Agaricales; family Marasmiaceae; genus Moniliophthora; species Moniliophthora roreri. The sequence continues at coordinate 1,117,025 of LATX02000001.1, read as the reverse complement.
TTTGACCTGCGAAAGAGACACCGCATTATCGTCTAAGGCGGCAGGCGAACATCGGGTTGTGATCGGAACGACATTGAGGTGGATTGACGAGAAGTGGATTCTGTGGGTGTTTTGTCTGACTCTCTTCTGCTGTCGCTGCATGACTGAGGATTTTATCATAGCCCGAAACGAACGGAGGTTAGGAAAGAGCTGGTGGAGGAGGAGCAGGCAAAAGCGGCCCAAGGCAGTACCCAGAAAGACTCGGTTGGGAATGAACATGATGTAGGATCTTTGAGGGACTAACACGATGGCAGCGGGTCGTTGTCATCGTGATTAGTACCATAATGTCTGTACGGATAGCCTGGGAACGAACGATGGGAGAGATAAACCCTTGTGTACCGACAGCATCGAACTCGAAGTCCAAAGGCTTGAGGTGGTAAGCACGCCAATATCCGAGACGTCCGGCGCAATACTGTGTAAAACGATCCCGTTTCCCGGTGTGAAATACAATCAGGTATGTTCATAGCCGGTATACGGCGAAACTTTCCTTCTCACTGCCGAGTAGATGCTAGTACGCTCTTTGATGTGTACTGTTGTGCCTTTGATTGGTTGTCAAGGGTACGAAATTGCCGGCGGGGTTCAAGAATACGGGAATGTATAATGTGGCTACAGTTTCCAACAGGTCGATACCTGTCAAGGTCAATACTAATTCGTCTACCTATCTCAAACGACGGGACGCTCGACAGAACGACGTGTGATTAAGGGGGCTACCTGGGAGGCGCCGCAGCTTGCGCGACACCGTTTCATGTAGACATAATGAGTATTTCAAGCTAAGAATGTCTGTAGATGTACATCTTTCGAGATATCATGTATACTAAGAAATACAGTGGTGGGTGATGTGCGGCGGTTTCCCGGACCGGGGATTCGGACGCCAATATCAATGCTACTTCGTAGATTCACTATCGCGACTTCTTGGTCGAACCTAAGGTGACGTGAAGTCAGCTCGAACTCCGGAAAAATACTGGAAATATTCTACTCACATTCAATAATGTAGGTCTTGTGAAGATGTCATCGAAACCACTGCCTTTAGCAGCGAGAAGAGAGTTCCGGTGACCGCTCTCCGAACCTGTTCTGGACGCCTCAGGGCTAGGGGGCTTAGAGTCGGAATAATACGAGCCGTCTACTGAGTCCGGAGGTGTCATCGGTGCATAAGGACTGTATACCTTTGAAGGGATCCGGAGTATTGAACGAGGTGGGCGAGGTGGAGCGGATTCCACTACAATGGGTGTGGGTGCGGGCTTGTTGTTCTTTCCTTCATCTCCTTCATGAATAGCCGGAGGCTGAACTGGAGCCGAACCTTGCAAATCAACATCCTCGTACAAATCATCCTGAACCGTTGGGGGATAGAGTGAAGGGGTAGATTGTCTCGAAAGGACAAGCGGCGATGGCGAGCGAAGCTGATTGCTATCGTCAAGTGTGGTAACAGCTCGACCAATCTCTCGGATATGCTGATAGGCGTAAGTGTCACTGAATGGACCGCCATCCGGCGCCTTGTAATGGTGAGTATTCGCCGGTGGTACCCGGGAAACGTCGCTCGCATTTGCATTGAGCGGGATGAGCGGACCGCCATCGTCCAAGTAAAATCGATCTGGACTTCTCGTGGCAACTCTGTCGCGAGGATCAGCCGTACTCATCATCGGAGGTTCACTTCGGTCCATGAAGGGATTATCCGGAGAATCTAGTGGAGCTGGTGGTCGCCTCTGCATATCTTCGATCCACTGTTTCTTCGCCCTTGAACGTCTTCTCCGTTTTCGGAATAAAAGGAATGCGCACACAACCAATGAAGTAAGCACAATGCCAACGGACAGGAAGATCCCTGCCACCGCTCCTTCGTTCTTCAGTATACTGCAATGGTCCAAATTTAGCCAAATTATGCATTGTATAGCCATGAGACACCTGCCTATTGTGAACAGCACCGCTGTTGCTGTCACTAAATCCCGTTGGATTCGCGATGGTATGGGTAAATGTGGTGAAGGAACCATCGGGCTCCTGACTGGTACTCAGAACCGTTACCAAAGCTGGGAAACTGAGTGTCGTTGAGCCGTCCGGCTGTGTTACGACAATGCCTACAGGGGTCGAGAAAGTAGATTCCGGTTCGACAGTGATGGTGTTTGTCATAGTCGTTGATGGGCTTGTACCTTTTACAAATACGACTGGGAGAATTCAGAATTTGACATGACATGCGGCACTGCTGTGGTTGACTCACTCGATGTCGATGTACTCATTGCTCGGCCTTGACTTTCATTGCCTTGCTGCGTGGTAGGAGGAACTGCTGTCGTACCGGTACCATTTTCTTGGCGACCAGTCGCTGTGGGAGTTGTGCTTGGTGGTGGACTTGTCGGTGCCCCTGAGGTAGGCAAGCTAACCCGCGACGTCGGAGGAGCTTCCGAGACAGTCTGGGATGTTGGTCCAGAGATCGCGGAAGATTCACTACTCGATGTGATTGATGAAGGTACATCAGCAGGTACATCATTTGCACCTCTGGTGGCCATTGTACTGGCCGGAGCGTTCGGCCTGTCTGAATATCAGTATTGCCCACTTGCTTGTAGAACTATTAGCTTACGAGGACTCCAATGTAGAGGAATTGGCTACGGGAGTCTGAGAAACAGATGGGGATGCCAATGTTGAAGGGTCAAAGGAGGATGGCACCGGTGTGGGCGACCCCGTCGACACAAATGAAAGTGAGGTGGTTGACACGAATGCAAGTTGTGATGACGATATCCGTAAAACAGATGCCGTCGATGCTGAACTTGCAAACGAGGTGGAATTCACGTCTGTACGCCCGGGAAGGCTGCTGAGTGCAGTCGAACTGTGATTGGAAATGATGGTCTGGGAAATACCATCAGAAGGTATCTGGTGCATTCTCTGCCCGAGCCAACTCACCGAAGGCAAACTTATGGACGGGGATGTGAAACCGGTAGCTGTTACATGGGAGTTAGCTTATATACCACGACTGGGATATAGCGCGGTAGGCGGACGTCAAAGTCTTCACCGATTCCGGCACCATACTCAGGAACAGAGTGTGGGACTCACATGAAGTAACAGTACTGCTATTCATCACTTGGATTGACAGTCCATAAAGCCAATCGTGTCAATACCACGGAGGTCAGGACAGGATGGGACGGGGGGAGGAAAGCCACTGCATACACGGCCTGCTAGGGACCTATAAAGATCTGGGTGTCAATTAGTCCGTGTGAGCGGCGAAACCTCGAAACATAGCAATAGATTAAAGTGACAAGAGTTGTGAAGTCATTTGATAACGTCGCCGCGTGTCCCAATAGGATTGTTCATAAAGCCAATCCCCTTATCCGCGATTCACACATATGGCGAGAAGGGAGATAGAGACGCTGCTCCGGGTCAAGGGTGGAGGAGAGTAACCTTCTCGGGGCAACCGGAAGCGGGAGGCGTCGACATGTGAACATCGCAGTCATACATTGATGCAAGGGACCATGCGTTGAAGTACTCACCATGTTGACTGAAGCCAGAACAGCATGCGTACAGCTTGAGCAACAAGTCCAAAAGTCAATGATACACGTTATCCTGTATAGATTAAAGAACACAATTATGAAATATGCGGTCTATGTAGCCAAAGATGCTAAGCATGTATGGGGAAAGAGTGTGTGACTGTACAGGAAGACCGCGTGAATTCAATGCACAAGAGAACACCGGCAAAGACTTACGCATGCAATGGAGTGTGAGTTTGAATTGGTATAGCGAATAGATGGGTATGAATTGGCAGCGTAGGATAAGCCCAGAAAGTGCGGTGAGAACAGTGAATGATGAGAGGTAGCGAAAACGGCCTTGGAGTGGAGGTCAGCATTCAAACAAGAAAATTAACTAACACTCACGATGTATTGTATTAGCAGCATCTAGTGCCAGGCACCCAACTCTTCACCTTGAGCTTGACATTGGCTCTTCTGGGTCGTCCACTCAGACTACCAAAACTCAATCGACTGGAGCTATTGACCCGCCGCAGGGCGCGATCACCATAACTGACTCCACTACCTGCCTTCTCAGGATCCAGCGCTCCTGACTCTATCGAGAGCAATATGGATCGAGCGGCAAGCATGAAAGGTGCTTCAACGTTGTCACCTGTTAATGATGACGCCTCCAGGAAATGCACATCTATAAAAGGATGAAAAGTGGAAACTGGGTGGGAACAAAAGCCATGACGCACCATTCTCGGCAGCCCATCTACTTGCTTCTGCCCACTCCACCTCGCGTTCCTCCTCACGATCCGATTTGTTTCCGACAAGAACGGTAACCAAGTGAGGGCTTCCAAGAGCTCTTGCATCAGCTAGCCATCGGGACAAGTTGGTGAAGGAATCCCGGCTAATAAAGGAGAAGACATTGAGTGGACCTCCTCGGAGAACTGAAAGATTTATAAATACAGACTTGGTGATATCATAGACAAGAATCGCGCCTGCAGCCCCACGATAATAGCTTCGCGTCACAGAGCTGAAGAACTACATCAATCCTGAGTCATTCAAACAGCGGAGGGAAATCCAACCGAAAACGTTCTTGGCCAGCTGTGTCCCATAACTACAGTGGAGGTTCGAAAACAAGGGATTTGATTATACGACGTGGGGACATACTTGAAGTTTGATTCGCTTCTCCCCAAGCTTGACAGTCCGGCTCGAGAACTCGACGCCAATTGTGTGTTGCGAATGATCTTTGACTGTAGGATGGTAGGTTCAATAAGAATCAAGCAAAATGTGGGTCGAGACGCACAGGAATTGTGGGTGAAGTGGTGTAGCAAGCATGATTTCCCTGTCCCTGCTTCTCCTAAACAACGAATGAGCACTTTGCGGGATAAGACGAGAAGAGTGACGAAGCGGACCAATGATAATGTATTTCATGAGAAAGTCTGAAAAAAGCGCCAGTAAGCCCCCCAAACCTCAGGATGACAAGGGGCTATTCATACCATAAGTTTCTAAAAGTTCTGTGGCATCAGCTTCATAGTCGTTGAGGGGCATGGTGGTCAGAAATAAAGGAGAAGCACTCGAATCGGAAATGCACTGCGCAGTGACGGGCTCGGCTCAATTACCACGTGCAACAAATAATTTTATTCAGCGACTACGATCTCCTCATCGAGTCCTCAAGTCTCTAGAGGTCTCCTCCTACCAGCCCTTCCACGGAACCCAGACATCTACAACTTTCTTCTCGTCCCCTGTAGTAGAATCTACAATGTAATACCATGGGTATGCTGCAGCAATCAAACAGGCATGTTGGCCAACAATCTCCACAATATCCCCCACTTCAAGTTTGTCTCCGTTGACCGGCTCCGTTCGTGTCAGGATTCCATGTTCCTGTGACATTCTCCCCACTTGCCAGCCTGTACCGATCACTCGCCCGAAACCCCCTGAAGGCCCCGTATCTTTACTGAACGCAATTGCACCTCCGTCAACGACAGCCTCATCTGTCCCGTTTGCTCCTCGTCCTGGGTAATAGGAAACCACAGTTGTTCGCACTCTTTGGGAAATATTGGCAGATTGGATCAAACTAGTGTGTTCTTGTTGAAGATCCAGCATGGGATAGTTGCCAGCATGCAACTCTAGTGTACCATGCAGTAAAGAAGACAACATGGCACGAGTTTCGGCACTAGCAGCATGGGCTGTCGGTGTTGATCCCACGGAGAGGACGAAGGACTCGCTTGGTGCGTCTATGTTCGATTTTGATAGGATCTCCAAGGCTAATCCGGCTGCTGTATTGACTGCATCCACCTCCTCAGATAGAAACGTCGAAGCCTGTGGAAGCGAGGTCGATGCATAAGCATTACCGGCGTGGCAGTAGAAGCCGAAAACAGATATCGCGGATGAAGAGAAAAGTGCCTTGATGAGGGGCTCGAATGAAGAGGAGGCGGTGGGCACTCCCGCGCGTCTTTCGAAAATCCTGTCAGTATGTGGTTTTTCCTTTAGTATGTCGCGTATTGCTACTCACTTCTGCCCGCCATCCACTTTGACGAACACAGACCACTGACGTGGATGTAACCTTCCCTTTTCGAATTGCTCAAGAAACTTGACCTGGTCCGGGTGATCTATGAGAACGCGAACGATTCCACCACTCGGCGCAACTTCGTCCCAAAGGTTCGAGAGGTCCTCGATCTTGTTCAATCCGATTGGAAGGCCGTACAGAAGCTGTACTAGGTCAACAAATGGTATCCCGGGGATGGGATGAAACGCACGTCTTTGACAACTCCATCTTTGAATAACCCTGCCTTTACGACCTGCCACGCTTCCATCAAAGTCGACACGACTACGGCATTCGTCTTTCCCGCCTCAGACTGAAGCTGTAATCTGGTCCCCTCTGCCGTCTACTTTTGTGAGAATCTTGGCGGATCAGAGGAAATGATTTGCCACCTTGTGAGTCTTCAAGTGTGCTCTGAATCCAGTTCCCCAACTCAAAGCTTTCTCATGCATCTTTGCACAGTTCCTCGCGAATACACTGCGGTCAATGATCAATGCGGGTGTTCTGAGGTCGTCCACCGACTTCCCAACATAATGCTCCACCAGTGCCTCCTTCTCCGGTAGGTTGATTAGAGCGTACGGTGTTGCTGTCTGCTTCATGATCTTGTAATTGGTGCTCAGAGTCTATGAGAAATCCCATCGCTATATAAATGGAATTGACCCTCGGGCACGTGTAACAACCAGCTTCTGCCACTTGCGGCCCGCTAATAACCGTCTCTTTATCGATCATCATGCCTTGGATAAGTCCTAAACCATCTCTAAACGCTTCACGACCAGCTGTGCAGTATGAAAATGCAGAATCCGTGTGAAACCGGGCAAACTGGTAAGAGATGGATCATCACTCAATCTTGTGCATTCGGAATGTTTCCTATTGAATCTTCACTACTACTTCATACGATCTTTTTTTCTTTCTTCAAACAGCGGCGATAGCCTCGATTTCGACATCGACATCGTTTGGAAGTTTTGCCGCTTGGATGCAAGTTCTGGCAGGTTTGGGGCTAGGAAGCAACTGTAGATGTCTGTCAGTCTGGAAACTTGATTATGTATCACAGTGTACCTTTTCGTAGACCTCGTTCATGGCAGAGAAATTGTCCATGTTCTTGAGGTAGACATTAACTTTTACTACCTTCTCCCATGACGAACCGGCAGCCTCAAGGACGTTACCGAGGTTCTTGATGCATTGAGCCTGTAGGGAGGCCGTTAAAGCAATCACTAAGAGTACAATGGGACCGCACGCACAGTATGCTCTTGAATTCCGCCCTCGACGAGTTTGCCGTCCTTGTCGACAGGCGTTTGACCACTAAGGAAGATCAGGCCAGGAACTTTGGTTGCATGAGCTGAGGATTTCCATTAGCTTACTACCGATAGAGAGTGAGTAGACGGTCACCTACACAAGATCCGAGTGAACTGAGAGTTCTCAGACGAGTTGATACGTTCGACAGACATGCTAAGTGGAAGGTAGCAAGGTGCTGAGTAGTTAGTACAAGAAAAGATAAAGATGATTTGAATTTCGCGGTCGACACCACCCGGGCTGGCGGTCCGTGAGCACCAAATCTGTTCGGCTAGTAAAAAGGCTTTCCGCTAGTCCCGACCTCCATATTGACTCTTACGACGATCACCAATATGGCCTATCAGGTGCCATTCTTATCGTCATTCATTGGAGAAGGCTTGACGCTAGACCCATCAGAAATGCGGTATCATTATTTAAAGGAATGCAATTCTCAATAGACTCGTCCCCTCATACCCCGCCATGGAGAAGAAAGACTCTGTTCCGTCGATCGGGGTCGAGAAGCTCCCCGACAACACTTCCAATGATGTGGAAGCATTGGAAAAAATGGCAGGAAGTCTGGCAGTCGATCCTGCCGTCCAGCGTTCACTGCTGAGGAAATGTGATTGGTAGGTCTCGTATCGAATATCGGATTGGTGGTAGCAACTGACATTTGCTTTAGGTGCATTCTACCGCCCCTGACTATGATGTGAGCTTCAACAGCACTGTTGCTGAAACTGTGTGGCCTGAATCATGTTCAGGTACTTGTGCAACGCTCTAGATAAGGGAAATGTCGGGAATGCAAAGACGGACGGCTGGGACAAGGTACATAGACCTTCAGCTTCAGCTGTCGTTCTCGTATTCAGGCTGAATTGACTATCCATCAGGACGTTGGTCTCGTGGGTAACCAAGTCAGATAAAACCCGTATACTCCATTACATTCGCGCTGACGGCTAAATTGCGCAGTATTATCTCCTGGTCATGATCTTCTATGTGGGTACTCAATGGCGCTCATGGCCATATGCGCGTAACTGACGTCCATCATCCCAGGTTCCCTTTTGCCTGTAAGACCGAATATATTCGCCTCGTTTTTCGGCATTTTGCTCAAGGCTCGAAGGTTTGGTACACCGATCGCAATCTTCGTGAAGCGATTCTCAGCCGCTCGTGTGTTACCGATAATGATGGTTGGCTTTGGGTCAATGTGAGCTATGAAGCTGGCTTAATTGCTCTCCTCTAAAAGAATTTGTATTCAGGTCACTTTTCTCGGGGATAGCGAAAAACTTTTCGGGTGGGTCATGTTGGAGACTCTCTCTCCGGGGTTTCACTCACTCTTACTTACAAGAAATCTTCGCCATACGGTTCTTCTTGGGAATCTTTGAATCCGCCATGCTGCCTGGCGTTGTAAGCTTGAGTTCCTTTCCAGAAGGACGTGTGACTCTCATCTTTTCAAAGGTTTACTACTTGTCTACATTTTATCGGCGTGGTGAATTGGCCTCTAGAATTGCACTATTCTATGCTGCAGCTGCCATTGCGGGTGCCTTTTCTGGATTGATTGCTTTTGGTGTTTTTCATATGCAGAATGAGGAACATCATGCATGGCAGTATTTGTTTTGGATTGAAGGTGAGTCAATGCCATTGGAAGTGTCAGTGCCTATGTATCTCGATTTATAGGCGCTGCGACCGTCTTCTTCGCCATCATTTGCTTCCTATGGCTGCCTCGCTCACCAGCGACGTGGTGGCTGCTTACAGATCAGGAGAGGGAAGTGGCTCGCCGACGCATCCTTGACGACTCTTCAGTCACCATCAATGAAAAATTCAACCTTCGCGAAGCGTTCCGCCCATTCAAAGATCCCTTATACTGGGTCTGGGCATTCATAAGCATGTCCCTCGGTGTTCCACTCGTTAGTTCTCCCTTCACTCTCCCCACAACCCTGAAGCCACAGCTAAATTACCTGACACTAGGCTAGCGTAAACAATTTTTTGCCTCAGGTGTGCTCGAAGCTCAGTTGCGTCATTTGCTATATCTAATCCCCCTCAGATTGTCGCCAGTTTAGGGTATAGCACCCTCAAGACTAATCTATATACCGTCGCCCCCAATGTGCGTGCTAAGATTTGCTTGAATGTCTCACGCTGACCGTCATTTACAGGTTGTTGGGACAGTAATGCTTTTGATACTAGCTTTTTCATCGGATCATTTCAGGGAGCGCTCTATCCATATATGCATTCCACTCACCATCACATTGGTGGGATTTGTCGTATTTGGCGCTATCGACGTTGTAACTCACAGAAATGTCGCATATTTCTGCTGTTTCCTCATGACAATGGGGGTAAGTTTGAAGATCACTCGGAACGACATGCATTTCGTTGATGGGCCATCTTATTGCTAGGCTTCTGCACCTTCTGTGTTAGTAGCGACGTGGTATAACAACAACACGCCGAAGGAAAACGGGTGAGCAATTTTTCTTCGATGGATTCGTTACGTTGTTTTCAATTCACGCTGCAGACGTGCGGTCGTGACGGCTGTGATGGTCGCATTAGCGAATGCATCCGGTTTGATATCAACAAACGTGTTTAGAGCACAAGATGAACCTAAATATGTGCCAGCCCTTGCCACATCTGGTAAGGTTATTACAACATGTCTATATTCTTTGTGCCTGACGTTCACTACCAGCCGCATTCGGGGGCTTGTGTTTATTCCTTGTGGGGAGTGTTGGCTTTTGGATGCGATGGGAGAACAGGAGGAGGGATGCGATCCAAGGAGTGAGGATGAAAGCCTCCGACGTTCCTACAGAAGAGTTGGGTGATGGACCCAAGTCGCTTTCCTTCCGTTACATGTATTAACGGACTCCATCCAGTCTCTTATTCATTTGCATTATTTCGACAAGTATGTTACTAGGAGACCTACGAGTTTTAGATTGTCTAGGAGCCGCAGGGTGGAGGGGTGACAATTGGGCAGCGTCGCTCTGTCAGGTCCGAGAATGAACCTACTACATTTCATACTGCCCAAACCATTATATCATATTCAAAGTCGACCTTGTATCTTTCATTAGTGGCTGCTGACAAGGTAAAACGCCTCGTTACCTCACGTGTCTCAAAGATTCTTAGAATTCAAAGGACCATAGAACATCAACCTAGGCAAGGCATAATATTGCGCGTTTGTAGTCTAAGTCTGAAAAGAGTTATTTCTGGGCAGAAAGTGCAAGAAAGGAACATTAATAAGTGAACCTGCCTATAAACGTCCGCCCGATCTTCAAACTGCATCGAGTAAATGTATCTGGAATATGCTTTTGAGACATCAAAGCAGGAAAGAATAGGATGAAGTGAAAATATCAGGACTTCAAGGCAGAGGAACCTTGTCTGCCGCCTCCACGTCGTCTGTGGCGAAACTGCCCGGTGCCTACTGGTGGGCCTGCATTATGGCATCAGAAATAAATGTTGCTGTGACCTGTTTTCCGCCGAACCAGCGTCCATTAAGGCTCTGCACTGCTTTTTTGGCGGACTCGACTGAGTCGAATTTGACATATATCTCGCCCTTTACTACAATCAATCATAGGACAGCTACGATGCCAAATGATGCGCACCTGAGTCTCTTTCTCCACTTTGATAGCGGTGACTTTGCCGTATTTCTCCTCGCATTCTCCCTTGACATCGTCAGCGAGATCCTTATCCCAATCTCGTTCCGTTTCCCTGTGAAGTAGTATTAAAATAGTGTCAGGCGAAAAGGGGGAACAGCTTACTCTTCTGGGTCAAACATATTCTTCAAGAGCACAGAGCGAGATTGCATTGCTTGAGTTGGAATATTGGGTTTACTAAAAATCCTATTTAGTATAGATCTAAACTGACGGAAAGCACTTACACCGGATCAGGTAGGGAAGGAGGTGGTTCAATTCTGGCAAGCTTTTGCATTAGTGCTTGACGGGATGCAGCGTTCAAGTTACCACCTATATATCTGTTCAGTCACTTGAAGGAAGCTTGAAATGTGGTACGAACCGCCAGAGTCATCCAATGAGTCTTGCTGAGTATATCGAACGGAACCTTTTTCGTGCACCGTATTAACGCGAAGCTAGAGATAATGTTTAGTAAAGAGTGTAAGTGTAGGATGATGCTTACAGTGCGACCTGCGAGTTCAAAACCTTCCATCTGCTCCAATGCCATCTTTGCATGCTCAGCTCTTTTGTACCTATGGAAGCTCGTGAGGTTGCGAGTTTAACAGGACGTTGAATGACTCACTGGACGAAGGCATAGCCCTTACTTCTGCCAGTCATCGGATCCCGATGTAGGTCCACAAATTCCAAAGGACCAAACGGTTCGAATACTTGTTTGATGTCACTTTCGGTGAGATTAAAGTGCAGTGAGCCCACATAGAGCCTAAATTCACCAGGTCAGTCTGTGCTCGCGTTCAATAAGGACGACCCACTGCATTGCGCCATGACCGGCGCTGACGCCTGGAGGCAGATTGAGGTTTCTAATCGACATGAATGAGTAGGTTACAACAAGACGAACAGAACTGTCACTAAGCACTCACCCGTCACCTGGATGTAAACGGTTCCTTTCCGACTCAGTTAATTGCACCATGATAGGAAGTCCCATTACAACAGTCCCAGTGAGCGCTATGGCTTTCTCGACAAGGTCAATTGTTTTAAATTCCACATAGCCAATGCTGAAAAGCAAAATTAGTAAGTCGAGGTTTGTTTTGATGAATCTTACCCTTTTGATCGCCTGGATATCCTGTCCGTAACGATCCTCGAATCCATAACTGTGCCTTCCCCAAGCTTGTCTTCAAAGAAGTAACCCAAATCTCTGGCAGTCATACGTGCCGCCAACTGTGATACGAAAACGGATCTAGCTTCAGAATCGTCTTCTTTTGGTTCGTCGGGGTTATAGTCTTCCTGCGGCGGTGGCTCATAGGTAGGAGACATGCGCCTAATAATGTAGGTTAGCAGGTGCAAAGATAGCTGATATGTAACGGACTTTCTCGGTGGTGGACTGTATGAGTCTCGCTTCCTGTATGGTCTTCGGTCATCCCTATAATCTTTGTCTCGCCGGTAACGTGGTGGGTCATCGAATTCGTCCCTTGGATCCCGAGGCTTCGAACTTCTCCTTCGGGAACTGTCTCCCGGCGGAACTGGACTCATGGAAACGTCAGCGTCAGGCCCATCTTGCCCCTCAACTCTTTTCTTCTTCGCTCGCTCGCCTTGTTCTTGGTCGTCCATGTCGTCAGCACGCTTCCTTCTGCGGTCGCGATCCTTATCTTCTCGGTCCCTCTCGCGGTCGTAGTCACGATGACTGTGTCGACTTTCAGCCCTTTCCCTACGTCGCTCTCTGTGACGGTCGGAGTCACGATCCCGATGTCGCTCTCGATCCCTTTCTCTGTATCTCTCAGGTGTCCTTTCTCTGTCACGATATCTATCACGACTTCGACTTCTTCGACGCTCATGGCCACCCCTATCACGATGGCGATCTCGTCTTTCTCCACGGTCGCGAGAAGAGGACCTATTAGACCTACGAGTGCGGTGCGTATCCGTTGAGCGGTCGCGGGACCTAAAAAAATTGCAAAAACTTTTAGTGACCTACTCTATCAGGTCTCAAAGCACCTCTTACTTGTGACTGGGAGACTTGTCGACTTCCATTTTACCGTTCGTGGGCGACATCGTCTTTCACAGTGCCGAGTGAGAAGCAGAGAAGGGAGCGTGAGAAATTTTGCATCAACTAGGTCACAAATTGTCACAGCCTGAGTTGGAAAGTACGCTGTCACCTTCCGAATTCGGCCTCGTCGGCCTCGTTACTACTTATGTGCACTAGTTCAAGTGGGTCGGCGTAAACCGCCGACGTGTACGAGTTCGGCCTTCCAGGAGATTCTAAAGACTCAAAGAATAGACACCACGGCTAGAGATACTCGAACCGCAAGGTGCCATTTTTCACCTTCAAATTTGGCCAGCTTCTTGCAGCCCGGAATACGAGGCGTCCGTGTCCCTTATCTCGCCTACTCGTCGCCCAGCCTTCGGCTAGCTCCTCGCAGGCAAAAACCACGCACCCAATGTAAGGTCCCCAATACCCATCTGTTGCACGGAATGAAGACGATCTTTTGCGTTAGTGAGAAAATTTAAGAGGCTGTGCAGTGCACGAAATTTGGCGGGAGATTCACCATCTGTTGCAAGGATAAAAGACGGTTTCTCCATTTCATTCGGGACTCGTAATTATATTACATAAACATATTTAGAGAAGGTTAGATAACCTAGCTTTGACGCGCTTCTCAGCCTGGGCCAGTTCAGTCTCTTCCGCCTTGCGATAAAGCTCATGAAGAGGATTCTGTGGTCCCACTTTCTCTAAATCGGCTTCTATCTCGGAGAATTTCTTGCAGAATGAGCCATTAAGAACTTGATTGTGCAGTATGTCCTTGAAATGCTCGCGAGTAGCAGCACCATCAAGTGAGAAGGCACCGCTGAGCTGGCCAAACTGGGACACGATGGAATGGTGCTTCAGCTGAACAGCAAAAGAATTTCAGTTTGATGTAGCCAAGTCCCTTAGTGATGAACTGACCTGAGCAATAAAGCCATCTTCTGCAGCGCGTTCAAAGATCTCTGCAGGTTCCTTGGACATCCACCTGCGAACGATACTTCAGCATCAATCTCTTTGAGCTAGATATCTTCACTTGCATTTCGTAACACAAAGCTTCGTCGGAGCATCCTGCCTCCTTGAGTACATTGAAAGCTTCCCTAAAGACTGATTTAGCAAAGCTATCGAGCAAAAAATGGCTGACTATCTGACCTAAAGAGCATGATGATGTTTGGCCACAATGCTTGTTCTGCAAACAAATCCATAGTTGTCTCTTCCCGGGCAGACGATGCGATCGCGCCAGCCCTCGTAGCACCGATACCCTTTGACAAGGCGAGTGCGGTTGCCAAGCCATTGCCTGACCCGTCTTGCTCAACGGAGACAAAGCAAGGGAACCCTTTGCCTTTCTCATACAGAGAACGAACCGACGATCCAATCATTCTGTGATGTGTTAGTTAAAACCCGACAGATAATACCCTACTACGTTCATGCACCTTGGCGCGACCATGACTACATCTTGAGTCGGAGAAAAGTCGAGCAGCTCGTAGAAAACGTTGTATCCGCTTGCAATGACGATGGTGGTATTAGGCTTCAAATGTGGGACGAACTGCTTGTTAAAAACTCGCGGCTGAACTTGGTCAGGAATAAGAAGGAAGAGCACTACATGAGGTGCAATGAAGATTTGCACAAGATGCCTCGGTCTGGGGTGATGGCTTACCGTCAGCAACAGCCGCAGCCTTGGAAAAATCATGTTCAACATGAAAACCTTTCGCCTTTGCAGCCTCGGCATACGAGTCCACCAAATTCGCAATTACGATGCGATCGTTTGGAATCCCGCTATCGCGAAGATTCTGAGCTTGGGCAGATCCTTGATTCCCGAATCTGCACGAAACAGGTTTTGTGAAAAAGACCTCGAGCAAGGAAATAGAAAGGTTACCCCAGAAAGACAATTTTCTTGTCTTTAAGGACAGCAAGGTCGGCGTCTGAATCGTAGTAGCTAAGAAGAATAAGTCGAATTTTTCATCCATGCATGGCTGGTTTGACTCCTACATATGCGCTGACATGTTTGATAGGCCTTCGGGAGTGAGAGGATGAGTTAGATGAGACTAACACCTGATTTTAAATGTTCCCATCCATCGTCAGGAGCTGAGCAGGTGATGAAGAATCTTGGTTCGTGAGGAAACACTGGAGACCAGAAGAATCCGATTCGCGGTTCAGGGTGTCAGTACATGTGTTGGTGATCAAAACACAAATCTTCGGGCCGTTGAACGAGCCGGAGTGATCAGACGCCCATCGAAATCCTTCCAGAACTACTGTACTACTGCAGTAAATATGTTCCGTTCGAAACTGAACTCTGAACATCACTATCAGTTCCCCACCTATCGTTCAGGGCAGCCCAGATGATGCTTGTATCCCAGAAGATTGTCTGCATTACGGGAGCATCCAGAGGGATCGGTCGCAGTTGGTGAGTCACCACCTTCAACTTCTGCCAGCTGCTGACCTCTGCCAGTGCCGAAGAATTCGCCAAGTATGGTGCTGCGGGACTGGTGCTTCATTACCTTGGTGATGCGGAGACCACAAACGAAATCAATTCGTTAAAACGTGAGATTGAGCAGAAGCATGGAGGGTCGTGTAAGGTTACGGTTATTCCAGGCGACATCGCGGACCCTGTGACATCCACCAAGGTTTGAGCGTAATCTACCCATAGGGCATAAATCTCATGCTTGTCTCTCTTATCCAGATTGTCGCATCTGCCGTGGAGACCTTTGGCCGCATTGATGTCCTGGTCTCCAACGCTGGGATATGTCCGTTCGCTGAATTCTTGACCATGCCACATAAGACGTGGGAACGAACACGGCAAGTCAACCTGGATGGCTCTTTCTATGTTGTGCAAGGTACATATCTGCCGGTTTCACCTTTCGTCTGGGACTCATAGTTAAGTCGTTGAAAGCCTGTGCAAATCAGATGAAGTCCCAGACCCCCCAAGGAGGCTCCATCATCGGCATCTCTTCGATTTCTGCTCTCGTCGGTGGAGAGTTGCAATGCCATTATACTCCTACGTAAGATGGAAATAATCTTCGTCATGATCTTTTGCTAATTTTATTACAGTAAAGCGGGCATCTTGTCTCTTATGCAAAGCTGCGCTGTAGCACTTGGGAAATACAATATTCGAGCAAATGCAATTCTACCCGGAACAATTGCTACGGATATTAATAAGGAGGACCTTTCAGATGCTACAAAGCGCGAAAATATGATCAAGAGAACTTGTCTCGGAAGGTTGGGCGGTGCGTAGTGCTCTCTTCGGCTTAAATTCTACTGATTGTAAGAGCACCAACAGTGCCTGATGATATTGCTGGACCTGCCGTATTCCTTGCGAGTGATCTCGCAAAGTACGTCACAGGAAGTTCACTGCTCGTCGATGGAGGCCTCTTCGTTAATCTTCAGTAAACATGTAACATCATACAACCTAATCCAAAGCCGGAGCAAGCGGTCTATCATTGACGACGGCAGGTTGAGCCGATGTCAAGACACTCATCCACCGACACCACTTTGTCGCTGATGGATTTTTCCATGCGTGCATCGCACCTTTCATCACAACTGTGTCACCCGGCTGAGTAAGGAGCGTCTCGGTACCATCTTCCATGACCAAGAGTAGTTCGCCGTCAACTCCACGGCAAGATATCAGATAGTAGCACTTGGATGAGATGACTGAAAAACGCACTCAATATGTCGTAATCCAATGAAGAGGTTCTATGCTATGCAAACAAGTCTGTCACTGAACCCGATCCTCCTTGAGAGAACTCACCATGGGAGTAATAGCACCCGGAGCAAGCTCTGTCATTTGAAAGTTGCTTCCTTTATCGGAAACTAACCCAAAGTTTTCCAAGGGGTTAATCACTCGTTCTGCACCATCTTCCCTGACATTTGGGGCCAGTTGTAACTTGTAGAGAGTGAACGCAGGGAGAACTTACGAATTATTGTTGTCATTGGTTGGCAATGGGTCGGTGATCTTCCAAATGGGAGCGCATTTGAGATCACCTCCCTTTCCTATGGGCAAATCCTGCCAACCGATTCTCAGCGATTGGGAATGTGCAATTACCCGGAACCTGCCTCGGGCACGAGTTTGCTGTCACTGGTGACTGCGCCAATACCGAGCTCGTTATGAGCAGCCACTACACGACGCAGAGGGGCGAGATTGGGTTGAGACATTGGTGATAGTCTGATAGAGTTGGAAAGATGTCTGATTTTAGACTAGATGTATGATCAACGTATGATATCTAAAAGTATTGTCCCGACCGACGGTCCGTATCTATTGTCACATGAACGACGGGCAACCTGGGGGTAAACGTTCAGACTTCGGTATAATGGCGCTATTTTCCGAAACGCATCTCTACGCCAGCAAAATGATCCAGAGCTTCCCGAAATTCCAATTCCGTCAGAGTGGAAGCGAGGATCGAGGATTTTATGTGCAGCGGAAGAAAACACATGAGTCGCGATCGATAGTATCTTCGACTGCGGTTATGGCTAGAAAGATTGCTGTGAAACAGAACGCTCATAGATGGTGAATGTACATACTAGATCTCAGTCAGTCTGATCTGCCATGGTGGGAAGCCGTGCAATTCTAGGGGTGCTCGATTGTATCTGGAAGGATGGAGGGGATGTACGATCATGAAGTCTGGCGGAGAGAAGCCATTGCTACCTAAGAGAGAGATCAGGAAGGAGAAACTATATATGAAAAGTAATTATTCACCCTCTATTGCCGATTCCAGCTCAGGGACAGTGAGTTTGAAGGGTTTGTGAACCGTCGTGTATTTTGATCGTAGGTATTCCTGGTGAGCAAGGGATGAAGCAATAGCACTGATGCTGCGTTTCGAAGAGTCTGCAGAAAGAATATGTAGGGTTAAGGGAGTAAGTTTGATGTTCGACGGTCCTTGATGGTTTGGTTAGCCTGGCGAAATAACGTGGAAACACCATAACACACCACCACGCGCTGAACACAACAAGCTTTTCTGTGATCGTGTTTGAGGAATTCGAAAGGTTACTACGGCGCTCTGGTTTTCAATTTCGACGTCTGGCGACAATGGCCGAGAACCGGCCTCGGAAGCAGGAGGTGTAGGAGGATACACCAAGTCAATTAGCTTGGTTTTGACTTCACGCTCTGGTGAGTGTTGATATGCTCCATAGTATTCCTGTATTGTCCTAGAATTTCTGCCAACGATTCCTGTGTTCTACTGTCAGTTGTTTCTCCAGCATCGGAATTCACGTCACGCACCTTCTTGGTCATAGATAGACAGTTGGTCTATCTCCAATTCTTGGCACCAACGGATTGCATTTTCGACGCTTTCCAGAAGGCATTGCTCGGTAGTTCGATGGTCAATTTCGTTGTCCGGAACGAAGAGAATGGAGAGATGTTTCGGCGACTTCCGGCGTCGCGCGGTTAGCGGGGACGGACGTCGTTTGAAAAATAACCGCCAAAATGACCGAGCGAAGTTGATGGTAGAATATAAGGCGTGTAAGAGCAGCAGAAAGAAAAAAGCTAGAAAAGCCATAAAATTATGGAGGAGAGTTATGTCGATACTCGCAAGCGCTCGTTTCAGTGCTTGTAACAACGTCCTACGTGTCGCTGACAGGACGTGCCTCAGAGTCAGAAGTATCATATGATTCCGACGCACTCAGAGGCCAGTGGCAGTAAGTGACTCTCGCAGCGGAGGTGTATATTCCAAATGCAAGCATATACATGTTCATTGAAAGTTGAAGCGTGAATGTTACAAATTCTATGAATTTCTGTTACCTCAATCCGCCATCCTCCTCGGCATCCTGGATACCCCTCTTGATCTTAAGAAGTAGATTCGTCTTCCAGTTATCCAATTTGGTGACTTGGTCAAACTCGACTACTGCCCCAGTGAAGGCTTCGGTATCACCAGCTTGAACAGCGTCAATGAGGGCGTTCAAGAATTTGGCTTCGCGAGTGGAGGGGAATGTGGCATCTTGATTTGTGTACTTCTGCATATTGCGCTTCGCCAACACGACATCCTGGTTGTGCAAGTTCCAGATGGATTAAACACCAATAAGAGTAATCACGCACTTTCAATGCCAGAGCACATAACCCAGCTCTTAACCAGTACTCCTTTACGCTGTACTTGGTCAAGGCAGAAGTAAGAGAGTGATTAGCAACCTGTTCATACAGGGTTATGGCCTGTATGTATTCTTCTAGATCAGCATGGAGATCAGCAGCATCCTTGAAACAGGCATTTGCAGTGCTGGGTGATTGTCTGATTTAAGCACCTGAATCGTCTAGGTAACGTGGCCGCTTACGCTGCTGCGTCTTCCTGCGCATACCATTCGCCTGCTCGAACATAGCTTTCGCAAGCTTTTCGGAGATCGTTGTGCTCTTGGAGGTGTATCTGAGCAATTTCTTTCTCTCTATCTGCAGCTTGACGAAAGCGACCACTCTGAATCAGATGCGTGATAGTTTGGCTCAAAGCCTGGACTGCAACTGCGGTGACAATGAGGAGGGGAGCTTGGTGCAATAGTAGGAGTGACATACGTTCAGGGTAGCCTCGTTTGTATGCCTTCGCAGCATTCCACCATGCATTTGAGGCCTCGTTGGCTTCCTTGCATTTTCCCCTGCACTCAGCCTCTCTGGCGAAAGCGTCTCCAGCCTCCCTAAATAACTTCTCGATCTTGAACGAGTTAGCAGCCTGCTGGTAGAGATCGCCCGCTTCTTCATACTTGGTCGTACTGGAGCCGAACCATCCGGTTGACGAGTTGGCTTTCTTGTCCGCCTTTTCCAGGAGGACTTGAGCAGGAGATTTCGATGGCATAGATGTTATGGATAAAGGTCAACTCACAGCCACTGTGACGACTGAACGTCATCGGTGGCTATACTCAATAATTTCTTTATTTTCTGATGATGGGCGCGAGTTATTCAATAGTACACTTCCATCATGTCCTCTGCCTCTCTCCCTGTCGAAGCGATCAAGGAGTTCAGCGAAAGGCATCCTAAGCCTTCTGATATACATTTTCAGTATGGAACTGCCGGATTCAGAACACTGTAAGGTCATCATCGTTTCCTCGCCAGTCAGATCGCTCAGCCATCCACAGCGGCAGCGTTCTGGATTCTGTCCTATTTCGAGTGGGTGTTATTGCTGGCCTGAGGAGCAAGAAGCTCGATGGCCGAGCGATTGGTGTTATGGTCACAGCTTCCCATAATCCAGAACCGGTGAGCACCGCTTTGCCAACCAAGGGTTCTGAAGACGTATTGACACGTAGCAAGGATAATGGCGTCAAGCTAGTGGATCCTAAAGGGGAGATGCTCGAGGCATCCTGGGAAGCGCATGCAACAACAATATCCAACGCTTCAAGCACTAGCGAATTTATTGATGCCATCGAAGATCTCGTGCAAAACGCGAAGATTGACTTGTCCAAGCCTGCTAGAGTTGTCTATGCCCGAGACACACGCCCTTCTGGCGAGGCGCTGGTCTCCGCCCTTGAAGACGGTCTGAAGGCTATCGGTGCCGAGGCTTGCAACGCCGGTGTCACCACAACACCCATTCTTCATTATCTTGTCCGTGCCATCAACACCAAAGGAACCAAGTACAGTTACGGAGAAGATTCCGAAGATGGCTATTTCCAGAAGCTCGGGTCCGCATTCAGGAAGTTGGTGGTACGTGGTAGTACTGCAGTTTCGGCGTTGTTCCTAAATTTTTGTTCGGTAGGCTGGAAGACCAACTGCATCGCCGCTGATCGTTGATTGCGCTAATGGTGTTGGAGCCATTGCTGCAGAAAAGCTCTCCAAAGTTGTGGGAGATACGCTACCTTACAAGCTAGAGAACACAGCTATCACTACCAGAGGTGCCTTGAACAACGCGTGCGGAGCCGACTTTGTGAAGACTTCTCAAAAGATGCCACTCTCCTTGGTGAAAACCCTTCAGGCCGGACAACGTGCATGCAGCTTGGACGGAGATGCAGATCGTTTGATATACTTCTACTTGGATGAACGTGGCGTTTTCCACATGCTAGATGGCGACAAGATCGCGGCTCTCATTGCGGCTTTTATTGTGGAGCTCGTCAAGAATGCAGGCCTGGAGGTCCAGATAAAAGTAGGCGTTGTACAGACAGCTTATGCAAATGGCGCATCGACCAAGTATCTTCAGGAGGTAAGTTGAATCATTGTGACCACCGACCGTAGGTTGACGGGAAGGATGCAGCGTTTGCCTGTTAAATGCGTGCCTACCGGTGTGAAGCATTTACACCACGCGGCTGAACGATACGACGTTGGTGTCTACTTCGAAGCTAATGGTCATGGAACGGTGCTATTTTCTCAGCCGACCCTTGACACTCTCCTCAATCATCAACCATCGACTCCTGCTCAGTCAAGGGCTCTCGAGCACCTCGTTAGCCTGACAGAGTTAATCAACCAGACCGTCGGTGACGCTCTTTCGGATATGCTTCTTGTTGAAGTGGTCCTTTCGCACAAGGCCTATAGCGGAGTCGAATGGGATTCATTGTATGTTGACCTTCCAAACCGTCTCGTCAAGGTTGTTGTTGGAGATCGAAACGCCTTCAAGACTGAGGACGCAGAGCGCCGGCTGGTATCACCCCCAGGGTTGCAACAAAAGATTGATGAGTTGATGAATCGGTATCAAGGCGGAAGATCTTTTGTTCGGCCTAGTGGGACTGAGGACGTTGTCAGAGTGTACGCTGAAGCTGCGATCAGATCTCAGGCGGATGGTGAGCGCTATTTCGTTTTTTCCTTCTTCTGGCAGCTGACGATTCGCTCTCACAGAACTCGCTTTTCGCGTCGCTGGTTTGGTATATGATGAAGCTGGTGGCGATCCTAGCAGCCGACCTAAGGAATTCTTATAACTTGTATCAAGTCAATTAAAAATTGGTATATTAGGATGTAAAATGCATTAGAATTCGAAAAGAAGATATGAATGCCTTGCGCGCAACATTACATTATCCATTATCATACAGAGTCTCAAGCACGCCATTCATTGATGCTTTCATCACCAGTGCGACTAAAACGCTGTTGCCAGATCCTCGTTTGCACCACCTTAAGCAGGACTTGCAACACTACCTCCCTATTCAATGTGTCGTTTTGTGATCTACAAAGGTACCTCTCCTGTGCTCCTCTCACACGTACGCTGTCCACCAATCTTCATCCACGTGTAGCTAACCACTGGTTTCCTCTTGAGCAGCTCTTGACGCGGCCTTGTCACTCCATTATCAACCAGGCATTTGACTCTAGACTACGGTTAGACCATAGACGACCCATGAATGGAGATGGATTTGGAGTAGGTGAGTACGTCGATGTAGCAGTGGAAGCAGGACTGAGTCATACCTTTCATCCAGGATGGTATGACTCAGTATACGATGAAGAACTTGGAAGTCAGCCCTGTATATTTACGTCCGTCACTCCCGTGCGTTCTACAGTCTATCATGGTTTCAACAAATTTTGACGGCAGAATTGAAGGCTTGGAATAACGTCAATCTGACTCGACTCGCCGAGAAGATCAAATCTCCGCTTGTTTTGTGTGTTTATTATACTTATGGATGTCTTATGAACCTAACATATCTATCTAGTGGGCATGTCCGAGCCACTACAGCCGGTTCTCTGTCCCTCGACAACTGTCACCCTTTTGTGCATGGAAAGCTGATGGTAGATTATCGAGCAAATCGTGTCACCCGTACAATCATTGACTGTTTCTTTTAGTTCATGCACAACGGCGGTATTGCAGATTTCCACCTAATCAAGAGGAGACTACAGTCTACGTTACCCGATGCCGTTTTCAACACTGTGCAGGGGAATACAGGTTCGCTCCCACATGCCCTCGTCGATTCATTTCGGGTCCTGAGAAGTTTTGTGTCTTTTAGACTCGGAGTGGGCGTTTGCTCTCTTGCTTTCGAAGGTAGGTCCGAAACATCTTACCATCCACATCATGTCGCTCATCGTAGGATAAGCTCCCGAACCCGGATGCCAGATCTTTCACTCCGGACATACTTAGAGAAGCAATGCTGAGGACGATAACGTCTTTGAACGAGTTCGCCGAGGAGGCAGGTATAACCGAGCCTAGCTTGATGAATTTCTGTGTCACCGACGGTGAAACAGTCATTGCCACACGCTACATCTCCTCACGATCCGACGAAGCTGCCTCTTTGGTATGCTATCAAATTTCCCTGCCCCATCTCTATTTTACTGACATTGAGTATAGTGGTTTTCTTCGGGTACAACCTTCAGTGAGTTCCGAGCAGGAGGGCACTACAAGATGTCGAAAGCCGACAAACGCGAAAATATCATCATGATAGCTAGCGAGCCCCTCACCTTTGAGCGCGGTAACGTCCTTTCACCTGTCCTTAGCAAACCTGCTGATCTCACCGAACTTGCAGCTGACTGGATGGAAATTAAGACAAACCATATGGTTGTCATCACTCCAAGAATGAATCTGCTTCAAATACCCATTGTAGACAAATTCTACGTGCATCCATCTGACCCAGCATCTTTGACACGCACTACGGAATTCGCTCGCGAGAAAGGTTTCCTGAACTCCCACAAGACACAAGCCTCTCTGGAAGACCTTAGATTGCTGTGAAGGGGCTGTTCTAGTCCTGAGTTAATGTATGATACAACCCGTTAAAAACAAGATATTACTGTAAGATGTATCTATACCCTATGGAGTACATCTTGTTAGACAAAACGGTGGCCTTGTTTATTGTCACCGAGGCTGAGATTGCCTAAATAAACAACACGAGGCTTTGAAGCATGACCGCGATCACGGTTACGCACTGAAGACCATGTCCAGTATGCTATGGAATGTTGTTTCCCATACAGCCAAGTGAGTACCAAGGTTCTTTCCTTACTGAAAACTGGAGCTTACCGCGAATTAAGACTTTCAACTGCGGTGCAAATATTGATCTTTTTGCCCCTCACTCTCGCCACTCTCTCCAAAGCCGGATTTCTGCTACTCTCGCTTTTGCTTGCTTTCCATGCTGTGATTCATGGCACACTTATTCTACTATGGGGATCGCAATCTCTCTCGGTTTTACAAGTCCCGGTCCATCCCTTCCTGCTCATCGTATCCTTCAACTTTTTTTCGTCTGAGGTTCACCCTTGGCTGCTTATTGCTACCCAATGGTGGGGGAAGCTCTTGACGTTCTCCGGACCATTCTTTATAGTGATGGAAGGGTTATCGAGCCTACTCGTCGCTCAAAAGCTGGGCCAGGAAGGGAAGAAGCTGGTTGAAAAAGGAGAAGGATATCAGGTGCGTCTTCATCTGTTGAAATAGTTGCAAGGAAGCTCATTCGCCTGGGTATATCTAGCTGGTACGTGTGATGCTTCCAACGAATGACGGACCACTTAACCAAGACTTTAGACACTCCTCATTGCAAGCTCGGTCACTTACGTCGTGTTTTGCAACTGGATCGTCAGCGTGTGTGAAGGCCTTCCCGTGCTCCTCGGATAACTCTCATCATCGTCATATAGTCGTACTCCGCGGCAGCTTCGTCGCCGTTGTCATCTACGTTCCTAGGTGTTGCTCTCACGGCACTCGTCTTCCTGACCTTTATTGGGTTTTTCCTGCGGAGAACCAATATAATAGAGTCGTCTGCATTGGCCCTCTGCATCGCATATAACGTTTGGCTTTGCGGGTTCGATCAGCAATCTTTCTCAGACCCGGTCTTCTCATAGTAAGCCAACCAGTTCTTTCAGCTGCTAATGCGTGACTGCTAATCCGTTTCAAAGTGTACCGCTTCTCAGTGTACCCCTGCTACCGAATGTCATGCCTCATTTTCAGGCCCTTATGAATTTCGTGACAAACACACTTCCCAAACCAGTCCTCATAGCCCTTCTATATCGCCTCACCATTATGCATTTGGCTTCGCGTATACTTCCAAATATTGGTGCGGACAGCTGGGGGTCTGAAGATGGCGTCGACAATGGTTGGGAGGACCGCCCCACGTCAACACTGACCCGGATTATTCTTACCTATCGCCAATTACTCTTTGTTATGGTCTACTCCCATCTTTTATGTAAGTGTGAAATACTTTTATGTCATTCGTGCGTGCTCACTCCCCTTCCTTCAGTGTTGGATCATTCATCCCAAATCTGGTGGCGATGGATAAATATCTTTTTCACTCTGACGATGTGGGCCGTGGAGTTGCTGGTGACCCCAGATGACGATGTAGTCACCAAAGAATGGAAGGTAGATTAATCAACAAGATTATACCACATCTATTTGTTCGTTTTCCATTCCGCATCGTACTCTTCACCTTCATAATATTCTCGTTTCCATATCTGAGCTTTATGCTTGACCTCTTCTAAGATGAATTCACAAGCAACGAAAGCTTCTTTACGGTGAGGTGCAGAGACTGCTATAACTAGGCAGATCGCCTGTCAGGATGGGATGGGTATGTGAGATGATAAGAGTACCGATTGAGGGTTCACCCACTGGTACGACCCCAATGCGATGATGTACGGCGCACCGTAGCGAGGAAACGACCTGCGATCCATCCACGATCTGTGGTCCCGATAATTGAGCTGCTTTGACTATGTCTACCATTGTTTTAATGGCAAGTTTAGAATACGCTTGGTATTCGAGGTGTGTCACATTCTTGCCCTGAAAGGTATTTCGAGTTGTGCCTTTGAATAGATGTCGGTCAAAAGCGAGTTGAAAGCCAAAGGGTCACTCACCAACGAAGAAAACATTAGCACCATGGCCGTCACTTCCGACCGATTTAATGATTTCGTCAACGTTCAGGGTGTGGGATATTGCACAAACAGCTCCAGGAATCTCCGAGTTCGCCTCAATAGATGATGCTGGCTCGAGCGACATGACGATAGACTGGAAAAGGATGGATGAAGATCATAATGCGGACAGTTAAGAACGTGACACTGACAGTGTAGAAGTAGTACGCGTTCACGGGGTTGCCGAAAATGTGTGAACACCGTGACAGATCTAGAGTCGCATTTCAGTGCTTCAGCCCTCCCCACGACGGTTATGGCTTCGAGGATGCGAAGAGCGCTCGCCTCTACTATAATTCGGCCAACAACTTCCTCTTGTCCCAAGACGCGGTCTATTTCATTTGGCGCTGCGTTAACGAACCGGAGCATACCTCTTCAAATTCACCCGGAAGTGGAGGAGGCACTTGCAAACAAACGACCTGTCGTTGCACTAGAGACCACCCTCATCACACATGGTATTCCCTATCCCAACAATCTCGAACTAGCCCTAGATCTCGAAAGTATCGTGAGGTCTACTGGTGCTGTGCCAGCGACCATTGGCATGATCGGAGGTCGCGTTAAAGTAGGGCTGGAGAAGTCTCAACTAGAGAGGTTGGCGGACACGCAGAACAACCCATCGGTCGTGAAGCTTTCTAGAAGAGATATTGGACCCGCGATAGCCAACAAGGCAGACGGGGGCACAACCTGCAGTTCAACTCTCATTTTTGCCACGTTGGCAGGAATTAAGGTCTGATTGCTAGTTTGGATACTATTTCGGGCTATACTGAATGTCTTGGTGTTTTATAACAGGTGTTTGCTACCGGCGGGTAAGGTTTACTTCAATGGGGATGCTACCTGGCACATTTGACTAGGGCTCAATCTTACAGACTGGGTGGTGTACATCGAGGCGGAGAGAACTGTGCGTATCATGAACTCTTCAGAGTTTCGAGGTCTCCAATTCTCACTGGTAGCAATGGACGTATCTGCCGATCTATATGAACTCACTCGTTGTCCTGTCGGTCTGGTTTCATCGGGCATCAAATCCATCTTGGACATAGGTCGAACTCTGGAATATCTAGTGAGCATCTTGAAGGCGGTAGAGTGCATCATTCCTTGTGCTGATATCGTCTTTCCTGAGGAAACGCTTGGTATTCCCGTTGTACCTTATGGCTTGTCAAAGGAATTCCCTGCGTTCTTCTCTCGTAAAAGTGGATTCAAGGTAAGATCAATAAACGGCTGCTGCAAACTTCTGATACTAACATGCCAAGACTCCTTGGAATGCTGAAAACCCTTCTGCAGCTGCTCAGATTTTGTGTCAGTCCGATCGTCGCCTCTCACTTCACCTCTACTCATCTTATACTTAGATTCTCAAGTGCAAATTGGCATGGTGAACGGTACATTAATCGCAGTTCCGATTCCGGAAGAGTATGAAGAGGAAGGACTCAAAATCCAAAAGGCTGTTGCCCAGGTACGTTATCCCTGATCGTCTCCAACTGTAGTTACATCTCATGATTCTGCAGGCTGTTGCGGAATCTGAACAGAATGGGATTGCGTATGTGTTCGCAACATAGGATTGTCTTATTGCTAAATTGCGCTGCCAGTCGAAGTGGAAAGGAGGCCACACCCTGGCTACTCCGACGCATAGTTGAACTTACGGGAGGTCGTTCGTTGACATCTAACATCGCCCTTTTGAGAAACACAGCTCTCATTGGTGAGGCTATTCCGTTTCCCCGTCATTTTCGACGCTTCTCACGTGTGACGATAGGAGGGCAAATTGCTATGGAATACGGAAAATTGGTGAACAATACCGCATTTGAAGACACGAAACATGTAAGGAACTAAACCTATTACTCTAAGGAAGAAGCAAACTTCTTTTCATGATTAAGATTACACTACCCATCGCTCAGAACGTGCACGACGATCGACTAGTATCTCAAGCGCAAGCATCAACAAAGTCTCTGC
Source organism: Moniliophthora roreri (assembly GCA_001466705.2). Classification (NCBI taxonomy): domain Eukaryota; kingdom Fungi; phylum Basidiomycota; class Agaricomycetes; order Agaricales; family Marasmiaceae; genus Moniliophthora; species Moniliophthora roreri. The sequence continues at coordinate 1,089,514 of LATX02000001.1, read as the reverse complement.
CGGTCAGTCCGCCTAAAGTCATAATTGTAGGCGCAAGTGCAGTCGACGTATCGTCACGGAGTGTCACCAAGTCAGATGCCATCTTAAGTGTACACTCAACGGTTCCAGGGAGAATATCGCTGACCCTTGGGGGTGTTGCGCGAAACATTGCCGAAGCTTCTCATCGTGTGTCAGAGAGCAAGGATTCGGTCATGCTATTGTCACCCATTGCGGATGATCTACTCGGCGACTTCGTTCGACGAGAAACCAGCAAGCTGGGGATGCGAGTTGACGGCCTCCTGACGGGATTGGACGCAACAGCTGCATGTAACATGGTTCTAGATGCAGATGGAAACCTCGTAACGGGCATAGCAGATATGACTATCATTCAGGACTTTGGTTCTCAAACGGTCAGATAGTTACTAAATGCTCGTTGACGGCGACGCTTACGAATCATAATAACAGGCTAACAGAATTATAGAACAATATCGTCCAAGTATCATCGCCCTAGATGGTAACATGTCGACCAACACCATTACTGGGATAGTTAAATTCTGCCACGCAAAGGGAATAAAAAGTACGTAGAGCATGTTTAATTACTACTTTATACTGAGTCAAACCTCGATTACAGTTCTTTTGTGAGATATTATAACATCCGCATCATGAGTTAGCTCACTGATATTCTCTCGGCAGCGAACCTACATCAGTCAAGAAATCAACACAGATTCTACAATCAATATCTGAAATATATGATTGCGCGATCGCACCAATTCATTTCATAACGCCCAATTTACTGGAACTCAAACAGATTTACAAGTCAGCTCGCGAAGATCATGACCTATTTTCTCGAACAGATTGGTGGGATACCATCGACTCCTTCTCTCTGGGAACTCAATTCCGAATGGACGTAGAGCTCCTTTCTAGAGTTCAAACATCAGAAAAGAAAGGTTCAAGCGGGACACTGTCATTCCTGGTCAATGAGGGCATTGCGCAAATGGCAGTGAATCTGCTTCCATTCTTTAAGCATATCTTTATCAAGTGCGGGGAGGTAAGTACATTTCAGTAACATTTTGATAGCTATATCTGATACGTGGCAGAGGGGGGTGGTCGCTGCTATGCACGTTCACGGTAAATCCGAGTGGTCCAAACAACAAACCAACATCTATGAACGTTGTGTTGTCTCTCATGGACTCAACACGGCCGTCGTGTTGGCTCATTTCCCAGCGTTGCCGGTAGAGGTCGTCAACGTCACTGGCGCAGGTGATTCGTTTGTCGGCGCGCTTCTATCGAGACTCGCTGAGCAACCGAAAAGTCTGGACGGGTTTTCGCCATTGAAGGAGACGGTTGATTTCGCGCAAGAAGCGGCCGTGCTGACTTTGGGTTGTAAAGCAGCAGTTTCACCGCAGCTTACAGCTCTGGCGGGCCAGATGAAGAGGGTATAACAGTATCTAATTCAACTCAATTAGTCAATGGTCCTACTCGAACTATTTCGCGTGCGCGGCGATTTGCTTCCCTTTCCGTCACCTTTGCTGCAATCTGTGCGGCCTTGGCCTTCTTTTGGTAGCGGGATTTAGCGCCATGTTTCAAACGTGTAATGATATTCGCAGCCTCGCCCTTTGTGAGCTGTTTTGGCGGATCGGCTTCACCAAAGCTCTTCGACAAACGTTTGTTGACGAACTGCATCTGCTGCTGAGTTGCAGGCGCTTTCCTCCACTTCGCAGTCCGTAAAAGTCTACTCATTGAACCTCAGATAATATACTCGAGGTGAATGAAGGGAGGGAACATACCCTAAAGCCATTGGACCCCGTACAACTTTTGATTTCGCATATGTATCACAGCCTTTGACTGCGTCCTCAAGGCTCTGCGCTGTCAAGACATTCCGAGTTCGTAAATAGGGAGAGACTTTGAGACCAGCCGCCGTAGCTCTATCCATAGCGGCGGGGGTAAAGGTAGCTTTGAAATAAGGGCCTCCTTCTATGTGAGTCTCAGTACAAAACCGTAACATCCAGTGGCGAGAGAGTTTACCCTCGTCAACGACTGGCTCTATTCGTATAAACCCTTTGCCGAGGCATTCCAGGACATATACATCATCTCCACAGCCAACCCATGTATGTGGACTTAGCTTGGCAATGTGAGGGGCCCCCGAAGAGTCCTCGACAAAGGAAAACGGGTCATCGTAGTCGGTATACGTCACAGATGTTGGCGCTGGAACATCGTACAGAGACTCCGAAGCAATCTTCTCCGCTGCGTGTTCCTCAAGGGATGTCAACGATTCATCTGGAGGGACCAAAATATCAATCGGTTGGTGATGAAGATCCCATGTAAGCTCACCGTCTATTGTAATCTCATTGGGCTCTAAACCGAAAAGAGATGGCGTTGAAACGACACCAGCAACGCGAGATAAACTATCAACAAGATCTATAATTCGACAGTCTTTTTTCCCGGTGTCTGGCGACAATCTCATACCACGGCCAATCTAACGACTAGTCAGATCGATGGGCGTAAAGAAGTGGAGGTATGCACCATTTGAGCGAAGAGATTGCGGGACCGGGTCGGTCGTGCAATAATTATGCAGTCAATATTTGGGATGTCGGTTCCTTCGGTCAGGATAGCTGAAGGCAGAAAGTGAGTGGCCATGAAAATGTTGAGAGGATGAAGCGTACAGCAATTGACCAGAACCGGAAATTGGCCCTGTCTGAAGGATGCGATCAAGGCTTTGCGTTCTGTCACAGGCGTTTTGGAGGAGATATATCGCGCGTCGATTCCAAACCCACGGAAAGCTTGAGTAAGTGCCTCTGTGTGAGCGATGTTCACACAAAAGATGAGCGTTGTTTTCCTCGTGGCTGCGCATAGTATTAGCCCTTGTACCACAGTACCTGTGAGCACCGCTTGCCTGCACGATCCAAATACGTCTGAACAACAAGATGATTAATCGTGTCTGTGTTGATAACTTGCGCCAAACTGGTAGGATTGAAATCTCCAGTCCGAGAATTCACTGTGACTTCTTTCAAATTGATGGTTGCTTGCACAGAGGTGAACCGGACGTCGCACAACCTATAGGCGAGAAACTCAGCAGAGAGAATGGGCCAAATGCTCTTAAGCGTGCCATTGTTGCTTGATCATCTCAAGGAAATCCTGGTGATAAACGATTTTCTGGAAGACGGATCCCAACGCCAGACCATCATGCCGACTGAATGTTGCGGAGAAGCCAATGATAGGGATTTTGTAATTCAAGGCAGGGGGTTTGAACTCTGGGTCTGGGTTTTTGATATCAGAGTCGAAGTGGGACAGTAGTCGACGATATCTGCTGAACGTTAGAGAGGATAAGCAGGAAAGGTGTGCGGGACGCACGAAGGACTAGCGCTATGATGTGCTTCATCGACGATGATGGCTTTCAAGTATTTGGGGTCGAACTTTGCCAGACGAGTTGATTGGAGCAGGGTCTGGTACGTTGCCACGGTCCTTCCGGGAAAGAATTTTTCAGTGGATAGCCACTATGATGCCTTGGGGACTCACACATCAGCGAGACCTGAAGCCTTGTGTTTTACACCCTGTTCAATTTCCACACTCCAATCCGGGAAAAGCCTCGCAACCTGCTCAGCAGATTGACGGGCCAATTCGACGTTGTTGACAATGATGAGCGCTCTATTCGCATCGGAGGACTGTGCTGGAGTCTTTATCCTGGATAGCAAGGAGATGAAAACGGTGGTCTTTCCGGACCCTGTTGGAAGAGAGACACCGATCCGTGAAATACCCTCGCCCAAAGCTGCCTTGCAAGAATCAAGGCATTGCTCTTGGTACGGCCGCAATGTTATACTACGACAACTGTGAAGCCATCGCTGTCGGATTTTGACCAGGTATGAGAAGGACTTGGGCTTGGGGTATGACCATAGCATGTACTGCTTGTCGTTGTGCAATCCAACGTTTTATCGACTCGTCACGTAAACTCTTCCAACCTAGCTAACAAGAGCTTCATTCTGACCGTTTTTACCGGTACCGCCAGTTCACGCTTTGGAATATCTCATTATCGGTTGTATTGTTATAGATCTCGAAAATAGTAGGGTACTGTATAACCCAAACATAACGATAACGACAGAAAACTCTAAGGGAATACGTAGTATCAAACTGCAACACCACTGTTCCCAACCTTTTAACCAGATCCTATGATACTTTAAGCATTGATCCTGGCAAGAAGTCACATTAAAGACTTACCACCAGAGTAGACCTTTCCGAAGACCTTGGCTTGGAAGACATCGTACAAGGAGAGTACACCAGCACCAGCAACACCACGAAGGATGTTGGCACCAGCACCCTTGAAGAGCGACTTGGCGCCTTCCTTGGCAATGATCTGTGAACCAGCATCGAACATAGACTTGTAGTTTACACCAGAACCAGAGGTCATCATCATACGACGACTGAAAACATTTGTCAGAACACTTTACATGTATCATATGTTGTAATTCTTACCGGATGGTATCCAGAGGGTAGGAGGCAAGACCGGCACCGATCGTAACTCCCCAACCGAGCAAGAAAGAAGCGAGGAAGGATCCCTCGAGTGCACCGACGAGGACAACGGGTTCTGTATAAAATAATAAATATCGGGCGGTTTAATAGCATGTAGCAATGTGAACATACTGAGCGAATCGTAAACACCAAAGTAGAGACCGCGGTAGACGATAATGCCGACTACGGAGGGGACGAAACCACGGTAGAGACCGGCAATACCATCTGAAGCGAGAGTTTTCTTGTAGACGTCAATGAGACCGTTGAATTGACGGGCTCCTCCACCCTTGGCAGATTTGGCGTCATTAGCGAGACGGGTACGGGCGTAATCGAGGGAGTAGACGAAAAGGAGTGACGATGCACCAGCAGCACCACCGGAGGCGACGTTGCCGGCGAACCACTTCCAGTAGCCATCCTGCTTTTTGAAACCGAAAAGCGACTTGAAGTAGTCCTCTGCACGTGAGTGACAGAATGTTGATGCACAGTCTACAATGGAAATTTTTTTAATTCACGTACTGAAGGCAAAGTTGAGAGCCTGTGTGGGGAAGTAACGAATAACGTTGGCGGTGTTACCTCTCCATAAAGAGAGAACACCCTCGTCGGCAACGGTACGACGACCAGCATCCATAATACCCTTGTAGGGAGCAGAGAGACGGCCTTGCTTGATCTGAACGACATGGGTCAATGCCAATTCAGAGTTTGAGAAATTGGTTGCGCACCATTTCATCCTGGTTCTGAATCAAGAGCTTGATTCGCTCAATGGGGGCAGCGGAAGTTTTTGAGATGGCCTAGAGGAGCGCAAATTGAATAAGAAAAAACCAGGCCGCAAAAACTTGAGGACTCACAGCGGAAACACCACCCATCATGAAGTCGACTATGGTCGTTGATGAGCTGGACGATACAAAGCCAACCATGCGCTCAACTTACTAGCGAAATCCTTGGGGGTCTTAACTTTCTTGGGCTCCGACATGGTGTACGAGAAAAACGACGACTGATAAACACGCGAGATAGACGACTATCGACGACGACAAGAAAGACGACGACGAATAAAAGACCGAAAGGGAGAACCGGAGGAGTTGGTAGGAGGGAAGGAGAGGTTGATGGACTAAATTTTGACACTTCGCTCAAATACTAGTCCGACACTCACGTGACTCGATTGTTCTCGCATCCTAGAAAAAAAAATTTGAGGAAAACAGCGCAGAGGATCGGACTCTCCGCTAGTCGGAATTGGGACTTGCAAGCATACCACTTCAAGGGGGGTTTGGAGCGCTCAAAACTGATTCTGACATTTCCTTACCGTTCCAGGCCTCTCTAGAGGGAACAGGAGAAAATTCCAGTGACGTGTTATTTCGGAGAGATTCGGAAAAAAAAAATCCTCCGCGCCACCTTGCACTTCTGTTCCGACTCCCGAGGCCAGAAAATTTTTTTACTAAGAGATAAAACGCACGCGGCCTTAAAGGTTACTTAGGTGACATTTCACCGCATGACGGCGTATTTGCATAAAACTTGCGGCGAACATAAAGGATTACAACGTACAAAAGATGTGTGTGTGTGTGTGTGTGTGATATGTACTGTCATATTACCAGCGGATATACAATTAAGATAAGTACGGTACCAATGGTAAACCAAAATAACAAAGAAACAAAACAAGCATCACGACCAGGTACTCGAACTTCCGCTACCTCTTGAGTTGTAAGGACCTAAGCCACTCAACGGCGGTAGTTGGGGAGCGCTACCTGAATTTCTTCCACCGAAACTGTTGCCTAGCGGCGGTAAGGTAGGCCCATTGTAATTCGACGGGCGACGGGGAGGGCTCGTGTGAGCAGATGTACGTGAGTCGGACGACCGCGAATACGCGGTATCGTTGGCGAGTGATCTATATGCATTGTTATCCGCGTCCGTGCGACCTTTCTTCCAGATGGCTTCTGTCGGGGAAAGGGCAGCATCTGATGCTGTACGCTTCCCAATCTGCTTTGGGGGACTGGGCTCCTCATCATCATCCGAGTCTATCGTAAGGTCAATGACATCGTCTTGTGAAGGTGGCGGATGTGATTGAGGTCCAGCGCTGGTCCCATGAGCAGTAGACGGAGAGAGTTCTCGCTTCACCAATCCCTCTTCCTCCTCGTCATCAGAATCAATCACTGTAATTTGCATATCGTTGGGTTCCTTGGGCCGGTCCACAGCTCCATTTAGTCCTACCGTGGGTTCCTGGAGTTCCGTTTTGATAGTAGACGATGGCTGGCGAATAGGGGAGGGAGGTTTCAATGAACCCATTGGTGGATGCTTGATCTTCCAGCTGGCTGAACCGTATTTGTTATCAGTCGTGTGCCACTCTCCGTCTGCTTCGACCATGACGTCTTCTACACTGTCCGGACAAGCTTTAAGGATTTCATCAAAGGCCCTGGGCACCGGTCAGTCGGAACAGGAGACCAAGGCAGATTGGGAACATACCCATCGATGATCAGATCCTTCCAGTCCAAGACCCGTTCACATACAGGACAAAGATATGTTGTCGTCTGTTCCATAACGGAGAACCATGATGTAGCATCAAAACACTGGCTGTGTACGCATTTGGACGATCTACAAGGCGTGTTGACTCTCATAAAACTTAGCTAAAGAGGCGGTCAGTACACAGAAAACGAGTGCCGGGATGGAGATGCATACCGGACACTTTAACGACATTTTCTGAGGTCCTGCAATAATGTCTTCATCTTCCTGCACACTTGCTTGCACTAGAATACCTTCAGCATTAGAACACTTCCCAAAACTGAATGCACCTACATTGTCGACGAACCTCGTCACCGCTCTTGAACTTTGTTCTTTTCAGATCGTTGACTAACGAATCAACGGTGGTCACTTCAACCATCATCACGACTAGATAGAATTTCTGGATCAAGATCAGTCAACCGATCTGTAAGGTTGATGAACAAATCCTACCTTGGGTTGTGTGGGTTGCTGGCTGTTCACGTACACCATCTCTATCCGATTTTGCGTCGTGGTCATCCGCACGTACTTCCCCAGATCCGGCGGAGGTGCAGTACCTGGCTTCTTCTTCAGTCCCTTCAGGCTGGCGGTGAGCGGTACGTTATTGACACGGACTTCGCAGGTCGGAGGAAACTCAATGGGACATGGGGTGCTGGAGGTGCGAAAAGTCGAATTTGGCGAATAAAACATTGAGGAAGTGCAGAATAGCCGCAGCTGATATCGCGAGCTAGTTATTTTGTCAATCTTTCTGTAGGTGGTACCGACAACAACCACTTACTTGGGTTGCTTTAATTTATCTAGATGTTCGTCTGATAGGGTGAACTGTAGGCTTTGCTGCCTTCTATCAGAAGCGCTTGTTGTCTCTGAGTGAAATAATAGGCTTTCAAGGACCCTAAGAAAATTCAAAGGTTTCAAAACGTACCCGGACATTCCACTATTTGAGATACGATTTGGTCTACCTTGAAGAAAGGCGACTCTTTAAATTGTAGTGCTTGATCATAAAAGGGCCATAGTCAGATTCTAGGTCACAGCGACAAAGATCGGAGGAGAATCACCTGGCTTTGCCGCCGTTTGAGGTTTTGGAACGGTCGGAGGGGTGTAGGCTGTGGTGGGTTTCCGAGAGCTATACGGATCGTATCGAGAAACTGAGCTCAAAGGAGTGTTATAATCATTCGTCTTCGCATAGCTGGTGGGTGGGTAGTTGACCGCTGTGCTTGAAGGAGAGCTGAGGCTACTGGAAGATCCCGCCATTCTGGAAAGTGAAGGACTATATCTAGAAAACGTATTTCAGTCAGGATAAACCACATAGCGTACAGAACGCGACACGAGGACGACGCTCCCAAAGGAATGTACGCACGCCCCAGTAGCTCTGACTTGCTGAAGTACCGCTTTTGCCTTGTTCCACTTATCCACCGCGTTTTGTTGCTTCCAGCTCTCCAGAATGCTGACTATTTTGTCAATGATCTCTTGTTTCTTTCCAGACTTTGAGATATGTGTTCCACACTCGTCGTTGAATCCTTGCAAGATCTGCTTCAGCCTATCCACAGTGTTGTGTTTGACATTGTGACGATGTGTCTGATGCCAGTGGCGTGTTAGTATATGTAAAAGTAAGAATCTGAAGGATTTGCGCACCTCAAAGTCTACCCATGGATCCTGACTGGCCATAGGATCGCTCTGTGCCTATTGACAAGAAGAAAGAGGAATTATGGCCCGTGTGAGGTAGGAATGTCAAGGTCAGCGCAAACAAGCGCAGACACTAGCCGATCAAGTTTCTATTCCACACCGTGACCACAATGCCCCGCCGCCCTCGTCCTTCGGCTCGAAAACCGCCCAAGTCTATTACATCTCAAGACAATGTAAAACCTTCCGCAACTTCTGACGCCGAGTCGAACGGTAGCAATGTGCTGGGACTTGATGGTGATAACGACGCAGACGCTCCCCGGATCGCGCAATGGATGGACGAAGATGACTTCGTTGAGTCAGAGCAGCCCCAGGCAGGACCTTCTAAGCTTGTGAGCAATTTTATAATATAAACCGAAGTTCCCGGCATTGAATTTGCTACAGGACTTTCTGAAAAATAGTGAGTTCCTTCGGCTTCATTAGGTGAAGGATTACTCTCTAAAATATACAAGACCTCTCGAGTTTACCCATGGGAGCCCTCAGACATGCACAAAAGGTGCTCAATGATCCTGATGAATCTAGCGACTCGGACGATGCAGCCAGTAGGAAGGGCGAAAGTGACACTGGAGGCTATAACATTGCAAGCAAAAGAAATCGAAAACAATTGGGAGGCGATGACGGCAAAAGGTCAAATAAACATGCGTAAGTTGCGGTAAATCCTACTGAGTACGATGAGATATCGATATTTCTAGGCCCGTTGAAATGTCCTCGAAGAAGCCTGTGACTCGGAGACGAATGGTTGTGGACGTACAGATTCCTGTATGTGATATCTTTCTCTTGCGGGAACGTCCTCTCACGTCATACCAAGGGAGTCAGAGACCCAAGGTTTCTCCCGATGACTGGACCTCTGTCGGCGGAAAAGTTTCAAGCAAACTATAGTTTCTTGGCTAAGAATCACGAAACAGAACTTGCAACTCTCCGCGAAAACCTCAAACGTGCTCGTAAACTACTCTCGTCTAGTCCGCGTGATCTCCGTGCCGATCGTGAAGCTGAAGTTCAACGGCTCGAACTAGCGGTAAAACGAGCAGAAAGTGCAGTCAACCGTGATCGCCAACGGCAGGCTGAGCGAGATGCACTGATGAATGCCAAAAAAGAGGAACGGGAAAAACGCAAGGAAGGGAAAGGTAATTGGTGGATGAAGAAGTGTAAGCATAACTATTCCAAGCAGCGTGAGCCGTTCTAATGGACTCTCATTTCTAGCTGCCAAGAAAGAGCTGCTGGTGAAAGCAAGATATGAAGCTTTAGCAGCAGGCGGCGATCAACGTGCGGTGAAGAAGGCAATTGAGAAGAAACGCAAGAAAATTGGCCAGAAGGAGAAGCGATCCAGGCCATTTCCGAAAGGCGGAAATGGCTTTGAAGCTCCCGAACGGGCTCATAAACGTAGGAAAATTGAATAGGCTTTTGTTAGTCCCCTATGCAGAAAATCTACCGCTGAGAGCTGTTCGCCTGAATAAGACTTGCAATTTGTGTATTTCTGTCGCTTGATGGGTGAGAAAAATGCTTCATGATATAAGTGTTGTTAGAGTCCGCGAGGAGTTGAAACAGAGCATGTAACTGCCTTCACACGGCTGTATGGCCAGTTCTTCACCATGGCAGAACCCCTTCTTTCCCTTCTAAACGACCAGGTAGCCTCGAATGCTAGGGCGCCATCTCATAGGGCAGCAAGTCCATCACCAGACCCAGCGGAAGATCCAGACGGACAATCTGACATCTACCGTGGCTCAGAACCCCATTCTCCCCGACCTTCGCCATCTCCAAGTACATCCTCTCTTGCTTCCTCCTCTTCCTCTTCGTCATGGGGTCGCCTGAGAGGGTTTGCTCAGGTGGTTTCTGCACTGGAAAACGCTCTTTCTCGTTGGGGAGGCTCCTCGTCCAGTTCATCCACCTCTTCGCAATCGTCCCTTGCTACCACACCCAGGTCACAATTGGTCAAACGTCGGAGAAAAAAACGATACCCAGGCAGCGTTTACAGTCTACAATCGGACATGGAGTTTGCCGCACGACTCAGCTTGGTCAAGGCTCGTGCAGAATCCAGGCACATACCCCGCCATTTCAACCTCTATTTGCCCCCATCCCTGCATAATCCTTCCCGGACCAGATCCTCCAAATCCTTGTCGGAAGTCATTCTAGAGTTAGAGACTTATCTAAGGAAGGCTACGAAGACGCGAAAGGCCAAAGACCGAAATGAACCCAAAGTCGGACTTACTGGGCCCCTTCACCATCACTTCATGTTACCGGATTCGTTGGTGGTCCCAAGTCAACCAGCCTCGTATACGGATCTCAAGGCATTGCGGTCTGGCCGGAAAGGCAAAAACAAGGAGTCTCAGGAACCTACTCGCGGTAGGCACACATCTCACCCAGCGCAATCGCCGAAAGCGTGGTTCCTCGACGTAGCGTCACCAACATGGGAGGACATGCGATCTCTTGGACGTGTATGTTATTCTTTATTCTTCATCGTGCCGACGCTGAAGTTGAGCCAGTTACTTCATCTACACCCACTCACTTTAGAGGATATCCTACAACAGGAACCGCGCGAAAAGCTAGAAATATTCCCAAGACTGGGCTACTCATTCATATCTTTTAGAGCATTCGAGAGTCGAGATCTACGAGAAACAGTCACCCGCCACCCTAACGAAAGTTTTGATACCCTTAATGACCCCGATGATAACGAAGGCCTACTGCAAGAAACAAATGTATATTTAATCATCTTCAATGAGGGTCTTTGCATCGTGAGTTTCATTCCTTTTTGCTCAGTGATTGTAATTTGACGAACGAACGACTTGTAGTTTCATTTTACGGACATCTCCGGTACTCAGCGTCCTTCCTTCTTCATGCTTCAGAGCCTGAATCGTCTCCCTTCTTTCGCTTAGAGCACACCGCTCGCATTCATAATAGAATAGTATCTTTAGGAGAATCTATTAATATGTCATCAGGTATGTCATCCCGGTACACTGTATTCGATGCATTCCCTGATGACGGCCACCTTTAGCATGGATTGCGCACGGACTTCTGGACTCTATAGTCGACTCCTTTTTTCCTCTTCTGGATGATATCGAGAAGGAGGTACTTTCTATTGAGGAACTCGTCTACAATGGCCAACACGACGTCCAGCTGCAGGACGAAGGACATTCTCTCAGACAACACATTTCTAAACTTCAAAAAACGTTGACCTCCAGGAAGGCCTCTAAGCAAACTCTTCCGGAAATCGAGAAGCATCCTTCGCTTCTCGAAAAGGAAAATGCCATCCGATTCACCCAAAGCCTACCTAAGCAGACTCGTTTCTTTCTCCCTCGGCCGCCCCTGTCGTTACTCCAGAAGCGTATTGCGCGCTTCGTAAAATCGCGATGGAGATCATCTCGCAAAGAAAAAGCGCCAACTCCACCCAGCACCACCTTGGTCAATCTTAGGCGCATTGCAAGAACACGCAGGCTAGTTACCTCATTGACTCGGCTGCTTGCCAGCAAGGCGGATGTCGTGGCGCAGATTCAAAAGCGCATGTTGATCGGACTAGGTAGTCCAGTGGAGGATGTCGAAGTTTCTATATATATGGGTGATGTTCAAGGTAAGGAATTATAGCTCTAATCGGACTGCTATTACTGAGCAGCTTTCCCCAGATCATATATTGACTTTGCAGCATTCCCTTGCGCACTATGAACGGCTGTTGAGTCAATCGTACCCTGTTTATCTCGCCCAATTGCGAACCCTTACTGGTCTGACCAAGATGAATACGGACAAGGCCCTCATCATCCTTACTACTGTTAGTGTGGCGGTCCTAAGCATCCAATCCGTAACTGGTGAGCTATTATTCCTCTATTACTTTAAATATGTGCTTATAATAGATAATTTACATAGCAATTTTTTCCATGAACATAAATGTTCCTCATAATCTTCATGAGCCCGGTAGCCCATTTACTTATTTCGGTATTGTGGTATGTCTTGCAAGTGTGGTTTTGGCGGTTTATTTATTCGTGGTTCGTCATTGGTGGAGAACGGCAAAGCGAAGAAGGGGCCTGGTGTTGAGAAATAGGTAGCCAATAATAGAGTTCTTGGTGGCCGACAGTGTGCTACGAGTTATTTCTGACTCCGTACAAGGACAGTAGTCCGTCAGCTTCTTGGAGAACATCACGAACTGTTGCATGATCAGTACTAATTGCAAATATACCACGCAAGGAACAGACCTTTCGTGCGATAATCTGAATGCTTCTCTCCAAAGCGCATGACAACCTCTTGGAGGCTCTCTTTCTGACCACGAATGCTTTCGCATACAGTCTGTAGGTGCATTGTTTCGGATTGCAGTCGCGCTAAGCTCTCTTGTACCTGACTCTCGAGGGCCTCAAGCTTATCCATGTGGTGAACGTAAACTTGCCGAATATCCTCCCATTCATGTTCTATTCCACCATGGAGAAATTAGAAAACACTATAGCCGTATACAATAATGACTTACCGATAGAATGAACCTCCTTTGCTGCACCGGTGAACTTGGCTACTCGGTCGGTTAGCTCACGATCATCAGCCCACGAAACTGTCTTGACGGAATCGCCCGTATTCGATCGTTTGATGCAACTTCGCCTGCGCCGCAAGTTGGGGGGAACCTCTGGCGCTGGCGGAGTGCTTGGACCAACAACGTCCTCCCACTCATCCTGCTGACTAGCACCGAGATCTGTCACAGGCACGCCATCACGCCGCAAGAGATAAGGAAGTGGAGGTGGTGATATGCAGGTCACTGGCTCAATGGTAGAGATCGATGCGAGCGACTCTGTTCTGCCCAGCTTGTTCTTGGGCAGATCTGCTTTTGGCTCAGGCGACGCACGGCGAGCCTTGATCTCTGCGCGTAGGGCTTCCTTGGTTACGCCTGCCGAAGTCGCTGGATGAACTCTAATTTGTTCTGGGGTATTGGGACGACGGGAGGTAAAATTCTTGGTAGCTCCCAGGCGAGGAGAAACGGAACATCGATGGCAACAGGAACTTTTCGAATGAGCCGGGTGAGCACGAGCAGCTCGGGGTGTAGCAGGGCGTTGAGAAGACAACCGAAGTTGTTGTTGGCGGAACCACTTCTCCATTTCCTTGAGGCGGAAGTCGGCAGGAGCGCTGATAGTTTGAAACCTGAAAGGTTCGTTATGACTGTGTTTGCGAGGCATGGGATCCTTGGATAGTTTCTGGCACTTGCGTACCATACGCTCCTTGAGATGGCGGATCTCTAGGATGCGATCTGATTGTGCATTCTTCTTTGCTAGCTCTAGTGATTCTAGCTTGAGCAATTGCTCGTACATGGCCGCCGTATGGGGCGGCAGGAGGACCTGAAATCCATGGAGTGAATAAATTATTGGTGGAGGGAGACGATTCAAGTCCAGGACATACCTTGAACTCATCGACGGTATCTGTTGTTTGTAGATATCTCCACCCTTTGGCAGTATTGGAATCCTGAGGCTCTAATTGACCTCTGACAGGGCTAGGCCGAAGGTAGTCTAGAGAGGGAGTAGGTTTAGACCTTAACATGTGCCGGGGGAGGTCGGGGTAAGGATGGATGGATGGACGGCAGTTGTTATATACACCCGTCCTCGTGTTGAGAAAAATAACGTTGCAGATTATCAATTTTCAGCAGAACATTCCTTGTGATGAACCTGTCAACACGAGGCCTTCAAACAATGCGCTAGATTCTCAGAGACAGGTCATAAATGGCATTTTTATACGTGAACACGCGAATAAGCTGCATTTGAAACGGGATACTTGGAAGGAGCTGAGCGCCTGAGGCCTTGAGAGAGGTGCGCACCGGCTGCACAAAGCCGGTACACTGTTTTCCCCAGGCCTCCCAACTTGTCCAGTCAATGTCATCCTCACTGGCTAGCTATGAATCTTTTCTTCTTAGCAACGTTTCCACTATTTCAACGCTCGAGTCTTCGCTTAGAAGCTTGAGTTGGTTTCTCCCCGGTCGCTTCAAAGATGCGGAACTGGCCTCGGAAGCTCGTTCGTCCATTTCTGAGGTACATCTCCCCTCCCCCCATTAACTTTTCTTTTTCTTTCAGTTTCAGCGTCATTGAACATGATGAGCATGTATCACGACACTCTTTTGGCCAGACTTGTCAAAACGGATCCCAATATTCGTGCCCTTCTTCCATCGTCTATGCACACCCGGTTCACGCGTGCATGGGCTGACAAGGACTGTCGGTACAAGTGGATTGCACGTATCCTTGAGATAATTCGCTTTACCGAACTCGTCGTTGAAATGGGCTTACGGAGAAGATTGTCGAATCGTAGTCGGTGGAGAGGCATTGTGTTGCTCGAGATTCTGAAGTGAGCCATCGTTCCACTCTCCGAGTCCTCCTTATTGAGGTCATATTTTAGAGCACTCCTTCGACTTGCATTACTCCGAATCACCAAAAGACCATTACTGAGCCCGCCAATTCCCGAGAGAGAAATTGATCCTACCACATTACCACCTGATTCGTACAGCACATCCTCAACGCTTGCGCCCTCCTCCACATCTGCATCACCTCCAAAGACACCTGACCATTTGAAGAATAATAAAGTTCCTCTTCCGCCTCACCCTCTATTGACTACACCCCCAACGCCACGCGCTGATACCTCCGTGGAGGATTATCTATTGCCCAAGGCATTAACAACAGCATCCGTCAAATCACCAACAGTTCTTATTCGTCCACTCTCATCATCCCGAGAATGGCTCGCAGAAATATTGTATACCCTACGGCCATTAGTTTACGGTGTGTGCGCTGTGTGTATCTGAAGTTATTTCAATTGACGCGCTGTTCAGCAAGCATGTTGGCCTATGATCGGCGCTCGAAGAGACCACTAGTAGCTGCCCTCGCCTTGGAGCTACTTTCTCGCAGTCTCAGGCGGGATCCTCCATCATCGGCCGCCCTTGAGCGCTCCGAGTACGCGCGTAGGGATAGAGAGCTTTTCTGGTACCTATTCCGTGGATCTATTTGGGATTCCTACACTAAGTGAGCGTAACATCTAAGAAATCTCTTGTCTGTGCTAAATCCAGTGTCAGGCCTAAGCTGGAAGCGTTGGCTGACCGTGCATCAAATACACCTTTGTTGAGTCTATTCGGCACCCTCATGAAGGACTGGATCCCGCTGCTCGACGAGTATTATTATTGTACGTGGTATTGTTTTTTTTTAACGGATGACAGCCCAGCTGACTTGCCTGACACAGATACTGCTCCCTGAAGATGTACTGTATACTACTAGTAAATGCAGTTCTCGGTTCTCCGTCATTTTAATATAATCCATTCTCTTTCTCGGCCTTGGGATGATTAACTCTACCATTGACCCAGAATAACATCAAAACACATGTCGGACCTGGTGTATGGCAAACATCGTATCTTTTCACTCCAGACCCGGGACGGAGTCAGCGTGGAACTCAGCATCAGCCACTATCAGTGTCAACGGCTGTTCATCACTTCTGCTGTGCGGCAAGACGCTCGGCTATATATATATATCATTGCGCAGTTACTTGTGCGAACGATTTCTCTGTTTGCTTCTCCTTCATTTAGAACTATCGCAATGGCTGTTCAGCATGAGCGAAATATGCACTCTAATGCGCCAGTCAACCGTTCGGCTGCAGACTCAGGAAAAACAAGGCAACTGTCCCCTGCACGGCTGCCCACCGATCCAACAGGAGCTATTCAAGACAGAGTCAAGAAAAGGATCATAGTCTGCTGCGACGGGTGCGCTTCACTTGCTTTTGAATTGCAATAACTCGCACTGATTTGAGACAGAACATGGCAGGACGGTGAGTCTAGGGAGCCCTTACGAGAGTGCTGCCGCATTCAACGTGACCGCCTAAAGGCATATCTGAGAGCCGGCGAGATTACACGAACGTACTTGTAGGTCCAGGACTGACGCCGACAAGGTCAATGGTTGTACTCACTAGATACTTGACGTAGCGGCTGGCCCGGACCATCAATCACGAAGATGTTCGGACAAAGCCCCCTACCCCGCAGATTGTGTTCTACCAGTCAGGCATAGGTATTCATGATCATTTACACTGGAAACACGGCGAAAACGAAGTTTAATGCGCGCTTGATAGGATCTGAGAAGAATTTCTACGCGGAGTACATCGAAGGTTCTTCTCTTCGTCGCTCTCCACTCTCAGGCTATTCAACAATGTGCTCTAATTTCAGGAACAACGGGCGGCGGTTTGGGTAAATGTGGTTTGCTGCATGTCATGGAAGTCCACTCACTGGTCTGAAGTTGATAAAGTGGAGGAGGCATATGCATTCATAGCACAGTACGCTTGTTTCTATCCCTGATCTATAATCTGCTCTGAGGGTATCTTTCAATAGCAACTATCTTCCCGGGGACGAGGTGAGAGCTTTCGACCAAACATGTGCCTTGGACTGAATGCGTCACCTAGATATTCCTCTTTGGGTTCTCCCGAGTATATTTGCTTTCTCACCTTATAGACTTTCGTGCTCATCTATATTGCTAGGGTGCATATACTGCACGAATGGTTGCTACATTGATTGTATGAGATTATCCTATCTTCATATTAGTATGGTTTTAACGCTGCTCGATGGGAAGGGTGCAATTGGAATCCTTGGCCGCAAAGATATGGATCATTTCGCAAGAATTTTTCTGTCGTACCAGAAGCTCGGGAAGACCAAGGATCAAGAAGGTCAGTTTTGCAATGATGTTCCTTCCATCATGAAATGGTGCTAACTATTCTGGGAAACCCACAGAAAGGGAGGCATTGAGAGAGGCTCTGGCACCTTTCAGTGCCCAGACTTGTCCCGGTTTAGTTCGTGCATACGCGGACGGAAAACCATTTTCTGTAAAGTAAGCCCACTTGCTCCAAGTACTTGAACTCACTATTGACCATTGACTTCAGGTGCCTTGGTGTCTTTGATACCGTTGGATCGCTAGGCTTGCCGGAAGAACTCACTTTACAGTCGAACAAAATAAAGACACTGTTTGGTTTCCCTGACAGAATCCTGGGTGAACACATTGAACGGGCATACCACGCCCTTGCTTTAAATGAACCACGGAAGAACTTTGTAAAGTGTTGCTTTTGGAAAGGTTGGAGATTCTGCTGATCTTAGGAAGCCAGGATTGCACAAAGTTGGAACAGACTGATATAGGCAGAAGCAAGGGCCAGATATTGAAAGAAGTGAGTAGGAATCATGGGAACTTATCACACTCAAAGTTGATCATGTCAATCTTTTGGTAGTGCTGGTTCAGTGGTATGTGGATATCCACAATCAAGGCTTGATTGTTCTGTATAAATAAATTTCATTCTCTTTGTAGGAAGTCACTCCGATGTGAGAAACATGACCATGCTTTGCAGAAGATTTATTGATGGCAAATTTGCAGATTGGTGGAGGTTATCGTGACCATGATTTAGCAGATCTCACTCTGACATGGATGGTGGTGCGTTGTCTTACGTTTCTACATCAGCCTTCATTGAGGGAACTTGAGCAGGCACATGTCTCTGACATACTCTCCATGGATCTGAGCTATCTGGCTCTCCTACCTCATCCAGTTGCACCGTGGGGTGCCCAGGAACCACACGAGTGAGTATCAATCTACATGCTGGAGAAGTTAACTAACGACCCCCGTTGTCAGTCCCCTCACTGGTATCTTCTCGCTGTCTATCACCACTCAACGAACGCTCCCGACTAGTGAGAATGATGTGACGCACGAGAGTATTCATCCCTCTGTGCTGGAACAACCCGCTTTGGATCCTGCTATACAGTATTTGGTCGACGAACACCCTGAGCTGATCGCAAAGCTCCTTCCCTTAGAGGAAGAAATGAAAGCGCAATGGCCCTATGATCCAGAAAAAGTGCAGACACACGATGCAAAGGGGGATCGTGTGAAGGATAACAACCTGGTTGAGTCGATATTAACCTCAACGTTCCGTGTGTTGGCGAAGGTAGCAGAATCTGAAGAAACGGGGCAGAAGAGAAGATAGCTAATGTAGTAAATAGAACGACTTGTACGGTTACCGGTGCCGGTAATTCTGTGCTCCTGTTTTGCTGCGTCCGAGGAAGCCATTTTAGGCCCGAAGATCAGTGCATCATACCATTTACTTTCGCTGTCGTTAGCATCGACAGCTCGACTTGTTCATCATTCGCACTCACCAGGCGATGCAGCGTTGATTATGGGCGTCCAGGATCTGGTTGAGCTCTTCGAATCGGCAGGCTCGTCCAAGAACTCTCCTACGCACGCACAACCTAAGCGAAAAAGTTCGGGCACTTCGACGCAAATACCTTCTCCTTCCCCTGCTCGCTTCATTTCAGTCCGTCCTCCAACTCTTCGAAACAGAAAGGCCTCCTATACCGGCTTGCCGTCAGAATTCGACGACATTCCTACGACTTTAACGACCAATACCCCTTCTTTCCATGATGATACTACCGTTGATATCACCGACTCAGTTTCACCGCATAATGACGGAGTTCTCGAAGATTCGCGGGCACACTTGGACGTCGGAGATGGTGATGGACTTACTAATCCCTTCGAAGACGACTCCGATACGCAGAAGCTATTGGACCATAAACACACATATCCTCCTCATTCCAATTCCGAATGCTCTTCATCATCGACACTAGCTCACAATCGGCATATTGGACCACACAAACCTATCCCAGTCGCGGAACTATTCTCAAGGAGCGCACCCCCCCTTCATCTTCCAAAGCTAGATGCATATTTGGAAACACTCCCGAAACTTCAATTCAATTATCCCAGGCACTCGACGGATAGTCCGATGTTTCCACCTATGGATCGTCTGGCAGCCTCTGGTTACACTCTAGAAGAGTTGGAGTCAAATTCCAGAGTAGCTTCATGGTGGCGAGACAGGAAGACCTTGCTAGGCTCGGCGGTCAATCTTGTCCTCGGTTTGACGGTTAGAAATACACGCTTACCACCGAAGTCACAGAATCTCACTGGTCGTCAACAGGGTTCGAGCGTCCTGGCCACTTTTTATAGCCTTCAAGGGATTTCGAATACAGTACAAGTGTTCGCATTGATATTGAGCACCCTAGGTACGCCTTGTACTACCCCTTCAGAAGCCATTTTCTCTAATGTCTCCTGCTTCCAGTACCTGTCAAAGGGGATAATCTGGGTGATCATTGGCGTAAGCTGTTTCTGGGCACGGTGTAAGTCGACTTTGAGGCTCTCCAGAGACCATAATCTCTAACGTACTTTAGCCCGAATGTCTTAGCGTTGAATCTCGCATCTGGACTAACGGAATCTCTTATCTTTTTGGGAGTATTTATGGCTCTAGCGTCACTGCTTCTTTATAAATTTTGGAGGTCGGCTCGTAATAGCGACCGGTACACTCGCATTGAAGGTCTCCAGCAAACAGACCCAGAGAGCAAACAGTGGAAACTCATTATTATCACGTTTCTCCTGACGCTCATTTACTTGCCGATGAGCACAATGGCAGTTCATGTTCTTGTGTGGTCGCAAGATTTGTGGATAGTTCCGAATCCATACATCAACGCTACGTCTCTTCCGCCCGATCTCTCTGCGCTCGGTCCTACCAACGAATATCGCGACCCCTTGGATTTCTGTTGGACGACAACGATGAAGAGGAATGAAATAAACTATGCACCAGTTGTGATTGTACTATCCATCATCACGATGTTCTCCGTACGCTTGTGTTATTTTCTTTTACGCGCGCATGTCTGATATTATCCCCTAGTTGACAATATGGTTCCCCATCGCGCTGCGCCGTGTCATCCAAAAGTCAGTTCCCAAGGTCGATCGATTCACGGAACTGGGCCGTCCACGTAATAAGATTGACATGGATACTGAATACCACCGTCTCTTAACAAGAGATAATAACCCGTTTGCTTTCCTATATGCCGGTCAGTTCCATACCATTGTACCTCACTTCTGCTAACCGTCCAACCACAACCAGGCTTTCGCCGTAATTGGGGAACATATGAGTCCACATATTTATTCGCCAAATTAAGCACTCTAGTGGTCGTCGCAGTCATTGACCCGGACAATTGTTTATTTCGCTCAGCGCCAAGAACTGTAGTACCCATTGTCCGTCAGGTTCTCCTTCTAGCAAGCACGATAGGTTTCTTTCTAGCGCAATGCTTCCTTGCTCCTTTTCTTGATCCCGTCAACAATGCCAGTGAATGGACATCCAGGCTAAATTACGTTCTTACATCTGTTCTTGCTTTGCTCGTTGCTCTTGATATACCCGGAAAGGATCTACTCAACAATTATATACTTTATTTGTGAGGTCTCATATTCGTTTATCACAACGCATACTCAACTGTCTCCGTTTGCAGGATATATATTTTAACTTATGGCCTTAGTTTTTGTGCGTTCTCATTCTGCACTGGCGGTTTAAGACCTTAGTGACTCAAACAATGGACAGATTTTACTGTTATCAACCTGTCTATCTCTAAAAGATTGGTTAAGAGTGAGTCGCTTGAGTTGTTACTTGTGCTACGCTAATTATGTACGCAGGACTTGGAAGGAGAATAGATTTTAGTAAGTCCACCAGACACAAACTTTCGTTCGCTTGCTAAGCTATTACAGGTATAGACGTATTCTCTCCCCGGTATCTACCGTCTGACTACTCGATGGCTCTTATTACTCATCGATAATCATTCAGACTGGCGCTTTCGTTCCCATCTCCACATGTCAAACGGAGGATATGGCAGGAATCCATCACCGCACTCTTACTCACAAGTCCCGAATGTAAGATACCGCCTCAACAAAAGATGGCATTTGCGGAAGCTCGCGATTCGGAATTTCCTCCATATCTGTTAAATTTCATTGGTACCCCAGGAGAACGACACGTAGAGAACCTCAAGGCAAGCGTGGGTCCCAATACCGTTCCATCCGCTGATGTAGGCTTCCACAGATCCTTCGTGAAGTCGGTTCTCTGGAGTACCGGAAGGCAGTAGCACTCACTTATGGCCCTGATTATGAACGCTACAGACAGCTGGAAGATGAAATTCAACAGCATTACACAGGACCAGACTGCTATTGGAAAGATCCCCGCCAGAATTCAATAAAGCATTGCACCCATTTCTTTGGCAATGCGTGGCTCATCCCTTTCCCTCCGACACTGGTACGAGTTTTCGCTCAGACTCATGCATGTGTTTGATATCTGAACAGGTCGTACGCTATGATGACGGTCGTTACGCTGTCCTCACAGAGCTGAAAGATCTGGAACTCTACGTGAATCAGAATTCATCTCGAATGATACAAAGACGACGCGAGATACGGTTATCCCTGCGTGCATTGGAAGGCCAGAGGGTCATATGGCCATACGAACATGTCGAAGTAAGCCATTCGGTGCAACCCGAATTACCGTGTCTCACCGCTCTCCTGGTTCAGCCTGTTGGAACCAAGTCGTTCTGTTGTGGTATTGGAAGGCGATATAGTGCCAAAACTTCCGTCCATTTACAAACCGCAATCTTGAAAATTGAACGCCGTGGTCACCTGGAATGTCAAGGCGTCCAATTGGGCAGTGGCTTTTCCGTGCAGCTTGATTACGGAAAAGAGGTTGTTCTTGATGGCGATGCTATAGGCCTAAGTGACGACTTTGAATTAACATCGCCACTCGCCAGGTTCTTTCATCTCAATCGGGATGGCATCTCTGCTCGGTTACATGGCATTGAAAGTGTATTCGCCCGTTATCGACAACATCACCGCGAAGAATGTCGTCAAAAAGCCGATGTTCTGAGCTATCGGTTCTTGACCAACGTTTACGACTTGCCTAGAGATCCCCAAGCGGTTGGTACGAGCTCGATCAGGTACGAGCGTGATCTGCGGGTAAGGCAGTTGATGGTCGGCAGCGAGTTCGTATTCGAGACTGCGTACAATCGATTGCTGTCTGTCTCTCAAACGGAGGCCTCTACTTGGTGGTACATATTTTGGGTGAGTGATCATCATCATCAGACATTTATATACTGTCTGAACACCGTACAGGATGATTTATGGCGAAGAAATGCAGATACAATCAGCAATCTAAGGTTGCATGCCACTGATTTCAATCCCCATTACCCTTCCTCTATCGCCTATACACCACTTCCCCGACCAGCCCTCGAGTCGTTTTTAATGCAACGCGGTCTTCTTTCTAAGAGGACAAAATGGGGAGATTTTTTTACATCCGGATTCCTCAACAAGTTGTATCTTCGCTTGAACGACACCGTCTTTCGGGGTTCTAGCAGGGTGAGTTATTGATTTATTACAGGTAATCGCGTGTTGACCACGAGCTAGGCCATCTGGTTTCACATGGGAGATGGGGACGAAGAGTTCGATATGGACGATGTAGACGTTGAAATGCAAGGAGAGCCGTCGCATCTGGGAACTGGCGGTGGTACTGACCATGATAATGCATCCATCCGTCCGCGGCCGACATACAGGTGGGAAGGCCTATTGGATGATCCACCACAGCCAATACAGAGGCAGAGGCGCAAGTTCATGACGAAGGTTGGAGCTTGGTTCGGAGTTTCTCCGACGTGGAGAGCCGGCATGCCATCGCACGGTGTTTCAGTCGATGTACGCCTCCAAGACGGACGATACGTTCTCCTAGAAGAGTGTAGTAGCTTGATTGAAAGAAAATGAAAGCCATCGCTTTTTACGTTCCGTTGTAGACTCGTGCCCATTCCCGTTCGGCCTCGTCTACTCGGGGTCTGTTTACTATTGAATGAAGAGACCGAAGGGACTGGGGACTTGGTGAAATCAGCCGTTTCTTGACTTCTTTCCATGACCTCGACCACCTAATCTGTCTTTTTGGCTTAGAAACTAGGGCTCTTGCATCTGTTATTGGCCTCTATACCTCTTATGGCAACTTTGGTTGTACCTTTTTGAAGCTTAAGAGCCCTGGACCCTCTACTTGCGACGAACGCTGTCTCAGACATCCACGCATGGATTTTGCGTATTCATTTCAGGTCATCAACGTGAGCCTATGCATTACTCCGGGCTCTTCCTGTGGTTTCATGGGTGACTATATATTTCTGCTTACTTGCATGCTTGGGTATGAATGTCATTCTCTCGAGCCACTTGCGTGTTTCCTGTCCAGAAAATCATTCTCCCCGGACTCTTAGAACCTCTTTCCAGCAAAGAAGTGTTGTCTTCTGGATATCCGATCTGCCTTACGTCGCTGAGTCTCCGTTTTTTGGTTCAGCACTGACGAAACTGCGTCTCAGCAAGTCACTTACGGCTCTATTTCTTCCTTGATTGCATTTCCTGACCTCCGTAGCATTACTGTAGCATATACGGGATCGGGCAATATGAGATCCTGTACCTTGCATTGAACATGGAGACGCCGATTTCACAAAGTCCAAACTCACCTGCCAATTTGTACCACCCGCTTCGCAATACTCAGCGCCCGCACCATTTCAAATATTGCGAAGCGGGTGGGAACGAGCCTAGTTCCGTTGATAAGTACAAATCACGGTGCGAACGTTCTCGAATAAGTTCCGGTCCGGAGCGGGTTACAACTTATACCCACCACGATCGATTTCGACTATGACACCAGAAGAATACGACAAACTCTCACCAGAGGAACGTCAAGCCAAAGACGCAGAAGATCGAGCGAGAGAAGCAGCTCAACAAGCTGGTACGCCCGAGTCGTATACTGCAAATAAGCTCGTTTAGATGGAACCCTTTCATAGCCCTTCCATACAAATGGACTCAAGTCTTAGGAGAGGTTGATATCACTGTCCCAGTGTCTAAAGGAACTCGTGCAAGGGACCTCATCGTCACCATACAGAAGAAGAAACTGTCGGTGGGACTGAAGGGCCAGGATAAGATTCTCGAAGGCGAACTTTGCAAGGAAATCAAAGTTGAAGATAGCACTTGGACTCTCGGTGCGTCCCCAGTTTATTGCACGTTGCTCCTATGAGTAATTAGATCTGTAGAGGACAATGAGAACGTTCTCATACACTTGGAAAAGGTCAACCAGCAGCAGTGGTGGGAGAACGTGCTCACGCATCACCCCAAAATTGACACCACCAAAATCGAACCTGCGAATAGCAAACTCAGCGACCTTGATGGAGAAACAAGGTCAGTATCGCGATCGTCTCCTTTCTAAATGACCCTGAACTCGTTTTGCTCAGAGGAATGGTTGAGAAAATGATGGTGCGTCCTCAATTTCCAAACCGTCCATGTCTATTAAGTCGTCTTTCCTCAGTTTGATAACCAGCAGAAGGTGAGGCATGGGAAAAATATCACGCAGAAGAGTCTTAACTCAGTATGACTCATAGCAAATGGGTAAACCGACGTCGGATGAGCTTCAGAAAATGGAGGTGAGTGTTTCTGCCGAAGAACCATGTCCGGTGCTAACAAGGCTTGTCAAGGCACTCAAAAAGTTCCAAGCCGCGCATCCAGAGCTCGACTTTTCAAATGCGAAGATATCATAGAATCTCAAATTGTACGAACGCCGGACCATGGTTAGCAAAGCGTACGTATATCTTGTAAATACTCGAGCACTTGTACTTTTGCATGGAGTTATTCCGATATACTTCACCCGACTCTTTGACGTTTACCTCTTCCCGATTGCGTTGACGCAATACCTTTCCGTTTTACACGTTCTGCCAAAGACTTGAGTGTATCTTCCTCACCCGCATGGGAACTCCTTCCGATGGCATGGCTCTTCCTCTGAGAACGTTCGTTCAATAGCGCTTCCATCGCCCGTGTCTTCTTGAACCTGGTGCAAAGCAATTTAAGAGCAAGGACCAGAAGAGTAAAAAAAAATTGCCTTACTGAGGATTTGTAGGGTCAATGGCGAAATTGTGATCCTCGTGTATTGCCTTGAATCGGTCATCTTTCACGTCGATACTGAAGTCCTCCTGTATTTCATTCTCTTCTTCCAACACTTTCTTCTTCTCCCTTTTCCTGCCCTTCTTTTTGCGCTCGGCCTTCATGATGGCCTTGAGATTGAAGTGCTGAGGTTCGTCTCCAGGTTCATCAGTACCAACCAATAACGATAGCTCCTCTTTTGTAGCATTTGAACATGACTTGTCTCTGGTCAATTCTTTATCGAAAATCTGCTCCTCATCACTGGCTGCGTCAAAAAAGTCATCCTCGAGTTCAGGAGCCGCCAATTTGGTCTTTATGGATTCCTCCTTCCTCTTCTTCCTCTTCTCCCTGAGCTTGCGCTGATACCTCTCCAATGTCGTTTCATCTTCATCTTTTCTGTCTGCGAGGCCTGGTGTAAAGGTGACCTCCATGTCCAAATCGTCACCCTTGTCGTGCCTCTTGTCCCAACCCTCCGGGAGCTCATGCTCATCACCGAGAAGTAGTGATCGCAGCTTATCCCTTCCGAGCCCATTCCTTTTGGGAATACCTGTTGTTTCGCTTTCCGATTCCGATGAAGCTGAAGCGATGTAGTCGCTGAATTTTGCATCATCCAGCTCTTTGCGAGTGATAGTCCTGCGAGTCATCTGATTACGTTCAGGATCATCCTCATCCCAAGTGAGTTTGACTTTAGAATGGCGAAGGGCCTGCAATAAAGATGAACATTAACCCTGGATGAAAAGAGCAGAGTCATTACATCAGTGACAAAATCAACCGCTTTATAGCCCGTTTCAACGTCTTCTGTTGCTTCATCCCTAAATAAAGCCGAACGTGTCAGAGACTTTCAGGAAATCACACAAAGCACGTACCTGGGTTCATCGTCAAATGTCATCCCGTTCGGCACAAAGCTAATATCAAAGATGTTGGCGGAGCGTTCCAATTCCGTTCCATCCAGTTCGTTATAGATATGAGAGGCAGCTTCAACCATATCACAAGTAACAATCGCATAATAGTACCTGTGATGTCGCAAATAAGAAAAGTAATGTCATGCACCCCGATGCCGCTTACCTCAACCTCTCCAATTGGTACTTCCTGAGAGCGTCTCCGTCAAAGTCGTTCTCATCTCCCAACTCATAGATAGTTTTCTCGTTGACGTCTTCGTCGTCCACCGTTCTTCTTTTCCCGAAAACTTCAGGCGGTGGGCCCTCCTTCTCCTCGCGCGCGATCCGTTCCTTGCCAAATTGGCTAGGGTAAACTTTAACACTCAGTACTCTGCCGCGCGCAATGGTCATTCCCTTTGTGGGACGCTTGCCCGTGCTGTCCTTGTTTCTCGAAGATGATGGGACGACGAGTGTGGGAGCTGTGGGAGACACCAGAGAAGAGCATATTTTGAACAAATGGACCGCTCGGACGTGCTCCCAGTCCAGGTTAACAATGGCTAATCTGTTCGTCTTCTCGGCTCCCTCCGCCTGTATGTCGGGGTGAGCTTTGGCATAAGCTGCAGCTTGTGCATCCAGGTCTGCAAAACTGTCTTCATCCAAGTCAATCTCCGCTTCGTCGTTTGTAACGGGAATCGGTCTGGAAGGATCATGGCCGACGGTAACAAACCCTTCGACATCACTAATGTCCTTTTCATCCTTTTCATCTCCTGCGCTCTCTTCATCGGAAGATTCCATCAAAACACCTCCACGAGCATAGTCCAGTACCTTGGCGGTCCCGTCGTCCTCATTCTCGTTCTCAAGACGATAGAACCGCCTCAGGTTGTCCTCATCGTGTGTATCCGCGAGCGGCCTGCCGTACTTGTCCACCCGGCCTATATATGATGGACATTGTTAGAATATATAAGGGGCGAAACTTTTCATCATGACGCGGGCGCACCTGCGTTCCCCTTCTTCCCTGTAGACTTTTTGGGAGCAAATACGGACTTGAAACGCTCGTCAACAACGACTTTTGATTGATGTTTCTTGGGTCGACGAAAGCGAGGGTCAGTCTTGAGTCTCGCGAATCGAGGATCCGACATGGTCGAGGAAAGGTCAAGGAAAAGTTTTTCATCTGCCTGCACTCACGTGCGTCACGGACGGGATCATTGATGGCCCAAGACATTGGGCCCAGCACTGGACAGTGTACCAACGTAGCTGGCAACCATCATACACAGCACAATGCTTACTTAAATTCGTTCTTCCTTCTCTACTGTCACCTTCATTCTCCCTTCTCCCTTCTCTTCTTCCAGGTAAGCTACTCCTCCTGAGAGTACCTGCCCACTGGTCTCATCCTGCTCTTTCAGTTCTTGCCTTATCCTTGCCAGGTGCAGGATACCTACCTTTCAAGCACTCGATTCTGCGCATTTCACTCCTTTCTGCAATCATGTTCTCTCGCACAACGTTCTTCGCATTGTTTATCGTCCTTCTCTCAGGGCAGGCGCTTGCGTCTCCGCTCCCGATGCCGGTATGTCGCTTTTAGATCTCCTTTCGAACTGAAGACGATATTCATCCTCACAGCTGCAGGTGATGCGCCGCCAGCTGGCACCATTAGATACCATTCCTGCCTACGTTAAACGACAGGACATCCCGGCCGAGGTCGCTGTCAAGTCTGACGGAAACAGAATCACCCAATACAAGCGTCAGGATATTCCTGCAGAGGTCGCTGTCAAGTCGGATGGAAATAGGATCACGCAGTACAAGCGTCAGGACATTCCTGCAGAGGTGGCCGTCAAATCTGACGGAAACAGAATCACTCAGTATAAACGCCAGGATATTCCTGCAGAGGTGGCCGTCAAGTCGGACGGAAACAGGATCACCCAATACAAGCGTCAGGATATCCCTGCAGAAGTGGCCGTCAAGTCGGATGGAAACAGGATCACGCAGTACAAGCGTCAGGATATCCCTGCAGAGGTGGCCGTCAAATCTGACGGAAACAGGATCACCCAATACAAGCGTCAGGACATTCCTGCAGAGGTGGCCGTCAAATCCGATGGAAACAGGATCACGCAGTACAAGCGCCAGGATATCCCTGCAGAGGTGGCCGTCAAATCCGACGGAAACAGAATCACTCAGTATAAACGTCAGGACATTCCTGCAGAGGTTGCAGTGAAGTCGGATGGTTCATCAATTCAGAGATATTAAACAGGTATGCTAAAATTCAAGGCTTTAAACACTGGTTAATTATCTCCCAGGCCAAGATGCACGTGAGGGAGGGTTGTAGCACATGTGTTCACGAGTAAATGATGGTTCTGCCCTAGAGGCATGAATTCGACTGTACTGTACCGGCCGTTGTGTATAGTTTACCTGTCGTGCACTGGTTGCAGAATATTCACCGGTTTGGGGAGACATCATAGACTGAAGACGCGAAATATAGAAAAGTGGTAAAATTATGGAGACGCTGACCATAACCAGACACTACGTGAGCCGGCACCCACAACAGTTCTTCCCTGCATACACATAACACAAGTTTCCAACGTTTCATTCCTAGTGTTATGCATACCGTCAAGAACAATCTCCCAGCAGGAAGAGTCCGCGTCATCATCATCGAGTGTCAGGGCGTTTATGATCTCATGCTCGGGCCACGGGCAAGGGGGTGGCTTCCGTGGTTTGAAATCCGCGATGTTCAGAACCCGAACCATTGTCGAGCCAGGATAAGTGTATAGCACGAGCGGGTCATGCCTGGACTCGCAAAAGACGTGGAATGATGGTGTATCGTATTGTGTTTGTTGTAGAGGAAAATCGACCGAGGTAATGATTTTGTATGACGCTGCAAAGCCTCTGTTCACATGCTATTCTCAGCTAGAATTCTCTGCTTACCTGATTCCTCGTAATCCTAGAAATTTATTCATTAAGTTCACGAGTATTCATTGTCCTCATTATCATTACTCACCGACGCGCAGCCACGAAGAACTTCCTGTCGGGTCTCGTATTCGTTCCAGCCCGGAGGAAAGAACCTATCTAAGCCCAACCAACGCCAGAGCACCATTTGTCCCGCACCGACAGTGTACTCTGTAGGCTTCTCCTCGTCCTGGTCATGCCCCTCATCTTCAATCGAATCGTTGGATGTAGCCAAAAAAGGAGGCGCACTATGGCTCAGTAAAAGGTCATCACTTAACCTGTTGTGAAGGTGTTAGCGACAGTACCCTCCAGCTAGTTTTTATGGATAATACCAGTCAATCGATAATACACGTGCGGTGTGGATGCAGGACGCACTCAAGAGTGGTTTGTCTTCCCTCATCATATTCCCGCCTGGTGTAATGGTAGGTATGTGCCAGATTTTTACAGTGCGGTCCATCTATGATCGTTCAGCCAGTTTATTCATAAAGTTAAACATACATACGTACCCCACAGGTTGCTATGATAGGATAATGTCTATGAAATGACTGTCAAGGCAGACCAATAAGCATCTATCCGAGGTAAAGTCGAAGGTCTATACCGCTGCAAAAACATCGCCCATATGCCCTCCCGAACGACCTCCCATAAGGACCAACACACACCTCCCAATACCAATGCCCTCTTTGTCATTGAGATCCAGACCATGTGCAGGGCCAGCCAAGCTAGGTGTATCCCTTGGAGGCCAGATCGGGTTTTCAGCACGTTCCCTGGGCTTTTGAGTGAGATCATAGATGCGAACAGAAAAATCCCTGGAAGTTGTGGCGAACAGATGCGGTAGCGATGGATGAAGTGCTATAGAAGTGATATGCTATATTCAGGGTTGTCTTTCAGAACCCTAGGCATGCAATAAGATTCACTCACCCCACCGTGGCCACGCAGGAGCGTATCGACGGTCTTCGTCTGAAAACTATAGATATATAAGAGATATCGGTTTGAGAAGATGATGAAAGGCTGGTATAGAACATCGGGGCTCAGTGCCCAACTGACATGTGTCTTGTCAGTCGGAACAATACGATCATTTGATTTGGGCTGTGGTGGTAGTTCTATAGAGAGCGGCCGTCTGGCGGAATGAAGCCAAAGTACGTAGATTTGTCTATCCGATCCAACAAGAATGGCGTCTGAATATTCATCTACCATCCTGTTCCAGTTCTCTGTGTTGATTTCGAGCTTTCTATCATTCCAGAGGCTCTTGTGTGACTCTCTGGTCCATGGGAAAGCAGCCAGAGTTCGGAAACGATCGGAATGCGGATTTCGTGGGTCTTTGTCCGGTATACAAAACTTTCGATATAAACGAAACGGATTGTTTGAGGAATAATCTCTATACCAAGGTACGGCTTCTTGTTCTGAGGTTTCGTCCATGAAGGGTGATAACTGTAAAAGCCAATGTGAGGGAAACACGGTTTGTTTGACTTTCGCGCGGCTTTTATTTGTCCTTCGTCATTATCCTTCTCCCTCCATGTCGGAATTCGAGCCAAAATCTACACTACAGAGTGCAGCGAAGTACGGTATTCAAGCAGGTGAGCTTTAATTTATGACACCCAGCTACCTATTTATTGATCATGCCTTCAAGGTGCGGTCGGGTTGGTTGTCAGCTCCCTTCAAAATGCTCTAGGACAACATTCACGAGGTGCTACTGGCGTTCTGACACGGACGGGAGGCACAATAACATTCTTTGGTATGCCTTACAAGTTATTGTCTTAGAAGCACTCTTATTGTATTCTCCAGCTGCAATGGGTGCAACATTCGCATTCACGGAAGCTCTGGTAGCAAATCAACGTCAGAAGAACGACGCCTACAATAGTGCATCGGGTGCATGTGCAGCTGGGTTTTTAGCTGGTATCAAAAGTATGCTCGTCGTTGAACATGTGTGTTGCACTACTCATTCTCATGGCTTACGATAGCGCGCTCAATACCAGCTGCCCTCGGCGGATGTGCATTCTTGGGGACGGTCGTGGGTGTTTTCGATGCGACGGGAGAGTTTACTGGCACACGAGGGGCGCAGGATGAAGAGAGGCGTAACCGATTCCTCAAAAAACCCCTCGACTTATCAACTTCCGATTGAGTAGCCTCAGCGAGTACCGATCACCTTCGGAATATAGAAAGATGTAGAAGGCAACAATCGTTTAGTATGGACCGAATAGCGTCCAAGGTATACACCGTGGAGTTCATGATTTAGTCTTCCTAAAGTCATAACGAGCATTCACTTCAACATGATGAAGTTCATAGAACTTGCCCCACGATTCCTCGGTTTTGCATGTAGCCTGAACGTCAAAGTTTTAATGAATTCTTCCTCATTAGTGTAGAGTTCTTACTTCTTTCGTCAATGCAGCCCATGCTGCATCTTCGGTTTCATCATCTTCCAGTGCACGCTCGGTGCTATTCCACCTCAAGAAGAAATCTACAATCGCTTCAAAATCATCTTGCAGCTCAGACGAAACATGCTGAGGACGAGGTTGCGCATCGTGACGTTTATCGGTTCGCTGCCGCTTGAGAGGTCGATCAGTACTGCTCTGTTCTTCTACGTCCTCTTGCTTGACTTGTGGCCGAGTGCTAATGCATTCTTGCATGCTATGGGCATGTAATTGCTTTCGAAACGTTATTCCGGCCCTCTTCCGAATAGCCTCGATGTCTCCGCGCATCGTCCTTGAGGTAATGAATGTATTCCATGACGGTGCGGTATGGTGAGGTAGCTTGAGACACGGAAGAGACTATTAGAATGTGGAGGTTATGCTTTACGAACGTACAGCTTACTTTGTTGTGAAGTTTACGAGCGAGAGTCATAGTAGGCATTTCATGATCCCGACTGAATAGAGCTTGAGCATAACGGAGAGCATACTCCTTTTCCGCTTCGGTGTATTCGAATCGCTTTCCCTTTTGCGGAGGTTCAGCTGGTAGCGGAGGGGGTGTCGGGGAGGGATCTCGACGTGCTACTTGCAAAGAACTTGTCTTAGTTTTCTCAGTAGCTTCTCGTTCCGGGGGTCCCCTGATTTTCCGTGAGTCCATCATTGTTTTGCTACTACTCACGGCTGATGTACTAGTAGCCTCCTCCTTCACATACGGCGACTGACCAGTCCTCTGAGCTTGCTGCAAAAGCACGGGCTCTTCGAACCTTTTGGATGTCGTAGTCAACTGTCTTTGCACTTGCGGTACGGGGACCGGCGGCGACCAATTCTCGGGAGCTGGCGGGACATCATTTATCTGAGACGGTTGGGCAACGTGTGGTCGGGATCCCTTCTTGAAGGATGGGGGTTTGGAAAAAGGAATGGACGAAGTTCTGGATCGTAGCGGCAGTGGCTTGGATGTTTCCTTCTGGGAGAGTTGTTGAAGAAGATATGGTGTATAGTCCAGTAGCGTCTCCTCCTTAACGCAATCATTAATGAAGGAAGTATTAACGGCGATGGCATTCGTGGCAGCTGCCTCTTTCAATGATGCCCTGAAAGTTTTAGATCCTGGGTATAGTATCGAATAATCGGCTTCTTCTTGGGTAACTTTTATTAGTCCGCCGTGTTTCTGCAAAAAAGATCCAACCTGAGTATAAGATTGCGTCCGAGAACAAAACACACACCCTAATTTTACTGATTATAGTTTGGCGGTTTTTCACTTCCATTTGAACAAAAAAAGTAAGAGGATTTCCATCCTGAGTGACGAATACAACATCCGAAGCGGATGAGGTCGGGGCGGCCTCTGTCGCTCGTCCTTTGCCTTTGTGCGAAGATGAGCCGGCTTGGGAATGCCGCAGAGAGTAGGGTGAGCCTCGTTTGGGTGATCTTTCTCTGGTCTTCTCGGCCTGCACAAGATTCGTGGAGATTTCGTGTGACGATGAACGCGTGGGCGAATGGGAGGGTGACGGATGTGACGGGTTGGGTGATGAGATTGGTGGGTGCGTCCATCCTGGGTTCATTCGGTAGATGTCAGCTAATGCCATAAAGAATTGGGCTTGCTGCTGATTCACTGGTCCGAATGCAGGATTATAAAAAGGCGTGAAAGGCATTATGCCTATCGGGAATTGCGGAGGAGCAATACCCGGGAAAGTTGGGAATAGGGACACAGCAGAGTGAAAGGGTGCTGCTGTTGGAGGATGAGGGACATTGGCATGTCCTGTGGCTGAAGAGCCTCCAGAATCGTCCGAAGGGGTATCCGATTGCCGTGAATAGGCTGCATTGGACTGGAACGGCTGAGGTGATGCTTGGTGATGTACAGGCTCTCTAAGAAGTCCGCTGGCGAAAGATATAGAACTCGATGAACCTGTACCATTGGCATATTCACGGTTGCCCCTGTGCCGTGGAGGAAGGAGTTGGTGTCTGATCAAACCCGTGTTAGTATGCCACAGTTCTTAGCGCCGGCTGTCCGGCTACTCACTCAACTTCGTGCTCTTCAGAGTCTTGTTTCTCCAAGTCTTGACACGTATCTTTGGACGAATCGGCTTCCATGAAGGAGAATGGGGAAGTTGTGGTGGTGTTGGTCGTGGGAGCACAGTGCTAAAACGCGTCGAAGGGCCAAGCTTACATGGACGGTTGTGGTTCGATACAAAAGGCTCTGAAACGCTGTATGTCACACGGCCGCTGCTTTCAAAGTCACCGAGCTGGATCTCGGATATAGTAATGAAATTTGAGTATTACAATGCTGCTAGCACTGGCTCACACATTTATTATTACATACTTGCGAAATGAAGACATATGCCATTTTCATAGTACCAGGACATACAAGCAATGATAGGGGGGCATGAGTGCAAGAAATGTAAAAACGACGGTGACGCCGTTTAACGGTAACTAGAAAAGAGCGTTGACATTGAGTCGGAAGGTTATCAATGAAGTCGACCAAAACACACCTCTTTTGCCTGCGAGCACGAGCACCAGCACCACCGAACTTCTTGGGCTCCATCCGTCTTGGGTCAGCAATGAGAAGTGTTCGGTCATAAGCAACCAGCTTCTTTTTCAACTCCATAGCACTATATGCGTCTGAGTACTTGGCATGATAGGCAACCAAAGCCTTTGCGATCGCTTGTCTGATGGCATACACCTGCGAGGTGTGTCCTCCTCCTTTCACGCGAACCCGAATGTCCATGACCGAAAAGTGGTCCTCTCCTGCGACAAGAACAGGCTCGTAGACCTTGAGGCGAAGGATCTCGGGTTGGAGGAGGTTGATAGGGGAGCCATTGATACGGATGAGTCCGCGGCCCTCTTTAGCATGGGCGACGGCAGTCGCAGTCTGATGAAGCAATACTTGAGAAATCTTGGATCTCCATTTCTTGACCAGTAACAGACCTTCTTTTTGCCGAACGTCTGAACGGCCTTGGTCGATGATGACATTTCGGAGTTTGAGGGAAAGCCTACTGTGCGGCTGTTAAGGTGCTATCAAACGAGTTTCAGACCGACAGATTTACGCTGGACGGCGAGGAACGCACCTGGTCTTGAGGTTGTCGAAGCCTAATGCCCGATACTTTTTCTGGTAGCGAGTCGCTGACAAAGCAGAGCAAGCCACAGTCTGTGACGACCTGTCACAACTGTGCAGTTGCTCTACGGCGTTTGCCGCATTGCGCGACAATGAAGTCCCCAACCAGACCTTTTTGCTTAACGGGGCTATTATGCTTCGGAACGCCAGCGTATGTTCTCTCCAGCATTTTCAAAAATTTTTGTTCAGTTTAATTATTGGCTTTCCAGGCGTTATCCAAATCGACTCTACCTCTACTGAAAGGCAGTACCCATGCCTGCAAGTCCTTCTCGGTAACAAGGCCAGGCATTACTAACCTGTCTACGGTCACTGCGCCATCCAGTGTCGAACCGTCTATTCCCGGTATTCAGGCTATCGGTATGTGAAGCATTGCGACACTTTGCACAACTGCTGAGTAGTTAGTAGCCTCCCCAATCGTCAAGCCAGTCTATGTCGCTCTCACTCCTGCCTTCAACCAGAAAGCCTCAGAACCGACACCTCAAGAACACGTCGTCGCCCTCGACCCTGAAATTTTCAATCACCCCATCCGAAGAGACATTCTTCACTTAGTCGTCACACATTATCGCGATTCCCTACGACAAGGTTCAGCCAACACCAAAACCCGAGGAGAGGTAGCAGGTTCAGGGAGGAAAATACGGCCGCAGAAGGGAACTGGTAAAGCGCGTCTTGGCGATGCGCAAAGTCCTATGTTGAGGGGAGGAGGTGTTGCATTCGGTCCTAAACCTCGAGACTTTAGCACCAAGTTACCAAGGAAGGTCATTCAAATGGGTATGCGGGTTGCTCTAAGTGCCAAAGTGAAAGAACAAAAGTTCGGAGTCATGACCCGTCTCGACTGGCCAAGTGGCAAGACCAAGCATCTGGCTCAGAGGCTCAGTGTTTTGGGACTGAAGGATACATTGTTTATCACGGGGGAAGGAGAAGTACCTGTAGGCTTGGAAAGAGCTATCAGGAACATTCCGCTTGTGAGCGCGATCTCCGCTGACAAGTTGAACGTTTACGAGCTGCTCCAATGGTCGCGGGTTGTGCTAGATTGCAAGGCTGTCGAGTACTTTGAAAGGGCCCTTGGTAAGGATCATAGATATATACCACCCACTGTATAATAGTATATAGCAACCTAGTATTCGTACGTTCGTATATTTGCGCGGGCCAGGACATTACTATAGTGCCAGAACTAAACGGTCACCTACGACAGCGGGCCCATGATGTCCTCCAGCCCATCGTCGTCGCCGAATTCATCCTCGCCTTCCTCATACCACTCTTCATCGCCAGAATCATACCAATAAATTTCTGAGTCTACTTCGTCTCCGAATGAATCTTCGCTACCCCAGTCGTTCTCCGAGTCCCAATCAAAAGGGTCATCCTCGTCAAGCGGGAAGTCTGGGCCGGGAGCCTGATCATGCAACGTCATATTGAATTGGGAAGGTTGGCCGTGAAAATGGTCGTCATAGCTAGACTTTTGTAGCTCAACCAAAAGGCGCTGATCATCAGACACCCTGCGACATGCCACGTCTTCTAACCATTGAATAGGATAAGGAGAAATAGGAAAGTATGCAATGGATGAGAGACGGGGAAATGGGAGCGTTGTGGGTCGAGACTCTAATGCTCTGTCCGCTGGTATAGGACTTTGAAACAATGTGCTCACGTCTCCCGTGACACTAACAAGCTCCATGCGACGGACATTATGGAACTTTTGATAGAACGCGGCATCTTCGGAATCGATGGCTATGTTGTGAAGTCGGAGTGTAATCAAAGAGTCTTCAGCGCCACTACGAAAGAAATGAAATCCAATGCTGGGGATCTCCTTCCCGCTGATGCATAGAGATTTTAGGTTCGGCATGCGAAGGAATGATAAGGGACATGAACAATTCTGTTCTGCGTGGTCACGGGGGAGACCAACGGACAGAACCCGAAGTGAGGGTGCCTGTATTGACGAGCGATTCATGTCTGCACCCTCGTCCGGATTCACCATGAGGCTTGGGAGATACAGAATTTCTAAACGAGGAGCACTGGTGAATAGCTCCACAAAGTATGCGTGGGTTGGCTGCATCTTCCGCAAGTTCATGAAGGTAAGGTTATGCCATGATGCAGAGAGCCTGTGTCCGTATAGCTGCCCTTTCAACGTCACGGAGCGTAACGAACTGGACTGGGTAATGCACGAAAACACCTCGACCCCGCTCGTGGCACCTGTTTGTGACCTGAAATCCACAGATTCCAAGGCAGAACATGAGAGTCCGGATAAGATGCCGGTATACAGATCAATTTCAGCATCTATGAACGACGTGACTTTGAAGGCTCGAAGTCGAGATGAACCAGAAGCAAGGATGGAAAGAATTTTGTCCACCTTGCCCCGGTGGAGATCCTGGCTGTGAACATGCAGGCTGAATGTGCACGGATCGGCTCTTTTGACAAAGAGAGCTGCAACAGAAACATCTGTATCGCCCTGAATCAACACCGTCGTCCACAGGCTGGGCGATGAGATAGCAAGATCGTGCCATGCACGACAGACTCGAGTAATCGGTAAGGGAAAGCGTAGCTTGGATGGTGTATAATCGGCAACAACTTTATTGGCTGCCAGATAACTGAAGACGTTTAACACAATTTCGTTGGGAAGGCTGAATATTGGTGGAGATTTTGTGCTGGCCATCCGATTATCATTTATTGCTGAGATTGAGTGCCTAGTCAGAAGCCTATGTGTGCAGAGAATACCTTCACTCACAATACGAATGGTTCCAAAGGTGACCGGTGAAACATGTAGGCTGTCCTTTACTTTAGTTGACAATGTCATTGACATGCTCGCGCCAAGGGCCTCACGGTCACGTGAGGGCTTATGAGTCAACAACGTAATATTTCTGGTGACTGCTTGACCGCGAC
Source organism: Moniliophthora roreri (assembly GCA_001466705.2). NCBI lineage: Eukaryota > Fungi > Basidiomycota > Agaricomycetes > Agaricales > Marasmiaceae > Moniliophthora > Moniliophthora roreri. The sequence continues at coordinate 1,051,938 of LATX02000001.1, read as the reverse complement.
CACCATGTCCCAGCCAAATTCTCAAGATCCTAATGCACAAGCAGGCGGAGATTATCAGTTTGCTGGACCTCTTTTGGTCAGCAAACTACAAGAGGCCGGCATTCACCCAAACGACATCAAGAAACTCTCCGATGCTGGTCTCAATACTGTTGAATCAGTCGCGTTTACTCCTAAGAAGCAACTCGTAACAATAAAGGGCATTTCCGAGCAAAAGGCAGACAAAATCTTGGCAGAAGGTGTGTGGTATCCGGTTTTATTTGGTGCACTCAACTAATCGCGTCTCAACGACAGCGCAAAAGATTGTACCACTTGGTTTCCAGAGCGCAACAGAAGTTCACGCCAGAAGATCGGAACTTGTGCACATTACGACTGGTTCCAAACAGCTCGACGCTCTCCTCGGTGGTATGTGACCGTCGTTTTTGTCGGTGCCCTCAAGTTGACATTCTCTGATAGGTGGTATCGAGACGGGTGCAATAACGGAACTCTTTGGAGAGTTCCGAACCGGAAAGTCGCAGATATGCCACACGCTTGCTGTTACATGCCAGCTTCCAGTTAGTATGGGTGGAGGTGAAGGCAAATGCTTGTACATCGACACAGAAGGCACCTTCCGTCCAGTCCGATTGCTCGCGGTCGCCGAAAGGTACGGCCTCAATGGAGAGGAGGTGTTGGATAATGTGGCATATGCACGAGCCTATAATGCTGATCACCAGAATCAGCTCCTAACAACTGCCAGCGCGTTGATGTCGGAGTCGAGGTAAGATATGCGTCCACAGCATGGTCAGGATGCTGACCCGTTGGCAGGTTCTGTCTCCTTATCGTCGACTCCTGTACTGCATTGTATCGTACCGACTTCAGCGGACGGGGTGAACTATCATCACGTCAGATGCACCTTGGAAAGTTCCTGCGCACTCTTCAGCGTCTTGCCGACGAGGTCAGTAAACAGTTCAGCGTGTGCATGTGTGTAGAGGAAGCTTATGTGGACCTTTGTAGTTCGGTGTTGCCGTCGTTGTGACGAATCAAGTCATGTCCAATCCTGATGCCGCCGCTGGTCCTTATGCTGGAAACGAGAAGAAGCCTATCGGAGGAAATATTATGGCCCACGCATCCACGACCCGGTAAGCATTGAGCCATGCTTCTATTGCTGGGACTACTCCCTGAACAACCTGTACAGATTACAACTCAAGAAATCAAGGGGAAACACTCGTTCTTGCAAGATATATGATTCACCTTGTCTACCAGAGATGGAGACACATTTTGCTATCCTACCAAGTGGTATTGGGGATCCCGAGGAAGAGACTTGATTTACATTCACTGTGTACATTTGTTCCATTTCCAGTTGTATCCTTCTGTTATGCTTTCTCACGTACATGCGACAGATTTCTGGTAGTACATACAACGCTTGTGCGCCGGTAGTAGTGTAAATTAATGTCCCTTGTTAGTCTAGACCAGTTGAATGGTTATTCCTTGATGAACAGTTGAGTGAACATCTAGGTTTTGAGTGAGAAAGTAATGATATCTAGGTGGGTGAATACCAGACATCCTCTAGATGAAAAACTATGCCAAAAGTCGAGTAAGGATGTTGGCTGCATTGTTGCTGATGAGACCCTGCAACCTATTCACATCCGCTGGGCTAACATCGGCGATATCTGCCATCAGGTAAGCAATGTCGCCCTTGGAGTCAGAGTACTGCTTCTCGACGTTGTATGGTGACAAGGCCTCGTTAACAAGTCGCAAGACACCAGGCTGGTTCTTGTGAACATGACAGACCCGGACCCGGTTCACCTCTTCGGCCGTAATGTGTCGGAGATCAACTTCGGGGAAATTGACAGCGCCCAATGTGGTTCCATAACCCAGATAACGACTAAGCGCCTGAGACACCTCCTGGCCAATCATCCGCTGCGCCTCCTCAGTCGAGCCACCAATATGGGGGGTGAGAATCACATTGGGCAGTGCTCGAAGAGTATTAGCCCAGGAGTTGAGCTGATCATCGAAAGGCGCGCCGTTGGCATTAGGCTCGAGGGGGAAGACATCGACGGCAGCTCCAGCCAAATGCCCAGACTTGACTGCTTGGATGAGTGCGGGGATATCGACAACCCTGCCTCTGGCATTGTTGATGAGGTATGCACCCTTCTTCATCTGAGCGAACTGCTGAGTCGAAATCATGTTGATGGTTTCTGGGAGTTCGGGGACATGGAGGGTGACGAAATCGGCTTCGGCGAGCAGCGCATCTAACGATGGCATCTGTTGAGCCATGCCGAGGGGCATAAGGTTTACAACGTCGTAGAAGATCACGCGCATTCCGAAGGATTCGGCTAGAACAGAGAGCTGGGAGCCGATGTGACCGTATCCAACAATACCGAGAGTTTTGCCTCTGATCTCCCAGCAACCTTTGGAAACCTTATTCCAGGTGCCTTGACGCATCTCGTAACAGCGCTCGAAGAGCTGACGAGAAAGAATGACGAGCTCCGACATAACGAGCTCGGCGACAGAGCGAGAATTGGAGAATGGCGAGTTAAAGACAGGAATGCCGGCCTCGGCGGCTGTCTTCAAGTCAACCTGGTTGGTACCGATGCAGAAACAACCGATTACTAGAAGCTTCCAAAAGGTCAGGCTACGCCAGAAGTGCATTAAGAACAATTTGGCTCACCTTGGATGCAGCTTTCAATACGCGGGCGGTAATCTTAGTTTTGCTTCGAATACCAATTGCATGGTATGAACCGATTTTCTCTACGAGCTCGTCCTCGGACATGGCTTTCGTGGAGTGATCGACATGATAGCCGTGTGCTTTGAACGCTTCGACGGCCTGCTGACTGATATTCTCGAGGAGAAGTAGACGCAAGCCCTCGTTATCCACTGGATGCAAGACTTTTGGTTGACGGATTCTCGGGGGACTTAGCAGAGTGTCCTGAAGACGGCGAGCCGCGAACCTGTCATGTATATTGGACGGGGATTCTGTGGGAGAAACGGAGACAGCGACTGCTCTAGCGGGCGAAGGAATCGATATGGGATTGGTCATCGTGATGGGAGTAAGGAATGAAGAAGGAACACGAGTCATTGCAATATGTAGGTATGTAAGTACCTAAAATTTGGGGTCAAGATGCTTTGCCGGTTGATTAGATCTTTGATCGTCAATCTAATCACATCTCCAAAAATTTTTCCTGACTGTTCTTGACTCATTTATACCACAACATCGATGGGCCTCTACCTTCTCGACTATGGCGCAGGAAATGTCCAGAGCCTGGCGAACTCGTTAACGAAACTCGGATATACGTTCAAATGGATATCTGATCCTTCTGACTTTGACAAGGCCACCGTCAGTATACCCACTTCATTCGTGGATAATAATGTAATGGCTTCAGATTAGAGACTTATCTTCCCTGGCGTCGGCGCTTTTGAGACTGCAGTAGAAAATCTCAAACGCAAGGGCCTGTTCGAGCCTCTCGGAGAATATATCTTGTCTGGAAAGCCATACTTCGGGATATGTATCGGGATGCAAGTGCTTTTCGAGAAATCCACTGAAGCGATATCTAATGGCCTTAGTATAATACCTTCGCCTGTCGAGCGTTTCGACGACATGGACAAGGCTGTTCCTCACATTGGCTGGAATGCTGCAGATCGTGTACAAGATCAAGAGAACGCTGTCCCCTCGTACTACTACTTTGTGCATTCATATTGCGCAAAGTACGAACCGGAAAAGTACCGAGTAGCTGCCGAATGGACGTATACCACTACACAGTATGGAAACGAGATATTCATTTCCTCCGTTCGAAGAGGCAACGTCTTTGGTACACAGTTCCATCCAGAGAAATCCGGGGCAGCGGGTCTCACTCTCATAGACAACTGGCTCCGTACCCCAAAATCGGAACGCTCTTCCAACACATCCCCCACTAATGCCCTCATTTCTAGACCTCCCCGAGTATCATCAATAAAACCTAGAGACAGCTTCACGAAGCGTATCATTGCATGCATGGACGTCCGAACAAATGACGAGGGCGATCTTGTTGTCACCAAAGGAGACCAGTATGATGTTCGGGAGAAGGGCAATTCATCGGGTAGCGTGAAAACGGCAGGGGCTGTCCGCAACCTCGGTAAACCTGTTGCCCTCGCCTCCACATACTACAGCACCGGTGCGGACGAGCTATGTCTAATGAACATCACTTCCTTCCGCCACTCGCCTCTCCAGGACCAACCGATGCTCGCTGTTGTTCGAGCTGCGGCCGAATGCGTGTTCGTTCCCCTCACAATTGGTGGCGGAATCAAAGATACCGTCGACCCTGATGGCACTCGGCACTCGGCACTTGAAGTCGCTGCCGAGTATTTCCGTGCAGGTGCTGATAAAGTCAGTCTGGCGTCGGAGGCGGTTTATGCGGTCGAGAAATTACTCGCTTCACCTACTCCAGACAGGGGAGACGGGACAAGCGCGATCGAAACAATTGCGCACGAATATGGACGGCAAGCCGTCGTGGTGTCGATTGATCCGAAGAGGATGTACGTCGATGCAGCAAGTTACGATGGGCCTTATAAGGCTGAACTCGTTCACGGGAAGGAAGATTCCCCCATTGAAGCCGAGAGAGGCAAGGGCTGGTGGTACACCTGTACAACGTCAGGCGGACGTGTTACACGGGATCTCTCCGTGTGCCAGCTTGCTCGTGGAGTCGAAATTCTCGGAGCTGGCGAGTTATTAGTCAACAGCATCGATCGCGATGGAACTGGGTTAGGATTCGATCTAGACTTGATTCGTCTCGTCCGCAGTTGCGTCAAAATCCCAGTTGTGGCAAGCAGTGGCGCAGGCAAACCCGGGCATTTCCTGACGGTGTTCAAGGAGACGGGGGTAGAGGCTGCATTAGCCGCTGGTATCTTCCATCGTCGTGAAGTAGGGATAGACGAAGTGAAGGACTGTTTGAGGGCGAACGATATTAACGTTAGGACACACATAGCATGAAATGTACGACTCCTGAACGGGTACCTTGTAGATTGTAATTATCTACACGCGTGTAGTGACCAAGAAGCGATGGGGCAGCACCTCTATCTAAATTCTACGATCCCGTTGCCTTTGAAAACATCATCTCTCTGGGCTGCCTGAGCTAACTTCTTGTTGACGGCCTCTTTCGCCTCGTGCGAGGCGACAGTAGCAACCAATTTGACTTGTTCTGCCACTTCTCTCAGAACCCCCAGTACCTCTGCATTTCCTGTGATAAAACCAAATTCGGCATAGACTAGTCCTTCCTCTTTGGCGAATTCCTTGACCATCTCACTAGCCTTCCGCAGATTGTGGCGAGGGAGCCTCGGGAACAGATGATGGGTGACCTGTAAGTGCAGCCCGCCATGGATGAACTCTACGGCTTCTGAACAAATGACATCGGTTGTTGTCCGCATCTGTCGGTCTGGGAACGACTCGGTGGGGCCTAGATCCATCGTTGACATGGGGAAGTGGGACAAGACAATCTGGAAAGATAATGGTCACATTGAGTACCACGTTCACCAGGTCGCCTTTAAGCTTTACCTGGACATGTAAAGGACTCGTCACAGCGTGACTGACGAGCACGTAGGCGAGTGCCTTTTGCCAAGAACCGCATCCTCTGAGAACAATCCATCCAAACCAATACCAGAAGAACGCTACTCCGGCCAGCTCAAGAGCCCAAGCCCAGCGGCCACCTCTACTACGTCTGGTGTCAAACGCCTTTTGATATAGATAAACATAAGAGTTGGCGTAGAGGTTGAACCTCGCGAAGAGCATGACAATGTAAAACAGCTTGTGCTGCAGCGAGATGAACAAACGAGCGGCCGCGTCAAACGGTAGAATGCGATTATAGTAGCTAGAATAGAGGTTGGAGAAAAACCTGGGAGATATGGCAAAAAATGGCAGATGTTCGATGTCCGGATCACTAAGTCCTGTCAGCAACGAATGGTTAGGATGCACTGGAGATACCTACTGCGAAGGGTGATTCGTGACGACTTTGAAAGACCGTTAGTCGTAATCTACTACATTGTATATCGAACTCACGATGGTGAACGTTATGATTCTAAGCTGCGGGTCAATAGGTGGAAGAGCATAAACCAGATAACTCAACTCACATTCACCCACCAGCCAATGCTTAAGCCTCCAATAAAGTCTGCTACTGTGATGGCGATAAGTCTGTCTATCGTCCAATTATGGGTAACTCCGGTGTGACCAAGGTCATGAGCAAAAAACATGAGTTGATGCCACATCAAACCCAGGAAAACAGCACTGGTAATGACCCAGTTGTTTCGGAAGGCATAGGCAGAAATGAGACCGAGACCGACGTATCGAACGAACTCTGGTCCATAACCTGTGAGGTAAGGTGTGTTGTACAACCCAGCATCCGTAACACGTTTGTGGAGTCGTTTGTAGGCAGTTGCATGCTGGTGCTGCACCTCTAAAGATAATGTGGATGGGGGAGGTGTAATGGTATCCTGGGTTGGGGCAGAGTTCTGGAGAGCAGCAGAACTCTTTGAGACGAGTAACACCTGGCTTGAGTCTGGATTGAAAGTAGCGGCTTTGTTGAGCCATTTGCCGTCTTTCCTGACCCAACCAGCAGCAATTGGCGGTAAAAGGGGTTCCCATGGATTGTCCGACGAAATAGTGCCAATAGAATACTTTATGACATGTTTCAGAGTTTCCTGAGGATGATACGCGTCGATTTCAGAGGTTGCGTCCCTGCCAACGAAATGAAGGAGACCAAGGGAACCACCTGGGTGAGCATCAAGCCAGAATCTGGGGATATTGAGGACGTGGTGGTTGTAGATGATGAGGTGGTCGCCTTTGAGTATACGGGCGACGACCTGGTCTCTGGAAAGAGACATGATGGGGCTGTGGGCAAATTGAAATCACGGCAGAGAGGCCAATGCCGGTATCACGTGAGAAAGTGATGGTTACTTACGACCTTACTTGAGCAACATGGCAGGCCAAGAATCAAACCCTTTCTTAGATCCTCCAAGGACGATGGAAATCGAAAAGGCCGTTCGCGAAACCGTAACTGTACGGGGTGGGCACAGAATCGGCAGAAGTCATACCCAGCTGTCAGTATTTCTTCAGTATCTCTAGTATCTTGGCTCATTTCCACCACTTACTAACCAAAACACCCATTAACAGTCCAGCTCCACCTGCAAAGCAGTCAGCACCGTCACCTCGTCGCTCTCAATCCCAAGACTCTGCCCCCAAAGTTCCCCCAAAGAGTAGCAAGAAGAAGGGTTCTCAACATGCAGACGTCATTGACCGTCTTGATTACTCTGGCGTCGGCGGCCCCAGTGCGTTTTTCGCCCGTCATTTTCTCTTCCATGCCTTCTCATCGAATTCCCTCTCAGTGTTCCACCACGATGGCCCATTCGATGCCTGTGCACCCTCTAGAAACCGTCATCGCAACAAAGCTCCAATGATGGCCTGGTCCCAGGATCCCAACCAGATGGTCGATCTTCATTCTGGGGACAGCCCATACCCAGCTCCCAACGCCGATGCCTACAATGGCTTCTCCTCCGAACCTTACTATGATCAGCCAAAGAAGAAGGTCGACGTTTTAGCCGAGGCTTGGGGCATTCACGAGCCAGAGCCATTTGAAGAGTTCTCTGCTGGTGGCGGAGCTCGCGGCGGCACTCCAGCTAGCTCCATATACAACGGCAAGGAATCTAACAAAGGCTCAAAGCGCTCCTCGAGAGATGGTAGAGATCATAGAGAGGTTTATCGAGAATACCTTGAGGACCCATCAGCGAGGGTGAACAGAAACCCTCGTCGTGGTGGTATCCCCCCACCTCAGCCCATCTTCGTGCCTGACCCTACCACTCCGCCCCTTGATCAGCCCATCATTAGCTCTTCACCTGGCTCTGCCGGTTTCCCTAAACGGAACAAATCTCTAATGCAACGCATTCGCAAGATGCGGGATTCTCCTAATGTACCCGTCGGCGCAGATTATGACGAAACTCCATCGTCTCCAGGCTTCCCTTCGTCGCCCAATGCCAACAGCGAACGAGAACGTCCTACACACAGATCGCAGAATTCTTTTCTCGGAAGGTTCGGCAATTCCAGGTCACCGCCTCCGTCCGAACCACCTCTTTCCGAGCCATATGTTTTCATCGATCCCACCACCAGCAACAAGGAAAAGGAGTTGCCTCCAGCTCCTTTGTCCTCTGTCACTCCGAAAGAAACCGTCAGCACAGGTTACTTTGACGCGGCCAATGGGACCTCGGGTACTTCTCCAGGTGCTGGTCTCGGACGCAAGACGAGTCTCATGAAGAAGGTTGGCCGGGTGGTCAGAGGTCAGCGTTAATAATTCCACGTCCAATCCCGAACGGTCCGTCAGGTGGCCTTCTATTATTCTTGTTAATAATGCTGACACTCCCTTGATAGATTATTCGTACCTATCTTTACGACATAACTACATCCAGATCTCTCCTACTCTTTCTCTATTCCTTTTTCCTTGTATCTAACCTCTATTCTTACTCTCGATTTACTCTTCTCTTACGGTCCTTGTTCTTTTGTCTTTGTGAACTGTTTCTCCATGCGGTCGGAAACGTCATTCCGTCGCAATCTACTTCTCTCTGTGCAGACCATGAAATTGTACCCAACCACCTTCCTTTTTTTTTAATCTACTTGTTACCCACTCGATCGACTCCACACGGACATGACGCAACTACCGCCTACCCCTCAACACCAAATGATGTTGATCGATCGTTGTCATGAATGTTTGAACTTGTAGCTATAACTTGATTCAGCCGAATTGTAGCTATAATGCGGAACAGCACTCACCTGCTTTTCTCCTCTTCCCGTTATATACTAAATTATCTATCTATGCACTTCTTTCTACCGTCGTGTACACTTTTATGCATCGCCTGAAACATCTGCAACGTCCAGGATCAAATGCGAGCTAGGGATAACTGGCTTTCACTGAGTAAACGCCATATAAATTCTACTACCGAGTTTCTGAACCACAAAATAATTTCTGGGTTCACATCGTACCTTGCCTACTACATCATACCAATGATTCTCTATTTATACAGTACGCTTGTCACTATCACGAATGCTTTCTGTGTCCTCACTGGGTGTATCCTCGCGTTTCGCTTCACGTTTCAGCTTCTGGTCTCCTAGACCCACACCAATGTCACGTACGACAATCCACGCCGGAAGCAACGCGGCGGCCCAAAGTCCGAAGTTCAGGTACACACCGCCGACCTGCGCGAAAATGTCGATACTGTTCAGCCCATACTGTGTCGTGAAGTTAGCATTATACTGGAACGGCAGCTGAATTGACTTACACTGACGGCCTGGGCTGCCGACTCGGTTGCTCGCAGAAGACCAGCGATACGCACTACATCAGCTTCGCTTTCCGCCAGCTCACCGACCACGAAGTATCTGTTGTGGTTTATCAGTTTACCGACTCGGGGCCACTCACTAATATTCTGCTTACAAGTACATGTAGTTCAGCTGGAAGCCCATGACCAGGAGCAAGAACAACGCAAATCCTCGGCCAAATCCAGCGTCACTCCAGTCGTATGTCGGCCGGCTCCTGCGGAACTCTGTGGCTAGCACGGTGGCCCAGATCCACCAGGCACCCTGTAATCCTAGAATGACAAAGAATGCCCACCGTGCTCTTTGTCGCAGCTTGAGCTTGGTGTGATCGAGAAACGCTCCGAGGAGGTTGCCTGAGACCACCGCTACAATACCAGAAAGGAATGATCCCAATGCACGCGCACGGACGGTGAACCAAAGAGCTTGGAAGGTAAACATGACGGCCTCAGAATATACACCCTGAGCAATGAGTGGTACAATCAACAAGAAGTTCCGGCTAAGGAACAGCTTCGCGGTTGCACGTAGCTCCGAAAAGCTGTCCTCCTTGATTTTCAGGCTGACGGGAACACCATCAGTACGCTGAACCTGCCCGGGCTCGCTCAGGAGCAAGCCAGTGAACGGACCCAATGCCTGAAGGGCGATAAAGACGAGGTAGACAGTATATGATACTTTTCCGGCCTCATTCCTGTTGGCATTGAGTCCCAGGTTGATGGCACCACCAAGAATCTGTCCACCGAGTCGAAAGCTGAGCCAAAAACCTAGGAAACGGCCCTGATTGTACGGCTCAGGGTATGACAAAGCGATTGCTGCCTCGGCCATCCAGAACACTCCAGCTGACAGACCACAGAGCGCTGCCCCCAGAAGTACGAACCATTCGGTGCCGAACCGATTGTTGGTGTACAGGCCTGCAGCGTAGGGAGCGTATCCGACAGTGCCGATAATGAGGGTCCATTTAATGCCTACCCACCTCACTATGATACTGGAGAAGATGCAAGATAGCACCATCAGGCAGAAAGTGAGGGCATTGGCCGTGTTGACGAGGTATGGTTTCTGAGCCCCACCTAGAATAGTACATCAGTACGACGCGTCGAGATATTCGGGTTCATATACCAGCGCCCAAGGAGTTCATGGCACCCCAGATACCTGGTGCCAGCAGATTGCATATTCCAAGGATAAACGCATTATACGTGGTTGACCGGTACCATTTAGCTACAAGGGAGAGGCAGGTCAGCTAATTGAAACGAAGATGAGAACTAGGCTTACGCTTAATTTTTCTCTCCGAGTAAAGTTCGCCATCAATGACAGCGCTGTGGTAATCTTTTGAATCTCCCATTCTTCGTGATCCTAGCGAAGCTGCTCCGATTGGCGTCTTGACGTGGTATGGATAACTTAGGTGAAAGAAGGATTAAACTTTTGAATACACGTTGCGTTTAGAAATTGAGTACTCGCATCACTCCGCCCTAGCCTCATTTGCACCAAGAATGACGAGCTACAGATGGCGGTTGGCGTCTTCAAGTGAGCGCTTACTATTTTCCGACTCCGCCCAAGACCTCATTGGATCACACATTCGTCGGAATACAAGCAGTTATATATATGAAATTGGGGTTGGATTGTGTCGGCGTACGCTACATTGACGTGATGCCAATCAGCAAAAACCGTGTAGTGCTATAATGGGTTCCCAGGGCTTTATAATCCACCTGCAGGGTATTATGACCCTTAAAACCAGTCATAACCCCCACAAACCAGGCCACAACCAGGTTATAATCCCCCTGGAGCTAGGTTATAGCACTTTCCGGTTGTTGGTGGGATGAATATGAAAGTGCATACAAATAACAGATAGGGGATCGGAGCAGGAGCTATCAGGTCCTCGATCACAGATAAGGACCGACATTGAGCTGCTTGTCGGCGATTGCACCTTTGCCGACACCGATTTGGCTACAGTTTTCTTCCTTCTTCCTGAGACTCCTTTGAACGCTACTAGTCCAGTAAGAGTAGAGAACTTTATATTCTTACCTCTGGCTGCGGCGAGATGTAACTGGGATGTGCCACGCCAAAAAAAGTAAAGATTCCTCTCTCCCTGCAAGATAACGCACTCAGTGAACGGACCAACCGCACTCGAGAATTTCGTAACGAGTTCTAGACGGACGTTGGACCGTATCGAATCGCTACCATTACTTCGGCTATTCCAAGGTTCGCAATATTCCAAGGGCAAGAGGACAGGAGATAGGAGGCAGTAGGGCGTCTAACAACCAAAGCGCAATCTTGAAAGGTTTACATAACCTAACTTGAGGCGCCAGAAGCCCTTCTACACGCTGACACCATCGACACAACCTGCAGAGGCTGCCTCCCAGGACTTCGGGAAGGCATTCTCTGGTAAAGAAACCCCTGTATACTACTGATCGAAAAAATTTGACGATTTACGCGCGGGAAGACGGTCTTCGGCATTTCTGCGAATATCAGAATCATCTTTTGATAGCAGCTCTCCACTCACAGATACCGTGCTTTTCGCAAGACGCCAGGTTCTGTCAAATTAAATCCATAAGTGTACGATCAATGAAAGGGTAACCCTTCCTTTTTAATGAGGCTGCTTCACAGCGATTGCATCGGTACAACTGAATTGCGCTGAACCCCTAGAAAAAACATGTAGAGTATGCAGGTGAATTCCTCACATTATACAGCATAATGGATGACATGGAAGAGCATATGCTACGCGTAACAGCTGAATGCGAGGTTTTTGGGAAGCATACACATGGAACAAAAATAAAGGTGAAGTAGAACACGTAATTACTTCTTCTTTGCGGCCTCCTCCTCCTCTTTCTGGACGAGAAGATTCTATCAGTAAAACATTCGGAATACCACGAAAGCCACTGACCTTCGCTGCCCGGGCCTTGCGAGCTCCCTCATATCTTGCATCAGCGCGAGCATGACGGAGAGTCTTGTACGCCTCAAAGTTACGCTCTTCATCAGTGATTTTGCGGGGTGGCTCGGCAGGGTAAACTTCGGGAAGGGGAAGGGTCCGGCGGGTAGTAGCAGCTTTGAGGTCCTCGGCCTAGTAGCGAATTAGCAAATTAGCACCGACGACAAGGAAGAAAAAACCAAACGTACGGAGGAATCGCCCTTCTTGGGCTTGCCAGCTTTTCTCGGGAAAACGACGAGCCTCTCCTTGTAAGCCTTTAGTCTCTCTACATTGACCTTCTTTCCCTCCTCGCTGAGATTTCTCCTCCGGTGGTCAACAACAATGCCGACGCCACGAGCTTCCTTCCTGCCAATCCCAGCCTCCTTAAGCTCTGCCAGGGTGAAGCCCCTTCCCTCACGGAGCTTACGGTTGTAACGAACTGTCTGGCCACGAACAGCGGGACGGAGGAGTGTCAAAGGTCGAACACCGAGGCTAGCAGCTTTGGCCTTGCGAGCATTGCGACGACGAAGTTTGCGGCCGGGTTGGTTAAACCACGTCTTGACACGGCGCTGCCAGTCCTTGCGGAAGTGGTTGGCATGAAGGACTGGAAGAGTTTTCAGTATAAATCTGATAAATCGAAAAGCTCTTCCCTACTGACCATTGTTGTGTCGGAAACCCATCCTTCAATTCTGTATTATTCGAATCAGTCACGGCACTGATACCAGACAGAATGATGATACCCACCTTGTTGGTCTTGAGGTCGTCGGTGGCGTTGGCGGTAACTATTTTACCATACACCTGGAAAACTGACTTGGGTGGCTTGCAACTGTACAGTTTCTAATAAGATTTCGGCGGATGCCGAGAGTCACATGATGGGTGGAGTCGCGATTGCAACGGATGCCGTAAACTATATTCTGATACGCTGGGACAGAATGTCCGCTTGCAATTGTTGTCCACCTTCGTCCATCTCGAACTGGTCATGCTTCATCTTATTCACTGATCATCCGACATTTACTCTAAGAATTTGATTTCTTATCCTATGGAAATCTCGCTTTCTCATTCAATGTCCAAACGGACCGGATAATACGCCCAGCGCGATTCCGGCACGCATTGATGCCTCCGAGTCGTGGTCCATGTTGGCGAACTTTGACATTTCGCATATTTGATGCCCTGCATGCGGGAGCACTTTGACCGAAGGGGTAATCAGCGTATCTCAAATCTCAGCAGTCAAGGCTTACTTTCTCAGTGTCAACGACGCTTCTCGATCTCATAGAATTTCATTATGTACGTTTGGTTTAGGGTCCCCGGTCCTGGCAGAATATAAGGGTCGCATTGTGACCACCTCTCCCATCACCCCACTTCATCTTCATCATGGCCTCCGTTGCAAGCTTACATGTAAAACCTCCCTTCCGAGCAGACCATGTCGGCTCTCTCCTACGCACCAAACCTCTGTACGAGAAGCGTGCTTTACTAGAGGAAGGGAAATGTTCGGCAGAAGAGCTCAGAGAAGTCGAAGACAAAGCTATCAAGCATGTCGTTGCTCTCCAGCGGGAGCTTGGAATCAAGACCATTACAGACGGTGAAATGCGAAGGTCAGTCTTGGTCTCTAATTTCACGGGCCCTTTTATCCGAGACCATCAAAGGAATCAATTTTATGACGGAGTATTCGACAAGTTAGAAGGGGTCGTCTTCATGCCCGAGCGTGAGTGTCTTACACCGTCATATGGAACTGAGGTTCATTTTTGTATTGCAGGTCCCATTACAGAGTTCAAGGTGTGACTGCACTCCATTTACCCTTTCTTATTTCCTCGTTGATGCGCCAATCAATCCCAGTCATATATACCCTTTATTGGATTCATGTACGCGACCGGCGTGCCGCATTTCCCTACGTTCTACTGTAACGTGAGTCTCGTGTTTTCACGAGATTTTCTCAGCTGACGGCTGCTGTGACAGGATAAAATTAAGCGCACAAAGCCATTCTATGTCGATCAATTCAAGTACATTAAGAGCTTGGTACCCCCAGAGGTTCTTGTCTCTACTATCGAACGTCATACTTTCTAACATTATCGGGCTCGCAGGACGTACCTCATATCAAGATTAATATGTGTGCTCCATCGTGGTTTCATCAACGTCATGGAAGCGACCTTACATATGATCTGAATGTCTATAAGAATGACAGTGCGTAGATCAAGAAATACTCGTTATGATTGCCCCTCACAACTCGAACATTCTACAGAGGAATACTTTGACGATCTTGGCGCTGCATACCGCGGCGAAATTCAGGAATTGTATGACCTGGGATGCCGTGCGTCTGATGATACGCCGCACTACTCACAAAACTGACCCCGCAATCAATAGGTCACGTTCAGATTGACGACCCGACATTTGCATTTTTTTGCCATGAACCTACGGTTACTGCAATGAAAGAGCAAGGTGTTGATCCTTCTGCATTACTCGACACTTATGTTCGTGCAATCAATGTCTGCACGCAAGGTCGCCCCAAGGACATGACTGTCAGCCTTCATATTTGTCGAGGAAACTACAAGGTATTTCACTTCAACTTCTACAGTCTGAGCTTCTCCCAATTTGAACGGCATCGGTAGGGTCTTCACTTTTGTGAGGGCGGGTACGACTTGATCGCGGAGCAAGTTTTTAATGGGTTGGACGTCGACGCTTTATATGTGAGATCTCCTCCCATATTCTACCAGGCCTTACTCAACATCGACCTTTGTAGCTTGAATTCGATGATGCACGAAGCGGCGACTTCACCCCACTCAAGCATATTCCCAACAATAAGACTGTTGTCCTGGGACTTGTGACAACGAAGAATTCTCAGGTGCGATAAGCCGCCTTAGGAAGACGGGTTCCTCACTGGATTTCTATAGCTTGAGTCTGTTGAAGCACTAAAAGCTAGAGTTGAAGAAGCGGTTAATGCTATGTCCCAGGATGGAAAACGTTCCCGAGAAGAGGCTCTGAACCAGTAGGTATCGGCTTATACTTGGCCTCCGTATCTCATTTTTTTTTAGGCTGTGCATCAGTCCGCAGTGCGGTTTTGCTTCTGTATGGCAAGGTAACCCAATTACTGAGGAGGTAAGTCTGAACACCGCTATGACGCTTCTCTTGTCTTACGTACTGTCGCCAGGACGAGAAGAAGAAACTATTAGTCGTTGTAGAGGCTGCTAAACAGATATGGTCTCAGTGATGGGGTTGCGCCAGTGGATCTCTCTCAGTCTTAATTTTAGATCACAGTATCTAATCATACTTCACAACGGATACAACACGCCACCAATTTTAAGAGCCCAAATCATACTCAGGCCCAGAGTTGGGATCCAGGACAAAGCTGTCTGTCTAACAAATGATCTTTGCTAATAGATTTGCGGCTGGTATTTGAGTTTGGTTATGAATATAAATATCGCGCCTTTATGTTTCTGCTGAAAGTATAGCATTGATTCCGGATGATCGAATGTTACCAAGTTCCGACGTTGGTGAAACAGATTTCGGGGCCCACCAGGGTCCTACTCTCTGATTCTCTCTCCTCGTCGCTCCTTTCCCTCTTGGTTATGCACACATTCCCTGCATTCTCCATCTTTTTCTATTTATTGTTCACCAGGACGAATGCATTCAACTTCAGCCACGGAAATCCTACCCAGTGCGATAACCTCAGCTTGTCATGGACTGGTGAGTAATCAAAGGGGTTCACCTTTTTCCTACAAGTTGACCATGTTTTGGAGTAAAGGAGCAACACCACCATATTATGCCCTCTTGACGCCTGTGGGTTCTAAATTCGTATCGATACCTCCTTTAGCCGACTAGACTAATATGCGCGCTTGTTAGGTCTTCGGCACCCCACGAAACATATCTATCCCTGACTCCTCCGTCACTAATGGTCATGGTTCATTCTCCATGCGACTACCCTTTGAAAAAGGACAGAGGATCGTTATAACGATGTCCGATGCGACCGGTTTTGGCTCGGGAGGTAGCACCGAGCTCCTTACAGTTGGATCTTCGCAGGGCGGTAGTTGTAATGTATCAGACCCTGGTGCGTCCGTTTTCCGCAAGTGTATATACACATCTGACCGTTTTAATGTCTCCCAGGAGTCGCGTTCGATTATGAGCTCAATACTGCTTTGCAACAATGCCGGTGCGTGCTCTCCGTAAACTTGTGGTGCATTCAACCCATCCATTTTTGCCAGAGTTTTCACCTTCGGCAACTATGACAAGGCTATTCAACCAGTTACCATTATGGTAAATACCCGATACGTGTCACCCCGAACATGTTTGTTAAAGATGAATTACACTTAGGGAATAATACCTGGCGGAGACTCCTTCGTACTTAGACCTGCAGAAGGCTCAACCTCGTATGATTGGATAGCCAATGTATGGAATGGCACTTCGATCATTTTTGTTATGGTCGATGCCCAGTTTCGTCCTGGTGGAAGTTCCGACGTGAAGATTGTCGGTGCTTCTGACGATACGTCATGTATCGGTTCCAATTCTCCTTCCTCTACCATGGTTCCAACAGCAACAGGTACCAGCCCCGGTGCGACAAGTACTGGGTCTACATCGCCACCACCTGCATCAAATGGACAAGTTTCTACTCAAATAGGAGCTATCGCTGGTACTGTCCTAGGCGCTCTTGTTTTCCTCGCCGTGTTCATTACCATGGGACTCTTCTTTCTTCAGCGCAAGAAGAACAAGAAACCAGGCCAGATTGGGTGGGATGGTACCGACTTCCGTCGCCACTCTCAACGGATGCAAATTGATAGTTTCGATCACTCCTCGAGTACTGGACGTGCGCTTTCAGTAGCACCGCAGTATTCGAATTCGGATCCATTTGCCTCTTCCCCCGACCTGCCTACCATCGACTCCCCGTTCACAAACGATCCTTTCAACCCAGTCTCACCCTCTGACCAGACATATATCAGCGACATTGAACCGTTTACAGCACCGAGTGCAGGGCCATCTACCATGACTTCGGCTCAAAGAAAAGCGGCTATGGCCGGTGTGGCCCCGCAAAAACCCTCAAGATTCATAGTTCATACAGACGCTGAAGATGTACCCCCAGAACCAGAGGAAGAGGAAGTAGTTGAGCTGCCTCCTCAATATACCGAGCGGAGGGCTCGACAATAAGGTCGGTTTCAACATCAATATCTCATACCCAGGGGCTCTAATCATTCGGTTTGCAGACCTGCTGGTTGGAATTTGTACTAATATGTCACTCCATGACATCCTGTCCTTCCTAGCTTCGTGCTTGCTAGGCACCCTTGTTGTACATTTATTGCCTATCTTGAACCCGCTATTTGGGCAAGGCATCCACTCCAATTGTGGGAAGAAAGTCAGATGCCTAGCTTTATGTTTTCAATTTTGCTTATGCTTGCCATTTGTGGACGTGTTGAAAGCAGCCTCCGTTCATCTATCTGCACAGCAACAGAGCCGACAGCGCCTCAGCATATCTTGTGAAGTTGTGAACGCATTTGGCATGTTTAAGAGGAGTTGTTCCATTGTGCGGCTAAATAGGTAATACAGAGACCGGGAATCTATTAGAATAGTACATATATCAGGCAGGCAAAACACGGTCGAATACAAAAGTCTGAGGGTAACAAATCAGGATTGGGGTGGAGGGCCCGCTTCCGAAAGCCCTGGTTCATTGCCGAGATTCTGCTTCGCGAACGCGTCGACGAGCGCCTCTTGCTCCTTTCGTCGTTTGTGTCTTCTGCGTCTGTCCTCTTTGATGATGCGTTCTATCTTCCGTCGACTTCTGCCAGCTGTTCGAGGGTCCATTAACACGTTCTTGCATTTATAACAGGCAAGTTCGATGCTAGCGAGGAGCCGAAGAGTCTCAGAATTATTCAACGCCTGAGGGCAGGGAAAAGAGTTAGTTAGATTCTAGTGTCATTGTCCGGCACTCACATTCAGGGACCAAGAGACCACGCCCATGTCCTCCACACACCCGATTACTACAAAATTGCCTCTTTTCTCCGCTTGTAAGTCCGTACCCTTTGATTTCATGAGTTGGTCAGAATAGGCCATTCGAGGAGGGGTGACTTAAACATGCCTCGCCAAATTGGGTGATAAGCTTGTTAGTGTTCAATGTGCGGACAACTGGTGCCAAAGGGTGGAATTTAACAAAGCAGCGGTGAACGTGGCTGCGAAGGTGACGTACCAACACGAGATGAATGACCATGAACTTCCTGGCTAACCAGACCTCGTCCCATGTACACCCATGAATCTCTCTCTGGTCGTCGAATGTGCACTTTCACTTGAATGTCCCTGAAATTTTCGCGAGCTGCTTGGGCTGCTGGATGAGAATCGCCATCAGGGAATGAAATGGAAAAGAGCAGTAATATACCAGTAAACACTAACGTTGAATGTCGCTGCCATCTGAAGGAGCATTCTGAGGAGCCGGCTGCGAAGTGGAACCGGTCATTTGAATGTCGTCAATCTCCATTCCTGAATCCTCCATTTTGAACCTGATTTGGCATGAGTGTAGATGGAAGAGATAGAGATGACCCAAAGCTTACCGTAGGCGTTCTATCCGTGAGTAGAAGTAAAAGTTAGTGAATGGCCTAAAAGGTCGACGTCAAGTCGGAAGACTCGAAGAAACCTGGAGCCAAAGGCTCTGGCGCTCACGTGCCATAATTTCGCGACGCGCTTATGGCCGAAGTCATGTAGCTCACTATTCGTCTCTTTAAGACTCAAAGAACGTGATACTAAGGACATGATACTGTACACAAAGAGGATGAATCGAATTGATTCCCATACCTTACAACAGGTTGTATATAACACGGTACTGTAGAAGCTCAGCGAGACTCGGGTGACTGATAGACTCCCCCAACTAAACACAGATTCCGGGGTGTAAACTGTACGTCGATTATTGGAGTCCGTTTCGTTGGGAACGTTGCGAGTAAGTCAACCCTGCAATAATACCCAACGTTTTGAGTATCCTCGGATTTAAGCACGGAAACACTCACGAGTCTATGTTCCCTTGGCCATAGGCATCAACGAGTGAAACTTCAGCGCCGTTTGACCCAGTCTCGCGAGATTTGTTGGTCAGACCACCTGGCCCTTTTACATCCCAGCAACGAACTGTCCAGTCAGCACCCCCGCTCACCAGTAATGACGATTCGGCACTAAATGCAAGGCTGTATATAGAAGCGGTGTGACCAGTCATTTTCTTTATTCGTTTACCAGACCCGAGGTCCCAGAGATTGATGGCCAGATCTTCGCCTGCATAACACAATACATCAATTACCAGCGCATCAAGACCATGAATTTACACCTACCTGCGCTTGCGAGATACCGCCCATCCGGGCTGATAGCCATCGAGGACACAGCTCCTTGATGACCGATAAAGACACGTACGCACGAACCCCGTTGAACGTCCCACAGACGTGCTGTCCAGTCGCTCGATCCTGTAGCCAGATACAGCGAGTTCGGATGGAACTCGACGCACTATGGAAATCATGTCAGAGGCCATGAGGGAATGAAAACGAAAAACTCACATCAACATCGCCCAGATGTCCAGCATAGAGCCTGAGGCATGCCGTACGATCTGTAGACCAGAGTCTTGCTGTACGGTCACGACTAGCAGTAGCGAAGTAGATCCCCATTGGACTCCATTTGACGTCCCAAACAGGGTTTTCATGTCCTCGGTATGCTGTGATATCCGTCATAGTATCCATAGACCATAGTCGTGCTGTTCCATCAGCAGACGCTGAAAGAAGATATTTCGGTGGTGCTGCCGAACCACTAACGGGGTCAAAAGCGACGGAGTACACAGGGCCACTGTGTCCGATGAGCTTGCGAGTTGTGCTTCCTTTCTTCTCTTTGATCTTTTTAAGAGAAGTAGCTGGTGAGGAGTTCAGGACAAGTATCGTTATTGAGCGAAAGGGACAGACCATCGCGAATCGAGCTCGCTGAGAAATCGCTTCTCATGCCACGAAGCTTCTCGCCTTTCAGACTCCATATTCGAACATAGCTTTCTGCAAAGCCAGCAGCCATTAAGGATGTATCCGTGGAGAAGGTACAACACGGCGCCCTGGGGCATGCAGGAGTGAGTTGAGTTTCTAGTTCCGTCGATGCGACTCACCCTTCTGCAACATCATGAAGAGTGTAAGCACATATGCTCGGCAGGGCGCGTGCCTTCACTGCATTTGCTTGGGGGGAATTGAGGTCCACCCCATGGAGTGTGGAAGGTTCCAATCTAATCCGTCTTCTGGCATCTCGGACCGCCTGCACCTCGCGATCAACATCAATAGTCTTGAAGTTCGGAGGCCTAGGTAACAGATCCGACTCTGAAGGTGCTGTCATTCCCGGGAGTGGTTGAGGTCGCAGACTCGCCAGATCGTGATTCACCAACGGATCACGGTCGACCATAGCTTGCTCTCGTAGAATCCGTTCTGCCTCTGTCCGCAGCTCCTCATTCATGGGAGCCATGCCAAGCTTCAAGTCGCCCTTGGAATTGTTGAATGACTGAGGATTGTTAATTTTGGAAGCGGCGCCGTTTGCATGTGGTATAAGTGACGATAGCAGACCTGTATTTTCCTCCCATGCATTTGGTGAAACGGATGAAGGATTGGACGCAGTTACTGTATTTCCTGTGAACACAGGTGCTCGGAATAATACATTAGAAATATAATTACCATCGAATCGAAGGTGATTGTTCACCACTCTCATCACGGCAGCTCGACCTTTCTTTCCCTTTTCGCCTGAGAAACCTAGTCCGGCACCCAAACCTTCACCACCAACGCCTTCAGTAAGCCAGCCGACGAGCAGGCTAAACCCAGATCGACTCATGCGAATGACATATTTTTCATCCCGGAATCTTTGGGCCAGTTCATCGTTTTGAACGTGAGAAGGCAAGAGTAAAGTGGAAAGATGATGGAGTGTTGCAGCGTGTGAAGGTGCGAGGGACGGAGAAAATAATGAGAAGAAGCTGAGTGCTGAAAATCTGTTAGTTTCATAGGTGGATGGAGAGCTCGATAGATCCGCACCCGCATCTTTGTATCCGTGCTGAATTAGATCGAGATAGAAGTGACAAAATATGGGGAACAGTATCGGTCGGAACTCAGGCTATTCCGGATGAGTTATCGAGCTGGACTCGTGTCTATATCACTCACTCTATACATGTCCAAAGATCCTTCGACCCAGGCTTCCAACTCCCGATACCCTTCCTGCTTATCTGTGTGATCTGATGACAGAATATCCTCCGAGCCCACTGAAGCGATACTAGAGATGAGGTTCTGAATATTCGATGGGTTGCCCATTGCAGTCAGTTCTTGAAGCACATTATTTGGATCTTTCAGTACATTTTCGCCGGGGCGCGAAGGCGTCTGAGCAAATACAGCAAGAGTTTTCACCAATTCCTCCGAGTTTACGGTCTCCGGTTGTCTTCCCTTGTCATCTCCGCTGCCTTCTTCAATAGCTTGTGCGAGAGCTTTCTCTGCGCCAGCAAATCCTCGTGCACGCAAATATTCAAGGATGGCACGGTCAGTTTCGGATGCATTTTGAAGAGACTCCTGAGGTTGAGTAGAGGGAGAAGGAGCACTTGGGGACCGCGAAGAAGCGGGGGGAGTGTTTCCAGACATGCGAGAGTCGAGGTTAAACCAGGATCAGATGACCAGAAGGGGTCAGAACGCGTCTACCTGATCCACGTTTCTTTCTTCATCCTCCACCACGAAATGGCGACCAAGCAAGCTAACCGTCAAGCTATTACTCTCAAAGGATCCACGGCTCTAGTCACAGAATTCTTCAAGTATGCTGTTAATACGTACGTTCTCTAGTGCTTTGCTCGTCTTTCGCGCCGCCGACTTGTTTTTCAGTATCCTCTTTCAACGAGAGGTGTATCCGTCAGATGATTTTCATATGGTAAAGAAGTATGGCCAGACAGTGCTGGTTACTCAGGATCTGGCGTTAGAGAGCTACCTGGACAAGTATGTGACTGTCGTGATTGATTTATTTAAACTAATGACATTGCAGAATTTTGAAACAGGTCCAAAGTAAGGTTACATGCTGTCTTCAAGCTCATGATTTTGATCCCAAACAGAATGGCTACTTACCGGATCTGTAACACAGCTGGTGCTAGCCATCATCTCAAAGGATACCCGGACACCTCTTGAAAGATGGGTGTTTGACATCAAACTAGTTGAACCGCCTCCAGATTCTGCTGCACCGTAAGTGACCGCGCATTCCTTTTTGGGCACCGTTTAACCCAAATCGCCGACAAAGGCCACCGCCCAAGCCAGAAGCGGAGATACAGTCAGAGATTCGGGCCATCTTGAAGCAAATCATTTCAATGGTGACATATCTGCCCGTTATACAGGAGCCGACTGTGTTCAACATCCTCGCTTACACGTCAGAGAGTGCGGATGTGCCTGCTGGAGAATGGGTGGACACGGACCCATTGGCCATCGAGGCTAGCAAGAGCCAACAGGTGAAGATGAGGAGCTTTAGTACGGACGTCCATCGCATTGAAGCTATGGTTGCATATCGATACGAAGAGTAGTGGCGGTTCGGTGGGCATTAGGGTTGGACATGATAGATACATGAGGACGTTTACATTTAATTTTTGACGAGTGTTCCGAAACCATGGAAGTGGGAGTGATCAGTGATGTGATGTGTGCACCGGCGTGACCGATAATGTTGATGATTGCTATGGTCACGCCCCTGAGCTGTGACCTGCCTCTATCGACCGTACTTTAGAGCTCACCTTTTCTTTTCTACGACCATCGTCTGGTTACGTCCTTTCCCTTCCCCCCCGTTTGAATCCCTTCCCATTTTCCTTTGTTTCTCGTTCAGGTTGAACCGAACGCAGTCTTTCATTCCTTCGTCAACGCTATTTAATCATGCCAGAGAGCTGGTTTCGCAGAGAATTCCTCAACGGAAGAAGGCTCGCCTTCAATGTCATCTTCTATGGTCTTCATTTCTTCTTCTTTGGGTATGGATGGTACAGTCAGGTTTGTAGCACTCGATTTTCGCCTCTGTCACTCTTATTTACTCATTTTTCTTTTTTTAACAGGCTACGAATCAAAAGCTTGCTGCGTTGAACGGTCTGACCTGGTCAGTCTGGACCTCTCGAGGGGCTGGGCTCGTTTTGGCCTTTGATGGAGGGCTCATTCTCATTCCTATGTTGCGCAATATCATTCGTGTTGTACGGCCGAGACTGACCTGGCTTTTCCCCGCTGATGAGAACATCTGGTTCCATCGTCAAGTGGCATACTCGATGGCTTTCTGGGCTATGGTTCACACGACGGCTCATTATGTCAATTTCTTCAACGTCGAGCGAACCCGTAAGTCTCAGCCCGATCATCTCTTTATGGAGGTCTCATCCTTTGTTTGCAGAGGTCCGAAAACAGACGGCTCTTGAGATTCACTATGCTCAAGCTGGAGGAATTACTGGTCACTTCATGCTTCTCATCATGGTGTTAATGTATGCCACTGCTCACCACAAGATTCGGAACCAATGTTTCGAGGCCTTTTGGTATACTCATCACCTCGCATTCTTCTTCATGATTGGCGTCTACACTCATGCCACCGGATGCTTTGTGCGTGACTCTGTGGAACCCGATTACATCGCAACTTTCCCCTTCTACTCCACCAGACATTGTCTGGGATACCTGAGTTGGAGATTCATTATCTGGCCCGGTATCATCTACTTCGGTGAGCGTGTCTACCGCGAGTACCGTGGAAGAAGGGCTACGCGTTTGTCGAAGGTGCTCATTCATCCCAGTGGTAGGTCATGGATCCCCCTCTTGACAACACCAAAGCTCATGCCACTCAGGTGCCATGGAACTTCGAATTGTCAAGCCCAGTTTCAAGTACGTCGCCGGACAGTGGCTGTTCATTCAGATCCCTGAGTTGTCTCGCTGGCAATGGCACCCTGTAAGCATTCTGTGCCAAGTAAAGCAAATCTTCCCATTGACATCAAGCATAGTTCACCATCACGTCGGCGCCGGAAGATCCATATGTCTCTATCCATATCCGTCAAGTTGGTGACTGGACACGTAGCCTTGGTGACCGCCTCGGTGTCGGCCCCAATGTTGTCGCTCAGATGACACAGGCGGCAATGAAGGGTACTGATAACGAAAAGATGTTGTCTGGAGGCGATTTCGTTGAGCTTGATTCCAGCAGTGGTGTTTCCCTTCCAACGATCAGGATTGACGGTCCATATGGTGCACCCGCTGAAGATGTCTTCAACGCCGAGGTTGCCATTTTGATTGGTGCCGGTATTGGTAAGTGCCAATGACTGTTCTCACAATTGAGAAATGTAATACTTTGCCAGGTGTTACGCCCTTCGCATCTATCTTGAAGCACATTTGGTACCGCCAGAAGAGAAAGAACTTGGGTTCACTCCGTCGCGTGGAATTTTTCTGGGTTTGTCGTGACGCTCCTTCATTCGGTTGGTTCCAGAGTCTGCTTGCTGAAGTCGAAGCTGCTCAGGCGGATCGTAAGTGTCCATTTTATCTCCTTGATCCTATCTCATTCGCTTTTCAGCTAACTTCCTTCGGATCAATATCTATCTCACGCAAAAAATCGGGGAAGACATGCTTTGGAACATTGCTGTGAACGATGCTGGTGCTGAATACGACCCCCTCACATTGCTTCGTACTCGTACTATGTTCGGCCGTCCCGACTGGATGCACATCTACGGTCAAATGAGGCAGGCTATTGAATCTGGGCAGTATATTCCTGGCAGCAAGTCCCAACTGAAGACCAAAGTCGCCGTGAGTAATTTGTTGGCCTTTGACGAGAGCTGTATTGATCCAATAAATCTTTGTGTAGACCTACTTCTGCGGACCTAGCGTTCTTGCCAAGGCTATCAAGGAAGCAACAGTCCATCACACTGGATCCACTGTAGATTTCACATTTGCAAAGGTGCTTTTTCCCCTACTATCACTAAGAAGTTATCACTCACCGACACACAGGAACACTTCTGACCTCGAGTATTGGATTCACTGCCAAGTCTACTGTATATTTCTCATACCCATTTCCATCCTTTCTACCTATGATTTGTAGCGTACGATGATGTTTGCTTCTGGAGGTGTCAATGACAACTGAGTTGTGACCCTGGTTGCACGTTCCGAAAATGACAGTGACTTCGGTCCTTTTATAAGTAGGACTTGGTGACAAGCGCTTCTAATCGTAACGCGCCAGGAGGGCGCATCCCCGACTCCTTTAACTTAAGGTTTAAGGAAAGTGGCACTCGAAAGCTGATATTATATGGTGACATTTTTTATATACATGAGAAACTTGGATGACCTGTATAGTCCGAGAGGAGGAAAAGGGGGGGCAGGTGAAGACGTGCATGATAGTGTTCCCAGATAAGAAGATGAACGCGGTACATGATGCAAGAAGTCAAGAAACAGGAAAGGGTATCGTTAGGGTTTTACAAGTCGTTGTCGTCCAGGTCGTTGTATATTTCCAATGCATCACTTCGTTTGAGACTGTTAAAGATTTCTGCAGCACCGTTGTATGGTCCTGTATAACACATTACATTTCTGCCTCGATATCACAGGCCGACCGTGATCAAGTCATGCCTTTACATTCTGTTAGCATCAGTATTGGAGGATTGGAAATGACATACTTTGTACTGTAGACATCGGGTTTGACTCCTTTTTTTACTATATAATGAACAGTCCCATCTCCGTTACATGGTAATCGAAGAAGCTCGTAATTTCATTGCCACAGTGTGTTTTGGAACATCTTTACTACACCCTGAAAACCTTCAGGTAGAAGGTTGTGGTCATTAGAAGGAAGGCGACCGTTTCCACTGGTCCTGTTGGTGGTTTTGTAAGTGATAGGTCAAGGGATATTGTATAATGGCTTACCAGGTTCGTAGACCTTGGATAGTTTCATTTGTTTCAGGGTTTTCCGCAAAGTAGATAATGTACGTTACGGAGGTTCGGAGCGCTGGGGGAGGCGTGTAGTGTTGATTCGACGATCCTGTGAGTGGAATCGATGTCATGGCGACGTCCGGAAGGAGAAGTGGAACGGGATTTTTATGGAGGCGGTAGATTTTGGCCTTCGCCAGTGACTGACGGCTGGAGGTCAGGTATATCGGTGATTGTGGTCGAAAGGGTTCCGACACTTTCACTATCGGAATTTTGGTCTTCCTGGTGATTTTCGAGGTATATGATGGACGGCAATGTAATAGAAATTCGGAATGCTGCTCTTCACATATGTCAGTGCTGGCTTTTCTTTCGACATGACTGTTCACGGCAACTTGGATTGAAATCGTTCGACTCAGATGCAGGCCTCGGGCGGATGGCACAGCCTCTTATTTGCACTTGTTACAGATTTCACCGAAGCTATACGGTAATTTGAACTGATCTCCCTGACAAGACCCTCCTCTAGGAGTCGGGGATCTACATATATATAGAGTATATCCCGATTCAACGGAAAACTGCACGAATCCCATGGTAACTCAGTCAGGTTGGCCTAAATGACCTACTTCCTCGAGGCTACCTTCCCAGAGTTTGGTAGTAAGTCGCCTCTGTAGACGTACTGACTGCCTGACTTGTTCTTCCGCCGCTACACGGATTGATTTCTTGCCTTTCCTGATGCCACGTCGCTCTCCCTCCGAAGGCTCGATGCCATCATCTTTGATGATGGGTTCATCAAGGTCATGATCGGGGAACCATTCCTCCAAATGTTTGTAGATATCCTCAACAAAAGGTCGCTTTAAGGCAGACTCCCGTCTGTCTTGGCCCCTGTGGCTCGAGGCGATACTAGAACGTTGATGCACCTCTTTGTCCTTGTTGACTTTGGCTGGAGGCTTCTTCCATATTGATGTATCAAAGTCGGTATCATCATCACTGTCAGAGACAGGATATATGGCAGAGAGTGATTTCACACTTCGTATGGTGTGGTTCCCAGGAGGTGCCAGATGATCATGCCCGCTAGAATGGGATAAACTCGCAGAATGTCGGCTTTGTATGGGTAATGGGGGTGGAGTGTAAACGTAGACATCGGGGGGACGGTCGCCATCGGGATTCGCTACGAAAAATGAACGCCTTCGAGTTCTAGACCATTTCGTGCTTGAATCTGAGGTACTGGGCGATGATAGTACGTCGACGTGATATTGGGGTGTATGTTTCACTTTGGGGGACCCTGGAGGTGTAATGTAAACAAGAGGTGGCGAGGAAGGTCGATCTGTCGGGCCTGGTAGATTACTGGTGTCCAAACGATATCGGGAAGAGGTAGGAGCTCTCAACGTCCGGTTTTCGGTGTTGTCTTCCGGTATCGACGGTCGTGCTGTAGGTATTGGTGGGATAGGAGGGACAGGAGGGACATGAGGAGTTGAACGCTGGCGTTGATGAATAGCCGGCTGGGAAGGACGCTTCCTAATTTCACGGTTACTATTGGGTTTGGAAAATTTTGTACGTGAAGAACGGCTGTCTGCTGGCGGCTTCTGAGGATGGGAAGTTTGTTCGATATCAGATGGTTTAAATGACCAGCCAGGCCTCTGGACAAGATATGGGTGGTGCTGTAATTGAGCAGCAGAGGGCCGTTGATGTGGCTCTCTGAATGTCGTTTAGCATTGGATGAACATGCCCTGCATAGACCACACAGACGTACACAGCAAAACACTTTGACCGAAGATCTGCGCCTTCTTGAGGAAGTCGTAAGTTGGAAGGAAGTGGTGGCGGGAGCTTGTCTTTGCAAACCTGACGATGATGATTGAAATGGTAAAGCTTGCGTTACTGAGTAATTCGGTAACTCACTTTCAACATCACAGGCACGAAATCATATCCATGCCATGGTCTCTTTCCTGTCCACATCTCATGAACGACACACCCGATACTCCAAATGTCGATCTTTGCGTCGTATCCTCCCGAGGATTGGGCATCCAGTACTTCTGGTGCCATCCAAAAGATTGTACCCTTCATACCAGTGAAAGCACGTCCTTCAGGATCATCGGCTTGTTTGGATATACCAAAGTCTGAGATTTTGCAAGCTCCAAATTTCTCGACCAAAATATTGTCTGCTTTGAGATCCTGATCTGCATTTTAGCCACTAGTCTCACATGGTAAAGACATTCGACCAACCCGATGGATTATGCCTTTAGAGTGGAGGTACTCAAGGCCAGAAAGCATCTGGCTTGTAAAATATTTGGTAACTTCCTCGTCGAAAGGCCCGTGATGTTGCAGGCAGCTGCCGACAGTTCCACCCGAGACGTATTCCATGAAGCTGCGTGCACTCAGCGTTGAGAAACTTGGATGAAACGATCAAAATATTTCGCACTCACATGCTAAGGCAATATCTGTCTTCCTCGAAACCTAAAAAGCGTACGATATTGGGATGGTCGAGGTCTTTCAGAGTATTCCTCTCGGAACGGAGTGCGTCTACTACTTCTTTTTGTCTGGGATCCCGGTGGGTTTGAAGTTCCACTTGCTTGACGGCAATGAATTCGCTGGTCGTTCCATTCAGAGCCAGGTACACTTTTCCGTAGCTACCTTGGCCAATAAGACCGCCTCGAACCCATTGGAATTTCGCTGTCAAATGGAGATGCCACGTTGTCAGAATCGTCCACTGGCGAAAGGGTAGGAATCACTTGCGTTTCAGGTTAGAATAACGGGGATTCGGGTCTTGTAATGTCATTGAGCTCGACCACCTTGAATTGGGGTTTTCAAGGGACGAGGGCTGGGTGACGTCGCCGTGTAGAGATGTAATCGTTCTATCCGACCTAGTAAGAAAAGTGCCTCGAAACCGGCTCCAAGCACTACTACTCCGTGAACGCTCCGAAGACGATGTTGAAGTTGAAGGCGGTCTGACCGCCCACATTGAGTCTGAACCCATTGTCGAGGTGGTTTTTGTTGGCCTTTACAATGACAGCAACCCATTCACTATTTAATGACGCTCATAAATACATCCATCAGCGACTACAATCATCCAGTGTTCCGATTGAAAAGATGCCGACATGGAACGTTGCACATATCAGTGCCATGGTCGTCTAAACTGAGCTCGAGGATCGTTGTCGTTTCTAAGAGACATTAACATTGCTATGCTAGGACCACGAGGTGGTAGTAGATTACAATGTCTGTTCGAAATCATAACCATAAAGTAGTCGTGGAAAGGTGAAAAATAACTCTAGCATGATAGGATTATTGAGATATCCCGGAGTATACAGGGTAGATATTCCTCTGGGACAGGGTGTTATCGGTACGGCCTCTGAGACACTGTTCCTAATGCCCCTGATGTCCAGAATGTTGGCTTCAGGCGGCAGAGCTTCAGCGATAGGCGACAATGGCCTGTGAATCAGTTTCCTCGTCGTGCACTATGGGTGGATGAGCCTCGAAACAGCGTTGCCCACGGATGGCCCACGGATGAGAAAGGTACTTTTGATGCCAGGAAATCCCGAGCGCAGATCTCCACAATCTCCCATCAACATCAGACTGATTATCCTCGTCTGCGGTGAGGTCGATGAACACAGGAGCTTTGACTACGAACGCATTCGTGAAGCGTTTGGGTGTCTTTATCCTTCAAGATGGAGCGTTATATCGGGACCGTAGCCTTCGGTCTGCAACGGGCGTCTAAGCCGGAGTATGGCAATAGCACGACAGGACGTACTTACCACAAGGTGACAGCGGGGTGACAGTGAAGTAATGTGCGGTATCAATCTATCAATTGCCATCGTACCTTGTTGAGAATGAGATTTTTCTCCTTTGACGTCCCGGGTTTGATCTTTCTGAAGCGGGTAAGAAGACACAGTGAGGTCTTATTCACTGACAAAATTTGACGGCACAATGTATTAAATAACGGGAGGAAATACTTCTCTTGCCAGTCTTGCAGGGCTTTCGCGTCGTGTTTCTGGTGAAAGGCTCAAGTAATCGACTCAAATGCATCGACTACAGGTTTGATAGGGATGTTGCATGGCACTTCATACTTGCTAAATATGCGTGAGCGACAAATATATCTGGGAAGGACAAGACATACAGTATAGTATGTAGTGGGCGTCCCCTTGCCTAAAAGCTTGTAGAGATTCTCGACAATAAAGGCATAAGTGCATCCCCAAGGAATTCCAGTCTATCTCGTTCCATAGGATCGTTCGACAGCTTCTAACAGATATCATCCAATAATTGCAGTAGTTGCAGACGAAAGCTCGGGTCACCTATTCTTTCAGCTAAGTACCTTGCCCTGAATGGGTTCGTAGCTGAGCTTGAGAGGCCGCCAGCGCGGCCTCAACCATTCGGTCTTATTTGATGACCTAAGCAGCCACTTTCGACTCGAAGTTGAGCGCGTCTCCCACTATTGTGCGCGCCACGACCTATCTCGGACCTGACGCAAATGGCCTCTACTTCCAACAACCATTCCTTGTCTACTCTTGGTCCTCAGAAAAATCCATCCTCAGAAAAGCCAGCAGCAGTAGATCTCGTTGTATTGCAAAGTGCTAGCACGGTCCTTCATGAACAATTTACGAAAGACGCACAAATAATTCCCGACCTGGGGGACACTCTGACTGGCCGTACGTTGCAGAAATCTGTGGCATGAGCAGGAACTGACAGCTGCTATAGAGGCGTCATCGTCCTACAGCATTTTTCCCGATGATACTCGCGTACCATTCCAGAAGAGAAAGTTGGTTGGAATTCCGGAAGGATTATTTCAGTACTACAACAGTACGTTTACACAAAACCTCCCTCATCTCCCGCAGCTTACTTATTCTCCAGGTACAAGTGTGAACTCTCACATGGGGTTGATACCGGAGATTGAAAGGGCTTGGATATCTATTGACCATAAATTATTTCTGTGGGATTATAATGAAGGGTGCGTTTCAGCTTCCGTTCCTACATTCTTTAAAAAGCTGAAAGGCCTCTCCAGTCAAGAAATAAGCTCATTTGTCGACCAACCCTATGTGATAACGCACGTTGCCGTGGTCAAGCCGAAAAAGGGCCTTTTCATAGACGAAATCTCCCACTTACTCGTCATTTGCACGCCCATGTCCGTCCTACTTATAGCCTTGTCACTCTCTCCTGCCTCAGGCTCAGGAAGCCGGTCTCGCAGGGATGTGAATCTCTACGCGACAGACCTCACTATTTCCACGGAAGTAGAGATGACCTCTGTCATTGGGACCCCCGAGGGCCGTATATTTATGTGTGGTGCGCAGGATGGAAATTTGTATGAGCTTCACTATCAGGAGAACGAGTCATGGTTTGGGAAGCGGGTGCAGTTAGTCAACCATTCCGTTGGTGGAATGTCGAGCTTACTTCCCCGGTTCGCATCCTCTAATGTAGATGGTATGTGCTTCAATGGACTCTGGTATTCTTATTGATGCTCATTCCCCATAGATCGAATCATCTCGGTAGTTTCCGATTCCTCGAGACAATGCTTCTACGTGCTCACGGAGAAGAACGTCATATCCATATATAAACCTACAAGTGACAAAGCGGTGCAACATGTACAAACGCTTTCTAACCTATACAAGGCTGTTCAGGATAAATGTCCCGGATCACCAGCTATCAATCCTCAGAATTTCCAGATTATCTCGCTACACCCAATCAGCCCATCGGAATCGCGAACTGGAGTACAGCTACTAGCCTTGACAACCAATGGCGTACGGCTGTACTTCTCTCCCTCCGCGTATGGCGGCTATTCGTACAGCCTAGGCTCTACCCAAGGATCTGGCACACGTTCACTGCAGTTAGTGCACGTCCGGTTACCACCTTCCACCTTGATCCATCCTGACGAACAAGAAAAGTCCTTCCGAGCACCTGTGAATGCTTACGGTGCGGCTCAGGCTCACCCTCAGCATCAAGCACGCCCATTCATCGTATCTGAAATTGACAATTCCTGCTATGTTGACGGACTCACTGTCGCAGCGCAACACGGTGACGTCGATGCCGCGGACTACTTGCTCTGCATGTCTCCGGACCTGACTCGGATAGGGTCATTAGATCAGCTGAATCTGACACAACCACAACCAACACAGCCGTCGTACAGCCAATATGGCACCCAGAGCAGTACACGACCCCAGTTGACGGAGTATGCGACGCTCTTGTCGATACCCGGTCGAACATGGGCTATGGCAGCGGTCCCCTATACTCGAACCTCGACTCAAGCTCAAGCTCACGACTTCCCTAGCCCTTTGGTAACAAACGAGCTTGCAAGTCAATTCGCTGAGCCCCCTCGCCAGTTCATGATCCTGACAAACGTGGGTCTTACCTTCCTGGTGAAGAGGAGAGCCATCGACTATCTCAGAGCCGTAATCGAGGAGCTGCAGGCCGAAGGAAACATACAACCGATTATTGAGTACCGAGATAGGTGCGTAATTTACATTTTACATCTGAATCGGTGTAATGGGGTTATATCTTTTTTCCGTAGTTTCGGCCGCAACCAAACCTGTGCAATGCTACTAGCTCTAGCATGCGGGAACACTTTCCTTGATGCCAGGGACCAAACATCTGTCGGGATCAGCACCGTCAACCCCGAGATCGCATCTGTGGCGAAACAAGCATTCTACGACTTCGGTGAAAGGCCGGTCTGGTCAGAGCGAACTGTCTACGGCAGAAGTAAGGAATTATTGTTTCAAGACTTCATTCTTGGTCTCTCATTCCTATTAGGTGAAAACCAAGGGACAGCAATATACAGTGGAAGAAGAGAAGGCTTGGCACTGTATTTTGCACGATTAATCCGCCCAATTTACAAGTCGAAGCTCACAACTTCAGGGTAGCTCATCCAGCTCGTAGGATTGCCGGTGCTTGCTAATGGTTCAATAGGCCGAGTGGGACACCGCAAGCATCGTTTCCTGACGATACACTTGTGACCATTCAAAGAAACCTGATCCCACTAAAGGACCTCCTGGATAGAAATCCTCATCTTTTCCACTCGTCTCCAGGTGATAATGCAACTTCCCGTGGTCCAACGATGGAGCAAGAAGCGTGGAAGGTACGTCTCGCACCAGAGTGTGTCAATGAAATAGCGATTAAAAGATGATCAGGCTGAGCAGAGCTCAGTTAACGCGCTGATAGCGCTGTTGTCACGCACCATTGAAGCCCTCTCATTCGTACTTCTCCTCTGCGACTATCATTTCGGAGACCTCATTTCAAAGTAAGCGCCGTGTACGTCGAATTGTCGCGAACATTTGAAATTGACCATGTCCTCCATCAGATGTGATGCGGAGACTCAAAAGGTTATCGCCTCATTAACTTTCGAGGATCTGATAACCACACAAAGCGGAATGAATGTTTCCAGGGCTTTGGTTAATGTCATCATTGACCAGCAGATTGGACAACAAATCAGTGTACGAATTTATACCTCCTCCCTGAAGTGTGACTGACTATTGCACACAGGTAGACACTATCAGTGAGGTTTTGCAGAACCGTTGCGGGTCGTTTTGTAGTACAGACGATGTCATGCTATACAAGGTGAAAGACCTCTAGAGCTTGGTCCACAGATAGTTGACATCGTGTGAAAGGCGAAAGAGAATATTCGGAAAGCCGCTGAGACGAAGAACCCCACCGAAAGGCAAAAATGGCTTGCAGAGTCTTTACGGTTGGTTAATTCACTTTCTCTTCGTATACCTGCTTATCGCTTGCCCCGCATTTTCTTGGATCTAGACTATATACAAGAGGTGCACGGATTTTGGACTTGGAGAAGCTGCGAGAAATCTGCGGAGATTTCCAGCTTCTGAAGTATGCCAAAGGTTCGTCTTAGCACTGTATCCGCCTGTCGAGATGCTTACTTTCTCAGGTGCCGTCGAGCTGCCGCTGACATGTGCAAAAGTCTTCGATCAGGACAATGTCGGCTTCGAGTACTGGCAGTCAGGCCAGACTGGTGATGACCAGCGTCGCAGTATTTATGAAAGGCGATTGCATTGCTACGAGTTAGTCCTGGACTCCCTGTCGGTATTTGAAGGGAGCGGCGAGGTACTCCTAGAAGAACAGGAGTCTGTCAAGGCGCAGGCGTACGAACTGTCGTTTGCCAGTGATGATCCCATGTTCCATTCGACGTTGTACGAGTGGCTCATCGGTAGACAGTTGGCAGATGACCTGTTAGAGGTCAGGAACTTTGGCTGTCATTGAGATTCGTTATTTCATGGAACCACTTGACAGATTCGACCGCCTTACCTAGAATCCCATTTACAAAGGGAACCGGTTACCGTAGCGAATTATCAACCGCTCTGGCAGTTCTACGTAAAAGATGGACGACCATTGGAAGCTGCCCGGGTACTCAGTATTCTTGCGGAGTCTACGCAGTACGTTTGGTCGCTTTCATTTATTTGCCCACGGAACCAATCTCTTTTTATCTAGATTCGAGCTTGACTTGACCGCTCGAGTAGAATATATGACGCTTGCGGTCGGAAATGCCAAATCTCACCCCGTATCCGCTGGCGGCAGAATTGAGAGTGCCATTGCTTTCTTGACCGACCTAGAAGAAAAACTTGAAGTTGCTCAAGTACAGCTGGAGATTTACCACGCACTCGTACCTCACATCGACGATGCACCCGAGGTTGGAGACCATATTAAACGCTTGTCAAAGCGACTATTCACGATGTCTGAGGTAAGGCTCACATTGTCCACTTTTCTGAACTAAATTTTAATTTGTTTAGTTGTACCAAGAATACGCTATCCCATTCGACTTCCCGCACATCAAACTACTTTGTCTGCACGTCTCTGAACACCGCGACGAGATGATGCTACGGCAAGTATGGAATCAGATATTCGATTCGGGTGCGTCGCACAATCTGCAATCACCTTTCGTTTCTCAATCATTGTATAGTAGTCGACGTAACTCCGGATCCTCAGGCGCAGGCAGATAAGATCGTATCGACGATAGTCCCGCTAGGTCAAAGATTTTATCCCTCAGAGTTTGCTTTTCCTCTAGGTGAGCATCATCGTAGTTCCATTTGGGATCTACAAGCCTAACTTGTCCATAGCACTTGTTTCCGACCTTTTGATACGGTTTGCGCTGGATCACAAACAATCTTTAGCTCGTGGATGGGCTCCCAGAATACTTCGGCAATGCAACGTCCCTTTCGTTGAAATATGGCAAATATTTCACAGCGTCTATGAATCTCATGTGAGCCTCGACCTGATTCTCTACCTATGAATTCTGAACCTCCGATCCTAGCTGCCACCGTTCAATTCTCAAGTTAACGTCCAGTCGATCTCATCAGATATTGCTATACTACTGTCAGACTGGGTAGAAGAGGCTAAGAGACCCAACTCGTCCGCTAGCCGAGAGATGCCTGTCACTCAACTGGATGCTGCGGTCGACCAGTATCTAGCAGAGTCCAATAACCCTGACACAAAAGCCACATATGAGGCTATCAAGAGGCAACTACGACGTAATTGGTAGATCGCTCAAAATAGCACGTAGCATATTACAATGACAACAGGTCATACAGCTGTCTTCGGGGAGGTGTTGTATTAGTTAAGCGTTGACCTCCAGAACCGAATCCTCAAATTTAAGGAGGGCTCTTGTGGTCCAAGTGTGAATGAGTTGGTACAACCCATAAAATGCCCTATGAAATGAGCTGAGAAATAGATCAAGTAATAGCATTGAGGATTGACCCACCTAGCCGCACCGAGGACAAGTAGAGCAACAATGATAAGAGCAGATATATCCCTGGAATTGCTATTGTTTCGCCTCCGATTCCCTCTGTACCGTGCTATCCAATGGACTGGGCCAATAAAGGGAAGCGTCAGGAGCATATGTATGAGTGATACACTACCGACGAGTGGTAGTCCAATAATTAGCCGTGTCATGAACCGTTTAAGGAATCCATCTTCTCTTCGCAGCGGCCGCAACGGAGGGTATGCATTACGCCCACCTTGAGTGATGATGGTCGGGTCTAGATATTCGTCCTCGTCTTGTATGATACCTAAGGCGGCTCTAACGAGGTCGTGTATTACTTCCAGTGGTGTGACGTAGAAGAGGGGGCCGGAGGGGAAATAGAAGGAGGATGTAGTCGGCTCTTGGAAGTAGGAAAGCAGGTAAGTTGTGATGTACGAGGATAGTAGTGTGATGATAATGAAGATAAGAGCTGATATGCCTCCTACGATAACTAGAACGAGAAGTGCGTCAGATAGGCTTCAAAGCATATTAATCCTCGAAATTGTTACCTGGATTAGTGGCAATTCCAACGACTCTAGTTCGCGAGAAACGGTATTTATAATGACACTGAGGACATTGGAAGAAGGCAGAGCGACTGGCAGTGTTCCTCCATGTCTGTAAACACTTGACATGGACATACTGCGAAATCCAGGTCAGAACAAACCGAACGGTAAATTGCAAGGGCACGAACGCTAATGGATCCTATAGCCCACGGGTGAAACATTGTCAACAATCCTCTTCGTACTTCCAAAATTTTCTAGCAACCTTTACACAGGCAGGGTCGGATGAGGCGTCCTAGGTCCTGCTCTGCATCCATGCCATCAAGGCATATCCGACTACAAACACGGACCTATGAGTCTCGCTCAAGGCAGTTGAAAGATGACCCACCATTGTTTCTCCTGCTCCGTCTCCGCCTGCGAATCCGACATATTCTGAGTTCTATGTAATGGCAACTCTGGCCTGATGAGAGTGGAGGTAATCCTGTCTCGAACCACGTGCAAAGACTCGCCTCGACTTTCAAATTCCCCGCACCACCAAGGCCTACATGTCCAGCAATGCAGAAACCTCAACCAGTAATCACATTAGAATCGTCGGAGCCATTGCAGGGATTGGAAGTGGTGAGTACTAAATGACATGCACACGAATTATCATTCAAGTCCTTTGGCAGGTCTAACAAAAGTAATCCTCAGCTTAAATGAACTCTCTAATCGCGTTCAATTTTGCTCACATTCATCGAAATAAGGTTACCGTTGGCCATGGGTATGTCAAAAATGACTAGGTGTGTAAACATGATATAACCCTTGAACCATACGCTCACAGCGTACTGACAGAGACAGAACGAAACGTCCAAACTACCTTGAAACAGATTTGATACCATCAAGACTCGTCTGCAGTGCTCTCCTCCGAATACATACCGGGGAGCCGTCGATGCGCTCTTCAAGATCGTCAGAAACGAGGTATAGTGTCGAGACGCCTTTTGGCCGCGGGACACGTTCAAACTACTTGTTCAGGGTGTCTTTGCTTTATACAAAGGTGCTACGCCACCAGGTAGCTCTGAACAATAGTCTCTTGACCCCAACTAATATTTTGCCCTTGTGGTGGCATCTAGCTATGGGTTGGGCAGCTATAGACTCACTCTTAATGGGGTCACTACACAATTATCGTCTATTTCTCATCAGACACGGTATGACGGAGCCCAATCCCAAAACCGGAGTACCCCGACTCACGATAATGGCGCATGGTCTTGCCGGAATGTGTGCCGGCGTAACGAGGTAGAGCTTTGTATCACTGTGTGAGGTCGAAGCTGACTCTGGTGCAGCACAATCGTGGCTACCCCAGTCGAGAATTTGAAGAGTACATCACCTCTGTTCCGTCTTTTCTATATCAACTCTGATGAAATACCCAGTCAAGTTACAGTTACAGACACAAAGATCTGCCGCAGACCGCCAGTTTCGGGGACCGCTGGATTGTATACGGCAAATAGTGCGAACGCAAGGCGTTTTAGGGTTGTGGAGTGGCTTCACGGGAAGCATAGCATTCCGGACCAACTTTTTCTGGATGTTCTCGTCGGTCGAGGTCAGTACGGGGTCTCTCAGGACTCCATTAACGTGAAAAGGATTTACCAGGTCAATAATAGGTCCTGATGCGAGGCTTTTCTCGCCTCGAAGGTACATCGTACGAAGTGAGTAATCCATTGATTGGCCTGTGATTCTTCACTCACATTCCAACCAGATGAGTACAGGGACTAGTACCTTCCTAGCCGGAGGCTTGGGGTCCTTAGTGTTTTGGATTATGAGTATTCCTGCTGATAATACCAAGAACAGAATGGTCGGGCACTCCAGACGATTAGGCGTGTTTACTCCGCTTACAGTTGTAACATTTAGATGGCCTATCCATACCCAGCACCATATTCTGCACCTCCAGGAGGGAAATTCGGAGTACCCTCTTTCGCAACCACTGTTCGTACAACTTATCTTCGTGAGGGAGTATCAGGGTTCTACCGCGGGTTAGGGCCGTGCATTCTACGCGCGTTCCCCGTGAATGCATGCGCTTACTTCGTTTACGAAGGTATTCTGAGGGGTCTTGGGGCTGAGAAGGTAGAGTGCCGTTTCTATGCATCGTGAAACTCTATCTCATCAAAATTCCAGACTCGTCACTAGGCGTGAACCAAACAGTCACATTGGCGCCCACGCACCTGAGGCTCCGACCAAAAAAAAAATAAAATCACACGCATTACATATGTTAGGTAGAGTGTATACCCGATTTAGATGTAGATGCAAACCTTGATTATAGATTGCTATTACTGAGTGCGCTACAATTATACGTGCTATCAAGACAACATTAAAACTCTTCGTCGAATAGTAGGTGATAAAGTATTGGCTACGTGATTGAGAAACGATCCATTTCTAGACTTTGAATGAAAAGGGAACTCTAGTGAGGAGCAGACGCACTTCACAGGTAGCAACGGGAGACGACCAGTGTTTACTTAGGTAAAACACCTTGAATGATTACTTGGCGGAAGCGCGCAGGGCCACCGGCCTTGGACGACGGCTTCTTCCCAGTCCTTGCTATCGGATCTGTAAAGGTCCAGTGCTGCCCTGGCATTCTCGAGCTAAATTTCAGAGAAATGAGTCGGTGAGCAAGGAAGGGTATGATAATAACATACAGGGTTCTGCTCGCTCTCTTGGCAACGCCTGCACATTAACTGCCAGGACAGCGTCTGCAAACCAATGACATGATTCGGCGAGCGAAGCGCATTCCTGAAGGGCAGGTAGAGTGCCACATCCCGGGTATCGACGGCAGGATGAGGAATTCCTAACACTAAAGCGCAAGAGAAGCGTCAAGCAAGGATCATTAGATCTTTAACGCGGAACTTCCTAACCTGAAAGATCATTCCATATGCTGTGACCGACAATGATATGACCCTTGATAATATTGGCAACGTGTTGTTGGACGGTGTTGAAAGGAGCGGCTTGTCCTGAGGGATGTGTCAGTTTTGGAAGCAGGCCCATGTGGTAAGGATATTACTCACTACCACATAAATGAACTGGTTGAATACCCGTAGTCTGCGTGCGGTAGTCTGTGACCTGCCAAAGCGGATCGTGAGTGAAGTCCCGTCAATAAAACGAGGGAAAGATTTCACCTTCATCGTAGGAGCGACGTAGGTGTCGAGAATTACCTGACCTCTATAATCGACAATTGCAATTCGTCTGAGAATTGTCAGAAACACGATATGGCAAGAATGCCACAAGCACTTACGCGAGCATCGATGTAGTACCACCAGGTCCAACACCAACATTGATGCAGGAAATTGCGTAGATGTTCTTGCCAGGTGCCATTTTACGCAGTTGATCACAAGAGGCAGAAACGCGTCAAGGGTGCAAAGGGTAGAACGAGTGAGGTTGGAAGAAATATGGGTGTATTGTAGCACGGCATTGGTCGAAGAATCGCGCTTTTAAGTACCCCATGCCGACTTGGATCCTGCAACGGTATACTAAAGTGAGATTGAGCCAATCGATGAGTGCTAATAATTTCTGACAGATGAGCAAGCAATCAAGAAATCTAGTAGTCATAGACGCGTCACGCCCAACAAGGGAATAGAATCAATGCAGCACCAGGAGGTAAAAGAAAGGGGAAAAGACCGGGCAAATCGTGGAAAAGCGTGTCGGGGCTATCAAACAGAATAGGCACACTGGCAGATAGAACACCTCAGATCTCAAGACACAACGAAAGGAGAACCCGCAGCAGATCAAAATCGCTGGGAAGAGACCAATTCCGATATCCTTCAACGACGTTGAGCCAAAGATCACGATAGGAACGGGCTTCCAAGCCCCCACTAGACGCCCAAATGTCGGTCGATTGAATGGTATAAATGCAATATCCATGTGGCAAACATGCATTTTTTATGAATGTTGGAGACAGCGAACTTGGGTGCGGCGGCATACATACGATGGCACCATTCTGAGCTATGGTGAAGATGGTTAGAGGCTGAGTGCTGGAGCTGTGAGCACCAGGAGGGGGAATAACGCGTCATGCATGGCGCAGATCCTGTTGACATCGAAGCAACATTAGGCTCAATGACTGAGAAAACCGGGCCCAAATTGTATCCCCGCCACTGGCTCAGCATTCTCCTCTTCCTTTGACAATGTGTATATACAAATATACGTTCTTATGGTGTTTCAACAGCACCGCGATCCAACTTTCTTGACCTCTCAGCTCGAGTCTAAATTTCCGATTCGGACATGTCAACCGGCTACGTCGACTGTTGCGGAACCGAGCCAAATTGAATGCAAGAAGCTCGAAGCGTTCAACTTTTCGATTTAAGTCTCTAGTTTCATCCAGAGCTCGGTCATTTCGGTTATTTCGTCATTCAGCGTGTCGTGGCAGAAACGGTGACCGCACAATGACAGCACGACGCGACACAAAGTAGATGGCTGTTTTGCCATCTCTGCGATGCCATCTTGAGGATTTGCACACTCTGGGAAACCGGTCTACTAGTACTGGACCCGGAACTAATAATCTTCATCACACATGTTACAGATCAACGGCAGTATCGAGGCAGCAGGATGGCAATAATCGAGGAGGAGAACACACGAGGACACATGTGCCTTGACCAGAGTGGGTCATACCATACCAAAATAGCTCGGTATACAGACGAGGAACGTTATCGAGCGCCAAATCCGACATGTACGGGATTCCTTAGCCCAAACTCGTAATGTCTCCATTATGGAAATCGGAACGTCGATACACCAGCTTTCTAATGCGCCTTTGCCTTCGAGACAACAACCGAATCCACATTTGTTTTTGCATCCCTTTTCCCTTTCTAGTGTCGGCGCTGTCGGATTCTACCCGGGGTACTAACGCTTTCTCAACAGGATAGCGCTTCAATATTCTTTCGACAATATCGAAACGGCCTTCTTTAACAGCGAGCGAAACCACGCGCCTACGAACCCTCTGGTCGTCAACTTCTTCTCCCCATCTCCTCCGGAAATAGATGTAGGTATCCCATGCTAGCGTTCCACACCTCTGGACAGTACGAAGCTTTCCGAGGAGAAGGAACAGGGTGGATGGTGTTGGTCGAAGAAACGGGTACGTGAATAGAAACGACATGAGAATTTTTCGTGCTTCGTGAAATCTGGGTAGACCCCGCCGAAGTGAGCCAAATGCGACGTGCAAATGGACTAGCTTCATAGGAAAGGGACTAGATGGCCTCGAGAGTGTGTTCAAGTATTCCTTCGTCAAAGAAGACGCGTGTTCCGGTTGTCTCAACTGGAGTAGGGCGTGAATTACATGATGCAGAACCCTCTGACGACTGTCCTCACAGGACAAGACGGGTTGTTCCTCCACCAACAAAACAAAGCGCCGCCCATATACCATAAGTGGATGCCTGGACTCTGTGGTAGTCCTATCCTCTCTGTCTACCAGTCGCCTGAAGCCAACGCCTCGTGCCAATCCGTTGAAGAATTCCATCCAGAGAATCCTGGCGACCTCCGACCGCCGATCAAGTGCCTTTGCCTCTGACACTAGCCTCCAGGCACGATCCCAAAAGCCAGTGGACACAAGCCATCGAACGACAAGCTTCTGCGTGGCGACATTATGGGGTATCTGTGCTGTCTCCATAGCACGAAACAGCCACTGAACGGTGCCGAACGATGAGTACCGCAGAGCCAACGCAATGAGGAAGTTGAAGGAACGCGTGGAGCGTAATTCAGGGTAGCGATCATGGTAGTCGATCAGCCTTGGAAGAGAAATTCGACTCCAAGATGAGCGTTGGAGATTACGATAGAGAGTTTTTCGTGATTCAGGTCTGGGGTGTGTTAATGGACGGAGAAACCGTGACGCGGGTGTAAACGCCGCTGCCGTTGAAGGGTAGTGATCGTGGCCGCGCGGCGGAGGCACATCATGGATTTTGGGAGTGATGGCAGCGTTATGACTATTCACAATGGAATGAACGTCAGTCGATTGCTGGGCTAAATCTCCAGTGTCATGCGGGAAAAAGGGGAGACCTTCGGCGACCTGATTCTGTGGCGAAGAGGATACAGTCCGTGG
The DNA here is from genome assembly GCA_001466705.2 of Moniliophthora roreri. NCBI lineage: Eukaryota > Fungi > Basidiomycota > Agaricomycetes > Agaricales > Marasmiaceae > Moniliophthora > Moniliophthora roreri. The sequence continues at coordinate 1,009,642 of LATX02000001.1, read as the reverse complement.
AAGGGAAAAGTGGCGGTCAATGTGTGCCGACTGAGGAGGACTTTGGTTCATATCCGTATCTCTGTACATCCCTGACGCGTCAAAATAAGTCTCAAGACAATGTGACATGGAATTCTGACCTCACAGCGAGATAACCAGAAGGCTTTGGGCCTCGTGCGGTTTTCTTGGAATTGTTATGATGATTCGGTAACGAAGAAATCGTCCTCGACCAAGCACGACCTGCTGCTGCGTGAAGTATAGCGGAGAAAGGGCTCGAGGCGATTCTGGGAATGCATGGTGCGTTGAGCATGCATGGGAACACGACGAGAAAAAAGCAAGGAAAAAGCACAAGTCGGACGCTGTCGGATGTCTGCTGGCGCTGCTCCCCCCAAGGCCGTTGCCACACAAGACCAAACCGAGCAAACTACACCGGGTATCTCGGATTTACCAACAGGCTTCGATCTCGCTCACTGCTATCATTTACTGCCAGCTGGTTTTCAAAGCTTTAACATCGTCTGTCTCTGTTGTTACATTAGCTTTTTACTCCTTTTTCTTTTACAACTGCCAGTCTACGCCCCACAGATCTCCATTTTCCGTCAATCACGGCCCTAGTGAGGATTGTTCCTCCTAAAAGATTGTCAACGTAGTTTGATTGCTTAGTATCATGCACGATATGAGTGTGTAAAGAGACAAAGGGATAAGTCTTGTATGACTGGTCCATGAATCTGCGTAATCATAACTCTTCCATCGCATGTTGGACAGTTCGTCCCACCAGCCATCCGACCTTTGATACCCATGTATCCCTCACATTTCTAAAAAGCATCCCAAATGCCGGTGATCTGTCGCCAGCCAATTCGTCTAAACCCCGCTCCCAGTTCTGCACTGTATCCCGTCCAAACATTCCCCCTTCATTGTTCACGATCACGTTTACTCTTTCGACCCAAGCCGCCCACTCCTGCGATAGTCTATGGTTCAGTTGGGGAACCAAAGAAGATTGCGTCAAAGCAGGCTGTGCAAAAATATGGCGGGTGAGGTTGTAAAGGAATGTAAATGAATCGACAATGTGGCCCTTGTCCTTGTGTAAGGGAGCAGTCGAGCTACCAGCGCCGGACTGTTGTGACAGGGAAGAAAAGTAGGGAAGGTATGATGTTGTCGTGTTCACGAATTCCGTGATGTGTGGTCGAAGTCTGGACTCGATGTAAGAATCTCGCATGCCACTGCTTTGATTTGGCTGGACAGGCACCGAGTTACTTGGGAATCCACCACCACCGAATCCAAAAGATACCGAAGGCCCGAATGTCGAGGTTGGATTGGAGTATGGATAAGCTTCACGCAGTTTTCTGGCTGCGGCACCCAACGTCTGAAGCGTGGCATCGAGAGTCGGTCTTGGTATTAAAGACAAAACACGAGGTTTAAGTGAAGGCTGTTCTTGAATTAACGCGGTGATGATGGGTAGCAGTGATTGTTGCGGTAAGCTCGCTGTTGAACGACAAGGATCACATTCAGTCCCTCATCTTTGGAAAGAAAGACATAAGTATTACGTACCGAGCAACATGCCCACATCCACATCCTGGTCGTTCCCATCGCTGCGAGATTTGGTCTCCCTGCCGCCACTGGAGCTTTTTGATATTGTTTCTAGTGAAGAGGAAGGTGATATTCTGGCCCTTTTCGGTGCAGCTCGTTTTGGCCGCTCCGCGCCAGGGGTTGGACTTCGCTCCATACGCACATCCTGCCGCATGTTCTCCACACCACCATCATCCTCCAATTTTCTCTTCTGTATTGAGCGACTGGGTGAATTGTGAAAGGAGGTTGAGGCTAATGAGTTGGCATTGAATCCAGAGGCTTGCGGTTGTAGTGGTTGAGGCTGCCACCCAGCAGAAGGCATTGAAGGACTAGACATGCTGCCCAGACCGAAACCAAAACCAAAAGCTGCTGGAGTATCCTTTACTGGTCGAGGCTGGAAGCCTCGAGAGTTGGAAGAAGAAATCATGGCCATGATTGCCACTACAAAGAGTCGTAACGAGAAAGTTGTTGAAAGGTACAAGGTAGTGGACCACGGTCCACTGCCGATGGTTGCGTCGGCTAATATTCCAGTCACACCGCCGGCTAATCGTAATCGTTACGCATAACGCTCACACCATTTCTGACCTGCCCTAAAGTTGGCCTACAAAGAAATTTTTTTCACTCCTTCCAATTCTTCCTTGATCAAAACAACGCCAATGGTGTGTAGATCTTCCTCTTCGACCTCCCCTCTACATGACGACGACAATATGAATCGCTACTTTGAAGCTCTCTGCTCATGAATCAACCCATTATACCCAAATTTCTGATTCTTTTTTCTCGCCTCTCTTCAACATCCACGCTGACTCTTGACGCGTTCTCATCAGTTGCAACGGTGACAGGACGTTATCTTATTCGACTGATGTGAGTGTAAGACTACCACTTTTCATTTCACTTGCTCGTCTCGTCAAATGATGTAACAACATCTAGAAGTCAAGCACAGACTCCATCTCAAGGACGGAGACTGACGATCTTACCATGCTAATACTGATTCATTCATTCATCCCTTTCCATCTGTCTTTTCCATTACCCATGACTGATCTCCTTCCCTCCAGGTATATACCCGTAGGTTACATTCCTTCCATTGAAATGATTACTCCTCCATGCCCGAACATCTGGTCGTGCTCCGTCCAGAGAGGACGACATCAAGTGCACCAAATCAATGTCTTCAACCTAATGATCTTCCCTTTTCCTTCCTCCCTTAGTCATGGCTGCATACTGATTGCTCTCTTCGTTCCAGTCAATGTATTGTAGATGCGACTGATTACAAATAATTATGTTGTGGTGTAATATGTACGTTTGCTGTCAACAAATCTATTCATAATCAAGTCCGTCTATGTCCTGTCCATGTCAATGTCCATAGGGGTAAGTCCATAGCAGGTTGAGAGTCCACATCCCAGAGAATATGACAAGTAACTTGACCATGAGCCCTGGCTTCAGAGAAGCAACGTCGACCCATTGTGAGGAAGACGTTTGCGGCCCCGGCCCTTCAGCCAGTTGGTCAATCCATCTTCTTGACCCAGAAGGTTGTAGCGATGTATCCATCATATTCGAATCTGCGGTAGCGTCGTGGGATCGCGTGTTCGCGTCAAATATTGTAGTAGTAGACTGGTTAGACGACAGTTCACCCGCGCTCGCTGGTGCAGGTAATCCAGATGACCTCCCTGCGCTTTTGGGTGTGTCTCCCGTCCCACAAATCATAGCCACCACCGCAGCGGTTGCTCTCGCAACCTGATTGGACACGGACACGAACATCAATGTCGTGACTATAAAGTTGAGCGGCCTCCATTTGGTTCCTGGGATCACCAACAGTATCCCCTTGGTGTCGCCGGCAAGCCAGAAATGATACTGAATGATGAATGTCTCCAAGCTACACCTTCCTATGAACGCGAAGAAGCGTGAGGACGTCGATCGTAGTAGCTCATTGGCGTTTCGAAGGACAACGAATGACAGGATGGGTAGGAACGAGATGTATGGATGTACGGCGTTATATGTGAATTTAGAAGGCTGGAGAAGCTCGAACGACATGTACCAGACCAGTGTCAATGCTGATATTGCGTATGTGATCTTGACAAGGAGCGGCCATCGGGGTGAGTCCATGAGACGTTGTTCACGGATTTTGACTACTGCAAGAGCGGTAAACATCCCGAAATAGACGATCCATAGATCCAGCTTCATACGGAAAGCCCATTCGCGAGCTGACCAGTGGATAGCAAAAAATCGTTCGAGAAACTCGAAAAGAGCTTCTAAAGGCCATGAATGATGCACGAACAGGGTGACTAGTCCTCCTGACGCTAGAATTTTGACCACGAGTATCGGTGTTCGTTCGTTGAGATGTGAAGCAAGGGCCATGGTGGCATAGATGATAATAAACCACACAGAAACCAGGGGAGCGAAATAGTAGAAAAGATAGTCCGTATTCATCGCGTATGCTAGAAGCAACGTGAACAGGTTAAGCCTGAGCAACACCTATTATTGGTTTTATATATTATCTCTCTAGTTTTTTGAAGCAATGACGGGGTTCACACACCTGAGCCACGCGTAAGAAACCGAAATCCGCTTTGCGAAGGTAGAACATCGTGTGCCCGTATCCAGTCATGAAGAGGTAAGCGGCAACTAGAACTCGTATCGGATTGTAGATACCCGATATTTTCGACGCTCCGACATAGTGATATATGAGGATGGCCACTGTAGCAAGGATTTGAAATCATTCAAGTCTCAACTCGGAGAGAAGATTGACCTTGCATCCAGCCCTTCCACTCATCTGTTTGTTCCCTATTCAGGAACCCAAGGTCTTTATCCGACCTCTTCATGGTTCCCAAGCCAACAAAGAGACTCAATGACACCAAAAACGTGAATGTCCAAGGAGAGTAAAATTTCTGCTCTTTCAACCATAGTCCGCTACGGTCGGCGAAGAAGACGAGGGTCAAAGCCAAACCGAGCACGAATAATGGTGCCTGTTCCATGACAGTTGTCCACTGACTGGAACTCTGTTCTGTATGGTTTCTTAGTCGCCAGTGAGGTTATAAACAAAGTCAGACTTACCAAGATGCATCGAATGCAGCAAGGATTGCATGCCCCAGAGCAGTAAACCACCGATGATGAGAAGCTGCAATACCGATGGACTTGGGTATGCTCGACAACAAGTGCTGTCCAGCGGATAATGTTTTGGTAACTTGTCGTTACAATGAAGATTTAGTAGTATATTAGCCTGAGATTTGACCAATCTGTCCGAAAAATGCAGTCCGTCTTCTGTTTCGGAAGGATGTAGCATCTTGTTAAAAACGGAAGGCAGTAGGACTGGACCGTTCGACAGCAGGCGATGATACAAATCGGAATTCATGGCATCAATATCGGCGGGATGCATTGTCTTTTGCCGCTCCGTTGAGAGTTTGTCTAAGACTATCTCTTCAACAGGCAGAAAAACAATGGTATTCGCGATGTCCGGATTAAGGAACAGAAAATGTAGGATATGTTCAACATTCGCTTCCCAATTCGGGAGGCCGCCGGAGGTATCGGCATATCGAAGATACCAAAGACCTGCGCCAAAGACAAGCATTGCTGCCTTTGAAGAAGTGTGGTTTTCAACGGGCATTTTGGAGGATACGACCCCACGTGTGTACGTCTCGTTGAGGAAAGGATCCCAGTAGAACGAAATTTTGGTGCCGAAATTAGTGTGGAGTGTGTGATTAGAATGCTTTTGGCCATCTGCTCTAGGCGAAGTGGGGAGCGTAGGGTCAATGAGGTTGGAGAATTGGAAAAAGAGATTTCGTGTAACAGAGTCTCCAATGAATATTATGTCGCGGGAGTTGAAGCAATTTTCGGAATCAACCGGTTCGTATTGATGGAGCATACAACCTGTATTTTAGTACAAAATGAGGATGAGTGAACACGAGCATAGAAATTTGGGTCCGCACCATCCGGCTGCCATACTTTGTGGTCAGAATCCAGCCAACTTCCTCGGGTAATTAGCGCATTGCAATGGAGTGGATCAAAACGATCTGTGAAGGACATAAGAGCGAGAAAAAGCGGGTCCACAGATTGAAACATACCATGAAGAAGGAGTCTCGCACATCCCAGCAAAACAGACAGTACTGTGATTGCCAGGTAGCTGCTGTACGAGAATAAATTTGAATTTACAGAGAAATTGAACGACTTTGGCATAGCTCGTCGACTGCTAAACCACGGAAATAGGATGTGTGAACGGTGTAGCTCTTTAAGCAGTGTACATGGATATGAGGAGAGGCGAATATGTGCATTTACGTAAATGGCTCGTGCGCGGAACGAAGTCCTCTGCTCCCGTGCCACATACCGCTGCATCTTCCTGCGCCAGTCATTCTCATTATCAGTGTAGGACCCTATTCTGTTACCACACTCCTCCTAATAATCGTAATTGCGAAACGACCGGATATAATCAGCTTTTGCAGGAACATAACACGCCAAAATGGCTGATGGACGACAGACGAACACGCAAGGTCAGATCATGGACGCCTAGATGCCGTGTATAATCATTCAATGCAGGTTCCGCGACCGTTCACGGCACATGCTCATTCATGAATGAAATCCTAGGTTTCACAAGCCAAGGAATAGTAGAACACGTACCGAGACAGTTTTGGCAGAATCGACTATTTCCCGTTCATGATAGGCTACCTCAACTCCACGCCCTTTCCGGTACCGGTACTAAAGGACTGTGCGCGCTTCCCTTTCAAGTTCTCTTCCGTGTACCCCAAACCAAGAAATACCTGACTGCGTATTCTCAGTGAGCATCTAGTGAAAAACAGACCGGTGCAGTCTGCCAGTGAGCACTCCACTCACTTTTCCATCATCACACCTGATGTCGGTCCGACCTGGAAAATCTTGCAAGATGGTTTGTGTACCCCTGAAAATCGCCGAACCACACCTGCTCCAACCATTCGTTCACTGAAGCTACTCTCATCTCCGTCATCGGAGATGTGGTTCAGTAGTGACATTGATGGCGGTCAAACCTGATGACCCTCATCTCTCTCGTCATGTTCTTATCTGATGTAAGTTATGTATGTCATTGCGACACCCAAGGATAGAACTGGTCAGTTCTGCTCCACTCGTTCCCTGCTAGCTAGCTAACACCTAGGATCCACGATGAGCACAGATGCAGTATCTTTGCGTCTGCTTCGGTGTCCTCGATGCCCGTCTTCATCGGAAGCGATCTGGCCTATTTCACGGTTCATGCATTGATTTGGCATCGATTCCCGCGTTTTCCTCGACTGCAATGGCACCAAAAGGCTTCAGGGGACCACACAGCTCCTCTGCACTCTGTTCTCAAAGTGTCTGGGTAACCTCGACCTTTTGCCATCACTCATTCTAGACTCTATAACTGACCACTGTCGCGCTGTCACTCCAAAGGTCAAAACACTTATCATAAGTCTTGCGTCCCTGCGCAGGCTGCGGCAAGACGCGCTCGGATTGTGATGGCAACGCGCCTTACGCGACAGATCTATATCATAGTAATACACACTCGGCGTTGGACAATGGCAATCGCTTGACTGACCCCCACAATCCAGGTTCAGTTTCAGAATCTTAGGCTCAACGCAGCAGACCATGCTCTCCGTATTCCATCTCACGTCCAGTGTCTACCCCGACCTAATCATTTATTTTTTGGGTTTCAAGACCCTAACCTATAAGCTCTGGAACTCGCGGGCGCCATCCGTCGAATATGTCGGGTTGACACTTAAAGTCTCGAACGTTCCTTCCTCCGCTTCAATCGGATAACCTCTAAAGCTTAGCTTATATAGAGCTGCTGACTCGTGCTAGTCGCGTCAAGCACCCCAGGAGCCAGGAACCCACCAAGCCTTACTTTCGGTGTCATGATTGATTTTTTTCTAGTAAAGCTCGGAACGAACTCCATTCCGAGCCAGACGCTTCAAAGCTTTCTCCAACGCATCTAATTAGTCTCCGTCCGGTCCCAGCTCCTATGGGCGATCCGCCTTGTCATGCCTGTGGCCTGGTAACGGCTGGACATTCGGGTCACGACCGTCCCTTTCATGATATTGATTATTCCTTTTATCCGACGTTTAACAGGAATCTATGTAGGCTAACTGTCATCTGAGGATCCCTTCGAGCGTCCCGTAGGTCCTGTTGTGGATGACCCGAGTCTGTACGCCAAACTTCTCGGAACAACTTGGCGCCCCGGTCCTACAAAAGTACTCACTGGTTCGGAGACGAGACGGAGATTGGTTTAATCTAGACCCACCTTCGCTTCGAGGTGAACGAGTACGTTCGCTCTACTTACTCCGAGGCGGAAACTCTGAATTATATGCTGTGGAGATGCTGAAAGAAGTGCGTCCAAACTCGTGAAGACACGTAGCTTGCTTAGGACCGACCTTTCCTGCTGCACTTCTTCACAAAGGTTTCCCCCGGATATTACTTTCCTGCATCGTAGCAACCAAGGTTCAATGGAAGGCTGCCTGTATTTCATTTCCGATGTGATTGGTATACATCAAGGATTCTAGGGCGACTGGAAGCATCAGCTAACAAAGAGTTCCCTTGACAAAAATCGGCTTTACGAAGATGTGAACGTGCTGTACGTCCGTGCTGAAAGGGACTTTAAGTAAGTCGAGTAAATGCAAAGAAGAAAGGGACAAGGCCTTTCCTACCGATCCTCCAACCTAGAAGTTCAAGCAACATCCTCTGCCCCTTCAGTCATTGTATGGATAACCAGTACCTTGGCCTTAGACCTTTAGTCCTGATCAAAAGCCAAAGCGTAACTTCAAGGGTCGTTCACCGCTCTTTCATACCTTGTTCATACCCCATTTTTGCTCCGCAAACGAATTACTCGACGTAACCGCTAGCATCAACTAGTACAGCTTTGTCAATGCCACCTTGCTGCATGGTATAGATAACAAAGGACTCGTGTTCTTTCATGATCACTCCCGCGTCTGCAGTTATTCCCGTGCCTTCATCTCGTGAAGTCCATTGTGAGTTCTGTTTTCAATACTGCAGTGAATTTACGTCAAGATTCGCCTCCCACAGTATCACATTTGTTGCTTTGTTCGCCCACGCGTGAAACGACTGGTACCAGCAGTGAACGGTCAAATCCTCTTCACCGGAAAAAAAGTCGTGGTTGTCATTATTTTCATGATGTTTCGTCCACCATCGACAAGGTTGCACCACGTCAATTCTCAGTCTTCGTCATTGAATTCATTCCCGCCTTATCGAGTTCTCTAGGAGTGGGTATTGCGGTACCTTTGAAACCCTGATGAATGATCTCATGGTGATCTTTGATCGAAGAGAGGGACCGGGGGTGCAAATAACGAGCAAATAATTGGCTGAACACGTTGCGTTCAGAAGATGACCTTTGTGATCCAGATTAACGTCGTCAGAGTACGTATGTCCACCCCAAAGGTGCGAGATTCCACACGTCTGATGCTTATAACCATGTTTTCTTCGGTACGGCCCAACGTGATGATGTGAAAATGACGGAATCTTCAAAGATAAGGTGAGCTCGCTGTGGTCCTGGGGCCGGCGACAGGACAGGAATCACGGTGATGAGACTAGAAAGCTTCGATTCGACGTCGATGGCAGCATTCTCTTTCTTCGTGTGTGACAGTGATTATAATAACCCTGAGCCATGTCCGGAAGTGCATGTGAACTTTGGAGAAGGCTTGGAATGTGACGAAAACTGTTTTGCAGGATGTCATGACTCATTCAGTGAATTTTTCTCGGAATAGTCAGACCCAAAACTATGGTGCCAAGAGGAGTAGGGAAGCTACGGGAAGCTGCGCGGCTTGGTCAGAAGATGATGGTCAAAAGGACGTCTGAGAGGATAGATGTCACAGATTGCAGCATCGTGGGGGCGGGAACCTGCTTACCGCCTGAAAGATTGACTTTGTGATTACTGGAGCTGGGGGGGCTGGGGAGTGTTCTGGGACATGTACCCTTGATCATTGATGTATGAGACTAACGCATTATGTTGAGAAGGAAAACTAAAAGAGGAAAGATCTGATATACATTATAATAGTGTCTAAAAATGGAGTGCTGGACGCAAGCTGCACGTCATTACAAACTAGAGGCGGTGCGGTCTGCTGCCGTCAGCGAAAATTGGCTTTCCCGGTTAGATTCTCCGCGATTCGTGAATTCCCTCCCCCCGGAGTATAAAACCAAGGCAACCATTTCTCCGGCTCAGGCTGTCATTGTCTTTCGCTGTGGTTTCTTCCACTCCACTATAGATCCTCGTTTTTTCTTTTGTCAAAACGGCCTCGACAGCGGGTTATCATTCCTCTGGCAGCATGCCAGTCATCAGCAATGCGACAAGAATATGGGAGCTGAATATCCATTGGCCCATATATAGTCAATGTGGAGTTTGGGACGGCAAGGGCGTAGTGGTCTATCAATGCGTTCAGGAACGTATGTATCTGGCTGTTCATCGCGCAACAGGTTCAGGCAACTGACTCGGGGTTCAGATGACTCTGTACCAGGTACCCAGCCTCCCAACGCAACCTACTGGCGGTTTTTGGCGCGTCGGTAGCACCATCCTTGTCAATCTTGACCACCCCCCACCGCCCAGGCAGGCCATTCTGCCTCCCGGTGTGCATCAATCTTCGCATTATACTCTATGTCCTCATCCATACGACACTCCCATCACCCCCGCCTCACCCCCCCCTCACCTCACCCACATCCCTACAACTCCATTCTCACACCTATGGTTGGTTCATACCTGTCTCGCGCTGTGCTGTCGAAAACTTCAGGTCGCGCGGCGAAACAACCAAAAGCTAACAATAGCTCTTGGTCAATCCCTTCAGACACGAATAGACCCCGATGCAGTGCACTATCGTGTTTCTTGGGTCCCTCTTCGCATCGAAGTTGACATCTTTTCCCTCTTCTCTTGGGTCGTCAAGAAAGATTGATTCTTTCTTTGTGGTCTTTCGTATTCGGTTTGGATGGGATCGTGTTACATTGGGTCATACACTGCTTTTCCTTCTCTAGTGCTTAGTATACAAGTATCCATCGGTGCTCAGACACTTACTTATTGGCATGGTCCCTATAGTATTACATTACATTACATTCTGCACAATCTAAACCTCAACCATGCATCACTGTACAACTCATAACACATGTATAACAATCAATACTATCTATACACGTAGTTTGCTAGCAACGCGCCAACGCGTGATGTCATTTCGATGTCACTTCCTCGTCATTCGCGATTTCCTAAACGTTCTCGTCTATGCAAAGAGTGATGCTAGTATGCAACCCTGGAGCTTGAGTCTCTCATTTCAGCAAGGAACATGACTATATTCGTCATTCTGCCAACCGGGGGCTTGTACTCCAAGTAAATACTCGTGTTTTTGAAGGTCTGACGCACTCGGTCCGTTACCCAATGTCGCACGAACCATCCAAGGCACTGGTGCTCACATCGCGAAATATTTCTTGAAAAAGTCATGCACAGAATTCGATAGTTGAACAAGACCTTCCGGGAGCGGGAGAGGCGATTCACACGCAGGTCAGCGTGGCTCACCTCGAGTATGGGAGAGGTAGCCGATTCCTTGCCAAACCAGGGCCCTTACCCAGTCAACATCCCGATCAACACTCCAGATATCCGCTTTGGAATCGTGCTGTGTTCCTTGTGCATTCACGGTTCCAGAATACTTGAAACTTCCGACATTGGTGTCCTTGTTCCGCTCTCATCCAGAAGGATGCCAAAGCCGGATATCTTGCAACTGCAATCCGTGCCAAGGAGGATCTCTGCTGCTTTCACATTTTGTTCCGAAGAGAGTCTTTAAACAATCAACTACCAGATGAACTAATGCATTACCCCGTGAGTAATGCCCTTGGAATGGATATACGCCAATCAATCGAGAATTTGAGACATGAGCTTTTGTGCTTCTTCATCAGGAAGAGGGCCACGCTTCCCGATATGCGGACGGTTTAGATCTTTCAACAATTTCATCTCTCTCTTCAGTACTTGGACTTGCAAATCTTCCTCACCACGCAACTCGAGTTTGCTTCACGGACGTCAGAGGTTGATCGAAATCCAAGTCTCGAAACGCCTCGAACTCCCTTCTCAGCGCTCCCTTCAACCCATCATCTGACAGCTCGACTAACCTCACGGACTAACCGCGGTCAGGGCAAGGTAGACTCGTCCGTATGGCGTTGTGTCGATGAGCTCACCTTGGACCCATTTGAACGGCGCCGAGACTGTACTTGATCAATACAGTACGTAGAAAAGGAGACAACAGGACCGACATACCAAGACTCAGCTGCTGTTCGAGTTCACTCCCCCATAGCTTACGAGGTCTCTTCTGCATTCGCAACGGGACAGGCCCACCACCAGTCGGGCGCGCCTGTCTCCGTCTGGACACGTATTCCTCTGCAACGGCTGGTATACTATTCTTCTTCTTCTCCATTGAAAATCAAATGACGTTGCGCTTTTTCATGTTGTGAATCTTTTGCCTGTTTTGCGTTCAAAGTGTGTTAATACGGTTATCTCTCCAGGTCTACACTGCCTGGTGTTCCCGCATCTCGAGACGGAACGTTTTGGGGCTGAAAAGGTGCGGCGTGCATAGGTTTGCGATGTAGGTACCAGCACGGACGATGGCAGTTGAATCAGAATCAGAATCAAGATGCTAGAGGCCTCAAAGGAGATCTCGAAAATTTTACATGTAACGAATAGATGCCGTCGACAGATACAAGCTCAAGCTTGAAAAACACCATCAACATCAGTTTTTTCATAACAGTTTACTGACAGAAATCACGACACTTACCCTTCGCGGCCTGTCATTCTTCAGGACACAATCATTCTTCGAATTCCGACGGCGATAGTGATGGATGAGTGACGGATTACTTCGGAGGTATATGAGGTTGTCTGATCGTAGGGACTCTGTCAGGCGGAACGCGAAGGTCGCAAGCGGATTATCCGATCTATCTATCGCCCGAATTCTCATTCTGTCGACTATATCTTGCTTCGTTCATTCTCGCAATGTCATGTAAGAGTAAATGAGTGAGAGTTAAGTGTGTTGAGTAAAAGGGGCCAGCACGCCGCGTGTAACGGCAACAAGCAGTCGCAACTCACTCTTACGACTTGGATGATATCAGCCCAAACATTACTTCCATTATTTTCGCAGATACAGTAATATCGGACCCTTTCTCGGACTTATCGTACTACTACCACCGGAGGGAGAAAGTTGTACGCATTCAATGGAACTTGAACTGCTCCCCCAGAATCAATATGTATATTCAAATCTGACGAGAAGTGAGTCATGGTATAAACATATATGTACACTAGTTTTGCTATATTGACACTTCTCTATCAAGAACCATAGCCATCTGGAGGCATTTGTTGAATGTCCGACATCACAGAACAGATGGATGGCCCTTTGTTTCAGTCAAATGTACCGTATGTCGCTTCCCAGGTCGTCTTATTCTGAATGATACGCGTCTGATTCGATCCTCAGTACGGTTACAGGCTATTAGACTATCTCATTAGCCATGACTACCGCATGCTCAACGACTACGCGTTTTAGAAGTACTGACAGGTTCTGCGGTTTACCAACAACGCCGAATCTGGAATAGAACCCTTCGATATTGACACGATTCCAGGTATATATTGCTATTAGCAAGTCCTTGTCATGGCAATCGTTCAACTCGATGTAAGGTGAAGCGGCACCAAATAGTACTATACTCTGCCATCGGCACATAACCCGAACTCGAAAAAATAACAACATTTCTCGTTCTCGCTCGCTCGCTCACTCGCACAAGTCGGGAGTGCAACGAGGTAGTGCCGAACATCTATAAAAGGCCAAATTAGGGAGGATCGTCGTCAGCCGAACTAGAGTCTCCAGCGTACGTGACGAGTTCAAAGGCGTTTTGAAGTGCTGTTTACCACAAAAACGCCCGCACCAATACCCTATCCGCATCTCCGAACCAAGTCACTATTACGATTTTAAGGTTGACGACATTGTGGCGCGGTGCGAACGAGTCTGGAGAACTCGTTGATAAGACGCGGGACGCAATACGCACATTGCACAGAGGATTCCGATTCTGGTTTTCACGATGCGGGTTATCTCCCTTGCTTCCTTGTTCTAAATTCGTTCTTCTCTTCCCCCTTGCCGCCTCTCTATCTCTCTCTCGGGAGCCAATGGTAATGTGCTATGTGCGCAACTTACAAGTGATGGGTCCAAGGTATGTAGGTAAGTTCGAATCAGAATCTCATCGGAGGTCGGGGGCGGCTATGGGCGACGAGTACGAGTACGAGTGCTAGTTGTATACTTATTAATTCCTTGCAAGGCAGCGGCGGTACCACCAAGACCGGTCCAAGGTATTTAGGTGAAATTGAACTCGTTCAATCAGAATCCGCTAGACATACCGTTCGCAAATGGTATCTGATTGCAGTGGCAGATTCAGATTTGAGGAGTCTTTAGCCACTATCTCGTCATGGTGCGTGGTTGGTGCGTGGTGCGGTGATTGGAAAAAGAATTCAAAGGAACACTCCGAGCTCGGTGCTTGATAGATACAGATGCGATCGTGAACCTCCGCGGTATGATATCAAGATGAAGCATGATGTATGGAGAAAGCATGGAGGCTTAAAACAGGACGGAACATATCCGCGGGGGTTGGCGTATCCAGTATATGTGTTCTATTATACAAATGACCATTTACAATGGGAAAAAAAAAAGCTGCTACGTGGTACTAGTCGGTAAGGGCACAGGCACCTCTGCGGTCTCTTTCAACATCTTATTTCCCCAGCTCATCAACCGAAGCAAACCAACCAACTTTGGCTCTTTACCCTGACTGAGGCTCTCTAGAATGGCGCCATTCATCTCACCTGCCGTCTTTAACCTTTGACCTGGGCCAAGGAGGTCTTTGAGACCTTCTGGACGAGAGGTAGAGTCGAAAGCGAGGAGAGACATTGTTTTCTCGAGTTCTGCCAAGAATTCAGGGTTTTCTTCGCCTCTGGGAGCTAGTTCATTTTGAGCGAATTCAAGAGCTTCTGCGATACGGTTTGACCGGATGAGTTCGATAACGCGTTGCTGTTGGAGGTGGAAGAAGAGAGATGGGTTGGTATCGAGGATCTATGGAAGAAGGGGGGGAGGGGGTGTCAGTATGGGTGTTTAAGGCAAGGTAGAGACCAAAAAAAATCATATTGAAGACTGAAGTTTGTTTTTTGGTTGAGTCTCATCAGAGAGAATCAGAGTGGTGCATGAAAAAGTTTAATCCTCTATGGAGAGAGAGAAAAAGGGCTACTACATACTTCGGGATTCAACTCGTTGACACGGTCAATAGCGCTCTCTACGTCGCCACGTTGAAGGGCTTCTCTGATGCCCATGCGACTTTCTATAGAGTCCATGTCTACTTGAGGAGGGATAGATGCTTCTGTGGCGAATTCTTGAGCTGCGGACTTGTATCCCTCGATGACGAGGTAGTCCATGATGAGACGGTTGAGGTCGCTGGTTGGGGGGAGTGGTGAGCAAAAGAAGAATAGAGCAAAAAGCAGAGGTAAAAAGTAATTTCAGATAATACATGCAATTTTTTTTTGGCTCCTCATGATGAAAAACTCGGAGAGATTCCCAATTTTTTTGTGTCATCTTGTTGAGAGAACAAGTAGGAGAGGAGGTTACTCACTGTTTCGATAAAGGGACCTCATGCATGCGACGATCCCATTCACCCTTTGGGATTTGTACCTTTGAAGCCTGAGGACATGAGTGACGAAGGAGGGGGAGGAGAAGGGATACAAACCATGGAGAGAAAAGCTGGCAAGGGAGAGAGACGAGTAATTTATATGGGGTGGGAGAAGGGTTAGGGTTTTACTTAATCACATTGGACAGCGTAGAGACAAACTCAGCTACTGGATTCTCAGCTACTGGTTTGCACTCGGTCTACACACTCATTCCTTATCCTTGTGGCGATTGCCCCATGTCAGAGGCACGCCGAAAGCTTCCATCTAGCAGAAGACCACTACATGTAACAAATCCTGGCTCAGACTCGGACGGCAGCGATGGCTCGGGTCCTCCTTCATCCACCCTCAATGGCTATGGCAGCTCCTCTAGCTATTACTCTTGGCTCAATTCCATTACAACTACTCCTAGCCAGTTATCTCTTTCTCCAGCTAGTTCAAACTCAACCTCTGCAGACAACGAATCAACTCCGCCTCCTCCAACCCCTCACGACTCTACTCCCACATATTCCATTTACGATCAATCAAGGCCAAATGCCCTTCCCATTCCACCTACTGGTCCTTTGAATATAACACAGAAACAACGTCCTCAATTGCCAAAGAGACCTAATACAGTGCGTTCACCAACTATCTATCTCCATAGTTTCTCTAACCACCACCCCACCCAGTCCCCTACAGCCGAATCTACACATCCTCATCCATTACCACCCGCCCCATCCACAACTCCAAGTCCTCCAGCAGCAGCTACCATTCCCATCACAGAAAAGACCCTCATCCTCGTCACATCAGATTCATCTCTTTACGCCAATGTAGAAATTACAGGCGCTCAAAATGCCGCCTTTATCAGAGAGAGAATATTCACTGCGGTGCGTCCACACTCTTGCCTCTTTCAATTACCACTTTTTACTCACCCACTCTTCCAGCTAAACATCTTTGACGATGAAGACCAGTCCCGCTTTTCCATATACCAGACAGAAATAGGCGGCTTTGCAATGGGTGAAGCCCTTTCAGACGACCGTCTGTTTGAAATCTGTCGCAAATTTGGTGACTCCAAAGGCAGTCTGAAACTTTTGGTCTCCCACACTTTTGCAAACGTCCACGAAAACGCCTACCGTCCCCCTCCACAGAACATACCTATCGGTAACAGTATCACTCCGCCAGTACTCCCTCCACCTCCACCTCCACCACCATCACACCAATACCCTTCCTACCCCCCATTACAACCCAAACGCCGCCAATCTCTTAGTCGCAGAGGTTCCGTTTCTAGCCGCAGTGCAACTAGTGAACGTGGTGGTGCAGACGGCGGTTATGATGCAGATTCAGAACGCAGAGATAGAGATAAGGATAGGGAGACAATTCGTGCTCCACCTCACCATTTTAATTGTGTCGGTGCTCCAGGTTCCTCTGCTCCTCCACCATCTTCTCCCTTGGCTACCAGACGCCCGTCACAACCCCAGTTGTCACGCCCAAGTAGTCCACCTCCTCCATCTTTACTTCCTACCCTTGTCGATCGATATGGCAATCTACACCCCGTTCCTCCACCTCCCCCACCTCTTTCACCCAACAGAGCCACCTTTGATGATAATTCCATCACTCCACCTGCCTCCAGATCCGTCGGTCACTTTAGAAGCGGTTCAGACGCTGCTGTCGAACGTGAAAAGCAGCACCAAGAAGACACCTTTTCTCCATCCCAATCTTCGAGCAGCATCTTCCGTCCCCGTGTCCTGGCCCAGTCCAAGAGTCGACCAGATTTACAAAGAGCACCGCAGAGAAACAAGTCGGACAATAGCAACCCCGAGGAACGGGAATCCTGGGTTCTCTTATCCAAAGACGATGCCTCGTCTCCACAGACACCAGAAAGCTCGAAGCGTTCACCTGCGACAAAGGCTCGTCATCAGCTTTCCTCACCTTCGAGGTACAAGTCGCCTTACTCTTCTTCGCGACCGCTCAATATCCCACCACCGCCAAAAATGAGTGCACCGGTTCCGGGGCCTTCAACTGGAGATAGAGAGAGGGTGACGAGTCCGTCCAGAGAGCCAGGTGGAAGAAGAGTTCCTGCTGGTTGGGCTGTAGGATGGCAACCTCCTTCGCAGTCAACAAGGTCAGGTTTGGGCATTGCAAGTCCAAGTGGGTTCATGAGAGGTGCAAAGAGTGTTGATAATTTGAGAGCGTACGCTGGCAGCACAGGGAGAGAGATACCCGCCACGTTGCAACCTGGGGCAAAGAAGCAATTGTCGAATACGAGGGTTAACGGTGCTATACCACCGTCCGTATCGTCCGCATCGTCCTCTTCGTCAACGTCTACATACAATCCCTCCAACTCGAGAGAATCGTCGACGCAGCGCACGGTACGCCCATTACCTGGACCTGGACAAGGCCACTCTACAACGTCTTCGAGTTCGTCGAATACCTTAATGTCGCCGTCCGATCCGTTCCAGAGACCCCAAAGCGCATTGGGTGATACAACATCTCCCACGAGGGCTCTATCACCAACACATCATCATCTACCCAGTCTACCTGCCAGTTTGCGTAGTGGAACTGGCGTTACACCGTTACCGCCAACGCCACAAACGCAGCCTCCCGCAAGCCCGTCTAGTACAACCACCTCGGCGTCTGAAACATCACCGTCTGATGAAAGTCATAGTGGTGCGGGTACGAATATCAGTACGGCCACAGCGTCAACCTTGCCGATGGAAGAACAGGAATGGTTCAAAAAGTACTTTGAGAGTCGCTCTACGACAAATGTCAATCATACCCATACCCACGCTAATGATACAGCGACGGTGATTGCCCCGCCCAGACCAAATCCGTTACCGCCTATTCCTGGTTCGACGACGCCGGCTAGCGGTACGGTGGTTCCTCCTCCTCCTGTGCCTAGTACGCCTACTACGTCTGCAAGTGGGACGTTGGTGCCCGGTTCGCTGTACGGAACGGCCATGTCGGGAATGAGTAGAGCAAGTAGCGAGGATTATGATAGTGATGATGGTGGTGGCGGCACGTGGATTATGAAGCCCAGGCCGGCGTTGAAGGTTGATACCACGGGGACTAGTAGTGCATTGACTAGTACCGCCAACGTCAATACCAACGCCAAGGACGTGAACTCAGGGAGTAGTGGTGGTGGATCTAGTCAACCACCTGTACCGATAATCAACCCCCAACTACCTTCGGGCAACTCGTCGCCTCCAACGACGACACCGACACCCCATCGAGGACGGATGCGTGGGAGCACATTCACCACAAAGCAAGATCCCGAATCAGGATGGGCGACAAGACCGGAACCAGAGGATATGTATGAGCGATTGGAAGATTTCTTCCCGCATCATGATTTAGATAAACCGGTTATTGATGCTGGGACTGGGAGTGGTGGGACGAGTCCGACGAGTGCGGTGGGCTTTGGTGCGCCGAGTGTTGCTAATATCGCCGTGCCCGAGGAAAAGGAGAAGAAGGTGAGAAGGGGCAAGAAGAGTATTAGGATTGTAGCCGAGGAGCACAAGAAGCGGATTGATAGGACATCTAGAATTGGTGCTGCGTTGAGTATACCACCTGCAACAGGACCGAGCACACCAGTGTCGGCGGTTGGAGGAAGGGTGGTGGATGTATTGAGGAAGAGGAGTACAAAGCTTTGGGGGAGCAAGTTGGAGGAGGTGACGCCGTCGCAGGCGCAAGCCCCGGTCAAAGCGAGTCCAAGTCATAGTTATGCTCCGCCGCCGCCACCGCCAAGTACGACTGGAAGGGATCATCCAGAGTCGAGTCCTGGTGGGCCTAGTGAGTGTCGCTTTCTTTTTCCCTCGACGTCTACTAACCTCGTCTTGTAGCGACATTCAAATGGGTCCGCGGAGAAATGATTGGAAAGGGATCCTATGGAAAAGTTTTCCTCGCTTTGAATGCCACCACAGGAGAGATGATGGCAGTGAAGCAAGTCGAACTGCCTCGGACTCCGTCAGACCGTAATGATTCGAGGCAAATCACAGTCGTGCAGGCGTTAAAGTTGGAGATTGAGACGTTGAAGGATTTGGACCATCCAAATATTGTGCAGTATTTGGGTTTCGAGGAGACACCTTCAAATTTGAGCATGTGAGTGCGAGTGCGAGTGTTGTGGTACTGGCGCTAAACTCGACCTTTTTTTCTCGCGACAGCTTTTTGGAGTACGTGCCTGGAGGGTCGATAGGGAGTGTGTTGTTGAAGCACGGGAAGTTGAGTGAGGTGAACACAAAGTCCTTTACAGGGCAGATACTCAGCGGGCTAGAGTATCTCCACTCAAAGAGTATTCTTCATCGAGTGAGTTGCTTCCAGGTTTATGTTTCAGGGGGTAGGGCAACTAATTCCATTCAGGACCTAAAAGCCGACAACATTCTCGTAGAGGCATCTGGCATCTGCAAAATCTCCGACTTTGGTATTTCCAAACGATCCGAAGACCTTGGTGCCGGAACTGCCATGCAGGGTACCGTTTTTTGGATGGCGCCCGAAGTAGTAAACCCACAAGGGACCCGGTATAGTGTCAAGGTGGACATTTGGAGTGTAGGGTGTATGGTTCTGGAGATGCTCGCAGGGACTCGACCGTGGACAGGGGATGAGATGTTTGCTGTCATGTTCAAGGTATGTCTCGCGTTTATATATGTGCCTCTGGGTATTCAATACAGCATATCACTGACTTTTGGAATGTTTGGGGTTAATAGCTGTATCAAGAAAAGGTTCCACCACCTGTCCCCGAAGGAGTTGTGCTGTCAGAGGCTGGGGATGATTTCAGGAAGAAGTGTTTTGCAATGTGAGTAGTGGACATTGTCGTCGCTTCTTTCTTTTTGATGCTGATTGGATCGACTGATGGATAGAAATCCTGACGAGCGTCCCAGCGCTGCCGTGTTACGAACACATGGCTGGCTGAAACTACCAGATGGCTGGCAATTTACTGGGTTTACGTAGGAACACTACCGGTTTACTGACTATATTCTCTCATTTCATGTTCTATTTCTCACGTCCGCTCCTTTGACAACAACCTATCCTGTATTGTCCTCGCTCTCTGTTTGTTCTCTATCTCTGCGGCATCTAAGTTTTCTTCTCTCACACATCTTACCACTATCAGCTGTTTTCCTCTTCTCCTTTTGACACTTTTTACCTGTCCTGTCTGCGATATACATTTCATCTTTCTTTCTTTTTGTTTTCTTTTTCTTTGTCATATGTTCTATATGTTCAGTAGCATCCACCGAATTGTAGCCATGTCTAATTACCACTGTCAAATACAATCAAGAACGCTCTTTAAATTCATATCTCTCCTTGTCTATATCTTACTCCACTTTCCGGAATGAATGTAGTCGTGAAGCACTGGGTGTAAAACACAGGCGTAAAGCGTTTCTGGACATGAGTGATATAGTAACAGTACACAATCCGGCGCCTGCTTCTGACCACTGCACGCTCCATGCTCTTCGTATCAGAATTCCTCAGCCCAAAATCTTCTTGTTAAGTGAGGATTTCGATACATCTACTCGGTTCTTTTCGCAGAGAAAAGTGGAAGATGAGAAATGTATTCCTTCCCACCTCGACTGGCGGATACAGTGGCACAAGCGGCCTTTGCCCACCTTGCCAGGTTTCAGCGTTCAAATCAAACCTTATCACAAGCTGAATCTGTCAATTACAGAACACTGCATCCAAGATGTTTAACCCTGAACTCACGACACCCTTGTCCTGTGGGACACGTCCCACTATCGCGCTTCTAGGCGAAAGAAGGGGCAGAACCGATGTCTACCACTGCTCGCGGAGCAAACGTCAGCGCAAGAGAGTTCAACAGCACCGGAAAGGATGAGATAAATCAAACAGTAGAGAAGTGGATTCAGACGAGGCTGAAGAAGAGGAGCTTGAGGTTCGATCCTTATTCAAATTTCATACCTTTGGGAGGGAGCATTGCAACTGGAGCGAAAGATGAGGGGACGTTGTATAACTTTACGCCCAAGGTATGCTGCATTCTTTCCCTTTCTTTGGACATGGCGGTACTCACAGACTTGCTGCACAGGTCTACCGGAATCTGCTCGGTGTTTTGAGAGATGTATCTCGTCAGTTTAGCAGGTGTGTTGCACTGCCAATATTTCGGGCGTCCGGGTGGTTGAGTTCCTCGATGTACTTTAGCCTTAGACACGCTCTTGACGATCTCTCCCGTTTCATGTCTTCTCTGGACCTTATATCCAGCCTGGTAGAGAGCCAAAGCTATCGACGCCACTTACTTCGAGTCCGTCCTTTTCTTCTGTTTACCATTCAGCTAGAACACGCTCTCAACAAAGCACGTAGATACCCGTGGAACTCAAAATGAACTCCTCAGAACACCGACGCCTGGACGATGCTTTACGCAAAGATGAAGAGGCTGTCGCCAGATTATTAAATTCTGCCATTGGATCGGAATGGAACGAGTTCAAAGGAGCATTGCTTGGAGGGCGAAGACGCGCAGAGTTGCGTCGATTTGATACAAGATGTACGTCTCTCGCTCCTCTTAATTGATTGTTTCTTACTAGCAGCATCCTGATCACAGGTTCTGGACAAGTGCAGCCCGCAGTACGACGAACTCAAACACAAGGCCCATCGTCTCCTAGTCAAACTATCCGAGGCTCAAGACGTCTTACCTTCGTCACTCTTCATCAAGGGTGTTAGACGCCAGGACATCGACGCTTTTTTTGGTGGTTCGTTTGGAGACATCTACCGTGCAACGTATGGTAATCTGGAGGTTGCAATCAAGCGCATACGTATGTTTCAGGATACAGTTGAGCAAGAGCGACGCAAGTTATTTAGGGTGCACTCCTCTTCACCTTGTGCAAATGTTGACCCTACTGATTTGTAACGGCCGTAGAGCATTTGTCGAGAAGCACTTCTATGGCGGACACTGAGGCACCCTTTTATTCTACCGTTCTTTGGTGTAGACGAGGACAATTTTCCCGGTTCCTTCTGTTTGGTGTCACCATGGATGGCGAACGGGACGATTCTTAAACACCTTGGGGAAAATAGTGGTCAGGATGTTGACTTGAGACTATTTGAGATAGCTCAAGGCCTAGCATATCTCCACTCTCAGCACATCGTCCATGGAGATCTCCGCGGGTCCAACATCCTCGTGGACTTGGGCTGCCATGCGTGTATAGCCGACTTTGGGCTTTCAGTGTTCTCAGATGCGACTGTCAATTCGTCTCATCGTGCTGGATCGGTGCGATGGATGGCACCAGAGCTACTTCTGCCAGACAATTCTGGCCTTGAACACTCTCAAAGGACGTTTATGGGTGATGTGTACTCTTTTGCTTGTGTTTGTATTGAGGTGTGTCCATCATGTCTTTTCTGTTCATCATATTCTGATTTCGATCGGAGGCAGCTCTATACGAGAAAACCACCGTTTGTAGAGATATCTCGAGAGCCAGCTGTTTTGTTCAGTGTTATTAAGGGAGAACGACCTACACGGCCTCCAAAGATCGAAGAATGGCTATGGAATGTTGTGGAGCTGTGTTGGAAACAGGATAGAGTTCAGAGACCGAGCGTGTCCAGGGTAGTGGAGATGATGCAGATCGGAAGTCCGGGAGGGGAATTGGTGCCGCTTGTGAGTCTCGCATCGGGTATAGAGACGTTGAAGCTAGATTTCCTTCGTAGATGCCCCCGCTCGAGGAAGCTCACGATGAAGATATCACCTTACTGATTGAAGAGGTTTGTGATAACCAACCGAGGTTTGTATGGCAGAGAACTAATCCACATACAGTATGCCACTGATGATCAATCGTTGGTACAACGGTTTGAAGATTTCCACGCAACTATGGCAAATGGTGAACATTTTGGCTTTCTGTTAGCAGACGACATTAAACGCACTTTTCAAACGGCTCGTTATTTTAGATCAAAACTGCGATAGGCCATGTGGTTCAAGCTGGATGGCACTCACTGATGCAGATAATAGAGCGTTACACGTCAAGTCAACCACACGACCGCTGTCACCTGCAAGGAAAATATTCATGTCATCATCTGGTCCAATCCAAAGATCTCAGAGTGCATTGGGTGATGCAACGTCAACTATACGTGGTAGTGCAGATGGTGGCTATGATGCAGATTCAGAACGCAGAGACGAAGACAGGGAGACGATTCGTGCTTCATCGCATCACTTTAGTGGCGCCTGTGCTCCAGGTTCCTCTGTTCCTCCGCTATTTTCTCCCTTGGCTACCAGACGCCGGTCACAATCGCAGTCGTCGCGCCCAAATAGTCCACCTCTGTTTGTACCTTCTACCCTTGTCGATCGATATGATAATCCACACCCCGTTCTTCCACCTCCTCCGCCTCTTTTATCCAACAAAACGTACTCCGAGGGTCGTTCCAACCTCACCCACGCCCACACCAACGATACGCCATCGGTCGTTGCCCCGCTCAGACTCAGACCGAAACGAGGGAAGGGGAGTATCACAAAGCAAAATCCCAATTTGGGGCGGGCGACAGGACCGGAACCAGAGGATATGTATGAGCGATTGGAAGATTTCTTCCCGCATCATGATTTAGATAAGCCGGTTATTGAGACTCCCACTAGTAAGACGATTCCGACAAGTGCGATGGGCTTTGGCGTGCCGAGTGTTGCTAATATCGCCGTGCCCGAGGAGAAGGTGAAGGTGAGAAGGGGCAAGAAGGGTATTAGGATTGTAGCCGAGGAGCACAAGAAGCGGATTGATAGGACATCTAGAATTGGTGCTGCGTTGAGTATACCACCTGCAACAGGACCGAGTATACCAGTGTCGGCGGCTGGAGGAAGGATGGTGGATGTATTGAGGAAGAGGAGTACAAAGCTTTGGGGGAGCAAGTTGGAGGAGGTGACGCCGTCGCAGGCGCAAGCCCCGGTCAAAGCGAGTCCAAGTCATAGTTATGCTCCGCTGCTGCTGCCGCCTCTAAGTACGGCTGGAAGGGATCATGTAAGGTCGAGTCGAGGTGGCCCTAGTGAGTGTCGCTTTTCTTCTTTTCTCGACATCTATTAATCTCGTCTTGTAGCGACATTCAAATGGGTCCGCGGAGAAATGATTGGAAAGGGATCCTATGGAAAAGTATGCCTCGCTTTGAATGCTACCACAGGAGAGATGATGATCGTGAAGCAAGTCGAGCTGCCTCGGACTCCATCAGACTGTGACAATTCGAGACAAGTTGAAGTTGTACAGGCGTTAAAGTCGGAGATCGAGACGTTGAAGGATTTGGACCATCCAAATATTGTGCAGTATTTGGGTTTCGAGGAGACACCTTCAAATTTGAGCATGTGAGTGCGAGTGCGAGTGCGAGTGCGAGTGCGAGTGCGTGGTGTTGACGCTAAACTCGACCTTTTTTTTTTTCTCGTGCCAGCTTTTTGGAGTACGTGCCTGGAGGGTCGATAGGGAGTGTGTTGTTAAAGCACGGGAAGTTGAGTGAGGTGAACACAAAGTCCTTTACGGGGCAGATACTCAACGGGCTAGAGTATCTCCACTCAAAGGGTATTCTTCATCGAGTGAGTTGCTTCCAGGTTTATGCTTCAGGGGGCAGGGCAACTGATGTCACGGTACTTCCATTCAGGACCTAAGAACCGATAACATTCTCGTAGAGGCGTCTGGCATCTGCAAAATCTTTGACTTTGCAGTATCAAAGTGGACCGAAGACTTTCCTGCCGCAACCCTCTTGCAGGGTACCGTTTTTTGGATGGCGCCCGAAGTAGTAAATCTACAAGGGACCCAGTATAGTGTCAAGGTGGACATTTGGAGTGTAGGGTGTATGGTTCTGGAGATGCTCGCAGGGACTCAACCGTGGACAGGGGATGAGATGCTTGCTGTCATGTTCAAGGTATGTCTCGCATTTATATATGTGCCTCTGGGTATTCAATACAGCATATCACTAACTTTTGGAATGTTTGGGGTTAATAGCTGTATCAAGAAAAGGTTCCACCACCTGTCCCCGAAGGAGTTGTGCTGTCAGAGGCTGGGGATGATTTCAGGAAGAAGTGTTTTGCAATGTGAGTAGTGGACATTGTCGTCGCTTCTTTCTTTTTGATGCTGATTGGATCGACTGATGGATAGAAATCCTGACGAGCGTCCCAGCGCTGCCGTGTTACGAACACATGACTGGCTGAAACTACCAGATGGCTGGCAATTTACAGGGTTTACGTAGGAGTACATTACCGGTTTACTGGCTATATTCTCTCGTTTCACGTCCAGTTTCTCCCACCCGCTCCTTCGAGGCCAACCTACACCTTGCTGCCAGCTGTTTTCCTCTCCCTGGACGTTTTCATTTTTCTCCTGTCTGGCGTATATCCTTTTTGCCTTTCATTTGTTCCTTCTGTTCAGTACCATCCGCAGAATATTATGACCACCTCGGATAAAATTGTTTTTGGAAATATATTTTGCCTGTATTCTACTTCACTTTCCGCATTGTTGTCTAGCTTGTCTGGAATGAACGCATATCACTAGTCGCGAAGGTAGATTCATGAATGAATGTAAAAATACAGGCGTAAATAAGAGTGTACCCCGCTCTAAGCTTTGGACACGACACTTCCTGTTCGTATCATATCAAAGAAATCATCTTTGCCCACAGCGGCTATAGCGGAACATGAGCAACAGGTGTAATGAAACGGAGACACAGTTGCCGTACCTTCCTTCCCTCTGCCCAGCAGATTATCCTTGTCCTTCTTGCCCTTCTTCTCCTTCACTAGCGATGGAGCTGGTAATGTTGGCTTCCCAGTCCCTCGCTGAGCCTTCTTTTCTTCTGCAGCATGTGTCGCAACGACCTGCGATTCTTGGATGTAATTGAATAACTTGACCACTACGATAGACTGAGCATGGGTGCAGCTTGGACCCCGAAAAAAAAACTCACCACCCCGCTGAGCCACCTTTCTCAACCCTCTCTCTGCTTCTGCACCCCACTCTTCCAGTACACCTTCTCCTCTTATCCTTCCCTTATCTTCCTTTTCCTTCCGTTCGACTTGTAATACCTGCCTCGCCTGTTTTTCCAACAACTCGTCATCCCGTTTTCGATTTACACTCGGTTTCAACGCCAGAACATTTCCTGTTTGCGATGGTGGTGTGCCTGTAGATAAAAGCGTCTGCAGCGTTGCACCGAATGCATTTGGCCCTGTAGCGCGTAATTTTCGTTTTTTCGTTTGTTTTGATTTTTGAGGTTTCAATGAAGCTATTTCAGCGTCGGAAGAGTTGTATTCTTCAGAGCCTGAGTCGGATTCATATTCTTCTGAACTGGATTCTTGTTCAGAGTGAGAG
The DNA here is from genome assembly GCA_001466705.2 of Moniliophthora roreri. Taxonomy (NCBI): domain Eukaryota; kingdom Fungi; phylum Basidiomycota; class Agaricomycetes; order Agaricales; family Marasmiaceae; genus Moniliophthora; species Moniliophthora roreri. The sequence continues at coordinate 983,236 of LATX02000001.1, read as the reverse complement.
TTCTCGGCTGATGGACGTTTTAGAGGAACCATAATGATGTTATTGCCGGCGGTAGCCAATGTTGGCGGCAAGGGTGGAAACAACCGAGCAGACATTCACCACGACCACGACCACGACACACGTAGCGCAGGAAATCCGCGCTCCAGCTTTTTTATATTCATATACCCCAATACAATACCCATTAGACTATAACTCGTTGCTCAGCCGAACATCATGCTTTCCCCGTCATCGTCTCATTCCTCCTTTGACCCAGAACCAGATTTACAGCCTGCGTATCCTACGCCTTCGACTCTCACTTTGACTCTTTCATCCCATTCTGGATTATCACCAGATCAGAAGACGGTCTTGGTGCAGCACTCGTTGACGAGAGCGTGTGTGTATGGTGATTTGGGATTGTTGCAGTGGCTGTTAGTAGATGGCACGGTGCGTCATCTTCACGATACGATATTTTAACGTTAATGAACGGCATACAGGCAAGTCAATATGCAGATCTATCTGTTAAAGACGAAGATGGTGTCGGACTTGTCAGCCTGACGATACACGGATTCGGACGTCGAAGCCCAAACTCTGATTCCGTGGGCATGGATATAATGGACGAGATGGATGAAGGCATGGGCGATGGACTCGAGCGGGACGTCGAAAGAGAAGAATGCGTACGATTATTGATCGCGCAGGGCGCGGATGTGAGTGGGGACAATAGTTAGTGTGTCGTTCTCATGTGAGATGTAATTACTAACCAATGTACGTCTTCAGATGGCTGGACACCGCTACACCATGCTGCACTATTCTCCCCGCCTACACTTATAACGTACCTCATTGCACACGGCTTATCTCCGTTCGCAACGACACACCGAGGACTCACGCCTCTGGACATTATCACTGCCTACTCACCGATCCCAGGCCGGGCAGACGTTGCTCTGTTATTAGAGGAGTCCATGCGTTCATCGGAAGGCGAGACCCTTCCACCAGAAGAGAACGAGAAACCAAGAAGACATACAAGCAAACGTATACGCATGGAAGAACGTCAAGAACGCAGAAAGCGCGGAGAAGAGAAGATGAAACGGAAACGTGGAAGAGAGGGTATACGGGAAAGCGTTAGCAGGATCTTGGGTGTTCCTGGAGGATGGTGGCGCTCTAACAATGCATCGTTCTCTGATCAATCTGATTCAGAGTCGGAAAACGAAGACGGGCATGACCATGAATCGGATACAGAATCTGAATCGCATTTCAGCCTTACTTCTACCTCTGCCAGCCCCATGGACGACTCGCTGTATACACCACCACCAAGTTACACGTCAATGCTCGTCTTCTCTCCGGGTTCACTTCCAGAGATATTCAATTCTACAATAAGGAATTACCCACCGACGTGGAGAGACGCGACGCCGGCGAACCTGTTGTGGATGTTTGCGAGGTTCGCGTGTCTAACCTGTGATGCCAACTGGTTAGAGGATTTCATTTTAGGTGCTACGGAGGCGATAGAAGATGTCATTTTTGTAAGTTTTGTGTTCACAATATCAAAATGATTGACTCAAGATTTATGCTAGGCTCAACCGGATTCACTGCCAAGACTCGTATTCTGGCTCTATAACTCGACAATCTGGCTACATCTCATGCAATGTGATAATTCTATCAACGAGGCGTGTGAGATGCTTGGTAGCTTTGAGCTTGTCGAGGAGACAGTGAATTCTGTGTTTGGTTCGTATTCTTCTTACCTCGCGACATATCGACTCAACCTTTCGCAGTGTTCATCATCCGTCTCGCTGAGCGCAAGATCGACTCCCTCCTCGACTCCGCCATTTTAGATTACGAACCGCCTAACTCCCTTTCATCCCCTGTGCAATTCGAGTCTGAGTGGTCTTTTCTAAGACCGTTTACTTCCTCGAAAAAGAAAAGCGGGACAGCTAGTAACGCCAATACGACGCGAGGATCATCACCTTTACCACCACAAACGCCCACAACGCCTGTCACACCTTTACCTCACAGCACAAGTCCAGGAAGACCAGCCTCTCCCAGTCCAAGCGTGTCTAGCTTCTCGAGTATACGGAGTAGCTTCAGCACAATTGGACGTGCAAGATCGGGGAGTGCGGTGCCGCTGCAGCAGATTTTCACCGAACCTAATAGAACCGGCGTCGATAAGGGAGAGGGCGGCCCTAGTCCTGCAGAGTTAACGGAATATCTGGCGGCGCTGCATACAATGCTCATTTTGTCGAATATCAATCCAGCGTTGATCACACAGATGTGGAGTCAGGTTGTTTATTGGACTGGATGTGAGCGTCTTTTTACTGCCAGCGTGTCTTCTTATAGGGAGAACGTACTGACGGAAATTGGGACCGCATACAGGTGAAATATTCAACCGCATTTTAACGAGGAAAAAGTACATCTGCCGATCCAAAGCCTTACAGATTAGTTTAAATCTGAGCGTATTGGAGGAGTGGGTTATCCAAATGGGGTTACCAAGAGGTGTGGGATGTCATTTGAAGCCTGTGAGGGAGTTAGTTGGGTGGCTGCAGGTACGGAAATTTATCAGTTTTCATGGCAAACCAGTAACCATGATTGACGCATACCGTCCTAGTGCCTCTCGTCTATAACAGAATTCCCAGACCTCGTCGCGACAATCCAAACTATGAAGTCTATCAATCCGTTACAGATGCGTCGTGCTGTAAGGGATTATAAATATGAAGTCAACGAGGGAAGGATGACGGAGGAGTGTGTGGCGTACTTGACACAGTTGCAGAAGGATTGGGAAAGGCATAGGGTCAAATTGGGGGTTGAAGCGTTGAGAAGAGAGGTTAGCCTCCCTTGCGTTTGTGATCAAATTATAGCTGATTGGAATTTCTAGCAACAACAAAACAACCACTCAGTGGACCGTGAAGGATCCATCTCACCGCCATCACATTCTGGTGTCCTGGGAATGGAACGCGACTCTTCCGATAGCTCACTCGTTTCGTCAACCTCGTCGAATCCAGAGCTTGCGGCTGCTCAGGAAGGCATTGATATGCTATTCTCTACGTCTGCAGACAAGAGCGCTTGGGAGCCAGTTCAACCGCCTAAAGTACTAGGTGAGTTGCTGGACTCGAGGTACATGCTACCGCTGGTGTTTCCAAGTGATCCAAAGCACCTCGAGGCTGTACCATGGCTGGAAGGAGTCGACGGTGACATCGACCCTAAGAAACAGAAGAGGTTGAGTAGGGGGAGTACGATGAGTGGATCTAGTGGTGGCCTGAAATGGCGGAAGAGAAATAGAAAAGTGAGAGAGGTTGGGAGTGGTGCGTTGAAATGGGTTGATGGAGTCAGTGCGGGCAAATGGGGACGTCCGTTGACAGATGAAGAGGTTGGGGCGGAAGAGGAAGAGGAAAAACATGGCCACGACGACGAGGAAGAGCAGGGAGATGAGACATTGAGAGTGAGGATTACGCCACTGACGAGGAAGTCGTCGAGAGGAAAGGGACGGCCTTCGACTGGCGGGGGGGATACAACGCCTGTAGAGAGGACGACATTCAAGGATCAGCTTGAGGAAATTTAACGATCATTTGTACATACGCTATTACACCCGTACATTTAGAACGGAATGATACCTCCTATCGGCATGAACGCCATGCATGAATAGTAAGTATGCTTTGTGCTAAATGCCAACAAGGGCGGTGAACGGTCCGTGGGTAAAAAAAGAGGGGTCGGAGCACACGACCCACGTTTTCCTTCATTTCCACCTGCTCTTGACCTCCACTCAGTAGAGGCGCACGGCGTGCCTTTGGGGCGTCGTTCGCTGTTTCTCCAGATACTAAACTCTTCATTATATCTCTTATTCTCTCTTCAACAATCAGTCAAAGTCTCGCAAGTCTTGACTTTTCATAATATTCAGCATTCAGCATTACGATTTTGAACTCCTGTTACATGTCAGAGAGGTTCTCCTCTATGTCATCACCGGTCGACGCTCGCTTCAAACAGAAGCTTGCTTCTGTCGCAGAAAGCCGACTAGAGGTCGATATCGTATGCTTTCATCAGGTTGCCTCTCAACTGACTCACGTTAACTTACCCTTTACAGAAACCTTCATTATTGTTCCAGAACAGTTTTTCAGGTTCTATATGCATTGATAGAGATTCTCGGAAAGAGTATGGATCTTCCGAACCATCAAATGCTTTTCATTCGCATACTCCTCGCCCTCCTACATCACGCTCTTCCACCTCCTCCCATTTCATTCCCCGGCTGGATTTTGCCTTCCAATCTTTTACAGTTCCAGTAACGGCGGTCGATAGTCGACCATCGTCCCCAATGCATGATCACCCGCCTTCGTTACCCCCACTGCCCACACTATCGCAGCCTCTATTCCCACGTACCACGACGAATAAGGCGCCCATCTACATTCCGTCTTCAATATGCCACCCCAATAGTCCGTATGTTCCATGGGAATCGCCTATGCGACGTCAATTCCTTCGTCCATTGACACCAGACTCGTACGTTTCCCGGTTCTCCGGTTTTTCACGGAGCGGAGCTGTTGCACCAGAACCATGGGATTACGAGGTGCATAACAGACCACTCGACAGGATTTCGCGGGGAGTTCGACGCATCATGACTCGGGTGTCTAGACGTCTCAAGAAGACCTCGAAACAAGGACGGGATAGTCCCAGATCTTCGACCGAGGGCTCTCGCAATCGAGACGTGAATCCTACCGCAGAGGATCCGCTTCCGCAACCTACTCGTCCATTTGCCAGGGTCAGGTCTACTTCATCTTTGGAAACGACCAATACCAATTCGCTTTCTCTTTGGCTGCGTGCACGGCAACAACAGGCCGTGAGCCGTCACGTCGACGAGCGATATTTCATGACCTTGGAAGAGTACGAGCGGGTCGGTAGCTGGATACGTTCAGCGTCCGGAGATGGCTTTGATTGTGGAGTTGCAGGATGCGAATTCCACTCTCGGGAACCCAGAGTGTCGGAAGAAGATGATGACTACTCTTCAACCGATGAGGAATCGAGCGTCCTGCACACACTAGACTCCCCAAATACTTCTTGTGATAATTCACACTCGCATTCTCCGACAAACTCAAAGTTGTCGCTTCCTCCACATATATCCCTGGATTTTTCATTCTAGGACGAGAATAGGAACTATCGCGGATACCACCTACCACACTCTTTTCGGATTGTTATCGTTGCACTATCACTCTTTCATCTTCTAACTCAATCGCTATACTTTACATTTCCGGATAGTCGTTTTGCAGGTAAACTAGAAATAGAATTGAATATGTATTTACTATTTACTTAGAAGGAAATAATATGTAGGTTGACGGTTGTTGTAGGCTGTTCTTTTTCCTCTCTGTGCGCTGTCCCGGTCGATGTGGTTTAAGCTGAGACCGGTCAAGCTGATCAACCGCACTCTCAACACCTCGTGAAGAACAGTTGGGCGATTGGACATGCTGCAAACACATTGAAATATGACACAGTTGACTTGGCAGAGAAGCGATCCTGTGATCCCAAGTTGCGGACATTGGACACCTTGAGCGCAAGGAATTCATTTGTGGGAGTTCTGACGTCTTGAGGCAGTACGTTGAAGGAGCACCGCTAAGCGCAGCACCACAGGCGCTTGGAAACGGGTTTAGTTATAATCCAAATTCTCAAGACTCAGGTTCCCATTATTTCTTCCTCTTACCATCATGATTATCCCTGACACCAAGGATCCAAATTATTACAACGATACCCACAGTAATATGACCTCACCTCCTTCGCTCTCTTCAAGGCCTCTCTCGCCCCCTGGAAAGCAGACGTTACCACCGATACCTCCTGAAGATGACGCTTTTGATCACCAGAGTATCATGTTCAATACCCAGAGCAGAAATCTCGTACGAGGAGCTTCGACGAGTCAGCGGTCTGGAAGATCCGTGTCGGCCTATTCGACGGATAATCGACTAACTCTGGTCGGAGAAGAGCCATCCCATTCAAAGGGCAGAGAGGACTCTGAGGCATCATTGGTGGATAATGCCGCCGGTATGGGATATTCAAAGGGTGGATATGGGGATAGAAAATATGAGGATCTTGGTAAGTGCATCCGAGCTACTACCACCACCATCCATGACTTCACCAATGGATGTAGAATACGGCGAACCTTCCTCGCAGGATCGTGTATATGCTGCAGGAACAGGTGTAAATCCTCTAATCCAGGATGTTCCAAGGGACCAGAAAAACAATCCACTAGCTCGTTTCTTGGCCCAAGGAAGATACCCGCTTCAACAGAGGATAGAGGATAAGAAACGTGGTATCGGAAGGCAAAAGTCCCCTTATGTCGGTGCGTTCACGTCGAGCTTTATGCTTTTCTTCACATCGCTGATGTCACGATCGCAGTATGGGTTCTTTCAGCTACCATGGTAGCTGTATTCATCTACGAATTAATTTCACAACAACGTGCACAAGGGTCATTGATCTCACTCAAGCCCTACGTCAATCCCATGCTTGGGCCTTCACCTTACGTTCTCATTAACGACGGTGCACGATTTCCACCTTGCATGAAACTCGTTACAGGAGCAGAACCCACTACCCTTCTACCTTGTCTGAACAGCACATCGAACCCACCCGATCCTTTGTGTCCCCTCGCAGAGATATGTGGATTTGGACTAGAAGCCACTGCAACGGAGCAGCCAGATCAATGGTTCCGCTTCATCACTCCCATTTTCCTACATGCAGGATTCATTCACATCCTGCTCAACCTATTTGCCCAGATGTCCATCACCGCACAAATTGAGCGCGAAATGGGCTCTGGAGGTTTCTTCATCACATACTTTGCAGCAGGGATATTCGGAAACGTTCTCGGAGGCAATTTCTCCTTGGTCGGTGCGCCTTCCGTGGGAGCATCCGGAGCGATATTCGGTACCATTGCCGTTACGTGGGTCGATTTGTTTGCCCACTGGAAGTATCAATACCGGCCTGTGCGCAAGCTTGTCTTTATGACAATCGAGCTTGCCATTGGTATCGCTATTGGATTCATCCCTTACGTGGACAACTTTGCTCACATTGGTGGTTTTTTGATGGGCTTGCTTGTCGGAACTGTCTTTTATCCTGTCATTTCGGAGACGAAGAGACACAAAGGCATCATGTGGGCGTTCAGGCTCGCAGCGATTCCGTTGGCAATCGTTTTGTTCGTTGTGCTGACGAGGAACTTCTACACCGGAGATCCATATGCTGGCGAGTATTTCCTTGATATCTGTGGGGAAGGCCGACTAACGCTCGTTTGCAGCTTGTGGATGGTGCCGATACCTCTCATGCATACCCACTGATTCGAATAATCACTGCCAAGGTACTGGATTGCAGACCTTCGGTAGTGGATCAGCATAAAGGTTTGTTGCTACGCAGGAAGACAGCGGGAGGCTTGATGTGCTACTGGACTCAAAAGGGACTTCAATTTAACATGCCATCATCATACCTTGCTACGTTATAACCTTCATCCTTATATTTACCGTGTATTTAACTCAATGAGGAATGATCTCAAGCCTGAACAGTATGTTATACTGCTGGAAGGAGTACTCGTTCACCACTATGCACACGATTAATTCATGAGATTTGATACAAGACATTTGCGCTTCCAGTCTTCCAAATGACTCCAAATAGCGACGCATAAATCATGCCCTGGCCCACTTGCACTCGAATTCACTGATGCTGACGGGAGCTCCTGCCTTCTCATCATATTCCGTCCACATATCTTCCCCCGATAAGTTGATGTCTGTAAACGTCGTTCCCTTGGGTGAAGTCGCTTTCCACGGAGCCTATCAACAAGTCCATCAGCAACCACAGATGTCGCGGGAAGCAAGCAGATCCTAACCCTTGGTTCGAAACCGACAAACTCCAATCCCCTACAATCAACCTTCAAAAACGGCGCAAATTGTCCCGAATCATCTTCAGTGTACGCTCTAGTCGGATACGCAGAATCAAATTTGGCAGAACTTTCTCGTTTGCAAAAGGTACACTTCCAGACAAAATTTGCTTTGGCGCCTTTACCACCGGATACTTCGAATTCCTCCTGCAGAAATGAAGAGTTAAAATTATTAAAGCGAAGAAACCAGGATGCAGGTGGCGCACGGCTCGATTCAGAGAAATCACTTTGTGGTGTTGTTCGTTGCAGGACGTGCATTTGACCTTTCAGTTCGATGTTTGTAATTTGTAGTAGGGTTTCGCATTGCCCGATAAGACATCGATAAAATCCGTGGATGTACGATTCGGTTGGAGGGTTTGCACGATCGCGACGGATGAACGCTGAGCAGGACAATGAAACACGGAAGGAGTGAACCACACCTCAAAGAAATAGTCAAAGTTTGCGGGATCTGCAGGTTCTAAGGAAGCGAGATTCTCAAGTTCGGCCTTGATCGAGAGTTGAAGCAGCTTGATTGCATTTTCTTCAGCTCTTCTAGGCAATGTTCGAAGGAAAAGTTGAAGGCAACTTACGACCATGGTGGTTGGCGTCAAAGAGTCATCCACACGCGTCAATCAATTGCGTTGGTTCAGCGCTCCATACGACAAAAAAAAAAATATAGAAGTCAGCTAGAAGTGCACTGGTATATTGGATCATAAGGCGGCACAACCGAGGGCTCCGATACCATACGATATACGATAGAAAAAGAACAAAATCATCGTCAGATATAATCGTACTACAAGTAAAAACGTAGTAGACTGAGTATCCATGGTGAAAAAGAGTGTGGTGTTCAGCGTTCTGGAACCAAGACAACAACAAGACAACGGAATAGAAACGATGGGTAGAAACAGAACAAGGCATGAATGAAGAGCATCAAAGGGTCAACGAGGATAAATATTTCCGCATTCACGACGGGAAATTCTGGAATCCCTATGGACAACGCTCAAGCCCTGAGGAACCGTTTCCTAGTCTGAGAACCACCGGAAAATTGTTAGAGTACGAACACATGAATAGACTGAAGTTGCATACCGAGTTCTTTTCAGGAGTGATAGGTCGACCAGACTCAATCTTCCTCTTCTTGTCTTCAAGATCCAGGCGCTGCTTTTCAAGTGCCTCTTTCATCTCCTTGTGTCGAGCGTAAAGTTCTTCCTCGGATTGTTTCAACTTGGCTTCCTTTTCCTGGACCTTTTGCTGGAAGACCATCTTCATCTCTGTCTCCATCTTGGCGAGTTTGGCCTCGTGCATTGTACGCTCCTCTTGGAGCCGAGCAGCAGGGCTATCGACCTGCATCAGAGGATTTGAGAATACCTCAAAATTGCGCTACTTACTTGATTTCCTTGAAGACGCTCGAGTCTTGGGTGACACCCATGCTGATAAGCTTCTCTGTACGCCAGTTCTCATAGAGAACGTTGTTAGTGTACTCCCTGAGCTCCTCCATGTAAGTGCGGACCAACATCTGCTTGAGCTTGACGAAATCACAGTGGTCTTCGTTATCGACTTCAACAACACCCCAAGGATAAGCACGTCCTCGGACTTGTCGGCCATCAGGAGTCTCAACAACCCTGTCAGAACCGACCACAGCAAAGGGGATCTTGCTGGCAATCTCTTCCGCTTCCGCGATGCTTTCTTCGTCTTCATTCTCGTATGTCGGCGCTTGGAAGATGTGAATATTATGGTGGGCAATGTCAGCAAGAATCTGGGAAAGTAAATGTCAGCAGATGCAAGCAGAACGCCAACCAAAGATAGTTACTCGTTGCTTGAAGTCAAGGATCTCCTCGTCGGTCATAGTGTCAGCCTTGGCAATGACTGGAATCAAGTTGACTTTTGTGTGCAGTCGGCGCATGAACTCGATGTCGATTTGCTTAAGCCTATGACAGCAAGAACGCTCCGTCGACCAGGCTAGCTGTCTTTAACATAAGGTGACTCACGAGTGACCCGTAGGTTGAATAAAGTAAAGGCACGCATGAACACGGTTGTCAACAATCTTCGTACGATTGACCCGGTTCTCTTGCTCAAGGTAAGAGTCAAAACGGGATTCAATATCATCAAGGATGGGCTTCCAGCTAGACAAACTTGTCAGCAACAACGGAAGGTCGGGAGGAATGGATGAAATTATACCTCTCATCATTATTGACAAAATCACCAAATCCAGGGGTATCCACGACCGTAAGGTGGAGACGCACACCGTTCTCTTCAATGTCTACACGTAAATGGAAGATAAGTTTATTGCAAATCGGGAGCGGATAGCAACGTTAGGGCACTCACCTGCACCTATGCTCTCAATGGCAACAGTCTTTGGCCTCTCTGCTGAAGGAGGAATGTGCTCCTTTGGTGGGTAGAGAGGAGTATTGAACAGAGTATTGATCAAAGTTGACTTTCCTAGACCAGACTCCCCTGATAACTCGGTCAATAAAACCCCAAATTACACCCCAAAGAAAAATCACAAACCAACGACCATAGCAGTGAATTGAAAGCCCTTCCGGACGCTTTTCCGATGCATTTGGTTGGGAAAATTTGCAAACCCAACGTACCCCAATAATTTTTTGCGAATCACAGAGGACAATGGAGAGCCGTGAGACTGGCCCAAGGAGGGATTTTGGCCCAAAGAAGGATTTGAGCCGGGCACACTCCCGTTAGAGTAGACACCGGAATACGAGTCGGACATCTGGTGCAGAGAATGAGCGACAAAGAAGGGGAGGAGAAAGGGTAAAAATGTACGGGGGAGTCGAGTGCTGGCGTGATGGAAGGCAAGGAGAGTCTTGTTCCCACGGGGGGACCCGTGGGCATTACTTGGACCTTTGGCCTAGGCGAAATCACTATCTTCTACATTAGCTCAACTTGTCAGTAAAAACCCCTAGAAAATTGGTTTTAGTAACTTACCACACCGTAAGGTATCTTCATGGTTGTCCAGCATGTTCTTCCTCACGTTCCAGTTTTACTTCTACCATGCTCTTGCAACGTGAAAATCCATCATCAACTTCTATTCTTACAGCAAGGTACAATAGACGGATCGTGCATGTGTCCTACGAGTATATTAATCTGCAAAGTTGATGAACTTGATAAACATTTCCATCTCCTCCTGAGACATCGTGTCCTGAACCGAACACCGTCGTTCATCCGAGCACGAGTCCGAATCTTCGAGCGACCGTAACCACAGACGATATTCCTTCTCCCATTCATTGTCATTCTGTGATAGTCGGGACCCGTCGTCAATTGTCCTAGACAACATGCTTGGGCTCGAAATGGGGCTTGTCGTCGTGGGATCAATAACCTGTAGTGACCCCCGCCTCGCACTTCTCACATCATATATTGTTCGACCTCGGACTCCATCCCGCAAAGGGGAATAACCCAACCCCGGCCGTAAAGATTTCCTCCTGTCCCGTATCCGATCTATCCGAAGAGTCTCACTCCATCCCAAATTTGATGATCTCTGCGAGTGCCTACTCTTTGTCACCCCGTATCGATATCGCCTGTTTTTCGCTTCGCATGACCGTTCAGGACGTTCACGAGGAAACGCGGAAGCTAGTAGAGCCTTATATGCGTTTGCGTTCCCGCAGTCTGGCATGTTGATATAGTAGATGGTGCAAAATTACTGCGGGGGGAAGCGAAAGTGGTGATCTGCGAGCTTCTACGAGTGATGTGAGCTATGAGGTTTCAGCGTACGCCATGGAAAGCTTATAAGAGGGAGAACGGAACTCTTAGACCATCGGATACGGAGTAAGCCCTTTGTGAGGTCAGAATCAGCACAACAAAGAGTCGCTACATCAAACAAAAGCCTCCTTCAGGACCGATCACAATTCCTTGTAGCAGCCTTCTACACTGTTTCAATTTCAATATCCCGCAGGTCTGAGTAGGTCTGAGCATGAATATTCATTGCGACACGTTGGCTTTGAACCCAAATACTGCGAACGGAATGATTATCATGCGTAGATTGGGTAAAACCACGGTAACTCACCATCAGGTCGTGCATAATGCCCAGTAACGTCCAAATCAAATTTCCCTCTCACACAGTCATCCAAATCCAAGTCAGCGGTCAAAACACCCTCTCGACCAAGTAAGGGCCCTGCAAGTACTTTACCCAATGGGCTAACAATGACGCTTCCGCCCGCAATCATGATGTTATCCTCACTGCGAGCACTTGGGTTGGTCACAGGGTGGTCTGGAGGGTAATCCTTTTCTTGGGCGAACTGACAGGCCGAGAGAACAAAACAGCGTCCTTCGAGAGCGATATGTGTCATAGTGTTTTGCCAGACAGGTCGTGCGTCAACGGTGGGTGCCGTGTAGATCTGCGTGCCCAGAGAATAGTAGTGGTATCGTACTGAGATTCAACGGATAAGAGGAGAGCATGACGGAGTGAAGATCTGAACATACAAAGAGGCATATAATTCTCCCTTCGATATCATACGTCAGTAAGAGCCCGGAACGCATATGCGGTTCTACATACCAGCATATTGTTGCCGACAACTTTGCTTTCATGTTACCGTTCGACGAAGAGAAAGAACGCTCCAAAACCGGTATAGCAGACCCATCACCTTGCCCCCAAATGAGCCTTTCAGACCCAGTCGGGACAAGCTTGCGATGTTTGCCCACCAATCCGTCGCTTGGATCGATGAAGATCACGGTGCAGTACAATGTACCTCCGTGACGTTCAATGACACCAACAACAAGGAAGACACCTGTATCTCTGCTAATCGTTTGTATCCTTGTGATTGCAGGCGACGAGGCGGAAACCTCGATTGCCGATGAATAATATCGCAAAAATTCGTCTCTGCCTTCTGCGGAACGCTCGCCAACTACGGCACCAAAGTGCGACATCTTCGGATAACCACCAATACTATTAACGTCGTTGTGAGCAAGTGGCGCAAATTTTGATGAGTAGAACATACAAGGCCTACGGTGTTTGGAAATGGTTAACAATGATCGCAATTGTAACGGTCAACATACTTCGGGAAACACGGCAAGCTGGGCACCTTCACCTTTCGCTTCATGCGTCAAGCGTTCCAGTTTGTCCAGAGTATCCGGCAGTGAATACGCATGAGTGCATGCTTGGACAACTGAAGCTCGGACGATATTGGGAGTCATCGTGGATTAAGAGAAGGTCAAGTAAGAAGATCGCGCGACAATTGATAATCGTGTGCCCAATGCTGACTAAAGATGGAAAAGTCGGAATTCGGAATTAGAAGATTTATATTTTGCGAGATGTATGAACATAGGGAGTGAGTGGTATAGTGCTACGAAGAGGCGGGTAGCCACTCTTGCGGGAAGTCGCGTATCGTAGGACGGTTGAACAGCCGTCCTCGGAGGTGTTCTCCTTTCTTGGCTTTACGCGCTTTGGAATACATGTGGCGAATGTCTAGAGGAACGTCCTTGAATGTCTCGTCGAGAGTCTGCAACAGAAGAAGTAATAATGGTCAGCATAGATAAAGTGAGGACGGAAAGTGACATACATTAGCCTCCTTGATCATGATGTCCAGCCTATCACTTATCCACTTCAAATTTTGCTCCGGGTTTGCAAAGTCTTCACACGAGATTTTCACGAACCCGTTCCCCCACTCTGCTATGCCACTGACACCACCATCTGTCGGTGGACGTATTGTCCACCTTGGTCCAGCAAGCAACTTGAATTTGTGTACGGCAGCGGCGTTCTTGAGAGGTAAGTCATCGACGGCAACCGTGACGACGCGCTTTGCGGTTACTGGGTGTTCTTCACCACCGTAACTTACAGAACGGACTATGAGACAGTCGGATTTGAGAGGTTTGAACGGTTTTCGGTATACTGGCGGAAAACACGGTGTCAAATGAGAGCAAAATACAACGGTGTCTTACGCACAGACAAGCTTGGGCATCTCGTGCTCAATTAAACGAAGGTAGTGCAGAGTTTGACGGTGCTCACTGTGCTGCAAAGTTACTGCTACGTTCCCGGCAGGAAAGAGGACACTACGTACCTAAGCATGATATGACCAGCTGAAACGGTGTCATCGTCGAGATAGTCGCTCTCGAGTTCTTGTTCCGCCCACCGAACATCGTTCATGTCGAACTGGGTGTCTGATTCGTCCTCAAAGGCTTTTCTTTCCGCGCGTTTTTCCGACTTGGTGAGCGTGGGTTTTGCATTTCTGGCCAAGTTGGGAAGAGAAGCATGATAAGAGCGTAGGCCAAGTTCTGCTCTAGTGCAGGTTTTGGCACAGGTTCTTGTGAGATGACTTGCTAGCCGGAAGGCCATGACGGTTGAAAACAAGGCAAGCCACTGCCAGAGTGCAGCAGAGATGACGGAATAAACAGTTATCAACTTTCTCTTTGACCACTCCTCGAAAAATGTCCGACATCCAGGCATTGCTGTCTGCTCTCGATGTCTTTGCTCGAGCTCCGGATAAGGTGCAGCTGGAGAATGCGAATAACTGGCTTCAGGATTTCCAGCACGCTGCAAGTATCTTTTCACTTGAAGCACCAGTCAACAATCCCTTCTAATTCACTCGTAGCCTGAAGCGTGGTCAACCTGCAATGTCCTTCTCCTCTCTCCAGAAGCACCTTCTGCAGCCAAAGTATTTGCAGCACAGACATTCCGGGCAAAAGTGCGCAAATCTTAGCCTTTATATCTCACATTTCAACTCACCCTCTTTCAGGTCACATACGACCTCAATCAAATAGATCAATCTCAATTACCTGGTCTCCGTGATACATTATTGGGCGCGTTGGAAAAGTACCAGAGTGGTCCTCGTGCGATCGTCGTTCAGCTATGTCTGGCATTGGCAGGCCTCGCACTTCAGTATCCTGGTTGGCAGGACGCTGTCCAAACGATCATCGCTACTTTTGGTTCTAATCCACAAACAGTACCCGTTCTACTCCAGTTTTTAACGCTACTACCAGAAGAACTCCACACAAACTCGAAAATCCCAATTACAGTCAGTCGTTTTTCAAGCCAACATCTTGTCGCCACTCAACGCCCGGCTTCAGGACTATGAATGGAACGAGCGAGTGGCACAGTTATTAACCAACAATTCGAAGCGAGTCCTTGATTTGTTGTCGGTGTACATCCAGGCCACTGGTGCGTTTGCTTTCCTGACCAGTCCTTTCTTTCATTTATCCTTTCTCTAGGTGTCACCGTTGAAATTCAAAACCAAGTCTTCAACTGTCTGCGCAGCTGGCTCCTTTCTGGTGAAGTGAGCACATCAGACATGGCCGCTTCCCCGCTACTAGGATTTGCTTTTGAAGCTCTCGCATCCGAGCCACTCTTTGATTCTGCAGTGGAAGTGATATGCGATCTCATACACGAGACGCAAGAGATCGACGATAACATGCCTGTTATCGAAATCATAGTACCGCGTGTCATTGCCCTCAAGCCTCTGCTTTCTCAGCACAAGGAGGATCCAGACAAAATTCGCGGGTACGCACGGATATTTGCTGAAGCTGGCGAGACATACCGCATGCTCATCGTACACCATACCGAAACTTTTTACCCTATTGTGGAGGCTTTAGCTGAATGCTCAGCCTACCCAGACCTGGATATCGTTCCCATCA
The DNA here is from genome assembly GCA_001466705.2 of Moniliophthora roreri. Taxonomy (NCBI): domain Eukaryota; kingdom Fungi; phylum Basidiomycota; class Agaricomycetes; order Agaricales; family Marasmiaceae; genus Moniliophthora; species Moniliophthora roreri. The sequence continues at coordinate 967,830 of LATX02000001.1, read as the reverse complement.
CCTTCCCGTTTTGGGCTCGCCTTGCACAAGTCATTGGCAAGAAGTCGACTGTCCCTCCTTTATTCGTGCAAGCATATCAGACCATAATGCGTGTCATCATTGGTCACTTGCGCTTCCCATCCGACTCTTCTCCTCTGACAGGCCAGGAAGCGGACGATTTCCGTTCCTTCAGGCATATTATGGGCGACACGTTGAAGGACTGTTGCGAGGTTTTGGAGCCAGAGGCTTGCCTAATGGCGACATACGAAATGATTACGGCTGGTTTAGCCCATACCGCCGATACCATTTCCTGGCAAGAGATAGAGGCGCCTCTCTTTGCGCTTCGATCGATGGGAGCGCAGAGTGATCCCAAAGACGAGCGGGCAGTTCCCAAGATCATGAACCTCCTACCTTCTCTACCTGAGCACCCGAGGGTTCGCTATGCTGCTTTGTTGATTATTTCGCGTTACACAGAGTGGATCAACATGCACCCAGAATATATTCAATCTCAGCTCCAGTACATATCCGCCGGATTTCAAGAACCCGATTCTGAAGTCAGTGCAGCCGCAGGGCAGGCTCTCAAGTGGCTTTGTTCGGACTGCAAGCAGGCAAGTACACTCGTCCAAGATATCATACTGCTCTCTGATACGCCTCCTCTTTAGCATCTTGTCGATTTTCTTCCAACGCTCCACGGCTTCCTCAACACTGCAGGCACCACGTTGTTGCAAGATGACAAACGACAAGTTTACGAAGCTATCGCACACGTTATTTCTGCTATGCCAATGGAGAAGGCAGCGCAATCGCTAAAGACGTTCACTCTCGACATATTGTCCCGTGTGCATGCTGTTGCAAGCAAGCCTGTCCCGGCCACGAAGCAGGAACTGCAGGACGCTGGAGGTATGCATAATGCAAGGATGAAAGAATTGTATTCTCATCTTCATTTTCAGATGGTCTTGAGAATCTCGAAGTAATGCTGAATGTCATACGAAGCTTTGGAGAGGAACTCCCATCAGCATGCCAGAACACCTGCGCAGAAGCTTGGACCATATTCGACGCTTTCATTGTCAAGTACGGAGCGGATGCCGACATTGCGGAGAGGACAACTCGTGTCTTAAGGCACGGCCTAAGCTTCTTTGACTCGGCAGTACTTCCCATTGCGCCTGCCATAGTGGCTAGGATGTCATTCTCATTCGAAAACACTGGTATATCGAGCTACCTTTGGATTGCAGGGAAGCTCATGGGACGGTTTGGCGATGAAGAAGATACAAGCCTGAGAGGGTCCTTCAAGGAAATATACGAACGCTCGACCAGCAAGGTTGCATCAATGCTTCAGGTGAAAACTGCCGGCAGTATACCTGATGGTATGTGACCCGTTAAGATCCAAATTGTTACAGGACTAATGGTCAAACAGTCCTTGAGGACTATGTTCAGATGCTTATTCAACTTCTGACACAAGCGCCAGACATTTTCTTCCAATCCTCCGTGTTACTTTTGGCTTTCCGCGCTTCTACTGCAGCGCTTACCCTTGTTCAATCGGATACCATATTCGCCGCCTTGGATTTGTTCCGCATGATCTTCACGCACGACTGCTTAGACCCGACACCTCCCAAAACGACACCTCCAAACTACATCTCTTATGCAAACGCTATCCATGGTGTTGTTGATGAAGCCGGATCCAACTTTGTCGGATTCCTGCTCAACGGCTTGGTGGGAGACTTTCCACCCGAGTCTGACTCCATGGTTGTATCTATATTCCGGTCGATGTCCTCTACATGGTCAGCGCAAATGCTCTCCTGGATGCCACCTATTTTACAACAGCTCCCGACAACGGCTGCGCCCATTTCCATCAAGGAACAGTTCCTTAACCAGTTGAGCAGGTTTGTGGCCCATGTCGTCTGCATCTAGTATGGGTACTGATCCTTTCTTGCTTTTGCTAGTGCCATAAATGAGAAACGCTTCGATCAAGTCAAATATGCTGTTATTTCTCTGCATAGAGCTTCTAGGAAAGTCCGTGAAAGGCGTAGGGCTGGGGCATTGGACCGCTGAGAGGACGATGTATTGACAATGTACGGGATAATGAATAAACAAGTTGTATACTGTAGCAGAGTGTATCTGGAGTATGGCAGGTCGTTTCGTCGGCTATGTTCGCAATGATGAGAATTGCCGGGAGCGCTGGCCGCTCGCTCGATGAAACAAATAGAAGATAAACAAATACATTTTACTTCACCGATTCCAGTCGTAGTTCAAGCCGTTATCATGTTCCGCCAAACTACACATTCGCTGGCTCGTAGTAGTGAATATCTTCATCCAAGTTCGTTTGCTCAACTGTATGGCTAACCGGATTCTACCGTCAGTTGGACGCAGGGCGTTCTCTCAGTCTTCCGCACGCAGGGGTTACGAGGATACTATTCAAAACCTCCGAATTCATAAAGATACCAAAGTTCTGTGCCAAGGCTTTACTGGAAAGACGGTCAGCTTCTAGCCTTCTCATTCTCTTAGCCTATGTATTGATTACCGTCGAAGGGAACTTTCCATGCGAAAGAAGCAATAGCCTATGGCACAAAGATGGTCGGAGGTGTTTCTCCCAAGAAGGCTGGTCAGACACATCTTGGTCTTCCTGTCTTTGGCAGCGTCAAGGAGGTGCGTAATCTGGCAGTTTTTCGGGATCTTTGAACGTTCAATGCGCTTCTTACCAGGCTGTCCGAGAAACTCAACCCGATGCTACCATCCTCTATGTTCCCCCGCCTACCGCCGCCGACGCTATCATCGAAGCTATTGAAAACGAGATTGGTCTCATTGTCTGTGTGACGGAAGGAATCCCCCAAGCGGACGAAATTCGTGTACGTGGCAAGGAGACTGCTAGCTCATCACACTGCTGATCAGTGATACGGCCTATGCGCAGGTTATGCATGCGTTAAAAAGCCAATCAAAGTCCAGATTAGTTGGCCCCAACTGCCCCGGTGGTGTGTATGCTTTGTTGGTATAATTGTTCTGGCACCTTACCACTGTCTATAGTCATCAACCCTGAGGGGTGCAAGATGGGTATTCAGCCTGGTCACATTCACAAACCCGGCAAGATTGGTACGTTCTGCAGAACCCCAATGTGAATGCGACTTTATTTACCTGACTTTGCAGGTATCGTGTCGCGTTCTGGTACTCTGACATACGAGGCTGTAGCCCAAACAACTAGTGTCGGTCTCGGACAGTCCCTTTGCTTGGGTATCGGTGGTGATCCTTTCCCTGGTACTCAACATGTAGACGGAATCAAAATCTTCCTCGATGATCCTAAGACCGAAGGTAAACGAAAAAGCACTTCACGGAGATTGCAGGTTTCATCAGTTCACAGGTATCGTGATCATCGGAGAGATTGGTGGAACCATGGAGGAAGAAGCCGCTGAATACTTGGAGAAGTACAACAAAACGCGTGCCAACCCTAAGCCCGTCGTTGGCTTCATCGCTGGACGCACAGCACCACCCGGAAGGAGGATGGGCCACGCTGGTGCCATCATTGCTGGAGGCAAAGGTACTATCCTCCACTTAGATAATTGTTGATTTTACTAAGTTTCTTCAGGTGCTGCTAGCGACAAAGTTGCAGCTTTAGAGAAAGCTGGCGTCATCGTCACCGACAGTCCTGCCAAGATCGGGGTAGAGATGTTGAAGGTATGGGCTTTATGCGACACAAACTTCCAATGCTAATGAGTTCCTGCAGGCAATGAAGGCGGCTGGCCTCGTATGATAATTTTCTGGGATCTGCAGTAACTTATAAAAGTCGTTTGTGTAGACATTGACCTAAGACAATACGCTACCTAGATTCCCCTTACATAATAATAGCATCTTGCTATGAGCTACCAACCGTCCTCTGTCTTCCATGATGCTGCATCGTATCTTTCTAACGCTTCGTCTCTCAACAAAGTATCAAATGATATTAAACTAGAGGTTCCTATTCTGCCGTGGCTCTCTCCTGTCCTGACTTAATCGCCGCTAGTTATACGGCTTGTACAAGTGGTTGACCGTTTCTCCGAGCCCCAATACGCCCCGTCCCTCTTTTTTCGATCTCACCGGTAGAGCAAAATGGGATGCCTGGAATACCGCTGGATCGAAGTTCAAGGATGGTGGCGAAGCAGAAAAGAGGTATTTACAGATAGCTCGTGACCTGGGATGGAAGGAAGGAGCAACGATTCCCGGCAAGGCTCCTGAGGAAGAGGACGGAGAAATTAACTGGGATAGTGACGAGGTACCAAGCGCTGCAGGAGGCCAGTCTGGGTTGGGGAATGCTGTTAGCGTCATGGCCAAGGATGAAGAAGAGGTCGATAACAGCATCCATGGCCACGCAGCTGCTGGAGATATAGAGAAATTAGATGCCCTCTTTGCACAAAATCCTCAGTTAGACCCAAACGCAGCAGATGAATACGTGAGTTTTCTATCAATGCAATGATACCGGCGCATGTTGAATCAAATGGGTAGGGCTACACGCCCCTTCACTTGGCAAGTGACCGAGGCAATGCTACGGCCGTGAAACTGCTTTTGAATAAGGGTGCAGATCCCAATGCAAAGGTCAGCCACTCTAGTTTTCTTATTCAATAACCTGCATTAATCGCGTCTAGTATAGGATCCCGATGGCATGACCTGTATTGACCTAGCGAAGATTGCTGGCCACCACAAAGTAGTACAACTTCTGTCGAATATATAAGCACCTTCAACCCTACTTGCAATCCTCCGTTCATTGAGCCTAGCTAGGGTTTCAGGACGTGTGAAATCGAATTTTGTCGGAAATGTATTTTATGTAGACTTGGTAGCCGTAGATAAAGTTTCCGACGCGGAGGACGGCGAAGGGGATGGGAAGGCGGCAGGATGAGCCTGATGGTAAGGAGAGCCAGGTTTAAGGATTTTGCCCTAAGGAAACGAACTGAGCAATGTGGAAAATCCCAGTGGGCAAGCCATACTTACCAGCTCGAGCAACTTCACGACAGTTTTACTAGGCACTGCACCAACGTCTAACCAATACCGTATCCTACCGACGCTCCATTCCATCGTTTTGTAGTCCCTGCCTCCAGGTTTTATCCGTGGGTCATAGATGCCCAAAAGCTCTGTTGGTTTTGCATTCCTCCTCGCGCGTTGGTTTATGGCGACAAGATGGAAGACACGGTCGTTTCTTCGACCATGCACTGCTAGGCGGAGTCGCATGGGCATTGTTGGGGGTAGTTTTTGGAGTACAGATAAACTCTGGTGGAGGTCCGAGGCAGAAATCGTTACGCGAACCCGGTACCCAAACCCCCTGCGTGTGACATTCAACAAAAAAAACTACTCTACAAACGCGTATACAGTACGAATGCTGGAGCTTTGTAGTCCTAGAGGTGAGCAGGTATAGCACAACAGCCTAATACGCCTTTCCCGGAAACATGAGATGGTACAACGAGCATGAAGAAGCAACCGACCTCTGCTCCCGTTATGAATCTTCTGGACCATTGCTTCCAGGTATTAACTATAAATACTGTTTGAGAGCTCATCACGACGACGTAGCATTCCCTCGCTCACAATGCAGATGTTATTCCCGTTCAGCAATGTCTGAGCCAGCTTGGTCTTCTTCCTTCCTTGCGGCGTGATTTCACTATGGTCAAAAAGTCAGCACAAATGGAACCAAGTTCAGGCAGCGATTGGATATCTGACTATTCTGTCACATCTTCCAAGACCATATCTGACAATTTTAGTCATGTCAGCGCGAAGAGGAAAGGATGAGTATGCGGCAACTCACTAACAAAATCATCGAAACCCAGCAACTTTCCAGTGAATTCTCGATCTCCCTTCATGATTACCCATATTCGTGAGCCAATACACCTATCGATCAGCTCTTCCACCAAGTCAGAAAGACGAGGGAATATAGGATCGAATAACGAGCACTTCACCTAGTGGAAGAATTTGTGAAGCCATAGTGTGCCATCACATAATCGCTCGTTCCCAATATCGGACTTCGAGAAAGCGCCTCGTAGCAGGTATGTAACGAGATTACAAGGATCGCAAGATAAATGCACATTGGAGCAAACAAGAAATACAGGGAGAGAGAGAGAGAAAAACTATTTATTTATCAACACTATACCTGTAGGGAATGGGACTCGCAAAACATGTGAAATATATCTCAATTTCTACTACAATGATGACAATCTACTGCCCGAAGCTGAAACCGCCCTGAGGAGCTTGCTGATCAGAGTGGAACTGTAAAGAATAGGTGAGTGTATACTCCAAGGCGCAGCAATAACCCAAAAACTTACAGCGAAAGCACCGGTAGCATCGACTTGGGGAGCACCCAAAGCAGTGTCGACTTCCTCCTCATCGGGGAAGTATTTATCCATGATGTTGAAGGCCTTCTTGTAGATCTCCAAGTTGTCATGTTGTTGAAGATTGTGGATCGTAATCATTCCTCCAGCTTCCTCGACAAAGAGGGCATACTGGTTCACGGCACCAGGGCCTCCGGCCTGCTTGTCCATCTCTCCAACTTTCAAGATGTTGTCGAGACCATCGAGGGCGACCTGGATGATCCTGTTGTCCATTGTGGTGAGAAGATCGCACAACGGCTTGATGCAGCCCTGGTTAACAAGATAGCGGATCTGAGAAGGTTCTTGTAGACCACCAGAGGTGGCGTTTGAGATGGCCCAGCAGGCTTCTTTCTTGGTCTTCAAGTCGGCATTTTGGAGGATGTTAATGAGAGGTGGAATAATGTTGGCATCAATGACAGCCTGAATCTGAGGGGGTGAACCGGCGGTGATGTTCGAAATCGTCCAGCAAGCTTCCTTGCGAATGCCATCCTTCGGAGATGAGAGAAGGGACAGAAGAGCAGGAAGTGCGCCAGATGCGATGACGACTTGGGTCTGCAAGTCATCACCGGTGACGATGTTGCCAACTGAGCGAAGAGCTGGTGTTTGCACCGACGTCGAGTTGTGCATCAATAAATCAACGAGCCGCCTGCAAACCCCTGATTCAATGACTGCCTGAATCTTGTCGTTGGAGCCATCCGATAGATATGAGATAGCCCAGCAGGCATCAATGAGAATCTCGTCGTCGAGAGAGTAAATCAGTTTGGTAAGAACGGTGAGGGCTGGAGAAATCTATGTGAACAGATGAGCACCGAAGGATACCCATAAAGAGGTGAATATGGCTTACCAGCTCCCAATCCGGCTGAGGAGATTTTCCACGACAGAAATTGCTCAAAGTCCAAGTGGCATTCCTGAGCATGCTCAACTTGTGATGCTCGCTCAAGAGGGTCAGGAGAGGTCGCAAAGCACCCTGCTGCAAGACGTAGTCTCGACACTGAGGACTATCACCCGCAATGTTTCCTAGTGCCCATACTGCCTGCTCCCGCACATCGAGCGTGGGTGATGACAGAAGGTTGATAAATTCGGGGACAGCCTGTGCATTGATAACAACCTGGGTATGTTCAGCAGTCCCTGAAGCGATGTTGGTCAAGGCCCAGGCTGCTTCAAACTATCGAACAAAGTCAGAACCTACTGATATTCATTTGCAAAAGTAAAAGGCGATGGCTGACCTGAAGCATGGAGTGGCCATGTTTTAAAAACTCCACAAACCGTGGTACAACGCCACACTCGATAACGCGTTCGATGGGTGGGTTCCTTTCTTTTGAGAGAAGCTTGCGGAATTTAGTGGTCGCGTCGAGCTGACGTTCAGGGTCATCCGAGAATACACCAGAAACCATCTCCTCAGCGGACTATCGGTTCAAGGAACTCAGTATGCATACTATAAAAGCTTTAGCATTAGACTTACGACAGGATCCCAGTTACCACTGATCACTTCTTCATCGGAGTCAGCGCCGGCCGAAGGAAGAAAATTCCTTCTCTTTGAAATGTTCTCTTCTCGCTTCTGACGTCTGATCTCAACTTGTTGCTCCTCGCGGCGACGCCTGAGATCGTCTTGCTTCAGTGCACCTTTGGCCTTGTAGGCTGTTGATGATAAAAAGGCGCGTCCGATTAGTGAAAAATGATAAGAGATGATTGGATAGACTTACCCTCTCTACGGGCCTTCGTAGTGCGTGACTCAGAGTCCATCCTAGTAGAAGTGGAAAGCAAAGATGGTGTAAAAGAGTGGCTTAGAGGCAGTAGCAAAGCACAAGTTACGCCGTCTTCAAAGGTGACTTTGGGATCGCGTGACTTGCGTGACCGCACGGACCATATCGAGTCACAATTGTTTGTCTTTTTTTAGTCAACTTTTTTTCTGTCAAGGCTCAAGGCGGTTCAAGGATTCGTTCGGACTATATACAGAGCCCTTGTTTTTATTTAATGGATCATAGCAGCCTTTGTGGTTTCCCATCCAGATACGCCCGAATGTTTTCCACCGTTTCCCCCCAAAATGTCTGACAACTCGCTTATCAGATCGGAATCGCCATGCAGCAAACATCCTTTGTCCTCACCTCATAGTTCGTATCGCTGACATATCCATTGTGTGGACTAAGTGTGACGTTTTCCTGCCTCCGTAGTGGATGGTCCAAGGGGAGAGGTTCTTGGTCAAACACGTCTAGGCCAGCGCTGGCAATCTTCCCACTCCTGAGAGCCTCAATCAAAGCTTCTTCATTCACAAGGGGACCACGGGAGGTGTTTATAAGGAGCGCACTTGGCTTCATCCGCTTGAAGTCGTCTGGGCCGATGAGTCCTTTGGTACTCTCTGATAGCACCATATGGATGGATATAATGTCGCTTTCCTTGAGAAGCTCCTCCTTGGATGCTATAAACTCAACCCCGGCTGTCGCTGCACGCTCGGATGTCAGATGAGGGCTCCACCCTATTGTCCTCATCCCAAATACCTTCGCGATCTGTACGAATGAACAGGAGTTCAGGGTAACCTCGGCATACTTCATAGACACTTTACCTTTGCAATTTCCGACCCTAATCTGCCCAAGCCAATGAGACCAAGAGTTTTATTTTGTAACCCTACAGCAACAGAAGTCTGCCACTGAGGGTTTCTGTTTCGAATATTATTATGTTCTTTCACGATGTCTCGGGCAACAGCCATAATGAGAGCCCATATGTGTTCAACGGTTGAGTTGCCCCCGGAGCCAGTACCAGAGACAGAAATCCCCTTTTCTTGCGCATATTCGACGTCAATGCCTGTAGATGATATCAGAATAAGACGGGAGCATGAATGAACTAACAAAAGATACCTCTGTTACGAGTGCCCGTGGTTGCGATAAACCTTGGACCTCGTCGTCAGGACGTAAACTGTCCAACTATTGAGATTCACTCACTTTAGATTGGGTAGACGATCAAATAGAGAACGAGTGAACTTGGTCCGCTCACGCATTGTACATAATATGGCCGAAGTCGTTCAACGAGAGCGTTCTCATCACTGAGCGTGTCACGAAAGACATCAATCTCGACCTGATTCAAGACACTAGACCAGTCTGTTGAGGTCAAAGCTACGCCTTGGTAGTCGTCGAGGATTGCCACTGAGTGTTTCGAGGAATCCATGGTGGTTCGAGATCACAGTTCCAGAATCTGACCAATCCATTGGTCACGACAACTTGAGCACGGCTGACGTGCTGGGAAAATCGTAAAACAGTGTTCGTGATAAAAGGAAATAGCATTAATCGTCATCTAAGAAGTACACATACTTTAATTTTAACTATCATGATCAAACGGGTACTACAAAGAAAACAGGAATCAGTAGACGATCAGGTCTGGGAACTTGAACACGAACCTCAAATGCTGCAGGAGGACTACCTTCTGGTGCGTTTTCATCCAATGCGATATGTACCCCGGAGGGAGCAGGCCGAACGGCGTCGCCATTCGCAGGCTGTGGCGCCGGCGGGTTCAGCTCAATATGCTCAAACTCAAGTATTTCTTCAGGCTCATCTGGTCGAGTATCAGTGAGCATCAGGATGCCTCCACCGCCAGAAAACTTCTCTTCCGGATGCTTTTGGTCTTTGGTTGACCGCGATGAGGTTGCTGTTGCCGCAGTCAACGCCCGCACCGGTTGATACCGGCCGTCGGAGGGGAAGGAGATGTAGGCAAGTTGAGCCGGTGTAACACGAGAGAAATTGGGTATATTTTCGAACGAGGATTCCTTCTTCGATTTGGAGGAAGAAGCTATCAATCAGGTAAGTAACTACAGGCTGAGAGGGCTTGAAAGAAATTACTTTTGTTCGAAGTATCCTCGGTCTTCATGTCAACATCTTCATCGCCTTGAGATCCCGCCTTCTCATCCTGTTCGAGATTGGTAAGTACTGGTCCGAAAAACAACTAATTAATCGGCGTACTGTATCCATAGCATCGCCTTCAGCAGCAGCTTTCTTCTTTTCTCTGGCCTTGACCTTCGCCGTTGTGGATAGGACAGCTGTGGCGACTTTGGCCACTGTCTCCTTCTTCGGAGGCTTCGTAGACGATGGGTACGCGAATAGACTCGGTTTGGCATTGGAGGTAACTTCAAATTTGGGTACCTAAGGTACGAGGTCAGAGTGGAAGTAATTTGATATCGTAAAATAGACTTGCTTTCAAGTTCGAGTTCAAACCAATAATTCCTGTTGGCTCAAAGGCAAGACAAGCACAGTGAGCAAGAGGATACCAATACCAGAACTGGCAGAACATAGCCATCCCAACAATAGCATTGGTATTACTGCTTCCAGCACGGCTCTGCAAGTTGATGGTGACATTGCGTCCTCCTGCATCGATTAATCCTTGAGCAATTGCGGCACCAAATCTGGCCATGGGATCTTCGTGTTTGTCGGAGACAATTTTGGTGTAGAGTGCTCGCGTCGATGCCTGAGACGGTGATGCTGCTTCTGACTGTTGCAGGAGTATCATACCCAACGCAATGAAAGCACCTTGGCGTACAAAGTCAACGCCGTCCTTGGTCATGGGCTCCAAAATCTCAACCGCATCCTGTGATGGTGTGAGCTGTCGAATGAGCTTTCAAAAGTAACATAACTCGCCTGGAGGCCCGTGCCAGCACATGCGATACCCAAAGCAAGAGTAGCACCACAACGTACATGCGGGTTGTAACTCTCGCTCAGGAGTTGCACAATACGAGGGACCTGTCCTGGGTTTTTGAAGAGTAGGAAGGCCAGACAAGTCACTGCAGCACGCCTGACGTCGTTGGAGACATCTGAGACGGCGATATGGAGCAGCTTCCTAACGGCGTCGTTATTCGAGGTGCCAGCATAGGCCAGTGCCAGCGTGTATACACCACCGTATCGCAAAATAGGATCCTATGACAAAACACTGGTGAGTTAACAGTTTGATATACGGGGTTGCAGAACGCACCGTTTCAGCGAGTAGAGACTTGACTGTGGCATCTGCCTCCTCTTGTCGCCCGTAAAAGACAAAAGCGGTGCCAATAGCAAGACCTCTGATGATTTTCTCGTGTTGTGTTTCCTTCGCGTACGACAACATCTCGTGTACAGGTTCGCGAGCTGCAGTTCCCAACATGATGAGACCCATAGCGTAACCTGCGGCCTCTCCGGCGACAGCAGAGTCTTGGAACAGAATATTCTTCAGATCTTCGAACGTTTCTAAACTCTTGGAGCCCATAGCAGCAATACCAAGCCCAAGGGCAGCACCGTGCTGAACGATTTCGCCCTGGGCATTTCGAAGGGATTCTCTCAAGAACCCGGAAATCTCTGTCCCGCACCCTGCATTAATCAAACCCAATGCATACAGTGCTCCACCTTCAGAGTAGGCGGCACCAGGTATCGTGCTTTCGCCACCATTCTGGGGGAGGTATGGCCCTAATATTGTCATGCCTTGCTCGAAGAACCCTTTGTGAATGACACCCAGAGCAGCCGTCGCGGAGAATTTTGACCAATTTGTTGCTAATCCCAACCATTCCAAGTTCTCGCGCAGGAACGCGTCGGATGTCGTTCCCGAATGCATGAAAGCATTTTGAAGCGTTAATGCAGTATGGTAGATAGACGATCGCGGCTCCAAGACGTCCTGAAGGAGACAATGAGCGACTGTGAAAAACAAGCAAAGGGCGTAGTGGGGTTATACTTTTGTATGCTTAAGAATTAATGGATCGACGTGGTTGTTGCGTTTTAGGAATTCAAGATAAAGTTTGACCGATTCTTGACCAGTGAGTATACTTCGAATCTTATCAAAGACCTCTTTGGTGTCCTGACACGCGAATGTTAGCACGAGTTTAAAGAAATGGAAGAAAAGCGGAATACCCCATCACCAGAAGGGAGCTCATTTCGGATGCTCTCAAGGTAGTCCCTTGCGCCACCCTCCACTAAGTCGAAGGCGAACTGGTAGGCAAGTAATTTCTCCTTCGGTACTAGGGAGACCAGTAGTGGTACCGTCAATGAGGAGTCGCTAAGGGTGACCAATAGCCGTATGAGAGCGTGCACATATGTTGAGCCACCCTTTGCGGAAGGTTGTGGGAAGAGTGGGAAGAGGAAACGGAGGACAGTGTCACGGTACGACAGAGAAAACCCTGTATCGACTACTGCCTCCATAGCGTAGCAGAGAATGGTAATGTCATGGGTTTGGTTGTAGATTTGAGAAATAATATCAAGTCTGCGCGATTCCAAAGCAATTCCGATGGCCTATGCCCTGTGATCAGGCAAGGAAAGGTGGTAGGACCTGATGTACTCACTTGCTTGTATTCCCCTTCCGATATGCACCGCGTAAATATGTTCTCGATGATTGTCCGCAGCCTGTGATCAATCTTGTCTGCTTTTCCATACTCTTGCTCCTCTGAGCGCAGTTGTATGTATCTGTCGATCGCCTTCGCTAAAGTGACATCCAATGTTAGCCGTGTCGATCAATAAACGAGAACGACTCACAAAGAACAGTCTCCACATATTCCTCAGAGCCCTGAACGCGAGACTCTGCTTCGAACGCGCTGCCTGCACCTAATGCGAAAGACAAAGATTCGTCGTACTCTCCGAGGAAATAGTAAACTTTGCTAGCAAGGAGAGCAGCCAAATCGCGAGCTTGTTTGGGAAGCTCATCATTGTCGTATAGTGATTCTCTAAATTGAAAAACATGAATTAGATGGGATAGAAAACTGGATATTACTTTGAAACGCACATTAGAGCTATTTGTTCTGAGATTTCTGCCCAGAATGTGGGAACCAGACTATTTAGTGATTTGAGTGCATGTTGCTTGAATGCTGGATCTGGTTCAGAAAGAAGAGCAAGAGCCCCAGCAGCGGAGGACTGAGAGAGGGCGACCATGGGAGAGCAGAAGAACTTGAGCAAAGGCGACGCGTAATGCAAGTCTGTAAGGCGTATTCTTGCCTAATTAGGCAGCTTATTTGGCAAACCCTGCTGGACAAAACAACCTTCCGGATCGACCCAGCGACGGTCTGGAATACTCAACTGTACTCAACTCAACTCTACCATGTCCTTCCTTGCTCGCAACGCTCTTCGCGGTGCAATCCGCTCCAGGGCCCGCGGTTTTGCCTCAGAGGTCCCCACTCAGACCAAGAATGCGTATGTCACTCACCTAGAGGCAGTCGAGCACCATGCTGCTGGTGCGTCGGTATCACGCTCAAGTCAGTTTTAATACTCACCAAAAAATTAGAAACTACAGAGCTTTGGCGCAAGATCAGGCATGAATTTTCTCCTTCGTTTTTTCCATACTCTGATGTTCTGCTTTTCTAGTTACTATGTCTGCATCCCAGCCAGTACGGAATTCCGCACCTTCACAGTATCACCGTTCCTTAACAGTTCCGAATCATAGTTGCCGTCTGCAGTGCCTGGGTCTACAACCTCGAAAGCGAGCATAAACATCACATTGATCACTTGATTGAGGAAAATGGTGGTGAATACCCCCAACCGCCTGCCTACGAGTACTTGAATATCAGGCGAAAGCCCTTCCCTTGGGGCATGAACAGTCTTTTCTTCAACCCTGAGGTACTTATCTATATCTTCCAGTGTCTATAAATCTCAACTTTTTTTTACAGGTCCAGAGGAATTTGGAAGAAGAGTAATTGGTTAGCACTTTTAGATGTGCCGGACGCAAATGTAATAAACGCATCCTGAAATTTCATTATTTTTTTCCCAGTCGAACTGTAAGTTGTGTCCGTATAACTAGTGTTGGATTCCTCTATTCAACACGCATTATCTCGTGGGTTCAATTCATCGTCTACTCATTATGTGACACAGTTGATCGAACCCCATTCCACAGTGTAAATGATACAAGGCTGGTAAATGATCTTCCGTGGGGGTTGCACTCACATTATGAAACGTCATGACACGACGAAGGCGCCGATGACTGCACCCACCGTGAAGGTGACAAAAAAAAAAGGTTGCCAATATTGGTGTGACATCGAAGCCTGATATCCTCGGGGTGCCGTTGGAGGCAGTGGATGTCGCAGTCGCCGTCGCTGCTGGTAATGCTTGCTACAGCCGCTGTGTGTCCATGACTTGTCAATTTCCCATATCAAAGTGAAGGATTGAGCACGTACATGTCGCTTGATTGAACACGCTGGATGCTTCTTCACCTCCTTGGCTTAAGACCGAACCCGCTAGTTCAGAAAAACCGTAAGGGTCGGAATAGTTGGCCGAATAGGTTTGCACATACCAGCCTCTGTTGTGGCACTGACTACGTCGTCGACTGGAATTCACGTATAGTGAGCTACTGCTACAAATTCGATGCAGAGGACTCATGCCGTTTATACTGAACTGCAGACGGCCTAGTAGCCACCACCAGAAGGCCAATCAACATTGCAAGAATCCAAACTTGGAACATGGTAGGTAAAGATATAGTGGCAAAGGTAGCTTCGCGGGCGGTATGTGGTGAATTCCTCTTGGATAAGTAGCAATCGATTGGCGTCGTTTCGACTGGCACCGCAACTCCTTTTCTACGGAAAGAATTTCGTTAAGGATAGCATACATAGTATAGAGTGTTATCACACGTGTTGTCACCGACGTCATTACTCGAAAGTTATCTGATTGGTGGTTACGCGTGAAACCTGCCTCGAGCAAAGGCAAGGCAAGACAGGTTTTGTCTGCAATTGTGTCTGTGCTAGTAAAGATAACTGACAGTAGTTGCTCCAGAACAGTATCCAACTCACCCTTCTCCTTCATTTTATCATGCCTCAAGCTATCGTGTCTCCATCTGTCCTCGCAAGCGACTTTGGCCAATTGACCGCTGAATGCAAACGTATGATGAAGGATGGCGCAGACTGGCTTCATATGGGTGCGTGAATTTTTTTTTTATCAAGAACCCCAGTTCTTTGCTCATGGCTCACTTGCAGATGTCATGGACGGGTACCTCTGGAACCTCGCTCGGATCGTATCGACTACTGACGTGTATTCTCCCAAGTCATTTCGTCCCCAATATCACTATGGGCAAGTATCACCGACTTGACTGTCCGTCGTACCTACCGACCACTTGCAATCATAGGCGCACCTATCCTCTCCTGTGTCCATAAGGGAGTCCCCGGAATCTTCATGGATTGCCATATGATGGTTGCGCAACCTGAAAAGGTACGTCGTGTCATCACGATTTTCTACCATTACTGAATCCTGCTTTCAGTGGGTCAACGACATTGCGGATGCAGGAGGAGCTCTGTACTGTTTCCACATTGAAGCTACCTGTTCGCGCTTCATATTCTGTGCCCATTCATCCTCCTCATACTTTCTCAAACACTAGCGGATCCAATCTCTCTCATCAAGGCTATCCGCGACCGTGGCATGAAAGCAGGCGTCGCCATTTCCCCGGATACTCCTTCCACGGCCATAACGGACGAAATTGGAACCGCTGCGGATATGCTCCTCGTAATGACCGTCTATCCAGGCAAGTGACTCGGGCTACTCCCTCGTATTGAGACATTTAACTTATACTGTCCAGGTCGAGGTGGCCAGAAATTCATCGAACGTTGCGTACCAAAGGTTGCCGAACTTCGGGCACGATTCCCCGAGAAGGACATTGAGGTGGATGGTGGGGTTGGTCCCAATACTATCGGTGTTTGTGCTGATGCCGGTACGTACACCCTGTTGTATTATAGAGTAATTTCCGATTGTCCTCGCAGGCAGCAATGTTATCGTAGCTGGAACCGCCATCTTCGGCGCGGCTGACCCTGCTGGCGTTATCAAAACGTTGAAGGAGACTGTGAACACCGCACAGGCCAGACTACGTTCTTAAAGTGTGGTAGTAAAGCATTAGACGACTCTACATAGTAACTACGGATGGATGATGTCTGTATATATGCAAGTTTGTATGACCTCCAGCGGAAAGCAATAACGACAATTCTAAATGAGTACAAATCCTAAGTATCCATGGACTACCACTTGAGCCATTCCCCATACATATTAGGGATTTCACCACGGATATACGCCTCAAAAGTCCGCTTCATAACCGTTGACCAGTCGAGATCTCTGTTATCCATATATTCACCATTGATTGCATCTTGTGCCATCTTTTGGCTAGCCGCAAATCGCTCGCCAAGGTCTGGCCAATTCCGTGAAGGGTCAAAAGGCTTCCACCTGATGGAAACTGAGTAAGTCAAAAGAAGTAACAAGGAAGCGAGCGCCTCACCAAAAGTTATGATAATGGTACGAATAGACTCCTTTGAAGAAGCCATCAAAGCCCAAAGCCTGAGGAGAAGCACTATCTGCGATAGGAGTCTCGAAAAAGTATTCGAAACTGACCATGATAAGTTGGCATATAGAAACGAATCGAAAACTCATGATCACTCACTCTGAAATGTATGGCTGAGGAGGGCGATGCCGTTGGTAACCATCCACATTGAGCCACCCAGGATCAAACAGAGCGTCCGGTATCTTGTATAGCAGTTCTTCCGAGTGTGCGTCTACGAGATACCGGTGAATAGTGATAGGGTGAAAGTCCAAGCCATGCTTTAGTGCCGTCCTGAATATAAAAGTCCCCAAGGCAGAGCCCTTGTTCATGTGAAGCACGGCTGTATTGTACCTCGACATACTGGACCATTTGTAGGCAAAGGCGCCCTTCCATCCCCACAGTTCTTCCCAATCTCGAAGGAATATGGTGTCCGCGTCAAGATAGATGCCTCCAAACCGATGGCATAGAATGAAGCGAACCATATCAGACAAAACCACAGATATCCTTTCGTAGGTGTCGGCGTCGTCGACGCCGGTATGAGCCTGTTTCTTTGGCTTTATCCTGTAGCCATTTGACTCGAAAACTGACTCCAAAGACCTCCATTTGTCTCTGATCTCGGGAATACTATCCAGCTGCTCCGTCGTATTCCAGAGCTTGAAATGAATAACGTCTTTGAATCTATCATGAAGGAAGGGTGACAGCCAGGGACTGGATTTAATGGAATCCCTCAAGTCTTCAACAGCGCGAGAGTTCGGAATGGAACCTGCTCGACCAGGATTAATCCAAAGCCAGAATTGGGGTCTACATGCTGCCTTGTCATCCGGGTAGTCATCGACATGTAGGCCGGTGTTTTGTGTATACAGGAAAGATATAATAGCCATGTACGGCTTGTCTGTGAAAGGTCCGGTCCAGAACATGTGGAAAATACGAGGATAGTCGGGATCGCAAGGAGATGAGAGATCGGAATAGGTGTGATATCTCATTGTTGGCGGCAAAGAGATGGGGGGAATTTCTCGGTCGAGACTTCGAGGACCCAAAGTATCGTTCATGATTTGAGGGACCACGTCAAAACGTTCGATTCGGACATGTGGTTTTGAGCGTTCGGTTTCAAGGAAGATGTACTTCCAGTCATCCATTTCCTCATCACGTCGTAGATGTCGACCATTATCAAGCCCTGCGCCGACGCGAAGTACTTCCAAACAGTCACGCACATACTTGTATGGATAGGTTAGAAAGATGCATAATAGTAAATCAGTGATGCACACCTTTCCCTGGGTAAAATCGCAGTGCTGCATCAAAATGTCCAGATCTACGATACTGCCTGGTACCGGTCGGGGTGGATAAGCAGCATTGTGTGTTTGACTACGAAGGCCCAAGTATATTCTCTTCGAACCCACGCCGTGGGTAGTGGTGTAGACGGCAGAATTGGATGAAACACGGGCATCTTGGCGGAAGGGTAAAGCAGGATTATTCGGAACTTTCGACAGTCCTATTTTCGGGGAGACTGTTGAAATAATAAATTAGAGAACGGGCTAGGATGATGTTCACAACTCACTCTCACGCCTGGAAGGATAATGTCCGCTAGCAATCTCCCACAGCCAGATTCTTTGGAGATCCTCCTGTTCATATACGAGTGTGTTTCGTCTGAGGAAAGGTATATGTGGTTGCCACGGCTGTCTCGACTTGTTGAAGCCTCGCAGGAGGCTCAACGTGACGAGAATGAAGAAAGAGGCTGCAAGGCATAATAGCAAGCTCCCTCTCTTGCGGCCAAAACGCGACACGGTGATATGGTAGAGAGGTCGAGGGTTCAGAATGAATAGTGGCAGTTTACGAGTTCGTATGCATGGCAAGGGCAGAGGCATCCAGATCGTGAGGACCCACAGGGAACGGGATTGTTGAAGGAATTTTTCCCGTATTGATGTCGACATCAAACCGCGACGTGCAGCTCAATGATTAAACGTCGCTTGCCACGTCTGATTGATGAACCTAGACGTAGACGCAGCGGGAGGAAAGAAGATGGAGTAATGAAGAGTTGGCGCTCAGAGTCATGGAGTAAAAGTAACACCGAGTAACACCATGTGTACAATGTGTTCAATTGAATTGCTATGACTGTCAAAAGCAATTTGTCTATCTATGAAACTACCATACATAAACCTGAACTGTACAAAATAAAGCATTATTTTTCCAATAAACTTCTCGACACTATTGTCTACCCCTCTTCAAGGACCCGAGAGTTGTTGGATCTCGAGATCAGCATCGTCAGTGGGAACTGTCAAGATGCGGAGAGTGTTGGTGTGTCCAAGGCCACCTTTCCATCCTTGAACAGCGATGATGGTGGAGCCAGGGGTGATGATGTTCAGAGACAGCGCACTGCGCAAGCCGAAGCGGATTCTGTTGTCAACCTATGGAATAAAATCGTAGATCAGTGCCAAGCTCCCCTGCTCCCAAACGCGGGAACTTACATCCTTTTGCCATTGGTGTTCAGGGATACCTCGCGGCTCAGGGTACCAGAATGGATAGCAACCACGGTGGAGGTGAATTTGACGAGCGGTTTGCTCATTGCGGGTAACTAGTGCACAGAGATGAATATCCACCAAGTTGTTCAGTGGTCTGAATCACTTACCAGTGAGAATCGGGACCTTGGGGCGATATTTAGAGATCAGACGAGCAGTATTGCCGCTGGTAGAGAGAACGAAGATTGCGCTGGCATCCTGCTCCGAAGCAGCAGCAACAGCGGCAATTGCAACAGTCTCTGCAGTCTCCGTGGGACGAGGTTGAATGGCACGAAGCTCATCGTACAGAGGTGGGTAGCAAATGGCATATTCTGCAAGAAGACAGGTCTCTGCCATCATGAGGACTGTCCAATAGCATAAGTCTTGGCTCATTGCGTAGCGGCGGCAAACGGCGTACCGGATTGAATAGGATAGGATCCCTTGGCTGTCTCTCCAGACAACATGACACAGTCGGCACCATCAAGGACAGCGTTCGCGACATCGCTGACTTCGGCACGGGTAGGTCTCGGGTTGTATGTCATCGACTAGATTATAGATATTTCAGTGGAACACACTCTTTAGAATCAAGTACAACAGTTACCTCGAGCATCTGTGTAGCAACAATGACCGGCTTTCCGACGATGTTGCACTTGGCAATCATCATCTTCTGAGCAAGGAACACCTGGCTGGCAGGAATTTCGATACCAAGGTCACCACGAGCAACCATGACACCATCTGCCTCCTTCAAGATTTCGTCAAAGTTGGCGACGCCCTGCTCATTCTCGATCTTGACGATAATCTTGATGCTGGCACCGTCGGGGCCAAGGACAGTGCGAATGTCCTTGACGTCTTGTCCTCGACGGATGAATGAAGCAAAAATCATATCAACACCGTTCTTGACACCAAATTGTAGATCCTTCTTGTCCTTTTCGGAAAGAGCAGGAAGGTCGACATCGGTCTTGGGCAGGTTGACACCTTTGCGGGAAGAGAGAGTACCGTTGTTCAGGGTACGGACACGGACATTGGGTCCATCGATCGACAACACCAGGAGAGACAGAATACCTACACGTTCGCTGATCAGCCACTATTCTCCTTTATTCAAATTTTGTGGAACTTACCATCATCGACATAGATCAATTTGCCTGGGGCAGTGACCTTGGGAAGATTTTGCTGCACGAAACTCCAAATCAATCTTTGAACATTGACAAGTAAAATATACAACGCACGTAGTCCATCCAAAGGATTTTGTCATCACAGATCTCAGCGTACTTGGGGTCGGTTGTGATACTGAATTCGTGGCCTGCGGGGACGGCAATCTGACAACACCAGTCAGAGGGATGAAGATTCGAGATGGAAAGAACGTACATCGATGCCATCTCTCATCACACCAGTACGAATTTCGGGTCCTTTCTGTGTACTCGTTTTGTTAACGAGAGTAAGGTCAGGTGGGGTGAGCACTGACGGTATCGAGAGCAATGGCAATTGGCCTTCCTTCAGGCTCGGCTGAAAGCAAAAACGAAAAAGTTTGAAATCGATCGACTGAGGCTGAAGCGCTCCGGACTCACCCGCAACCATTTTTCTAGTGTTGTCAATGACACTTTGGTGGTACTCGTATGAACCATGAGAGAAGTTCATACGAACTAGGGAGGAAAGTGTCAGCAAAGAGGATAAATAGAAGAAACAGGCCTGTCAACGTACCAACATTGACACCAGCACGTCGCAGTTCAGAAAGCTTCTCGACAGTGTTCACCTTGGGACCTTATCCAGCAAAATTACTTCAAAATCAACTTTGGAGGAATATCGAGTCCATACCGATGGTGGCAATGATCGAAGTCTACAAGCAGGATATCAGGCAATGCGGGAGACAAATCAAAAAGAAAAAAAAAAGGTAACTGACCTTGCGGTGGAATTTGGTGCTTTCATTGGGGATGGGAGCATTGACGGTGCTCAAGGCAGAGGACCATTCGAGTTGGGAGCGGATACCGTCGGTGGGGAACATGATGGCAGGAAGAAAGGTGCAGAAAAAAGGAAGTACGGACTTTTAAATAAGGGTTCGGAGGTAGAGAGGCCCAAAGATATTCAATCGATAGATATACCAATCAACGTTCGTTGGGGACGCGTCCCAAAGTCCGCGATTTTGACTAACCTTACGTACGCCCAACGCCTATCTCTAACTCCCAACGGCCGCTCATCTTAATCCTCCAGAAATATTGGTACACTAAACCGCTTATACAAAGCAGACACTAGATTGGCACAGCACGTCGACAACAGGAAAGGTGATAGATATGTACAGAGTACTTAATGCAGCCCTAAAGAGAACGAGAAAGAGTGAACAAAGATAATAAAGTACGCTTTACTACAGTGTCTCCATTACATTACCCTCAGTGTCCAGCTCGATAGAGGCGGGAGGCCATCTGGTGGCATCGGAGGTAACCAACCAGTATCAATATTTCCAGGACCTTGACCATTCATATCCATTTGGTGAAAGACATTCTCGCATGCTATGGTGCGACCCGAGTGGTATCCTACCCCGTCCGAGGCCCTAATGAACAGCAACGGCAGGCTGCGTCCACTGATGGATGGTGGAGGTGGGCCTGATCCGTTTCTGCTACCCGGATTAGCATCATCCGCAGGTGATTGGTCTTCAGAGCGGTCTGCCGGAGGTGGAACGGGAAGGGCGTCGTCTTCGAGCGCCTTGATTACATCGGCAAGGGGTGGCATATCTACAATAACAATAGTGTGAACCGGGCCAGCAGTCATCCATCGAGGGGTTTGTTGCGGAGTAGTAGGTGACCCTGGTGAGTCGGGGGAACCCTCTGCTGTCATGGGCATCCCGGGTATACTACCAGCCGTTTGAACAAAGGGCGATATATTGGTCAAGGGACCGGGTGGTGAAGCACCAAATACTCGGTGCGGTAAGGGCCCCAGGTTTCCGAGATAGACATCGAGGGGCAGCTGTTGCCTTGTCTTGGGGTCTTCATAAAAGAAGTTGGATACAGTCAGCTCGATGGTGTTCGTGTTCTGGCGGTAGACTGGAGCGGTGAACAGGGTCGGGAAAGGAGTGATTGGTTGCTCGGGTATACTGTTATTTTTGCCTGAGGAATCGAAGAACGTATACTGAAACTTTGCTGAAAAAAAGTCAGTTCACTGACTTGGCGGCGACACCGCGAAACATTTCTCACAGATGCCCACAATTGTCCAGCACAGGTAATCATCAACCTCGTCCAAGAGCATATGAACACCATCCTTCACTTCATCCCTGACGCGAGGTGATTGGAAGAGTAATGGGTGAGTGCCTGCCTGGGTCGACATGCCAGGGGCAGGAGGTGCAATGACACCAGTGCTGCCTGGTATCGGGCCAGCTGCTGAGAGATAATGCCTGGAGCCATCGGGATTGACACGCTGAAGCGCAATCTTCTGCATCTGGCTAACCGGACCACCGTCTTCAGCGGAGACTCTACCCTTGTCAACTTTTCTGATGATCAAAGGGGAAGTTGCTATACCCGACTGGGTGTCCGAGAGAACAATTTCACAGCCATAAGTGACCGGTTGGGGACCTACAAGAATAGTGTGAGAGTTCAGAACGCGAAAGTTTCTCATCACATGACGACGACCTACCGATGTTTGGCACCTCGACAGGACGGCGAACGACGTTGACATTGAACGCGGACCAGGCAACGTTACTGGCACATAATTGGCCTTGATCAATAGTCATGTATTTTGTCCGTACAGTCTGAGAATTGATGCGATTAAATAGAGATACGGGACCGCCGGCCAGTATGCACGACGAAATGTTTCGCGTCTTGGCTGTTTTTTTGGAAGGTTTGGAGATGATGGTGACTGGAGCAGAATCAAACGAGGCCCAAACACGACCAATGGGGCCTTCAGGATCTGTGGTATGTTGAGCGGTGGGTTCAGCAATGTCGAGGGAGAGCTGGAAACTCTTTGCTTTGGCAGTTCCAGTGACATGAAGGAATTTGAAGCTAGCGGTCATGGAGTTGTCCAATGCGGCCTTTTGCTCAAAGGAACGTTCTCCGTTCTCTGAGACAACGGCCATTGAGAGCTGTTGATTCCTCATATGCCAGACGGGCCCTTCGATGTGCACGACAGGGGGTGGACAGAGGAAACGCTTCTCGCTGCCGTATGATTTTTGAGCAACTGCGGCATGGAGACAGATAACGGTGGTCATGGGCACGACGCGAGACGGGTCATGGGTAACATGGTCGCGTACGACACGGCGTACTTTGGATTGAGAGTCGTCTTCGTTGTCTGCACTATCATGCTTGCGCTTTGAAGACTGCTAACGGAGTGAGCTATTGATTTTGCGGAGGCAGGATGCGATGAGACGCACAGTGGACGCAGCTCCTGAAGCATTCTCGGGCTGGGATGAAGCTGATGAGTCATCCCACGTAGAAGGTTGACCGTTGGTATGAGGATCTTTCTGAGTAGAAGCTAAAATGGATTGCAGAGAAGTTGCTGGAGTAGGAGTTGCGGGGCTGGAAGATGAGGAGGGATTTGGATTGTTTGGAACCTTGGAAAGGATGAATATGGGACACGAGAAGAAATGGTAGATATTTACATAGATTGCGCCAGGAGAAGTTGGACGAGATGGGGGATTCACCATGTTGAGGACATGAAAGAGACTTTGACTTGAATCGCTCATGAGCAAAAGGGCTCAGCGATCGAGTTAGCCGTGAGAGTGGAAGGATATAAGGAAAGACTCTCTCACCCCGGCTGACCCATCTTTTTATGACAGAATACCTTCCCTAGCCGTCATCCTCACGAGGTAGACTTGCCATATTTGGTTGATTTGTGACTATTTGTCAGTGTTTGCCACTATTCTCATTTCCCACGCTCACACTACATACTAGACTCTATGTACTGCCATCACCCTCGCAAGAACAACTCGCCAAACGTCTTGTCAGAATCAACCACCTCAACACCCTGCCCTTTTCGTCTCGCACACAGCGACAGATACAGCGACTCGTGATCCACAGGCTCTTCATCGGAGTAAGGACTGACCAGGTGGTGATATCGTTCATCGTCATCACCAGCAAACAAGCCCTCTACCAAACACGTATTGGTCAAATGACTCTTTACTGTATAATCAGTAGAACATACCTATCGAGAGTATTCCCATTTTATCTGCGCTTTTGATAGTTTCTCTCGTCATCTCATCACTCATCTGCCAATTCACGCCATTCGATCCCACTTCTTCAGTACCCGATGTCCATCTGGAGTTGCTTCTTCCCGCACTGCTATCCTCTTCTTGTTGTTGTTGTTCTCCTAACCACCAGCTTGATTCATCCCCACCTTCAATGTCTCCGAATGAGCTCGGGAAAAAACCAGCCGCGTTGAAAGGGTCCCGACGTTCTACCCTAGGCGAGATAAGTGGTCGGTAAAAATCAGGCTTGGTTGCCTGATAGTAGTATGATTTTGACTTGGGTTGGATTACTTGATGGGAGGTTGACCGTGGAAGTTCGGGACCAGAGCTGCCGCCACTGGTGAACGAGCGCAACGCGGGCATTGGATGTGGTGCTGATTTTGAGCGAGGTAGATTGGACATGGTGGTCTGAATAAACAAATTTTTGGGGTGTCTATAGGGAGAAAAAAAAACTTTTGGGGCAGAGTATTACGCGCCTTGGCTTTGTATTCATTGCCTTTTATATCTTAACTCTTTTTGCCTGCGGTAAGTAGGGCGGGCCCAATTTTGCCGCACCCGCTGCCCAGACCCTTTTGTCGTGCACTGCTCCATATCCTCAGTCCCAATTGCATCACTTCCGGAATTCCAGACACGTTCGATGGTCTTGTTGAGCAACTCAAACCTGTTACAGAACATCGAGATAAGGCGATCGAGACCGGCGCCTCGAGTTGCAGACACTGCTTCCATAGTGCTTCTACGCATGTAACATTCTCACACGACCGCCGAAACAACGCAGAAACAGCGCGCGGTAGCCTGTAGAGTTGGTAGCAGAAGCCTTGAAATGAAAATGACAGAAACGCGCTTGACGCTGCCTACAACTTTATCTCCCAGGCTTTGAGCGAGAACAATTCAAATTCTCCAAAAATAACACAACCAGTACTAAGTTAAGTGCGAATGGTGTAAACATAGCAATCGGTTCACTCAGAGTCCTCGAGAAATAATGCAAATACTAAAAAAGCCAAGTGGTGCAGTACGAATGCTAGTAGTACGATGTGAAGTCTGTGTGATTTTAAAGGAATGACATATGATACGAAGATGCGAAACTGTACAGTCCATTGCCCAATGCTGATTCTTGCAGGTTTGGCCCCAGAAGAGAGAAAAAAAAGAAAATGTCCGTCTTGATCGTAAGGCCCCGTCCTTTAGCTTGGAGGATCCCTGCCCTTGTGTCGACTGTGAGTACCGCGGCCACCAGGGAAAGGCACGTTGTCCGCAGCGAGCGTTCGCGAATCCCTTCTGGAAGCTGAACCGGAATGAACAGGAGACGGCCGCTCAATCTCTTGCTGATATCTCTGCCAATCCTCTACCTTCATAGTGGAGAGTCTCTTGCTAGATGAGATGTTCCCAAGAGCAGCGAGACGATCTGCGCTCAATGACCTTGAATGCTGTTTCTGTTGTGAATCTCCGCCAACTGGTGGTGATCTTTTACTGCCAGATCTCTCCTGCTCTTCCTCGGCCCGCCTTCGCTTCTCGAGTTGTGCTGCCTTTTCGGCCTGCCTCTTGGTAACGGCTTCTTTTTCAAGAGCTTTCGACCTTTCCCATCGCTGCTTAGCTGCCTCCAGCTCCGCTTGCTCCTTCTCTGCATTGGTGAGGGGCGCCTGCAAATCTCTCATTTTTTCTCGATGACGTTCGTTAAGCTCTTCAAAAGTACGGGTTCGTGTGTGGCCTGCAGGTCGTTGAGGAGTAGGTGACACTATAGGTTTTTTGGGCGGGAGAATTGTTACGGGAATGTTGCCTCCAGTGGAACTTCTTCGTCTGCTCCGCTGCACATCCGAAAGGGGAATGTCTTCGGACGAATCAGTGTGAGGGTCACCAAGCCCCAGAGCACTCTCGCGTCTTTTTCGTTGGCTGAGTGCTTCGGCAACAGCGGGAGGCATCTGTATGCGAGAAGACGTCGGGACGTTGACGGGCGTGGTAGCTATCGGGGGTGAGATACCGGCAGGAGGCTGGAGCAATTTACGATCTTGAACATAGGCGTCCCAGTCGTTGTCCCGGAGAGGCGTGCTAGCTGGTCGACTGATAGACTCGCCGTAATTCGAATGGCTCATAAGGTCCATGGATTGCGTGCGAGCGCGAGGATCCTTTTCTCGGGGAGGACGAAGATGAGATGGTTGAGTGGGTAGGAGGGCATTATTAGCGTCAATGCTCAGGGTCCGTCGAGATGTGAGAGATGGTCGACGAGACCCCAAAGTTGAACCAGGCTCTGGTGAACCTGACTTCAAAGCTTCAATTGATCTCCGAATGCTGTTAATTTCCGCCACCAATTCCTCCTTTTTCCTCAGATCCTCTAGTTCGGTCGCACTCGGCTGCTTCTGCTTGCTGTCGTCGAACTTGGTCATGTAGTCGTCAGGAACGTCATCCTTTAGACCTATTCCTAGGTCTAGAGCTGGGAGGGCGCCCGGGCTTTGATTTCTGGTGGCTCGCTTGAGGTCGTCGTCTGGAATTGGAGCAGTCATGAAATCGGACACTCCGGAGTGGTACCGAGGCCGACCCTCGCCAATATGAGTGACATCAGACCGGTGCTCTGGTGTGGCAGGGGACGCAGAACCATCATGGTCCTTCATAAGCGGCATGTTCGAGAAGTTGCTGTTCGAACGGTCATGCTTGTTCATTCCGTGTTCCTTCTCCCATTCTTCTCGCTCACGCGCAAGAAGTGCAAGTCGTGAAGAAGCCTGTGCTTCCGCTTCTTCGTCCAGCTTCTTCTGCTCGAGGGCAATCTCCCGGAGTTTGTATTGCAGGACCCTCAGCACACGGAGCTGCACAGCAACACCTATCAAAGCCAGCGCACCCATTAACCCAAGTTCGATCTGCATAGCTTGAGTGACTGGGAATTGAATGCCGTTGTTCGTGTATTTCGGGAATAGGGAATCGAATCCGAGGTTCCAAACATAAAACTTGTCATAACGAGGTCAGGATTCGTTCAATATTATCGACAAACGACGCAAGATACCTCTTTGAGTCCAGCAGTAGTATAGCAATCAACGCCCAACATCAGTGCAGAAGCACCCACGAATGCAGTGGAAGTGAGCAGCACGTGGTAATGGATCTAAGGAATGACGTCTTTGCTCAGAAGTCTTGAAGGGAACGACGTGGAAGAAAGATACCTTTGGTATGGTGCATAAAACGAATCCAACCACCGCGCAGCCTAGAAACGAGTACCATGAAAGCTGCAACCCTCACGAGATAGAAAGCACGAACCCATGTATAGAATCCATCTGTAGCCAATAGGTTTGACTACGCCGCCTGCGTTCAGGCAATTGATAAACAACGCTAGCGAAAAGCCTGAAAAGGGTGAGATACAAGCAGGTTGACAGGACGATAGCGAGACTAACCTCCCCAGCCCCCGATCCCGTACCGCGCGGCCTTCCAGAAGAAGATGGAAATGCCACCCCCAGCAATTCCTGCAACCGCCGAGGCGAGTACAAACATTCCCCTGACAGTCTTGCTGGGAGGATTCACAGCAGGAAGGACACCGAATTTGAGAATGAGCACAAAACACACTAATGAGAGCGTGTAGAATCCGATCAAAAAGAACGAAGTCCTGTAGATAAAGCAGGAACGTAAGTGAGGAACGAAAGTCGGAGAGTAAGCAAAGCGCACCATCGATTCTTATGGCCCCAAAAGGCACTCGGTAGTCCAGTGAGGATAAGGACGGCACCCAGGACTCCAAAGGCGGGATCGAGCTTCGTGTCAAGAACTATTGGTTCTGGCGTGGCGGATGCCGAATCGGAAGGTGTCGTTGACGATGCGGTTGATGATGCAGATAGTGTTACAGTGACATTGACAGTGGTGGGGACGACAGTGGTGAAAGAAGACACCCTATTGTTAACGGTGGTAGTACTGGTCACAGTAACCGAGCCTGTACTAAGCGAGACGGTGACGCTGGGGGAAGAAGTAGGCGTTGGACCCTGGCTCGGATTGTTTGAGGTTGATTGGCCCAAAGAAAAAGAAAAGAGCGACGCAATGCCCAGAAGGATGGGCAAAGGGAGGAGTCGCATGGTGGTTGGTGGACAAGAGGCGTAAGTAAGAATTTGATTACACAAGTGTAATACTTTCAATTGGAGATAACCGTGTGAAGGAGGCCAACCTTCCCCGTGGTTTCTTTAGCGAGCAGCATGTCCATCGTTACCTTAGCAGTCATCACGTCTCACACATTGGAACGTAAAGAAAGTATGTTTATTACTACAATATCTCAGCAAATTTCCACCTTGGATTGTGCTAGGGTTATTCAAATTGTTTCAACATCAACGGTTTGATTCCAAGCCTTTGTAGGATCGCCCTTATCGCCTTCACGGAGGTACCTTCCTTGCCGGAGTTTGGCCTGCTGTCGTCCTCAATTACCGAGATTACCTGCCCCCTTTTCCCAAATCTCCCAACTCGCCCTGCACTATGGATGTAAGCGTCCAATGTTCGGCTTGTGACGGATTCACCATCAAGATTCTGCACACCCAAGATGAAGACATGTTGCAGGGCCGGTAAATCAAGCCCTCTGACCGCCGCATTGGTAGTCACAAGAAGTGTTGGATTTGCTCGAACTTTCTCGGCACCGCCGCTTAGCAGGTGCATCCGGCCATTTCGGTCTTGCAACATGTCAACATTGAAGGCGTTGACACCAAGAGAACGCAAGTCGTATACGGCTCGGTAGACGGAAGTGGTGCTCGGTACAATCAGAAGCGCAATAGAAGGAACATACAGCGCAAATGCAGCTGCGATGGCTTCCAACGCGTCCTGGTTTATGGGAGAAGGGGACATCGAATATACTATAGTGTCCAAATGAATGCTTGAATGCGAATAAGAATTGAGATCCTCACCTTGTTCCCTCTCAAGTTCCGCATCAGACTTATCCAGAATGACATCTCCCTCTTCGTCATTCTGAGCAGAGACAGAGACAACCCTTCCTTCATCCTCAGCCTCAACTGCACCAGAAATATTCTGTATCCTGTTGTTGGACACGACCAAAACGTGATGGGATATATCTCTATGCAATGCCGTAGAAGCCATCTTCTCCTTGGCATGCAAGTGCACTGCATTCCCGCGCACGGTAACAGCATCAACACCAAGTTTAATAATGCCGCTCTCTTTCCAAAGGTAATCCTTCAAATGGTTTCGAAGCGTGGCACTGGATACCACGAGCTGAGGAGCACGGATAGGCTCGTTCACTAGCTCCTCCCGATTTTCGGATGTAAGTCGCCCTCGATGGCCGTAGACAGTGTGTAATATCTCCCGTGTAATGCCAGGATGCTTTTCTATCTTCTTATGGAGCCTTTGCGCCAATTTCGGGCTCGTCTTTGGAACGGTTTCGACTAAGTAGTCGATCTCGTCGATAATTATAGTTGAAAGAAGGTTGAAGTCGATGAGGTCTCCCTGCTTCTCCAAGGCCTCATGAAAGCCTGCTGGCGTGGCCACGAGAATGTGTGGCGGACGCTCCTGCAGCAGCTGAAGGCCTGGCCCTAGATGTGCATTGTCATCACGCAAAAGAACTTGAACGACAGTATCCAGTGAAGGGGGGTTACGCCCCGAAGATTCTGTGATCCTCTGAATCCACCACTGGATCTGGTGGGCCAGGTCTCGATGCGGCACAAGGAAGATAGAGGTGATAGATGGTTTTTCTGAGTTGCTGTACTTCAACCTTGGCTTGTTCAACGAGGCAAGCACGAGTCCGAAGGTTCTTTCAACAATTGTCAGAGTCACTCAGACAGATGGATGACTAACGACATACTTTCCGCTTCCAGCCTCGTCTTGTAATACAACGTCTTTATTCCGGAGTATGGCAGGAATTAGCTTTGCTTGAGTTGGCGTGGGGTGTTGGACATTTGGGAAAGCAGCATGGATTGCTGACACGAGGCTTGCGCGTAGACCCAGTGATTCGAAGGTAGGCGGTGCTGGCACAGGCCGTATTTCGGGCATATGCACGGCTGCCAGAGCCTCAGCCATGCGGCTCATGCATCGAGCATTCCTGAATTTCAACCATGTTGAGAGGTTGCGAATTTCAAAAATGGCCGTTGCAGAGAAAGTTTTCATGTAACCACGTGCCAGTACCCACAACGCAAGCGTCAAAATTGGCAGGACCGCCTGAATGTAACGTTTCAAGCCTTTTTTTTTTTTTTTTCCATAAATGGATATGCTTCGTTGACGAACTCCTCAACTACAGGTATTCAAGAAAGACATTTCATTCATGGAAAATTCATGTACAAGATCATTAAGGAAGCTGTCGACCACGCCGCGGAATATCCAATCGTGAAAGGCTCCGGCTGCGCAGGAGGCGAGTAGGCCGTAGCGAGTAAGCTCCGACAAGACGTTGGAATCCGCAGCAGTTTCATGTCACGAAGACGATAGGTTTATAGTTAGTGAGAAAATCTACTTAGGTAGAGACCGGCGGATAAGAAGTTCCTTCGTCACCACCCTTGAGCATTCGACTAAACCAACCCTTATTCATGTGACGCCTTCGGGCATGGTTAATAACTTGGTGGCGGCTAGGGTGTGATGAATCTGAAAGGAGCGATGTTCGCTCCGTAATTTCTGCGATAGTGGAGGCGTTGTCTTCTGCTTCCTCCCTTGCATCTGTCGATGTGGCTTGATAAGTGGTGTTCTACCACGCAATTGGAATAGAAAGTCACCTTCGCCAAATACGGCATCCATTTCTTCCAAAGGAACTCCCTTGGTCTCCGGGTAGACTAAAGCGAAGATGGGGTGAAGTACTGAGAACCCAACACGTGCAGGTGGACTTACGGAAGTAGACTGAAGGGCAGAGTTAGTTATCCGATCTGGGATTAGATGATAACGACTTACCCAGAATGAAACTACAGACACAGAAGAATCCATGCATCGGATACAGTCGCCATTCAATGTATTCCTGCAAGACAGGAGTGGCTTCACCAACGAGGAAATTGAATGCCCAGTTTGTGCTCGTAGACAACGATACACCTTTTGCGCGGATAGTTAGAGGCATAATCTAGGTCCGCCATGAGTACATCGGTGACAATTCTACGACAAAACACGGACCTCCGGGGGGTACAACCAGGGGATAGGTCCCCAGCTACACTGGGCGTGAGTTCATTAAGCCGTCTAGCTAAAAGATCCTTACCTGTATCCAAACGCAGCGTTATAGATTATGACGCAGATAACCACAGCCTTTGGTGTACGGGGGACATCGATGTACATCCACCAACCAGTAGCACCAAGGGAGATTGCCATCTAGAATAATGAGTATGATGAAATCAACAACTTGGGTGAACACTTGACGTCAACGCACGATGACGGCGCCTGAGAGCAGAATAGGACGACGACCCCAGCGGTCAACGAGGTACCACCTAGAGAAAGTTGGTGACATCGGAGTCAAACGGTACGACTCCAGGTACTCACGGTGGTAATGTACTAAGGACGTAAATGATAGCATTGATACCGGTCATGAGGATAGCGTCACGGCCAATCCAACCAGCCTCTGTACAAATATTGGTGAGAACTCGGTCTCCACAATATCAATAACATATACCTTCAAATACTCGTGCTGTACACGCTGTTATCAGCCGTCAATGTACTTTTCAGGGAACGAGACTCACGAGCATAGTATGAAATTACTTGAGAGCGAAAATCGTTAGTGAGCCCTTCTTATACGCACACCGGTGACCTTACCATTGATTCCATTCTAAAAAGGAGGGTAAGACAACCAGCATATAGGTATCGTTGTGGACACTCACAAGTTGAGCAAATGCTTGAGATGACATAGCAAGCAAAACGCGACGTTTGTATTTCTTCCACATAACCGCATATGAACGAGCTTCTCCAGTGGCCCGCTACACCGGTTGAGCACACACCAAAAGGCCTTGACACTGCCGCTCACCTCTTCTAAGACTCTATCCTTGATCTCTTGGAATTCGGCAAGAGCGTTCAAGTCCTCCGGATCCCCGCCGTGCAAATCTACCAAAACCTTCTTTCCAGCTTCATCTTTGTCAGTATCAATCAGCCATCTAAAACGGAACATGTCAATGGCAAGCAAGGCTCCATGCAATGAAGACATCATACCGCGGACTTTCCGGCATCACTAGAGAGCCTCCGGCCAAGATGGCTCCAATAACACATTGGATGAAGAGGGGTAACCTCCATGACCAATCGGACTCAATGTATGAGCAGAAATAGTCAACCCACTGCATTGGAGAGCATTACTGCTGATTTGTATCACGGGAAGAGACGAGAATTACCACTGAAGACGCATATCCAATAATATTTCCGGTAAACTCCATGGCAGCTAGAGCGCCTCGCTATAAACCATGTGTTAACTATAGACCGAAAGTGACTGAGAGTACGAACGTGATCCGGCGGAGATATCTCGCTCTGGTATATAGGAACAATGGTGCTAAGAGGACGGGGCATGAGTGGGGAAGCGGAAAGCACGCGACGACGCGACGCACGAGAGGAGACCGACCCCGAAACCACTAATGACTCTCCCCACAATCATGATCCAAAATCCATTGGTAAAAGTCTGGACAGCGCCTCCCACTGTAAAGACGATTGCACCAACAAAGAGTGTGCCCTTACGGCCGACGATGTCTCCGATCCGCCCTGCAGCGACAGAAGTTACTGGATTTGGACGACATCAGTGGCAGTTACATACATCAGAGAAGAATGGGTTTACTGAAAGCTCCGACTTCTAGCACGGCTACCATGGTCCCTAATTCGAGCGCTGTGGGTTTATTGAAGTAGTTGCGGAAATGGGGACCAGTGATAATCCCGCTCATGACTCTGTATGACTGGGTAACTACAAGAATCACAACAAGGCTAATTCGACTTACCCTTGATCATATCCGAACAAGAAAACTCCAAGACTCGCAAAGACTGATATTGCATAGAGCAGAGGTTGGCCAACGAGGCGGCCACGGCTAGGGTTTGTCATGGATGAAAAGGGAACGCCAGATCGTCAATTGAGAACGATAGTGGAAAGTCGTTTAGGGCACACGTAGGGTATGAGGGCTGAACAAAGTAAGCTAGGAAATGAAGTGCGCAGTATACGCAGGGACTAGCATGTATACACACCTTTACTCGAGCGGCTTCGTATGATAGGACTATCACCAGTCTAAGGACCACCCACAGAGCAGTGAGGGAGATGTAGTGACGTGCAAGTTCAAGTTAAAGCAGCTGGGTGGAACCTTGGCGAAAATATCAAGGACATAGCCGAAATTGGCACGTGAGACAAAACTTCGGGCCGGCACTTTGGAGTGGGGCTGCCTTCGGATCCTCTGGCAAAGCATACAGCGTCTGCAACGCAGCAAGATGTTGGAAATGTTATTCTTACTACTATGAATGATATTATAACTACTACATGGTGAATGTAGTATACTGAAGCCAGGCTTTCTGCCGGTGGTGGAGGGCGACATTGCCGTAATTAGATCGGCTGAGCGCCGTGCCGCATGTTCGGTGAACAAATCAGTGTCCTCCTCAGCAACGGTCCACCACTATGCCCGTATCCGACATCGACGAGAGCGAAGCTAGCTCTTATGACTCTGATGAGGAGTATCAGCTTGCGCAAGAGGAGTGGGAAGAGAGCATCCGTCAGCTGCAGCATCTTGTCTCCGCGGTTCTTCTTCCCTTGGTCGGGAAATGGCTTGGAAGGCGTTGGAGCTATTGGGGTCAGTCGTCCACTTTTAATCTCCTATCCATCCGCTTCTGATCATCATTCGTTTAGCCTATGCACGGTACCTTCGTTTGGGTCTTGGAAAATTCTTTATTTTCGACAAGTGACTGTAAGCAATAATCCATTTACTACGGACAAAGTAATGTAGGTGCATCAACACAAGCATTTGCAAGCACACTCTCATCGTTTTCCTCTCTTCCGTTGACGGACCTGCTTCACTAGCTCTAATAACTGTCCATTCGGGTACCCCAAATCCATCCGTATATCCCTAACCACCTCATCTGCAAGCTCCCACTCCCCTCGAGTAATAAGTCCAGACAGTAGAACATGCCATGTTTGAATCAACACGGAGCCTTTACTTCGCATCTCTCGATATTGAGCCAGAGCCTTCTGAACAGCATCTCGATTCAACCATCCTCGAATCAATATGGTATGCCCACGAGGTCCGAGCTTTACGTCTCGCTGCTCCATTCTCTGCAAGATGTAATCGGTAACCTGTTCCGCTTTCGCATCTGGAAGCCAAGTACCACGATGTACTCCCGCCAAGATTGCAGTATACGTCACCTCGTTTGGCTGCAGTTTGGGGTTTGATTCCATCCGTGTCAACAACTTCAACGCCCCCCTAAGATTCCTCTCGTCCCTCTCCTTCAACTGCCAGTCTATAATGGCAGTGAAGGTTGCAACGTTTGGTGAAATACCCTGTTGTTCCATCATACTCAACACCAACTCTGTCGCATCGTCTCGACCCATTTTTAATAAAGCAGAAAGAACAGTGGAGAATGTGTAGACATCGCCTGATGTGCCGCTAGCTGCCATTTTGTCGATAATATCGCTAATGCCATGGAGATCATTCTTTCGAGCATAGTCTGCCAGAAAGGCATTGTACGATACAACGTCAGGTTTGGGTTCGCCTCCTTCCATCCCTTGCAGGAACCTGAGAGCATCACCGATGCGCTCATTGTGCAATAAACCCGTAATGACGGTGTTGTACACCACGAGAATTTGCTCAGAAGAGAACGATTTCTCAACTGTCTCGTGCTGGAATCGAGCGAACTGTTCCATGGCCAGGCGCGGCCGTCTTCCATTGAACAACGCCGCAATCAGCGCCCTATGAGAGAGCGCCTCTGGTTCTGTCCCCGATGAGAGCATCATGTCCCAGGTACCGAGGGCATCCGAGAATGAACCGGTCTTCGCGGATGCGTCTATCAGCGTCGTCCACATCGAGACACGATGTGTAAGTCCCAGTTTTGGAATTTGTTCCCAGAGCATCCCCGCCAAATCCTTCCTGTAACATCGGAAAAACGCTGTCAGGAAAGAGTTGTATCCTACTTCTGTCATGGCTACCGGCATGCTGGGAGTAACCAACGAGACATCTGCAGCGATGTACGGCTCAGGCCCAGTGATGCCTTCGAGAATGGACGCAAGTAGCTTTTGCAGCTGCTTGACATTGTTGGTGTCACCCAACTTTATGACATGAGTGGAGAGTGAGGGAGGGCGTGACACGAGTCTGGCCGTCTCTAGACGGCGAACGTAGGTATCCATTCTTTTCTG
This sequence comes from Moniliophthora roreri, assembly GCA_001466705.2. Taxonomy (NCBI): domain Eukaryota; kingdom Fungi; phylum Basidiomycota; class Agaricomycetes; order Agaricales; family Marasmiaceae; genus Moniliophthora; species Moniliophthora roreri. Next base: position 932,454 of record LATX02000001.1, on the reverse strand, counting down.
CAGAGCCCGGTCGTGATCTAAGGCTGATAGAAATTCCTTTGTCGTGTAATGCTGGAAACGGACTATGCTCTGCGTGTACATAGTTAATGCGCCAGTAAAGTTGTTGAGGATAGCATATGCGGCTGTAGCAGCGAGCAGGATTTTGACTCGTCCAGGGACGAGGGGCATGACGTTCGATAATGGTTTATCGATACCCAATGGAAGGTCTTCAACTTCCGAAGTCTCTTCATTCTGTTCATCACCCCAAACGCCCTTATCCCCCATCATCCCTCTGCACTGATTATAGAGGAAGAGCACGGCTTCCGGGTCATTGCATTTGATGTAGTGAAGCATGACCGCGACCAGAGCATCTGTGATATGAGAGGCCGCGGCGCTAACGGCGACTTGCTCGACCATCTTCCTCTGGGTTGCATCCCAAGGGTCCGTATTCGTATGTGGAAGGAATGAGGCGACGCAGAACTGGGATATCCGTTTAAAATCCCAGGGGGAGAGTAAAGGGACAAGGTCGTTTCTCTCAAGCTTCTGCCATTGCTGGAGAACGGTCTGGATGTCTTTGTCTCCAACTGCTTTATTGAGCCTCAGCAAAATAGCATGAAATGCATCTGCCTTCTTCTCGGGCTCGGATACATCGCATTGCGGTGGTGAACCCTTGGCTGTGACCTGGTCAATGGGAGAGAACTTTAAAGTAGCTGGATCGACGACGGTGGGATCGTAATTGAGACGGGGAGCATTGGCAAATCCAGGACGACTACGAAACCGAGGTCTGGGTAGATTACTCGTAGTACTTGCTGCTCTGGCGAGATTGGGAGCAAGGAAATCGAGCAGAACGACTGAGGCCGTCGACTGAGCGCGTAAAAGCATCGACTGCTACTTACATAACTCTGCCCAACTCTGAACTCAACTCTTCCCTGCCTCTGGCCGGTTCAACTCTTCACCAGCTCATCATCCTCCCTAGCTTCACGCAAAAAAATCTTCGATATGGGCCATGGCACTAGTAATAAGTGAATCTAATCCCTCGCTTCTTTCTCCTTTTTTTTGACGGACTTTTAACAGGCTCTACATAACGCATGCTGAACATTCTGGCTTGCTTGGTTCGCATTCTGCATCTTCTGGTTACAGAGCGTACGTCTGAAACTTCTTTGTAAATCTGAAAGTATTGATTTGTGTTGTACTAGCAAAGCTCAAGTGCCTGCTGCTGCTCGTACTCCTTTCGACTGTTGCGCGTTGTCCTTCCAACCTTTCTCTCATCCAGTCTGTGCAAGAAACGCGGATGGAACAGGCCATGTCTTTGACCTCGTCAATATCATTCCATGGCTCAAGTGCGTGTCACCTTCCTCTCCTCAGGTTTATCATCGAGTAATGTGCAATTCACAGGCAACATGACAACACTCACCCCATCACAAAAGAGCCGTTGACCCCCGCAGACCTCATAACATTGCACTATTCCAGGAAGGAAGCATCTGGCGAGATACACGACCCCATATCGTTCAAACCATTCAATGAGCATTCCCATATCGTAGCCATCGCCACGACTGGCAATGTGTTTCTTGCGGAAAGCATAAAAGGCGGAAAAGACCTAGTTAATGATGTCCCCTTCAAAAAGTGAGTCACGCATATCATGAAGTCAACAAAAGACTAACTTTCTCTAGGCAGGATGTCATCACTCTACAGAATCCTCATGGCTTTACACCTATGTCAGTGCCAAATCCTACCGCTACCTCTTCCAGTACCGTCAAAAAACCGGAACCTCCGAAAACCATTGCGAAGGCATCACCTACAACCGCTGCTGGATCAAAGGAACCTGTTCCATGTGAGCCGATTCCAGGTCCTATGCTAAGAAATCTACCTATCATGCTCCTAGGGAATATCTCTCCATACTCAAGCGGTTTACCTGGTGCTTCATTGACATCTACCTCAGTGGATCCCCAAATAGCTAGCGGCAATTCTAGTAAACTACTTTGGGACGAGGTGAGCCTTTGATTCGCGCTTGTAGAAGCGACGTTGACACTGGTGGTAGGAGGAACTAATGTTCGAAGAAATATCGAATCCCCCCAAGGGCAAGGGAAAGGAGAAAGATGTCGGGAAACGTCGAGCTTATGTCCGCGTAGTTACTAGTCTCGGGGGTAGCTTGAACTTGGAACTGTACTGTGAAAAGGTGCGGCCACTACTTGGTGACATGGCCATAATCTGAAAGCTCTTAAGGCTCCGAAAACCTGCTACAACTTCCTGATGTTGGCTCGCAACGGAAAGTACGATAATTGTCTATTTCATCGACTGGTCCCCGGGTTTATGGTGAGTAACTTGTATTCTCACCTATACACCTTGCTGAATCACTCAGATCCAAACGGGTGACCCAACCGGAACTGGGTCAGGAGGTATTCGAGCTGATGTTTCTCCCGAAGCTGATAGCTCAGGTTTTTTACAGGCACATCCTACTGGGGGACACCGTTCCGAGATGAGTATGATTTAAAAGGCGCGGCGAAGCACGACGCAAGAGGTGTCCTTGCGATGGCTAATAAAGGCGCAGGAACCAATGGGTGAGTCAATACGTGAGCTTCCCCTCATAAGACGATTCACAATTTGCCTAGTTCTCAATGGTATATAACATTCAAAGCAACACCACACCTTGACAGAAAGCACACGGTGTTCGGAAAGCTAGTAGGAGGGGAAGATGTGTTAGACACATTAGAAAAGTTACCGAGGAAGGATGGCACAGAACGTCCAGCCAAACCCGTGAAGATAACTGAGGTCATAATGTGAGTCATGCGTTTTATCACTTACTGTTCTACACTAATCTCCAACTAGATACCAAGATCCATTTGAGGAATATAAAACTCGGCTTGCGAAGAAACTCGCTCGACGGGAAGAAAGCAAGAAAGGCGTCCAGACCAAACAGACAACCGAAGAGAAAGCTGGGGACGATACCAACTGGTTTGGGATCAAGATTGGAGCCAGTACTAACGGTACTACGAGCGGCAAAACAGGGGGAAGTGTCGGCAAGTACCTGAATCTAAAGCGCCCTGGGGACGATGCTGTTGGCCAAGCATCACAGGAGGAGTCCAAAAAGAAGCGAAGGCTGGGGTTCGGAGATTTTGAGGGGTGGTAATGGAACACGTACGTATCATAGATCTATGATATATATTACACCTGTATACTATGTAGCAAGGATACAACGCTAGCAAATAGGTCTATGTCATGCAGGCATTGCAACTCGTTCCTCACTCGCGACTTCCTTTGGTTCCGGTGAGGTAGGCTCCGTTATTGGAACTGACGGTAGCCTGTCCTGCTCTCTGTCTTTCTCTGGAACCTGTTCAGGAGCTTTGAGCTGAAGGAAATGGACGTCAGTCAAAACTTAACGCTTTTAGACGGGAGGCTCACCTGTTGTGCTTGTAGCTCTAATAACTCCGCTTGTACAGCATCCTCGTCTTCTAAGGTCAGATTATTTGCGAGCATTTCGTCGATTTCCTGTATGAGTATCTAGAATGAGCTATGTCTGTGCAATAGAACGTTTGGTGACGCACCCGTTGGTACTCTCTCGCTTCTGCTGTTTCCTCGAGGAGTTTCTCGACGGATTCGACGCTCATCTCCTTATGAATCTCCTTCAAGACTTCATTCCCTTGCTTGAGCCCGTGTAGTACAGATAATTCGACCAGTGAGAACTCGATACTCGACACCTTCATAGAATGTAAGAACCGGGGACAGTGCACCAATGACAATGGGACGCACCAATTGCTCTAGACTCTCGAGCTGCCCGTCCGTCTTCACCAGGAGGCTCTGCTGGTATTTCCTTCGCCTCAGAGCAGTCAACGCTCTGTCCTTTTGGCCGTTTGCCAAATGTTCCTTCGCAATAGCTTGCTCCCGGTCAAGGATGACTTGAATCTGTGGTAAGAGCGGACTGAAAATCCATACAAATTTGACTTTCTGCGCACAGAACTCACCTGTTTCTGATATTGCTTTACTTTATCTCGCTGTAGCTTCAGGCTGACAGAATGAGCGGACAGTCATCAATCATGAAAGCCACGAACTCCAGTATGGCACGGTCTTGGGCCGTAATTTTCGGAACGGATTGATTTCCCCCCATTCCTTGAGCGTACTAAGATGGAAGTTGGTCGCAAAGGGTCCTGTCGCCTCGCAGGGGTAACGCGGTCATAGTCACTGGTCAGTTCCCACCAGTGCGGACTTCAGCGCTTAGCTTCGGTACTTCAACTCAAAAAGCAAAAATTCTGACCAGGTGTGACTTATGTGTCAAGTCCAGATACAACTACTATACATGATGCATGAGGATTATAGGCTATTAACCTTTTCATTACCTTTCAGGGCATCTTCGAGTCGATATTGAAATTCAACATGGCGGGTTGTTCCTGCTCTTAAGGTACCTCAGAACCAGGAATAGTATTATAGAAATGTCACGCACTCACAAACGGCGAAAGGTGCGACTCTTGCACTGAAGGAGACACGATTGTTCCTTGGTATATGGGCTACAGAAACGTTCGCCGGATAGGGATACTTCCAGTCGTCAAACCCGTATTCTGGGTTATCCCAAGGACTAATGACTGCGGGGTGTTGTTGGGTCGGCGTACTGTTAGAGCCATTCTGTGTTGACCGTTGAGACCTAGCCTGCGCCGTGCTTGTTCCATCTCGATACGGTAGCAGCTTTGGTCTTGTCCACGCGAAGAGCAAAGTGTTGAAGAGACCAGACGACGAAAAAAGTATTGCTGCGAAGGTGGTTGCTTCAAATGGGACTTCGGTGCCATCAAAAGCAAGCCATCGAACGACAGCAATCGGGAAGACCGTGACAATGTATATCAATGGGTAGCTAGGAATACTTATATTGGTAGTAGTTCGTACGTGGGATGGAAGGGGACTTACAACAGCATCTGCATTGCCATTGTATTGGCCTGAGTCTTCTCCAACTTGAATGCTGTCTCTCCACTGTTTCGTCGTCGTCTGAAACGAATTCGCCCTTCACCGACCACTAAGAGGCCTAATGAAACGAAAGGATCATTATCAAATACGGCAAATCACACGGGATATTACTACCTTTTAACACCAATGCGATCAGGACATAGCAAACCAAGTTCATGAATGCGGCAAGCCACATCCACAGATACTCCAGCCCAATGCGCTCTTCAGCGTACTGCTCCGTAATCCAACACCCTAGCGCATACTGTCAGATACCGTTGGCACAGGTTTCAAGCGACATACAGTATTGAGTGTTACCATAATACCGTTGACCTCTGTGGACACCCATATTAATGCCCACGATCAAGGCAATGAATATCCAGATTACTGCCAACACCACCAGGGCCGTCCTGGGCCGTGAATGTACGCGGAAAACGAGAACGAGGAGTGTATGCGTTGCTATTGCCTGTCACTGGTTCAGCATCAAGAATCTACCGTTTTCATTCTACTCACGAGGGACCTAGTAAAAGGTGTTCATCTCAGATCGATGGATGACAATGAGCATCACTGACGTTAGAGCAACCCCAACATCCCCAATCTGTTTGAATATGCCTAGGAAGGGCGACATTAATTTACGAAGAGCTGGCTTCTCGTAGAGTTGAAGTTACCTTGCACCGTGCACGTCGTTCCTTCGGTCACTTTCTGTCGAGATTCGTGTTCAGGAAAGACGTCCCGTTATATGCAATACACATACAGCTTCTGCAATCCACTTCACATTGAAAATTGCACCTACCAGGGGAAACGGTTAGCCACTACGTCGCCTTTGAACTGTCCGCCACACACCAATTGCCTGAATCAAATCTGACAACAGAAGATTGACAAAGTAGTAGTGAACGTGTGTCGAGACGGTCCACGCCCGTGAAGCCCCGCGTTTGATAGTCACAGCCGAGTACTGAAAAGTAGTAAGTTCAGTGTCCGAGAAAGGATGAGGTTTTAAAGCCCAACCAAAATGTATAACAGTAGTGATACCACCGCGATCGCTGACAAAGACGCAAATTCCACGATGAAGACCAAGCCAAGTCGCGTCCCAAAACTGAAGGTAGTACCACCATCCGGGGTAGCCATGCTGGAAAAGAACGATTCGGGGAGGCGCTCAATGGAGACTTGGGAGGCCTTTCTTATATCACAAATGCCGCATTGCCCTAACTTGAGGTTCGGACAGGGACCTGGGGCTTATCTATAACGGTCATGATTTTTATATCCCGCGATTGAGTAAATGCCAACTTTTGATATCAGCGTTGGGATGCAGAGGACACGCCATGTTTGCGCCACGTCACATTACCTACTTCTGAGTCCTAGTCGACTTCCCATTCAAGCTAGCACCGTGTCAAGAGGGCCCACAGGAATCTGGTGCTTGACTCCTCGCCGCTACAATAAGGAAATTGAATGACCCAGGAAGTCCCGGTGCTTACACTCGTTCCGCATACTTGTACCAGTAAAGTAGTTCCAATACCGATCTGAGCCTGCATCGTGTCGCTGAGACTAGCTATGTATAATGCTGCGGAGCGATAACCATGTATTCCGGTCAGACTAAACAAGCTAGGATGAAAACTGCCAAAAGAGAAATGATCATCAGCTCGAAATGAGTTTGAAAGGCGAATATTCTGTGAGCGTCAGATATTGTCTGGTGAGGCGCTGAGCCGTTATCGATTTATCAGCTTGCAGGGTTATCCGCTATATGCATAGCTGTGCGGAACAGTCGGTAACGTTGACAGGAATAGCCTTTGTAAACGCTCACCAAAACTTCTGGATATCGATCTGAATCTGAAAGCTTGCTGAGAGCTAACGTTACCAAGCCAGCTACAGGAATTCGAATCGGATGCATAGGTAGCTTGATTGTGGCAGCCTAGTATGACAGTTGCACTGTTTCCTCCAGAATGATGGAAAAGGTGCATAAGATACTGAGTCCAAACAAAGTCATTGGGGACTCACGTGGTCTGGGAAAACCCAAACTCTGGTCGTGCCGCCTTCTCCAGGCCTTCAATGCATCTGAGAGGGCGAGCTCAAGCTCTCAATGGCACTTTCCTACCCCAGAATTATCCTTCGAACAAGAAATATTCGCTGTTATCATGACTATGTCCGTTACGCAAACCCTGGTGCGTCGTGAAAACACCGCAGTTTTACAAGGCTCACATATCCGATTTCAGGTGGAGTAATTCGTTTACCTCTGGCTTCACCCAAAGTAATAGGCGTCGCAAACTCTCGAGGAAGCCGTAGGCAAGCGTTTTCCCCAGTGTCAAGCATCCATGTATTCACGTTGAACTCAGTCATCAGGAGGACTTCTACGCGTTCGCTGCACTATCGCTTGATCCAGAAGAATTACGGCTTAGCGTCAAGAAAGCACATAACATAGATTGGGATCCACAGAGCGTCGGTGATCTATTCTCTAGACAAGTTGTATTTGTAGGCATATACGATGGGTGCGTGTTCATTCCCTGTCTCGAAGGTAGGGTCTTGACGCGTTCTCGAATAGCCATGGAGGTTCAGCCGTGTCTCAGTTTCTAAGGCAAGAGTTGCACGGTCTCTTTGAGTCTGTCAACACATCATCAATACCAGAACTATTTGCCTGGATTAAAGAAATTGGTGGCTACTTCAAACGCTTCAAGGGAGGTGCCCTGGCGCCATGGGTTCATCACTCCGACGATGCCCCTAAGCTCGACCTTGAAGCACGATCCACCCAAACTTTCTTTGAAGTGAGAGTCGTCAGTCTATGCCGAAATTAATCACTCTAATCGTTGTCGTTCAGGTGGACAGGATCCTCTCTTCTGACGAAGTGGCCAAAACCTGCGGTGCTACGGCATCCCTTGTACTACTTCATTCGTTGGATGCACCTGCAAGCCCATTTTTCTCAGCAGATTGTGTCGCATTGACAGTGGCGCACTGTGGGTAAGCATCAGTCTGTTTTCTTTTATCTATCTGATTTTGAACTATTGCTAGAGATACCAGGGTTTTGCTATGCTCAGCGGATGGAGGTAAAGTGGTACCCATGACGGAGAACCATCATGCAGATGCTAGGGTTGAATCTATCAGGCTCCGTCGGATGATGGGTTCTTCTCTGATTACAGATTCGTATGGTGAATCACGGTAAGGTTACAGGTCATCATGACTATCTCAGGAACTTACAGGGCAACCAGGTGGATGGGCGCCCTGGCAAATACAAGAGGGTAAGTCTATACTTAGTGAATTTGTCCGAAGAGATGGACAACATAAGCTCATTAGACTTGGCGACCTCAACTACAAGAAATTTGGCGTGACTCCAGAGCCGGAGGTCAGAACGAAGCTTCTCACAGGTCCGATACTTGTTCATACATCTTTGGTTTTAAACTTAATTTGTTGCTCAGGAGACCAATGGGCGTATCTCGTGCTAGTATCGGACGGTGTCTCTTCCATGTTATCGGATGATGAAGTCGTAGATCTCGCTCGTGATGCTCCCGACCCGAAGGCTGCTGCTGACAGAATATTATCATTTGCTGAAGAGTTGGGTGGCGAAGATAACATGACAGCTATTGTTGTCCCTCTAGCAGGCTGGGGGAAAATCAGAGGACCTGACAAAACGAAGGACCTCAGAGAATACAGGAGAAAACAAGCAGGTCCGTAATCGTCACTTTCCATGGAAACTGCTTTGACACTGGCGTGTATTTATCCACAGTTGGGTCTGAACGACAACGGAGGATGTAGATTTAGAGATATCATGGACCTGTTGGGTTGACATTCCTGCACCTGTATACATATTTACCTACTTTATTAGATTTGTGCGGCCGCGTGTCCATCCGCTCTGGGATCAGACCCTGCCGCCCATACTGTTCTACCAGAAGCGTCATGAATCTTCTGAATTACCTGTCCACGACCCATCATCGAACGATTGAATCCTACAGCTTTACGAGCGTCATGTCCCATTTCTTGAACAATGGTGAGAACTCGGACAGAGTAGAATTTTAGCGTACGCACCCCGGAGCTTAGCAATAGTTTCGTCTGGTATACCCTCCTCGAAATATACTTCGCCGTTGATGTCACCCGCATTACCAGTACTCTGGCTTTGGGTTTCTGGGCTACCCGCCGAGATGCAAAAACGGGGTGCATCAAGTGCCGCCTGAGGAGTATATCCACGAAGTATGTTCAGGAGAACCTGGACATGACCTTGAGGCTGAAAGCGCTGAAGATCAACAAACATCGGCAGGTTGATCAGAAGGCATCTCACCTGCATAAATCCTCCCATGACTCCAAAGCTCAAGAATAGACCTTCGCCTTTTGTGGCAAGGCAAGGAATAATAGTATGATATGGCCGTTTACCGCCCTGTAATAGTTGATTATGCGGTTGTCAACAGAAGTTGAATGACTTTACCTTAAGAGCATTTGGATGATTCTCATCCAGAATGAACCCGCTGCCTCGGTTCTGCAATGTAAAACCACATCCCTTTGGGATGGCTGGTGCTCCTTGCATCAGATTACGGGAACACTTACAGACTTGTTTAACACTCACCCCCAGTTCCAAAGCCTGAAAATCTTGCTATGAGTATACGCATATCTTGGCAGCTCATTCGCACATACCGGCGTAGTTACTTTGTATATAGCTGCAAGCATTTCCCCACCGATCCGTGACTATGGAAGATATTAACGTGCACGACAAGCCCCAAGATTGAATCCAAAAGTCGTACCGGAGAAGTACACTGTATCAGAGGAGTTGAAAGGATTTCCCTCCACCTCATCTTCAGTACGATGCCTCCAATGAATGAGTGGAATTACCGTACATGTACCGCCCTTGGGTTTGTTTTGGTTGGATCAATCAATCTCGCTCTAGATGCCAAGTATTCCTATGTATTAAACATGTTAGTTAGACTATACGCTATGCGGTGAGTAATATCACCTTGTTCAGCAGATCCTTGACAGGGACATCCACGACGTCCGGGTCCGCTACGTACCACTGACTGTCTGATGCGCGAGGGTGTGCCTCTCAGTCCCGAAACAAAGGTAGATACGTACCAGCAAAGGCTAGCCTGTGTAGTGGGGCCGTCAGTAGAATATCTATGATATCAGGCCACGATGATACGTGCCTTAGCGCTTCTACCAGAATGTGGAGGTATTCTGCGGAATTGTGCTCCATTTCAGACAAAGATCCGATGATACCTTGCTCCTGAGCGCTCTCGAGAATTCCCAATGCTATGAGAGCAGTGATACCTGCACACAGGAAGTTAGCCCTCGATGAGTAGGGTGGTGAAGTAAGTCCCTTGGCCGTTTGGAGGACACTTTCATGAATAAATGGCTGAGCGCATAGCCGGTCTACATGCACGAGAATCCATACCTCATATACATTAACCTCTCCCGCATAAGTATACTTCAGAGGTTCGACAAACTTCGTCTCGTGCTTTGCCAAATCTTCCAGCTCCATTACACCTCCTTTGCTCTGAATAAGTTCGACAATAGCCTCGGCAATCCGTCCTTTGTAGAAACCGTCCTTTCCCTTCGTCGCCAGCTCGCGGAACGTCTTGCCCAGGTTGGTTAGTTTGACAATCTGACCAGGGAGAGGTGCCCTTCCATTTAGTAGCATTTCATCGCCGTTCGGAGACGCGTTCTTGATAAGATTCTGTGAGGTTCGAGTTTAGACTAACTTCGCTTCTATGTGTGGTGATATGAACCACCTCGGAGCGCTGCCACTGTTGAATGTCTATTAGGAAAAGCTCGAGACAAGCTCTTCAAATACTCACAGAAAAACTGTTTATCTCAGAAACTGGCACACTGCAAGGATTATCAGAAAGAGCACCAGTGCCAGGAAGTCATAAAGTGTACCCTTCCTCAGCAAGTCGGATGGCTGGGTCCAATACTTCAGCGAGAGACAAATTTCCACTCCCGAATTTCTCGATCGTATCGGCCCAGGCAGCAGCGGCGCCTGTGGAATATCAAAACAAGTCAACATAGCAGGCCGCAACAACAACTCACCAGGTACCGTCACTGCGTTGAGATCCGTTACAGGTATTTGTGAACCTTTTATTCCTCGCCGGCGAATATAATCTATAGTTAATTTTTCGGGGGAATGTCCCGAGCCGTTGAGCGCCTTGACTTGCTTGGTCTTCGCGTCATAGAAAAGACAGAAGGCATCTCTGAAGTTGTCACGTTCAGTGTTCTAGTTTTCGATGTATCGATGAGTGTATTACCCTCCAATCCCGCAGCAACTAGGTTCTGTGACATTCAGAGCAGCGGAAGTCGCAACCGCCGCATCAGCTGCGAAGTTAAGTATCAATTGGGACGAATGCGCAATGTGGCTCGTGCTCACCAGCGTTTCCACCCTTTCTCAAAATCTCTAGACCGGCTTCGGTAGCCAGAGGTTGAGATGACGACACGATACCCTTGGTTCCATAAACGACAGATCGACGGCTAGAGAAACGCTGGAGAATGAGCTCTGGGTTATCGACTTTAGACCAGTCAACTTTTACGGGGGAAGACATGATGGACAAGATCTGCAAGCCTGTGGGAGGAGACACTCGCCCTTTATAATGACAATTACCAATGTGGAATTCTCGGGGTTCCGTCTAAGAGTGACATCCAAAGAGAGAGATCAGAAAAATCATAGGCAATAGTATGAGTCTCGTGAGATCATGTCGGCCAGCTGCGGGATAGATAAGATGCAATCTTTCCTCGTCCAACAATCATGTCGTCGCTGCAGGCTCTACAAGAAAATTTCCAGTCCACTTCCAGGGATTTTCAAAAGATTCAGGCGGATCTTTCAAGCGCAGTAGAAGCAAGGCAGAGGCTTGATGCACAGTTATCGGAGAATGAGATGGTGAAAAAGGTGAGAAGACGCTAGGCCCTTCGTTCCGGCCACTTACACGGATTACCGATACTCAATGATCCTATTCGTTGTCCCACGTATTACAGGAGTTCGCAAGCCTGAAGCCAGAAAATGAAGTGTACAAGCAGATTGGCCCCGTACTAGTAAAGCAAGATCAAGCAGAAGCCAAAAACAATGTTGATACGCGTCTGGAATTCATCCGTGGTGAAATGTGGGCTCATCATTAAACTCTATAAAGCTTTTCCCTCATTCAGAAAGTTCAGTAAACGAATAGAGGCACAACTCAAGGATATTGAAGGTAGATCGGAGAAGAAAAAGCAGGAAGTTCGTACATAGTTTCGACTCTATGGCCTTTAATGACATCGTCCACCAGCTCGTCGAGATACAAACTGCTCTCCAACAACAGCAAACCCAATAATTCCTTTACACACTCCTAACGCCATAACGTGTGTTTGGATACCTAGACACGAGCGTGATCACGGAATTCAGGGTTCGTGAACTATCGGTGTAGTAATATAAATTTCCGCAAAATGAAATGTTTATAGTTGAATGCTTGGAGTTTTGTCTGCACTGGTAGCTCCCAATGCTTCCAATGTCGGGGAATGGCCGGCTACTTCAGCTGCTCTCTGGGCACGCAATAATTCTCGTTCCGTTTCAGGACTCTTCACGATCTTCTCGAGTTTGAAACGTTTTCTAGCGGAGACGGGTGGGCAGTTCCGAATGATGACGACGTCGTCTTTTCGTAGTTCTGAGTAGTTGTGTCGGTTGCCCGTTACAGTCTTTCATGATATAGCCACGTACTATTCTCCGGGTCATGAGTGAGGTATTTTTTGGTCCTTTCGATGCGCTGTGCAACAGTTGAGGAAGGGAGTAATTGAGATTTTATAGTGATGTACCTTGCCAGTCACTCTGTGTACTGCCCATCTCGACACAGTGACCGTCGCCGTTTTATTCATAAAGCCAACTTTTGTCACAAGTCCCTGGAAGGCCATGGGAGGCATTTTGCGATATTACGAGTCCTTGAGTAGGGCGTGGAGGAAGTTGAGGGATAAAAATTGTCCTTTCCAAAAATGGAATAACGGGGCGCTTAGTCCGGCAGCCTGAGGTTTCATCAGCTCCTTCAGTTCCCTCGGTGTCCTGTATCAAGACGCGAAGTTGGGGGTGACAGAGATTCAGATAAGTACACTACTCACAAATGGAGCACGGGATATTTCACAATTAGAAATTCGTTTTTGTTGCTATTATTGCTTCCTAATGTATATACGGGATGTCCAATTACAGTAATGTCTAAAATCCTATCTAATACTATTGTTACAGTTATGGTATCGTCATCAATTCGTGCGTGGTTGGTTCTGAAGTTGTCGATTATGCAGATGATGCATTCGACTCTTTTGGACGTGGGGGTGCGGATGGCGCGTATTTTGACTTCTCCCGCAATCTCGAGCCAAACCTATGATGGAGGGGCAGTAAATCAGTAAGGGTCCTAGCAGGTGAGAAGGAAGAGATCGTACTTGACAAAGACAAATGGAATTGGTGTCATGGCAAGTGCGATGAAACCGAGTAACGAGGAGGCCCATCTTGGACCGAGTGCGGCGTACATTTGTCGAGCAAACAGCTGTATGTTTCGCGTGAGCTTGGCAAGAATGGCCGTCTGCGAGAAAGACTTACAGGGAAAGCTGCTCCAAACAGACTCCGGATAACGGTATTTGCGGCGAGTGCAGATGCAGCAACCATGAGGTACGTGTCAATGATGTAGTTGAACAAACTCAGCTGGATGTGTGTCACTAAGTCGAGTAGGATGTACAAGGGGTGAAGACTCACGAAAATCCATGAAATGCCAAACCCGTTCAGAATGCCACTCATCATAGGAGCCCATAACGAAATATCAGGATAAGAGGTCCACGCAAACCAGAAGAAAGAGACCGTGTAGAGCGGAGCCGCTATCATCGCCATCTCCAATCGGAATTCTGGGACCACAGGATCCGGTGCACACCGATCAACCTCTCGTTCATAGCGGCGCCCGAAAGTAAAGACATACTGACGAAAGAATCAGCACTGTCATTTAATGACGCAAAAAGTGAACGTACTATTGTTACTGCTATAACGCCACCAAGCATGATAGGGAGATACATGAGTCCCGAGATACCAGCATTTAAATGGTGACCTTGGGTGAAGACGATAGGATAGGCTTCGAAAAGCAAGTAGAGGCATCCATATACAAACTATATTTGATTAGTATCAGGTCAAATGAATAAGACAGGGTGACTTACACTCATGTATAGCGTAGTTGCGAGCAGCATTGGTTCACGGAATAAAATTTTGAAAGGGCGAGCAAGGACATTTTCAACTTGTTGACCAATAGTTCTTTTGGTAACCTCCATTGGTGCATGGTAACGGACATCTCCTGTTTCTTTACGAAGCTGTTTTGCACGCTGGACTAGGAGTATCGGCCTACAGTGAAATAATTCATAAGCCTCCAACACCGCCGCAACACAATCAAAAAGCTCACATGTAAGTTTCCGGCATGGTAAATATAATGATAAACCAGCATGCGCCGGCCTAAAACAGTTGTTAGACAGCAAACATGCGTGGTGTAAAGGAATGTCATACAAAGAGCGTCAGGACCCAGAACAGCCATCTCCACGACGTCCCTGAGACAAACAAGAAACCAGCCACAGTGGGCCCGAGCGCGGGTCCTGTAAAAAACGCTGCAGTGAGACCGGGAATGTATTTGAAGGAAAAAAGGAGTCAGCACGTACCTGCAAAAGGTGCTACGGTGAATATGGCCATTGCTCTCCCCCGAGTTTTGGCATCCCAGACGTCAGATATTACGGCGCTGCAGTGGAGAATGAACACCTGCACCACCAAAATGATTATTAGAACATACCCAGAGTTTGTTAGAGGACATGCAGCGAATACGCCACCTAGGAATCGCAGAACTATAATAGTTGCTTTATTCTGTGCAAGGGCAGTGCCGATTTGGAACATCTATAGGCGTAAAACATTATTAAATGACGAACATGAGTAAAATGAGCGTACCATGTAAACAAAGAAGCTCAGAATGAAAATTGGTCTTCTCCCAAATTCTTCAGAAAGAGGTCCCCATAATAAGGGTCTAAAGGTATCGTGAGGAATCGAACAAAAGACGATATTTTCAAAACTTGCCCAACACAATACCCAGCAACAAACAGGGATATTGTCAATGTTGCAACTTCTTCGGACATGGTGAATCGTTCTATTAACGCTTGAGAGATACCACCAGCTGAAATGTCGTATTAGACGAGGTCAACGGAGTAGCACTGTCGCAATAATGACTCACGAGCAGAGCTAGCAAATGTTGCATTTAGAACTAACAGTCCTGCTGCCATGGTCATATACCATTTCCTAGCAGTACTCCATCCCTGCAGAGTCAAGATTAGCATCCTTCCCGTGGGTGAAGGAGCTGATGCATGCCTTTGGATTGTTGGGGTCGTTGTCGTCAAGTTTGTTGACCAGAAATTGACTGGGCTTCTCAGATGTTATTGCTGCTTCTGGAAAGTGCCTGACGGAGTTTTCATCTCCGGGGATGGTGTGGGAGCTAGTGGAGTGTGATGTTGAGGGTCTCGACATGGGGAAAACTGGGAATAGGGGAGTCTTCACTTTAGCTGATGTCTAGTAGCTTAACAGGCATCAACTTTAAGTATTTCCCCAAGGACGCTTTATAAGAAGTCCGGAGCGGCGCAAGGCTTCCATCCTTGGGTAAGGTTGTCAACAATGATTTGTCGAGAGATCTCGCAGGTGGCGGCTATATTCTGAGGTTGGTAAGATCGTCAGGTTCCTGATGCTTTTAGTCAGCAAATCCCATATGCATGGGACTTTACCGTCGGCACTCAGCCGCTGGCCAGTGTGGACACTTCTTAGTCAGCCATCAGCGCTTTTCCCGCGCCCTGTCAGCACCCTAATAAGACAACACAACCGCTTAGAGCCTCAGCTGACACTCTCGGGGAATTTCCGAAGCCCCCTGTTGGCGCCCTGCGACAATTAATATCGAGCGAGAGGTGGCCGGTAAATCTCGGATTTTGCACTTTTCACCCGGCAGATGATCCTTCAGCTCAACAAGTCGCGATTGACCTTGTCTTGCCCCTCGCAAGCACATCAGCGGGATATCGGGTAGCTCACTATTTTTTGTGTAGAGAGGTAACGGTCAGCAACGAGGTTCCCTTTGTGTCTGCACTGGGCTCAGTTCCCTGGGCGAGCGGGATGGGGCAGCAAGTTCACCCCAGTAATATTTTAATCCGCTTCAGTCCATTCTTGCAGTGCCAGTCTAGAGTTAGTCCTCTGAAAATGAGTGTTTTTCAGCCAAAACGATACTAAAGAACCAAAATGGCCCTCCACGGTGATTGGTGCCGTTGTCTGTTCACAACTTCCAGTAGCTGAGTAGCTTAGACCATTGATTCATCAATCACCTTTCAAATACGAAGGATGCATACCGGAGCCAACTAAGTCTCCTCCTGATCAATTTCTTCGTCGCGGCGCAGTGTAACCTATCGCAAGGAAACCGAATCCGAGAAAGCGTGCAGCACAGTTATTGTCCCGGCGGATAATGTTGTTACTTGCCATTCGTGGCCAACTGAAAACGCCTTAGGGCTTTTTTTGCGTCAAGAATTTCAACCACAGCTTGCGTTTGATAGACTTTCGAGTCCGTTGGTTTTTAGGAACCATTATACACAAATAGCATGTCAGGCGCTACATTACCGTAGCCCTCCCGATAGTGCCAGTCGTATGAAGTGCTTGGAAACCCCCGGATAAACTAGAGAAGTGAGTATTCGGAGACGCAGGAGAACTTATGAGAACTTACAATGGCAGTGGAGGTTGCATGATCAATCTTTGCACTTTGAGTTGGGTTCATGGTACAGCACTCAAGCACGGTATTTATGCTAGTAGATTATCCCGAGACCGAATATGGGCAATGGAGAGGTAAGTCCAGCATGTCGCAGTGACTGGTTATGGTGTGTGACTGCTCAAGCGTTTATACACCGAGGACGACGCGTCTCACGATGCCGAATTTCTCAGGATGATTTTCTGACTAATATCTTCCTCACTTTTTCCTTAACCCTCCATGTTCTCTCGTTCTATAAGGGCTGCTCGCCTCGTTTCTGGTACACGGAGACTAGCAGTCAGACCAATTCGACTATATGGGACGCCTGTGAATAGGCCTTCGCAGAATTCTGGCCAGTCTCAGCCCCCATCGAGTTCAAATCGACAAACAGAGTCGGATAAGAAGTCGAAAGAGGAGCCATCCACGTCTGCCACGGAGGAGAAGCAGAAGAAGGACGTTGAATCGGGCTCGCCAGAGGACATAGGCCAGTCCCTCAAGGGCTTTTTCCAACGGGTTCGGGAGCAGGAGGAGAAGAACCGCAAGGAGCAGGAGAAGCGCAACTCTTCTTCCAATGGCAAGGAGCCACCTCCTCCTGGCGGTAACAACAACGGGTTCAACAATGCTATTAATTGGATAACCGGTCTTGCTATTGCCCATTTCATCTACTCCAGCACATCCGCATCCACCTCCAAGGAAATTACATGGCAGGAGTTCCGAACAGCGTTCCTCGACAAGGGTTTTGTTGACAAGCTTACGGTGGTCAATGGCCATAAAGTCCGGGTCAAGCTCCATTCCAATGCTACAGGAACTATGTACCCTTCTGCGGGCATGTCAGGCGGCGACTACTACTTCTCCATCGGGAGCGTTGAGGCATTCGAGCGGAAGCTGGATGAAGCCCAGAAGGAGCTTGGAATTCCCAGCCATGAACGAATACCAGTTGCCTACACCGACGAAGTATCTGCCTTCCGAGTGTTGCTCGAATTCGCTCCTACCGTTGCCGTCATCGGTTTCTTGTATTGGTTGTCGAGAAGAGGCAGTGGTAGTTCCGGCGGTGGCATTTTTAGTATCGGAAAGAGTCGCGCCAAGCTGTTTGACAAAGATACTCAGGTGAAGGTCAAATTCAAGGATGTAGCCGGTATGGATGAGGCGAAGGAGGAGATTATGGAATTCGTGCAGTTCTTGAAAGAGCCTTCCAAGTACGAGAAGTTGGGTGCCAAGATCCCTCGAGGCGCTATTCTGTCAGGGCCTCCGGGAACGGGAAAGACGTTACTTGCAAAAGCAACAGCTGGCGAGGCATCAGTTCCCTTCCTGTCAGTGTCCGGATCGGAGTTTGTGGAAATGTTTGTCGGCGTGGGTTCTTCTCGTGTACGTGATCTATTCGCGTCAGCAAAGAAGAATGCTCCTTGTATCATTTTCGTCGACGAAATCGACGCCATTGGAAAGTCCAGGGAGAAGGGCCGGAGCTTTGGGGGCAACGATGAACGAGAGTCTACCCTTAATCAGCTATTGGTCGAGATGGACGGCTTCGGTACGCACGAACACATTGTTGTTTTGGCCGGAACGAACAGACCGGATGTACTTGACCCCGCCCTTATGCGACCTGGTCGTTTTGATAGACATATCGTCATAGATCGACCGGACGTTTCTGGTAGGAAGGGTATCTTCCTCGTACATCTGGCTCCTCTCAAACTACACGAGTCATTGAAGGACATGGACTCACTGGCTCAAAGGCTGGCTGTGCTCACACCAGGGTTCTCTGGTGCTGATATCGCCAACGTTTGCAATGAGGCTGCTCTCCGGGCTGCCAGACGAGGCGCTGAGGCTGTCACATCTTCCCACTTCGACGACGCTATTGAACGTGTCATTGTCGGTTTAGAGAAGAAGAGCAGGGTACTTAGTCCCTTGGAGAAGAAGACAGTCGCGTATCACGAAGCCGGGCATGCAGTCGCTGGTTGGTTTTTGGAGCACGCTGACCCCGTCCTCAAGGTTAGCATCATCCCCAGAGGTAACGGTGCTCTGGGTTATGCACAGGTACGGTACATAGACATCTAGACTGTCAAGGGTTTTGAACACTTATACTCTCTTTCAGTATCTTCCCCCTGATCGTTATCTTCTCTCCAGTCCTCAACTAGCGGATCAAATTTGTGTCACGCTGGGTGGACGTGTATCTGAAGAGATCTTCTTTGGTACTGAAAATATCACCAGTGGTGCGCAGGACGATTTGCAGAAAATCACTCGCTATGCTTTCGAAGCCTGTGCGAACTATGGCATGAACGACGTAATAGGACCTGTCAGCTATGGTGGTGACCGCGGAGCTAAGGAAGGATGGAACAAACCTTTCAGCGAAAAGACTGCTGAGACATTAGACGCCGAGGTTCGCAAGATGATCACGTAGGTATTTAGCCTCACTTCCGAGTAATAGTCACTAATCTGTTCTGTTTCTAGTAACCAGTATGACCGAACACGAAAACTTCTGACCGACCATAAAGAGGATGTTGAGAAGGTTGCGAAACTTCTACTAGAGAAGGAAGTGCTGACGAGGTACGTGCCATCCTAACCTTTATCGATATAACCATGACCAACCAGACGCATGTTAGGGAGGATATGATCAATCTCTTGGGCAAGCGTCCATTCGCCGGTCGCGGAGATGATATGGATAAAT
Organism: Moniliophthora roreri; assembly: GCA_001466705.2. Taxonomy (NCBI): domain Eukaryota; kingdom Fungi; phylum Basidiomycota; class Agaricomycetes; order Agaricales; family Marasmiaceae; genus Moniliophthora; species Moniliophthora roreri. The sequence goes on along the minus strand of LATX02000001.1, from coordinate 913,188 downwards.
GGTTAGATGAGCAAGAGAAGCAACGTGGCACTGGTACTATCGCACCTGAGCCGCGATCAGCACCTCCGCCTCCTGAGGACGGACCTATTCCGGCTCCGTCTGTCGCTGCTAAACAACTTTGATTTAGACTAGTCATTTTGCTAACACACTGTATCATTTGTTCCTTCATAAGGATGCTTTAGTGTAATCGATCTAATAAATCCACTCATTGCATTTGAAACAACTTCAGATGAAGTAGTCTACGTAAATACTCGACGATATACATCCATACCCACAACGTCGACTATAGGATGGAGCGACGCGCTCAACCAATCCTTCACCAACTCAGTCTCCTTACCAGCCACCCTGATAACTGTTCCTAAATGGCCCTGCGATGTAACCCGAACCTGGCTCAATGACCAGAGGAGATTCGGGGGAGCAGAGAGCTTCATGACAGAAACGGCCTCGTATTTCTCGGTCAAAGTTAGAGTTGTTCCTTGAAGTAAAGGCCCATACAGAATGACCGTTGCATAGCATGAATACGGCGCTAATTTATCCGCAAGTGATCTTGGAGGAAGTGAGGGATGGTTGTCACTTGCATGCTCCTCCAACAATGTTGCGTCCTTCGCTAACCTAACACCCTCCACGAAGACTTCATTTTCACTGTTGTACGTGGAAAAAACCCACTCTTCACCACGCGACTTTCTTCCGGACGTGAACCAGTCCAGTAATATCAGAGAGGAGTCTTTGGAAAGGTGAAATATCTGCTTTTGTCTATAGGATGCAGAGCGAAAGCAAGTAACGGGATCGGGGAGGAGGAAAACAGCGCTTCCGGGTGAAACGTTGAATTCCATTTTCTGATAAGTAGGATAATACGATGCATTGTTGTCCAATGAGTGGGTGTCCGCGTTCGACGTGATGAGCCGTTGTTGCATACGCGTGGTGAATACTTTTGTGAATCCCTGTGATGACTGTGAGGGCTGGTTCGGGGGTCACTTTCTCGTGGACAGCACCTGAGATAGCAATAACAAGATTGTTCCTGCATCAACTTTGACAGAAAGATAAATCTGATCTCCGCCAACTAGCCCTCCTCCATAAGAGAGGACATACACGATCGCTACCTCTGGTTTGGAAGCTACTTTCGGTGATATTAGCTTCAGAGGGTATGTCGATGCCAATTCGGAAAATGTAGCAGCTCCCAGATGAGAAGACAGGGTAATGCGACCACATCCAGGCTCTAGATGGGCTATTGAAGACGTGGACATCGAGAACAGGTCATGAAGGGGAGGTGAAAGATAAGATCTAAGATAGCTAGCGCGTGACTCATTCATACATCGATAGACTACTTCTGAAAAACCGTCGACACCTGACTGCTGTTCCGTCACGGCCTTTTCAGCATTGTCTTTCTATGTTCACTGGAAAATATGCTATCCTCGGTCAAAGTCAGACCCATTTGTCGAGCTTTCTGGTGTACCATGGGCAAAAGGACAGTTACGTCGGGCGGGCATCCAGATACACCCGAGCATACCTTCAGATAATCTGCCGCCAGAAGTAGATTGCCATTCGGTGCTTTGGCATGATACTCTGCCACCTCGACCATCGAGCGCATGTATTGCTCCGGAACACTATCGTTCGACTTTTGCTCTGATTGATCGTCATACGTTGGAATACTCTTTAGTTAGTGGTTTGACTTACTATCTGCTTCATATATTCTGATGATTTGGACGTGGTGATTGACGGCCTCTCCATTGTCTTCTAGCGCTTTGTACAATTTGGACAGCTTCACATGCAGCGGTATCACTTGCGTTTGGTTACTGGTTTTAGCGACCATGCGCTTATAGCAAGCTATGGCGTCGTGAGGTCTGCAGGTGACATGAAGAATGTGAGTATGGAAGAATTTCGCAGGACTCACCTCCCCAAATCTTCATAACACTGAGCTAATCCTTCCCATACTGGGATATCAGTCGACCTTATTATTTGGCATTGGTTAGTTGCTGGCTCCATATGCCGGCGAAGGCGAGCTCACTTCAATTCCGAAGCCTTCAAATAGTAGTATAGTGAATATGTGGGCATGCTAAGTACCATGTATGCCTGGGCCATCCCGTACCAGGGTCGGTAATCTTTCTTACTGAGATCTGGGAATAGGACACGGTGAGAACCAAACGATTAAAGCGCACCTGAATAACGTACCCAGCGCCCTCCGGAATGCCTCAATAGCTGCAGGTGGATTCGCCATCTCCATAAATTCGAAACCGAGAAGCGTCCAGCCTTGAAAGAACGTCGGGTCAAGTTGTGTAGCGCGTTTGAAGTACTTGACTGCCTTTTCATGCTCCATCCTCTGTGAACATGTGCTTCCTAGGGTTATAGCAAAGTTTGAGCCAATTCTGGGTACTTGCAAGTTTCAAAGAGCTTACCGAGTATGCAGCATATCTCCGGTCGGTCTTTGTCTTTCTTCGCAAACTTCTCAGCGAGTAGGGATAGTCTCTCTCTCTTATGTGTACAATACAGGATGTTGGCATAGACGTCGATATCGTCTATTCGTTCCGGATCAATCTTGAAAATGCGCTCAAACTGTTGTATAGCAACGCTGAAGGCTATTGTCACGCATGTTAGCTCACGGTGTAACTGCAGCCTGACGACAACGATACGTACCACCTAGATCATACATCGCTTTCGCCCGCTGTGTCATGAGCCACATACTATCTGGAAAGTGATCTTGACTGAGCAGTTGGTCGCATGTTCGGATGTCTTGAGGCTGTTGTGCACTGTGCAGGTCGTTCACAACTTTGAGGTACAACATATGGGATATCGGATGGTTTGGGGGAAGAGTCAGGCGCGTCATTATGTTTATGAACTGTCAAGGTGGATCTAAGAACGGGACAGACGCAGAACAGTCAAAAGCTCACTTCTGCTTTTGTGTCTACGCAGTTACCCAGGAGCATCCATGCAGACCAATTCCACGGATATGCTGAAACAGACTCGATTAGGGTTTGTATTGCATCTTCATGGCGGGAAAGGCGTCGATAAAATAAGGCCTTGCTGTGGGATAAGTTACTAGGTTGACCGCAGATCGAACGGAAGAGACAAACAGAAACTTGAGAAACGGATCTTGTGAGCCCTCTATGATCTCGAGCAATTCACCGATAGTTGTGTTATGCGGAAGAGGTGGTTGGTAACGCGTTCCTGTCCATTAGGATTACAAGCATCAATTAACAAAAATTTACCGCAGACAAACAAGCCGAACCATCCAATTTATGCCATTCCTCTGCGGCTTTCCGTTCATTGGTCTTTCAGGATTGAGTACAAGCGATCGAGAAAAATAGATGGTCGCGTACGAGGAACCTCGAATAAACGTAGATGAAAACACCCTTTGCACTCCTACACTCCCTCGCATAATGCTCCGCACGAAGATATTGTCGTGAATCCATGCATCTCCTCGCCGCATCAATCTCATCAGCTTCATCCAATTCGAGTGCACGATCTCCTTCGGCTCCTAGTAAAATGTCGCGAAGTTGTTCCTTTTGACGAAACAAGGTACGTTTGGCGTTGGGTATCGACATTAAGAGTTCGGCTGACCTAGAAAAACGCTATCCTCCGTAAAGTTCACCGTTCGGGAAGAATGAGAGGCAACGCACCACTTGGACGCGACTTGTAGTCCTCGATCTGCATTGTCTTGAATAGAACTTCTGATTGCGGAGACCATTGCTTGGTCTACGGGTATAATACTTGACATTTCTTCCGTTTTCGACATTTCGAGGTTGTTGAAAGAAAACAGTTGATGTTGGTCAAAGCGAAAGTGTGTTTTGATGCGCGTCATTGGCACACAATTCCATCCCAAGCTAGACTGTCACTTTCACAAACTCTAATTCAGAGATTAAAGACCATAAATTCCATATGCGAGATTGTACATATCGAGAGAGTGTGAGAGTGACCAAGATCAACCGCAAGATATGGACAATACGAACGAAAAAGACGACGGACCAAGTAGTAAAAAGGAGAGTCTGAGTGGAACGAACACAACAGCTTTTGTACTGTACATACAGAAAGCAGTCCTTGCCAAAAAGAGAAATAGAATAAGGATAGTTAAACGGCTGTATACCTAAGACCGGTGGGATGGAGGATGTAGAGAGAGCATGTAAAGGGGGAAAAAAAAACAAATCAGGACTAATACTTGCGTGTTGCAAGTGCCCTGATTTCATATAGATCGGCCCGCTCTGGATCATTATAGGGACCTTGCCTAGCAAGTATGTCTTTCCAACTCGATATCTCTGCGTGATGTCTTTGCTCAGCAGCTCTACAGCTGTCGACAAAGTTTGCATCAATATCGTAGTGGATAGATGCCCGTGATCCACGGTCGTCATCGGATACTGACGGTGAGCGCGTCCGTGAGCTACGTGAGGGACTAGGAGGGTCCACGAGCATCCCTGACATTGATGTCGAGGTCCGGCTCGTTTCTGAAGGCGTAAGAGATTTGATGCCGCCCCGGATGGTTCCCCCCTTGGATTCCCATCCATCACCTTCTTCCTCATCATCAGCAAGATTGGCAAAGACGTCGGGCTCGTCTTCTTCAGGCGGTAATGTCGATATCCAACACATTCGTTGAGGATCGAAGATCATGTTTCCCACTATCCGTGCGCCTGATGCGAAGGAGCCGACTGGTGAACCAATGGATGAACCAGTCAGATGCGTGATGAGTGCTGGTCGAGTGGAAGTGACAACGGCATCAAAATCGCGAAGAATATGCTCGTTGCCCTCCCAGCGTAAGGTCTGAGGGTTCCATTTCATATCGCCCACGACTGTTGTCCAAGGTTACCAGTTGGTATCGGTGACTAAAGATATGGTTCGCTTACCTTTGGGAGCACCAGTGCCACCTAGATTACGAATAAGCGTGGGCTTTTTCCGAGATGCTTGAGAAGGGGAAGACGCTGTCTTCTTTTTCTTCGGTGAGCGATCAAAGGAGCTCTTCAATGCGGATAAATCTACCCGCGAAGACTTTCTGGTGGAGGATCCTAGGACATCTAAGAGGAATACATATATAGAAGTTAGCATGTTTCAGTCGACCATGCCAAAAGAAACACTGACCTGAACTACTACCAGAGGGCTCTCGTCTCTTCCTTCTTACTGTGCCCTTGTCCGACGTTGTTTTCGACGAATAAGTTCCACCAGGAATCCGGTTACCGTAGCCTTTCGGTTGCACACGGAATCGGCTTTCCTTGTCCCGATCGGTGGGTAGGTCTTCTATGCCATCCAGTTCCGTTCCATCGCCATACTGCCGCGCTCGCCTTGGTTTCCGAAGTACTCGAGGTGCTGAAGGTGATGTGACGACATTAGAGCGAGATGCCTTAGTTGATAGGCTAGATGGGGGGCGAGGTAGCGGCGAAGAGGTGTTGCGGAACGTAGGTGAAGGGACGGCTGGTGACGCTGGTGCTCCCCATACTGATGAGAGAGCGGGTCTTGTCCGTGAAGACGAGGAGATCGGCATGGTTAATCGGAGGGCGGCAGGGTTCGAAGAGGGTGTGGAAGGTCTGGTGGGAGGGACTTTGTAACGCTGGCTCTTTGCTCTCGACGCAGCTGTTGGCTCCTCGTAGCGAGCTTTTGCCACTGTAGAACCTGATCCCGAGCCTGATGCTTGGGACGAGCCCTTATCCATTAGGGATGAGAGTGATGCTTTTCGAGTAAGTTTGCGGGTCGGCGGTGGCGTGGGTGGTTTCAACCCAGAGTGGGATTTCTGACCACGCAGACTTCCCGATTTTGGAGCAAGGAAAGTGGATGACGATGCCTGGGAAAGAGGCTGGAAGGTCTGTGAGCGAGTGGGGGGATGAAGAGGTGGCGATGGTGAAAGCCTAAGCTTTTGCAATTGGCGAGCGGACGCTGGTGGGGGGTTAGCAGGGGATTTGGCTCTATCCGACTTTAGCCGAGACGGTGGCCTCAAGGATGTGGGACGTTGTGTGGGTAAGCTGTGACTGCGCTGATCGCCTGTACGTTGTGCCTTCTGCTGTTGAGCACTATGGAGGAGCCGGCTAGGACTGAAATCAACGTCATCATCGATAACGAGGCCCATCTCAAAGTCATCTTCGGGGTCTGGGCTCGCAACCTTGACATTGTCATGAGATATGAGCATCGCTTTCTTTAACTCGAGAATCTTATTGAGCTGACGGCCTCCGTGACCAGACTCGAAAATCTCGGATGGGATGACGACACCTTCCATGTCTTCTTCGTCCTCTTCCGACTCCTCAGTATCAGGGAGAGAAGCAGAAGATGTAGAGTTGGATGAGGGCGATGCGTCTGCAAAGCCGAGGGTTGAATAGGCATCGGAGGATTGCGATGATGAAGTCTGATCTTTGTCGCCCCATTCAAGGGAATTCTTTGAGGAACGATGATTAAGAGACAAAGGTGCGAGCGAGAGTCGAGTAAGGTCAGATGGGAGGGCAAGGCCATCTTCAAAATCTTCATCAATGGGGTCCTGCAAGTCGATTTTGGGCTTGGGCCTGGGTACTACCGTGGCCCCCGCCTTGATGGTAGATACGCCTTCATCATCATCTTCATCATCTTCCGGAATCTGTGGCTTCTGCGGCGGCCGAATAGTGACCATTTGAGAAACGAGGTCTGAAGAAATGACTCTGGAAGACATTGGGATGACCTTGGCCCCGCCGGTCTTTCCCAAGTCCATTTCAATGTCCCAGTCTTCTTCATCGTCCTTGTCTGACATGGAATGTAGCGGCTGTCCCTCTGGAATGTCAAAATCTGCGTCTGGCCATTCTTCACGGTGAGATTCGGTTGTTGGAGCAGGAATTGTGGTCATGTTCTGTGGATTATGCGGAGAATATGGTAGAGCGGTGAGCTGGAGAATGGGAAAAATAGGGAACGAGCAGGGGCTTGAAAGGGGTAAAAGGAAAGGAAACGTTCAGGTCGAGTGTCCACCAAAACTTGATAGAAATTATTTGGCGGCCTTTCCAGCAAAAAAATTGCTGCCTCGAGGCATTCAACGAAGTGTCGGGTCGGTAGTCGTCTGTCGGGTGCGTGACAAAGTGTGACAGTTACTTTGCATCGCTTGCTAAATACTGGTAAACAAAAAAAATTCCCATTGTTCAATCTATACAGTATGCAAAAGGTCAATAAGGCTTGAGCCTTTTCAACTCTCGAGCATTGTACTCTATCTCATCTTCGTAGTCATCATCATCATCATCATCATCATCTACCCCAATTGTCTTCTCTTCTTCACCCTTCCAGTCAGCAACCGCCTCATCCAATCCTCGGCGCATACGTATTCCTCGCTCCGCCATCACATCAGCCAAAGTGTTGAGCTCCCGAGCGCTAAACACGCCTCGGAGCGGAACGAATGCCAGCACATATAATTCTTCGTCATCGTGTCAGTTTCGAAAACCCCGTCCGTTAATCGATAAATAACCGCACCTTTGTAATACGGACATTCTCCGATGGCTCTATAAAACAATTTTTTGGCCTGCTCCAGTCGATTTGACCGTATTTCCAGTTCCATATACAACCTCCATAGAACTGGGCTGCCTCGGGTCCTAGAGTCTACTGAACACTGAGAAAATGCACACCGTGAACCTTCTTACCTGCCGTGATCTATTGCACCAGCCAAACTACCGCGAATTCTCTCCACTTCACTTTCCCATCGGCCTTCTTCCCATCTCGCAATCCATATTTCTTGAACCTTTCTAGCGATATCCTTCTCCGCATTCCCACTGCTGCTTCCCAACAGCCCACGTACACGTCCCCATACGCCCTGTCCCTTCTCACACTCCAAAAAGAGTGCAAGTATCACAGAATTGCTGGGATATCTCTCCAGCGCCTTCTGAACAGCTTCCCTCAATATTGCCGGCGGCATAGGGTTCTTCAGCACCATTCCATGCATGTAGAGAAACAGTAGAGCCGAAATGGTCATGCTTTCATGACCCACATGTCCTGATCTCATGGAACCCAATCGTTCTTCAAACATCTGCTGACAGGCGGCGATGTTGTTGGACGTAAGTAGATCAAGTAAGGCACCTAGCTTTGTCCAATCCTCTGCTTCTTTCCAGGTTTCACTGCGTTCCGCTTCATCAGCGAGAATACGCTTGGCCCGCAAAACAGCAACCCCACCACGGCCTTCTACGCCAGCGCTTTTCATTACGATAGATAGTGCTGCCTCTGACTGACCTGCTCTCCACTCCATCTCCGCCCAATCCCACCAGAGTTGGCTTTCACCAGGCCGTCGTGTAGATGAAGATGATACGATAAGAATTGTCTGGTACACCTTGCGAGCGTCATTCAGCCGGCCACGCATTCGTTCCAGTTGAGCGTGTGCTGCCCAGTGTGGAAGAGAATCCCGTGCGGCTCCCAGGAAGGTCTTGGATAGTTTTAGTGCACTGCGTGAAGAGGTCAACAGTGCTAAACCCAGAATTATGGAAGAACGCGCACGTCTTGACATTAATAGCGGCCTCAAAAACCAACGCAAGCGTATCCCACTCTACATCTTCTGATCCAAGCCTGAGCTGGCTGAATATCCGTCTAATGTATTCAATGTCGATTCCAGCCACATCAACCTGATCCCACATGCCATGTTGTCCATGAATTGGTGCCATGGGACCCAAAGAACCCCACGTCCAATTTCTCACAGGACCAAAACTGCTGGCATACACCTTCTCCCTTCCGATAATGACCCCAGAATGCGACTCTGTAGTTAGCCTTTGGTGTTTTCCAGCCGGAAAAATAACGTTCAGGTAGTTGGGTAAGGTTACGCAATTCATACACCACCGATCATCCCAGGATTCTTCATCACTCGCTAGGAACTCTGAAAGACCGGGAACATGGAGTCCCGCTACTGACAGCCAAGTGACACGAAAAGCATCTTTTGCCCGCTGATTTTCAAGGCTAACCAGTATAGGTCTGATATCCGAGAAAAGCACAGTGGCATACGGGTCATCGGACTCGTCGGTAGTTCGTAACGGCCAGCGACGTGCACGATCAGTAAGTGTCTCGCTGATTCCCCATTGCCGGTACGGGTCAAGATCAGGCTGGTCAATGACCCCGGAGGGCGCTGATCCGGCTGCGAGATTCTCGTAACGCCGCGAATGCCAAACTGCCCATCCGTTAGACTCCGTTTCTCCAACACGAGGAACCTCAGAGTCCCAGAACTTTTCAAATGCGTCAAGAATGTCCCCAAAAGATAAGCCGTGCATAGATTGAGGTATTTCGAACAATCTGGGACGTGTCAATCATTATTAAGTGCCTGGTATTTCCCCAAAATGGAACGCACAGTTCAGCTTGGGCTTGGAATAGTGCGGTAGCTCGCTCCGGATAACCTAGATCGTGTTCAGCGTGTCACCGATAACGACAATTCAGTGTGCTTACCTGAATGCTGGCAGGCCACTGCAACTCGCCACAAGACCCTAATCTTGCCCAACTCGTCACCCAAGGAACTGTCCAACGCGGCTAATACTCGGGTAGCTGCATCAAAAACGCCCGAGAGACCGTCAAATGCCCTCCCGATTTTCCATTCGAGCCACTCTATCCAAATATCTACGTCCCCCAGCTTGATTGCATTTTCCCACTCCTCATTGATACGGGGTTCAGTCCATGTTTCCGAACCAGCTGCCAGGTACTTGAGCCGAAGATGTTTAGAATACTTGTTTCGCGGGTGTGCTGACAATGCTCGTTCGAGGATAGAAATGGTGATCTCTGCTTGTGCTTTTCTCGAGCCTCTCGAGTTCGGGTCTATCGTAGACACAGTTCGGGAGATCAAACTGAGCCAATCGGAAATGGATGAAGGGTCGTTTAATAATCTTTGTTCAAGGGTTCTCAGAGTTTCCTGATGTGAAGAAAGGGCTGTCCTCTGCGTTTCATTGTCTGCGCTACCAGGGTCGGACAAATCGGGGTTCGAATCATAATCCGAGTCTGATTCGGAATTATGGTCCTCTCTTGTAATGGAACGGTAGCCCAATGGTTTGTTATTCGATGGCAGAGGAAGAAAGCCATCGACTTCTTGGTATCTGTTGCTACCACTGGATCGCAGCAAAGGGGTCGGGGCAGCAGCGAGCAAATGTCGAGTCTTCGTGTCTGTCAGGGTTGGTATCTGTGGTCTTCGTCATTATTTCAAACATTGGCATGGAACAAGTCAAATAAGCGTACTTGATGTCGATCCTTCCCGACTACGATTCCTTGGTCGTTGCGAGCGAATGCCGACCACCCAAGCGGTAATCCAAGTATCTTTCTGCCGCCTTTATAATCATTAGATGTTATTGGAAGAGAGAAGACAACGCACGGTTTACTACGGTATACCTCGGTATGTCACCCTTGTGAATTCCGCCGTACTGAATGCTCAGCGGGTCACCTTTCCAATCCGAGTAAAAATAACGCGAATTATTATCGCTGCCTCTAGAGGAGTTGTCCCCGCTGTCTGCAAGCTGACTACTTTCATCGCGCTTTCGTTTCTTGCGGTCCTTGTGTTTGTCCTTGTCTCCGCTTTTATCCTTCTTTTTAGATGAATGTTCTTTCTTGGCCAAATCTTTGATTCCACTGGGACCCGCTTCGAGATCCGGAAATGAATCAAATGAGGGGGGGAAGGATGAGAATGAGGGTGCGGTCATGTTGGCAGTATCACAACCAGTGCAATCTGGATAGAGCACCCTAGATCTCACAACTCGTGGTCCATGGACCTCCTGGGAAAACTTTTTGCGATCGAAATAAATCTTTGGACCGCGGCCATCTATTTCTGTGAAGCCCTCTTCAGACTATCATCACCTCAACATCACCTACTCATGCGACCTCTCACTGAAGACGAGTCCAAGGCCCTCTTTGCCAAACTCTCCAATTACATTGTACGCCCATCGTTTCAATGTCCATCTCGCACTCACGCTCATTACTCTTTCTCGCAGGGTAAAAACCTCATTCACCTAATTGACCGGCCAGACGAACCATATTGCTTCAGACTTCACAAGGACAGAGTCTTCTACGTCTCTGAGTCGTCCATGCGACTAGGTGCATCCGTCGCTCGTCCAAGTCTCGTTAGCCTTGGCACATGCTTTGGAAAGTTTAGCAAAAGTGGCAAATTCAAGCTGCACATAACGGCGTTGGATTACATTGCTCAGTATGCCAAGTATAAAGTGCGTGTTCAACATATGCTAGCCGAGAGGGCAGGGCTAATACTTGTATTGCAGGTATGGATCAAGCCAAATGGCGAAATGCCTTTCCTTTACGGAAACCATGTTCTGAAAGCACACCTGGGTCGGATTACGGAGGACACACCAGAACATCAGGGAGTAGTTGTTTACAGCATGAATGATGTACCATTGGTGAGCCAGGCAAAGTCTCTGTCACTCGCTGACATGGTGTTCACCATAGTATTACAGGGATTTGGAGTGACAGCACGGTCAACAGCAGACACACGAAAACTGGACCCGACATCGATCCTGGTCTTCCATCAAGCGTGAGTCTATAACCTTCCCACACTTCGTTTCGCATTCACGCTCACTTAACTGTCACCCCAGTGATGTGGGTGAATACCTACGAGATGAGGTGAGGATTTTTTGTTCCTATCACCGGCCGCCAAATTAACAGGTTCTCCACAGGAAACCTTGATTTGATACACATGTCGTGTTGTATGCTGTTGCTATCCCTGGTCGCATTGCTTTCTTTTCCCACTGTATTTTACATCCCTCGCCCGGTTTGAAGTGCTCAAACTGGGTAGATATTTTGTCCCGCCACACTGTACCAGGGGTATGGGTTTTGTCGGTTCGTCGTACTCGCCACGGATGCTTCATGTCATTCTACTTTTCGGTATTTCGATGGGCTTTTTATGATTTGGACTTTTCCTCGGGCTTTACATAGGTTCCTGCGAATCTCAGAAAAGATGTCCAATTCAAACAGACTATGTATCAATGCACACGAGTTACACATGGGAAGCTTTGACATCGAGAAGATCAATCTTTAGGCATCGGTATAGGCGAAGAAATCCGTGTACCAGTACTCGGCACGATCTCGTTCACATCCTATTGCTTCCCTCCGAGGCGCTGCCATTTTATGTGTCCAGCAAGTACAGCACGGCCGTACGATACGCCACGGGGACTGCGGTAAAGCGAGCAGAGGTACTGAGAAGATTAGGCGGTGTTAGACAGTACTGTTCCCTCACGTCGGCTATGTCAAGTTTGAGCTTCTCCTCATAAAGTGCGCCGAACTTTTGTCACCGTGAAGACCTTGGCGTCTTCACCGGAGTTGAGGTGCAGATCCGCGAAAGGAGGACCCGAGAAGACAGTTCTTCGTGCTATTCATACGCTACACCGTCGATGATCGGAAGAAATGTCATTTCAGCTTGATAATGCCAAAGTCAAGTTGGTGGTGTCGAGTGAGGGTATCGACGGTACCCATCGACTGCAGCATGGAAGACCTGAATTCAGTCTAGAGATCCTCGAATCTGTCAGTCTTATTCGATGCTGCTCCTGGAACTGCAGACATCGAGCGACAATGCGACATACATACTTGCCGGCACATCCCTTCATAACAACCAATTTAGTTGAGCACACAACCAGGGACGGGAACCGACCATGTCCAGGGGAGATTGACCATTTTTACAGAAAACACAGTCCTGAGCTCTTGATATATTTATACATACTACCTTCGAATTTTCAAGCTTCGGGAACGGCAGGGCGGAAATTGGCGCTGTTAGCAGCGTTTGGAATCTCGTTTTGCTTCGCCGAAGCAAGTGCTTCTTCCTCGGCGCTATCATATGTTGCCGGAGCCCAGTTCTTCCCATGCACGACGGTATGGAATAGATCGAACCTGGAGCTACAGGAGAGAGGGTAATTAACAAGTGAGGCGGCAGCATGCACGTGCAAACGTACTAGTTACCCATGGTGTCGGCCACAAGTTTTACTTCGTTGATTTTGTCTAGACTGATGGTCGCATAGACAATCGCTTCTTCACCGGGGTCCACAGGGGGAGCAAGTGCACTACCGTCAGGACCATAGACCTGCCAATCCGTCAATTGGACGAGTAAATGGTGCCCTGTGGTGAATCATTTACCGTAGAAAACCCGCCTCCAGGGAATTTGAACCAAGGGAACCCAGTCATCTTCATTTTTTCCGCGCCAGCCTCGCTGACGACCTGACAGCAAACTAGTCCAAAGCAGCCTCCCTCCATTGCGACCAATTGAGTCATACGGCTAGACGCCTCTCCGCTGACAATGTACGGTGAGCCACCCTGTCCAGCGGGAAATGCTGGCCACCATCCGCCAACGAATATCTGGGGTAGCTGAGAATAAAAGTGCGTCTTCAACCAAGGCTAAGGGTTCGGTGGTCAACCGTCAGTGACCATCGGCAGTGTAGAGAACCAGAAGGAACCGACCTGGATGTGCTCCCAGCAATTCAAAGAGCCAAGTCTGCCATAAGGGGTCTGTACGACGTTATAGACGGATTGAGCTGCGGAGTGACGGCTTCAGGCATTTGTTGTAATTAAAGCAAAGAAATTTAGTACCGCTTCCATCCCCGAAAATCGTCTTCTCGTAGTGCGTGGGCTGCAAAACAGACAGCTGTTAATCTACATTCTAGATTCTGGGCGTGGCAAAGAGGTGAGGACCGACCTTGATCTTTCGGCGATGGTTGGCGATGTTGCCGTCTTGAGTAATAGTGACTTGCGCAATGTACAAGGAAGCCCCATCGCGTTCTGCGAAACCCAATACAATAGTAACTTCATTCTCCTTGACTACTTCCCTGATGCGATCCATTTCTGGCGAGTGAAGGGCCAAGGAATTAGCCTGATATTCCTTGAGGACAGGCTGTGAATCCACAAAGTTATTGGCCCAAGGAGTCCATGGATAACCTAAATGGGCCATTAAGCACTGGGAAAACCATCGAAGTCAAGTCTACTTACCAGGGATGAAGACTTCAGGGAACCCAATAATTTTGGCTCCCGCGCCTGCTGCTTCACGTATGATACGGATAGTTTTCTCTACGCCTCCTTGAAGGTCCAGCCAAACCCTTAAGTGTGAGGTCAAACTTTGTCATGTCCAGGAAGAAAACGGTACGCACGGTTCAGCTTGAACAGCGGCGACCTTGAACTTGCGAGTGTCTGCGTCGGAAGGGGTGAGTGTGATTGGCATGGTAAAGATACTAAGACTGGAATCTTGCTCTACGTCTGCGTGACGAGCGTACTATATATACAGACGATGCTTCTCACAGCTTCCGTTCTGCCGAGTGCTTCAGATTCACTATCATTGTAGCCCCGAAGCCACCTTCAAATCAGTGACTAAGAAGGCAGCTTGCAGAGATGGTAGGGCAGAGTCGGGTGTATACTTCGATGAATGGGATGAAAATGACCCCTTGTTTGCCCTATGAGATCCGACTGCATACGAAGAAGAGTCCGCTTCACAGGTTCGCACAAAGGACCGGGTACGATTAATGTCAGATGAGTTGATGTAGTCAACGGATATCATATTTCTTGGAGATGTATAGCTCTGGGAATTCGGAAACCTCACGGCCCTTGCCCTTGGTGATGCTTCTGGAATAGTAGCGGATTAACTATAAGACGGAGGCTAGGCCAAAAGCCAAGAAATCACACGCACGTTGTTTTATTAGGTGTATCGAATACACCGATACAGGATCAGAACGGAAGCCTGATTCCAACGAGGTGCTGTCATCATCCGTTCGTTGTGAATAATAGTTTCCAAGGAGCAGTTTGGAACGCTCGACTCGGATGTTATGGTCTTAGTGAATAACTGGATTAGATTCGGAAGTTGGAACTGAGGAAGTGGTGTGTTGGTCACTCGGTGAGGCACGAATGAGTCGCGAGGCAGGACACAGGTCGGACTTAGAAATGACCTCACTACTCTACTCACGCTGGAATGACCTGGCAGACAGCGAGCTCACTGTCAACGACGTCGAAAGCATTCTAAATCATATACCAGATGACCTTTGGGTCGCTGCTGCTTGCGCAGACCGACTGGTCGACGACGTCGAAACGCAGAGAATCCTTTTGCAAACAGGTATAAGCCGTACTGATGCCACGTTTGAACGCGTCAAGAGACTCCTTCCTTCTGCTAGCGAGAGCTCGACAAATAGCTTCTCGAACTCGGCAGACCCATTGACCGAGTACTTTAGGGAGGTCGAGAGCGATGCCCTACTGTCTCGTTTACGTTCCATCCTACTCCGGCGATTGGATTGCTTGAGCACATACGTGGAGCTATGCAAAGAAGCACCAGGGGAGGCTGTGGAGGAGGATCACGATGAGAACAATCTGGGAGTTGAAGAATGGGATGACGATCCTTGGGGAGACGGTGGAGCAGGCCCAACTTCAACTTCCAAGGTGAAGCTATCCCCGCCCTTCACGCTCTCACAATTCCTTTCCAACGACCTCCTCCAATCATCATGTCTGCTGGCCGTCAACCAATGGTTCGATGGTGTTGGGCTGATGCTCAACAGACATGGTGCCGAACTTTGGCCATTCAGATACGCCATCCTTGATTTTATACCCGGACATGCCAACCCCTCAGATTACCACGTCCTTCTTCCTTCATGTGACAGTGACTCCGGGATGGAAGTTAAGCCAAGCTTCAGCAAGTGGAGGGTCGAGCAAGATTGGTCCGAGTCACTGGTTGTGCGAACTGCTCTCGCAATTCTACCCATTCCCCCGAGCCTGGGATCCCTTCTTTCACCCTCCACTCCATATACTTCTTCGTTCACTGAACCGAGGAGCGTGGGCGAAATCTCTGCATGGTACCAGCAAAGGGTAGAAACAATCATCTCTCTCACGGGAATGGTTGATTCTGCTCTCACTCTCGTCCAGCACGGCGGGTCTCAAGGGATTTCTGGTCTGGATGAGCTGGGTGAAGAGTTGAGTCTTTTCTCTCGCCTCGTGTATGACTCAGTACATGCAGAAGAGCCCGCTGAAGATTGGACGTTGTCCCAATGGCGCAGTATGGATCCAACTGCCATTGTGGATGCCTACCTTTCGAACTCCACACCCGACACGGTCGCAACAGATATATCGCGACTAGTTATGCCTTATCTATTCGTTTTGGAGTCTCGCGCTGAACGCGCTGGGAATCCTGATCCTTCCCTTCCTTCCCGAATGCTTTACGACTATACCCTGAAGGCGCCCCTGGATATTGTGGCCGCGATTTTCGATGCTTCTAAACCTACCCTTCCCTTCTCCCAACGGCTTATCAAGCAGGACGACGACATGGTTCGCCTTGCGTTAGCGTGTCTGTATGGCAGCAACAGTCTTAATCAATGGCCGACGATGAGC
The DNA here is from genome assembly GCA_001466705.2 of Moniliophthora roreri. Classification (NCBI taxonomy): domain Eukaryota; kingdom Fungi; phylum Basidiomycota; class Agaricomycetes; order Agaricales; family Marasmiaceae; genus Moniliophthora; species Moniliophthora roreri. The sequence continues at coordinate 896,967 of LATX02000001.1, read as the reverse complement.
AGTATCTTTGAATGCCTGCCTGTTTGGGATGTGCCTAGCGACGATGAAGATGCTGCGGATACCACTGTGGCTTCATTGGGTACATTCGTCAAGCCAACAACCTCCAGACCCAGATGCACTCCTTCCGACCTTCTGGTCTTTTTCAAGCCTTTACCTCTGTCATCACTCTCAAGAGCCCTCGATATTCTTGACGTGCATCTTGAGTCTGGGGAGATTCTCGCTCGCTGGAGTGTCCCTGCGCCTTTGCGATGGTTTTTGCAGAGTAATAACGATGCTTCAGAGCAGCGCGCATGGGCAAATAGAATGGCCCGGAGAGCAGGGGGCTCAGAAGATAGGCTGAGCACCCAGGAGGACTGGGAATGGCTATTGGAAGATATGTTGAAGCTCGCGGGTAGAGGCAACGATAAAATAGGTGGTGCATTCTGTCTCCTGTCGAAGGACGAAGTGATGAGGATTTACCTGAGTGGATTACTTAGTACTGGCAGTAAGCTCCTTCCCCAGTATCAATTTGTACATCATTTAACCATGGGTTTAGGATTCGATATTGCGCGACATTTGTTCCATTCTCGCAAGAAGCTTCTTACACTGGATAACGACACCATTGAAGCAACCTGCCTTTCTTGCTCACGAGAATTTTATGACAATGCAAGTTCCGGTAACTATAAGTTTGGCGATATGAAGCTGGCATATGATTGGTAAGATCGTTTTATCTGAGGGATCTTCGCCACTCAACTACCTATTAGCCTGGATGTTCCGGCACCGTCAGAAGCACTGGCAAAGGAGAAGGACTTCATCGAAGCTACTTCACGGTTGTGCTCTTTCAACGTCATGTCCCGACCCGGCATCCCAATTTCTCCGATAGAAATCCGACTCACTAAAGACCGGCTGTCACTGGTATCACAGGTTCTATCCAGCAACAGTGATGCCTACAGGCACACAGAGGTCATTCTTGAACTGGTTCATAAACTCGGTTTCAAGGACGATGTTATCGCCGAGGTGAAGACCCTCGCGATGCTGGCCGATACCGCTTTACAGGTCGAAGATTTCAATCGATCATATGAAATAAGCGGTCGGATGATCGACTTGGTTCTGGGCCTCCGGGCAACATCCATGGGATTGGACAATCCTAAAACCAGGGAAGCCAGTGACGTTTGTTGGGTAGCCTGCTTCCAACTTGGTCGGCAAACAGAATTCGGAGACACGATCAAAAAGCTCCGTCTATTAGGACGGGCCATCGAAATCTGCCCTGCCGATAGACTCCATGATGTTTTGACGGCTTGGCGACGACTAGAGAAGGACGATGTTGATGCTAGGGAAGAGCGGCTCACGCACCGACACGGTGGAGCCGTGGAACGACAAAGCCACAAACGAATGGATGCCGCTAAGTTGCTCTCACCGGAATCGGCTGCGTCTTCTTTGCAGGCGCGGTTAAAGAACTTCCACATGCCTTCGCCACCACTACTCAATACTCCCGACGCTGCGGCACTCGCTAGTAGGACATTCAAGAGTGTTACTGCAAACTTCCCTTTCTCCCGTGGTCGTTCACATCTCTCTCAACAAGGTAGAAGTGAACGTTCACGAAGCGGAAGCAGGCGGCCTGAAAATGGTGAAGATGTGTCAACTCAGGCATCAAAGGTCTTCTCAAAAGGCATCGGATGGTTGATTGGAGCCGAGGAAAGCATATGATGGATGGGATGTATGTGGAGCAATTTGTATGGTTGCAGAAATGTAGTACAGGTGCTTTATAAACACTTTCCACCAAACTCAAGAGCGACAGGTGAAACGATAGCGAATGCATGAGTACAGAACCGAGTAGTGGATAAACAAGACTAAGGAGGGTGGGAGTCAATATGAAAGAAAGAGGTCGCGTAAGTCAGGGATTACTAGATTCTACAACAACAAAGGGTTTTTAGAGCAGTCGACTGTATCAACCTGCAAACCATTACAACACCGAGATAGGTAAACATATAAAAAGAATTAAACAAATGTACAACTGTATGGGGGCGATGGGAAAAGTTCAAACCACGGAATATATTCAAGGGATGGACAGATCGTGAACAAAGCAAATGGGTTGGACATGCGAGCTAGGGAAAGGTGGAAGGTCATCAGCAAGGTAATAAATGAATGATAAAGACAATAAAAAAATGAGCAATGATAATACAGTTACACGGCACTCCCAAAGCGAGATTGCCCTGTCCCCGTTCTCGCCCGAGGTCTGTGAACGACACTAGGTGAAATACCGACGTCGCGACTGCCTCTTCCGCAATGTTCACAGTATAATTGGTCCCGCTCCTTCATACCGTTGGAACGTGCATCTTCTAGCTCCATCTTCAGGTCGCGCACTTGACCTTCCAATTCCCAAATCTGCTGCTGATGTGCTAGTTTGGATTTGGAAAGCTGGTCCTGCAGTTTGCGGATGACTACACTGTGATCATCTGCATCACCCGTCGACAAGGATGAATTTTCGCTGGTCACGGAACCAAAATTATCAGGACGGTTGTACAGACCCGGTGTGAGAGGTGATATGGCCGAACTGGGAGTCTCTGGAGAGGGTGGTGAAGAAAGAATATGTTCTCCGAATTGAGTACTAAACATCGAGGAAACCGGTCGCAATTTCAGGGTCGGAAATTCGGTGATGTGAGCAGGAGCGCTCTTAGCGAGATCATTGATCGATTGTGGGTGTAGGTGTCCGGGTAAATGTGCTTTGTGCGTCGAAGTATGAAGAGAAAGCGGCGGAGGTGTGCGTTTGGAACCAGTGGCAATGATCGCTGATTTGACACTAAGATAGTCGTCACTTGGGCCGTTCGAGCTATCGAGTAGCGATGGTGAAATCTGAGGAACCGGAATGCGATGGCTATTGATTTTTGAGGAAACAGATGGCCTCTGAAGCGACGCCTGCTGCGCGTTGAACGCTGCAAAACCTTCAGAGAGCGACGGTACGGGCGGCGGTGGCGATCTTTCGTCTCGGCCACCATTGAATAGCCGGAGAAAACCGCTCCGTTTGTTCTTCAGGGTTTTCCCCCCTGACGGGCCACTCGAGGAATTGGCTCCATTTGCAGAGCTGTTCAACGTCGAGACTGAAGGCTCTGAATCCCGTCGTTCGGATTTTGGAGCAGTGGTGCTTACGATATTGTTCAGTGCTTGCTTAGCACGTGTACCAGCACTTATCGACCGAGCGCGAGCCCTAGCAGTCATGCTAGCGACAGATGAACCGGACCCATTCCCACTATTTTCTGGAAAAGGGAAGACATTGGATGCGCCACTAGACCCTGCAGAGGCGTTGGAGGTCGAAGGGTGATGTAAGGTTATACTGCGCGACCGCTGTGCCCGTGCTTCCTCCAATGATATGAGATTGAAACCAGGAGAGGTTGAACGTTCAGTCCACCCGGGAAGGTTGGTTAACTGTGGCTGTGGCAACGACGAGCTTTCTGCTCCAGTTGAGTGGTCCACTCCCCGCCAGGAACTGCCTCGAACGGAAAGGGGCGACGATATCTCTTTTCCTTGACCTCTGAAGGACGCCACGCTTGGACTCTGCGGCGTGGGATCAAGAGCCATGGAAGGACATGGGTAGGTATTCACGGTGTGGGAGATTATGGAGTCGGAACCTATAGTAGAGATATCGCTCCGGGACAATGAAAGTTTATAGGGTATATGTGCAGTATAGGTGATCGCTTCCTCTAAAGAAGACGAAGAAACCACCAAATCAGGATTCGCATAGGGATGGTGTTCTTCGGATTGGTAGTTGAATGAAGGTTTGGAGTCCAGTTCGAAGCTACTACAGCTTCTGGTGGGAGAATCATTGCCACTGTCGATGCCTGAGGAAGTTACCTCAGAGAAGTGTGGTGTAGGTGAACGAGGACTGGTCGGCGAAATCTGAGGTGACAAAGAATGGAAAGGAGAGTGAGGTCTGGATCGAACGAGCGGATACAGATGTCTCTGAGAACCGCCATGCTTGGAAGGTGTTTGAGAAGTCGAAGAAAGTGCATGTAGGGGGGTACTATAAAGGCAGTGAGAAAATAGGTACAAGAGCTTGATTGAGTGAAATAGTCACATACTTGCTATGAGCGTCGCGAGAATATGATACGTGGGACGACGTAGAGTCAAAAGACATTTTGGGTGCTTTCTGCGAGCCGTTTGACTCCTCACTTGATCTGCCTGCACCGCTCGACTTGGACCCCCCAAAGCCAAAGTGTCGTGTTATCCCCGCTTTGACGCGAGTCGTTGAAGAGGAAAAGCTAGTTTGATTCTCAACACCAGCGTTATCCTCCTCGGCTTCCTGGGGGGTATCTTCCATCTCCCAAGGTGCTCTTGAATGGTAGCGCATCTTTGGACCAAGATAGCTCATTCGCGGAACGGACTGGTCGTCCTCAACACCATTTTCGTCGTAATCGTCCTCTGAAGTATCATGGTCATGAACAGAATCGTATATCGAGGAAGAGCGAGGGTCGTCGTCCATATCGAGCATGCTAACGGCGAGATCGTTGATGGTGCTCATCACTGGGAGAGACGACGAGATTGAGGGCGAACAAAAATGAGAGGACTGGGGCGAGAATGCGGAACGACTATAGAGGGAGGGAGTGTCCGATGAGTCCATGATGAGAACTGAGGATGGGCTCAACTCCATTTGACCAGTCGTCCTGTCACTGTATCAGGAGCCTCACCAAATAAATCTCCCACGCGCCATGTAAAACGTGCTAAAATTTTCTTTCATCATGCTATCTCTCGCATCCTCGGTAAACGGAAGGGTCTCGGGCAAGCCATGGAAAGCTCAGAAATCAGCCACAGTGTATGTATTCTCCTCTTCCTGTCCAATTATCTCTAAAGAAACAGCTTCTCCAGCCGATCTCATCTTCCTAACGGTGTCAAGGCAAAGAGTTTTGCAGCTCGCATGGAGCAAGTCAAGAAGGCTCATGCCATAAAGAAACTGCAACAAGAATTGAGCGACGAAAAGCAGGCCGAAAAAGACAGGTTCGATCCCCCCGTTTCTATGCATCAAACTCCCATTTTCTCACATTCAATGCTGGAAGGCGGAGAGAAATCACTCTGGAAAGACGGAAAGCTGCAGAGGAGAAAGAGAGACTGGAGGAAGACAAAGCAAGGGTATGCTCCTCGACTCCTGTCCTCACCCCAAAACTCCTGATTGTTTTACCAGATGGGAGCTCGTAAAACTGCCAGGCTACGTCGCAAACAAGGTCTCACGAAGAAAATCAGCCATTAATTTCTCCTGCCATCTGACCTATATATTATGCCTGGCACCCATCAACCAACGGTGCCATTACTCAAATATGTATCATAACGTAAAACAGTGAAAGTTCGGCGAAGATCTGAATATAGTCCAGACGAGCTATAGTGCCCATGTTGTATCCACTTCTCCTTCCTTTACAAACGGCCTATCCAGTCCGACAACCACGCTCTCACAGAGTGGACAACTACCAGCCAATACATCATCTAGTTCGGCTCGCAGTTTCTCCTTCTGTCCATTATCCGTCTCAACGCCACCTCTTCGCCCAGCTCCAATACCCGGAATCCAACCCACTGGTGCCGATACCACCGCTGCCAAAGCATCGGGGATGATAAGATCTCTCAAACGATCTCCAGCTGACAAAATATTACGACCCAAAACATTGGCGGCTTTAGTGCCATTGTGTAACGGATTCGTCAGTGCTGTAAAGTTGGAGGACAGGAGCGTTCTCTGTGATTGCGGTTGCCGTCCCTGTGGAAGACTGGAAACAGGGCTAGTGATCTTGCCAGCAGAAAGAGGTCCCGGGTTTCCCTTCATGAGCTCCGTCTGTAACGTGAGAATGCGCCGCAAGGAATGCGCTGGCAGGTATTCTTTGGCCTGATATAAAGCGTCAAAAGAAGATGATTAGAGGAGTGACAACTTTCTTGACAACGGACATCGTTTACCAATCCAATAAGACAGTCTGCATGGAAGTTGTGTCGGCATGGGAAAACATAGAACTGCCGAGTCAGCAAAAGATGCGAACAAGAGGAACAGGTCTCCCCGGCATCAATAGTAACGAAACGGTTTCTCAAGGCTGCGATATCTTTTTGAATGGATTCCGCGGTCCGGGTAGCCTCGTCCATTTCGCTCTTGAGGCTGTCGATATGGGACGAATAGCCCTCTAATGCATGAGCAATCTCCTCCTTGAAATCGTCAATAACGACAAAATCAGGGAAGAAGGGCAGGATGTCTTCGATCTTAAGAAGGTCTGTGTCATCGAGAAAGCGCATGGCCCTAATAAAATGAAGAATCAGTCGAGAGGAAAGATAAAAATGAATGTAATTGCGTACGTCTTGATGTCTTTCTTGTCCTGCACGACATACCGTGCAATCTTCAGCCACAGCTTCTTCCGCAGAGGCTGATCGTCTTCGGGCTTATCAGCATTAATCTTTGCAAGCTCCAGGTCACCTTTCTCCAGAGCGAGGTCCACACTATTCTCATAAAGACCCATCTTCGAATAGATATGAACACAAGGCTGTGTTCGTCCGTTCTGCTTGCATAATCGCAGGGCATAGTCCAGATCGTAGTATGGTTTGTTTGTGATAGGATCTGAAGGAGCTGCTGATAGGAACCGAAGAAGAGGACCATCGTCTGCAACTGTTGAGCTGGATAGCGACGATGAGGGTGAGACGTAGAAAGTGATCAACAGGTTGTGAATAGTCGTAGATGTGTTGTGCTGCTCAAATACTACGTGGTTCAGATACCTTATGGCTTGATTGGGGGACAAGGGATCTCGGGGTGCATGTTGCAACTGTAACAATGCAGGAATGAGGCGCAAAGGGTCCAAGGACGGTAGTTTTGACCAGGAATCAACCATCTCTTTAGGAGACTGCCGCAGGAGTACTGCGGCGAAGCGATAGTATAGTTCGAGGTCCGGCTGTTTCTTCGTCAGAGTAGGCCCAGATTCGGTCTATTAAAAGCTCACTTGGCGATTCAATACGTCGATAGCTTTGGTCCACTCTTCTTCCATAATCCAATGTTCAATAACGCGCTCAAAGTCCCCGATTACAGTCGCGTAATGGAGATACATATCCGTCCTGCCATGTCCTTGTATTAATTCGTACACCGTCTTAGGATCTAAGTTTTTCTGGGGTCATGATTAGTAACGTTCCATGACTAACATATTCTGAATATTACCTTGTACGTCTCAAAAAAGTGACGAAGATCGTCCTCTAGTATGGTTCGCTCCGTAACGACGTTCTCGATATCTTGCGATACCGACTCGGAAGCTACGATATCGTCCAATTCATTGCACTTGCTAAGATAAAATTCAACAAGCCATGTAGTGAGCATCATTCGTTGTGTTAAATCCTGGGACGACACAAATGAAATGGTGACATGTACGCGCGAGAGCAATATATGCTCACCGTCTTTTTTGTCCTTTCTAGACGCGAGATAAGGTATGATCGCAAAGCATCGCGTTCACCCACGTCTATGAACTTCAGCACGACTTCCTCGAAGGACACTGATGTCTGAGAGAAAGCCTGAGCTGCCGGAAAATATTTTCCTTCGTCGAAAAGATTTTGCGCTTGTGCGGACAGAACATGATTCCGTTGACTGGCTGTCTGGAACAAAGGTGTGAGAGACGGATGAATAATGGCATGCAACGATTCTACCTTTGAATATCGAAGCGCCACCTCGAACTGCTTTTGGGATAAGTAGATCTTCCAAACATCGCGGTCTTCATTGCCGACCAGGAGTTCAAAGATAGATTGATCAGTATAGACCCAGTACGTCTTTCGCAAAGGGTCAGCTGTAATCCCGCGAACTACTTCATCTCTTTTCTGAAAGACATTGGTCACTGTGCAGTATACCCATCAATTTCACTTACCAAGGGTAACGGTTCCTCATATGCCAGCGAGTCATCGAGACTGCAGACACCAACTATGCGATCCTTGTAAAGAATAACATAGTGAAATTCGGTGAGCGCAATAGAGACAGGAAACTCGGCACTTTCGCCAGGGTATGGTAGGACATCGGCAGAATCAATGAGGTCGTCCGAGGTCGATTCAAAGTTTAGGTTTCCGTGATATATTCCGGGACCTATCAATATGTTTATGAGTGTTGCAAGTTCCGTTAGTCGTGGGAGTCATCGAACCTGTCATCCATGCTAGTGACCTTGGTAGAGACAGTGCTTGATCAGCGTTCGGGGTGTAGTAGTGAAGTTCGGTGTGTTGGTTAGTCCCGGGCAATTCCAATATTTCTGTGTAATCTGTGAGCTCGATATATCAGTGTAGGAGGGACATGCACGTACTGGGTTGTGCGTTTGCAAACAATCCAGTGAAGATACGACCAGCATCATCAGACCTTCTGTCTGGAATGCCAGTGTACTGATATATTCGGGAGGACGTTGTAACAACCACAAGAATCTTTCTGGCGTCAGACGGGGGGAAGAAATCGTATTTGATTCCAGTTATAGGTTGCTTTTCCGGGAGGTTAAGCACTGGCTGCAGATAGCGTTCCTGTGACTTGAAGAAATCCTCCTCAGCATTGAGGACAGCTTCGTATATAGTACCGTTTCTGCCACCTATGAGGATTTCACGGGTGGATGTCGGTTGGGATGATGAAAGTAACGCCGTCTTGTTCCATGCCACGCTCTCAATGACCATCTTGAATGTCTTCAGTTGTCGGGGTTTCTTCCATGTCCGATAGAGGTACCAGTTTTCCCCCTGTAATGAAGTGATGATAATGTGCCGACCGGAGGGATCCATGAATAGTTTGTAAAGGGTCATTTCGGTGCCAGGCTTCCTGGGTATTTGGATTTGGACGACTTGTGTTGCATGGGAGAGTTCGATAAGAATAATCATATTGGATGCTAGACCCATAACTAGCATATCTGAACACACGACCAGTGATACGAGAGGTGCGTTGATCGTGCATTGCACCTGGCCAAGGTCGAATATTGGCACTTGTGAAACAGATGGATCTAGGGATTCCTGCTGCAGAGATATGAGTAAAACAAGTTCATTCTGAGATTTAGCTTGGCAACGTACTGCGAACGCCTCCTCCACGAAATTGTCTGGCTGCGACTCGAAACCTTGGTACTGCAATTCCGGAAGCGATGTAGGATGAGCAAGCGCGCCTGCTGGAGAAGAGGCAGCATGTTCGACATCTGTATATGTACGAGCATGATTATAGAAAGCCTATTGAAGTCTGAAGAAAGGCACTGACAGTCGTCGAACATCGCGCTCACGCCTAGTATTGCTGAGAGACCTCGACGTGATGTGGTGCTTAGCTGACAGCAAAGCTCGAAACCTCAAGTGTCAGGATTTCCTAATTGGGACACGCAGATGTATAAGGCTTCGTTCGGATACGCTGACGCGGCCGTTTCTCAGCGTTTCTGTAAAATATTTTCTAACTTTAAATATTAGAAGTAGCGTTTCCTGCGTTTCCATGAGAGCTGCTGTCTTGTAATCGCGAACGCGTGAACCTCCGTTGCTCATTTTCTGTTCATGGACATCCAGAAAACCGTAAAGCTTAAAACTGTACTCACATCCCCAGGTTCATTTCTAATGCGGTCAGGGTGTACATGAATGAGTTCTTGTACCCACATTTCACTAGTAAGAGCCGGGTTGTGCCTCCAATAAAATGGTGAAGCGTAGAGTGCCATTATGACAACGGTAATGTGGACAAAATAGGCTACGACAGCTGCTATAAGTCGGCGGAAGGCTATCAGCCTTGACACGGCCTCTGAGGGCATCGTGGATGTCGAATACAGGTGCTAGGACTCTCAGAGAAACGCAAAAAACGCTACTTCTAATTTAGGAAATATTTTACAGAAACGCCGCTGTCCCTGGTGATAATAAAAACGCCACTCAGAATCAGTAGCCTTCGGCGTGTTTCCCATCATCTCTTATCACTATGGCTCGTCCAATTCCCCGACTGTTTCTCATTCGTCACGGTATGCGATTCGCTCAATTAGCATGTATTTTTTGATCTTGAACGCGATCAAAGGTGAAACGGAGTGGTCTTTAAACGGGTGTGTACAAAATTGTGAAGTTTTTGACGCACGTTGTGCTCATCGATAACGATAGGAGACATGTTTGTCGTTTTACGGTTATTGAATGCCTTCTAAACTCGCCTTATACTGCAGACGGGACGGACCGACATTCCATTGACCCCTAGAGGCGAGGAACAAGTGAAGCAAAAGGCGCAAGAGCTGGTCGGCGACGGGAGTACGTGTTTCTCAGATTGCCTCGTAGTATCGGCTTGTTTCTCGACAGTCGTTTAGATGTTATCGACCCCAAGAATCTTTGCACCGTTTTCGTGTCTCCTCGCCAGCGGGCGCATAAGACCTTCCATCTATTGTTTGAACATGTCGGCATTCCTCACCACTCATTAACTGAAGAATGTCGTGAATGGGACTACGGTATTTCCATACGGAGATGTCATATACCTTTGCTTAGGTTGTTCCACAGGTGATTATGAAGGGCTACTCTCTTCAGAAATAAAACAGAAGAACCCTTCCTGGAGTATCTGGACAGACGGGTGAGTTCAGTATCCACGTATGCTCTCACTCCGCTTGACCGCGTATGAAAGCTGTCCAGGCGGTGAATCTGTCGAAGAGATGAAGGCCCGAATCGACGGCATCATAGCGAAAGTCCGAGAGTATCATCGTCAGTACTACGAAGAGGGTTTGAATACCCGGGACGTGATGATTGTTGCCCATGGCCATTTCAGTCGCGTCTTCGTTGCTCGATGGATCAATTCTCCCTTGTGCCTCGGTACGTGGTTAGCACATAATTCAAGGAGCAATGCAACTCACGTTTCTCCCAGGTGCACAGATCAACGTCGAGCCTGGAGGCGTAAGTTCACCGTTCAGCAATTGACCTCGAACTCAGACTACTTCTGTAGATCGCAATCCTCAGCTACAACCACAACTCTTTAAAGGAACCCGCATTGAATGCACTCAATTTGTACGCCGCGATACGATGACAATATCGCGAACACATTGGAACTGAGGAAATAGAGCTCTACAAATAAATGCAGAATGTACCATAATCTTCATGGAATTGATTCACACTAAGGATTTTTCCCGGCGCTGTAAATGCGGCAAGTTGCAACGCGTCGCGCTGCCTATCACTTTCCCACGACTTTTTAATAAGTGTGACATCGTCTGACACGACTCGGACGAATCCATTATCCAAAGGCGGTTACCATTTTGTCGATCCTTACACTCGTTATTTATCTCTTGAACAACTATGGCCGAAGTAGATGTGCAGAGTACCATATCTGCGACTGAGAGGGACAAGGACTTGGACTACATCGTCAACTCTCAAGATGACGAAGGTGCGTGAGCTTTATGCTTCCTCATGTTTTGCACGAGGGCATAACTCTGAATCGTTGTTTAGTTTCCGGAAACGAGGCTAAAGACTCTTCTGACGAACAAAAGGACCATAACGAGGGTACCAATGGTGCTGCTGATCCAGAAGCACCACCTGAAGTGCCAGCAGAAGTTCCCGTTCCCGTACCTTCAACTTCAAGTGGACCTCCTGCAGAAGATGCAGACAAGCGTGCAGGCGAATTTTCCGCCTCCGATAGTAAAAAGTCAATGTCTGTAAACCCCCCTACTGGCAAGGTCAACGGTGGACCGACAACGCCCACTGTTAAGAAGGTGAGTAAAATGAAACGTGTTGATGCGATTTTCTCTGACGTTATCACAACGTCAGGTTCTCAGCTCCGGAACATTCGGTACTGGTGCTGCTAAACCAACTGCCACCTCCAAACCAACTGCCACCTCCAAACCCGCCTTATCATCTTCGACGGCTTCGAGGCCCACTGCTACCGCAGGTCTGAAAAAATCACCCAGTGTCTCGTCCACCGTTGCGAAACCTGCCATGGCTACGAGACCCGCTGCTGGCAGTTCCAATGCTACTGCTGCCAGTCGTCGAACTTCGATGACTGCAGCACCCAAATCATCTGCTCCCGTTCCTGCTCGCTCTACCTTATCCTCATCTGTCAGTGCCAAACCAGCTGCAAGTACATCCTCCGCTACAGCCGGCCGTGCATCCGTGGCATCTCCCAGCAATGACAGTGATGCTAAGTCTGCCACGGGCAGTGCTCCACGACCTCGGGCAGCAGTCACTGATGCCGCTAGAAGGACACCGTCATCCGCTGCTAGGCAGAGTATATCGGCTTCCACTACCAAACCCCCAACCTCGGTGTCAGCCCCCAAGGTGCTGCCTAGAAGTGCTTCGACTGCCGCAAAACCTTCATCTAGGCCCGCTGGGTCCATCTCTTCCATCAAAGAGGTCACCACTGACAGTAAAGTCCTAGATGATTTACAAGCCAAGGTGAACTTTATTTTCATTGTCAGACAATTTGGGTTCTGATTCTTTTCATCGCAAAGCTCAAAGAGGCTACTGAAGCTTTGCAGTCAAAGGCCGATGCGGTGACGAAGGCTGAAAGTCAACTGAAAGAAGTCAAAGCTTCAATGGAGAGTGCTTTGGTTGATGTAGAGTCAAAGTCTGCACGGATTCGGGAACTCGAAGAGGCAAAGACGTCGCTGGAGTCCCAGCTGAAGGATGCTCAAGATTCTTTGTCGAAACTTCAGTCTGAATATGAAGAAGGCACTTCGATTTTGAAAACAGTTCAGGAAGAGGTAGTTATCTCAATCACGGCATGTCGTATGTACCCCTGACGTTTGTTTCAGCTCGAATCCGCCAGGGCCTCTATAGCGTCTCAAAAGGAGCTTATAGATAATCTTACGAGCCAGATTCAGGCTTTAGAGGAACAGGTTACCGCTGCGAAGGAGAACCTAGAGAGCCTCAAGGCATCCCATTCTTCCACTTCCTCAGATGCAGCAGCAGCTGCCGCTGTGGAACACGAGGCACTTCTCAAAGCCCAGGCCGACTTCGCCGCCATTCAGGAGGAAATTGCATCCCTCAAGGCCGCTCATGAGAAGGCACTCGAAGAGGAGATCAGCAAAGTGAAGGCGTTGGAGGAGAAGGTTAATCGTATCGACGTTCTAGAAGCTCAAGTGTCCGAATTGCAAACTGAGAAGGAGGAGAGCGCAACTAAGGTGTCCGAATTGGAGATCGAGATCCTGGAGCTCAAAGACGGTCAGGAAACATCCGATGACGAGCGCAGCAAAACCCTAGAGCGGCTCAGATTACTCGAAGAGCAGCTGAATGCTTCGAATGCTTCCGTACAGCAAGCCCTTGATGACGCCAAGGCCAAGGAGGCTAAGTACGCCACAGAAACAGACGAGCTCAAAGCTACTCATGCAAAGGAGCTGCAGGCTGCAAGCGAGGTTCAGGCGCAATTATCGACTCAGTTGGAGGCATTGAAGGCTGAGTTGGAGCAAGCGGCGGCGGTGCATGAGCAGACAAAGGCCGGGGCCGCGTCCGCGTCTGAAACCCACAAGCGTACTCTAGAGGAGGCGGAACAGTCTTTCCTCAACAAGCAAAGCGAGCTTTCTTCCGAGATACAGAGGATCACTGCCGAGCTGGAGGTTCGTTATATTCTTTCCATCGACTTTACGGCTATAGTAACGAGGGCAATCTAGGGACAAGAGGCACAGTACAATGCCAAAGTTAACGCTGTTAAGGCTGAGCATGCTAAGCTGCTTCAGGAAGCCTTTGAACGTGCTAAGGTTAGCTTAAATGTCCCAAAAATGTTAACAGTTCACTCATTATTTTCAAAGTCAGAAGCTGGCGAGATCCATAAGCAGGATCTTGCAGTAGTACGTTCAAAGTTTGACGAAACCGCCGACCAGCTGAAGTCTAACCATAATTCCACCTTGGAAGACCTCCGGACAGAGCATGCAGAACTTTTGGAGACTCAGGTCAAAAACTTCGAGAAGCAGATCAACAAACTCACGTTGGATCTCAAAGCTACTCAGGACGACCTTGCGAAAGCCAAAGCAGCATCAGATTCATCGCGGATCGAGATTGAATCTCTCGCAGCACAACGTGACGCTGCTCGTGCAGCTGCAGAAGCCGGTGAAGCTGCACCTTCTCTCGCCGCTTCTGAAGAGATTGCTCGATTGACGAAGGAACTTGCGATGTCGAAGGATGATTTGAATGCCGTCACTGAGATGTTTAACCTTACGAAAGCATCTCTGACGGACATTTCCAATAACCATCAAATTGAGCTGGAGGAGAACGCCAAAGCACGAGCCGAGGAAGTTACAAAGATTCGCTCTGCTCACGACGAAGAAATCGCAACGCTCGTTCAGCAGAAGTCAGAGCTGTCGATGAAGGTTTCTGATTTGGAGGGCGAGATTGCCACTCTCCAAGCCAAACTCACGGCTGAGCCTGTTGCTCCGAAGAGTAATGGTTCGGTCGCACCCCAGTCACCGGGAGTCACGAAGGAAGAGTTGCAGCAGATGCACGAGGCTCATAACCTTAAGATGCACGACTTGCAGGCAGAACACGACAAGGCCATGAGAGCAGTTAGGGAAGAACTCGAGGCTGCCTTGCAGAAGGTATCCGAAACAGAGCAGCAGGTTGCCAATAAGGCGATGGAGATCAAGTATCTCGAACAGGAACAGGATGAGAGCCAGGAACAGATTACACGGTATGTCAAGTTCTTCGGACTCAAGGGTTTCATTGGAGCATTGATCGCGCTGGGCGTGGTCTTCGCGTTCGCTTAAGTTCTAACGCTCATTTAATTTCTTATACTATGTGGAGAATAATTTTATTGACTGTCGCATTTTTTCAAGATTGAAAGAAGACATTGATCACCTGACGGAACAACTCAAAGCGAAGGAGAAGGCCTGAAGAATGGCGATGCGCAGCCTGATTCCTCACGACAACCTCACCTGTGACGGCGTTTATTGACGCTTGGCGGAACGACCGCACAGGCTGCTGGTATGAATGGACTTTTGCCTTAATATGCACATTTGTTCCCCCTCTGCGATCTTAAATTACTAGTAATGTTTACAAAACTGGTCATTGCTATGCCTCTTTGTTCTCGGATATCAGGTTTCTCAATAGTAATACCCTCTTCTGTTGTATCCAGTGCGACCCGAGCGGGCGGAGTGGGCGATATCGCTTTTGCGTGCAAACGCGGCCGGTACCCGTACATGCACGATTGCACTGGGATTAGGACATCTTTTCCTGGGACCCAAGCAGAAACTGAGTGCGGTTGAGCGATGAAGGCGGAATCAAGTGGCGTCGGACCAGCGTTCGTTGAGCGTCCGCTAAATACGTTGACGGTTATGCCCGATCATTGGGGTCCCAACAAATAATTGTTATCGGTCGTTTTTCGTCTTGTCCCTCATTTTTCCCGCTTTCTTTCCTTCTCCCATTTCCCTCCTCTTCCGTCCTTCCTCTACAGGCTTTTACGATGGCTATTCAAAAGGAACCTGGTCAAAAGGGCGTTAACTGGTCCAACATTGCCGTCGGTACGCGATTTTGTCTCTAAGGTTGGCTCTGCAAACGTGTTCATCGTGCTACACAGGTGCTATCATGAACATGGTGAAACTGCATATCTTTCTAGCTTAATTTTCTCCTTTTATTAACCATTCGCGTGTTCTTCAATGAAATAAATACAGTTCGTGAGTACAGTTGCCGTCCTCTTGTATCTGCGGTCAACTCATGCCCTTCTGTTGTAGGAGGCACGTTTTCAATGCTTTTGTATGATAGTCTTCCAACAGTTTCGCAGGTCACCACTCTCGGTCAACCGTTAGAGGTGCTTAAGACTCAAATGGCTGCTAACCGGAACCAAAGTATGTGGCAAGCTTGCAGGTCTGTGTGGGCTCGGGGAGGATTCGTTGGCTTCTATCAGGGATTGATTCCATGGGTACGTGTCTGCATGCATACTGTGAAAAACGTTGTGTGTGAATGAATGGAATGTTTTAGGCTTGGATCGAAGCGTCGACCAAGGGCGGTGTTTTGATTTTCGCTGCTTCGGAGGTTGAGACGGCCGGCCTCTCGATGGGTGTCAACCCCGCTGCTGCCGGTTTGCTTGGTGGAATGGTTGGTGGTATTGCGCAAGCCTATGCGACTATGGGTAAGTTTATAGGCGCCCACATTCCTAGAACATGTCTCCGTCACGGGCCGTTCTCAACAAGACATTATTCATTTATCTTGTCCATCTCATTCCTCCAGCTTACTAGTGTTCTCACAGGCTTCACTACATGTATGAAAACGGCTGAAATCACACGCCAAAAGACTGCAGCTGCCGGCGTGAAGCCCCCTTCAACATGGGCTTTGTTCGCGGAAATATACCGCAAGGAAGGTCTTGCCGGCGTTAACAAGGGCGTGAATGCCGTCGCTGTTCGTCAATGCACCAACTGGGGTTCTCGGTAGGCATGGATCTTTTCGTCGGAATTGCAGAAATTTGACATGGATGGCAGTATGGGTTTCGCACGACTTGCTGAGAGTACCATCCGAAGGATCCGTGGTAAAAACGAAGGTGAAAGCCTTAGTGCTATGGACAAGATTCTAGCATCTTCAATCGGTGGAGCTTTGGCAACCTGGAATCAGCCTATCGAAGTCATTCGAGTTGAGGTGCGTTGAATGCTCCCCTCCCGTCTCTGGCGAGTCTGATCTCCATTTGTTAGATGCAATCAATGACGAAGAATGCTGCTGCCAACGTCAACCGTCCCCAGAAACTTACCATTCTCAACACGCTCGGCTTCATCTACAAGGAGAACGGTATTAAGGGACTTTACCGTGGTGTTACCCCTCGTATCGGTCTTGGTGTATGGCAAACCATTTGTATGGTGTCGTTGGCCGACTACGTCAAAGCCTGGATTAAGGGAAAGCAATGATTGGGATTCTTCCATAGAGCGTACGATACTTTCTACAATTATTTCCTGTCCATCCTGTTATTTTTCATGTTACATACCTTATACCTTTAGAATTATACTACCTACTTTTCAGAGGGTATTCTAGCCTTCTACCGAAATACCGGTAGAAATGGAAATCCGGCTGTAAAGTGACCGGGCATCCCGCATCATTTGCAAATTCAGTGTCCCCGTCCCACATGTAGCGTCTTACCTGTCAGTGACCTCCGTCAACCCATCAACCCCGTCAGCCATGAGCGCACAAGTTCCCGTTGTTACAAAAGGACCTCATCCACTCCTCGTCAAATACCTTGCCCAGCTCAACGCCCACCCTCTTCGCACGAAGGCGATCACAACAGGTAAGAACTCCGATCACCTCCAGAAGATATACAGAAACTGAAACCTTCTAGCAATCCTCTGCTTTCTTCAAGAGGTAGTAGCGAATCACATTGCACGTACCTCGGTCAAGAGAGTATCCAAAGATGGATCCATCATTGAACATCTTCTAGCACGAGCTCGCGTCGACGGAAGAGCATTCAAGATGGCCTTGTACGGATTTTTGGTATCTGCACCAATGGGACACTTCCTCGTTGGATCATTACAAAAAGCATTCGCTGGAAAGACTGGAGCGAAGGCCAGAGTTGCTCAAATTGTGTGCAATAACTTTCTCATTTCGCCCATACAAGCTTGCGGTCAGCAACGTGCCTCACTTTGATGGTGTTGGTGGACTAAAACGTGTTCGTGCAGCGTACTTAACCTCCATGGCTATAATCAGTGGCGCTAGGTCGAAGGACGAGATCATTAAAACTATTAAGTCTGGGTTCTTTTCGGTTGTGCGGGTGCGTGAAACGGTCAAACTTTTTTCAAAAAGTTTCAACTCGTTCACTTTAACAGATTACTTGGGTCGTCTCCCCCTTGTCAATGACGATTGCTCAAAGATACATCCCATTGCATGTAAGCAGAACAAAACAGCTGCATTTACTGCCTGACACTCCAATTTTTTTTCTCTCATAGCTATGGGTACCTTTCTTCAACGCCATTCAATTTGTCCTCGGGGTGAGTTGAGCACAGTCTCGACATAATGAGGCCTTCTCACAGTATCATTAGACCTACTTCAATGTGCGCGTCAAGAAGTTGCGCAAGCAGCAAGAGCACCAAGACTAACGATTTTGTATCTTCGTGCTTTCCGTCTTTTCAATGTATCGAGGGTATATCTAGGCGTATTTGTATAATGTATATATCACCTTAAAATTATCCGGTATGTTCTAGTATAAAAGCGCTATTAGCCACAAACTACGATACGAACCCGACTTTCCGGAGGCTCCTGCATATATCTGTGTCGCACGACTACCCCTTCGTCCGTTGCTGATGAAGGCTCCAAAACCTCAGTTTTTAAGCACCATCCACCTAAAACATAAGAACCTGGTCTAGTGATCCATAGCCTCGCTTCTAAAGATGTGTTTTGTAGCGGCTTTAATAAACCTCTATGGGTTAAACGACCAGAATATGGTGCCGGTAACTCATCAGTCCTGTGTCGACATTAGGCTAAAAGTAAAGAAGCAGGCGCAGAAGAGACGTACAAGGAAGGTGGGTATGAATTCGGGTCTCCGTTGAGCTGCAAAATGAACCGTGATTTGTGGGTCAGGGAATAATTGCGAATGGTTATTGAAACCGGAGCATGGCACGGCCTACAGAAATTCATGTCAATCACAAGTTTTTGAGCCGGTCAAGTTCATACCCTTGCGAAAAGTCATGTTTGATAATATCTGCTGCATCGAACTGTACCACCAGCGGATTCATCTCTGCGTTCCATTCACTCCCCCGAATGGCTTGAAATATCTCCATCCGTTCCTGTTGTGTCTCGCTGTACATGCTGCGCGTCCCTTTCGTATTCTCGGCCTCTTCAAGGATCTCGCGCAGTGCTGCATGGCCAGCACCAACATCGAGATCCGACACAAGATGACTACCTGACCGTCCTTCGGAAGGAATGGTCCATGAAATCAGAATGTCCAAGGAGGCAGGATTATACAAGGGGAAAATATATCTATGTGCTCGTTGATGTATGTGTGGGTGCGACGAATTTATGGATTGAACCACCACGCGACGCCGTCGACCGAAGATGAAATGCTGAGAAACGTCCGTTGCTAGTGTCCGTGATTGGGAGGTCTGGAAGCGCAATGTCAACACTGATAAAAACTCAAGAAGCAAGTTTACCTTCACCACATGGCTACTGCATAAACTCAATGTCGGCGGATCTGTTTGCTCGACATCCCTTCCCTGGAGAACATCTTTAAGTTTGCGGGCAACGAAATCCATCGTCTCCTTTGTTCCCGATGCTGCTTGCCATGGATTCGCAGAAAAACAGAACTGACATGACTGTAGGGGGAGTATTGGACCTCTATATGAAGTTGGTGAGATTTGGATAAATGAGTCGAAGACTACCATGCTCACGGGGTGAAATCCATTATAGAATGGCAAGACCAGCTGGGACTAAGGGTCGACATTTGCGTCAGTTGTATGGTCTTTGAGGACATGTTCTCGAGCTGTATGTCGACGACATATAGGTCATCGACATTCGGGGCAGGCTGAGCATTGGTGAACGCTCGGAAGATGGGTTTGACGTTAAAAGATTGAGTTACGCGCACTTGATGGAAGGCTGCCTTGTCGTGCTGTGAGTACAATTAGCGTACCACTCTCGAGAGCCTTCGCAAGGACATACCTCTCGGTAAACTACAAGCACACAGAACTTTCTCTCGCCAGTGCCTCCCGCATTGAACGTTAGATGCACTTCGTGGTTATCTCCTGGCTGAAGATTTGACATCGGTATCTTATGCGGATCCTTCGCAGCAAGGGTATTGCTACATTTCAGTGTTTCCTCTTGGTTGATAGCACCCACACCAAGCACTGAGCCGTCATCATCTCCACTCAACCAGAACAGGTCTTCCGGCGAGGCAACTATCCACGCTTCACTGATCATACGCTTCCCAGCGTTGGAGAGCCAAAGCCTCAAATTAGCATTCTCTCCTTGGAGAAGCTGCAGTTGTTCTTCATCCACGAAGTTGGCCAATAGTTTATTTTCCCCTTCTGCAACTTCAACCCTCAGGACAACATCCGGGGCATAGGTCGGTTTCTGTCGCTGGGCAGGGGTGGTGTACAGTCTTTTCCCGCGATAGGATAATGTCTCGGTGGTCGGTAGGAGGGAAAGGAAGTCGTAAGTTGCATGTGTGATGAGGAGGGAAGCCGGACGAGATGATTTAACAGCAATGGGAACTGTTCGAGTCTCTCTAGGTCGAATGGTTACATTGTCTAGAATTTCAGCCTGTACGAAAATTTTTGAAGATGAAGGGTCTTCCGCATTGGGCTCCCTAACAACAACTGTCAGGTTGGCCAGATTGATTTCCACCTGGTATGGGTTCCGCAGGATCAAATCGACATAGAAGGTTTCTAGGTAACGTAACATTAAGATCGTATCGCAGGTTACACGGTCGACTTACCATCAAGTGAGACCTTGTAATCTTTTATTAGACTTTCTGAGATTCCTCGAGACTTGCAGAATCCCTTCCAGTCCTCTTCGCGTTTAATCCATTCTTGAACGTCCCCTTCATCACGCCGTGAATACCGTACACTGGTCTGTTGTGGTACACAGAAATTGATAGATAGCTTTAGAGAAGATATTTGTTCGTCGTTAGATGTGATAGACTTGTAGTGCTAGAATTTATGCTTAGCTTCAAAGTCGCAACCCGATGGTGGTCTTGCTTACCTCTAAAGCGACTCTGAAATCTTCGAGGTATACACCATCCTTATGGGTGATCGGTACGTGTTCTTCACCATTGTCTATTGATGCTGTAGTTGAAACAGACCCTGAAGTCTTCAATAGGTCCAGGAATATCTGTATAGCATTGCTGACATCTCCGGTGGTATACAATAGCCGAGCTACAGGAAGAGAGTGAATACAAGGTTATACAAGGTAACGAAAGACTCGACTGGATAGGTCGTACCTAATGGATGTTCAATACCAGCCATAATAGAGTCGAAACCACGCGACTTGGAAGAATCGATCCCTTCCGCGTCCCAAAACGATGGAGAAAGCTCTTTAGGTGGTGCAATTCTGCAGAGCTCGTGGGCCTTCCGTAGCAAATACATAGTCAACGGTTTCTGAATGGCTCTATGAATGAGATCTATTGGTTGGAGGATGGTCGCGATACGCACTATCCCATATTTCTCTAGTCGATTAGCCGCAGACAGATACCAAAACCCAGCACGTCGTTTTGCTTGTTTCTTGATGCTTAAGTATGCAGAGTGAGCCAGTAACACTGCTGACGTAGCCTCTTCCGACTTGAATTCCGGTCAGACAATAGAACATTAAATCGAATGATCCTCACATTTCCTGCGGCCCATACGAGCCATCTTTCTCCTTCTAGGCTTCCAAGGAAATCAGAAGAGTCTATGCCCATTTCCCATCGCACGGCGTACTGTAGTGCTCGTAGTTGAGCCTGTGGAGTTGGGTCTGAGGAACCGCCATACAGACTAGAAATGGCATTTGAAGCGTGTAATTCTAGAACGGGAGAAGGGGACAAAAGCAGGGGAAGTATGTCCTACAAAAACACGTTCAGTAAAGTAAGGCTATAGAACACCGACGACTAACCGAACCGCCCTTGCCTTCCTTCCTCAGTGATTCCCATACCGAGACTGCCAGCTTAAGATCATGAAGTATAGTCGCAAATTCGGCTAAACGGCGTTGCTGTGGTGGTGGTGGGCCCTGCGCGTTTGTTGCAGCAGGAATTGCACCATTAATGGTAACTGATCGCACAGGTGTTGAGGACACTGATGAAGAATTGGGGTGGTGACCGGGAGTGGGAGAGGGAGAGGGAGAGGGAGAGGGAGAACCAAAGAGTCGGCGTGTAGAAGAGAATAAGCGAGATGGAAGACGTCTGGTTGACGAGAACTAAAGATATCGTTTCATGAGTTGTAGGCAATGAACAGGAAAAAGTAGAATCCCTTACATTCTCATTCCATTCTACTACGCATCTTTCCATCCAAGGGATCAAACTCATGACCAGGAATTCACGGGTGAATCTGGCTGTCTGTTGAATGTCCTTTTCATTCATGCGAAGAGTATTGAGTGGTGTGTTGACTTGGGAGTTAGCAGGGGATACAAGGGGTGTAGGAGGCGGTCGGATTTCCGGAGAGTCCATGGTTGGAGGTGGAAGGCGAGGCAAGGTGGCAGGTACCGGGACAGGGTTGGGGGGAGGATTGGGCAATTCGAGGGGTAATAAGTACGTGTGCAGGCCATATTGCTTTTTCACAGCGTTGTAAAGTGCACCAGCCCTAAAGACCGGTGAGTTTAAAGATAAATTGATGAAATGACTACGCACTCTTCATCAGACAGGGACGAGTTCTTGGAATGTATTATGAGGGTGAACCGTAGGTGTAACGGATCGACCCATGAAGGTAGATCGATTGATCGAGAGTGAAGCGCAGTGATAGCTTGCAAGGGATTGGGAGAATTGGTTGACACGGCCAAAATGACTGAGGAAAGCGTTGGAAGCATTAGCACATTTCCATAGTTTTCGCCGTATCCACCGTACCTGCAGCCGGATGATTCCAAGTCTCATTCCGAGTAGGTACATGGTCTCCTTCTGCACAACGTTTCAATTCCTCCCACCAAGGTGTCTTGGTTTGCTTGTCTCCCAATTTCTCTATATCTTCGACCCAACGAGCGCATCTCTGATTTATACGAGCACCTATCCAGTCAAGCATTCGTGCCGCACGTTGTTCCTCGTCTTCTCGGCAAGCAGTTTCAATTTGCTTGAGGTCAGAGAAACGAAGGGAGAATGAGGGGTGAGATACGGAAGTAAGGGAGGTGGTACGAGTCGTTACTGAAGCAGAAATATATTATGACGAGTTCACGTCAGAGTAAAATGAAACGGACCTTGAGGAAAAGGTGAGAATGACTGGAGGACATCGGGCAAAGGTGGTAACGAAGAAGCAGCTAGAAGATCTGAGAGGTCCGGAGATGATAGAATACAAATATGCGGGCTGAGAGATGTGGGGAGAGAAGGAGCCATGGCATTCGCGTCCAACGTTACGTGCTTTCCTGCGTGCTTCCATCAACATGTCCTCAAATTTGCTCAAGATCAGATCCTCAACTTTCAGTAATGACCTTCAATCCACATTCAACCTATGCTGAACAGCTCATATAGCATCTCCAGAATTACCTCCTCCAATTTCAGGCTGGCCGACACCATGGCTAGATATCCACGAAGTCGAACATTACTTGCTACCAATTCTTCGCGACCACCAGTGGCGCGTCAACTTTGTAACAAAGGCACAACGTCCAGTGCCGACTTTGGAGAAGAGATACAACTTCAATAAAGGACCGTCTGCTTTGACGTTCATGAGGGATGTCATAGATATCGCGAATGCTGAAAATGTGAAGTACCCATCATCCTCTATTCCAGCCGTCGTATTCATCTATCTTTCCAGCATCATCCAACCTCACTTCAATATGGCGAAGACAGTCCACATGTCTCCTTAGGCATCCGAACTCACTCTGCAAAAATTCCTCCCCCCGTAATGACGTATCTTCTGGACCATATAAGGCCAGAGACGGATCCACCAACAAAATCTCGCTATCAAGGCATTACGTTGCGAGACATTCGTTTCGCGCTGCTTGTCGACCAATGCTTTGAGACGTACCATAAGAATGGTGATGCTGGTGTTCTTGACGTAGACGCGAGTAGTAATGAGGTCCCTCCATTCACAGAGGTTGAACCTCTTCTTAGGCACCTTCTGAGCCATCTTTAAGGTAGGCCCTCGAACTCTGTAGCGATCCCTCGTTTCTGAATCGGAGCTCGAGCTGCCCCGCACATTATAGAACTAATACTATTCAAGCTACATATATATATATATGCGAGCATACTGCCCATTACTCCTCGCGAACCATTGTAGTCCATCATTCATACGTTTCTTCCTGCGTGAAGGAAGGGATATATTTCCGAGCGTCGTTCCCTACCTTCTTAGGGACATATATCTGACCGTTGAAGGTTT
The DNA here is from genome assembly GCA_001466705.2 of Moniliophthora roreri. NCBI lineage: Eukaryota > Fungi > Basidiomycota > Agaricomycetes > Agaricales > Marasmiaceae > Moniliophthora > Moniliophthora roreri. Next base: position 873,178 of record LATX02000001.1, on the reverse strand, counting down.
TCAGCTGGAGATTGCGAACGCGAACAGGGATACTGAAGCCACGAATACAGCCATCCATGAGTTCACCAATATGTTGCTGATGTTATATGGCGGAGTTCCCGCAAAACGCATCCCGATCCGCCTCGTCACTCGTGGACCAGATAGTCAAAGACGAAATCTTTGGTAGCTCATGTACGAGCCGCAAGCACCGAGTTTGACGGTGGGAAGTGAGTTATGTTGCTTCACATGTGAACAAGCACTAACCAATGCATTCCTTTGCACAAATGTCCTTGGCATTGAAGCTAACGTCAAGCTTACGCAGATTTATGCATGAGGCGTATTGCGGGACATTATGCTCTCCAAAAGACCGATGTCCTTCTTCCATGTCAGTAACCGCAAGTACCTCCAGTGCCTCCTTATGTTTCGATAAAATGGTTCTGAAGAAGTAAGTGGCGAGGCTGTCCGTTTTTTCGTCTGAAGGTACGTAAACGTTCCGAATTCTCAATTGAACCAACCTTGAAAATCAAGCCAGGTACTCGAAGAATGGACGTGCAATTCTACCCCGCATCGCAACGTCCTGGAAACGGATATTCTCTAATCCATGCAGAAGTTGGAGAAAGCAAATAGCAGCCGGTGGCTACCTAATCACTGCTCTTAGTATCCTGAGCGATCGGATAGCAGACGGAAGATACTCGTCCGAATCCTCCTGTCACACCGGTTTAGGAAAAAAATCTGTTAGACAGATTTCAACCGGAAACATATACTGATTTACCTGCAATAAGGAGCAGGATATGGCAAACTGAAAGGCGTCCAGAATCATGGAGTTTAAGTCGCCCGAAATTTTGAGCTGGAACTCAACCAATCAGGAGCGCTTTAGGACCACCAGAAAGGTGAAGAAAAAGGCGAGAACTTTGACGTACCGAAATGAAAGCTGATTTGCGTCATTTCAGAGATTACCGAAACGCAGCAGATTTGGGTCGAATCTGTCTACCAGATATTTTTCCATTGGCCCACGGCGGCCGGTTTCAGGCAGTCTGATTGGGGGCATTTCAGGAAGCCCAGAAAGCTCACCTGAATGGACCCACTTCGGAAGACCAGAAATGTACGCCGATTGTCTCCAATTATGGAAGGATTTCGGAGCGTCTTATTGTCTGTATTTCGGACTTGGCTTCCTGCCCACCGAAATGCTTCCTGATTCCTTTCCTTTCAGGTGTCAGGTCACAAGTTCAGAATCACCCAATTTCTGCAGCCATTTCTGCTTACCTTTTGTTCTGCCAGCTCCCTGATGAATCAGGTGCGGTTTCCGGCTGAAATCTGGCTAACTGATTTTTTTCCTAAACCCGTGTGTGTGCTCGACGCAGCTTTTTCTTCCCCTCTTCGGCTTGACGTGCATCCTTGTTCGCGAGATGGTGAGAGGGCACTGGTCAAAACATCTGATCCTCACACCTATAATCAACCCTTGGACGTAATGGGAGGTTCGGCTTCCTTCGCGTGATACCGACCTCAACATTTCAAACCCTCTAGCTAACTGGTCTTCTGTTGGAGCGTCGAAACTGATCCTCTCAAGCAAGATGGGGTCCACTAGAGAGCGGAAGGACTGATCGACGCATCGAAAAATTTTCAGGCCGCTATTGTTCCTCAAGCGAGAAAATTAATCAGAACCTACCTCTTGAACCACCTGCAATCGTAGCTCTGTCGCAAGTATTTCCATCCTGTCGAAGCTTGAGGTAGTACCTCAGGCTTTGACAGGAATGAAGGCCTGGGTCCGAGCTCGTTCCCGCTCTCATTCGTGTCATTACTCTTCTACGCACAGTTATACCCATACACGTATATTAACTGCGGACCATGATACGTCCACCTGACCCACTGCGTGTAGCATCAAATGACGCCGCCGAATTTCCGTTTGAATGACGACGATAAGATTGCATTGGTATGCACACAACGCACAAAATACGCCGTTTATACAAAAGATTTGACTTGTGACACACCGAAGTCCGTCCAGTCGTTTGGGCCTGCCTTTGGCTGCCGTTTATCATTAGCACGCACGCAGTTCAGTGAACCGTTGCCCGAGCCGGGGGATACCTCGAACAACCGTTATCGTCATTCTGGAGGAGATATACGTGTCCAGTAGGTGTCCTCCTCACCCAAAGGTTGCAACCACTGGGTACAATAAAGTTGCGGATATCCCTGTCAAATCGGATCTCCATTGCCCAAACCTGGCGCCGCATAACTTACAATTGTGGCTGCCGCAAAATCTAGCCCGATGCCCTTTAGGACTCGCGGGTCAGAGCATTAACGACGCACTGAGCCTCGGCAGTCTACGTCCAAGGTGCAGACACTGTTTGAGGGCATCGTCTCACTGTCAGTCCAATGACATGATATTGTGTGTGAAGAGTCGTCACCAACCAGGGCATTCACTCCGGGAGTCATAATTAGCGTGTCCGAGAGGTCGATGCCGACTTCAAGCTCGTGCATCAGCAAAAACCGTGTAGCGCTATAATGGGTTCCCCGGGGTTTATAATCCACCTGCAGGGTATTATGACCCTTAAAACCAGTCATAACCCCCACAAACCAGGCCACAACCAGGTTATAATCCCCCCGGAGCTAGGTTATAGCACTTTCCGGTTTTTGCTGATGTGTAGGCGGACGCATCGGACATACGCTTCTGCATTATATTCCCCGAATGACCAGTCCTTGCATCCCATTGACCGCAAGTGTCACCGATGAAAAGAGCAGCGAGACCATCCGTCTCTTCGTTGAGTTAGTCCAGATGTTCCGAAGTCTCAGTTTGATCAGCTCAGAAAACGAATCCGCAGCGGACAGGTATTCGTTCAAGCGCTCCTGAGCTTTGTGTCGTTCCCTCCTTTTTCTCGTGCAACCTGCCTCTCCGAGTCCTTCTCACTCAACTCGCGGCACTCGAGGGATGCAGGGACTGAAACATGGTATCCCCACAATGCATGACCAATATCCGCGCATCGGAAAAGTTCTGTTGTCCTTGTTGGATATCATTTTCAAGGTCTCGAAACATGTGGCTCGCTGCGTTTCTGTCCTCGTATCGAGCGTGATACTAGCAAATAAGGTTGGTTCGATCAAAGAACAGAAGGACCGGTTGACACATCGAAGAATTTTGGGGTCGCCGACTTCCCTCACCTGTATGTTTGTTCAAATTGAGGTTAGCATAGTACCACAGGAGGCCAAGAGCCATACCTCTTGAATCCTTTACAATCGCAGTTCTATTGCCAGTGAACTCATCGGGGAGCCGACGAAGGAGGGACGAGGTTGAATGAACGTGGAGGGGTACCATATATACTGTATGCCACAAAGACATTAGATGTTGGTGAGTCACTTCGAGAAGGAATAATCCGCTTTGATCCCTCGAACAATACGTTGATAAAGTCTCACGATGTATTGAGTATCCGCAGGATGTACAAAAGGTGGAATCAGAAATACACTACCTTTACAAATCCCATCACACTCGAACTACCATGCTTTCTTTCTAGCCACTATGAACATCACTTCAGAAAAACAACAACCTCGGCTGCATAGTTGACGGGGAATATCTCCCAAGTCCACTGTCGTCCCTTTCGAGGACGTAAATCCGACCATCAGCAGTCAACTGGAGATCACGAGTGATGCTAGGCACAGTAAAGTTGCGGATACCATCGTCCATGAGCTCCCGCATCCTTCGTCCATGCTGCATGAAGGGATTCCCACATCTTGCGCCCCTATTTGCTTTACTAGCTGAGGAGCATAGTCTCAACGACGACAGCTTCGAAAGCTGATATCCGAGGCGCAAACAGCGCGACTAATAGATCGATGGTTAGTACAGGGTTATATTGTGTAAATGGGCACTGACTAGTGTGTTCGCTCCAGATGTCATCGCTGATATGTCTGCGCGATTGAGGCAGACCTCGAGTTCGCGCAGATTGACACAACGGGCATACTCTTGGGCATTGTGCTCTCCAAATGACCAGAGACCTTCCTCGTGTCCAGTGACCACGAGTGTTTCCAGTGTCTCCCTGTGTCTCGGTAAAATGGTACTGTTGAAATAAGTAGCGAGGCTGTCCGTCTCTTCGTCCGAACTTGTGTGAACGCTCTGAATCTTCAATTTGACCAGCCCAGAAAAATTATTTAGGTAGTCCAGAATTGAACCATCAATCCTGCCACGCGATTCAACTTCCTGAAGTCGGATGTGCTCTGCTTGGAATGTGGACCAGATGGAAGCAGGAGACAACGCCTGCCAGCCGGCAACTACCCTAATCTCCTGTTAGAATCCATGAGAGACCAGAGCTTAGTTGGCAAAGCAACTCACTTAACGGCCTTTAGATTCTTGAGAGCTCGAACAGCAGCGGAAAGAGACTCGTTCAAGAGTTTCTGTGCTCTCTGTGCTCTCTCTTTCTTTCTAACTTCTGCAGCCCGCATCTCCTTCTCATTCAAGTCGCAGAAATTGGGATAGGAAAAGTGCCGAGCCATCATCGTGTCTTCACAGCATATAATCAGCTTTCGGACATGGCGGGAAATTCGGGTTCCCTCAATGGATATCGACTTTAAGAGCTCAAAACCTTTGACTAATTGGTCTTCTGTCTTCGTATCGACTCTGATAGCAGCAAACAAGATCGGGTCGACTAAAGAACAGAAGGACCAATTAACGCATCGAAGGACCTTGAGATCGCTAGTGTCCCATACCTAAACACATACAAATTAGCATAGAAATAGTGGACGGCTGGCAAACCTACCTCTCGAACAATCTGCAGTCTTAGCTCTGCTGCCAACGAGTCCATCTGATATCGAATGAAGGAGTTGGAAGTACAGTTTAAAAGAGGAGAGCATGCATAGCCACATGCTTGTTTATCCCGGGACCCAGTATCTGGTCCCTTCAGGTTAGCGACGAGCAATAAGGAATTCAGTGACGGCATGTCAGCGGGAAGTACCGCCATTACTATGCCCATATCAGGAAGAATCGCAACCGTGATCCCTAACAGTGTATTGACGATGCATCTTCTGATGCATTGAGCACACGCACAATGTACACGGATCTGAAGAAGCAGAGATCAGAAGTACACCACCTTCGTCGGTGCAATACCGCTTTTCCCAGTCGGCTTTATTACACCAGACTGCGCCCCAACCCTGACGTCCATCGAACGATGAACTTTCTCCACCCGCTTTTCTTCCCGATCCAATTCGAATTTTCTGCGGCCTATAATATGGAAGTCATCTTCATCCGCCCCAATGCTTTGTTCGATCCCCATCACCGTTGAAAGCGTGTTCGTGTCTGAAGTAAGGTGTCAGTATACGAAATCATGGAAGGCAAGCCGATGCACCTTTCTTCCTCAGCCCGCAGTCCTTCGCCAGATGTGCCGTCTCTCCACACAGCTTACAACACCCTCCATTTGGATAGACACCCTTCTCTTGGTTCTCAGGACACTTAGATGCTAAATGTCCGTTCCCGTTACATACAAAACACGACGCAAAAGGTAAAGGATTCAACGGATCCTCCGGCTTTTTACAGCGGGAGAGGTTGTGTCGTGCAGATCCACATCTAGACCACAAGAGCGATTAATACCGAGAAACTGCGAGCAGAGGAGACATCGCACGCTGACCTATAGCAGATCCCTACACTCCGTTTCGAGTTTCCCCCTTCTGTGCCTCCGCTTTTTGGACAATCCTTGGCGGAATGTCCTTTTCCCCGACAAGCAAAACAAGTTGTCGCAGCGTTACGTTCGGCTATTCGTTTGAGTCTACGCGATTCCGAAGCTGAGGCTCGAGTTGCGAAACGTGAGTGAACGGTAGAACTTGTCTACACAGAGGGTAAAACGCACGATCCCTATTTTTTCTCTTGAATCCCTTTTCCTTCTTCTGTTTCCCGGTGTTTTCGCCGGAAGGGCTTTCACCATCTCCTTCATCGTCTGAAGGACCTACTTCCGTATTACCACCGGCTTTGCGTTTCTTGCTGGTTCGTTTTCTCTTTTTTGGTGGAGCCCCGTCTGCACCGGGCGGCTCGATTGGTGGTGGTTGTTGATGGGGAGTAGATTCCAAGTACTTTCGTTTGCGACCAAAGTTTGTAATGCGAGTCATGAACGGAGGTTGCGATCAACAAAATTTTTGGGCGTCTATTTCAAAATTAGGGACAACCCCCACATTACTGCTACAAATACAGAAACAGAGAGATACAAGTTTTGGGTACGTGTATGTTCACTGAAGAAGGCTACAAGAACAAAGAAAATCCAAAAGAAGAGAAAGTCTGAAATCATATCCTTGGTGCTCAAGACACCCTTTTTAATCGAACCCTCCATCGAATCCACCGCCATCGTCAAAACCTCCGCCATAATCTCCGCCACCATAGCCATCATAACCATAATCATTATCCAAAGCACTGCCGAGTAGCAGGCCACCGGCCATACCTAAATACCATTGGCTATCAGCAGACTAGATGCTATTTTTTCACACCGACCTCCAAGAAGTGGCAATGCCATGCCGCCTCCCCCCAGACCACCTCTCCGACCACCCATACCCATACCAGGTTGTGGACCATAACCGTACGGAGAAGGCCCATACGGAGCTCCATATTGCGGTTGTTGTGCGTACCGGTATTGAGGACCGGGTCCATACGAAGCTCTTTGCGCCATCATCTGTTGACGTCGCTGCGCTTGAAGCTAATACATATCGGTCGAATCCAAAGGATACACCAAAGAAAAAATCGCACTTACCGTAGCAATCCGCTGTTTCTCCGCTTCCCTCTCCTCCTTCGTCCCTATTGCCTTATCCTTCAGTTTACCGAAAAAGCCTCGTTTCCGTTTGGGCTGAATGCTAGGGTTAATTCCTTTCGCATTCGCTTGACCATCGTGTGAATGACGTTGGTCATAGAAAGGTGGAGGTGGGGCGTTTACGCTCGTATGACGAACTTTCTCTCGTGCTTCAGGGTGCTCGGATAGGTATTGTTCATCTTCGTAAGGGTGCACCCATATAGATCTCGGCGGGTTTGCTCGGGTATCAACCTGTTCATTTCATGTACTTTGAGTAGGGGACCTCGAGGTATGTAGTAGCATAGAAGAGTTACTCACATAGTACGGGTGCCCAGATTCGTGTGTTTGTTTAACCCATCCATCCGGTAGTGGCAAAACGTGAATATTAGACATGATAGTAGCTGTGAAAGATAAGTGGAGGAACGATCGGTTTTATAGGCTAGAGTCGGCATGAAGTCATTGCTTTCGGTAGTGCGGAGCACTCCAGTGGCTGTGAGCGGGGCAAGTGAGGCAGTAAATTATCTCCCGGATTTAGATTCCTAATACAGAGATCGAACCAGACTTACATGGCATGTACGTGAAATGAGATGAAGCATGGTAGAAACGTCAAGCACCAAGAACCAAGATTTACTCCTGTAGAGCATGCAAAGTCCGAATCAGGTCGTCAATTCTTCTGACTTTTTCATCCGTGGATAGCTGTGAAGGCGGTAAGCCAGCGTGACGCGACGATAATAACGTATTTCTGCACCTCAAAGAACGAATGCATTTGTCGCTTCCGTTGCTCATCCGCAGCCTCCTGAACGGCAATCTCTTCCACAAAGTTATATAGGTCGCCAGAACCTCCTTCCCTAGGCTCACTCCGACGAGTCGTCCGATTCTCGGACACGTTGTAGATGTTTTGTTCGTTGCTGTCCCAACTCGAAAGAGATTTGGCCTGGGAGTCCCAATTGACATGTACAAGACCCCATCCGTCGTTATGACCTGCCGATTTCTGTTCCCAATCGTGATCTCGGCCCCCAATAAACGAATGCGCGTCCGGGTTTCGCCAGGGATTGTGAACACGAGGCGGCCATACGTTCGTATTGGTATTGTAACGATCCTCCAGAGATTCCAGGAAATCGGATAACTTGGATACTTGACCACCCCGTTCTGCGGCCTCAACGCCTCTAATCCAAAATGGTACTAAATCATCGACTTGGTCGGCAAAATAGCGGTGTTCGCGGTCTTTCATCGCATCCTTGGTTAAGGGGAGATCTTGTTCGATCGGGTGGTTCCACGACTCCCAGCTGGTCTGGAGAGGATTCCACCAAGCTGACTGGTCTTGCAGAACCTCAAGGTTGTGTGCATGTTGCGAGGTTGTTTCATGAAACAGGGCTTGGTCGGTATTCATTTCCTTGGGGTGCTGGGGACATATGTTGCACACCCACTTGTTAGACCGACGAACATGGTCGAAATCTGGAAGCAACTCGGTCAAATTTGAAGCTGAAATCTGGAGATTAATTATGATTTACGAATTGGATTTTTGAATGGGGGGATTTGGGGTCTGCGGTTTGACATGGTGGTTGAGCGCAACGTGCTGGACGGCAAGGCGCATTAATACATGAATCTGAAACTGATGATCTTGTGGAGCTGGGCTTACTGTCGCGCAGGAAGCTGGACAGAAGAGAAGCTGTGAAGCTGTGAATGAGTGTAAGTGCCAAACTATAATCGTCGGCTAACAGGGACCTATGTGAGTGTGTGAGTGTGTGTGTGACTGGCGTCGGCTGTATGAAAGGCGAGTCACGCATTTTTTGACTCTTGACCGTTTGCCAAGTACTACTGCCAACTAGAACTTGTCATTGCTTTACCTTTCTCTCTCTCTCTTCACAAAAATGTCTGTGAATCACCTTCCCCAGCATGCCGTACGCTGTCCTGCCTCCTCCACCCACAACTCCACCGTCCCAAGTCAATCCATCAATCAACCCTCGTCTTCTTCTCATCATTCCAGTGTAAGTTTTCTCACTTTTTAAGTCATTCTGACATGCTCATTTACCTTCCATTCTTCAGGATTTCGCAAGGTTTATGCAAGAAGAGGACGACAAGTGTGTATTTTGTTTCCGTTCAAGGCACTCTGCAGCCACATTTCTTCCCGCCAGCGGTCATAGTGTCTTCTTTAGAGAACAGTAGGAGGCGCGTGGCTCGAGAGAAATGGCTGTCAAGTGCTGTGATCGTCAATGTACTCACAATATTCCCTGCCTTTCAGGTTTTACGAAACATTCCCCGGTGCACGCCTCCAACAATATCAGTCATGGTCCACCCATCGTATGGGGGACGGTATCTTTGGCGGCAATTATGCGTTCCACTATCAGTCTGCTAGCTCATCTCTTCAACCCCCACCGACGGTTGTCAACGAATGTTTAATTGAGCAGCCACCAATCGCTCAAACCGAACCTGTAGCATATCTGGAGCCAGTACCCTGCCAATCCCCCCACCAAGTTTATTCGTCTCCAGCACCCTTCCACACCGATATCTACCAACCTGAGATCACAAATCAACACGATGCAGAGGCGCTTTATACTTACGGGGAATCGACACCTTCTGGCGACGTAAAACACAGCCAGAATTATTCTTCCTTGGTACTTCTCTCCTACCCTCTCATGGAACTTATCTCTCATTCTGTCATCATAGGCACAAGCGACTTTTGATAACATTAGTCCCTGCCACATTGATGGTGATTGTGCCCCAGCGCAGCGTTATTCACCTATACAGCCTCTTCAACACGTGCCCTATACAGAACCGGCACGACAACCCCTCGCCCAGTCTCATGTCGAGGCTCCAGTGATGGATTACCTTCCTGGTCCCGAATCACCAGAGGCCCTCTATTCTCCAATTGAAAACGCCACCCCCCCGGTCTACTCCAATGATCCTGCCATCAAACCCTTATCCCTTCCTCTTCCCCGCCAGCAACCGATTCTACCTTCTCGGCCGCCCGTCTCCCCCATCAAGAATACGTTTGAATTCAACTCAACAGAGGATTCTCCTGCACTCGCCGGGGATGATCTTGCTAAACCTCTGAACCCCCGAAAACGTCGTCGAATCGGTGTCGAGCAGCCTGCAGCTGAAGTTCCGCGTAGCTTCATTTACAAGATACCTCTTCCGAAGCCGAATCATGTACCAGCCCCCAAGGTGCCAAAGCGTCGCCCGAGTACGCCTCAGAGCAGTGAGAAGAAAAGTCTTGCCTTGGCATGTTTCTTTTGCCGGTTAGTCTACTTCATTGCTGATAACCCTTGCACGTTCCTAAATCACTAATATTGCTTTCAATACTAGCGGTCGCAAAATCGCGTGTGGTCCCCAGGATCCGAACAGTCCGGATCGTACTTGTGGGTCAGTAGTACCCATCTTTCTATTAATGTAACTTTTTAGACGTGATGCTAATTATTGCGCATTCACAGGCAATGCCACCGTCGGTCGTTGAAATGTGAATACCCGACTGAAAGTCGACGTGGCATGCGAAAGAGGAAGTCCACAGTAGTCACTGATCTTCCCCCAGATGAAGAGCAAGACCTCGGTGGCCTCGGTTCGCAATTATCTTAAGGCTAAACATTATGTTTAAAAATTATGGAATGTCTTCAAGTTGCCTATCGGATCGTATATCGTATGTATGTACATAGATTATTCCTTTTTCTCTTCTTCCCTTCCGTTCTCTGTTGCTGCCGGTCTTTCTCCTTCATCGTGTCTTGATGCTTTCGTTGCAAAGGAACTGTACTCTTCCATTTTCTTTGGCTAGTGTTGTCTGTTTTTTTCTTGCTATCTTTTGTGATCCCCTTCTGTTCTGTCAAGTTATAATCCTTAACAAAGCATACTAGATACCAATAGTCCGTCGTACATGCATACTAATGTAGCTACAGAGATTTTACGAAAATTGGGTACTTTCAAGTCCATTCTAAATCCATCGCAGATATACCCAACCAGAAATAATACAATCCAAACAAATCCTTGCTTCCGATCCCAATATTCCAATTGCAGTCAATCTATACACCTATCATGATGGGCCAGGTAACGGGTCAATCCAGGTTCCATTTGGCCAGAGAGTCGCAGCCATGGTATAGTCCCCTGTATTACCGCCCGAAGTCAACTGCACACGCAAGAACGTTCATCAGCCGTTACACAAAAAATCCCAGCAGCTCGAGCATACTTACAGCAAGTCTAAAAAAGTGCGGAATGGAAGCATTGAAAGCGGCAAGGGAAAAATTGAGCGCATCGCCGACGTAGCGTTCTACATCGTCCACCAAAAGCGAGAAGCCATCCCAGCCTTCTGGAAAGGCGTCCCAAGTAATAGTTTGATTATTAATCGGTATTTGCGGATTCCAAATGCTCGAGTTTGTCAAGAAGGAAGGTAGATCTGACCCGATTGGGGCGTCGCGGACGAGCTGCCAACGTTCCAAGAGAACCGGACAAAGTCAGTTTGACTGGAAGGAGCAGAAGAAGTAGCGATGGGAGAAAAGGTGGGACGCACCGATTCAGGTGTCTGCAATATAGAGTCGAATCCAAATGCAGCGGCCCCATTGAGGAAGAGACCGAGTAATAGTCCTTGACATAGAGCGGAAATTCGAGTAGGAAAGGCGGTCCCAGGTGTTAGGGCCAGGGCGATGAAGTAGTGATGCACTCGAAGCACCAAACCAGGCAGTTGCGAAAGAATGAGGATAAGCAATGCGCCTGCCGCGTACCACACAAAATAATGCGGTAGCCATCCCGTCTTGCGTATTACTCGTATTTGATTAATGACTAGAGCGGTTACAACGAGGATGATAATCACCAATGAAGTAATTCCTCCCGCTCTTTGATTGATATCTGAGCTCAACAAGCGGCTGATGGGTATCCTTTCTGTCGTCAAATTGGCCAACACACCTACCCAATAAGGCCCCAAATACAGAACGGTGGCCTGAATGGGCGCCTGTTCGAAGGCGGGTAGTACAAATCTCCACGCAAGCCGCCACAGTGCATAGGCTATGTATAAGGCAGGAAGAAAGGTGGCGAAAGCACTTTCAAGAGGAGGAGGCGATCCCGCAGGTTGCGAGAAAAGAACGATATGCCAAAACCCTATACATACGAGGCACCAAAACTTAATGATTGGTTTGGGACGCAGGATGAGGAAGATCAAAGAGGTGACGATAACGTTCAGAGCCAACGCGGAGTCTCGCATGTCCTCGCAATGGGAAAGGGATGTATCTTCTTGGAATCGCCATGATAGAGGGAATACACTGGGAAAGCCTATTGACGACAGGCCGTTTGCAGCAAATGGAAGGAAATTGGTGTAGTTTCCGATGAGCTTGAGTGAGGCGCAACCTCCTCGGGAGTCGCTTATGAGGTCACTATGGCAACGACAATAAGAATAAGGTGAAGATGCTCGGATGCATAACGTACGCTTGAACAGCTGCAGCGCAGATAAATGTATCGCCGCGATACGTCCTCTCTTCGTCACCGCCACCAACGATAAGAGGGACGAAAGCTATTTGCTCGTTTCCAACTGTCCGCGGATTTTGCAGGATGACATTAGAGCACTGTGCGGGGCATCGGAAATCGAAGGAGCTATCGTTGAAGGGGGCACATCCTTGGCCGTCCAGACCGCAGCCATTCTTTCCGAGCCAGTACGTGGATGTGCAGTCGATGAATGAAGAAGGGGGCGTCAGGAATGACTGAGCCCGCGTAAAGAAAGCGAAGCCAATGATCCATGCAATCGCTAGCATGGAAAATAGCCACGGGGAAGTTAAAGGTCGTGTAACACGGATGAATGAGGATTCCAACGGTAAATCTATATGTAAGCTTCGAGCTTTCAGGGTAATGTGGAGTAGTGGTTTCGGGTCTAACAGTTCCAAGTTGGCTGTGAGACATCGTGAATCGAATTGCCCACTCACCAGGTAAGTCGACTTTCGGACGAGGGCCGCGCAAATACCTGACAATGCGCGATAGTCTAGCATGAAGTACGGGGTTTCCAGACTCGAACCTCTGGGAAAGTCGTTCAAACCACGGCCGGCGTGGATGAGGGTTGACACGTTCGGGATCATTTATAAACGAGGGTCCAAGGTTTTGAGGCTCTAGTGTAGTCTTTGAAGAATTGCCGGGAAGTGACCGAGGTCGAGACGAAGGACCGCTTTCAGTAGTCGCACTGGCACTGGCACTGACATTGGCTGCCATGAGAGTAAGGTGCCGAGTGCGATGTTGGCGTCGCCCGGCGCAGCATTGACAAAGCCATGTTATGTTGCCAGGTTGATGTGGAGTGTGTGATAAAGAACGCTGTTTGGGATCCGGTTTCGCCGGTCGGCTTAACTCCGCGTGAAAAAAAGGTACTGAGGCACACACGTCGTTTATTATTAATAATTTACACTTTTACACGATATCCTTCCTTCCTTTGCCGTTGTAGCGGTATACAGTGTTGTTGCAGTGTTGCCGGAATGAGAGGCGGATTTACAGAGGACCTGCTGCCATGTCTGAGGCTTCAGTTTTGCGGATCGAAAGTAAAAGGACGTCATACGCACAGTAATCATAGACGAGGCGTGCTTTGATAATCTTTTCATCAGGGCCAGTGAAATGGACGTGCCTGGCGTAACGCCTTTCGCCGTTAATCTCCTCCATACCCCAGAGCTGAAGGAAAACTCAGTGCAAAGTTCAATAAAGAGGTAGTGTACAACTCGCCTGAATGGCGATCCAGGTCCTCCCACTCTGTGGGGTATCGCTCTCAACCCATGATTGCACAAGGCCATGTTCGAGTGAGTCAGGGGTCCATCCGGTCTTCAGAAAGTCGTCCTCAATCTCACTCAAGTCCTTTATTCTTCTGCTCTTTCCAACGACAGGTCCGAAAACGTGATCTTCATTTTCCCTTTCCGTCCAGTTGAGAGTGCGCTCCTCACGAGTTCCCGGGATTCTGCCGGTGAGGACCTGATCAATGTCGATGTGTTCCACGCCATTGTCATCCTTATAATGCTTAACAAAGAGAGTGAGTGTAGCCAACCCAATTGCCTTTCGCTTCATCCAACCGACGCCCTGTGCGGCAAGGATGTCGTCGGTGGGGTCACTGAGGGTCTTGTTCTACCAGACGCGTCAAAATCTTCAACAACACGATTACAGGGTAAATCTACAAACCATAACGAACTTTCCAGTGATGTCGAGGATAGTGAACTCGGTAGGAACGGCCATGGTATGATGGTGGTGGTTGAAGTGAGAAAAGTGACCCCAGCAGATGGAGGTTTTGTAGACCCCCGAGCAATGTTCACATGTGAATATTACAATTGGTCACAAGTTCCAAGTGATTTTCTGGCTGCTGCAAAATGCCACGATGGTTTTAGCCGAACAAAGTATCATACAAACAATGGAATACCTGTCTTGAAGAATAGTCCTTGTCAGCCTCGTTCCATGCAAGTCCAATGTAACTGACAGACGTATCATTGATAAGCTCGCTAAAATCACCCGCTACCATCATTCTCCTTGGATCACGCTGATTCTGCTTCCTTGGGTGCAAAAATTGAGATAACTCTCCAAACGGCGTCTTTCCCCCGTTCCCATGCCTGCGGCCCTCTCGCTTCAGCCCCTCCAAACTCCACCAGTATACCATCCTTCGACCATTCGCACCATATACCGATCGATCCACTAGAAGGCCCTGATCCTCCTCCCTTGCGATCGGGTTCCCCAAATGCCTGCACAAAATCCTTTCCTGTCGAATCACGATGCGCAGAAAACGATTCTGGCCGAGAGGCAAGGTTACCATCCTTATCTGTCACCTTTGCATCCAACTTCAAGGTGATCGGTGATACTGGATGAGAAGCGAAGGCAACCTCTGCTTTCCGCACCGATTTCTTCGTATCAGGGTTACTGGTTTGCAAGGGAGTATTGTAGAAGTCGAGGCCATCCATAATTAATCTGTCCTCTTCTAGATCGCTCAGCGACAGGCCCGTCTTGGGCTTGTATCCTTGTGTGGGTTTGAAGAGCAGACCGAGTCCCAGTGCATAGTAGTTGAAATATACCGCATCGGGATAAGATTTGATTTCGGGAACGAAGTCTTGAGGTTTAGAAGTGAGTGTCTGAAGGTAGTTTGATAGGGTTTTGGCGTTAGGACCGAGTCCCAAAAGGCTTGTAACGTCGATACTCGTCGTTGTGGACATAGGTTAAGCAGTCATGTGCTCGGCGACCTGACGATGTATGCCAAACGCAACCTCGCTGCTTGTCCTCAAACTTGGTGTTCTGAAATTGTTCTATGGACTATCACTCAGGACTCTGTGTATCGATACTACATCCTAATTTCACGCTCTAGAGCCACGCAGTGGATGGTGTAAGTTTCGCTGATTCGGGTTGATCAGTGGGTCAGTATCCCAATGGCGTGAATGCCTGCCTCCTTCGCAGTTGCTCATCTTTTAAGGGCTCAAGGTGGGAAATTCACGCCAGCATCCCTTATCAGAAAGTGACCTGGAGTAGAACCCGTTGTACCAGTGACCAATATAGATAGATAGATCAACTTTGCGCCCTTGTATCCTGCCCTCATGCTCCGAAAGTCCTTGTACGCGCCAGTAGGACTTGCAATCGAATACCTCCGTCCTCTGGCTCCTCATGTTACCCCCCTGCTAATATGCGTTATTCTGATCCCTCTTCTCATATCTCTTTCCCTTCTTGCTGGTTTTCTTGTGTGGAAGAATGTTGCCGTTGGCTGGAGTGTTCCACTTTATCTGCAATACGGGTCAGGCCTTCCACTTTTGAGGAGGATGGATACTGACATGTGGTCTTGACTTTAGAGACGGTACACAACCGAATGCCCGAACGAGTCTTCCGACACTGGTTGCGCGTCAACCTTATGATGTTTCTCTTCATCTTGTTGTTCCTGCCATCGAGTCCAATTTTGAGCTGGGAAACTTTATGGCCAGTCTCATAATGCTTTCCACAACGAACAAGACTATTGAATCAGCTAGAAAACCTGTTAGTTTCTTTTCATCCTAGAAGTAAGCAGGCTGAGATCAAAATTAAGGCCATAGTCCTTCGCCCTCCGCATTCCTACCTTCGAAGCCCTCCAAGTACCATTTCGCTTGTGATACCGTTTTTTTCATCATTTATACCCGGGACATCTCAAGTTGAAGCCGAAGTTCACTTAGGCCGGCATGATTTCTGGAAGAGTGTTGGTAGAGGAGAAGGACGGGAAATAAGCGTTCTATCAGCAGAACTCAGGGGAGCTGTTGCACATCATGGTATTCGGTGCGTTCTCGGATGCGATGGAATACCACCATGTCACTTATATTGGGTCATAGAGGACTGGTGACTCGATTCCCATTATTTTCATCAATAACGGCTTCTGCAGCATTTCTTTCCATCATCTCGATCATCCTTGGTGCCTGCTTACTTCCCACCGTTTTAAGTGGAGCGTCAAAGGTGGCTCTCAATGACGAAAAATTGCAGCCAGAGGAGGCCGACGTAACACCCAAAGAAGTCCCGACCCAGGACTCGGAGTCAGATTCAGAACTCCAGAAGACCAGGAGAAAGAGAAGATCAAAATCTAGTAGGAGCTCCAGCCAAAGACGTTCGGTCAGTGCGCGGATATGCTCAGGCTGGGAGTGAATACTGACATCTCAACCATCTAGCTCCTTAAGTCTGAGCCAGAGCCGGAACCCATGCCATCGGCCACAGAAGGAGCATCAAACCCTCTACGCAGGCGACCTTCGAGGAAGGAGCGACTGGACGATCCATGATACCTTTCCGTTTATTTTTCTGTTTTATCGAACTCGCGATCATCTTCAGGCACTCGGCGACTAGAATTCTCATTGTACATGTATCCGATAGCAAGCTACAGTACTCAGACATGGATGGCGATACCGGAAATTATACCACTCCCTATACGCTGTAATTCACCGACAATGCCTTCCTCGTTGAGGACAACTTGGTCCTTCTCCTTCTTGGTACTAGATTTTGAACCGTCCTGAATGCAATTAGTCGTTACCTCCATGGTGTTAGCAGATGAAATGACGAACTTTAGAAATAACTGAGGACGGAATACTAGAAAAGCCACCTGGGACGCGGAAAGGTCTAGGGTTCTTCAATGTTGAATCCCAAACAACACCTATAGTGTCACCTCCAAAGGGATCATGGAACACGCGGAAAGTGTCGGCGTATATGCGCTAGGAAGATAATCAGATACCGGAACTTGTGAATTAAAAAACTGCTCACCTGTAAGTCTCTGAACAAGGACGCTGCCGGATCAAGGCCAGGGCGTACGATGACACCTTCGGTATTTTGATTCTTTCCTTGCTTTGATAGTTTTTGCTCATCAACGTTTATATTTTGATGATAGCGTGGAAGCCTCTGACGGTCCAAAGAGAGTATAATGTTGTAGTCGTCAGTTGGGTGGGTGAACATGGACTAAAGGGATACTTTCAGTTCCAATTCTAACACATCGATTTGAGCCCGCTCACCTTCACTGCTAACCGTCCGCTATCTTCACTTTCCTGAAGGCATTTCCAGGTGGCTTGTGCCAGAGCTTGCACTCTCCTTGCAACAATCACGTCTGGACCACGAGCAGTCCACATGACACCCTTTTCATCGACTTTTGTTGAGACTCTCCATACACCTGATATCACGCTACTGCTCTCCAGTTTTCCCGAGTCCAAAGATGAACTCTCGTCATACAATGGAACAAATAATCCATCCTCCAATTTCCAGTCCTTCAAAAATTGGATCACGGCCGCGAATCCTCGTTCCTTGCTTCCCGGTATAGATGCACGGTCAAATCGGACGTCTTCTTTGTCGACTTCCCGATCCCAGCCTTTGAACACGAAAAACTGGGCACAGATCAACTCTATCACCTCTTCGGAAACGTGTCCGTGTAATAACCAGTGCGACGCGAACCATCGCTTCACTAGGCGAACTGTGCCAGAGTAAGCCAGGAAATGATGACAGAGCTTTGTGATGGCGCGGTGATGTCTGGGAGCGTGAATGAATCGTCGCGCATAGATCTCCCGGGCCTGCACTGCTTCGTGATATTCCTTTCCCTTCTTATGATCCTTGTTTTTGACGGTTACGTGGGGAAGGTTGCCAGTACCTTTTATGATACGATCGAGGAGAGTTGCCTCTCTGTCATGCCATATTCTAGCATGGAATGCCCATCCGTCAGGCGTGATGATCTCGAGGAAGGATACATCTTGAATTTCAGACGTCGAAATGCCGTCACCGATAACTACTGATGCCTTCAACCCGCTGTTAGAGGACAGTATGGTTCTGGCTATCCGTTCAAAAAATGCCAGTTTGATTTTTTGTATGGCGCGGAGATCATCCGGCCACCGAGAAGATTTCTCGAATTCAAAAATAATCTCGATGGGGTGCAAATACCGAACGTTGGGAGGGAGGACAGAAGCGATAGATGAGGGAAGTGGGACAGGACTGAATACGTTGGTATAACGCAACGATTCGGAGGTGGCGCTAACATTGGACAGCGTGAGGGGTAGTTCGTCCTCGAGGGCTTTGATACTTTTCACCAGGTTATCAAACGCTGAGAGGGCACCCTTGAAGCCTAGTGCTAAACCAGACCCCGTGTAGTACCGAGAAATGTGTTCCGGGAGCCTCAGCAGTTCATCAAACGGCGTTTGCCAACTGAAGACAGCATCGTCCTCGAGGCTAAAGTGACGCTGAAGAATGTGCCGCACAATCCTGACTGGTATATGAGCCTTCTCGTCTACGGTGTGCACCTCCCATACAACACTTTCGACGATACTGCCGTCTTTAAATCTTCTGAGCTCGGCTTTATCCCCCCAAAACTCCCGAAAGCGTTCCACAACAGTCATATCGGTCTCTGTAGCAGGCGGTCCGTGATCAACCTGCCTAAAGGCGTGCTGCGTATTGTATAATAACCCAATGTGCACCATGTGTGGGCTTGATGGCAGAGCTTGAGAAAGTGGTCGAGGAGTTGGTGAGGCGTGAAGCATTGCTATTGCCTTTAATCGATCTCCTAGACCCTGCGACACGAGAGATAGCATGGAAGACAGAGTGCCGTTTGCTGCAGACCCTGCATCCAACGCGGCATGGACAAGAGGTTTTCTGGGCTTCACAGAAGAAAGGTCGACACTGAAAAGGAATCAGATTCGTCTAAGATGCTTGGCTAAGACGAAGTAGAAACCTACTGAATGACTGCATCGAAACGCATCTGTAAATCACGCTGATCCTTAAGAAACACTTGTGGGAACGGGTCCGTCAGAGCTTCGCTATTCAGTAATTCCAGAGTTCTCTTAGCGTCATGTTGCAACTGAAGGCACGTCAGACTGGGGAAGATAAAGCGGCTGATGACGCTCTTACCAGTTTGAGTGATCCTATTGGGACATTTGCAAGGAGATTAACTGTTGATGTTGGGTCTACAAATACAGCCTCATGGTGAGATTGATATTCATCCGGCAAGTACTATTTGGCGACATCAGTCAAGAGAAGAAAGGCGTTCAGGGACTTCACGTACACGGTGTCCGTCCTTGGTTTTGATGTAAATGGGATCGTTTTCGAAGTCATGTTTTGCTGCAACACAAGTTACATAAGAACCCTGTTTCAATAGAGTTGAACACGTACACAGGAAATCCAACGCGGCTTTGAATAGCTGGTAAGAGCTCAACCCGCGTCCCAGAGGTTTCCGCTTCGAGCTCTTCCCTTTCCCGGGACTGCTGCATTCCTCGCCTGAGATGAGAAGGGCAAGAAGAGATGTCCACCATGGTCCTTTTCCATCAAATCCCCGAACACACATTCGTGTGCCTTCCCCGTACCCATGTTGGTTAGCCCAAACACGCAGAAGGGATACCGCGTCGTTGAAAGCAGGTACATTTTGCTGCAGCACATGCATTGACAGCAGGTGGGACCGTGGAGTAAGAGTGGTTAAAATTGCAGTGTTATACAAGGGCGACGAAAGCTTGTGTTCATCTTCACTGTTCGAGCCTTCAAATACACCACGAAAATTAAAGTGAGACGGCGATAAACGGTGTAGGGGAATTGGGGACTGTGACGATAACACTGGAATGATGCATACTTGTGCATTCAACTTTGTGAAATCGTTAGGGGAACCATCTTTCTTTATTTATTCAGTTCATCCGTGACAGGAGCGGCTGAGATACTCACCGGCGCGTGGCTCAATGACCAACTTTGTAAGTCGGGGATCATCTCCCATAGACATGTAGGTCGTAGTGACACCGAGACCATTCTTAGATTCACTGATAGCCGCTGCAAGTGCCGCAAGATAGAAGGCGCGTTTGTGGAAGAATCGACCATTCATGTAATCCTTTTCTTGAAAGAGAGCCTGGATATCTTTTAGCTATCCAATCCTTCTGATGACTCGTAGCATACCGAAGGCATTTCAACAGCCAAATCGACTCCGTACTTGCGACCATCTTGACCTTTTACATGCGTTTTATTGGCCCAACTCCCTACGAGAGTAATTTCGCTTGGTTTCTCGAAAGCTACTTTCCACTGCGTTTCCTCGCTAGGTAAAGGTATTGAATACGGAACTGAGATGCCTTTCTTTAGCAGATACCGAGCGGCGTGAAGTGGGTGTCGGGGAGTAATCGACGGGAGATTTGACAAAAAAGTATGCAAAGTAAGGAGAAAGCGTTCGAGAGGCGGTATTCGCTTTGCTTTTGGCCGGACGTTGGGAAGAAGGGCCTCGATCTAGGTGGGGTTCAGCATTTTTCGTGGATAAGATCGAAAAACTTACCTGAAGTTTGAAGGCATTCGATTTGAAGAGCTCTGCAGCATCCTTGATAACTCGAACCTCTTCCCCACTCGGCTTGTAAGGCTTATTGTCCGATTGAGCATTACTTCCACCATCATCTCCTTGTGACTCTGTAATTCCCCCCCATTCCTCCTCCTCGACTTCTGATTGGTTTTCTTCCATATTCACTGCATCCGCATTCAGACTAACGTCACTTGTAGAGCTATTTTGAGCCGGTGACACTTTGCGTGGCTGTTATTGACTCAGAATAGCTCTAGTGGAACGGCTGAAGGCTCACCTTTTGCGATATGGATTCATTGCGGCGTTTGCGCTTGAGGCTCATCGCAAGGAAGAACAGAAAATTTGCACAGCCACAACTCCTGCAAAGAAGGCAGCCACGTGCTTCAGACCAACTCGCTCGGAATTCTATCTCCTTCCTATACTTCACAGGTTATAAATGTTATAATTTAGGCGTCTCGTACTCAAGCACACTGAAGATGTAGTAAAATCCGCTGCACCCTAGATATCTTGGACTTCCGTCAGTGACCCATTCATAACTTATTCATGTCTCCATCCCCTTTTTAAAAACCATTGATAGTGCCCTGACTCGATGCCCTCTAACCCTCTCCGACCCTGATTGGAGCAAGCACTCAAACCGGACCCCAATACATAAGTAAGTAACGGGTGTTGTATATATATAAACCCCTTCATCAGCCCTTTTTTCCTTTCCTTAACAAAACGATCAACAATTCATCAGAAATCTCCATATGTTTTTGGCTACCGCCGCCGGGCTTGGAAGGCTATCTCGGTTATATGCAATGTATATGCCGTGCTCCTTGGATTTTCGACGTAGCCACTTTTCCCGACTGTACTCTCCCCTCTTCCATTCCGTCCATGATGAACACACTTGAGATCCGAAACCTATTCAATGTCCAAGGCAAGGTCGTTCTTGTAACGGGGGGAAGTCGAGGTATTGGCAAAATGGTACGGGTTATCATGACGGTCGCGACGTTCTCTCGATGTTAAATCCCTTCCATTTGGTTTCCATCAAGATCGCCACAGGTTTTGTAAAGAACGGCGCAAAGGTGGGTTCCGTATCTTCTCTCGGTATGTTGGAGACAGCTGATAAGACGTAGGTCTATGTCAGCTCCCGGACTGCAAAGGACTGCCAAACTACGGCCGAAGAGCTGAATCGGCTTGGCCCTGGAACTTGCATTCCTATACCGGCTGATCTGCAGAAATACGAGGAGGTGGAAAGACTAGTCGGAGAAGTCTCGTCTCGAGAAAGTGCTCTCCACGTGGTGCGTATGCCCTGTATGTTGTTGGCCTGTATGCTCCATTAACGCTTCAAAGCTTGTAAACAACGCCGGAGCAATATGGGCAGCACCCCTCGACGAATATCCGGTCAGTTCCTAGTTCGGTGATGCAGCGCGGCTTTACTCATGTGTATTAAGGACGCTGCATTCTCGAAAGTGTTGAACTTAAACTTGCAAAGGGTTTTCACCTTGACACAGAAGGCCCTCCCACTGTTACGAGCCGCAGCTGAGAAATCAAAGGACGGCGAGATCTACAGAGACCCTGCCCGCATCATAAACGTGGGTTGACATACGACTATATGATACAGTCAACACCAACATTATTGTTTAGATTGGCTCTGTCGAGGGGATATATGTTCCTGGCCATGACACTTACTCATATTCCGCTGCAAAAGCCGCTCTCCATCATCTCAGTCGCCATCTCGCCGCAAAATTAGGCCCAGATGGTGTCGTCTCTAACACGATCGCCTGCGGATTCTTCCCTACTAAAAGTGTGCATATTACGCATGATCGAATTTCTTGACTAATTTTGTTGTCATAGTGACTGCCCACTTCATGGACATGATTGGAGAAGAACTAGTCGCTGGATTACCCCTACGTCGAAGCGGAAGACCTGAAGATGTCGCTGGAACAGCCTTGTTCCTGTCCAGCCCTGCGGGCGCTTATGTCAATGGGGCCACCATAGCAGTGGACGGTGGATTCCTCGTCACAAGTAGACTTTGAATCCAGAGGTATAGTAGTTAGAAGTATACACGTATCACCATATATCCTGAATGTACATATCATTATCACTTCTCTGTGACTGCTGCGTCCTCAACTTTTGTTTTCTCTTCAGCTACCTCTACGCCACCCTCCACGCCCTGAGACTGCTGAGTATCTAATGCCGTCTTTACATCCTCAGCCTCCTTTGCTTCGGTTTTCACCTCTGATTTGGCTTCCTTGTTCGCAGATTGGTGAGGCTGCGACTCCTCCGCTGATTCCGTTTTATCTGATTCGGTTGATAGACCCTTGACAAGATTACCAGCATCTTCTCCCTCCAAACCAAGCTCCTTGACCAATGCAGTCAACTCGTCCTCTGTGACCCGAACGCCCTGAAGTCCGTATCCAGAAAGTTCCTCGCTGACATCAAAATCACCTGTCCTCTTGTTGACTGGGATTTGATTCGGAGACGGCGAAGGATTGCGCTTTATCGCTAGCTTTCTAATGTGATCGGGAGTCATTTGCAAAGGAAGCGCTGCGCCAGGAACTCCAATAGGTTGAACAGGGGGTTCGGTGATTTGGTCTACTTCTGGGTCCCATGTTTCCTTGAGTCGAAGAAACTTGTCCAGTTCATCGAATTCGACTGATTCTTCGCTTGAATGTGGCATAGTGAGGTCAGAAAGCGATTCATTCAAGCGTGATAGGCAACTCACAAATCTGTGAAAGTCTATAGGCCCCAACCGTCAGTAAGCGTCACCGTCGGCCGTCTATTGTGATCAGTGGTGCGTACCCCAGGGAACTTTCCTCCAACTAGGATACCGGGTAATTGTTGCTTGTCTACAAATAACTCGTGTAAATCATCTTTAATCGTGAGGAACCGTAGTCCGTCTACCAAGAGGCGCCTTTCTCTTCCACAACCGTTTGGCTGTCTCATCTGATGCCAGATCGTATGATGTGAATGGGATTTTCTTGACCTGCAAGATGCGCAATAAATACTCCTGGCGCTGTCTAAGAGCTGGTTGGGAAGCGATAGTGGTTAAGAATACTTGAATTGGTGGAGACGGCATGAGAGTAAAGTACAACGTAGAGGTTGCGCCGCCAGGACATGAACATCATCCGTTACATAACAACACAAATACAAGCTAGCAGGCGCTAGCATAGGAACATACATAGGGTATTCGACCGTGAACAGAGACAAATGCAAGGAGAATCAAGAGAGGTACAGAAAGGTGCTAAATAAAGCGTAGCAAGTATAGAGAAAGGATAACAAACAAGAAATAGAAATCATCACCAAATTTGGGGTGCCGCAGGTGCTGGAGGCAGGTATTCTTGTGGCAGTAAGAACGCGTCCATGCCATTTTGCGAGAAAGAGTTTCCACCCAATGTCTGATCCGAGATCCAAACCGGAAGCTGCTCGTTCGCAGTAGTTTCAAATCCACTCCATATATTGTCTGCTTCCACCGGATAGTGGTGACCAGAGCCCGGCTGATGGTGCTGTTGTTGCTGGGGGTGCGGATGTGGATGCGGATGGTGTGGGGGCATCGAGCCGCCATGATGGCTCGGCATGTGATGCCCTTGAGGACCACCTTGTGGGAACGTTTCATAGACAGGAGAAAACGGTACATGACCGGAATTCTGCCTCACAGTATTACCAGAACTTTCGATACGGTGTGCAGGCGGCCGATGAGCCTCGCTGCGGCCGGTTTTGGGCGAATGGGAGTTTGAAGGTTTCTGGAAACGTTTGAGCATGACCTCGAGTGTCAGTGCGTATCGTCTTCCTGGCACTAGTTCGAAAACGTCAGTCATCTATCCAATCAGTCTGCAACCTAGTTAAAACGTACGCTCGGCCATTAGCATCGCTAATCTCTCGACTTGGGCTTTTGTCTCGTAGATGTCGCATTGATCAGGGCTTGGGGTTTTCGTTAAATGGATCCATACAGAGGGGAGAATTGACACATACAATAATCTAGAAAGCCTCAGTAGGAACGAAGCAGCAAACGTCGCCGCAACATGTGTGTAATGAACGGCTTGAAGGACATCAGTAAGAATCGCATTCAGTAGGACCAATGCACACCGTATTTCATTCCTTCCCTGTAAGCCGGAGAGTTGACTGTGATATCCAAGCCTTGACGTGCAATTTGTATTGACCGAATGGCTAACTCTTTTTGTACCTGGGGCATTCTCTCTACATCTTCAGGTCCGTTGATACCTCGAAGAGCAGTCGCATTATGGAACAACTCAGCGTGGAGCTGCTGGATTTGAAGACTTTGGCGATAAAACGCTGGAGATTGATGTTGAGTGCTCACGTTCGAAGCGAAGATGTCAGAATTACTGACCGACGTCCTCGTATTTTTGTGAAAAGCACTGATCCCAGGTCGCATACCAATTCCGGAAATGGGTATCAGCTGCTTTCAGCTCTTCAAAATCCGAGTCTTTGACTGGTTCATCGAACGGCGCAAGAGCGTTGTGTACTCGTTCACGAATCATGATGAGTTCCACGGTTGATACGAGTCGCATATCATCTTCAATAGCAAGCGGATGTTGAAGGAGCAAGCGACAATTGGCTATACTCTCGTCTTCTTTTAGGACCGCAGGTCGACCGGTTCCATACGACATTCTTGTAGGCAAGGTCAGAATACCATAAACCGGGAAATGACCCTGACTTACTGATGTTCGAAAAGATACAGACAGAACCATGTCCGTGCAGCAATAACTAGATCATGATCATCGCCTTGGCTTGTTTTCCCAGACCTCATTCTCCGCAGGAGCCTGGGCCATGCTTTGTGCAAAGCTAGACGTATGTCAAAATCCAGGCCGGAAAAAAAAAAACTTTGACACGGTACTTACAAAGTTCCATAGCCATACGAACCGCGTGACCACCGCTCAACCAACCATTATCAGACCAACCAGAGACCAGGACTAGATGGTGTAAACCTGTCGATCTTTTTCCAGACTTTGGTAGTAAAGGTGGGGCACTTACTCATGGCCTGTACTGCTTCAACCCGAGTGACAGGTAAAAATAGCGTGGCGCACGATATCGACTGGACTTCCTCCAGACATTTTTTGTAAATATCACTCGGCTTCCCTAGGGAACTCACTATAAATATCCGATGCAGATAAGACGCAGAACAAACACAAACCTCCTCCATCCCGAACTCGGGCAGCGACCATACAAATACAATTGACAGCGAATGGCGAACGTTCATGTAAAGCCTCGTACGCGTCGTTGGCGGAGTCGAAAACAGGTCTTTTTTGTGGTTTTAGGGGGAGGGGGGAGGGGGAGCTATCAGCATAACGACCCTGTAGAGCAGGAGATGCTTACAAAAACGTCGAGCATCCATGGTAGAATCTGCAAGATAAAAACACAGTGAGACTCGAGCACTCTTGTTCATGACAGACACCAACATTCGAAATAATTCACGAGCTTCACTCTCCGTGATAACATTCTTAGTAACCACTGAATAGCGAGAAGTATCAGTCGTTGGTCAAAAAATTTCGTTCTCACACTTACCATCTGGAAACATCAATGACCGAGGTGCTCTATGCCGCAGCTTTCGTCGTTTCGCCGGACGTGTCTGTCTCTCTGGCGTAGGGGTACGATGCCGACTATAGGGCTCGCCATTCTCGCCATTTTCCTGAACACAGTAATCAGAGAGGTGTCCATGAGAAAGAATTACCCTTATACCTTGGCTGCTCTTTCTGATGCAACGTCAGACAAGCCTCTGAGCACCTCCCAAGGCGCAACAAGACCAGATGCTGGAAGCTCGCCACTATCATCATCTTCAATATCTGATGAGGCAGCACTCCTGACATTAGATGATCCCGGTG
This sequence comes from Moniliophthora roreri, assembly GCA_001466705.2. Taxonomy (NCBI): domain Eukaryota; kingdom Fungi; phylum Basidiomycota; class Agaricomycetes; order Agaricales; family Marasmiaceae; genus Moniliophthora; species Moniliophthora roreri. The sequence continues at coordinate 846,926 of LATX02000001.1, read as the reverse complement.
CTGCCCTCTTCTGAGAAGTGTTAGGCCTTCCTGACCTTGACGGATTGTTTTGAATTTGAGAACGCACTGAAGAGACATTGCCTTGTTGATGTTGCCCAGAAGAACTTCCCATAGTCTGGAGACTCGAAAATGGGGGAAGAACGGCTCCTTGTGAAGCGGGCGGCTGGGACGGCCCGTGACCATTGTTGAATGGCGGATAGCTGTTGGCTGGTACGGGTGTGGTTTGTGAAGACTGATAGTCTACAGGAGATATCTGAGAGGACTGAGATAGATTGGACATTGTATGCGAACCCATCGAAGGACGTTGCGACATTCGTGATTGCTGGCTCATGCTGGGGTCACCGTGACCGTAAACATTTGGAGGACCAATAGGCGAGGGCTGCATGTCACCGGGATGAGGATGGACCATCGGTGGTGTGGAAACGGAAGGAGAGTGGAGGTTTGGTGACTGGTGAAATGGCGGATAGGTCGACGGCGAGCGATGTTGAATGGGCGCACCACGTAAACTAGCTGATATTTCTGTGAGTGCATTGAGAATAGATGCTTGTGTATTCCGAATATCCATAACGTGAGCCTCAAGGCTGCGTATCCGTCTGGTGGCGTGTCAGAGAATTCAAGAAGCCCGGGAAGTATATTTCACGTACTCTAATCCAGCTTCACCAGTAAGAGTAGCTTCTCTGGATGGCTTCTCGAATAGACACTCTAAACCGGTGTTGCGACATCGACGGCAAGGGGGATTTTCTGCCCCCTCACATCTCATCTTTTGTTTCCTGCATGCATTCTGAAAAGCGACATTCAGGAGGGAGACTGTATTCCATGAAACTGATACCAACACATGCTCCTGCAGAGATCAGCCGATGAGAAATGGCTACAGAAGCTGAAGAAAAAAAATACTGGGTCTTACGTGGAACTCGTTGAGTCCTATTGACCACTACCGTTGGCTTAGCATCGCCCTTTCCGTTCTTGTCATCTCCGCTGTCTTCCTGTTTCTTGACATTACTGGAGCCTTGCTGGGCACTATTCATCCCGAGGACGAGGAGGAAAGAGAACGCGCGTAGGGGACAGGGCGACGATTATGGAAAAGGGAAAGAATATCCCCCACACAAACTCCAGCCAGCAGATCAGCACATCAGGCAAACACTAACAACCCATTCATTTGGTTAATCTCAGTTTTTACATATGATCTACTCATTTTATAGCTTGCGTGAGGCAGGAAGCTCACGCAAGAGCTCACGCACTTACAATGTCCACGACGGCATCCTGGTCGGGGATATCATATGTGCGGAAGTAACCCTCGGCTCGTCGTTCGGTCGCCGTTGAGCTTACCGTGAAGTATCATCATTTGCTGTGACAAAAAAAAAAAAAAGTAGAAGCCGCCAGCGCCGATGGTCCACGTAGCATCTGTCGCATCTGTCCAGGCCGAGTGTCGGGCACAAAGGGACACCTGGGAGCACTACTTCGGCGCTAGTCAAATGATGGCCGAGATCCCGATGAAGCGTTGAGGTTACTACGCGCAACACCGAGCTTGTCTCTGATTACTTTTCTCTCTTTCGTCCATGTTCTCTATCTTTTTCTCAGTTATTTGGTTAGGCTCCCGTATTCCTTGTTATTTTCACGCCCTGACCTATTTTCAGCGCATGGTTCGCCTATTTCTTGCCTGCGTATGCTACCTTTAAGGCATTGTCAAAGAGGCCAGTCGCAAGTGCGCCAGTCGCAGGTGCTGACGTGGTGTCTCTGGAACCGTTGTGCATGTATTGGACCGTCGTGGGTCTGTTCGTAGGGTTTGAATATGTAGCTGGGTGGTTCGTCAGCTGGTATGCACATCTATTCTCTCTGTCCACACCTCTGGTCGCGTGCTCATTCGGTACCTTAGGCTGCCATTTTATTGGGAACTCAAGACTATCTTCCTGTTATTCTTGTCACTTCCCCAAGTCCAGGTTCATGCTGCACAACCTCTATAGCCTTTACAACCGCCTGACCAAATTGTATAGGGTTCTACCTTCGTCTATACATCGTATCTGGCTCCCTTCCTCCAAGCCAATGAACAGGAGATTGACGCTGGAATCGTCGCTTTGCAAAGCAATATCCTTGCATTTGTTCAGGATAAATTGGCGGCGCTCTGGAACCTGGTAGTGAACAAGGGTCAGCAGCCGCTAGCCCAAGGCACATATGGTCAGCAACCGCAGCAGGGTCAAGGCCAAGTGCCTAATCTTTCGTTCGAAAATGCCATGGGATTGTTCAAGACCTATGGACCTGGCTTGATAAATCACCTCCCAAGTGCAGGAAATAGACCTGGTCCGAACCCGAACCCATCGCCCTCTGCTTCCAGCACATCCATTCCGAGTATGTCGGCTGAATCCAGGTCATCGTATGCATCGTCCACCGAATCCGAGATATCCAATCCATGGGATAGCCAACCCCCTCCATTCCCTCAACCGGTACATCAATAAAGTCGTATGACCACGACAGTCGTACACCTCCAACGACGGACCTAGAATCTTTTCCTTCCATTCCACCCCGCAAATCGTTCCAATGATCCATAGATACAAAAACTCAACATGTAGAGTTGCTAGCGATTGAAATCAGGTATTCCTTTGAACAAGATTCGTGATTGCACTTACCCTTAGTTTTGAGGATGAAGGCGTTGATCGAACATCATTCGCTGGTATCGGTCAGCTGCCACCCTCACATACTCACACTCCGTTAGGCAAGTTTGGCAATGTTCAGGTTGGATAAACCATGATAATTTGCTTCAAATTAAACCTATCACGTCTGACCTTAATACCTTCTATCTGTCAACCTCACTTCAGGGTTGGGCAGCTGACGCGAATAGGGAAGGCGCGCTGTACCGGTTTTTCTGGCACGAGGCATGGCCTGGACCTAAACTCCTTCCATTGAGACCGTTGAACGAGGACATTCGTGTTGTGAGTCACTGAAAGTAGTCTCAAATTCCTTGGCCCGACGCAGTGTGAGTAACAGGTGTGTGCGCAGCGACAGGATCTAGAATTGATCGCCTCCTAACTGATCGCGATGCGTTGCTGGTGGGGTGTGACGTCAAGGTAACCTCGAACATTTTCTCCTCCTGTGCCACAAGGCACGTATATACGTATATAATCCTACTGCAGCTTGCAGTCAGTCATTCTTTCTCCTCCATCTCTACCACCACCATCTCCACCATGAGCGACAATGGGAATGATCCAACCCTTGAAACCGCAGAATCTGCCTCGACTGCTTCGTTCGTGACAGCCTTGGTTTTCAACTCTGCTGTTTTCGGCATTCAAATCCTGGCTTTCACCCTTCTGAGGCCATACTTCAGAGCAATTTACGAACCACGAACTTATGCCCCACCCAAATCACTTCGTTCCTCTCCCCTCGTTCCTTCACCGGGTGGTTCTGCACCCTCGAAGAACCCCTTCAGAAATCTCAACCCACCCAGCCTGCTATCGACATTCAGCTGGCCTTTTTACGTGTTCAAATCAGACTATCGAGACATTAAGAAAGCCAATGGACTCGACGCCTATTTTTTTGTTCGATTCCTGCGGTTCATGTCCATCTTGTTCCTTCCCATCTGGTTCATATCATGGGCCGTGCTCCTCCCGGTAACATCTGTCCGCTCGCGGCAACCCGGGAATGAGGGATTGGACTTGTTCGTCTTTGGAAATGTCACGGCCGACAAGCAAACCAGATTAGCTGCTCATATTATTCTGGTCTATCTTTTTACTTGTGTGTCCTTCTTATTCCCTATTATTATTCTTATTATGTGCTGAAGAAATGCGCAGTCTGGACGTGGTACCTTATAAAAAAAGAGTATCGACACTTCATCGTTACCCGCCAACGACATCTGATTTCACCAGAATACGCAAGCTCCGTCCAAGCCAACACTGTTTTAATCACCGGAATTCCTTTACGATACCTGAAGCAGAGTGCGCTCAGAAAGACATTTGAAGAATTGCCTGGAGGTGTCAAACAGATATGGGTCAATCGGTGAGCAATTGTCCCTATCGTTACGTCGCGGTGGAGTTTGTGACACTTGCACCACCTACATACTACATCATTCGTCTGCCACTCTTCGCTTCTGTCATGTCTTCTGTTCGCCTCGTTATCTCCAGAATTCCTTTTTACGGAATCGAGCGCTGACATATTCACAGTGATCTCAAAAATTTGCCCGAGATCTACGAGCGCCGTCAGGCCGCCGAGAAGAAGCTCGAATCTGCTGAGACCAAACTTCTCTCGATTGCTGCAAAAAACAAGCTCGCCGCTGAGAAGAAGAACAAAAAGGGTGGGACTGGTACGTTCGTAACTTAAACCTAACTCTAATCCGCCTGTCACTGATGTGATGACAGACCCTGAAGCCAACGTTTCTTACGCGGAAGTCCCGAAGGAACAACGCCCTACTCACAAACTTGGTTTCCTCGGCCTCTTTGGTGAAAAGGTTGACACAATTGAGTGGTGCAGAGACGAGATTCGGGTGTGCACAGAGTTGTTAGAAACTGAAAGGAGCAAGGTACCTGGGTATCGTCGGACTCGCAGGAGGCGTGAACGCACGGAATCGTTTCATTTCGAAGATGATTCAGGCTCTGAGGACGACTTCGGTGGCCAGGGAGGTTTCATTGCTGTTGCTGGAAAAGTCGGTGCCGTAGGCGAAAAGGTTGGCGGTAAAGTTCTGCGCCGCAAGACCCGCAAAGAAGCAAGGCCTTCCGCCGAGGGTGAGCAAGCACGTCCTTCCGAGGAAGTAAGGGAGGAAGCTGCCGCCGAACCCAAAGAGGGAACGGAACCTTATCCGCCTCTCAGTAGCGCCTTTATCACGTTCAACAAACAGGTAGCTGCTCACCTCGCTGCTCAGGCATTGGTGCATCATGAGCCTTATCGTATGAGTGAGTGGAAAGTTTTTTGTGTTCGAGAATAGACTCTCACTCACTCACACAGCCGGCAAACATTTGGCTCTTTCGCCCACCGATGTCATCTGGTCGAACCTAGGGCTTAACCCATACGAGATGAAAGTCAGATCGGTAATTAGTTGGGCTGCGACGATTGGCTTGATTGTTCTTTGGGCTACACCTGGTGAGCAAACCCTTGTCGAAACCACGCGACGCTAACGATGGTCCCAGTTGCATTTGTTGGTTCTCTGTCAAACATCAATGCTGTCTGCGAAAGATTCTCGTGGTTAAACTGGATCTGCACTCTACCTGACGTTGTGAAGGGTATCATCAGCGGAATCTTGCCTCCCGTGTTATTGGCGGTGGGTTATCGTTGAGCATAAAATAACGTGGTGCAGACGCTGAATACTATTATAGATTTTGATGATGCTTCTTCCCATTGTGCTACGGCTCCTGGCCAAATTCGAAGGCATACCCAAGAGGAGTGGAGTGGAATTGAGTCTGATGACTCGCTTCTTCATTTTCCAAGTGATAGTGAGTATATAATCAATCACCCAGGCTGGTAACTGGCCCTAATTCTTTGGAAAGCACGGCTTCCTCATCGTGACTCTGGCATCTGGTATTATATCGTCCCTGAAGGACCTTTCACAGGACACCACGAAAATACCCAATTTACTTGCAATGAACTTACCCAAAGCCAGCAACTTCTTCTTGACGTAGGTACTTCAAAGTCCCCTATCACGGGCAGAGCTAATGCCACATATTCAGCTATGTCATTCTTCAAGGACTTTCCGGAACAGCAGGTGGATTCTTGCAGATTGTACCCTTGGTCATCTACTATGTGAAGCTCTTCATTCTGGGAAGTACCCCTCGGTATGCTTGTTCTTTTCGCCTTGGTACGGTTACTGACCCAAAGTGAATGACTAGTGCGGTCTATGGCATCAAGTATGTGATGAGGAGTGTTGCCTGGGGCACGCTCTGGCCGGGAATTACTTTGCTGAGCGTCATTGGTGTGTTTCAGGGTACTGTGGAATTCACAGCGTCTAATGTTCTTAATCAGCTCTCGGCTACTCCGTCATCTCCCCCATCATCAATGGACTCGCCTGCTTCACATTCTTCGCCTTCTATCTAATGTATAAATACCTTTTCCTTTACGCATATCAACAAGACATCTCCACCGACACGGGCGGTTTGTTCTTCCCCAAGGCGATTCAGCACTTGTTTGTGGGAATGTATGTGCAGCAGGCAAGCAACAGGCTCCTCCGTCGACAGAAGTTATCCTGAACTGTACTTTTTAGATCTGTTTGGCAGCTCTATTTTTCCTGGCTCGGGATGAGAACGGAGATCCTAGTGCGGTGCCCCAAGGTGCATTGACAGTGGCGTTGATCATTTTCACGGTTCGTTTTCATACACACCCTTCTTTCTACATGCTGATGCGCGTTTCGATAGGCTTTCTTCCACATCCTCATGAATAATTCATACGGCCCGTTAATTCACGCCCTGCCGTTAACTTTGGTTGAGAAGATGTATGTCTCACCCGAAGACGACGATGAACCTCTCACACCTTCTTCTCGGTGAGTCTCCAACTTGAAATCACTGTGGTCACCTTCAAGCTAACTGAATTTACCAAGATCCAATTCGCATGCTGAGGAATCCTCAGACAGCAAGAAGATTGATTCTATCGAGATGGAACGTCGTCAGAGAGGTCCTCCATCGGTGGATACACGCGGCCCTTCAACGGATGGCAACGCTATCGCCACTTCCGATGATGTACCACTCAAAACCGGCAAGCCCTCAACTTCCGAAGAATCAACCCCTGGTAGGAAGTCTGCCGCCGCGGATCTAAGCAGACCAATGAACAACCAACCTGCTGAGGCTTCCTATGGTTTTGCGCACCCCGCTCTTTCGCGTCCACAGCAACCCATTTGGATTCCTGTTGATCAGCTTGGTCTGGGTGAAGAAGAGGTTCGGGGATGCCGGGAGAAGGGAGTCGATGCCGTGTTGGGAATTTACGAGCTTGAGAGTCGGGAAAGTGGATTTGGAGTTAGAATGACGCTTGAGGGTGTCATGAACGAGAAGGGAAAGGCCGACGTCCTCGAACATCAAGTCGAAGAAGAGGCCCCGAAGAAATAATCGTGGTTTACGGATTGAGCCGCAGATAGAATGGTTGGATATTTGAGTACACAACCCGAAGCTCTGAAAGGTGGGGCCTGACACGCCTTTTCTGCTTTTTTGTACGATTTCGCTCGTATTTTGTGTTTCTATTTCGACTTGTGAACTACTGTATTTTGATTTTTGACCTATTCCTTCATTCATTCTCTTCACGATCCTCCTATTTTTGTGAAGATTCTCCTATGACTCACCCCCTACTCACACCGAGTACGAGGCATGACTTACTTGGTGTAATACTTGATGGTTACCCCTCAAAAGAGCAGCGAACACTCCTTTCATATATATCTGTAGTATAAATCTCAATGAATGTCAAGTAATTCCAGAGACTTGCAAGCTCTAACTTAAAAATAGCGACATATAATTTCCCGCCTACTCGTATGTGTCCTGCTTCAACTCTTCCAAAGTAGTCTCCAACCTTTCCCAATCAGGAACATCCTCAAAGTTATCCCTTGTTCTCGACATGAAGCTCTTCACGAGACTTCTGGCTTGAAGTCGCCACTTCTTGCTGGAGCCACCTTCTATCCTAGGTCCCAAATTCCTCAGTACGTCGACAATCTCTTCCACTTCACTGACTGCTTCTTTCCAGGCAGCCGCTTCGCCCAGACTCGTCTCCCCGAGGAGAAGATCATCTGCCTCCCCTCTAACAATCCGACCCGCCGTGCTTTCCCTGTATGCATCCATCCAGGCCTTCAATGCATCATCCCATCTTGACTGCCAAGTCATCAACCGGGCATAAGCCCGGTAAACTCTAGCAGACGAGACGTGTGGAAGTATTGACCTCTCAAATAAATCCAAAACACGTGGAAGCAGACCGTGACCCTCATTGGGGTTTATGGCTGGCTTTGACTCCCCAGAAGAAACAGTAGAGGTACTAGCAGCTGCCTCGGGGTCAGAAGGAGCACGTGTAATAGCATTGACCAATCGATCAAGTACATCCTCGTCCACAACTGGGATGCTCTTATTGCTGGTCAACTGGATAATACGACCAAGGGCTCGACAAGCTTCAGCTAGTTCCCCAACGTCAACAGCGATAACCATGTAATTCGACCACATACGCCAATTTTCGTAGCTGTGCTTGAGACCTTGCTTGAGAGCGCGGAAGGCGAGGAGTTTATTCGAATGTGGGACGGACTTCATCGCTGTGCTAAGTGAATTCTCGTTGACCTCTTGTGGTGTCATATGAGAATCCTGGCTCGGATCCTGAGTAACCTAATGAGATCACAAGATTAAGGAGATCAAGCAACAGTAGGGAACTAAATGCTGACCTTGTTGTCTTCCAGACGAAGGTAAATGCTCGCCAAATTACTCCAACTCTCACCGTCCTCTTCGTCAATCGCGACGCATCTTCCGAATGCTTCTTTAGCGCCCTCCCAATCCTCCAATCTCATGCACGCACAACCCAAAATAAACCACGAGCGGGACAACAGCGGGTTTATTTTGACTGCCATCTTCAGACACTCCTTTGCTTCTTCGTACTCATGCCTCGCAAAATGATATCCGCCTAATGAGCGCATCGCACGCCCCGACGTATGGTTCGATACTTGCCAGCCATGGTTGTAGTGCTCAGCAGCCTTTTCTGGTTGAAGATCACCAAGCAGACACCACAACTTGGCTTCACGAGCCGCATCAAGGACCCGCCGTCTCTTAGCTGGATCTTCGGTCCCCGTTTTTCCTCGTGAAAGGACGGTCTCTGCCTCGATTTTGCTACCCTCCAGCAGTTCCTGCACGATGGCCAGGCCTCGATCCGGTCGTTCAAGTGAAACATGGCATTTCACGACTTCCTCCCACATCTCAAGCCGTTCGAAGATCTCCATAGCAGATTTGACTACACCGAGGCTGATGTATCGTTCTGCTAATTCGCGCTCCATTTCCCAACGCGTTGGTAGAGATATGGCGTGGAAGTACCGCAGTCGCTCGGAAAGAGGTGCTGAGTTCGCGCCATCGGTTTCCGTCGTGGTGGGCATTTGGTCAACTAGAGCCTGAAGCTGTAATGTGGAGCGCTCGACGGTACGAGTTCGCGTGGATTCAAGGCGCGAACGCAAGAGCAGCGCCATGGTGTGAATTGTCCAGTTTCTTGGATGTGAGATGACGCGCGATATGTACGGCGCCATCTGCTCGTTGGTTAGACCGTGCAACGGAGAAGTATTTTTGACATTTAGGCAGAGAGAGAGGAGGATGCACTGGTCGAGGGGATGAAGAGGTGGTTGGTGTGAAGGATCGAGATGTTTCATACGGTTACTGCGCGGCGAGTCTCCGGCGGCGGAAGAGGTAAATTCTGTCTGTTCGAGGAGGGTGTCATCGTTCAACGCCAATGTCTCGGGAACAACGGGCTGAGAATCATTTTCGACCGGGAATGATGTGGTACTGCCACTGTTGTGGTCGTCGGGTAGATGACTCTCCGCTAGAAGTACAAGCTGGCTGAGATCGTTATGTTGAAACTTTGTACGCTTCCCCAAAGCACCTGTTAGCTCATATTCAAGGCCGGTAGCGCGGCTGGCATTGACAAAACACTCAGCGGCTACTCTATCCTGCCTGAATGTATGATAGAGTAATCCACGCTCCAGTAACGCCCTCCCAGCCAGCTCGGCACTTTCGGCTAGGAATGGGCCTTGCCATTGCTCGATCGACTCGAGAACGTCCTCCGGAAGAGAGGCTGGTTCATCAAGAACCTGTTGGTGTACTAGGTGAGTCCTCAAGCGCCACCAGACAACGGATTGACAGTGCTTGTAGGGTACATCTAGAAGGATTCGAGCGAGTCGAAGGAAGGTAGCGACGCGGGTAAGATGATAAGCGGGTTCACCGCCATAAGCAAGTTCGGAAACTGCCTGTTGATTCAGGGTATCTTCCGTCGTCGATGTAGGGAGGTCAGAAAGAGTATCCAAGGGTTTTACGTCGAGATCGGGACCGGTCCAATTAGCCTGAACAAATGCATGCAGGCAGGCTATGGCGAGGTTGAGCCTGATTAATTCTGATTCTACTTCGTCTTCCGTCAGAGATGTCGTGGGATCAAAAAATGACTTGATGCCATTGTGAAGGTCTATGGGCGAGGAGGAACGAAACAATTGCCGGGCGTAGGAAGATGTGAGTGCCTCTCGGAAGCTGCCGCAAACGATTGTTTTGGCCATGTTTGTCGCGGGAGATTCGGCAGGGTCGTGTACGTCCCATCTTCCAGAAAGCAAACATTTCTCTACTGGGACACACTTGTCCATTCCTACAATGGTTGACAAGCTAATGCTCTCAGCTTTTTTTTTTTTTTCGACCGCTTGATAATAGGGTCACGTGGAGTTATCGATCAAGTAACGGCAGGCAGTTTCTTCTTTCTTCCCAAGTCCTTCGCAATGTCCGGGCGGCAAAGCACCGTTTACGACCTTACTAGTCTTCGGCTTCATGCTGATAGTGCACGAGTCCAACAAAGCGAACGAAACCGAAAGTTGAGATTTTCTCGACTTACTGTCCGCGACTCGAGAGGTAATTGGATAGCTAGAGATGCAGGAGGACTGGGAAGGGTGACACGCTATAGGACATTACATGGCCGGGAGCAGGAACGCGAGCAGTCTGTCGGTGTGTCCACGAGTGACGATGAGGCCTTTGGTGGCAAAGGAAAGGAGAGGATGTCTGACTCGGACGGCGACGAGGAGCGTGGGTTAAGAACCAAGCGCGCCAGGAAGAAGCGAAAGTTTGACAACGATTTTGGGTACATTGCACCTTCATCAACATACGAACGCTTCTCTAGTACACCGATACCTCAGACCAGTACACCTGAATGTCTGCTATCATCTGGTCCCTCACTCCTACCACCTCCGTCTTCCGCAAGTATTTCTGCATTCTCTGTCGTTGGATCATTCTGAATGTGTGCCTCTTAGGATCTCCTGAAATGCATACACTACATGACGAGCAAATACTATCATGAACGCGGTCAACTACTCAACTTGTCAAAGGATTATCGAAAGGAGCGGAAAGAGAGACGTCTTGCAAAACTCCGGCGGCGATATCCTCGTCCTCTATCTAAAGGTGCTCCTGACGATAGGGAGGACGGTGTCGACGAGGTCAACGAAGACGATCCTGAGTTTTCGTCATCAGATGAAAGTAATGGAAGTGACGGAACCACCAAATTGCAGAGGGAACACAGGGAGGAAGCCGGGATAAGGGGGAAGAGGAGAAGAGGGGTGGAGAGGCAGAGGAACATTATGGTGGACATGTACAAGACTATGAATGGGTCAGCTCTAATGGCACTAGGTACTGATCTCGACTTCTTTAGCCTATTATTGGGAGTAACGAAGTATCTAGGTATGCTGATACAGGAGCATGTTGCCGAATTCCTTAGACCTCAAATACCGGAGGATTGGGAAGCAGAACTACACGAATCTGGGGAAGAGGGGAAGGTTGGAAAAACCGTGCTGGAGGATGAAGAGGTCGTCGAGAATCTCATCGTTGGCGAAGATGACACCAATCATGGAAATAACGCCAGTTGAAGTTGCAACGTCCTATTTTGGGGAGGTCATCGTCACGGATTATCTATATTTAGCATTACATGTACGCTTTAGTTACATCAAATAATAACATTCCAACGTTCAATCAAGTCCCGATGCTATGCCGCTTGAATGCGCTCTCTACATCTGCTACGGTGTATTCTAGCGAAACGCCCGTATCCCCGTAGCACTGAGCAATCCTCTTGTTGAATAACTCCGTGATCCTCAACAGCTCCTCTTCGCACCCTTTCCACACGCCGACCAAAACAGTGCCAGGCGCAATACCCCCGCTTTCTTCTGTTGTAGCTTTTTCTGAGGCCTCCGTAAAATGTTTCTCCACGCGTTTGAATAGTGAATCGACATGTTTTCGAACATCTTTCGCGTTGTACTCTTTGACCGCCTTCTTTAAGGCAGATTTACTGTAACTGCTGTTCGTAGAAACTTCGCTGGCGGGGCTATTCTTCAGCAGACGTTCAACTCCTTCGAAGAAATCCTAACAGATAATATAGTCAGGCGCTTGCGATCAATGCAGATATCCATACTCACAATCAACTTGGAAAAGGGACGACGGAGAACTATCTTGACGTATGCGGTGAGATTCTCGTCATAAATCGCTTCTGCCTTCCGCACGAAACTTGCGACCGAGCCTATGTCCATTTGCGACGTTTCGGCCACAAAGTGGTGCATGTTTTCTAGAAGTCTTCTGTGAGCGAGTCCACGCACACAATGAGTAGATGTTCTCACCAATGAGAATAACGTGGTAATTGAGTTGTCCCTTATCCTCTCCCTCCCCATCCATTTTGGCCATCTGCTTTAGACAGTCGAACATGGCTTGGACGATTTTCTCATATGCAGCATCGACATTCATACGGATTTCCAGACCATCACAGCCAATCAACTGACTCTCGACTCGGCCAATATACACAGGGAAGCGTTTGACGAACGGAACGACACCTTTCCGCTTTTTGCTGGTGAGTTTAGTTTGCTCGACATGTTGTATTTGTTCTGCCTAAATCAGAATTAATACTACGATTCTCCGGATATTTCGGTAGTACATACGATATGTCTGTCGAACAAACTCTTGAGACGTGTTTGATGCTTGCTCAAAACATTCAGCAGGAAGTCGTTATTCCTATCTTCGCTCTCGGCAGTGAACCGCTCAATGGTGGCGATGAGTCCCACGATTTGCCTAAAGGTAAATGTCAGCCGAAGACAACCAGAATTGTATGTCAAATGCCTACATGCTGTCTTTTGCAAGCGCCGTATCCAACCAAGACTTGAACTCTGCAGGAAGGAATCCGAATATCAGATCCATAGCCCCTCGAATGAGCTTCATCGTCGCCGAACTAAGACCAATGGTTCGCGCTGCTTGTCTCCGGAAGTAATTGTCCAAATTCATGTAATCGGCGTAGGTGAGCGCAGCGTCATTGATTTGCAGGAAATCCGTTAGGAACTCGTCCTCTTGGTAGATTAACGGAGCGATCTGTTCTAGTATCAGGCCGAAAACCTCGGAAGCCCGCATGTCGCCGTCGGGTCCTCTGTCTTTGTCCTTATTTCGAGCGTCTAGGGGAGAGCGGATCATAGTACCAGCGCGTCGCATTGGCGTTGCCTTGCCTGTAGTTGGTGTCGGTGTCGCCGCCAAGTCTAAGTAATATGCTAAGTATATATAATGCTGTATAAACGAAGGTACATACTCTGTTCTTGAGCATCTTCATTGGCTTTCTTGATATAGTTCGCATAAGTGAAAAGCAATGCCTTGATCTGTGTTCCATGGAGCTCGCTTGCTGCAGAGAAGTATGCCTATTCCTACAATGAGAACCAAGGAAGCTGATATATACCATTCACTTACAGCACACAATTTCCCATATACTCCTTCGTCCATTTCCTTCAGGTAAAGCATGAGACCTGAATATCTACCGAGATAGGCTTCCCAATCTTTGTGTAGCAGGATTGTGGGCTTGCTTTTTGCAGATCCTGGCGTCAGACCATTGTTATCACCCAATAGTAGTTTGGACTGTATCGCCAAAGTGGAGCTTAGTATATGCACAATGTCTATCATATGTGCTTACCTGTGCAGTGAACATAATCGACAAAAAGTCGAATATTCGTTTGCAGAATTGGGAATTGTGCGTTCTGTACTCAGATAAGCGTTCCATTGTTGCGGCCATATCTATTTGGAGACCGTGAATGGGTGACCGAACGATTCACATTCTGCAGCGTACCTGTCTCTCGTCCCGCTTGCATGGCCTTGTACAGTCCAGCAGCAGCTTCTTCTAATCGCTGTATACTGGCAGACTTTTCGAGCGATTCCTGAGTCAATGTTAGTAAGACTTCTCTGTCTACTTGAACCGTTTGCTATAATAAAGACGCCATGGTGAGTAATGCTTCCCCGACAGGATGCTCTTTGGACTCACCAGTAGGTTCTCAAGCTCTCCCAGAAGTGCACGTTGATTCTGTGTCTGCACTTGCAGACCCCGGTTCTGAGATTGAATATACGAAATATCGTCGCTGACGGCCTGTGAAAAGCGGTCCAGGACTCGAATCATTCCACAGCGGTAGAAGCATGTGCGACCTCACGTTCAAGTGAATCTTGTAAGAAGAGACGAGGCCAGCTATGTTGTCTAGCTCAGCTATTGCCTTGTCCATATATTCCAGCACCAGCCCGACACGATCATCTGATTCAAGGAAAGAATGTATGTTGGCCTTGAAATGTGTTTCTGTCGTCAGAAGCGGATACGAGAGATGAAGCACGAGTAATAACCTTTTCAAGTGCCATCAACTCATCTAATAACCGCGCCTCGATGAGATCAGCAGCTCCTCTGGCGGTCTTCCTACCAATCACATCATCACTGGCCCATTCATAACCCTCGATCATCTCTTCTACACTTGCCATTGTCGCGATAGCATTCTCCTCCTCACCCTCCGCTTCATTAGGTTCGGCAATGAGACGATCGATCGCTGCCTGATTTGCAGGATCGAAGAATGATATTCGAGCATTTTGTTGCTCACGCCGTGAAGGGGTTGGCTCGGACGGCATAGCCGGTGGCGGTCGAGCAGCTTGCTTCCGTGAACGATTAGATGGAGCAGGAGATGGAGGCTTAGACCGAGGTGGCGTTCCTGGCCGTAAAGATTCTTCTTGGGACTGGCGTGACACGGAGGATACTGTCGTGTTCTCTGTGCCTGTTCGCGATACCGGAGCTGGCCGTGTGGGGATCGATGTGCCATTAATGGGCTGAATAGATGCATTGGATGGACGTCGTGACTGCACTATGCCAGTTTGGGATTGTGCAGGAGAAGATGGTCTGGTTCGAGAAGGGGGCTCCCTGAACGGAGGTCGAGAGGCCGGACCACTGCGTGCTGACATGGCAGGCGATGCTGGTCGGGATGGTAATCCATTTCGAATAGGCGGGGGTGATGGTAAGTCCTGCAAATCGGCCTCTCTGTCGTTCTGAGGTGTTTGTGGGCGTGATCTGACTCTCATCGGAGAGACGGATACGCCATTCGAAGGCGATCCATTTGGGACTATGGTCGGAGATGGTGACCTATTTGCTCTGAGGTAGTCACTCTGTATCCGTTGCCTTCCAGCTATGCAGAAGATTCAGTAGATGTTCGGGCCTGGTAGGTAGTAACGCACGTTGCGAGCTCTCGCCGTTTGGCATTCCTTCCACTCGTAACGGGGCTGACCCCCCTGTCACAGTATGAAAAAGCTGAATTAGAGTTTTCAAGAAATTGTCCTGATCCCGCTGATTTTCGGTCTGCCATCTATACGTTCTTGCGAGCGATATGTTGAACGTCTGAGGCTGAATATACCCGTCAGAAACCGGAAATGTCACTATCCAGTAAACACATACGCCAACGACTTGTACCCCACGTAGTTCTGCCAGCCTCCATGTCTTTCCTACCGAGAAGGTTCCGTTCGTGTTAAGTTTTGATTTGTGAATGAAACCAGTGCCGTTGGATGCCTCTGCATTTCATTATCAGGTTGAGCCTTCAACTATAATTGCGCGACATACGAGAGAGTAAGATATATCGTGGCTTCCTTCCTCCGTTCTCTGCATCCTCCCAGATCTTGATATGGGCCATGTAAATCTCTTCAAGGTTACCGGCAGCATTTCGTCGAGAGAACACGGAATCGATGATTCTCTGACGTTGGTCAGTCATGGCGAATTTGTCCTATTTAGCTGTTGGGGAAGTGATGGTAGAGCCGGCGAATAAGGACGGTGAGATGAATGAGAGGACACAAGTGCCGTTGCTACACATTGCATCAATCCTCCCTCGCGATGTTGATTGGTCTTGTTTCCTTCTTACTTTGAATCATCTGCGGGGCCTGCGTATGGCACTCAATGCAACGGGGTCATCTTCGAAGATCAATGCAAGCTGACTCCAAATTTTCCGAGAATTGACTGGGTTACGGTGCACTCCAGCCAGGATCTTTTCCGAAAATGCCGACAATTGCAAATATTGCGAAACTGAAGGGAGCGACAGTAAAACCAAGGTTCGTCGATTCACTCAGTTTGCTAGGAAAGAACACCAAGTTGACCAAACTTGTAGCACGTATCTACTCCGCAGGCTGTACTTGCACCATCTCTCCCTCTGCGACGGTTACAGGCCTAGCTACTTTGATGGCGATGCATGCCTGTACCATGCCCCCTGATTTAGTGCTCCAAGGTTCATCTACAAGCAGCCATCCTCAGTGCCAAATGATGCAAAGATACTGCCGATGTTTACCTGGCCTTTTACAAAGACTGTCCGCTCCCACTTCCCCGGTCACGATCCAAGCTGTATATCCTACGTGGGCTGCTGCTCGGTCACTGCCTATATGACCTGGGCGCTTGTTCGTTCACAGATAGATAAAAATGGTATCTGGAAAAATGGGCTCGTCACGTTGAAATAATTTGGTAGACGTCATCTTAAACGTACAGATGATGACGGGTGAAGGAATTGGTACGATAACAGCTCCAGACGACCTGAACTTGGGTCTGAATCTTTACACTTCATAGTAGATTCCTCATTTCCAACTAACTGAAAATTAATTAAGTAAAGCTTCAAGTCGAGTTGCGCAGCCTATTCATTGAGACCTTGAGGAACGTTGTCACAACCCAAATCAGGACATGGTCCGTGCGTGGGGATAGTATTACAACGCTCGTTACCGTACCCTCAAGTTTGCCGGCTTCTTTCCAAACCCTCACACGAATGGTCTTGCCTTCTTCGAACAGCCGAAATTCCAATAAGTTACTGTACACTCTACTATCTGTCGCCACACAACATGGTCCCAACTTTTTTCGTGCACTGCGCGATCCCAACGACCAGAATGTTGACCTCAAACGGTCTCTCGTCAGTAGAGAAGAGCATTTCGACCCGCATAGCACTCAGATGGTCGTCTTCGCGGTCCTCATTCCAGTTCTTGTCTTACTGTCAGGATTGTTTGCCGGTTTGACACTAGGATATATGAGTTTGGATGAAACACAGCTTAATGTGAGTGGTGTCGTTATCATTGCGCAGCTCTTTCTCACTGGAGTCCTAGGTTTTGAGTATCAGTGGAACTCCGTAAGATTTCATGAGATCCTTAATGATCTATTGCTTATATACTCACCATTCGTACAGCGAGCAGCGTAAATACGCTCAGAAGATTACCCCTATACGAAAGAATGGCCATCTCCTTCTTGTAACACTTTTGCTAGCCAACATGATCGTCAACGAGTCGCTTCCTGTCATATCAGACCCAGTTCTTGGTGGAGGTGTTCAAAGCGTTGTGGTTTCCACCACGCTGATTGTCATGTGAGTTCTTAATCTCTGACAAAGATCGCCTATGGGTTGCCGGTACTGCGGTCAAAATTGGCAAATGTAAAATCTGTAGGCTTTTTGACTTGTTCGAGAGCATAGTCATGCGCGACGCGTATTTGAACGAGTCTCGAGTAAAGGTGCATGATGTCACGCGGCCATGACCTTGGCGAGCGTCTTCCAAGCCGTTCCAATTACTTGACCGGGCAATGCTATTGCCTTTTGGAGCTTTGCCAAGAACATCACTGATCTCCCTTTCTTCATAGATTTGCAGAGATCATACCGCAGTCATTATTCACAAGGCATGGACTGTACCTAGGCGCAAAGATGGCCGGTTTGACTCGATGTCTTATATTTATCTTGGTCGGTCGCATGCAGTTCTCTCTGGTCCGAATGCTGATGTGCAAGTGTCCCAGGGAATTATTTCGTGGCCCGTTGCGAAATTACTAGAATTTGTGCTTGGACCTCATCACGGCATCATCTATCGTAGAGCTGGTTAGCCTCATGTCTATTACTCACATTTTTTCGTTCTGACATCTCGATGACTCAGAGCTAAAAGAGCTTATTGCAATGCATTCTTTGATGGGCACTCACGGTGGAGATTTGAAAACAGATACTGTGACCATCATCGGTGCTACCTTAGACTTGCAAGAGAAAGTAGTCAGACAGGTAATCCTGACTGTTGGGTATTGTAATGATCCCCTCTGATGTTTCACAGGCGATGACACCGATAAAGGACGTGTTTATGCTTTCTATTGAAGCAAAGCTCGACTACGAAATGCTCAAGAATATTTGCATGACTGGTCACAGCCGTGTGCCCGTCTATGAAGAGATTGACGTTCCGGCTCCTATTCAGGCCGACGGAAGTCGGACTCGGAGGGTCAAAAAGATCATTGGAATCCTTCTAGTCAAGCAATGCGTCCTTCTCGATCCAAGTGGTCAGTGTACTGTCGTTCTCGAGTTCGAGCTACTCACAAGATTCACAGACGCAATACCTCTCCGGAATATCCCTTTGAATAAGGTGCCGTCTGTTCCTCAGAATGAACCACTGTTAGGCATCCTCGACAAGTTCCAGGAAGGCCGTAGTCACATGGCCATTGTCAGTCGTATCAGTCGCGAGAAGGTACGCATCCTAGTTTATCTTGCGTTAACAGAGTGATAATTGTTACGAATGACAGGCAGCAAGTGTCAAAAAAGTCGTTAAACAAAGTCTCACTCAACGTCTCCGCCAACGTGTTGGCATGGGAGATTCTGAATCCAGTAGTGATTCCGATGAGGAAGATCGTCAGAAGTCGAAGCCAACGAAGAGGAGGCGTCGAGGCCGGCGAAAAGTCAAGGATATCGAAGAAGGCGAAGGCATGGAAGATGGCGAGGCGACTCTAAAGGAGGATGTATTCTCAGAGAAAGAGATAGACTCGTCCGCAGAAACTGATGCCGTCGCCGTAAAATCGAACCTTAAGTCAACAAAGAGTAATGCTAGTTCCGATAAGAATGAGGGTAGTAAAAGTAGGAGAGCTAGTTTTCAATTGCCGAGAGTGACTGCCGGGACAACACAGCTCGAACAAAGTATGTCTAAAATTCAATCTATTGCATGCTCGTGTTCTGGTTTTTACTTATCTTTCTTCAGGTATGCCCGCTGATGCCGTACTGGCGAAAGAAGGCGCAAATGAAGTACGTTGCTTCCTGTGTTCCATCAGCTTGAGTTGACACCAAAATGCATAGTTTTTGCAAGGCCTTGATCCCGCTGTGGATCCCCTGGGTATTATAACGCTCGAAGATGTGTTGGAAGGTAATTCACATAATTCATGTGGTATTGTCTCGTTTCTGAACAAAACTGTATCTTTTAGAACTGATTGGAGAAGAGATTTACGACGAATTTGACTCACAAGGCGCACGCGGTGATCCATATGTTCCCCCACTTCAAACTGCCGGCGAGCAGTCGACGCAGCCATCACAAACAGACCCGCTGACCACTCAAACTGCTACCGGCTCTGGTCAGAAACCAGTCCTCAGGCCTCTATCCCTGAAAGGATTAAGCTTTTTGCGATCGAAAAGTGCACCTCCGAGCCCCCGGGATGCCTCACCACGTCATGGCCCAGATAGCACTGGGGTTTCGCCGGTGCCCCCACCCAGACGTACTAGTTCCCAGTCTCAGTCAAATTCTAAGGAGGCTGAGGGAGGTGGTGTGCCCAGTGAAGTTCGTGTTCCGTCTATCATTATTGAGCACCCTAGTCCGGTTATCCCTAGCATCGAGCCCACACTGCCTGCAGTCACGAAACTGGCTAGCAGCACGCCAGTGTCGAGGAGTACTTCGCCTGCACCGTCCTTGGAAGCGTATCTACTTGGGAAGCGCCAGCGGGTGCAGTTATCTCTGGAACCCTGAGGCCTCGAACAGCATCAGTTACACAGGGTAGTAAGGGAGCGCGATTCAAGAGTAGTCCTCTGGTGGATGATCGAAGTGGAAGTCTTGGGATTGGGGAGGACGCTGGAGCAATAGCTGGTGATAATGCAGAGGAATGCATATCTGATTCGAGCGATAAACAAGGTCCTGATAAACCTAAAACAGACATGTGATTAGCCCTCTCCTTTCTTCTTGTGGACGCGTATGCGTACAGAGCTTGTACATTATCGTGAATACCCCAAATTGTATGCACCTGTCTCTTCTAACACTCTGAAGCCACTTCCATGTGTAGTGTAGGCTGTGTAGCGTTAAATACGGCCTCAAACTTGCCATGCTGAGAAACCGGCAACGGAGACAGTGTTCTCCCACCAAGTCACCTTCCAAACTAAAGACTATTGCAACCAGTGCTATCTGAACCATGCCTAGTCACGGAAGTTAGTCCTATCGTATGGTTGTCACGTCTATGACTTGGTAGCAACTAGACTAAATTGTACAAGTAACAAGAAACCTCCATGTCCGACCCATCACTTCCTTGCCTTCTTGACTTCTGTAGAGCACACCGAAGTTGCATTCTCCTTTGCTTTCCGTGAGCTCTTAACCGCAATCTCGCTCCTTCTCCACCCCACAAACGTCTCGCCCTTCTTATTTGCCAATGTCATAACACTCTCCGTGACTCGTTCCTTAAATGCGCCTGTCGTCCATTGATCAATGTTCCGGAGCAAAAAGTAAATTTCAAGAATGTGTGCGGGCCGGGATAAGTCGAAAACCTTGAAGGCCTCGTTGGGCACTGTTGAGTAGGCTGCCGAGTGCACAATCGCTTTACCGTCTTCACCCTTTGCAGCCCAATCGACATGCACTCTCACTTGCCCTTCGCACCACACCAGCCCCCACACAACCGTTCTCACTTGACCCAAAGCCCATAGATGGCGCACTACAGACGCACACGCCATCCGATTCTGCCTGTACCCGTCCTTCCAATTGGGTTGTTTATCTTCCCAGACAGAGCTGATAAATTCAAACCCTGGAGTTTCGGAGAGGGCTATACACGGGGTGGCTTGATATCGAAACGTGGAGCGCGTGGAGGAAGTCGTAAGGGGGGAGATGCGAGTTTGACGCGCAAGGGACTTGTATTGAGGTGTCAAGGGTGCGAGGAGGGGCGTTGGAAGGAGGAGGACACAGTCTGGGATAACGGATTTAGTACTGAGGATCCTGGACGCCTCAGTTGAGATTGTTGGGATCGTAGGCTCAGGGAGACAGAGCGAACACTGAACACTAAGATTTCAGGTCATCTTCAGATACTGCGGATGCTAACCATATCAAAAACACATACCGCAAGTTACTTGCCCGAATCGCAGGACCTCTCAAGACAGAATACCTAAAGAATCCCAGAACGTTAATGCCAGCTGCTCCGATATTAAACATACTCACACGTTCGCAGCGTAATCTGCCTCTGACCATTTCTCTGTCGAAGATGAATGCTGTATCACATCCAGCTTCCTCCAAGCAGACAACACTATGACCAGATCCGCGTAAAGCGCCTTCTCCGACTCGGCATCCAAATCAGCTCGATCAGAAAACATCTCGGGCTGGTCCTCATACACCTGCTTTATCCAGTGTACAAACTCCTGTGTCGCTAATCTTGGTAAAGCTAGGTCCTTGAAAAGCACGTTTAGATGCAGTCTGCAAGGTGCCAAATGCAAAAATAAAAATAAAAATTACTTGCTGAATCCAAGTCAACGGAATCTTTCCCTTCGTGTCTAGTATACCCCTCACGTCCGCTTTCAAATCATCTGGGATGTCAGTCTCCCAGGATGCTTCCTCAAGATTCTGATGTGAGACCCAAGTCTCGAAATGGTGCTGGTTGCGAGCTATTTCGCTGGCTGATGGTGGTCGTTTTGTGACTCTCTTTTTAGGAGAACGTTTCAACGTCTTCTTTTTTGCGATGGAGGAAGGGGAGGAGGAGCTAAACACGTGAAGTTCAAGTGAGGTACAAGAGTTGATACCAATTAATCGGTCTTACTAGGCAGACGAAGACATTGGCTTCGTTTTAATTATGTATGAGGTTTCGCACACAGAATCAGGGTATCGCAATATTGTCGTTAAGATCGTCGCGGAGAGAGAGAGAGAAGAGGTCAAGAGAGGGATGAGAGGGGAAGGAAGACAACTTGAACTTACGTCAATAGCTTATTTACCCTGACCCTGATTTCACAGCTGCGCCTGAACACGTGATCGTATCGTCCACTTGTCCCTATAATTCAACCTCACATTTTAACTCTTACACGTCTCAGAATCTATACTACTAAGCTAGTACGTTCTTTAGTCAACTCAACTCTCTCTTTCTCTCTCTCTTATTTATCACTCAATTCCTTCGTTCTCGCCCTTCTTTCGTTCCGTCGAAGTCCAGAGTCCAGACTCTCACCGTCACGCGGACTGGTCTGATCACTCATCAAATCCTCACTTGAAAGCACTCTAGGAGTATCTCGGGGCTTTCTGAAGCATTTAGGCACTATATTGATAACATATAGACTAATCTGTACCAGCATTACACTTCCTAGAGTCATTCATTCCCTCCCCCGAGCAAAGCGTGTCGAGCACTTGGCTCCTTGCGAAAGGTGTGACGAGCCTATTCTAGTAGCTAAGCTCATGCATTCAACAAATTGTACTATCTGTGGTTCATCAAGACTCTTCTGAAGGCCTTCTGTGAAGCTTGAGTGATACCTCAGACCAGTGACTGAAACCCTCGTCTGAAACGCGGTCATCTTTCTGCCGGACCTAGATCCATCATTAGGCCGGAGTCCTGTTTCAGCGCTCAAAGGCCCTGACTAGAAGCTTCTGAGCTAGAAACATATGGCTACATCATGTATATACAACCAATACATCCTCGAGAAGTCCTATGATACATCTAAACCCTTGCATCAAGTAGTCCTTGTAGCTTACTCAACGTCCGCTCGAGAGCGATAATCCCACCGACTGTCAACCTGGGCACCGCAAGATCCTGGTCTTCGGTATCCTCCTGTGCTCGACTTTTCTCGATTAGAGTCCTCGAGTCTCTGAGCACTTTCTCTAGTCTCCCATTAGTGTAATACATCCACTCAATCTCTTTCTCTAGTCCGCCGAGAGGGATCTCAAGCGAACGACGGACGAAACCTCTCGACAGGACGTAGGCCTTCTCACTGTATAACCGGCTGGCATCAACCATTCAGCAACGAGTTCCCGTCTCGGAAGTAAAAGGCTGTTACCTATTAACAATACCTTCCTCAGTGCCCCGCAGCTTCTCGTACGCCGGTTCACAGAACCATCTAAGGTCGGGTTAGTTCAATGATCCAGAGTCCTATCGGAATACTCACGGCTCTTTGACGAGAACCAGCCCTTGAATGCTGACGAAAGCTTGGAGAAGAGACGAGCGACTAGCACTCCAGGTCTCGTTTCTGTCACCTGCCCAGGTTCCCAGTATTGAGAGGCAGACTTTTCCTTCTTCATATAGGTTTCTGGTCAAAGATATGGAATAAGCTCGACTTCCATGGGATGTTGTCCTACAGAACTCACGGATTTACTATCATATAAGTCAGGTAGCAAATTCGCATACGGAAGGGATTCGCACGCACCTCTACCATTCCCATTTGTCCAACTCAGGAAATGAGCCAGCGGCGGAGTATTCGGAAAATTGGAATCCAGCATCCAGTCAATGACAAAGGGCGCATCCTCGTACGGCGTATTGCTCGGTCCAATAATTAGACACCGCAGGAGATCCGACCGGTCTTCGAAGGCGCGAACGATAATGGAATCTATATGAATAAAATGCTCAGCTCCGCGACGAGGAGAACCAAGCAAAAGGGATGACCTGGTAAGCTACTCTGCAGTATTCGATACTCGCGTGCAAGTCTAGCATGAAATGATTTTGATGGCTGAGAAGGCGTGGTACTGTAGTATGCGTGATCTGGCGGCGCAGAAGGAAGAATATCAAATCGCTTCCAGGGACTGTCATCCTCTTCTTCGTCTTCATGATTGCCATTGACATCGCTAATATCTTCCAGGGTATCTGAGGTCAAAGGAGCCGTAGGAATATCTGGTGATTCTACGATGACATCCTCTGATGGCGGCGGCGGAGTTCCGCCAACGGACTGTGGTTCTGCTGGCGGTGGAAGCTCGGATTCGGGTTCTGGAAGTAATATTACAGGATAGCCTTCGTCATCATATATCGCGAAGTGATCGCCTTCTTCGACAAGCTCGTCATGATGACGATAATAGTCTTGAGGCTGCCATTCTCCGTGCTCGGTCACCGCCCAACCTTCTTCCTCGATATACGCGTCGTAGGATGCAGACCCATGACTATCGGCTTCCGAGGGTTCATATAGGTCATCCTCGAGTTGGTCTATGCCGTCGTAAAGCTTCGTGAGTCGTTCGAGAGGGTAGGTCTTGACAGTTTCGTCAGGATGGACTACTTTAATCGTTCCATCAAGGAGTAGCTGAAAACGGGTGAATAAGCGGGAATCTCGGTGGGTAAAAAGCGCTACCCACATCTACCACCTCACCTACCCAATGGAGAGACGAATCTGGCTCCTTCATATGTACCTGTAAATCCCCTTCTGCTGAGCGCGAAGTTGCAATCTGAGCCCCTAACTCAGACATCTCCTTTCTCCACCCGTGTAGCTGACCACTAACGAAAGGATTTTCTCTGACCCAAGCTTCTAATTCACCTATTCTAGGAACCCTTGGCTTCTCAAAGCCGTTTGTTGTTCCCTCCTGATGTATGAAAACAAAATCGCCTCTACGGACTCCCAGACCCTCGAAATTGAGTTGTGCCATTGGGTCGGCATCAGACGTGCCATGAGGATCAAGTTCTAGAAGAGATACCATTTCCACCTTTCCTGTGTCATTGAACAGGAGGGTGGCCGTTCTTTGAGCAGCATCCACAGCTTGGACCACGGCAGGTCGTTTAACTCCTTCACTACTCCATAACACATGGTCTCCCGGCCTACGATGTGTCAAGTGATACTAAACCCTAAAACAGTCGATTATAACTCACCATGTATCGTATTCATCGGGGTTGAGGTATGGTATGACATCAATCGACTTAACAGTCTCTTCAACTCCATCTTGCCACAAAACGTCGATTGTAGTTTCTGTTGAGGACATCAGGTAGCTTTGAACCGTCACAACGCCGCAAGCCTCTCCTTCGCGACCATGTGTAGTATAAGGGAGTCCGGTGGTGTCTTTCAGGTTGATCCTGTCGCTCAATCTGAGTTGTGAATCTGAATGACTTCGAACAAGCGTCAGTTTAGATATGTCCTTGCCATGCCAAAATTTCTGGGGACGCTGTCGGTTTTGTGCTTCCTCCAGGGTCAACTGTGAACATGGACGATGAATATTGTTCAAGGAGTATAGAAAGGAAACGAACGCTCTGGTTCAAAGCCAACCAAGCGACAGCATAGACAGTATGCTTCACCTCAATGACGGTTTCGAGGCCAGAAGGGCGGTCATTGCCGAGAAGGAGACCAAAGAGATTACGGACGCTTGATCCGTTCGTTGGGTTTGGGATAATATTCTAAATTTTGTGACGAAAGTTGAGAGTCGTGTTCTTAAGGTCAGAATGACCACTTACTTCGGCTCTTTCACCAACTATGAGCCGAGAACTGAATTCCGGAAGCCGAACGAGTTGTCCTGTTGGTAGCTCGATTATACTTTCGTCGAATAGCTAGCCTTGAGTCAATAACCACATCCGGAACGACGATTTGCCACAACTGATCATACCTCAACCACCTAAGATACACTACTATGAGTCAACCCAGTGCCAGAGCAAAAAGATACGCACCTGGCCAAACCAATCATCACATACAACGTAGTCTCCAATCTCCGCATCACAGCGAAATCGGACGTCTTCCTGCATCTTGTAGCCTTCCACTGGCTCCCCGCTAATGACATGCTCAACAGTTCCTCTGACAGACACTCGTTTTACCACACCTGACCGATGATCCTCGACATGTCGTTTGCAGAAATCGCCCGGTTGAAATGTCCGATCTAGTAGCTTCAGTTCTGACTCTTGGACTATTTCTCGACGACCAGCATCAGAAAGGAACGAAACCCCGACTTCACCACGATTCAGCGGTCGTGAAAGCGGGTCTAAAAGGGTACTAGGCATTGGTATGTCTTCGGCATCGTGCCAGCATCTCTGTGCAGGAATAAGTTTCTGATAATCCATTATCCCAAATAGAGAATGTCCTGACCAGTACAATCCCAGAATGGTGAGGGGGCGAAGCTCTCTGAACTGTATCCTGGTTGTAGAACTGAAATAGACGTCGTGAGAGCGAGTTGTTACGACCGAGAGGCCGATTCTGTCGGGAGGCCAACCTTAATAGAAGGTAAATTTCTATCCTTAGAAGGCATTGGTGGAAGATGACTTGGATCGTGGTCCAGCCGGTGAGAATGAGTAGAAGGACAGTGAGTCGATTTCGGACAGGCCGGCTGCATGTGACTAGCTGGTACTCAACGACGTCTCGAATCGGTCGATCATGTCAGGGCTTGCTACGCAAACTCAAGTTTCATCTATCCGGCGATTCCAATACAGCATAGGGTGACGGACGGGAAGTTGAATTGATCAATGGCTTGCGCATACGATATTCAGGATCTCAGGCTCAGCATTTTTGAACGACATCGAGACACTGGGAGCAATTATCAAACAAGATAGACTAGGGATACACCATTTTCACTTAGGAGTAGGAATGGCCTTGGAGGTACGTATTTCGCATTTGCTATTTCTTTATATGGTCACTCAGAGTCGTGAGGAGATCTGTTAGGTTCTGGCTGG
Source organism: Moniliophthora roreri (assembly GCA_001466705.2). Taxonomy (NCBI): domain Eukaryota; kingdom Fungi; phylum Basidiomycota; class Agaricomycetes; order Agaricales; family Marasmiaceae; genus Moniliophthora; species Moniliophthora roreri. Next base: position 820,421 of record LATX02000001.1, on the reverse strand, counting down.
AAATCGACTCAAGCTTTTCCCCCTTGAGTTGGAGCCTGGCTTGTGAATAGCTTTTGAACTCCTTGAAGAACTAGGTCCACCGAAGATCAACCGTCTCTCGAAATCATTTCCACTCGTCAGATGGTGCCAAAGATCTTGCACGGGCCGGGAAGATTTTATTAGTATATATATCAGAGGTCGTCAACCTTCTGGGATGAACCAACCGAGAACCATGAAGCACTTCTTACTGGTCGTTTCTCCCATAATCCCCGCCATATTTGCCTTGGAACCACCAGATCCAAAGTCCCTATGGGCGTATTCTGGGAAGCTCGACGCTGGAGATACGGTGAATGCCGGATTACCTGTACTCAACGAAGCGAAGCACATCTTAGTACACGATGCGTCAACGACCGGCAGGACTTACGCTCATCATGCTTCAGTAGAGTATCTCAACGACACCCTCTATCTCGGCTTCTCGTCCGGGAAAATTGACGAAGATCAGAACGGACAGCAAAGTTGGGTTGTGAGGGGAAAACTGTCTGGAGGCTCCTGGACATTTGGGAAACCGCGTGTTGTTGTTGAAAGCGCATTGCTCTCGAACCAAACATCGGAGCAGAATTACACGTACTGGTGCTCTCGTAACGTCAGTAACATTCCTACCTTCGGCTGTCAAGAAGGCTCATTTTATGCTTTCAGATTGTCCAACGCGCCAGCCAACCGAACGGATTCGTGCAATATCGGGGGGAAGTCTATGCCATCGTTGAATTTGCTGATATTGTTTGCTACGACAATGGCAAATCCAAGTACACGACGGGGTCAGGACGCATGGCGATAGCCCTTTCAAATGATAACTCCGTCGGTTGCTGGCTAACGCGGACCTCATACTATACCGAGCACCAGTATTCTAAAACCAAACTCCCAACCCAACAGTGCGCAGCTCAATTACAAAATGGTTTGAACGCGCTCTTGAACTCACCGGCTCTCACGCCTATGTCCAATGACAAGCTGATAAACACGTTCGGAAAGTTCTATGGAAATGATGGTAAGACACCTCTTATTGAGGTTACCCATGCCGTCTGGTTTGGAGAGAGTAATTCCGGTTATTGGCAAAGATTCTGGCGTGATTCAAGCGCAACTTCTCTGGTAAGTCACCTTGAAAGTGACAATACTTCCGGCGGTTGACATCTCTTGTTCCAGTTGAACTGGGTGGAGTTCTCCAAAGACAAAGACGGCAGAGATTGGTTCCCGAACACAGTAACCCCACAGAAAAACAACATCTTCGCTTCCAACATTCCCGACAGCAATACCAAGTCATTCTTCGGTGCGCTGCCCGATGGTAGGACCTACCTGGTTCACAATCCCCAATACTACCCGGGCACAAAATGGCGTCAGCCTCTTGTTATTTCTGTGGCTAATGACGGTGTTCACTTCGACTGGGTTCGGGTACTGAGAACCAACGCCTCTCAAGAATGGGTTCCGGATACACGGTAATGACTGCATCGCTATTATCATTCTGAGCCCGCTGACATTTTACGTAGGAGTGTCAAGCGACCTGGATTATCATATCCTGCTGCTGCAGTAGTAGGAGACTACCTGGTGGTGTTGTATAGCGAGGACAAGGAGAACATGTGGCTTAGTCAGGTACCCATCTCAGTCCTTGGGAAGTGAGGCACAATTCGTACTTCGTCTGTATGCTGAGTCTTTATACTACCGTTGAAATTGAACGATACCTTTTTTACAACCCCTAGTCGAACGACATCTTTAGACCTGCTCTCATAAGATTTGCCAACAATGGCATGTGGTCGGTAATGAATCGATGATGTTTATTGACGGTGTTAGTACGGCACCAAACTTGGAAAGAGGCTAGGGTCGATTAGTATTACTCGGAAAACTCCGAAAGCCAATGACGTCACTATTTCTACGCACCTGTAAGTACCATCCCTCGCCTTTTTATACATATATCCATCCCCAGACCCTACTGCCTAACCCCTAACCGCCTAACCCCTAACCCCCGCTGAGGGTGCGCTACGCGCCATAGCCCGCTTCGCGGGCTGAAAATGGGCAGATCACGCGATCTCGGAAAAGTCCGAGTAATGCTAATCGACTGTACCCAGCCAAACTTGGTGGACAGCGGAACTTCGTTTACTCCCGTCATGTCACCCAGCTCCATACTTGACCTACCCATCGAACTGTGTTTGAGAGTTCTAGAGCACCTCGATGGCCCGTCTTTAGCTAGGAGTAGGCTGGTACGTCGCGTGTCCTCATTTTCGGCACTCGATGCTCAATAAACTAGACATGCAAATATATCCGCAGTCTCGTTGATGATTCATCCAACCTCCAACACAAAATCGAGCTCTCAATCACTCAGAAGGAAGATGGAATCTACAGCCCCCTCACCGTCGCAGAAAAATTGAGGGCGCTACGCAACCACCAACGGGCGTGGGATAGGCTCGAGTGGAAACAGGATAAATGCGTTCCAATGGCTGGAGGTAGTCTATGGGAACTATTTGGGAATGTGCTGGCGCAACAGGACGACTCTGGTTCGATTTTGTTTAGGCAACTGCCCTCCAGATACCGTGGAATAGAAGAGAAGGAATGGAGGATCCAACCAGATATTCCGAGGGTTAGAGATTTTGGTATGGATCCCTCTCAAGATCTTTTGGTCTTGATAGAGGCCCCGAGGTGGTGAGTCTATCTCTGATTGGATCACAGAGTTGTCGCTGATACGGCTCAATCTTAGGTGGGGCAACAATGCGGATCGTTGTCACCGTTTTTATCTGAGGTGATTCCATTGTTATCCAACGTGGCGTTTTCGTTGCGTCTGATGATAGAGCAGAACCATGTCAAAGTGTACCAAGCATCCGTTAGCTCGAGATGGATTCATCGTGCACAAGCAAATGGTTCCGGATCGGCTATCCTACTCAATTCAGGTGTCCGGTGACAATGTGGGCGTGCTATTCAACAGTCTTGAGTCTGGAGAGAACGAACTTGTCATATGGGACTGGAAAACTGGATTTAGAAAACTAGTGCGTGTGGCGTATTCCTTACAACATCGCTACTGATGCAGCAGCATCGTTGTAGTATCTCACGGGCGACGAGATGCGCTCGTTCTGCTTCTTGTCGGAACGCCACGTTGTTTTGACGATACGTGCGTTATCGTCTGAAGAGGAACTCGTAATCAGTCTCCTTGTCGTTGATTTCGAATCGGAGTCTAGTGAGCAGCAAGCCTTCGACTCACCACAGCGTTCTTTTTCTTTACATCTTCCAAATTTGGGCCCCACCATTACGCCGGTCTATCTGAACATCAAAACTGACCCGACACCAATGTGGACCCCAAATCCGGAGTTGCAAGTTCCGTTTCATAACGCCCACTCAAATCGACTATATGTTGTCTCTCTAGCTGTGCAAGCAGACGAGGCTGTTAAGTTCGTCGTACTATTCGTGCCATGGACCACGATCATGTCCCATATGGGCGTCTTGGGAGCCAAGGATGAGAACATGTTGGAATGGCATACCTGGGGGCCGAAGGGTAAGCTTATCTTTAAGAACTCCGATGTATTTGAGACTTCCATGAATCGAAACCTTCAGGAACTCGTATCATACCTTTTCATCCAATCCAGACTCATTCTATTGTTTGGGAATGCTACTGTTACGGGTCGAGGTAAACGATCCGGTTCTGTGGACTACTCACGCCCGAGGCTAATTCGATGCAGATATGTCGTTCAGGAATGCAGTCACCGGACCAATGATGCTTACACGATATTACTGTACGATTTCAACCAGCGAGCTGTCAGGCGTGATACAGCCTCTCATTGCTGTGATGATCCTTCTGATCTGCAGTGGTTGCCGCTCGATGAGACGCTCTTGGTCACAAAACCCTCCGTGACGCCAGGAGTCTTTGGGATCGAGGTGGAAACGTGTCTACCATATCGTGTTCGCATTGCATCTTTATCATCAACAAGTAACCATTGTGCCTTGATGTGTAGTGAGGATGCGGTGGTTGTAGTTGACGTGAGTGCTCCTTTTGCTGTTCAGCTGTTGCTCTTCCCAATGTGCTTTCCAGCCGCATCATCAACATAGGCAATTCCGTCTTCTGACGTTCTGAAATTATGCTATTGGTACAGCTGGCATGCCGAAACTTTGTATAATAGCAACGTTTGTAACAGTGAGCAATTTGTCACAGCCGCCAATAGCTAAAGCTGCTCGCTGAGGACGTAAATTAGCTCTATGAGCTATATGAGCCATTTGCTTGGACTTGACTCGGAGAAAGATCGAGGTGATGATCAGATCACTTCTCATAGCGATAAACCACATATGGAGTCCTGATATACCAGATATAGTGATAGCCGTTATCTGATAATGATAAAATCAACTATTTTTTTTTCAAACCATCAAGCGCTGCTGCTGTTCTCATTACCTATATAACAGAACTCTTTCCATGACTCACATACCCGACCCTCTTTGTTCTTCATTTCCCCCCCCCCCCATGCTACTCTCAGGCTCTTCTCAAGTAGTCGCTTCAGCCGTAAAGGCCAGACGTTCTCAGTCTTTCAAGGCTTTCTATGCGGTAATTCTCGATATTTCTTCTACCTAGTCCATTGTTGACAAACCATTGGTCGTAGACCATTCGGAACTTACGGTCTGCGCCTACAGCAGAGACCGATGAGCCCATAAATTCCTCAGACAATGTACGTTGATGTGTTATGTAGGAAGCATCCCAACTCATCTGACTTTTTAGGACTTCATCCTATCCATCTTGCGAGCAAACCCATCACTACGCGATAGTCGAAGTTATCTCGCTTCATTTGGCCCTCGTCCCAAACCTGCTACACCAGCACCTAAAAACGTTCCTATAACGACCGTCCTACCCGCAACGACTTCAAAACCCGCAGTCAAAGAAGTTGAAATCCCAGTCACTCTTGAAAACCCCAAACCTAGTCCTATTGTCGCCTCCATTCTCAACCCAGTGATCCGCCGCACAGCTCTCGTTAAGATACAAGGTCCATTCACCGATGTACAACTTGAAAGCATCGCCAGAGGCATGGTGTATCTCGGAAAACTCGGGTTAGTTTCGGTCATTGTGGTTGAAAACGTCGAGATGCCCCGAGGAGAGCAAAATGAACGCGCCGAAATCATTGAAGAGACTATGCGCGTAGTTTCTGCACTGGAGAAGCAGGGGGCGCGTGCGCGCCCAGTTCTAGGAGCCGTGGTCCGTCTAGGACCAAAACCCGGTGATACCGAAGAGGGCAAGGGATTCACTCCGGAAGCACACACGTTCCCGTCCGATCTTATTCCCATTCGCTCTGCATTGCGATCTGGAGAAATTCCGGTGATTCCGCCGTTCACTATGGATTCGTTCTGCAGGTCTGTTCGCGTAGACGCAAACGACGTGCTCGCTGCGCTGGCAAAGGGAATGGTTGAAGTCGGTATTCGGGATCCATCAGCTGCTTCCTCGTCGAAGCAAGACGATGGCTCTATCGATCCTTCCGATGAGGTCGATCTCACTCCCCTCCGTTTGATGATAATAAATCGTGAAGGGGGTATTCCATCTTATGCACGAGTTGGCTTCCCTCACCTTCTCATTAATCTCGATTCGGAGTATAGCCATATTACCGATACATTCCGTGAAGATTGGCACCATACACATCCTACTTCCCTTTCCAACCTCTCCCTCGCGCGAACGTGCTTGGCGTATATGCCTCCTACATCCAGTGCTGTCATGGTCTCACATCGCTCGCAGAGTAGCTTGATCGGAAATCTCATCACCAATAAACCTGCCGTTTCGTCGAGTCTACCTCATGCTTTGTTACAAGGGAACCGCAAATTGACGCCACATACGCCTACACTTCTCCGTCAGGGTCTGCCGATACGAGTCATCAAAGATGTAGATGGGATCGACAAACTTAAGATGAAGGCGCTTTTGGAACAGTCCTTTGGTCGTACACTCGACGAAAGAGCGTTCTACGAACGTTTGGAACGGACCTTGGATTTCGTTATCGTTGCGGGCGATTACGCAGGTTCTGCTATCGTTACCAAGGAGTCCGATCCCGAGGTATCGCCAGATCCCATAAGTTATCTCGACAAGTTTGCGGTTCTTCCGAAGCACCAGGGTGACGGTACCGTCGATTTTCTTTGGGTTGCTTTGCACGACGAGTCCTATGGTCTCGGACATCCGTTCTCTGTCAACCCTAACGGTGGCAAGGAAGGTGAAGGTGAAGGTCAGGATCTCGTATGGAGGAGTCGAGCGAACAACCCCGTGAACAAGTGGTATTTTGAGCGGAGCTCTGGACACGTGAGGATGGGTGATTGGGTGTTATTTTGGTGCGATGCAGAGAAAAGGTTGAAAATCGAACAAGGGAGACGAGGAAGCGAGGGTCTATCATTTGTAGAAGACTGGGAAGAGGGAAGACTGGGCAGGTGGATCGAAGTGATTGGGAGAATACCTTCAGTATGGAAGTGAAAAATGGACGTAATGGGAATATTATCACTATTAACAGCTATTATAAGTTTATACAGCACTAGTAGACGGATATTTTGAACAATAACAATCAAACATTCTATTCTAGCGACTATGGCTGTTCAGCAACTGTTCCTTTCAAATTTGACGTTGCTCTGAAGTTTGAATTACTCCACTTGGAATAGATACGATGTTCTCTGGTTTCTCTTTAACCGGATGAAGGGTCGGCAAGGGTCAGAAGGACAGACTGAGATCTCACGATTGGAATATTAGTGAGCTTTCACTATTGCGCATCCTGTACAACTCAATGGACTTTTCGCTTCCTCCAGATCTCGTCCAATTTCTCAAGGACCTCGACGCGTTCATCGAACGCGAAATTATACCCCTTCAGGAGCGAGACGACAACATTCGGTTTTTTGACCATCGTCGCGAGTATGCACGTACGAATTGGGATGCTGGTGGTCTTCCATCCGATGACTGGGAAAGCCTTCTCCAGGAAGCAGTGCGACGTGCAGACAAAGCAGGATTCTACCGTCTTTCTTTCCCCAAGGAATATGGTGGACAAGAAGCTGGTAACCTTTGGATGGCAGTGACTCGAGAACATTTAGCCGCGAAAGGGCTTGGTCTTTTCAATGACCTGCAGAATGAGCATAGTGTGGTTGGAAATGCACCGGATATAGTGATGCTACGTGGATTTGGGACTGAAGAACAAAAGAGGGAATTCATCTGGGGCCGGATTGAAGGGAGGACGAGAACTACGTTCGGTTTGACTGAACCTCACCATGGGAGTGATGCTACCCATATGGAGACCAGGGCTGTTCAGGAGATAAGGAATGGAGTGAAGGGCTGGAAAATAGATGGTCAGCTTCCTCTCGTTGGGTGAAGTACGCTAATTGACCCATACGTAGGATCCAAAATGTGGCAGAGTGGGCAACATCGAGCTACACACTGCATTATTTTCGCTCGGACGAGCGGCAAACCTGGAGATGCGAGGGGTATCACGGCATTCTTCGTCCCCGCGAAAGCAGAAGGTGTGAAGGTCTTGAGCTACGAGTGGGCGAGTACGACTTTAACGTCCCTCAATCAGCCTTCTAACGTTTCGAAACAAGACCTTCAACATGCCTACAGATCATGCCACAGTTGCTCTAGAAAACGTATTCGTCCCAGAATCTGGAGTTTTTGGCTCAGTCGGTAACGGTCTCGCAATTGCCCAAGCCTTCGTTCACGAAAACCGAATCAGACAAGCAGCATCCTCTCTGGGAGCCGCTGTTTATTGCATCAACGAGACCGTCAAGTATGCACGTCAGCGGAAACCCTTTGGTGAAGAACTGGCGAAAAATCAGGCAATACAGTTTCCTTTAGTCGAGCTGGCTACCCAAGCAGAAATGCTACGGCTGCTCATCCGAAAAACAGCCTGGGAGATGGACAGAATGCCTCACAAGGAAGTTGAAAAGACTATATCTGATAAGGTTTCCATGTGCAATTATTGGGCGAATAGGCTCTGTACCGAGGCCGCAGATCGAGCTATGCAGGTGCATGGAGGTCTCGGATATAGCAGACACAAACCATTTGAACAGTACGTTGCTTGATTTTACTTGCCAATCATCCGAAATTCAAGATTCTGAAAGTATCTACCGACACCATCGACGATATAGAATCACAGAGGGCTCGGAGGAGATACAAATGAGAAAGTCAGTATCTCACTTCTTTTTCCACATAGATTGTTTTTTTGACGTGGTGGAAATTGCAGAGTCGCTGCATATCTCTTTGGGTACATTGGGCCAAAGAGAGATGCGTTTGCAAAGCTATAAATCGTGTGTAGGTCACTCGTTATTCATGATTATTTAAATATGTATGGACAAGATGTAGGATTAACAAATCAGTACGGTATGCATGGCTTTAGAAAGCTAGTGTCCAAAACCCTTGTCGAATAGTTCCGAAAAATCAAACACTTTCCTTCCTTCCATTGATTCTAAAAGAGCAATCCTCGACAGCAAAGCAAGCGCAAAAGAACGTGGCGTTTCGTGAATTGGATGGGTATAGTCGTGAGAGTGATATCAGCATTCCCCAAGGAACTTGTTCTTGGGGAACGGTTGTTTATAGTCATCACGCCAGGTGGTGAAATTCGGATTAGTATAGCTCTATTTCATTTTTTTTCAGCGCATATCATAATTTGGAAATGCAGAGGAACGCACCTCGAGGTACTGCTCAATGTATGCCTTAGTTGGAAAGTTTGGTGGATCACAACCGATGTTAATGACACCTTTACGCTGATAGACACGGACATAGTCCACCAGCATCGCGGTAGGGAATTGCAAGTGTTCGAGATCAACGAAACCAAAGTTAGTTGACATTCCCAAATTTGCAATGATATACATTGGCTCCTGAGGAACTGGTCTCGCCGCAATCTCTACACGAGCGTCGGCCGCCATCCCCGGAGAATTGAGCGTCCAGACCTGCTTGTTGTCGTTGATCCAGGTAATATACTGCCAAAAATCTCAGCGCTCTGAGCTGGCTTCAGTCCTGTGGTTGCACTCACTGCATCATCATATCCTGGCTTATATTCGAATCCATACACAGCGAAGCATCGAGCATTGAAATAATAGCAATCCTGGTCTTAAACAAAGAGTTCAACGTCAGCGATGGCAGTACGGAGTCGAAACGCAGGGAAAGCGCACTGGTCTTCGATACTCCGGAGGTCGCTTGTTGGAGAGCACCCCCCATGTACGAGTTCAGCTTGGTTGTTTTGGAATCGTTGACAATGAAGTTGGCGGATGTATTGAACCACTCATAGTGAGCATTGAAGGGCTTATTTCTCATCAGTATACTTTGAAGTATTGTGATCTGAATCCTACTCACTGCCCATTGACCAGACTGAGATACTTCCCCGACCATGGTCACTCCATCATCACTGAACTGCGTACTGACCTAAACGACACTAAGTCAGACTGTTTTATTTTACGAAGGAGATGAGTATCGTACTTGGGCCTCAAAGATGTCAATCTCAGGCGCTGAACGACCAACGTATGTGCCATCCTCATGAACAGGACCCGGATGTGACTCGCCAGGACAAGTGCAACGAGAAAGCCGTTGTCCAGGAAGATAGGACAATGCGCCATTTGCCGAAGGATCTCCGTTTATGGTCGCAGCTAATGGGAGGCCATTCATCGTTTGATTGGGTGCAGTCCCGACATCGCAAGCGTCGTAGGTGTATGGCCACTGTTCAGCACTTTAACGAAGCTGCACCGAACCGAAAAAAAAAATAGGAGAAACTCACCATTCCTTCGAGGCTGGCACCAAAGCCGGCACGACCTAGATTCCCCATAGTCCACACAGCGGGCCACAGACCAACAACGTTGTTGACGCCAGGGAGTGTGACTGCGGTGACAATCAAGCCACCAGTGAAGCAGAATTTATTCCAAGTTGACAGCATTCCACCCTGATAGTTCAAATCGTGGGTCCGCTTCCGCGACAGGGTAATCTTCAAGGATCCGTTTTCCGTTGTCATGGCCTTAAGAAAGTATCGTGAACAGCTGTACCTCAAAACTATAAACAGAATATACCTCGGGATCATACCATTCCATGTTGTTCGTCTGTAAGTTCGAACGTGAGTAATTCCGTGAGTAAAAGACATGGCACACTGACGCCCCAGTAATGAAGATCAACCGCTTCCCAATATGGATCATCGCCAGGATAGAATGTCCGACCATCTCTATTGAATTCGTCGCTGAACACCAACTGAAGATCCTCCCCGTCTCTGAAAGACTTGTGTGTGTATGCATCCTGAGGTGTATCGAGATCAATTAAACCCCAGTTGCCCGGCATGGTCGGTACCTGAGATTAAAATTTGAAAAATAAATAAATTAGGCATACGTCATAAAGATGTTCCATGCAGGTCACTCACTTGGCCCGAGGCGTTTATTCCTCCGAGATTAAAGCCTCCAAGAAAAGACATTTCATGCGTAGTGAGATAGGATATTATAGGATAACCAGCGCTGGGAGTAGACGCGGATAAGAGGAATAATTAGTTTAAGAATGGAGGCTGCTCACAATAATGTAGTGAGTGTTGAGCCAAGTAGGAGCAAGCATCCGAGGTTTGATAACCCACGCTAGGTAGCGAGAAGCGTCAACATTCGACCAAGCACGAGAGCCTCAACTCACCTGAGTGAACAAAGTACCTCCCGAATCAGTTCTCCTGTCCCGGCGAGGATCTGGAGTGTGAAGTTCATCGTCTGGCTCGGGATTATTCAGGGAAAGGTCTGCTCCCCAAGTTGCAGGGTCAGGTGAGAGTGAGAACTGATTGACAATGAGACATAAGCCATTGTAATTTGTGAATGGAGTAGAAGTGATTGAAGACATACTTTGTCGGAGACAAAAGAAGGAGCTTGGCGCCCGGCGCCGATGGGTGTGTAGGGAGTGTCGTTCTATGGAATTAAGTCGTAAGACGTGGCAAAGGTAGACTCGGTTTACATACTAGAGAAAGAACGTCGGTTGAAGAGGCTGCTGAATTAGGACCCGTTGAATAAGGAGTGTGAGAGGAAAGAAGGCTTGATGCCGAGGGATTTGCGGGAAAACGACGCTGGGCATCAGCCATGGCGATGACACGGGATGGGCAAAATGTTAAAACCGTGCTTTCGCTCAACCTGGCACGGTAGCATTATTACCTCACAAGGCTTAGTAAGCCTCGACCCCCTGCTTCGGACACTTTTTCTAGTCTTTCTACTCCAGTACTACGTTGCACCTCATTCTCAGAGCCACCAATCAATCCCTGCGCCTGCTTCACTCTCTCAAGCACCTCCCTACTTGCATGAACCAGAGCCTGAGTTGGATCAGGGTCACTGATCGCATCCATCGCCTCCAGAAATTTGTCCTTTGCGTTTTGGTACTCCGCCAAACTTGCTTGCGGTGCTTGCGAAAGCAAGTAGTGCGCCTCGCGTCCATTAACATCCTGTTCAGATGTCTTGTGCATCCATCTCTCCAGATGTTCGCCTGCGATCTTGGCTTTCTTGATCTTGTCGCGCCTCGTAGGACGTCCTCGTTTGGCACCACTACCATCAGGCTCCGTAGTCGCATTATGAGCGAGCATCATTTCATCCAGGTACAGCTCTCGAGGCAGGCTGCGCGGATTGAGAGGGCCGAGTTCTGAACTGGGCAAGATGTAGAACACGTCCGATTTGACCATGTTGTCAAGAATGTAGGTTACGCTTGGTTGCAGCGGTAGGAGTGCTTCCGATGTCAAGGATGAGGGCAGGGAAAGCAATGAATTGTAATGATCTGCCGTATGTAGCCTTCTGTAAGTCTGAAGCCAGTTATCGAGTAATTCTACACTTACCAAGTGGTATGGGAATCCGACCAACGGAATGCAGAGGAGGCGCGGTTCCAGATGGCTGAGTATTCAAAAAGGTATACAAGCCAAACAGTGCCACTACCCGAGTAAAAGGTGCTTCAATTTTGACTGTACGTTCTGGACAGCGTTTAAAGACTCGCACACCGCAAGAAAGATAAGACGCAACTCACCCAAGAACAATCGGAGGGAGACATTGAGAAAAATCTCCCTTGTCCGAGGGTCAAAGACCTTGAACTGCATCCAATTCCATCCTTGAGCACACCAGACTTGCTTGAAGAGTACGAATGGCTTTTGAGCCTCCCTCGAGTATTTCTCGTGAAAAGCATGGATCAGACCACTGATATCATCGCGAAAAGGTATAACATAAAGAGATGAAGTAAAGTAGTATGGCTGAAGAGCTATATCTCCACGAGGAGAAGGTACAACAGACATGTTGAAGTGATGGCAGTGAACCGTGATGGTCCAAGTACAGGTTGATCCCTCCTGATTCTAGGCTCCTGAATGCCACTGAATGGGCAGTCGCGACGTGCACGTGGATTTGTTGAGCCGAGTCACGGCAACCTTTTCCTGTACCACCACTTGACCGCCATGTTCCAAGGGCAAAGTAACATCCAATGCTACTTTTGCCATTCTCACGTCAACTCTCCTCGGGATGTAAGAAATTTTCGTTGCAACGCGTGCGGGTGTTGGAACCGATACGACAAAAACGGCGAAATATGCTCAGATGAGCCTGCGATGCATGACGAGTCACTGAACTCGAGGTCATTTTCGAAACGAGGTACGTTCCAAATCTTAGTGTATGGTACTTTAGGCATGCTGAGTTGCCGAGAGCATCCCCTAGCAAAAACAGCCTTCCAACAATGTTTGGCCAAGGCCCTTTCTGCCACACATGCCAGACGAATCAAATGCTCATAGTAAATCTGTTGTCAAACTATTTACCGGCGCCCACGGTCAGTATTCTAAAACTTTGTTAAGCGCCTTTCTGACAGCACAGTAGGATCCCAGCTATGAACGACGACTCGAAGACCTTCCCGCCTACCGCGAATCACTACACGTCCGTTACCCACCCGTATGCGAAAACTGTCTTCCGGTTGTCGAGGATGTAATACAACGGAAGAACAATATGGCACGCTCTCAGGCGTTAGCAGGATGGTTGAAGGAGACCAAGGGAAAGGAACGCCAGCGTCGCGTATCCGGGACGAAGGTTGAGCGGGAAAAGGCTTCGAAAGAGTTTTTCGTCTGGCGGATACGGGGAGTTCTGTGGGCCTTTACTCTTTCTGTTTCTGTGACAAGCAATCTCACAGGTACGCATTCAACGCTATCTTCGACTGGCTTCTTCCTACTGACCACTGTCATAAATAGCCGCGCTCGGATACTCCACCTTTCACTCCCTACGGATGATGCGGCCGATATTACCGTTCTTCATACTAGTTTCCGTGTTTTGGACAGCATGGGATCCAACCTACTCGACTGTTAGGAAAGCCAAGATGCAAGGTCGCGACGTGCGTTTACAGGGAAAGACGAAATACATTGTAAGATCGCTAAACCCTCTAAGATTTGATCATATTCATATCTGGATGATGGTAGACACTACAAATGACAGCCTGGGCTTCTCGACTCGTAACCTCGTTATTCATCACATTGCACTGGTTCCGCCCTCATCTAAATTATCTACACCTATCTCAGCACCCACCGTCTTTTCGCACTCGCACGTACTTTGGATTTTCCGTTCTGTTGGAATTAGTTGTACGTGGCGCATTCTAACAGTCGACAACTTGTTCTACTAAACGAATGTCCACAACCAGGTATTCGTGGGATCGTGGGCATCCATCCACGTTCGTCAGCCACCTGCCATCCGGTTAATTGATACCCACAAGATAGACCTGTCTAGGTCAGTTACGCCTAATCCCGAGCCTATTGAACGCGCAGGCTCCGTCCCGCTGAAAATCCCATCCGCTTCTGAAACCGATCTCTTCTCCACTTTGTCACTCTCGTCGAAGCCCGTCATTAAACCTCCAGTGTTCGGACAATCCTCCCTTGCTCCGGGCGCCAATAATACTCGTGAAGTTGGAGCCGGATCTCCGGAAGATGATCAAATGGATTGGTCACCGATAGACGAGAGAACAGAAGGCAAGCGGCAACAAAATGAAGACACGAGCCTATGGCTGCGCCCACAGCGCTTTTTTGCGCCAGAACAGCCTACCGGACTAGAGTCCCTGTTTGAACGCACTAGAATAGTGGACGATGTCGCCATGTCAGACTCTACAAACCAAGGCACCGCAAAGGAAAATATGTGGTCATTTAATTTGCATTTATCTCGATGGTGGTGGGCGTATGCCGGAGGATTAGTTCTACTCCTTGGAATAGGGTTGCAGTTGTGGGTGTCACGGGGTCATCGAGCAGAGGTGTCCGCCACGTCCCTCCCTGAACCTCAAAGGGTTGATGGTAGTCATGATTCGGAGATCCCAAACTCTGGTACACTCCACGAACCCTACCCGTACAGAAGTCAATGGTAATGCAATTTTCTGATTGACAACTGGCTCAATGTTTGTGGACTTGTGGTTCTCCATCAGTTGTTGGAAAGGTGTTCACCATAACTAGAGACTCCACCGGCACGATATCAATAAACGCTGAGTACATTCCAGCCAAAAAACCCTCAACAATATTTGACATGATGTGCGAAGAAACCGCTTGTCATAAAGTTGTTGCCAGCAAGGTCGTCAGCGCACGACTGTAGGATCCGACCACCGACCAATCCATGAGTCTTGCGATGGGATCTAAGTCTGCACGTGTACGAGAAACAGGTGTCAAATCTAGTCGTCCGTTGGGTAGGTAGCGACAAATGAAGCAAGAAGTAACAAAGATAAACATATGGAAGAGCAAAAAGCCGTAATTATTCGACCAGCGGCAAAGAGATCGTGTGCCATTGAGGAAAGATTGTATGGGGAAGGGATTGCCAGCGCGTTGCACGCATTCAACAACTCCATTGTTGAAGACGCGCACGACTGTACGATTAGAGATCATTGTAGACCGTGATTAATTCTCTAAACCTCCCGACCGGAGTTAGTACCGTGCACCATAAGGTGACTGGTGGTGCAAAGGAACCCCGACATCATACGTCGGCCTGGTCAAACTAGGCCCACGGGAGAGCTCTGCCATCGAGGGTGATGGGCTAGATCCACGCGTCAGGCTGGGTCCACGTGCCAAATCCGCATAACCACCGACCGGTGCTAAGTTGGACGAACCAGCCGTGAAGTCGTGATCAGGAAGAGGGGAAAGACGACCATGACCGTGGTTAGAGCTACCATGACCGTGATCTGAAGTTGCACCATAGCCCCCATGACCGAGACCAGAATGGAAAGATGAAGTGTCGGAGGTGGTACGACGATGGGCGGGAATGATGCCATCATGTTGGTCTGTAGGCTGCCAGTCGATAGGCTGAAGACGTTGGTCAAATTTAGAGGACCGAGCAAGCTTCCATTTGCGGAAAATAGTCCAGATAATGACCACGGCCCCCACGGAGGCAGCGACGACGATGAGAACAGTCAAAGCGGCTTCCTTGCCTTTGGAGGAAGTTGCACCTGAACGAGTGTTGGGATCAGCTTCACCTGTCTGAGCAGCATTTGCTGCAGTGGCAGTCTCCGTACGACGGGCACCAGTGACGGTGGAAGTAACCTCACCGGGTCCCTCAGTAGGAGCTGCTTCTGAGGCAGTTGTAGGGGTACTCGGTGGGGCAGTTGTGCTGGTAGACGTCGATGTAGGAGTGGTGCTGGGGCCGATGCTGGTGGCGCTGGTGGTGCTGCTACTGGAAGACGGGGGAGCAGAGGAGCTGGCGCTAGGAACACTGGTACTGCTGGCACTGCTAACAGACGAGGGAACCTAGAAGCATCATCAGCCGATGGACTAACCAATCAAACATAGCTACTCACAAACGATGTAGCGGAAGTAGATGACAACGGGGCAGAGGGGACTGAAAGAGCAGTCGAGGAAGCCGAAACTGAGGCAGGTGCAGACAATCCAGATGAACTGGCGGAAGCTTCAGCATCTCCAGCTTCCCGGTTGCCACCAAGGCCCAAAATTCCACCATCCTGAGGAATGGGTGACCGTTTGCGTACGATGCGCTTCAGGCTGCCATGGCCACGACGAACAGCTTGAAAGTCCTTGGCTTCGGATACAGGAGATAGAGCGAGAATTAAGACGAGGGAAACAACGAGCGTGAGGAATAACTTTTTGGTCGACGCGAACATGGCAGATCTGTGGGGTGATTAAACAGGAATTAGCTTGTGTGAGAAATAGAAAAGGAATGCGCCAGCGCAGTCAGAAGATCAAGATGGTAGTAAAGGAGAAAGAGACCGTTCAATCAAAAAAAGTGATAGAAGGAGTCACTTACCGTAACCCAAACAGCTGACGACGAACAGGTCAGAAGATTGAAAGTAGGCTGTTATGTGGGAATTCTGCCGCTGCAGTTTTTACTTGTGAGAGAGGTACAGTCCGAAAGAGTGGAGGAATGTGAAAGGGACTGTGTGTAACACCTGTGTAACACTGTGCTTGCCGAGGTACCTCTGTCCGGTTCAAGTTGCCTTGACAGCCAGACCTTTGTGCCAAACAAACAAGTTGCAAGACAGCTTTGATTCTAAACTTCGGTCTGACCCCAAATAAATTTCAAAAGAAATCATCCCATAGATCAACCCTCGAACCAATTACACTGTACACAGCAAAATTCGCGCAAAGAAAACTACGTTAATCGAAATATAACTGTCCACAGTAACTAATCATGACTTCGCAAAGACCAATTATCCAGGTTCACAGACGGAGGTGTCACAGCCTGTGTATTGTCTGCCCACTGAGGAGTGAAAAGAACCTGAATATTGTGCGTTCCAGCGCCAAGTTCGATCACTACAACAGTAATACCAGGGTTTTCCTGATCGGGCACAGGAGGTGCGGGATCGCTAGCGAAACGTTTCGCCTCTGCCGTGGTAAAAGTAGCACCTGAAGGACTGAGGATCGTCATCTTCATGGTCTTTCCGTCGCGGGTGAGGGTAGCCTCAGTTCCACTGGCGGAGACCGTGGCATTGGTTTGCATTCTCCACTGAATATCGGCGGTGGCAGTAATCTCGTCCTGAATGAGAACCTGCTTCCTGCCATTGAGCATACGAACACCGCGTTTGGCGGAGGACCTGTAAATTCAATGAGTGACATTTTGATAGGAACCAACAAGGCACTTACACGTCAAAGTATGCACTTGTCATGTCAGTGACCCAGAACGCGGTGGAGTCGCTGGGAACATCCATGGCCGTGCTCGAGCCTTGCTTGGTTCCGGAGGAACCTTTATTCAAGGTAGTTGGAGCGGCGGCGACATTCTGGTTGGCCTTGTTGACCAAGAGTGTATTCTGACCCTCAGTCATCTTTCTATAGTACGTCCACCTAGCACTGCCCTGAGTATCGTTACTGAAGTATAATGGTGAACGATAGTCTGCAGATCCAAATTCTCCGGCCCAACGAGTGCCCATAGCGTCGAGGACGAAATCACCAACATCTAGGTCATTGTGAGTCTCGTGTCCTTGGTTCTTGCCAGCCTTCATGGCGACGAAGAGCGCGTTCAAATCAGTCCAGCTGCTCCTCATGGACACCCACTGGTCAAGATCGTTGTCGAAGAAGCTATCCAACGCCTTGCCATTCCAGAAAGCACCGCTGACGGCGGGGTTGTACCAGAACATGCTCCATGGCTCAGCAGCATCATGCTGGTCACGCTGGAACAGGGCATACTGGGGTTCGTTATAAATTGATGAATACAGAATCATGCTGTTGGCGGTGGCGGAGAATTTGTTGGGACCGTGATCACCCCAGTCGAAGAGCGAGGTCGGACCATAAGCGTACATGTGGTAGTCTCCGGTCTTGTAGTAGTCGGGGTTGACATCGGCAAGACCGTAGTGAGAACCGGTGGCAGTCATAAGCGAGGATGTCATCTCTGCATGACCCGTAGTACCGAAATACCAGTAGTTGGCGGTCTCAGCCCATGTTCCATCATCAGAAACGGCCCAAGCGCAATTCTGTTTCGCGTTATCGACGGTGAGACCGAGAAGGGTTTCGGCATTGTTGGTCTCGTCTTCACCGAGGATGGCGAGGGATGCCATGGTCAAACCACCGTTACACACACAGTTCCAGTTACCTCTGATGTTGTTCCTCCACCAGCCAAAGTAAACTGAAGTATCGGTGTATGCTCGAACACCGGGGCCAAGACCATACTTGTTGAGCGTGAACCTCATCTGTTGCTTTTGCTCATCGGTCCACACGTCGTGAAGCCAGTCATATGCAATGGCGTAAGCGGCGGAGAATTCGGCGACGTCAAGGAAGTGGTTTTGGTTCCATCTATCTTCCTCCGGACCGAAAGGAGTGGTACCGTTGCCTGCAGCATTCTGCGTAGACATCAATAAATAGTGACACTTGGTCTGTAGGGGTTATACTTACCGCAATTTCAAGCCAAGTGCGGTCTGCCCACTTTGTATCATTGGTCATACGATAGACATATGCAAAGGCTTTGACCCTAGCCTTGATTTCTCTGGCGTTGTCAAGGATACCGCTATCGCCATCCATGACATACTTGACGGGCTCTGCGTTGAGCCAAGAGGAGGCATTGCCAAAAATAGTGTCATTCCAGCCCTTGAGGTAGGGATCGTGTTTAATGAGATTGGGAAGAGCTGCCCACTTGTACGCAGGTGCGACGAGTCTGGGCCTATCAGGACGGACGTTCAATGGACTAGGACTAGAAGGAGCGAAAGGATCTTTGGGCCATGTGACGTCGGGATTGTTGGTGGAAATGAAAGTAGGGCTCGAGAAAGCACTGGTGTCCGTCTATTGTTTACGAGTAAAAAATAAACCTTGGCACTTCATTTTAATGTTTCGTATTTGCTTACCGTAGACGGGTATACAGGAACCATGAACTCGCTGTTAGTGGCGGTGGGAAATCTTCCTATCTCCAGTTTTGCACCGGTAGCAGCTGCTCCTGCAGATTTGCTTCCTGAGGTCGACGCATCGCCTTGTTTGCTTGACCTGATGCCCAGGACAATACCAACAATAGCGCCAATCACGACGAGAATACCGATAGGAATACCGAATCTGATCAAGTTTTTGGAACGTTTCTTGGGAGGAGTAGGGGTAATATAACCCGTTGACTGATTATAATAGGGATCCCCAGAGCCATAAGGCGAGTTGTGCTGTTGTTGTTGTTCGGTGGAGGAATAATTGGGATGTATAGTATTATAACTAGCCATATTGATGGCCAGTCAAGTCGTCACAGACAGAAATGAAGGACAGTCTCTGAAAGAGTGGACGTTGCCAAAAGGTGGCCGAGTGAGAGGAGGTGGTGGTTGGGAAGCAAAAATAGGAACCCTGTAGGGGGATAAAGCCGATATGTTCTCACGCTTGTTTGCAATACATGTACAGGTCCGTATCCTAAATTTATCTTTTCGAGCCATCTGTTACAATCTCTCAAGACGAAAGATACAATTCACGGGTCTCACTCTCGTACAAATACACCTGCTGCCCCCATACCAGTACCAATACACATCGACGTGACCAGAATCTACACCAACTTTAGCAAGAAGGCCACGCAACGGTCAAATATCACCGACCTTTTTCTGTGTTCGCTCGAGTTCATTAAGACCAGTAACGACTTGTCGTGCACCGGTACAGCCAAGCGGATGTCCAAGTGCGCATGCTCCACCGTTAGGGTTTACCTGCAGCAAGGTTCAGCCAACAAGCCAACCCACAAGAGTGTCCATCATTACCTTCTCACTGGGAATAGCGATCTTGTTAGCAATTTTTTTAGAAAAAATTCTCGGTACCTACATGGGCAAACCCAGCTTCTTTATCGTGTAGACGCATTGGGAGGCGAATGCCTCGTTCACCTTTGCCTCATTCATTAGAAACTGGCGTCAACAAAAGTCCCGGGTTCCTCACCTCGAATAAGTCGACGTCGTCTTGGGATATTCCAACTTGCTTAAGTACCAGAGGAATCGCGTACACTAGTAAAACATCAATCAAACTGTTATGATTGCAACCCCAAAATATTTACCTGGACCGACACCCATTATCCTAGGAGGGCAACCTAAGCAAGGGCAGGGATCCATCAGAAATGTGCTGAACATTCTGGCCGTCGGACCTACCTGCAATAGCAGTGGAGACGTGCTTGCCGAGAATCTTGAGTCCTAACTCTTCCGCTTTCCGCCGTGTCGTTAGCATCACTGCAGCCGCACCGTCTGTGATTTGACTAGCATTTCCCCCAGTTGTTGTTGAGTTTCCCCACTGCGGGAATGCGGATCTGATCTTTGCCAACTTCTCCTTGGTAGTGCCAGAGCGGATGCCATCATCTACAGAGACGACAACCTGACGCTTCTCACCAGTAGCGGGATCCTTCTGGAAGACGGTGAAGGGCACGATCTCTTTAGCGAAATAACCAGCACTCTGTGCGTGCTCCGCTCGTTGGTGCGATCTCGCTGCAAATTCGTCCTGTTCCTCTCGTGTAATGTTGAAGTCGGCGGCTACATTCTCGCTTGTCCACCCCATAGGTTTAGGACAATCAGCAGACGCTGGGTTACATGAAATGAGCTCGCTTTGTGCAGGTCCTCCATTGTCCGGGCTGCAATGATCCAAAATAATCAGCGTCCGAGCACCTCTCCGAATTCAGGATACCTACTTTTCCGACATGCTTTCAACGCCAATCGCGAGGCCAATCTCGATTTGACCACTTCGAATCTGATTAGCTATAGTCGTGATAGCCATCAAGCCAGACGAGCAGAATCGGTTACAACTCTGAATGGGGACCGTGTCAGGGAAGCCAGCAGCTAATGCAGCTGCTCTGGCGTGATACATGGCATCTGGTGCCAGTACGACGCCGACACAAATGTCACCAACAAGAGAAGGGTCGACTTTTGAATGCGTAATGGAATGCTTCGCACTTTTGAGCTTTCACCCTAAGCGAGTTGAGATGTAATTCGTGGCTAACCTTGAAGATTTCCAACATCAACTCGTCGGTCCTGCAAGCATCTATAAGGACCTTCTTTATGCAGTTCTAGCGAATCGAAACGCACCTAGCATCTCTAAATCCACCCTTCTTTGCCTTGCAAAGAGCTAGAAAATTGCAGACAATGAGGACCAGCAGCAAAGAAGAAAGTATTGTAAGACATACGAGAACGAATGGCCATGACTATGACAACATCGTCAGGACTCTTTCTCTCCAGTGCGGTGACGCCAGACGACCCGGAAAGATGAGCAGCAATCTGTTTGACTCGGTTCATGGCAGATGGTAACAGAAGATGAAGAATGGATTTTGTTTATAAAGCTCCTAAAGCTCCGAGAATCCATAGATTACCGAATCCGATCCTCACGGGCGCAAGTGAAATCACAGGCGCTTGTCAACAACGACGAACTCGACAAAGTGACGAATACACCTGGTGCAGGTACTGCAGGCATTTGCCTCCTCTCAACTTATCTGGGGCCAGTATAACAATGCTCTCCGAGGAGAATCCCGACTTGTTACGACTCGCATTTGCATCTGTTGGATTAGTTTGGTATTCGGCTCTTTGGGCGTTGTGGGGACTGGGTACATGGATTGCGTGCGACGTTGATCATTTTGAAGCTTTTCTCCCCGAACTGACTCGAATTACAGGCGGAAAAAATACAGGCTTCGTCCGAGGTCTCCTCTATCATCAGCTCCACCTGCTTCCGTGCCGGGTGTTTCCATCCTTCGACCTTTGAAGGGACTTGATACCAACCTCTATGAAAACCTTGAATCGACCTTTACACAAGAGTACCCCAACTTTGAGATTCTACTTTCCGTAGCGGACGAAGACGACCAAGCGCTCCCCGTAGTGCGAGAGCTCATCTCCAAATATCCCTCTGTCAATGCGAAGATCATTGTTGGTGCGTTGAATCTCTCCCTTTCCTTTACAAAATACCCAAACACCTTCCAGGCGAAGAAATCGTTGGCGTCAACCCCAAAGTCAACAATTTGATGCGTTCGTATCGTCAGGCTGCGAACGACATTCTTTGGGTCATCGATTCTAATGTCACAGCACAACCAGGAACACTGGCACGAGCTGTCGACGCCCTCCAAGGCCACCACACACGTTCCGGCAAACGCATAGCGCTCGTACACCACGTCCCATTCGCGTATTCCACCGAATCCAAGATAGGTTCCAGAATCGACGAAGCTTTCCTCAATACTAACCATGCCAAGATGTATATAGCCATCAACACGGTGGCTGTGGACTCTTGCGTTGTGGGCAAATCCAATTTGTACCGTCGCTCAGATTTGGAGAGAGTGAACGGCTCTCTGAAACCTATCAAATCTTCCGACCCGAATGCCAAGCAAGACGGTCTTTGCGGGTTGGCTGCATTCGGCAAGTTTTTGGCGGAAGATAACACGATTGCTAGTGCTTTCTGGCATGAGTTGGGAGCACGACATGATCTTTCCTGCGACGTTGCCCGGAATGTGGTCGGAAACATGTCTTTCTCTGATTACGTTTGGAGGCGCATACGTTGGATCCGCGTGCGCAAACATATGGTTCTGCTTGCCACATTGCTGGAACCCTTGACGGAATCTGTGGTTCTTTCGGTCATTGGGGGTACTTCGTTGAAATACTTGTTTGGGTTTCCAGTACGGTTATTCCTCGCAATCCACTTTTCTCTGTTGTTATTCGTGGATTTGGATGTTTACGGGTCTCTAGCGGGCCATCCGTTACCGGCATCGATACGATGGGAGTTTTTGGCCGCTTGGGTTATCAGGGAAGTATGTGCTTTGCCGATATTCCTATACGCTGTTGTTGGTGATGAAGTTATCTGGAGGGGGAAGCGATATCGGATTCTTCGGAATGGCGAGGTGAAGCATGCTGGGAAGAATGACGGGATTTTGGGCTGGTTCAGGCGTGCTAGAAGACCAAAAAACTACGAGCCACTCGATGGCGAAATGACTCCCGAATAGACCCCATACATTATGTACACTACTAGATACAATGCTTTAGAAATAACGGTATACAGATGGTCCTACAGTTGTGTATGCTATTAATTATAAGGAAAGTATGCTGGAATAGGCGAGAATAATTGTAACCGTGAACGATAGCAAAACGACGGTGTTGAGATGGGGGAAAAGTGTTCACAAAGACTGTTGTTTTTCGTTCTGTTCTTCCCAACGAGAGATTCTAACCAAGCGAAAATGGTATACCATCACAGTAGACTCAAATAATTCGTCAGTCCATTCAGAGCATAAGTTCACAGCAGAAGGCCTCATTCGTATGTTCTCTCCAAGTTCCGTTCTCCAGGTTACGTATTCTCCGGTCTTATTCTTCTGGCGCTCATTCGAGAACCAGTGCTTGACCTGATTGAACGAGCTGAGATGGAAACGGGTGAAATTAGAGATGTTGTGCGGCAGGGATAGCTGTGAAGCACGCACCGGTGTATGACTATTGCTATGAATGCCATCCAATGCTCTTTTGGATAGTTTGTAATTTCATCATACACCATGCGCAGAACGCGCAACTGGCGAGGGTTTACAGGAGAATTCTCGACTGTTTTAATCCTTTGCGCCCGCCTTATCGTCTCCTGCCTGCGTGGCTGTGCGGCCTCCTTTGCGCGTTTCTGAGCAAAGGTCAATTTGGGCGACACATGACAGGGTTTCCTAGAGGTTCTGGGAGATACAGCACAAGGGCTAGTGCTGTCGCGTCGATAAGGGATTTCGGGGGAGTAGGATGAGCGGGAGGTGGAGCTGATGCTGTCCTCATACAGCGTGACAGCGGGTTTCCGCTGGCTCAGACGTTTTGAGCTACGGGTGGGAGAGGGTGATAAGGAGTGTTTTCTGGACAAAGTTGGAGAGCTCATGGGTTCAGTATTGCTGACAACGCGTGCAAAAAAGTGGAGGGGGCTTTGATCTTTGGCGGAGGTTGAGGGTGAAGGTGATACTGGGGGAGGTGTCGAGCTCATGGGAAGATGGGTATGTCGTGAAAAGAGGGGGTATAGTGGAGACGTCAGCTGCGGCTAGCGCAACGGTGTTATTAGAAGAAATAAAAGAACGACAGTGCCTAATGGCCGGGTGAAGGAAGGAAGAGAACTTGTTGTGTGTGCGTACAGCACAAATCAAAGAGGCCTGGAAATATTTCATTGTCTGCCCGGCAATAGCCGGTATATGATGATTCTTACAGTGTCTTGAGCATCTTCTCATTACGACCAAAGCAGAACAAGGGGATGGGTGGGCTAACAAGGGAAGATTCTTTATTACATTGGTTCTTTGTTCATGGCAAGAATTCAAGTCAAAGCGTGGCAACGTGTTACTGGGGAGCAGACAAAAAACTCTCAAACAATGTCAGATGCAGCACTGGCAATATCCGAGGCTGTCCTTTTCTTTGACAGTGACAGCACGGGTCTGTTCGCTCGAGAATCGTAGTGGTTGAAAGAGTCATCATCATTGGATCAGAGTTTCTCGGGCAATGGAGGGAAGAGGGGCTCAGCAGTGGCCCAGCCATACTTTTTAGCGAGCACCGCAAGCATTCGTGTACGTGTAAAATCCCACGAGTTCCAGTACTTGAGACGCGCTCAGTACAAGGCCACGCCTAGAATGATTGGTCCCAAGCTAGTAGTATGCGACCTGTGGTTCATGGTAATTTGAATAGGCAATTTGAAACGTTCTGTCGTCCCAACTAATATTCATGTGAGCTAGAGATTACACATTCTAATAGCACATGTGCTACACTAACGGTTCAATAGATAAATAACCTGGTACACCATAGACGAGCAACCCAATCAAGAAATGCCAGCATGCTTCAAAAGTCAACGGGACATCGATCCTGTATTCCCTCTCGACATCCACCCATCCCACTCATCCTGGTAACATCCAACCTTCTTCATTTGTCGTCTTTTTTCCATCACCACACGCGCGGATTCCCGACTGAAATTTGTTGTTGTTGAAGGGTTTTTCTGTAGAGACTCTGAAGGTGAACGGACGAGTCCCTGGGAAGTTTGAGGACGACGACCTGAGCTAGTGGCAGGACGTCGGGGTAATGATGATTGGAGTTGGACGGATTCTCGGTGACGAAGCGGTCTGTTTTCTCCACCTGACGCTGTGCGTGGTCTTTGTGTCTTAAGCCCATGTAAATGCACTTCGTATGGCGGTGGCGCTACTGTCGATATTTCGGAACTTAACTAAGGGTTTGTGTCAGTGTCATGGTCAGCTCCAAAAAGAGAAATCATTTCCAAGCACCTCATCAACACCTACACCCATACGCTTCAGACCTCTTGAGCATCTCCCACAGACCGTTGACATCTGCGATCGCCTCTTTGTCTCCTTCTCATTTGCATAATTGCTCCCCAGCAATGGTTCAAAGCAGACCGTACACCTCCCAGAGTTGGCGTTGCTGACGGACGAGTGACGTTGGCCCATTGTGAATGAGATGTGGGGAAGCGCCCTTTCTGGTAGTAAGAAGGAAAGCCTAGCTATGCACGGCCTGCTTTCATATAGCATCCCGAGAATGATGAATCACAAAGTGGATCCATATACGGTATACTACCAACGCAACGTTTTGATTCGTCGACTTCTTGCTCCGGAGATTCGGGAGCAGATATGACTACATGGAGACGTAGCCGAGTCCAGATGCCCCGGAAGATCTGTCAATCTCCCATAAATGTTGAGCTGCGAGGACTGTTCACTCAATTGACATAAGGTATATATGAATACCATCAATACCTTCCGTGCCGACGGGTGATACCCAGCCAAGGATGCACCCTTTAGTACAACATCACCCTGTGTATGTTTCGCTAGGGTCACATTAACGCTTCTCGAAGAATGGCAGTACACCGCATTCTGTGCCAAGAAGACTTCGATGAAGGGATTCGAAATAGAACCCTCAGAAACGATACGCTTCTCCCGTCGAGGGATCTCCGTGAACAACGGCTGCGCCATACTTTCCCTCCTCATTTGTGCCAATATTCCCATGGTAAACAATCATAATGATGAAACAATAGTGTACTGATTCCATCGGATTATATCTAGCACTAGCGACTTTGAGATTGCACCCAAATTTGGGCCCACCTATATTTGGGTGCGCCTGGAGGTCGCTGTCGCCGTCAAATTCTCGGAATCCCAAAGTTGACGGGCAGGATAACTTGTTTGTGCAGTGTGTCTGTGTTCAAACCATTCCATTCGCTTTTTGCTGATCGTAGCTTCGAATTTAACCGGGGACCAATCATCTCAAGAGCGCCATGCATACTATGGGCGTCTCTGCCCCACGCTGTCTAACTGGGGTCACTCAAGTTGACTTTTTCGCCATTCAATAGCCGCTTGGGCCACATGCACAATACGTATTACATGACCGGGGCGGCGATCTCTTTGCTTCGTTTCTAGGTTGAGTCATGCCGGCGTCTTGACTTGGAATGCTCTGGCTGCAGCCTTGTTCTCTACTTGACATGTCGTGGAGAGCAGTCCACTGGTTCTGCCGGCCAGCTACTTCCTTGAGGAATTTGGTCATGCGAATAGCGACTCTGTAGGAGCTGGAAGACTGAAACTCACCATCGGTGTTTTTGAATGGCCGATTGCTCTTCATCATTTTCATACATAACGACATGGCTGCATCTACCCGTTCGCAGGTTGCGCAGCGGGAATGCCACGGGTTACTCAAGTTGCGCGAGGCGCTATCTCCCTCTATCACCATAAACAGCATATTTTTGATTCAAAAAAATAGGAGGTGTATATAGTTCTGCAGTATGGAATGAGATTACTTTTGTCCGAGGCCACATTCCCTGTACATGCCTTTGTTGACTTGGTCACTCAAATATCTCCATGACACACCACAAAAGTGAAATCAGCTGTGGAGAGAACTGTAGATGATACTAATTATTATTGGCACCAGATCGGTACCCTTGCGCCGCATGAGAGAGCCGAAGGGCTGCAAGAGAACCGGGGTGTCCACCCCTAATGTGAACCTGGAAATAGAGTTAACAGCACAGATTTGAGACCCGCATGCAATAGTTAATGATACATTCGAATTGCTAATCGATTCACGCGTTCTTTACTCGCGAACGAGAGAAAACATCCGACATCAGATACTCTCCTGCTGCACATACACCCCCGGACCATAACAAGAGCAACGACGTTATTACGAAGAAACTAATGGTCTGCCCGATTTCCAACCACGATCCTAAGGAGTTTAGCCTGATCAGTATTCGTTTTGTCTTGAGAATATCGATGATCCTCACCAGTATCCCGTACGTTAAAGAAGAACGTCAAAGTCATGCCTGTGGGACAGGATTGTTATTAGCGCTGACAAGGGCCTGTGGATGAAGAAATGTACCGTCTGTCAGCATCAGGGCCACGAGGAATAGTGAGAATGGTGGGAGTTTTAATGAATTCGTCACAGATGCGATCGCCAGTGACAGCATCACGTATGGTGCAGTAATTTTACAGATCTAGTGGTAAGAGTCAGGGTGTGTGTCCGAAAAAGTGTACCATATGAACCTACCAGTGGCACTGCCATGAAGAAGGGGTGGAATACAGGGATCAGTCTGTACACTGGCGCCAGATAGAAAGATCTGCATGGAAAGAGTAGTACTGAGAATTTCTATCCTTGATATCTCGCCATCAAATGCCACTTACGCTATCGAGGCAACACTGTGAAAAGCATCAGTTTAGGCAGTTTGTCCTTTGTTTCTTGGTAATAAACTCACTTTCCGGTCCCGAAGAAACCGACTTGTACAAAGAACAAGAAGAACAGCACGATTCGCACGTCGTCGGTCTTGAACTGATACGTTGACAGGTTTGTAGTCCCTTTCGAATCACGAATGGTTTCTGCTAGGGACTTTTCCACCTCAGTCCACAGATATAGGGTGATCGAGTACGAAACAAAGAAGAAAACTTCATCACTGAGCGACAGGATGATGAACAGAGGACCGAGACCAAGGAAATGCATAAGGAACTTGGAATCTGCGCTATCATGCTGCACCGGTGCCAGAAAGGGAATACTGGCGGAGGTCACTAATTGACAGTTCAGTATTGGTACTCGGATAAAGAATCCAGCCACTCGCATAGAACCATCCAACCCAAAACTTGTGACAGTGGAGGGAGACCTGTCTTTGCTTGCAAGCTGAGCGCCGAGACCCTTGTTGCGAAGACCATGACCACAGTCAGCAGTAACTATATCCTGACTTAGTGATGTACTTGATCAGGCCAACTGTGCACAAACCTGCAAAATGAACAGATTTTTCAGTGACTGGTTAGTTCCTGGTCTCTGAGCAATACGATAGGCCTGGAGAGCTCCGACAGCTGCGAGTGTAAAGCCTCCGGCCGTTCTGTGAGAACAAGATCAATGAGCGAACAAGTTACGACAAACGATACTTACATTACGGGTACGCTTTCTTCTTTGTTTACTTCGAGGAACGGAAATACAGCGGTCACCAGACAGGAGAGAGTCCACAGCGATGACTGGATTCCTAGCTTCTGTCTCGCCTCTTGGGGCCAAGTTGCTTGAGGCCAGAAGAAGCCCATGAAGACTAGACCAAAACTCCATATTGAGCGATGCAAGTAACCGAACTGCGGATTTAGTGAGCGACACTTCGTCAGAGAAGTCGGCGGAGCACATACCACCATCGACACGAGAGCAGAAACTACTAGGGCCACCCTGAGCAGGAGACTACTAGATGAGATGCCCAATTGATTCTGTTTCAGCGCATCCAACAATGGCCTTCCCGCCTGGCTGATGAACTGATCCCAGAAGTAGCATGGGAAAGCGATGTACAAATAATACGTCCAATTCGCCCCCTCGAGCGCAAACATCCCACTGAACACTGAGAAGACCAAGAAACTCAAGGAATGCACAGCGGTCGTGAAGCCCGGGTTGTCGGAGGATTGAATCTTAGCCTTAAGATCCAAAGGTCGGAATACATATAGAGATGCGTAAGCTGCCCAACCAGTGTATGCAAGTGCAGCAATGGTCCGGATGAGGGTGCGCTCGTAGGTTTCCAGGTACCGAATACCTCTCAATCCGTTCTCGATGAGCGACAGTGCTTTCATTCGCGCAGCAAATATGTTTCCGACATCAACTTGTTTTTCGATCTCTTCTAGATCGTGGACACGAATGGGTACAGAGGTATTGGCGGCAAACTTCTCTAGTCCTGGGAATGGTTTGTAGAAGAACTTCTTTGCCTTCTTCAGTTCTAGGAATTTTTGAGGGTTATAGTGGCTTGAGCCTGGCAAGTGAACAACATACCATGTTTGACTCGGTAGTGTTCCAAGATCATCTAGAACATAGATGAGGATACGTGGACCTCAAGAAAAACGATGATCACACACTTTTGCATTGGTAAGACTGGCCTGAGCAATCTTTTTAACTCCCTGGCGAGGTGCCAAGAACGATGGCTTTCTTGGATCCACATCAGGTAGCACGCCAACGCAGTTAACAGGCCAGTCGACTCCGAGGAGAGTTGCCATCAATGGAGTAATGTCAGCCTGTTCGAGATCACGCCTATAGTTCCCGTTCATATCCCATTTCTTGGAGTATGCGTCGTGAGATGATGGTTTGGGGTTGGTCAGAGGCCCTCGTATGCCTCGGCCCCAAGCAATGAATGGAGTGCGGGTACTATCTGGGTCTGACGACGAATCAACATCCGCGGGGAATTCACGTAGAGATAAGACCCACTTCCATCACCATGATTTCCAATCACTGACATACCATGGTCAGCAGTGAAAATATAACTAGTCAATCCGTCCTTGTAGAATTCGGAGATGAGTTCCTCAGTCTCTTTGACAATTCGATCGACCAATTGTATGTTTTTCATGTATTCCTATGCAAGACCAGTCAGAGAAGTTGTTTCAAGAGAATCAGCTCAAGCTACCTTCGAGTGGGGCCGGTACGAGTGTCCGGTTGTATCCAATCCCAGGAGATGGAGGAAAATAATGACCTTGTCTTCTCGAAGTTCCGCGTCGAGGACGGGATCTGTGGTTGCATTCTTTAACAAAGTCTTGAAGTTATTGAGGACCCAAGTATCCAAAGCGGTAGCATCTGCATGACCAAGAAATGAGATTACAACAAAGGTGAGGTAGTGACTGGCACGGACCTTTTGTGAAATCCTCATCTTCCTCATTATATGTCCATCCTTTTACCTTTCCGGGGGTTGCTCCTTGTTGAAACATGGGTATTATGTCCGGAGAACCAAAGGCAAAGGTGTGACTGGATTGGTTGAAAATAGAGTCAAAGTTGACCTGAGTGAGAGATATGGTGAATTTACGGCGAAACTAGTCGAGTTCATGGGGCGTACTGGGTTGACCTTCCATCCCTGCCAATAAAATTTCAAGCATGGACACACGTAGCAGTAGATAGAACTGGTCATACCCTTGTTACAGCAGATACATCCTCGTACATCCCACCTGAGTTGAAAGGAATCAGCACGTACTGGTGGTGGTCACAAAGTTGACGCGACGCACCGATAATCGCGACGTGTCCTGGGCGACTCTCAGTCGGGACACGAGTGTGTGAGATTCCAAAGGCGCCTCTTTGTTCTGCAATGGAACGTAAATGCGGGGCGACAATCTGTGGTGCTCCTGGATAACGCGGGAACCCATTCTTCTGAAATAATAAGTCGGCACGAAGACCATCACCTGTATAGATTGATTAGCCATACCAAAGGGATAAAACTTTGCTACGCACCGATGATCAACACGAGCCGCTCTGCTTCTGGGGTGCCTGCATTAAAACTTTCCATTCCATTCACCACGGGACTTGTGAAGTAGCAGTCGAATACGGAGAAGATGAAAACCAAATGGAAAACGAGACCGAGGATGAGGAGTTTGACGACACTGTAACTTGTAGTTACGGTCATGTTGGGCAGGGTTGACTAGAGCAGATGAAAGCCTCGGTATTTATTCAAAATCTTGTACGAGACGTTCAAATAGGCCACGTTGGCAAAATGCTGGCAGGGAGACGGAGAAATTTAGGACAAGTTTCGGTGAGCCAGTCGTCTATTTTGCGGGGTCAACAGGTGATGAGCATCGGAATTGAGGTCAAAAACATCTTTTGCAGTGGTGAATTAGGCCTAGACGACGCCCTTTTTGTTTACCCCGTCATGCACCGCACCGCCAGCCTGAGAGTGTCAGTCCCACGCATCCGAACGTCACTCAATTGATGCTTTCGTCCATTGACTCAACCCTCAAATTTCCCTCCGCTCATTCGTAGCAAGCAGAATGAGTACATACCTCGGCAGCACATACAACAGTAGTTCCAGCACGAGTATACACCTCAAGCGAGCACGGTCGGAGGCACCTCATTCATCGTATACGACAACAAGAGTCGGGACCGCAGCAGCCGGATCTGCTACACAGCAGACCTCAGGAGCTAGTGGTGGGCTACCTCCTCTGCCCAAGATATCAGGGGAATACCTTCTTCAAGTGTATACGCATAAGTCACTTCGGAGATCAGACGATGTATCCCCAGAGGAATTTGAAGACAGCGAGAGGCTTTCGGTACTAGGAGAGAAGGTCTTCAACGCCGCAGTCACCAATGTGTTGTTTAGACGGAGACCGATGAAAACTCGAGACGAGATCATGGTTCGTCTCTTAATGCCTGCGCTGCTCTTTTTTTGTGCGGATTGAATCTTACCACAGGTTCCCTCAGCAACTTGCGGAACAAATAATGAGCGACTCGCATATTGATACTTGGGTGACGGCCTATAAACTCAGGGATAAAGTGCGATGCACACCAGATGCGTACGACAAATTAGCGACGCCAGGAGTGAGTATTTCACAGGGGGCTTGCTTACAGAGTCGTTGACCAGATGCTGATCCAGGAAACGAGGGACCTGTTTCATGCATTTATTGGAGGGCTCTTTGCTGGATCCGGATTGGATGCTGTGAATAATCTTATAGATCTATTACTTGGTGGCGAAGACAGCTCAAACCAGATAGGTGTACCTGAGCCTTCTGGTCCTCCCCCCACCTATCGACCCTCAACTCCACCTCATAAGCGAATAAAATCAGAACCGCCCTCTGACCCGCCTCTCGCCGGACCATCTCAACCACCTCAACCACCGATATTCTTTGCTTCACAACCATCCCCAAGTTCTGCAGCACGCCCTGCATCCAACCTTATGACTGCATTCAACAGCGCTTATCCGAATGCAGGAATATCAACCGGAGCGCAACCTTACATGCCCTCCCAGCAATACTACAGCCATCAGCAGCCAAACTTTCTGAAGCCGCAGGCGCCTCAGAGAAAAGCAACGATTCCCAATCCCTTGGCTCCCGCCCAGCCGTATTTGGCGTTCTTACCGCTCTTCAATCAGACAGCGACACAGCGAAAGGTCAAAGTCGATTATCAAGCAGCCTTTACGGGGCCTTCCCATGCCGGAAAGTGGACAGTGCAGTGCGTTGGTGAGTTCCCTTCCCGTAATGCTCAGGTTTTCCAATGCTCAAATGCAAGTTCAGTTAACGGAATACCAAAGGGGATGGGGTCCGGAGTGACAAAACAGGTCGCTAAAGAAGAAGCGGCTAGACAGGCATACTACGCAATGGGATGGACTTGATGTGTATTAGTAGATATTGGCGTCGTAATACACACCGTCGGGCTTACACCGACCTTGACCGAGTACCGAAGGAGATCATTCTCAAGACGACCGATTTCGCTTAATCATCCAATCAAGCACGTGAATGAAATTTGGTTGGGCCTTTTGCTAGAATTTTCGCCTCAAAGCTGAAGCGCTGTGCTCGCTCAAGACTGTGATGACTTGCCACGAAAACCCCATCGACCTCACTGCCGACGAAGACGAAGAAGAAGAAATCCGTCAGCCCAAACGAACTCGTGTCGATCCTCAAATGTCTTTTAACGCTTCCATTAAGACTCCTAGTATCTTTACTTCACATTATCCAACACAGTCATCTCCGGCTCCGTTTGCAGGTCCTTCGTCTTCCGCTGCTTTTTTCCCGGAAAGACAAGTAGCTCCACGACCCCAAGTACCAGTCTTACCATCTCGTTCGGTACCACCACCGCATTTCTATCAACCGCCTCAGCATCATCACAATGGCGACCGTAGTAGTCAAGTCATTGATCTTACTGGTTCGACTCCTTCACCACCACCTCGTTCAGCTGCGCTATCTATAGAGCATCTTCCTCCGAAAACGCCAGTTTGCATCGGACAACTCCACGCGACCGCGCTCATCTTGTATCCATCAGCATATACAGTTTCTCTGGACCCAACGATAGAAGAATGGGTTCCCGTCAAGCTAGAATACGCGCACGAACCACATAAACCGACCGGACCAGATACCATACATATCAAAACGCCCGCTTTGAAGGGGCTCAATGGCGAAGTTCTGAACAGCGAAGTTTTCGGGTTTGTGGACCAGAAGCACGCAAAGGTACTTGGAGGCATGCTCGGGAAGAGTCTCATTCGATTGGAGGGCAAGGTTAAGAAAGGTCCACAGAGCGTAAGCGATATCACTTTCTTTAGCAAACGTGAAATTGAACTTTTCTTCTAGCATCCTGTACTGGCGCTACTTTTGCTCGTCTACACCCCCAAAGGAAACATACCACCCGTCGGAAATTTTCTGTATACCAGCCAGCTACTTCTTGACCATCCGACACATGCCGCCGATATTTACATGTTGAAAGACAGGGCTTATTATAATCCTCATAATCCACCACCAGGCGGTCATAATCAGAATCGACACAATGCTTTCGCCACCGCAAATCGATGGACCGTACCTGCTGTCTCAGGAAGGAGTGTCGAAGTGCAGCGTAGCCAGGTCGATGAACTTTTCCAGAGCTTAAAGAGGGGCGATGACATTGTCGAAACTGAGCCTGGTTAGTCATTCACAGTCATCTGATAACCTGGCTTTCGTGCTAATTTCATTCGGCTGCCGCAGCGCCCGAGATAGCCACACCACTTTATCCCCATCAGAAGAAGGCCCTCACTTTTCTGTTGGAACGGGAGCAGGAAAAGCGCTGCGGTGATGGGACTATATGTTCGCTCTGGCAAGAAAACCGGAATCCCTTCTCACCTCATAAATCCTGGATTCATCTCGTAACGGAGAAGGAGGTGTTTGAGCAACCGAGCGACGGTCGTGGTGCTATCCTAGCTGACGATGCAAGTTCAATTGTGATTTATCTTTTTTCTCTTTAACTGATTCGCCATTAGATGGGTCTTGGGAAAACGATTACATGCTTATCACTCATCGCTGCTACCATGGAATCTGCCAAGGCGTTCGCAGTTTCACCTGTTGACAAAATGGAAATGCCGGCTAAAGCTCCAGAGGAGCCAGAACCTGCTCAATTTGCTGGCGCTGTCTGGGGAATGCCAGACACTTCGCATATGGGACCGTCTAATGCGAAAGCTAAAGCTAAAGCACAGAGAGAACAGGAGAAACGCGAAGCGGAATACAGTAGGCATACTCGGATAAAGACCAAAAGCCGGGCTACGTTGATCATCTGTCCTCTCTCTACCATATCCAATTGGGAAGACCAGTTAAGGGAGCATTGGAAGGGAGAAGTGTACGTCGTTGGAGGTGCTGGTGGTTCATCTTCCGCTGCATCAGCATCCAGACCGTCTACACCATCAGCAAAGGACGCGACTCCGTCGTCTTCCACTATGTCGCTGCTGAATGACGCAAAGCCCAAAGCGAAACCAGGTCGCATACGCGAGGGTCCTCCGTTACGAGTGTACATATACCACGGCAATGCACGGCGGCCAGACCCAAGCTTTTTGGCAGATTTTGATGTTGTGATGACGACATATGCAACGCTAGCGTCGGAATATTCGAAGCAGAATCGTAGCATTGCTAGTGCTGAGGCCGAGGAAGAAGGCGACGGTGTTGATAGCGACGGAGTTGGCATGGATATCGATGAAGCTGGCAATCAAATGGTTAAGTTACCAAAGGCAAAGAGCGGGAAGAAGAGGAAGAAGCCTTGTGGTCCTTGTCCTAGTGAACAAACAAGCGCTTTACAAAGCATTCATTGGTTTCGTGTCGTCCTCGATGAAGCACAGTATGTCACTTTTTATTCTACGCGACCTGTATTCTCACTCGCCCTCAGTTCTATCAAAGAAATCCAGACTGTTGGGAGTCGAGCTTCATGCGATCTTATGGCCGACCGTCGACTTTGTTTGACGGGTACTCCAGTCCAAAACAAACTTGATGATGTCTATGCCTTGATAAGGTTCCTTCGCCTCAGTCCTTTTGACGATAAGAATGTCTGGACCGAGTTTATAGGCTCCCCACTTAAATTTGGGCAGACGCAGGGCATGGAGCGCCTTCAAAGGATCATGAAATATATAACTCTTCGACGGACCAAGGAATCTAAGACTCAGGACGGTCGCAAGGTGTTGTCTCTCCCACCCCGCCGCGACGAACTCCGCTTCCTTCAATTCGACAGTCACGAGAAAGAATTATACGAGCAATTCTTTAGCGAATCTAAGGCAGAGTTTAACGAGCTCACTGCGCAAAATCAGGTGATGAAGAACTATGTCGGCATTTTGCAAAGGATTCTCCGTCTTCGCCAGATATGTGACCATTACGAATTGGTGGATGGGAAAGAGGTTAATGGAGATGGCCAGCAGCCGGGGATGTCGTATGAGAGCATCGTGGCTGCTATCGAGAGGGAGGGCCTGACGACGACACACGCTAATGCCATCTTCAATCTCATACGCGAGTCTGCCACCACACAGTGTTGCGAATGTGGCGTCGAGCTATGCGGTACCCCGGAAAGCCAGGGAGATGGTTTGGACCTCGAAGCGATTCCGTCCGGCACACCCAAACGACCGCGAAAGACGAAGAACCCCTCTTCTCGTGGTCCTACGCGGGCGAATAGTCCCAGTAGCGCTACTTTCCGGACAATTATGACACGATGTCTGCATCTGTTCTGCATCTCTTGCTTCCGCAGCTGTGTGTGTCCCGGATGGCCGGAGGTGCCGAACGACACTGTCCGACCTTGTTCTATGTGCCAGTATTCATTAAACCAAGCTGATGCACTGGAGGTCAAGGCTGAGATTACGGCTCCGGAGTCCAGCGGAGGAGGTAGTGCAAAGAAGAAGACACAGAAGCGGGAAAAACGACCGAAGATCGCTCCAGCTGACTTCCATTCGTCCACCAAAATTCGATCGCTTTTGGGAGACTTGGTCCAGTTCTCAAAAGCAAATCCTTATTCGGCCAATTACGATCCCAGCTCCGTAGAAATTCAAATGGTGGATGATAAAGGCAATGAGATTGATGATGGTATTGTCAAAACTGTAGTCTTGTAAGTTATACCGCCTAGTGATCAAGCTCCTGGCTAATTAGTACTCTAGCTCGCAGTGGACTACTATGTTGGATAAGTGAGTGTTGTTGTATTGCCACCCGACCACAACTAACTTTCATTTAGAGTGGAGGACGCACTCGAAGTAGCGGGGATTCGTTATGACCGCTTGGACGGTACGATGAAAAGAGACGACCGTACCAGAGCTATGGAAGCACTGAAGCATGATCCAGGCTGCGAGGTTCTCCTCGTCAGCTTGAGAGCTGGTGGTGTTGGGTTGAACCTCACCGCTGCTCAAAGGGTATACCTCATGGATCCTTACTGGAATCCTGCTGTGGAGAATCAAGCTGTTGACCGCATTGTGAGCTTTGTTACTGACCTGCTCTGCAATTGCCACTGACTACCACCCCCCTAGCACCGTCTGGGACAGACCCGACCTGTGACAACGGTCAAGCTAATCATACAGGGCACAATTGAAGATCGCCTACTGCAAGTGCAGAAGATGAAGACCGAGCTTGCTAACCTCACCCTTGGGGGTCAGAATTTCAGCAAGGCAGAATTGATGCAACGCCGCCTGGAAGAGCTCAAGCAACTATTTCGTTAGAATCTCGAGCCTCATTATTTAAGTAAGCTATCGTAGATTATTATTTGACCTATCGTACTGCTGTTTATGCTTCAAACGTTGAGGGATCTCCCTGTTGTTGTATAATACCACATTGTTATAATGTACTTCGTGGATATACAGAATGATTGTAGCTAGTTAGAGCTTATTACAGAATGGATGACAATTATGTGGTCCAGAAATGGGCAGTCTAGAAGGCGAAATGGGCAGCATTCTTCCGAGTACCAAACAGATATACTGGACGAAGATTTGTTAGCAAAAGAAAGAAATAGGGCATTGATGACTTACCAAGGACTTGGCTGACAAAAAGTCCAATGGCTACACCGGATGCCACGGATAACATCCGGAGTGCGAGGGCGAATCCCGTCTGATACTGCTCGGCAGACGAATGAAAGTTCTGTGTCACACCTCCGCCCTGTGCGATACCTGACTAAGGGAGTATTAGTCGAAAATTTGTAAGGAAGTTATTGCAATCTCTCACAGGGACGAGGAAGAGTACCCCGGTCACCATCGACGTGAAGGCCGTCCCTTCAAAGATACGGGAGTATAGATTTCCCAGTAGGCCGATGACGAAAGCGCCCGCTGCTGAGATGAGGTCAGTTCGGCCAGGAAGGACGATGCTTGCAGCTCGATTGGCGGCATAGGAAACGCAGGAGAACGCAACCATTATTGGCAGTTCCCTACTTCGAATACGTTGGAGGTTGGACAAGGATGAGCTGGTCGAGTATATTGGCACAAGAAAGAATACCGTCCACCAAGGAAAGGGCTGTTTCATCCAATGCCATGAAGGGTCCCGAAAACATCCTGACCACAAAGTTAAGCGGAACGATGAAGCTAATCGAAGAACGTTGATACCTTTCACTATGTGCTGCTGTTCGTAAGTCAGAGGACTCCCATAACCGAGCACGCCGTGCGGAAATACGGATGAAGAATTCGATCCATTGGTGAATTGAAAATGACCATGAACGTAAGTCAAGTTGGTGAATTTGTTACCCGAATAGTATGCCTTCCTGGCTCTACGGTCCACAACTAGATAAAAATCTGATCCGATAGTCAGACCAAAACCCTGTCATATGTGAGCACTTCTAACTGGAGAAAGAACAGATGAACTCACCAGAAACAGCGTATATATGATAGCGTAAACAATTCTTACAGAGCCACAGAAAATATTCTTGGACATGAGCTCAAGCGCGCTGACCACTAAGCAGAAGATTGTTCAGCAAGTTTCATGCTTCGTAAAAAAGCCTCGGCTTACAAACGGTATATCCCGGAAGGATGAGAACGACACCGGCAGAGGAAATTGCGCTATAACAGAAGATGTTACCCGGAACATTGCTGAGTGCCCTCGCCACAAAGGCAACAATAATAGAGACGGAGACCCTGGAGGCGAGGTTGTCAGCATAATTTCACATGACACGAGGCAACGACTAAACTCATAGACATTCGCGTACAGCGCACTTTTGTTCGCAGCGCTCAGCCCCAGATACTGAAGAACACAGGCGCATGCGCCACTAATCCACATGTCGTAGAAGGAGCCGCCGAATGAGAGCGTGCAAATCACAGAAGCTGAAAAGAAAGCGAGGATGCATCGGGCGTAGAGAGGGTAGATTGGATGTTCTCGGAGAAGTCTTCGCAACTCTTGGGTACCAGTTTCTGCTCCCATTCTATCATGAAGAACATCTTTATAGATTTGATGAACCTGGTGTAACGAGGTCAGAGCTACGCGACCAGTCACACGAACGAAATAGGTTCTTGACGGGCTGTTGTTCCCAGTGCGGAAAGAAGCGATGATTATGTTTGGTAGGTGGACGAATTCTAGCCTGGGCTTGAGTCACCTTTGCCGATACAAATAAAAACCTGGTTACCAGCATCTGCACCCAAGATTCTTGAA
This sequence comes from Moniliophthora roreri, assembly GCA_001466705.2. Classification (NCBI taxonomy): domain Eukaryota; kingdom Fungi; phylum Basidiomycota; class Agaricomycetes; order Agaricales; family Marasmiaceae; genus Moniliophthora; species Moniliophthora roreri. Next base: position 781,871 of record LATX02000001.1, on the reverse strand, counting down.
GCTGCCGAAAGTTGTGATTGGACTCGATGAGACGGAGCTCCGAAAGTAAGCAGTGCTTTGGCGAGCTTGAGCAGAAACTTGCGCCTCTGAGTGACGTCTTCCAGATCGTGAGTAAAAACAAGGATATACGTTATACGTAGAGCTTCACCTTCAACATTTTGAACGATAGCAGAAGGGCGACGTACACGTGCGAGCGAAGAAATGAACGGTGCATGGGACAGTCCAGAAGCCAGGGAAGCAAACGACAACTTCTTCTTGAGCTTTCCTCGCCTTTCATTCTCGACAAAGGTAGTATCTGATCCTTTTCGAAGATGATCATCTGGATCCAACATCTGCGCGACGCCCGGAACTATATCGGATAATCTTGAGAACTGGTCATTATTGCGCGACTCCGTCGATGCAGCGGACACGCCAGCATTTTCAAGGTCGCTATCTGCTCTTCGATAAACAGGAGCCGAGTTGGAGGTTGACTGAGATGTGAAGTATTCGCTGGTCTGGGATCTATCGCTGTTATGAGATGGCCTTCGGTTTGAATTGGACTCGTGTCGTGAATGCGGAGTGTTCATTTCGCCAAGCAAATTCGTCCAGATTCTCTGAGAAAGTTGAACTTTAGTCTAGATGTGATTCCTGGAAAAGCGAGAGAATCTTGCGTTGCCGAGTGTCCAGCGATTGTAGAGCAAAAGACTGAGTAAGGACACAGAGAGACGCGAACAGCAAGACTCCCCGTTCTCATCATCACGTGGTGCTTTGTGGGCGTCGGGTTGAATTACTTATTGACTACCCAACTCTCTCTAATACATCAAGCATGTCTAATTCCCAGAAAGAGGTCAAAGCTCTTATTGTTTGCCTAGGCATGGACTTTGACTCCAAACATTTGTTACCATCGTTTAACTGCGATGCCCGTAGGAAATATTTGTCGTTCACCGATGGGCGAAGCCGTGCTGAGAGATGTAGCAAAGAAACGTGGATTAGACATCGAGGTTGACAGCTGCGGAACTGGCGCATATCATGTTGGCGAAGACCCGGATGAGAGGTGCGTTCTTGCCCTAACCTTTATGAAGTCAGTGTTTTACTTTCGCCTGTGGTAGGACTGTCGCTACTTGCAAGAAAGTATGAAAGATTTGATCGGCCATTTCCAGTCAGTGCATCTCATGGAATCCTTTTAGCACGGTGTTCCCATCTCTCATCAAGCTCGCAAGATATCCAACTCAGACTTCACCAACTTTACTCATATCCTTGCTGCTGATGGAAGTAATCTCCGCGATCTAGAACGACACAAGCCTCAGGATACTACAGCGGAGGTCAAGCTGTGGGGGTCGTACCTCAATAACGAACCAATAGGCGATCCTTACTACGGCGGAATTGTAGGTGCTTCCGAATCATGTACCATCTGATGTCCCTAATCGCAATCCAGAATGGATTCGAGAGAGTGTACCAACAGTGTGTAGCTTTTTCGAACGCGTTTCTCGACGAAGTTTACGGGAAGTCCTCTTAGTGGGGGAACCTCATCGTCGTTAACTCACCACTTTAGATACGATGTAGATCATGCCGCAAAGATGGATAACCAATGTAACTATTGTACAATCCTTGGAAGAGTATTCGTATAACTAGTCCAGTGCTTTTAGGACTTATGAGAACTGTGGCATCTCCACCGATGCGCGAGTACTGATGGCATCCTCTGCTCTCCATAAGCTCGTAGTAGTCTGGGAAGTGTCAGCAATCTGACTCGGGGTCTGGAGGATGAGAAGCGACATACCTTGTTCTGAGTGTAGAAGTTGATACCACTGCAGACATTCTCTCAGGAAAGCTACCCAAACATCTCTTTTCAAGAACTCACCTCTTTCCGTAGAAGCCGATGTCGCCCAGGAAGCTGCCCTGTAGGTACAGAACGTCTCAGCACAATCACGGTTGTATCAGGAACATGAATCAGCGAACCTTGTTTCCACTCCATGCGAACATGGGCAAAGGTACAGGAATGGGGACGTTGATTCCAATCTGACCGACGTTGACCTCCGTCTCGAATCGACGGGCGGTAGCGCCGGACTGAGTGAAAATCGCCGTCCCGTTGCCATACTTGTTCGCATTGATGATATCAATGGCATCGTCCAAAGTATCGGCCTTGACGACAGTCAACACAGGACCAAAGATTTCCTCTCTGTGACGAAGATGGGTTACACGTAGGAAAGAACAAGTAAAGAGAGCGTACTTGTAACATGACATCGAGGTATCTGCCTCGATGATTGTTGGACCAACGAAATTGCCATTGGGGTAACCGGGCACCTGGACATTGCGACCATCTAAGCTGATTTTACCGCCTTCAGTCTCGGCTGAAGAGATCAGATTCAGTATCCTGGATTTCGCAGCTGGAGAGATGACCGGTCCCCTAGAAAAGAGACATGGGTGAGCGCCCGGGTGTCTAGAGGAACTCGATGAAGCTATGCTTACAGGTCAGCTCCTTTCTCAAAGCCACCGTTGACCTTGAGTTTACTGGCCCTTTCAACAAGCTCTGGGAGCCATGATTGTGATTCACCAATCAGGATGACTAGGTGCAAAGGCATCAGTGCCAGCACTACTTTTTATATGAGTACGGGATACTAACCAACAGAGAGAGCCATGCAACGCTGTCCTGCCGCTAGAGAGGGTTTAATCCGGGTTGCAACACCAAATGAGACATTGGTAAATACCTCCAAACGCAGCACCAATGATCGAATTCAGAGCCAGGTTCTTATTGGCTGTGAACGTATCATGTTAGACCAATTAGACGAGTCTCAGCGTTAATAACCGAACCATCTGGCATTACCACGGCATGATTCTTGGCACCCATATTTGACTGAAGGACTTATTCAATTCTCCAGTTCATAAAGAGCCATTGAAGCTTACCTGTACTCGTTTTCCATTCTGAGTGCCACTGAGAGCGAGTCAATAAAACCGCATGCCTTGGACTTTTGAAGTGAACTCACCGCTCGTAGATGTGCCTCCCTGCACGATCACCTCCAACGAAGCTGATAGCCTTGATGACAGGATGATCACAGATTGCATTTACGGTAGGAATACCTCCGTGAACAACATTTAAGACGCCCGAAGGAAGACCTGAGCGCCAAATGGTCAGAAAACACGTGTTTTCAACAGACGCCGTCACGAACCAGCTTGTTGGCATAATTCTGCAATGATCATTGCTGCTCCAGGATCACGCTCAGACGGTTTGAGAACGAGTGTATTTCCGGTGACCGCGGCCATAGGGATGGTCCATAAGGGAATCATACTGAAAGGAATTAGTGGCATTACTTGAGGACATCGAATGGCATCATACGCAGGAAAGTTGAATGGTGCGATGCTTGCACATACACCAAGGGGTAACTTTCGGACTTCAGTATCCATATCCTTGCTGACTAGCGGAGACATGAGAGCCGTAGTGATATGACGGGTGCTAACGATTTACCTTCAATCTTCTCTCCCAACAAAGTCGATGTTATACCGATAGCGTGCTCAACAACCTGCAGACCTGGGACAGGATTGAGATACCTCTACTTCGGGACGAATACCACCAAGAATACCTCGCATCAAATCACCATAGGCATCTGGGAAATGTTCAGAACCTTTTCGGATCATAAGCGAAAGTGCGATACGAACCGGGTAACGTCTTCCCTTGCTCCAATACGATGCTACTTGCAATGACATCCGCGTTCTTGCGAAGTAAATGTTGCAATCTAGGCAGTTAATGAGCGAGAGCCATAAATAGACCACGGAATCTTCACACACTCGACGGTAAAGCGCTGACGTCCCAGAACACTGGTCCGGCTCCAAGTCTTGTAAGCATCAGATGCAGCGTCTACAGCTTGCTGAAATTCTGCGTCTGTTGTTTGAGGCACCCTCGTGAGCAAAGTTTGCGTCGACTGGCATGGTATGTGAGACTAGGTGAAACACAATAAAGGTGGGAAACATACCGGATCCAGGACATCTATCCACTCGCTAGATTTACTCTCAATGAATTCGCCTCCAATGAAGTTTTTGGTGTTGCCTCCGGTAGCACTAGTTCCCTTCCATCCTGCCGATATTGCCTCAGCTTTTGGAAGAGCAGCTGCACTGAGAGATGCGACAGCCGAAGAGTTCGAGAAGTAACGACTGCATAGGGAGCCAATGCGAGGAACTCGACGTGGTAGGACCATGGTGGAAGCAGGGAAATCCGGGGTACTCGCTAGTTCCGGATGTCCGATATGTCACGTGAAGGCGCTTGGTCACGAAAAATTCAAATGGAAAAGTTCATCCATCGTTGACTGAAGCCAACGATGAACGGCATTCCCATTTTCCCGGACAACAAGGACCTCTCGCGTGAAGGCCAAGTCAATGGATTCAATCATCATAACCACAATAACTTTGCTTCGACAAGTTCAAATCCCTATCCAGAATACTCTCAACAGTCGCATCACTTTGGCAATAGTAACTCGCAGATACGTCCATCACAGGTCCAGCAGTCGCTTCCAATAGGTCAAGGGAATCAATGGCCTCAAATGCATAATCAGAACGTGCAGCCACATTCCCAGCAGCATCAACCTCATCAGCCAACGATGCAGATGCAACCTCCCCAGCATTTCAATCCAGCGCAATGGAACCTACCCATACCACCACCTCAGTTTCCCAATGGAATGCCCATGAATGCAATGGGTTTAATGGGAATGGGAATACCGCCATTCAATCTTCCAATGTTTCCTCAGCAGATGATACACGACGCGCTCACTTTATCAACTCCTGTGGGGTCCACCGACGAAACAGTCCTTATAGAAACGCTGGTGCAACGTAGGACACGAAAAGAGAACTTGAAGGATGTCCTGAACGGTTTGCATGGGGTGAGTAGCTCCTCATGCGCTTTACGACGCGACTAAACCAGGTCGTTAGAAAAATGGCCATTCAGCCAGTCTGTGGAAAGATTATTATCTGGAACATAGTGATAGACTTGAAGAGGAAGTTCGGAGACATTCCGATGCCACCAGTCCGAGAGACAAAGACAAAGAGGCGCCGAGAGACACAAAACCCGTCGTGAAGGGCACGAAAAAGCCTCAGATCAAGTTGGAGCCTTCCCCAGAACCATCGGTTTCTACATTGAAGGGAAGAGGCCGTCCGTCCACGAAGTCCGCTACTCCACAAAGTTCAAAACCAACAGCATCCACAAGCCGGACGCAATCTGCACCACAGATCAAGAGTGGCAGACGAAGTACCATAAACAGTCTAACTGTCGACGCTCCTATGTACAATTCGAGACTTCCACCGCCTAACATGGAAATACGAATCCCTGAGCCACCGTCGCGTTCGCCTACACCCCCAACGAAGGTCGTCCCTAGCAGCCGCGGTAACAAGTTCACCCCAGAAGACAAGGATTTCTTCATCAAGTTCATCTCCTGGAAACTCAAATGTGACTCGGACCTGTCGCGGAATGACTTGTGCGAACTATTGGCAGAGAAGGCAAGCCCACATATTTCAGCTTCGCTGTGTTAGGCCACATCTTCATCTTTCATTAGGCACCTCATCACACCAGTCAATCGTGGTACTCATATTGGTCTAATAACCACGACCTACCTGACAAAATTCTTGCCGCAGCACACGGGGAGGAGCAGCAGCAGGAGAGTGACGAATCTTCAGAAGAGATGCCTAAGAAAGCTAGACCTCGACCTAAATATAAAGATCCTAGTTCTGATGAGGACAGTGAGGACGAGGATGAGGATGCAGAGGGATCCGATGATGAGAGTGAAGAAGAAAGCGATGATGATGATGATGATTTGGAAATACCAAAGTTCGACGAAAGCGCCATGGGTGCCTCGGGAAGCTCTTTTACAGATGCCGACCTGGCAATCACTGCCCGCTATGTGTCTACATTCAATGATTTCGCATCGGTGACAAACTCGGAGAAGTGGGGCGCTTTTGCAGAGCGAGTGTGTCATTTCTTCCTTTTTTTTTTTTCCCCCTTTTGAGGTCCGTACTAACCATACCTTAGTACTCGCAGCGTGCAGCTAAGTCTTGGGCTGAATATTTCCGAAGGAACGAGAAGGGTACGTTATTCCTTTCATCTTGTTTGATGGGCGCTTAGTGTTGTGACAGCGATCATGAAACTAGCGAAGAAAATACGAAAGCAAGGGATCACAACCAGCTCAGCGCGCGGTCGTGTATCATTCGACAGCGGACCACCAAAGGCGAAACGAAAGTTTGTACCCGATGAAGATACAAAGGATGAGATTGCGGCCAAAACTAGTAAAACTAGTAAAGACTAGAGCGCTTTCATGATTCCTGTTCAGGTTGTCTTGGCTCTCCGCGATCTGTTGGCTGGATTTTTATCGGTTCCATTATTCTTGCTCTAATCTGCACCTACTCGCTGTTATTTTACATTATACGTCGTTCTGTTGCACACATTTTGTCGCGTATACATAATTTGGCACGGCATTTGGTCGAAGCCACGTGTTGCCGAAAAATCGATTAAATCGCATCACACTGGATTGTGCCAGCCAACACACCACCTTGTACATTGACGACCAACTCTAGTTACCATGGATGAAGAATACGACGTCCGTTCTGCCTCTTGACCTCAATGTCTGTCTGCTTTCCTGACTTTCTGATTTAGGTCATTGTTCTTGGTACTGGCTTGACAGAATGTATCCTCTCAGGTCTCCTCTCCAAGGATGGCAAGAAGGTTCTCCACATGGACCGTAACGACTACTACGGTGGTGACAGTGCCAGTTTGAACTTGACTCAGGTGCTTTTTTCATCATTATCAGACTTATCGAAGGCTAACGATGACCCCTCTACATAGCTCTATCGCAAGTTCCGCCCTGACCAAGCACCACCTTCAGAGCTTGGACGCGACCGTGACTATGCCGTTGATCTCGTTCCAAAATTCATCATTGCCACCGGGGAGCTCACCAAGATCCTTGTTCGAACTGAGGTTACACGTTACCTCGAGTTCAAGCAGATCGCCGGAAGCTTCGTCTATCGCGATGGCAAGATCTCGAAAGTACCAAGTACTGAGATGGAGGCCGTCAGAAGTCCATTGATGGGTATCTTTGAAAAGAGGCGGGCAAAGAAGTTCTTCGAATTCTTGCAGGGCTGGAAAGACGATGACCCAGCTACTCACCAAGGTATGTGCTGTGCACCACCCCACAGAGATTCATACTAATTGATCGTATCAGATATCAACCTCGACAGGGACAGCATGAAGACTATTTACGAGAAATTTGGACTCGAGCCCGGTACTCAAGATTTTATCGGACATGCGATGGCCCTCTATCTCGATGATGAGTGCGTCTTCTTCCGTTTCTCAAATGACCCGAAAATAATGCTCGGTTTAGCTACATCACGAAACCTGCACGGGAAGCCTACAACAGGATCGTGCTGTACACGACTTCCATGGCTCGCTACGGCAAATCTCCATACATTTACCCTCTCTACGGTCTCGGAGAGCTACCTCAGTCTTTCGCACGTCTCAGCGCCATCTACGGTGGTACCTATATGCTAGACAAGCCCATCGAGAAGATCGAGCTGGATAGCAATGGTAAATTCGTTGGTGTCACCAGTGGTGGTGAGACGGCCAAGGCTAAACAAGTTATCGGTGATCCAAGCTACTTCGGGGCTGGAAAGGAGACCGAAGGAGGCAAGGTTCGAGTGGTTGAAGAAGGCAAGGTCGTCCGGGCAATTTGCATCCTCAAGCACCCCATACCTGGCACCGATGATGCCGACAGTTGCCAGATCATCATTCCCCAGAACCAAGTTGGCCGCAGGAACGGTATGTTGTCGTTCTTGCCTTCGTTCGCATTCACAAGACTCACCCGTTTGCAGACATCTATATCGCAATGGTGTCCTCAACGCATAACGTCTGCGCCAAAGATGTCTATGTTGCCATGGTCTCCACGATTGTGGAAACCAGCACCCCTGAGCGTGAGATCCAACCTGGACTCGCTCTCCTTGGACCCATCTACGACAAGTAGGTTGATCTCAGCATCGCTCTGTGTTTGCTACTGACACTCTTTGACCTTGAGATTTGTTACCATCTCCCCTCTGTACACACCAACGTCATCCGGCACTGACGACAATATCTTCATCACCCGCTCTTATGATGCCACCTCCCACTTCGAAACTGTCGTAGAAGATGTTATGGACGTCTGGAAGAGGGTCACCGGAACCGATCTCGTCTTGGAGGATAAGCAGGTCGAGGTTCAAGACTAGACAAGTCTCATTGTTTTCATCTCAGCTTCGTCTCCTACTTTGGTCTGTCAGCTCTATGATCTGAACAAAATACATACACACTTGTACTTTTGCATTACGATTCATACAAATCAACTCTAGTCTTTGAAGATAGATTCATCCAGATTGTAAACAAAAAGACAGACGTGGTATAATCTAGAAAAACGCATTCATGTCAAACTCTGGTACTTTCACATCCTGTTTCGCAGACTGGACAAGACTTCCAAGGCCTGCCTTTCTGGCAAACAAGTCGCTCTCATCCTTGATTGGTTCTTCTGGAATTGGCGTCGGTTTTCTTTCTGGTGATGCTCGTCGTGTCGGGGGTTGGGAAGGGATGTCCATATCAATCATAATCGAAGAGCGCCGACGATGGCTCGAGAACAGGGATCGCCGCGTGCTCGTGGGGCTCGGGGGCGCTGGGTCAATATTCTTTTCTTTTTCGTGGATGATGGGATGGTCAAATGTCCAACTTTTTACGAGATCCAGAGCCAGCACATGGCAACCTTGAGGCAAGGGTGAGTATGACATGAAAACCGTGAACGTGCTACTCTCTTACCCATCCGACAAAAAACCCTTGCAATCTGGAGAATAAAGTTGAACTCCATCCTGCCAGAAATCTCACTGCTCCCTTTTGCAGCTTGGAGAGTTTTGGATCGCAGTTGAGAGAAGAGCAATGCCAAGCCGGGGTCATCATAGTGCGGTTCACCGATATTGGTCACCGGAACGTCCAAAAGCTTGACGAGGTCTTGGAGTGGAGACTTTAGGAGAGTGTTCAGAAATTTATTTACAAGGAAGAGATGGTGAACTCACCACGAGGACGCGTACACTCAAGTCTCTCCGGTGAAGGAGCCAAAAGGCCCAGCTTGCCAGCCACCTATTGCCTCCCTGAAACGCGATCGGTAGCACGTTATCGTTGAGTATCCCACGTAGTATCGGCCCCTCATTGCTTTGCTCCACGATCCGTGCAATTGCCACGGCCAGCTGGAAGTCATTCAACTGCTTGAGACACACGTTGACTGCGTCTTTGAGCGAACCCCCCAGAAGGAAGAAGGCGGCAGCGTACTCTATTGATTGCAGTTGAGAACACGTTGTTTAAGGAACAGGAAGAGCAATACCAAATCGTTGTTTGCCCAACAAAGCGAACGCGTTCTTGAGCGCAGCTGTCCGCCATCGAGCTTGCGTAAAGTCGTTGGAAAGGAACTTTAACATGACTGCTTGTTCCTTGTGCCAAGAGGCTTGTCTCCATAATCCATGAACGAGCTTCACTTTCCCGAGGGCGAAGTAGAAGAGAGAGCAGGTAGTCGGATCTCGGGCGTCACCAGCCATGTATTCATTTCGTGCAATCGCTTCGAACTGCGTTTTCTAGAGGGAAATGAGCGAGGCAAGGATCGGATTTCATCAGAGGACCGACCATTAAATCAATGGAAGTGAGCCACAAAGCAAGCCCAAGGGCGCGAGCATCCGACCAGCACATCTTTCCATTACAAGCAGCAGCTGAAGCGTTGAGAAGTAGGTCTTGAGACTCGCTATGAAACCCCCAGATCATGTCACGATAACGCAATCGTTCTCTTCGTACGCTGCCACGTGGTACCATTCCGTATGATTCTGGACTAGATGATGAGGATGCAAGGCGGTTGAGGATGTAGAAAGAGCGCATTGAGGTAAGATAGCGGAGGCCATTAGCATCCAGTGCCCGCCGTTGCTCGTCGATCTGATTAGATGTTAGTCCAGTGACTTTCAGATTACAAGATGGTATACCTCTAGAGTGGTTTGTATCAAGACAAGGAGGTGGGCATGCTCATTCGGTGTTAGGTGTGGGAGCGGATCCATCTCAAGTTTCTCTAACAGCCGGGTAACGAGAGAACGACAGAAGCCTTCCTCCTCACTGCGAAAAGAAAGAGTCAAGAGTGTTATGAAAAGAGTAGTTGATACCTTACTCGTCCTTGGTTTCGAGTCCGTTAAAAAGGATTGTATACCGCTTCTTATGCAACGTACCCTAAGATAACGTTTAGACATTTACCACATGAATTAGGCTTTGAGTCCTAACCGCCTGTTCTTGATAATCTGTCTTGAAAAACCTCTCCACAGGCATTTTTGGCCACAATTTCCACGATGAAGTCGAGTTGGATTCCAGGTTCTTTGAAAGGTTCACGATGATATCCTTCACCAACTCGACTTTATCCCATAGCAGGCACTGCAGTAACATTTGGGGGTGGTAGTCTTGCAGTGGGCCATTCTGACTTGCCACGTAATCAAAGAGGCTTTCAGCAGGCTGGTCCTTACCCGCGTCATGAGACCCATACAAAAGCATCTGGTGACCCGCACCAATGAGCAAGCTTCCACCTGCTAACCAGATAGAGTCGCTTATTTGGTACGGGATGAAGCTAAGTACCTCCCTGAGCATTACTATGAATCTCCAGTGATAAGACCAAACTCACTTTCCGATATCTATCTTCCAACATGTAGTCCACCCAGGTCCTTCATCAAAGTAGGTCATCCGTTGTTGACAAATAAGTTCAACGTGATGCAGAAATCCGACGGCGAGTATCGATTGAACGTCCGGTGTGGAGGACCAGTCGAGATCGTTCACGGAGTCTCTATAAGATGAATCAATAACGACGTCCATTGTATAAAATCACGAGCCCACTTGAATGTCCTGCAGTATTCCATACCAGAAGCAAACTCTGACTCCTTTGAATCCCATATTGTCAACTCCTCGCCTTCAGATGTGGCAGTGACTGAATAACAAGGAAATCATTAGCCTCACTTTGAATGGATATAGACAGGACTCGCCCAAAGCCGTTTTCTTCGCCGAACTACACCGAGCCTTCCTAATCTCCGTCCTTCCCGTCCTGACTCTCCCGGTACACCTCCACTCGTGGCAAAGGGACTTCGAGCCATTAGCAATCGGCATCTGCTTCTTCTGCTTCTCGGGTAACCAAAACTCCAGCTCTCCCGACTCTGATATGCTAAGCAAGGCATCGAACTCTATCCATGGGTGATGACTCCCCCATGCCATGGGATCAACCGGTATGACCATGGTAGATGGGGAGGAAATAGGGAGACGGTCGTGCGAGTAAAGGGATAATTTCAATGGTGGATCGTTCCGTGAAGGCGATGAACTACTCTCGACGGCTATATGGACTATCGAGAGGTCATCTGTAATGCCGATGATGGAGTCGTGCCCTGTGTAGGTGGGAAGAGTGAATAGTGAGGTAATTTCAGGAACATCGAGGGTTGCGGGGGGATGTGTGTGTAGAGTGAGAGTGCTATTTGATTTTGTGTATGTGCCAAAGTTATGGCCTGTGAGAGCTTTAGTAAAACTTGCTGGTGAAGAGACGAGACAGACGTACCGCTGTCGAGTACTACAACATGGTCTGCGCCATCCCAAGATCCGCCCCTCGTGAGATTGGACCAACTCTCGCTAAGTGTCCACGAGTCTCCCCCTCCACCCGTACGAATAACACCTACGCCTTTGCCTTCGGGCGTACGCACAAATCTGCATATCTTTGCTTCTTCTGTGGGTACATGCACTGGTTGTCGTGCAGAACAAATTAGCCCATTTGGTTTTGCGTCGCAGAAATCAGAGAGTGATAGTTCGTAAGAGGCCAATGGCGAGGTACTTATGAGAGTGATGTTCTGAGGTGACTTGTGACTCGGTAGTACGTATAGGTGGCGCGGAGGGTGTGGCGGCAATATTGGTAAAGTGTGTTGAAGGGTAAAATGTTTCAGGAGAGTTGGCGGTCTACGGTCGATGTTCTGGAAGACTGTCCATTAGCTCGGAGAGACTAGACAGCACATGGGTACTCACAGCTACCGCAGACAAGACAACACTTCCGTCTCCAACGACACGAAAGAACAGATCCCAACCCTCTTCTTTGATATCTCGCAACTTCCTTATACTGGCCCCTTCTTGATCCTGCTTTTCATCTGGAACAAGCTTTTGTAAGGACTGACCCAGGACTTGACGATCGAGCCAAAACACGCTAGAAGTTTGGTATTCCCGTTGTGCGGAAACCAAGTTGTAGGGTATCGATGAGAAGAGGTCTATTGACGCGTGTAGCTGTAGATATTGCGGAGAGTCTAGTACGGGAAAAAATATGCGAAGTGTTGCATCAATAGTTACTGTGTAGAGGATGAGGTCATCGCTGTACATGTCAACTGTAAGCATGAAGGACAGGGGGAGATAATGAACGCACCGACTCGACGCTTGCGAATATCTCCATGAAAAGTGGGTTACGGGTCTAGGGTGTGGTATCGCTTGTATTTGGCGACCGGTAGTGGTAGAATAGATCCTGATGGTGTTGTCTATCTGCAATGAAATGAATAAGGGGTCAGATCGACATATGGTGAAGACTCGCCTTGGTTGTTGATGCAATGTGAGCAAGAGAGGGCGCAAAGCGTGCAAGAGAGGGGGTCTCCTTCAGCCTATAACCAGCATTAATTTGCTTTCCACGCAAGGAGGCCACAAAACGTACGAAGCATTCCACTTGAGTGACCAGGTAGGCAGGTCGTTTTCAAGAATGAGGGTGTAAACGGACAACCCATGGTTGGATCCAACGGCGAGTAGACCTATGAGGTTTTTAGAGATAATCCTAACCACGATTACTGATTGCTACCTGATCTGCTGTCCAATGTGGTGACTATGTGGCCTTGAGGAAGAACAAGTGGCGAATGTACCCGCCACGCGTCATTCTGCACTCCTGAAAGCGACCACGACGCGATCCTGTTGTCCATTGCAGCCTCTATCTGCCCAGAAGCCACTTACTTATTAGGATGCAGAAATGAGCCTGAACACGTACAATCTTCATGCCTCGGTCGACTGATATACAGGATATCTCCCCCACAGCACCTGGAAAGGCTTCCCAGAACGCGAGAACCCGCTGAAGAGACAAAGATTCGGCATCGAGAATAACTACAGCATCTGCTGAAGGATATAGCAAAAGGGATCGATTCTGGAGTAGAAGCTGGTGAACAGGACCCTTTCCCTTTGGATTGCCGGGGAAAGATTGCTGAAGGAAAAGCATAAGCCGCAACCGACGTCATTCACAGCATGCCGCCCGTGTAAGGCTCTCCCTCCCTCCACCACCATGCACCTATTATCCCTCTCAATATTTCTTTTTCTACCATACTTCTCATGGGGCTCTCAATCAGTTCTTGAGATAAACCCGACATCATCCCTTCGTACAACCCTCATTGACTGTCTCAACAACGACTCTGACTATCTTTCTCTCCTAATGCTCATTCAGCAGGCTAATTTAGTACCAACTCTCAACCGACTCAACGGCAGTACTTTATTTGCACCAACGAACGATGCTATTGAACGATATCGTTCCTCTAATCCCTTGTGGAATTCTATTTTGGACGACTCTAATACCCTCGTGAACGACAACGTCCGAGAAGGGCTGCGGCAGCAGCTTTTCTACCATCTCCTAAATTACTCCGTCGCCGCTCTTCCCCACGATGAAGAGCCCCTTCAGGTTCTCGAAACGCTCCATTTTCCCCATAAACATGTGGACCCACCGACTCATGAACCACCGCCATACCCACCGTGGTTGCCCATTCCTGGAGGGACACTCGGAGGCAAACCACAAAGGCTGCGCGTTGCCGCTCGTGCTCAAAAGGCTTTTGTCGGCGTGGACGCGTTTGGAGAAGGTGGATCGGAGGTTGTGAAGGGTCAGACTGACTGCGGCAATGGTGTTCTCTTCGGCATTGCAGACGTCCTGGAGCCGCCTCCGGACCTTGGTACGTCAAAAGGTGTTTACCCAATAAGCACTATCACTAACTTATCCCGCAGCGACTGTCGTATCGCAGCATTCGGACGTATCATATTTCAACAACGTGCTCACCTCGGAGATCACTAAATTACTCAACTCCACACCCGGTTTGACCGTATTTTTGCCAATCAACAAGGCTTGGGAGGCACTGGACGAATACGAGCGCTTATATTTGGAAAGCCGTTACGCAACTGATGACCTTAATCGAATACTCAATATGCATGCCGTCGCGGAGGACGGCGTCAAGTGGTCGGACACTTTTGACCCCGCAGTTAATCGTAAGTTGAGAGTCCGTATCTGCGATGATGCACACTGAAAGCATAATCTATCTCAGTGACCACTATAGATGGTAGAACACTAGAAATCATTGCTGCTCCCCAAGGCACCATGGTGTCTACCGCTAAACTGGTCCGGCCAGACATTTACGCGTCTAACGGTGTTCTACACTTTGTTGACTCCCTCCTCATTCCGGACGGTGCTCTCAAGCTCACACCCGAGAAATATCTTCTAACATTAAACTGTACCAAATTCGTTTCACTCATTCACGACGCCGATCTCACGCATCTTATAAACGACACGGAAGCAAAGTATACCATTCTAGCCCCGGGAGATGATGTTATCGCTCTCTTTGGCGACAAGGACTTACCCGAACCCGGATCCGAAGATCTGAAGAAGATGCTTCAGTATCATTTCCTTCCTGGGAAGTTCACACCCAGCAAGTTGAAGTCGGGCATGCTAGTTGAGACCGCATTGGAAGAGAAGGGTCTCCATTATCACAAGCAGGTCCTCACAGTCGAGGCTAGTGATGGAGGTGGAAAGGACAACTCATGGAAATCGTTGAGATTTGGTGGAGCAACCGTGTTACGGGAACCTGGTTAGTGACCCACTAAGATGTTCGGTTGAAGTGATTAACGTTTGAGCAGTTGAGGTCAATAATACTCTCATATACTTCATCTCCAAAACCGTAACCCCTCCTTCAGATGCTTTGGAGACCGTGTTACCCATGCTTGACCTTTCAAGTTTTATTGCAGCCCTCCTCTCAACGTCGGTCAAAGACATGTTGCGCTCAACCCCGCGTACCACTCTTCTGATACCCAATAATGAAGCTTTTAAGCGCCTCGGTCATCTCGTCAGTGAACATCTCCTCGCTGCTTCAAACAAGGCAGATTTGGAGAAGGTTCTTCTTCATCATACACTGGTAACGGTTCAGTACTCGAAGGCGCTACAGAATGGGACCAAACATAGCTTTGCGACGTTGGAGGACTCAGACTTGACACTTAGTCGCAAAGAGGATGGCCGTGTCTATGTCAGCCCCAGTGGTGGATGGGCAGGGATGAAATCCGAACTTTTCACTCATAATATCCTGACGCAAACGGGAGTTATACACGAGCTCTCGGATGTTCTCATACCACGTTCGGTAGACTTGACGGTCGGAAAGTTGGTGAAAGCAGCTGGAGGAAGTACCATGGCCAGTATGCTTACCAAGGCTGGTTTTGAATGGGTTCTGAATGGTACAGCACCGCCTGAGGGATCGCCTTGGGCCGATCAGGGCTTGGAGAGTGCAGGCTGGACATTACTCTGCCCTCCGGATGACGCTTTCGATGATTACAACATCACAGAGCTTTTCAGTGACAAGGATAGATTGGTGATGGTCGTCAGTCAACATCTTATACCCGCACCCAGGGACAAGAAGAAAAAGGATATTTCGGTTCCCCTTGACGATGATCCATTAAATAACAACAAGCCGCTGAAGTTGGATAACTCCGTGACTTATTCCACTCTCCGTTCGCCCTCGTCTGCGTATGGTGACATCGTCTTCAAGGCAGATGATGAAGCAAAGGGTGGGTATATTGTCGGCATCAAGGATGCAAGGGGGACAGATGGAACTTCCGATTGGGCTCAAGTCGAGTCCTGGGGAAGATCGACTACAGGAGGCGGAACGGGAGGTGTAATACGGATTGATCGTCTCCTTATTCCGTATCAACCACCATGGTGGCTTGAATACGGCGCTCCAATTGTAGTCGGCGTTCTAGGCGTCTTTCTCATATGTGGTTTCTTCTACGTGGTCAGGTTGATCTGGCGTAGGGATACCACGGAGGCAACTTATGAACCTGTTGGTGGTTTTGCGAGGGATGATGATGAAGAGTCATAAACTGTATTTTCTTGTATTTAGACACTGTATAGTAGACACATAGTATTTTTTGAAGTATATACGTCCCGTACACTTTTAAGTCTTGACTGGACTTCTGCTGTGATTCCCGAGCTGCTTCGGATGTATAGCTTTGGTATAGCTAATCATACGACGAAATCATATGAAAACCGGTACATTCGGGAAAACGTACACAAATACGCTTGTTGCTACAAATGATCCTCTCTGGCAGGCTTAGCCTTCTTAGTCCCTCACCACCCAGATCTAGATGGTACGTCTGATCCTTACCCCAGGTTCATCTCACCCTCTCAATCATCCAATGCAGAGCAAGGAATTGGAGACACCAGCAGTGGCCCAGAAGACGGCAAACGTTGCTGCAGAGAACGTCAAGGCTTTCGTCGCTGGAGGCTTTGGAGGCGTGTGCGCCGTTCTAGTTGGTGTGTCATCCTCGGGTTTTGACGGATCCATGACCTCGTCGAATTAAGGTTCCATATTCCTTCCCCAGGTCATCCATTCGATCTCACAAAAACAAGACTACAAACCGCACCTCCCGGGACGTACACCGGTGCTCTCGATGTCGTGAAGAAGGCTTTGGCTCGGGATGGTGTTTCTGGGCAAGTCTCCAACCAACAATAACGCGAAAATATTGTGCTTACACTCTCTGCCTTTATCTCCGCACAGAATGTACCGTGGCATTGTCCCTCCTCTCCTTGGTGTAACGCCGATATTCGCCGTATCATTCTGGGTAAGGTGTCTTTTCCTCAGCCAAGACAACCCGTGCTCAAGCCTGACTGTACCTTCTATGACCACATACAGGCCTACGACGCGTCCAAGCAGCTAATATACGCATTAACGCCGAAGCGAGAGAGTAAATCGCTATCGACCGCTGAATTGGCCCTGGCTGGGTTCTTATCTGCAGTTCCGACGACCGCCATCACAGCGCCCGTGGAAAGGGCCAAGGTGCTTTTGCAGGTGCGAATTGACTCGGACGAAAAAGCCGGGAGTTACTGAAAATGGTATTTTTCGTAGGTTCAAGGGCAAGGCGGCTCGGAACAGAAGTACAAGGGTGTGCTGGATGTCATGAAGCATCTATACAAAGAGGGTGGTATGAAGAGTATCTTCCGAGGTTCTGGTGCGACTTTGATGAGAGATGGTCCTGGTAGTGCAGCGTGAGTCTGTCTCCTGCTAATTGTGTTGCAGTGCTAATCGAGTGCGCCTCAGTTACTTTGCTACATATGAAGTCACCAAGAAGACCCTTACACCTGCCGGCTCTTCACCTTCAGACTTGAACTTGAATGCCGTCATTTTCGCTGGTGGCATGGCAGGTGTCGCTATGTGGGCGTTGGTGATTCCCCCAGATGTCAGTTAGAAGACCTGTCAAACTCAGCGTACAAAACTCATGATACTTCTTCATAGGTTATAAAATCCAGAATACAATCGGCACCAACTGGAACATACTCTGGCTTCATGGATTGTGCAAGGAAGACGATTGCCGCGGATGGCGTCGGAGCATTATGGAAAGGCCTTGGACCTGCTATGGCACGAGTAAGCAAATCTTCCTGTCGTCTCAGGCTCTGTATCTGATGAGCTCCCCAATAACAGGCTTTCCCCGCGAACGCTGCGACCTTCGTAAGTCACCATTCTTCACTCACTCCAAACCACTCTAACATGCTCTAATAGCTCGGGGTCGAAGCATCAAGAAAGTTGTTAGATTCGATACTCTAGAACATAATCCCTGTACTACGACGCAGTTGACACAATTTTAATGAATGTTTCAACTAGCGAGGACAAATGAGTATCATGTAAAGGTCGCCTTCGGAACATTGAAGCGGTCCTGCAAAATCACGAAACTGGCCATCGAGAGGAGAATTCTAGCACGTTTGTCCAGACCACCATCTGCTGGACAGACAGGAGAATTCAAGTATGCCTGCAATGTGGCTTCGATGTGGTTCCAATTTGCCCATCCCAGATTCTCAACGGATCCCTTGGTAAGCTTCGCTTTCAACATTGCTTGCAGCGGAGACAGGGAGAATTTAGTGTCAGACTGAGACTCCCTGGTGGGCTGCGAAATGGGCGCATTGTATTGTACCTTCGTCCGGTTGTAAATCTCGGCAGTCACGAAGGGTTTTACGGCTTCTCGTAAAACCCATTTCTCAGTGAACTTCCATTTACGCGATGTAGAGGTATCCTCAGTGGCATGCCCTTCATCCTGAAGGGCCGGCATGATCTTGACGGATCTATGGACGAACCTGTCAGGCTCAAGATGCGAATCAAAAGGAAAAATAAATACGGGGGTAGAAGGTTGACATAGTCAACAAGAATGTGATCCAGAAACGGTGTGCGGTTCTCGATGGAGTTGGCCATGTCAGAGCGGTCGCCGGCACTATTCAGAAGGAGGTTTGTGAATCCGGTCTTGGTCCATGCGTACTAGAGCAAAACGGTAAGTTAGACTTGAAAACCAAACACGGAAGAAGTAAAATACCAATGCCGAATGTAGCGGATGCCATTGACCAGAACTCATTCTGTCCCTTGCTACTGGAGACAAACCCTCCGCAGCTATCAAGCAGCGATCGCGAAATGCAACTTGATTCAAGGCAGCGGCGCTGAATACGGAATCAAACAAACTCCACGATGCAAAACTTCTGTGAGTGCTGATCCCTCCTAGCATAGAGCGTCCGACTTGACTATCAGAAAAAGACATTTCGGCGAGGGAACTGTGGTCCTGACGAGGACGTCGTGCCTCACATTTAGCTAGAGCGGCAACGCGTTCTGCGTCATCTGGTTGCTTAATGTCCAAAGTACGTGCGGTGAAGTCTCTCATACGAAGAAAATCTGGCATGAGGAAGGCATAGCCACAGAAAACCTCGTCGGATCCCTCTCCGGACAGCGTGACTTTATAGCCGTGCCGACGATAGTGCTCTGAGAGAATAAGCTTCCCTGCACCATGAAGACTTGTGACGGGCTGCTCCGCATGATACACAACCTTCTGGAATGCACAAACCAGATCTTCTTCGGTTGGCATCACCATATGAACTATCGCACCGATAGATTCCGCCATACGCTTCGCAATTGGACCTTCGTCTACATCTTCCCTGCCTAGAAATGTAGTAAGTAAGGCGGCCAAAAGCCAGGATCTTGGAAATCCTGCCTGGAAAAGCCAAGGTGAAAGTAGCCAACTTTGCTTCCGGATCTCTTTCTCTGATCAACGAAGTGGCGATTCCAGCCACGGCTGCACTGTCGATGCCGCCGCTCAACGAGACCGCCAAGGGTACGTCCGAACGTAAACGAGCCCTGACAGCATCAACGAGACGGGCTCGAACACCCTCGACCATTTCTTCAATGGAACGCGTCTCAACGACTCCCGAAGGAGCATACATCTGATCCCAGTATGTCCGAATCTCGATATATCCTCCACGCGTACAAGTCATTAGATGGCCAGGAGGCATCTAAAAGAAGGTACTCGATCAGCGACTACGTCTATCAAATAAGGCCTGATTTCCCACCTTATGAACGCCTTTAAAGACAGTTCGGTTGTCATTGTAGTCGCCCATTTGCACAATACTTTCTATATCCCACTCCGGTTTCCACCCAAATGGAACAAATGCTTTCATCTCACTCGCAATCATAAGCTTTCCGTCGAATACTGTATAATAGAGCGGCTTGATTCCAAAGCGATCTCTGGCAGCGAAGAGCAGCTGGCGAGTTTCGTCGTAGAGAACAAACGCGAATTCTCCACGAAGGTGATGAATGAAATTTTGGCCGTATACTTTGTATCTGAGGGGAATCCGTCGTTTCAGTACCCTGCTGGACTCCGCGTTATCGGGTTACCTACAGATGAATGACCAGCTCTGAATCGACATGGGATTGGAAATGACAGCCTCTTTGCACCAAATCCTCCCGGATACGATCATAATCGTAGAATTCACCATTGACTACAGCGTGGATGAGCTGGTCCTCATCATGCAGTGGTTGCTGCCCACCCTCGAGGTCAATGATAGATAGTCGAGCATGCCCAAGGCCTGCGATGCGGGCAGAAACATTGTGAGTGTAACCCTCTGGTTTCTCGTAGAAAGCCACATACCAAGGTAATCATCACTGGAAACATGGATGCCTGAAGAATCAGGACCTCTGTGGTTGATTGTGGCAATGGAAGCTTTGAGTTGCTTTGCGAGTTCGTCGAACGAGACTTGAATAACACTGGAGGAGATGGACCTTATAGCGATGATGCCGCACATCTTTGCTAGTTGGGAGCGATGGGAGATTTGGAGCCTTCATTTCGACTCTATATAGCAGCTGGCAAGGTAGTATTCTTAGTCGCCAACAAAACATATAAGGTATTGCTTTGTGCGCTCCGAGAGGAAATCCCTGGTTCGTGAATATAGTAGGCAATTCGAATCCGATTGAGATGCGACCGTCGCTCCAAAACGGCAGAATTCAAGGTCCCTTCCTTCGCCTAACGATGTGCGGTGCTTATCGAAGACGTAAAGAGTACCTTTGCGTCCCGTCAAGGTCGAGCGAGTCAGAGGTGAATCAATTCAAACTACCAGGTAGGCTGAGTCATAGAGCCGATGTTTCGCGCGATGGACATGGTGATTTGAGGTCAAGATTGACTGTACGGTTACCAAACTGGCACGCGGAGTAATCCCAATGATTTTATCTCACTGACTCTTATGTACTCCATTTTTACTATTTATTCACCAAAGACCTCACCATTCTCCGGCGTCCGCAGGATGTATACTTCCTTGGGTACACCCCATATCTCCGTTTTTGTTCTTCACGTTCGTCAAGCTCCCCAGTCCACGACCCAAACTGATTCAAACCAGCAAACAACCGAATCCAACTCTGCTGCTGCAGACCAATGAGTCAGGCTAATCCTCAATCGTAGCCGGTTTGACGACTTTCTACCAGCGAGACGACCAGGGAGGGAATGAGCGGATTAATCATGCCCTCCACTTTTGCCGTCTCTAGTTCCGATTCTTAGGTATCGTCACGTAGATCACTGCCGTTCTAGGAAACAACCATTCTACTTGAGGTATCTCGTAGGGACTATGGTACTGGCAGAGTACGATCTGCCGAGATAAACCAAATCGGTCCTGTCGTGCCTGAGGAGTGGGCAAAGGCGTTACATCCGGTATATCATTTGAAAAGCACCGAGGGAGGCCTAAAATTCACCCAAGGGATCTTGTCGTTTTAGAGCCGCCGAACCCGCAAGGACCTTTCTGCAGAAAGTAGAAGGGTGGAGTGACAAGTTATCTGTATTGCAATTACTACAAGTGTACATGGGAGACATTTATGAACAATAGTGTGGTCGTATGAGTAAATCATATATGGAGAGGGTCACGGTCTGACGTTGTCATTTGCTCCAATGGCGCTGCAGGGGTAACATGCCACTCGGGTAGTTCTCGGACACGGGGAGGCAATCTAAGGAGAGGGTGTTCATTGCTAGTACTTGCAGAGTAACTTGCTGTTGAGGGATCATACACCGTCCGGTACGAGGGCAAGGATCCGTTGGTAGTCCAAATTTCGCGGCCAACTTCGTCTCTGATCGGTAGTCTCACTTCCAAGCGACCCTCTCCGATTCGATAATCAACAAAACATGATATCCGGCTGTGGCTTTGGGTCCTGGTAAACAACAGCGCGATAGCCCCTTGTGAGATGACGAGCGCAACATGGGGGAAGGAATGGTTCCTCTGCAACTTGTCTTTTCCATGTATTGGGAGGCAAGGTCTTCTAATGTGAAGCTGTAACCTCCAATGAGATGATACCGTCCTGGATAATGCTGTGGAATTATGTGGAAGAGTCTGAAAATGGTGTTTTTATGTGCTTGTACCGAACTGAAACAATGATGTAAATGTAAGAGAGCAGGACCTGCATGTGCCGGTAGAAGGCGTTAGTGAGCTATACAAGAATAAGTAGACGATGAACAAGAAAAGAGAGTTATACCGATACAGTTTGACAGAGATAGCAAGATGAGAGCAAAGAATCAGCGAAAAATACAAATGATACAGTATGTAGTTGTGATCGTCATGTCAATGTGTTTGTTCGTCAATGAGGCGAAGAAGATGAAAGGAAGTAAGGCAGCAGACATTTAGACTCTAGCGCTGTGACGACGACGCCAGTCATCGTCAGCGTCGGCATCTGGTCCCAAAAGGATCTTGGCACGCCCATCGGAGCGCTTCCTCATTGCAGGGCGGTGTGGAGAATCTGGTGTGGTGGTCCTGGGCTTCCAGGTCTTCTTGGGAGTGGCATTGGAGGAACCGAGCATAACGCCACCGGTGATGACACTAGTCTGGCCACCTTCGTACATGTACCGAGTAACAGTAGTCTTGGAGGTGTCGAGCTTGGGACGGGACGAGGTCTGAGCGGTTTGTGCACGGAAAGGAGGACGGTACTTGGTGGGTGGAGGGACGTAAGGCTTCTCTTCCTCGCAAGGAAGGTCGACCTTGATTAGTGCAGGTGAGGATGCGGCAGACGAAACGGTAGAGGACGTCTCTCCGTCCGATGAGAAAGCGAATTGAACGGAGGATTCCGCAGAGGATGTGGACTCGTTGTCAGAGTCAACGTCGACGCCTTCGTCATTGTTAGTGTTGATTTGAGGGAGGGTAGGGACTTGGATGGGCCTGTGTTCGCCCGAAGGCTGACGACGGGAACGAACAGACGCCAATAGTGTGTTGAGCTTGGTGGTCATCGGTGACTGATCGTTGGACAAGCTCATCTTGGAGATGCCTACGACCTTCTTGTCGACAGGCTCATAGTCGTCTGTCCAGACTGCCTTTGCCTCGCCTTGTTCTCCAACTTTGACTCGTATGCATCCTTGCATGACAAAGAGCAACACGCCGCCTTTGCCATCTGCTATCAAGTTGATCCAGTCGACCCAGTTGATACCAGTGGACATGCATGCTGCAAGAATCGGAGCAGGCGGAAGCGTGAGCGAGGATAGGATGATGGTGAAGGGAGCTAGCGTTCCCGTGGATAAGAGATACGCGAAGTGGGAGAAGAGGGTTGACTTGAGGGTACTTATGGTTGCCAAAGGATACTGTCCCTTGGAGAGAGGCTTGGTCAAATACTCGATAAGAGCAATGACGGTAGCGGTTGCAGAGCTGGTACTGGTGATGGGTGACACGGCCATGATTGCTCTAGGATTTGGATTCGTTCTAATATTCGCACAGCGTGGAAAGGTATGAGACGTGAGAGCTATAGGAGCCAGTTCAGATATTAGCAGAAATAAGCAGAGTGTTGATAACTCACAAAAACGTGAATAAAACGGATCGTACTGGGCAGATAACAGAGAGAAGGGTGCTGAGAGACGTGAGACTGCAGAGAAGGACTGGATGATGAGGGAACTGAATATTTCCCGACATTTTAATACTTGATGAACAATGCAGCAGCTGCTGGTATTGTGTCGTAAGCCAGAGTGCAGAACAATACCACTTCTTAGCGCCCAAGTACAGTATGCAAACAAAACATCACGTGAACGCGCGACCGACGTGCCTTGCGCGCTTGTATTCTTACCATGACGTTGGTTTTTGCTGTCAGGCCAGCTGTGCTGTTCTGCAAACCATCCTGTTTGTCTGCTTCCACGTCTCAGTCCATTTTCAACATTGCATCACTAGGACTGTGCTGCAGCGCTAAGCCAACAGGCTTTTCTGATCGCCCAGGATGATACAACGTGTTCTCAATATACCGACAGGGCCAGCACACATGCCGGCGTACTCTGTAACGCGAGGAAGAGGCGTGGATCAAGTCTATATGTACGCCTTTAGCGATTATCCACCCTACATTCCCCCTTCATCTCGACCTCTATCTCAGTCGTCGGGTTGTTTTACTGATTCTTGAGTATTATCAAGGAAACACATGTCATCCGTGAGCAGGACTAACGGCAATCATCCGAGACTGCGAAAAGCACCTTCCCAACCTACCAACAGACACGCCGCCATCGGTTCTATGCACTGGCTGTTTCGGACGAATATTCCTCGACGGAGAGCGTCCTATATTCAACCCGACATTAGGCGGAGGAATTTCTTTGGGATGAGTGAAATTATCGGAGTCTTGACGAATGTGAGTTTCGGCTGGCCACTTTTTTCATTATTTATTTTATTTTATCTGACTGATCTTCTCTCGCTAAGCCAGCAGAAACTGTACGCTCCTTGGCTGAATCGAAGCGATTATTAGAAGAAGCACGGCGAGAAATCAACGAGACTCGCGAACGTGCTCAAATAAGGCCGAAACACACTTTTTCTCCTCTTCCCGACTTTCATCCTCGAAACGCGGAGCTCAAGGCTATAGAGAGAGTGCTGGACTCTGGTGAACCTAATTTCACCGTCTTATTCGGTGCTAGCTCGGTAGGAAAGGTATGGATCAATATTTGCCTGTACCTTTCCCGCTTTCTCAACCCGTACGCCCTCAGACAGCCTTACTTCGGGAGGTCCTCTGTCGAGATAAATATCATGTCCTACACTTCGACCTGCGGATAGCAGGCTTTGCCGACCTTGCAAGTTTATATACTAGCTTAAGTCAGCAGATGGAGCAATATTTCGAGGAGATATCCAAGCAAGAGGGCTTTGAAGAGTTTGAGAAGGAATCCTGGAGTTTCAAGGTGCGGACCCGGGCTTACGCCGGACAACCATGATGCAGCATGTCCTTAATTTTGATCTCCAGCATGATCGACTTAACGTCGAAAGGCGCCTTCAAGATTCACCGCCCGACTCTGGCATCCAGCGGGTCAAGACCAGTGACATCGCACGGCTGATGGAGCTCTTTCAGGTGAGCATGCCACATCATCTTTCGTTATCCGTGACTGATTGTGCGCACTGAATAGAGTTCACTTTTGAAATATCGCGAGTTCAAACCCAACACGAGTGAGGGTCGGAATCGCAGGGAAGACTCGGATGCCAACTCTGATCGAACTCATGTCAACACAAATGATGCACATCCCAAAAAGAAATGGCGATTTCGCAAGCTCATGAGAGGTGATCGGAATAAGAATGAAGGGCGGGCGACGCATGAACAGCAGGCAAACGGAAACGCGAATCCGGATCGCGGAGAAGAAAGGAGATATGAAAAGAAGATGCCTGTAAGTGTTGAGCCCCCTTTTCAAATCGTTGGTTCGCTGAATTCCAAGCTCTTCAGGTCATCTTCTTCGATGAAGCTCACAAGCTGTAGGCTCTACGGTTATGATGCGGTACTATATGTCAACTGACCAATTCCCTTTAGCCCAGCGCTGATCCAGTCGGCGGAAGCAATGAATTGCTTGCTCAGTACATTCCTCGTCCTTACTAAACAGGATAGACTGTGTCATGTCATCCATGCCACCAGCGACCCGTTCTACCATACCTGGTTGAGGCAGTTGAATGTCATGCAACACTGCAAGGTGTGTCTCTCTTTCTTCCCATAGAGGTCCCTTCACTGAAATGTTCTGTAGATCATCACTATTGGCGACTGCTCGAAATCCGAAACTCGGGCCTTCTTCCGGGAACGGATCATTCCTACTGTGCCGGATGATTTACGACCCGGATTGAGCTTCGAGAGGCTCTATGAAGCGTTTGGTGGAAAGTTGGTTCATTGGCAGGATTATGTTGCAGATTATGGTACGTTCAAGTCATCTGCGTTTCTATGCGCTGCTGAATGTGTGCCCAGTAAACTCGAACGGAAATCTGGAGAGTATGTATCTTGCACCTTCCTCCTGACATTCAAAAGATTGACGAACACCGATGCAGTCAAGCAAAGCTCACATTTCTTACAAGCACACGCATTGCTCAATCTCCATATCATACACTCCTCGCAAGCTCCACATCTCGAACAGGATTCTCAGCCGACGCCCAACATCAGCGAGCCACCCTTGGCATCTCGGTCTGCTTCCGGTTTCCGCATCTACTCGCCGATAACTAATCCCAGCGGCCCACACGGTTCAGCAGCGAGTATTACCTTTGCGCCATCCGAGCCACTAGAGTTCACTGCTATGCAGCTGCTCAAAGTAATGTCTAGGATTACGCAGCCTGGTGTGGACTACATACCCTACTTCATGCTATGCCGTGAATTCGGGGTGAAGGCCGTCGATGGAATGGTCAAAGGTCGAGTATTGGATCTACGATGGACAGAGGTCATCAAAGGGGAAGAATCCCAAGCAGAGGACGTCGAGGTTCGGGAATCGATGGGCATCGGGGACGGTGTCCGACTCGTATACGGTCCTGGAGATTCTCGTCCGGGGAGCGTTCCAGGGTATATGAATGACCCTATTGGAATGGGTCTAGCAGGGAGCAGTGCAACAGCGGTGGAAGAGATGTTCGGAGTAAGGCCTCCTCCGCCCATGTCTCCGCCGCCTGCAGAATCGGATGAGGATATGGTAGCGGTATCTGAAAGAGAAGCCATGTTGGAGTCGTTAAGGCGCCAGCCATCCCAGCGTCAGCCGCCACCTCCGAATTCTTATCTTAATGATTATCCTCCACGACCATCTCGTCATCCGAGGAGGTCGACGTATCACCCTCAGTCGCAGTATAACGATCCGTACGCCTCGCTCATGGAAGTCGTCGGTCCAAAGTTGGTGCCAGTCACACCCATCATGAGATATGCGATGAGGGAGGTGGTCTCTGAGTATCAGGAAGACGATGACGACGTCGAGGATGGCGACGTAGGTGATGAGGACACTCCTCGTAGGGAAGGAGAGGGAAGCAGACGGCGTACTGCGACAGGGACGGATGCAGATTCAGAATATGCCAGTTTGTCCGAGGTCGAAGAGTACTGATTGTACTGATTAGACATGACTTGATTTTGTACCACTCTAAGTGACTTGTTTCCTTTCTATTGATATACTGCTTTCGTTATGGTATACACGTACGTGTAGTTTTACGCACGATATGTATTCTAGTCGTGATAGTATTCGAGTTCACATCCTTCGCCCATGTAAATATTTATTCCAAGCCGTCCAAGCCTGCATATCTGACATCTGCGTTGTCCTCCAACCATTTCATCCACTTTCTGAGATACTTTCCTCCATATGATATCGTCGAGGAATCACCTACCACACACTGTAGGACTCCGTCAATTCCGTTGAAGAGCGCAATATTATTCCGGAATCTCACCAAATTTCTCTTTGCTCGAGTCATAGCTACATTTAGCCTCCTCTTCTCCTTCAAGAAGCCAACTTCTCGGTTCGGGTTGCTCCTCACCAGACTGATGACGACTGCCTCCTTCTCGCGACCCTGCATACCATCCACACTACCAATTTCAATCTCGGGATGCGTTGGATGGAGGAGAGAAGAGATGTGTGCCACCTGGGCTTGATAGCTGCGTGGTAATGAGAGTCGAAAGGTATCGAGAGAATCCATGCTCACGGAGTTATGATAGCAATCTGCGAGGTTTTGATGCCATTACGGAGCTGTGCATCGCTTAGAATGAGCAGGTCATGAAGAAGTGCAAGTGCCGCATACCAAATTCTCAACCCACGATTTTACAACTAACGCTTCATTCTCGTTCCACCGACTTCCTCCTTCTTCAGGATCTATCTTCATGCCGCCGTTCTTTTTATTACTGCTAGTGTCACTACTGCCCACGCCTTCGACTTTCTCGTAGTACTCGCATCCGGCAGTATCATAGAATACAACTGGAGTACTCAAGTCTTCCTCCTTCGCGACTTCAGGGAGATCGGAAAGCAGATGAGAAGCAACAGAGGAATCCGAGATGAGTTTATTCGAATACAGCGCAAGTGAAGGGAAAGTGCATATTTGGTGATGCATTCTGTTTGAATGGTTAACCTCTATTCAAGCCAAGTGGTCACAATCGCATACCGATACTGAACATTCAACATGCGTTTAATTCCTTCCCCCCACATTTCTTCGAGGCGGTCGAAAAGCGTCGTTTCGAGTGTGCGCGGCGGACAAAGGACACCTGTTCCCAGCTTCTTCTTATCCTTCCCTGTTACTTTCGTTGCTGCGTTTTGCAGTTTTTTTCTCTCCTCATCTTCGCTGGCGGAGCCCTCACTCTCACTCCCATCCTCATCAGGTTCGTTCTCTTTCTCCACTTCCGAGCATCCCTTCTCTGTTTTCTTCGAAGTAACTTCCTTCTTTTTCTTCTTCTTTTGCTGCAATTCAACAGCAAGGACAGTTGGTGGAAGCTGCATAGGATCGCCTGCAAGAATCAACTTAGTATGTCTCTTGAAACCAGCCTGGAATATCGGTATAAAGGTGACAGCCTCTAGGGCTTGCGTTGCCTCGTCGACGATAACGACATCAAATTCCTCCTTTTCTAGCTGCCTTGAACCAGCAGAGTGGCATGTAGCGAAGACAATTTGTGAAGTGGAGGGTGACAAGATCGTGCGTGTGACCTGCGACTCGCGCTGGCGATATCTGCGTGAGCTGTGAGCTTCATGTGTTCAAAGGAAGAGAGAGAACATCCGCACTCTTTTCGTAATGCCTTGACCTCCTCCCACATCCTTTTCCGCTCTGCACCACGAGGTTTGGTCGTTCCTTTATCACGGCCACCACTGCCAGACTTTCCTCCCCCTACCTTCTTTTTACTGCCTCCACTGGAAAGAAGGCTCAAAAGTCCTTCCAGTTCTTTCTTTACATCTTTGACGAGTTCCGCTTGTTCTGATCGAGCGGCTCGTGCATCGAGCGTCGTTTCCAGTAGCGCTGTTCCATTTTTCTCCGAAGAAGTGAGAACGCGCGCCGGATGTCCAATACGAGTACAAGTGAGGTTTTCGTGAGGAAGAAGACGTTCGAGAATGTTGTCGACAGAGAGGTTGGATGCACCCGCTACCAGGATTCTGTTTGTGCTGTTGTGACCGGATGGAGCGGATTGGGGAGGAGAACAAGCTAATTGTCTGATTATTTCAATTAGTGTATGCGTCTTGCCTGTCCCTGTACGATCTCGTTCGATATCAGTTCAAAGCGATAATGAAAACGTAACACACCCGGGGGCCCATGTATGCAAGCGACTTCCTTTGCAGCAAGGCAAAATTTTACTGCTTCCTTCTGAGAACTATTAAGTGTGGAGTCAAAGAACTGGACGTCTTCCACTGTAGAATTATCGATTTCCGAAGGCCGTTGAAGTCCCAGTAGGACACGAAGAAGCGGTGTGAGATGCTCTTCTTGAACGCCGCCCCCAGCTACAATACCACTAATCTCACCTGAACCGACTAATATCCTCTCCAGTTGATCAATAGCCTTGTCCATTCGATCGTAAGTCACCGTATTCGCAATTTTAACCACTCGACATCGTTCTGGGAGATCAGGAACCTCATTGCCATTATCAACAGCGACAATGACGCGCGTATCGGATAGCTTGTAAATGACGCCTTCAATGCCTTTGCTATCTTTGACAGAGGTGGTAGCAGTAGCAGTGTGAGGCTCGATGCTGGCAAGGTCTCCGGTTCTCAAGGTATGAGGAGGAAACACAGGACTCGTATGATATGCACTTGGCCGATCTAGCTCGATGAGAGTCTTCCCTCCCAAACCAATGGAGACATTGACGATTCCAAGTCCTAACAATGCGAGTCCCTTTTGCTCGAGGACTCTCGGAGGGCAGTTGGTGAGGAGGAGTTTGCTACGGTTAAGGTCGGCCAAGCGTTCAGAGGCAAGAAGTTCTCGTTGTCGGGCGATGAAAGCCGTTAATGAGGACGATGGCGATGTGTCGGACATCTTTGGCAGCAGATGATGGAGTAATTGAACAAGACATTTTTATCAGTCTCTTAGCACAGAAATGGGTAAAGCAAGTTACAAGGTTCAATGAAATGGTATCGTACGATATTAGTTATGGTAAGTATGCTTAACACGGAATACAGAGCGTTGATGTACTGTAGATAAATAAACTGATCACTTGGCACCATTGGATGGGCCTGCCTGCGCGACACCGTTTTCTCTCTGCATCTCTTTCCTCTGTCTCCTAAGTACCTTCCGCAGTTGCTCAGTCACGTCCGACATTCCCGGAGTGTTGTCCAAACTCAAGATCGCCTTTGACACACTGCAGGACATTCATGAAGAATAGACGTCTAGTGAGATAAGCTTATCATACTTACCTTTGAGGGCCCTGTAGCACGACCGGACAGTCCTTCAAGAGGTGGAAGGTTTGCTGACATACTGGGCAGATTGAACTCTGATGCTGTTTGACCTTCTTCTTTGGTTGCTCTACATTTTCATTTCCTGGCGATGATCTCTTTGAGCTCGATCCTGATGGGCCGGCGACGGGGAGCGTTTGATTTGGGGGAACGGTCTGCCGAGCTCTCTGGGCAACTGTCGCTGGTGGACGAATAGGATGCAAGGGTTGCCCCCGAATCAGATGTAAATGGCCACGCTTCATAAGCGTCTCCTCGATCACACGTATGGCCGCCACCTGTTCACGTCGGTCTCTTTCTGCTCACGAGTAGTACCCATTGATGACTTACGCGTTGTTCCCAAGGCTCGTCTTCTGAGTGCATTATTAACATCTCCCTGAATTCGGCCAAATTCTCCGATTTTTCGAGCATCATGCAGCCTTCACTATCGTCGTGCACTTGACCGCATAATCCACAAGGTGCCTGCGTAACCGATGCGACCGAAGGAATGTGCACGCCGTTCACAAGTCCGTTCATTGGTGTAGGTATGTTCGCGGGATTCGTCCTTGGTCGCTCTTTATACTCAGGATCACCCTCATCCTCACTGTCACTGTCGCTGACGTCGTCGCCTTGAGAGCCATGATAGACCGAACCACCATCAGAGGAACGAGATTTCTTGGACTTCTTGAGCTTCATGGGGACGTCCTCGATATACGAAGGCAATGACTGCATGTCCTTCAAGTCAAACCTCCCCCGAGTCATAGCACTACCTCGAGTGGAAGAATACATACCTTGTTGGCAGCCTTTCGTCGTACGCCTCTCCCCGACTGAGCAGCTTCCTTTGCCTTTGCCGCCTCCATATCAGCATTGATCTTCTGTAATGTCATAGCCCACGAATCCTGTTGCTGCGGCTCTTCTTCGTCATGTACTTCCTCCAGCCGGTCTTTGTCGGAAGTCCATATTTTGGCAAAAGAGAACGTCAGAGCACCCTCTTTCGGGGCTTCCTCTGCATCACCTTCCTTCTCGGTTTTCTCGATGAGGTTGTCGATGTCGGTTTCAGAATCTGTGCTCGGGATTTAAGTTGAAAGAAGGAACAAAGGAAGGACATGATTCAACGAACAGACTATGTCCTTATTAGATCCCTCTTTTTCCTCATCGAATAATGCCTTTGCTCCATACATCAGAATCGACTGAAGGTCTCCTCCAGCATCGTCTTCATCCTCCATCTTCTGTACGATCAAGTGGTCAAGCACCATTTTCTTTTTCCCGATTTGCATGATTCGTTCTTCGGCCGAGTCTTTGACCACGAGTTTGAAAACGAGTACGGGCTTCTGTTGGCCAAAACGATGGGCTCGCGCAATTGCTTGTAAATCCTGGTGCCAAAAGGATCAGGATTGTCAAGAGCAGCGGCAGCATTTCCACTTACTTGGTGCGGATTGAAGTCCATATCAAAAATTCTAGGAAATATGTAAAAATGAGACAAGAATGAGCAAGCAACAGGGCCGGCGGAAAGAACAAGACCAACGTACATCACTGTATCTGCCGTCTAATGAAAGAAATTAGCGCAGGAGTACTTGAGAAAATGATATTCCAACTCACAAACAGATTGATACCAACACCCTGTGCTCAAAGATAATCAGTACTCGCGTGACTGGAAAGTGTATTGCAAGGCACATACCCCTGCTCGCGTAGTCAACAAGTACATAAAGATATCGGATCCTGCTTTGTTGAATTCATCCATTCCTTTTTGCCTTTCAGCTCCAGCAGTATTGCCATCCTGCGTGTACAACGATGAGACAGTGAACGAAGACTTGTGCGCGGTCAATTACCAAACGAAGATATTTGATGCCCTCCCCTACCAAGAAGTCTTCAATGACATCCAGGGCAATGACGAACTAGCAGTTGCACATCAGTGACCACACTCGTCGCATAACCGCTGATCCTCACTTGACTGAAAAGTAACACTCGATGTCCCCTTGCTTTGAGTTTTGGTAGGAGAATTCGAAGGAATCGCAACTTGGCACTTGCATCGATAAGCTTTTCATGAGTTTCTTGAATGGAAAGGGTTCTGGGTTCAATGTCCTGGTCATAAAGGTAGGGATGTTGAAGACATCTGTACCATGCCTAGTCAATAGGTGGCAGACGGGCATAGGTGTGATCAGTTCACGTACTTTCGGAGTTGCATAAGCATATTGTTTACTGTTTTCTTCCCACCTGAATTCTGGGCGGATGCCGATGGATTGGTCAAACTGGCAAGGAGAGCCACGTTCTTGCCTGCATAGACGTCAGCTAACGTGATGGATCATAAGCAGTGGTGCGTACTTAGAATGGATCGATAGACTTGCTTCTGCAAGGGTGCCATTGTCACCGGTACGATAACTTCGTTCTGTCAAGGTGCATTAGCCAAGCCAACCAAAAAGGCGTATCACCTACACACCTTGGGCGGTAACCTTAGCACTTGGCTCTTGATCCGCCGAAGGAAATACGGGCGTAATCGTTCGTGTAGTTGCTTGATCAACTCTTCTGTTAACTCTTCATGCTCTTTTTCCAGTGCCTCCAAGTCGCTCCATTCATTTGGATCGAGGAAGTTCATGAGATTAAACAATTCGCGAATATTGTTGTTGAGGGGCGTCTAGAAAGATTTGATGAGTGATGCAGCTCCTCTGCAACTGACCTGTTATACGCACTCCAGTCATGATCACACGATGGGCCGTTTTCAACTCGTTCAGTTTCTTGAAAAGAAGACTACTATCGGATTTCACTGGTTGCACCGTTAGTCAAGCATGTGCAAACACAAACGCGAAACGTACATCTTTGTCCCTCATCGATGACGAGTACTTCCCAACGAGGCTGGTTTTTGAAGACTGGAGTGAACTCTGCCTTGTTTGTTACGGTGTCGTAAGTCGTTATCAGGACGTGGAATTTGGTTTTCATTCCTGGCCGATTGTCATCATGGTACAGCTCAAATGCCTTTACGACTTCTCGCGATTTGGCTTCGCCGTAAAATGGTACCACGCGTAATTTAGGTGCCCAGCGCTCAAATTCTCTCACCCAGTTAGTGACAGTTGAATTCGGCACAACAACAAGGGCAGGGGCAGCGTTGAAACTAGTAATGACCTTGCCTATGAAGGATGCAATCTGAACGGTTTTACCCTGCACAGAGAATAAGCATCTACACATTGACAATAAGATTATGGGCCTACCAGTCCCATTTCGTCTGCCAGGATACATGGCTGGCAGTTCCACCAATTGTCACACAGCCAATTGAATCCTTGGACCTGAGAAACGTAAGTACATTTGAATGTTGATACACGAGAAACAGACTTGGAAATCCATTAGCTTCAGTTTCGGGTCCTGACCGAGATCCAGATCCTCAGCGTTATTCAGCTTGTGGTGGCGGAAGAAGTCGTCCTTTCTCCGGCGATTGCTGCTATACTTGCTGGCGTCAAATTGGGAGGGTTTCGGGATTGTTACGGCTCGAGCAGCAATGAAATGGGATAGAGCGGTGCGGAAAGCGGGGTAGGTCAGATCGTTTGGCCGTGGCGGCGAATCGGGAGTTGCTCGAGAAGATTCAGCAAATGCAAGTCTTAGAACGGAAGTAGCAATTTACCTTCATCGTACGCAAGATCATCCCATTTGAAATAGCCCCAAATAACGAGCTCTGTGTCATCTTCTCCAAATGGACGACCTTCCCGCTTTTCAAACTCTCCAAGTGTTTCTGTGTAGCCTTGGGGTTCTTCTGAATAGTTGTATGCGGCTTCATATGCATCTTGGCTTTCTTCATCCTCGGAAGTTTCACTTTCGATGACTACCTTAGTCTTGACGCGTTTCTTGGCTCCTTTCTTCTTGCTGTTCTGGCGACTCAAAGGCCGACGAAGCTGGATATCTAACACGCGATCAACCGTCTTCCATGGTAGTGGTATCCTGGACTCAGCGTCTGGAAGGGGTGCGTGGGGAAGGCGGGAAGTCTTCGAGCCAGGCTGGATTGACGATTCGCGGGAGTTGGGATCAAATGCGCTCTCTCCCTCTGCGTCGGCAATATGATCGGCATTCTGTGGTTCTGACAAAAGGCGGACCTTTGGTCCTTCCAGTATGAAGTTGCGAAGTTTCTGAGCGTTTGTCGTCAAGAGCCACATGTGAGGAACCCATTGTGTTCGCCCGTACCCACGTTCCTGCCACTTCACCAGGTATTCCCGAGGTAGCTGCGCTTTGTAGTTGACGGGCTCGTTATCAAGGCGAGGAGGCTCAACAGCATTTGGCGGGTAAGGTCTCCAGGCCAGAATCTTGTCGAGCCTCCACTTGTATGACACACAATCAGAGCACAACCAGTTATTATGGTGAGACCTTGCTATTTCGGCTAAGCCGTCGTCTGGATCGCGGTCTTTGACCAGGTGTTCGTAATGAGCCAACCTTTTGCAGGTCAAGCATCGGAATAAGAGCTGTTTGGGGCTGACATCCTTTGGCTTCAGGTCAGTGATGGTACCATCTTCCATGGCAATGTCACCAGCCGAATCAACGGGTTTTTCAACGGGTTTTTCAATGGATGACGGCTCGGTTGAAGATGAATTGGGTTCCAATACCGTCTCCATGCAGCCCATGCAGAAACCGCCCTTCATACAGGCGCCTGTGCTGATGATCAACGAAACAGGTCTTTACGAATAGTAGCTACGTACCGCAAATGAAATCAGTGGTCTGGTCGAGTTGCAATTTATCGCGCTTCGCTGGTCCATCTCTGTCCATATCCACGTCTTCAATACCATCCCGGGCTTTGAGCCACTCTTTACGATCGCGTTGGCGAGCTGCTTTCAAAATTTCCTCTTGCTGAGTCTTCGCAAGGCAGCCCCAGTGTGCTGAGACAGGGCATTTGAGACTGCACGAATGAAATCAATAAGTGTATTATGAAGGAAAAGTATGATGTCCACTTGCCAGCGCACCCATCCGCCTTTCCATATGAGTCGTTCTTCTTCGTCGCTCTCTTCCTCGTCTGAACCCCTTCTCCGAGCCTTCCCTTTCCCTTTGCCCTTCTTTAAAGACGCTAACAGACGGTTGGTAGGGAAGTCAAGGCACTTCTCGCATATTGGTCTGTGAGCCACCAAGGGATCCACGTTAACTTCATCAACCTCGTCCATAGAACGAAATTCGCCATATGCAGGACGAACGGCTTTATACACTCGCTTTTTCGGTTTAGCTTTCGACTTGGATGAACCCGCGACGATATAGTCATCGCTATCTTCTGCCTGCGACTCACCCTGATAAGCATCGTCATCGAGAGACAGCTTAATTGCCTTCCTATTGCGACCTGAGCGCCGCAGAGTCATGCCAACTACAGACCCATCGGTACCGTCGTCGTCAATGGGATGGACCTTTCGTGATCTGAGTTTCCTGGGACTGAGTAGCTGGTCCTTTGTCTGCGCACGAGTCCTTCTGTGTGGTGGTCCTTCACTCTCGGCTTCTGTGTATGTATCTTCATCCGTCACTCCATCACTATCCCCTTCGTCCGAGTCACTAATAATCTCAACGTCACCCTGATATTGACTACTCGAAAGAGAAGCCACGCTGAAGTTGGTAACGCGCTTTTCCTTCATATCAAGCTTCAGCGTCATGCTGAATCGATGTTCCGGATGAACTTCCTTGTTTGTGCTCGGGTCAAACTCAGGAATAAGGCCTGCGGCTCTCTTCTTCTCTGTTGGGGTGTTAGCGATATTTGGACTTCCAATTAATTCCCGTTCATACCGAAATCTCCAACTAAGCCTTTGTGCTTCTCTACGAAGATTTTAGCAGGAAACTAGAGTTTTTACATCAGTGCTCTTTGGTACGCGTACAACACGAGACGGGCTACTCACCCCACGAATGATTCCGCCCTTAAAACGCGCAAAGTACCACGCTCTACCTTTGTGATCTGTAACCTCTCCAACCACTTCATCGACTGGGAAGGGAAGAACAC
The DNA here is from genome assembly GCA_001466705.2 of Moniliophthora roreri. Taxonomy (NCBI): domain Eukaryota; kingdom Fungi; phylum Basidiomycota; class Agaricomycetes; order Agaricales; family Marasmiaceae; genus Moniliophthora; species Moniliophthora roreri. The sequence continues at coordinate 745,752 of LATX02000001.1, read as the reverse complement.
CATCCTCTGAGATGTCTCTGTATTGTGATTTCTGCGATGGAGAAAGATGTGGAGGAACCACGTAGACTCTGCGACGCGAACTAGTAGGACTCTCAGAAACTGGAGATAAAGAGGGATCAACCATTTGCTGATCGAAAAGTGAAAACTGGAGCAGAACGCGTCCGTTGTAGTGAAATGAAAGGAAAGAAACAAGCTTGTGTGCCACGTGCACGTGAGACGGCCTCCTTCGTTTGCTCGTCAATTACAATATTATTTAAGTGAGCCAGAAGACGACAACGTCGTTGCCCCACCCATATTATAACCACACATGTAATTCTAGTATCGCTAACAGGCTTCATGTAAATTTTGAACTCTGGATTCAGCCTTTCTTGCCCTTTTTAACCTTCCTCTCAAACTCGCTCACACCTCCCTTCAATTCCATGGCCTCCCCCTTTGCAATCATGAGAACCTTGCGTAATCTGTTCTTATTGGTGATGCTACCATCCCCGTCTTCCTCTTCGTCGTCACCTTGGCCCTCAGCAATAGACCTAACGAACCACCGATCGTGACTAACAACAACCACCGCTCCCTCAAAGTTCTTCAGCTCGTCGGCAAGCGCTACGACGCTATCGACATCCAGGTGTGTCGTTATTTCGTCCAGTATGAGCAGGTGAGGCACGTGCGGCCATAGGATCTGCACCAAAGCCGTTCGAACTTTCTGTCCGCCAGAAAGCTTCTCTATGGGTATGTCAGACACTGTCTGCCCAGTAAGGCCCATGGTAGATAGAGCCGCGCGAGCTTCCTGTTCCGTGCTGATTTCGTCATGGTCCATGATCAGTTGGAGTGCCGTCTGTTTCTGCGGAAGACGTTCAACGGCTGCTTGAGAGAAATAGCCTATTCGGGCTTTGGGATGCTGAGAACGTGTGCCAGTGACGATCTTTCCGTTTGGATGTTGGCCAACAAGACAAGAAACTAGAGTACTTTTTCCTGAACCATTCAAGCCAAGAATTGCGATCCTGTCGCCGAGATGTACAGTGAGGTTGACGTTTTTCAATACTGGTTTCGCCGACCCGTTGTATTGGAACGTCAAGTTCTCAACTGAAACCAACGCACCAGGAAAGCGAAGTTCAGGCGGCGAAGAAGACACGCGAATCTTCACTGCAGGATCATCCTGTGGAATCTCGATAGCATCCCTGTTCGTGAAGTGGTATCCGGCCAAGTCTCTGTTGAGCTTGAATCGTCCACCTCTCAAGCCAACCTGGTACCCCATCCTCTCGTCCAACTTCCTCTGCCTCGAAACAGCTTGCTTGAGCTTCTTGTCATCACCCGAACGATGAGCAGCTCTAATGTTTCCCGTGATCGTCTCTTCCATGTGTGCCTTCTGCTTGTCCTGGGCTTCTTGCATACGAGTAAGCCGTCTTTGCTGCTCCTTCCGAGTTTTTTCGTATGCTGTGAGGTTGCCAGGGTAGCATTCGAGTTTTCCGTCGCGTAAGACAATAACTTCCTCTGCAATATTGTCGGCGAAGGTACGATCGTGCGACACTAACAGGACGGTCGTATCGGTCATTGTCTGTAGGTGAGACTCAAGCCATAGTAAGGATGGCATATCGAGGAAATTGCTCGGCTCATCCAGCAACAGCAAGTCACTCATCTGAAAGAGCATGGAGGCGAGGACGGCACGCATGAACCAACCGCCGGACAGAGATGATAACGTCTGGCTGATGGATATTGTGGTAAATCCGAGTCCTCGAAGAATGTATTCTGCCCGAGCTTCGGCTGTCGATGCCGACATCTGTTGAACGCGTCAAGAAAGGATATAATATAAACCGGGAGAAGAACATACAGCTTCGAGCGCATTTTCTATATCTGTAAGCATTGAGACGGCTTCGTTGGTCTCATCTCCCACTGTAGCCATGTTAATGACCTGCAATCTGAGCTCAATGAGTTGAACCGTTTCTATATTATTTCCGGGGTGCTCACTTCTCTGCTTCCGAAACAACTTCCAGTTCCAAGGCCTTCAGCTCTTTGCGAGCCTTCAATCCCCTTGCACCACTTCTCAACTCCGCTGTTCTCCTCGCATCCTCCAGTTGCTTCAAGCGGTCTTCATGTTTGATTTCCCTGAGCACCTTAACCACAGCAACGGGATCATTGAAGTTGTTTAATGCTTGTTGAAGAACTGTATCGATATGAGATGTGCTCTACAACAAGAATTCACATTACGTACGTTCCCGGCGCTGAAGAGCTTGACTGCGTGCACGGTCACTCCTGACAACGAACTGCAACGCCGTTTCTCCCTTCTCAGCCTGGTCATTGTCAGAGCCATAAGTCTGCATGAGCAAAAGAATTCGTAGCGATTTCGGGATGCCAGGAATAAGTCCTAAAATAGCAGGTTAGATCAACAAGGGACGAAATCGATGCACAACAGACTTTCGGCTATGGCACGCATGAGGGTCGATTTCCCAACTCCGTTCCTTCCCACCAAGGAATATTTGACGCCTGGTGCAAGCTTTAGATGAGCATCTCTAAGTATATCCCGGTTGCCGATGGATATGTTAACGCCATGTAGGTCAAGGTCCTTCGAGGCAGTGTCTTCGTTGAGATCGAAACGGGTCTGCTGGCAGGTGGCTTGAATGCCAATGGTAGCTTGAGAAGTCTTGGAGCGAGGCATATTTAGCTCTGGATACTGAAACGATGTGGGGTAAAGGAGAACTGGGGAGGTTATAACTCACTAGTTACTTTCCCGGAACCGACGGCTGTCAGCTTTTTCTGACTTGAACCCTTCAGTTACTCGAGTATCTCCCGAATATCTCCACCTCCTTCTCCGATTCACATGGAGGCTTATGGACCAGTCATTTCAAGTCGGTTCCGATGTTGAAGAGCCCGCGGTGCTACGATGGTGGTGGTTTAAATAAATAAGCGTCGAGTCAAATTGCAATACGCGACGGAATACAACACGTTTTAGCCAGAGCGTCATATTCTGAGAGCGCTCAATCAAGTGCAATAAATTGAATAATTCAGACAAACTCAGTCATTTTTTCCCGGTATACTTATATAGATGAGAAAAGGATTATCTCGACGAAACTGATTGACCATTCTTCGCGCCAAACCCGACTTTCACCTCCATATCATAGCACAGGACTACAGCCTGGTCAATCTCCATCCCCACACCGTCGCTCTGACTTCTTCTTCCCCTGGATCATCAGGAAACATTGGCTTACAAATTTAAGCGTCACCCAAACCGTTCGTTGTACTCGGATGATTTACGACTACTCACGGGAAACTCCCGTTTGACGATTTGCTCGCAGTTCCAACCTCTCTTGCGGGCAAGTTCGAAGAATTCCATGTCTCTGTGGGCAAGATATGGCCGGTGGTGACTATAGAAGACAAGGACCTGCGATTGGGTTGACGTAGGAGAGATAGCCTGTTCGCATGTCCTCAAAAGAGCTTCGTGTTGGGAGTGGTTGAAAATGAGATCAGAAAGTATGATCAAATCAAACTTGTCTGGAAATTGAAGAGGTGTGCCCCAGATGTATCCCTTGAAAGCAACCTGAGATTGATTCAGACATGAACTGAACAACTCACCTTCACTATCACACGGTTCCGAATTCCAGCAGGCACATTATGAACAACATTGAATCGGATGTTGTCCATTAGGGACTCGTCCGGATAATCTGTTATGCACACTTTCTCTGCACCGTTCAGAGCGGCGATGATTGAGGGCAGGGCACCGCCTGCGCCCAACTCAAGTACGCGTTTTCCTTTGCAGTCGATGGATATCCCTGATGATTCTTCCCCAGAAAAACTATCAGCGAGAGCTATCGATGCATTCCATCTACGGACGCGTCCCTTGAGCGATGGAAAGGAAGATGAACTAGAAATTTGCGCACAAGTAATGACCCCATAAAACGTGCGATCCAACAAGTCTGATCCTTTTTTCCTTATACGAAGCTACTGTTGGCGGAGGCGTTGCTGGACGAGGAGGTTCAAGGAATATGTCGTCTAGCCCTAGTCCATCGTCGTTCATCGCGAAAATTGTCTTTCGGCGGACTTACGGTCCGATACCGATGTCGTGACGTCAGCGTAAGCGTGAAGCGCCAAGTTATCGATTATTCTCAACTCTCACTCGAACTGCGATGTCTGTACCCCTTGAGAAATTGTCCTCGAACAAGACTTTTGAAGGGGAGCTGGCCAAGTACAAATTCAAGGTATGCTAGAGTGCAACACAGGTGATTCAATTGACTGATATGTCGCAGTCGGCTGCTCTTGGAGGTCTTTTCGCCAACTTCAACCTGTTTTTACCGCCAAATGCATTACCGACGAACAAGGTTCCCGTTCTGATCTACCTCGCTGGCTTGACTTGTACCGAGGATAATGGGTAGGCACGTCAAGCTATGTTCCGCGCTCAGAGACTGACTCCCCACAGTGCCCAGAAAGGATCCTTCCTTGGCCCAGCATCTTCTCAAGGCATAGCTATCTTGTTCCCAGACACCTCTCCCCGAGGCGCCAATATAGCTGGCGAAGACGATGACTGGGACTTTGGTACTGGCGCTGGATTCTATCTCAACGCGACCAACCCAAAGTACAGCAACCATTACAACATGTACACTCATGTGACACTCGAGCTGCCTCAGGTTCTTGAAACTGCTGGATTGCCAATCGTAAACTACATACCGCACTCCCACACTTGGCTTCCCTGACGAGTCTTCATTCACAGGACTGGTCTCGTCAATCTATCTTCGGACATTCCATGGGCGGTCACGGGGCCCTCACGCTCTATCTTTCTTCATTGACAGGTCCAGACGGAACACGGAGACATCAGTATCGTTCCTGTTCGGCTTTCTCACCCATTTCCAATCCATCCCAGTGTCCCTGGGGACAAAAGGCCTTTAGTGGGTATCTCCAGAATGGAGTTGAGGAAGGAAAAGAAAAGTACGACGCGACGGAATTGATTCGCAAGTCTGGCGGAAAGGAACGAGTTCACATCCTGGTGGACTATGGCACAGCGGACAACTTCCATAAGCAAGGACAGCTTCTGCCAGATAACTTCTTGAAGGCAGCGAGAGAGGCGGGGTACGATGAAGTGCAAGTTCGTGTAAGGAGTCAGGAGGGATATGATCACAGCTATTATTTCGTGAGCTTTCATCTTCTCTCCGTTTCGTCCTCTCACCCACGCCCCTGTGTGTAGATTTCTACTTTCGCAAGTGACCATGTTCACTTCCACGCCAACTTTCTCAAAGCATGAAAAATGAGTTTGTACCAAAGTGTATTATAGTGAAGTCGAAATAAGCGCCGGTGTGGCGGCATGGTGAGCAGAAAGGAAGCGTCTTCCTAGTCGATGCATGGCATCTTAGGTTTCCTTAAGACTTCATGTGGAGGATTGCAGGTCTCGGTGGAGGATAGCAGATGGCACCTGAAAACAAAGATGTATGGCAGATGGTAATGTAGATCCTGAGCCTTCTCCAACACGCAAGTCAGGGCAGTGTGCAATTCACTGACAGCGCTGGGCTTCGATGGAGCAAGATAGCTGCACTATCATGAAATTATGAAAGAGAATTGGCAAACCGGTTTTATAGATGAGCATTGTGTGGATCCTCGAAGCCGTGAAGTCATGAAGCATAAGTTAAGTTGCGATTGCCGGCCGGCAGCATTACCAAAAAAAATTGTCCTGAGGAACATTTTCAATCCCATTCTACATCTTCACGATCTAAACTCCACATCATGGCAAGCAGAACTTTACCGGCATCAGATTATTATTGATGTTCATGTCAATCATCAGGCTCCCAAGGGCAGAAATCCGAATCCTAGCGGACTTGGACGAGCGATTATCAACAAGAAAGCTAAGGATGCTAGGCAGTGGCAAGAGAGTGGAATGGTACGCATTTCAAGACTCTCCATGATTGAATGAACTATAATGTGGTCTACATAGTATACAACAGACCTTGACTCGACGTCAAAACTGAAGTCGGTCACTCAAGAACGAGATCTAGATGAATTCTTGAACACGGCTCAGTTGGCTGAGATGGATTTTACCGCTGGTGAGTTGTTTTATCATGTCATTTACTTCTGTAAAAGAAAATTAAGCAGATCTCGCTTGCAGAGCGCCGCAATGTAAAGGTTATCTCCCAATCGACTACCTCCCCGCACAATCCCTACTTGCTTACCGAGCAAGAAGAGAAAAAGGCCCTACAAAAGCATGCGGAAAACAGGTCACGGTTACGGGTGCCTAGAAGACCGGGATGGGCGAAGCAGATGACGACAGCAGAGCTGGAGAGGCAAGAAAAGGCATCGTTTTTAGATTGGAGAAGGAGTTTGGCTGTGTGCGTGTATATTCCACTATTCGTATCTTCATCACTCAATGTTTCATATAGCCTACAGGAAGAAGAGCAGTTTCTCCTCACACCGTTCGAACGTAATATCGAAGTGTGGAGACAACTCTGGCGTGTAATCGAACGTTCACATCTTGTTGTGCAGATTGTCGATGCCAGGAATCCGCTCCGATTTCGATGTGAAGATTTAGAAGACTATGTGTGTGATGTTGAGGGACCTGAAGGGGAGAAAGGGTCCGGCAAGAAAGGAATTAGAAAGAGTTTATTATTGATAAACAAAGCGGACTTGCTAACGAGCAAGCAGCGGTTACAATGGGCAAAATTTTTGGGTGAACAAGGCGTGGAATATGCCTTTTTCTCGGCGGCCAACGCGGCAGCATTACAGCAAGCGAGAAGAGATGCTCTTGCGACGGAGGAGGAGGAGGAAGAGGGAGAGGAAGAGGGAGAGGAAGAGGGAGAGGAAGAGGAAGAGGAAATGGCCGAGGGAAACACTGTTCAAGACAGGGATCATACTGAAGAGGATGAGGAGGTAGATGAAGATGTGGAATTGGATGCGGAGTCGGACGATTCAGACGCATTCTATTCCGCCGATGAAGAGGGCAATGAAAGCGATGAGGCTGCCCAGGACTCCCGGACAAGAGTTTTATCAGTTTTGGAATTGGAAGAGCTGTTTATAAGGATAGCGCCCGATCTATCTGGTCTGCACTTCTATACAAGTTTGCTTTATCATACTCATTCAGTGAACTAGCCTTCACAGATGCTGTTGGCAAGCCGCCCCAAAAAACCATCGTCGGTCTCGTCGGATACCCCAACGTCGGCAAATCGAGTACCATCAATGCCCTGCTTGGTGAGAAGAAAGTCAGCGTCTCATCAACGCCAGGGAAAACGAAGCACTTCCAGACAATCCATCTATCGGGCTCTACGATTCTTTGTGATTGCCCTGGCCTTGTCTTTCCCCAGTTTGCCACTACTAAAGCGGAGTTGGTGTGCGACGGTGTATTACCCATTGACCAAATGAAGGAATACACTGGTCCGGTAAGCTTAGTGGCGAAGAGAATACCGAGGGAGGTGTTGGAGGCAACGTACGGGTTAAGTATTCACGTAAAAAGCGTCGAAGGAGGTGGAGATGGGAAGACAGTTACTGCAGAAGGGTTGTCGGTTGCGTATGCTATCGCTCGGGGGTACATGAGGTCTGGACAGGGTACACCGGATGAAGCCAGGGCAGCGCGATATATCCTCAAAGACTACGTCAACGCCAAGTTGCTGTTCTGCCATCCACCTCCTGGAGTGGACCCCGCAGTGTTCAACGAACAGACACATCGTCTGTCGCTCAGACGATATGCAAACAAGAAACATGCACCTACTACGCGAGTCGGGAAGGGTTCGGATACCTATATTCCTCCTGCTCAAGATGAGGGAAAAAGCATTCTACCAGCGAAGGGACAAGACGCTAAATCCCGTGCCCTAGACCGAGAATTTTTCGATAACCGCGGCATGTTCGGTGTCTACGCAAAGGGCGTTCACGGTGCGAAAGGACAGTTTGCCAGAGCTCAAGTACTACCGTACCAGAACACAGTCACGAACGACGGAGTGGCGATTGCACCCAAGTACGGAAGATTGGCAGCGATTCTAGCAGCTCAGGGAATCGACGGCGGAAAGAAACACAAGAAGCCCAAAAGGGTGAAGCAGCGGAGCGGGAAAGGATATGACTGACACTGATGATAATGGATCGCTGCTGCTGTGCTTTCGTAGACAGCAGCTATGGAACTTCACCTCATATTCCTGTTATTTTCATTCATACTCGGAATGTATCCAGTCATCTAAAAGATCAGGATTGCGAGGACCAGCTTTGTCTCTTCGGTCGCGTGGAACTATTTGTGACGCTCACGTTTCGTGTGACTGACGCGTAATTTTGAAAATTTCTCTTCTACTACCATATTACTTCTTTTCTTCACTTCTTGCTGTTCGTTTCACGATGGAACCACCGGCCTCTACAAACTCGATCCCTGCTTATCTATCGCACACCGATTCTCGCTATGGTCCAGACAAATGCGCGAAATTGGTTACAGTCAAACGAGGAAGGAAGGAAGGGATTTCACTGAGGATCAATGAACCAATCACGATCGGAAGGAATCCTGCAATGTGGTGCGATTTCCTAATGCTTTAGAGAGGTATCTACTGACGCCTAGTCCAGCTCATATTTAGTGGCCGACAGATCTGTTTCGGGAGTACATTGCAAGGTCTACGCGTACGTACCAGGAATTTTTGACCCGGACGATCCGCCAACCTACCGTCTTTTAGGGTAAGATCACCAAATGGAGGTGTCATCGTATCTTGCAAGGTACGTCCTCTCCGCTCTGCAGGACTCGGAGTACACTCTAATCGATTGAGATAGGATCTCTCGAAGAACGGTATTGTCCTGAACGGACACCGCATCAAGGGGACATCGGTGATTCTGATGGATGGCGACACGTTTAGAATTCCTGACTCCCAGAGTAAGCATATACTCACTTGTCAGAACAAAAAAACTCAAACGGATACTGTACAGCATTTACATGCCAGCACATCTGGCAGGACCCCGTTCATAAACAATCAGTTTTCGATCCTACTCCTCCTCTGCATGTCGCGCAGAAGATCTCTATCAAGGTATCATACGCGTCCCGTACCTTTCCGATTGCTGACACCTTGTGAAAGCGCATAGGCAATTACACCCTAACGTCTAAATGCCTCGGTACAGGCTCCTTCGCCACAGTTCATCTAGCGATGGACACTGCGCATCACTGCCAAGTTGCTTGTAAATCCATTAGAACAAAGAGGGAACATGAGCTGGAACAGGTCATGAAGGAAATCTCAATTCTGTGCGATTTGCGACATGTGAGTCACCAGGTTTCTCTTTCGTTTCCGCGGGCCTTATATGCGCGTCTAGCCTAATATTAACAGAATATACGATACAGAGAGGGATGGTACATTTATGTGAGTGGTGTATACCGACCTAATGTTGCCAATCAACACAATTCACATAAGACAGTCATCTCTTCCTTCAGCTTTGCACAGGTGGCGATCTCTTTACCTATGTCAATTCATACACCGAGAAGGGCGTCTGGATGTGCGAAGCTGAAGCAAAGTATATCACGTACCAGATCCTCCTAGGGCTGGTCTACTTGCACGAGAAAATGATCAGCCACCGAGATTTGAAGGTTTTTGTGACAACCATTCTCCTTCATGATACTTGCATTTGACTCAGTGGATTTTCCAGCCAGAGAACATTCTTCTTCATTGTCCCGGTCCTTATCCTCGTGTTCAAATCGCCGACTTTGGACTTGCCCGGCCCAAATCCTGGCAAGCAACTTTCAATGTCTGTGGTACTGTCTCTTACCTTCCCCCGGAGGGTGTGATGGCGTTGGACAGGAAGGAGTTGACGTATGTTGGACTTCCTGCGGATTGCTGGTCCGCAGGTGTGACACTTTATGTCATGCTTTGGTCTGTTTCACCATCGGAATCCTTTAGGTTAATACCAATGGGCTGACGTCAACGAAACTGTAGTGGGTCGCATCCCTTCGACTATGCTACTTCCCAACAGTGGTCAACTTCAGGCTCTGAAGATGGAGACGAGGATATGCACAGAGAGCATGACGTGAAAGAAAGGATCGTGTCCGGTGAAGGACCGGATTTTGCGTGCAAGGTCTGGAGAGGCTTGAGGGACGGTGAGGGTTTATTTTGTGTTTTCCTTGACCAGGTCTTCATCATGCTCCTCAGCACGTTCGCTTATAACTCAGCTACTCCAAACTGACCCTTGTCGCCGGGCAACAGTGCAAGATGCATTGACAAGCGCATGGGTGCAAGGTGATATTGAAGTATTGGAGGGCGCGTACCATGATCGTATTCTGAGTTGCATGGATGCCGCTGAGTTGGCTCCCAGGTAGAAGTCACACCTTTTCATCGTTATTTGGTATTTGCTACCTGAATTGCTACCCGTTACACTTTTCTTCCTCAGACCGACGTTTTCATTGCTTCCCTATACTATGGTATTATCGCTTTGACTCTTAAGTGAAGATATTCGCAATACTTGCACCTAGGTTATACAGTACATATAGTTCTTTGCTCTGTTCATTACTAATATCACTTTCACTCGGACCTTTCGCGGAATAATGATCACTTTACGCACTTGCTACATGATTCAATGTCGGCATTCACAACGTCGCGATTACATACAGTTCGCCATGCAAACCCAATCAATCCTCGCTTTAAGGTAAGTTTGGTTGCACTGTCCACAAAGCATTCAAAATGTATTCTGTACACACAGAAGACAACTCACCAGCCGCTACCCACAGTGGCTGATCCTGACTCCCATTCGGTGTGAGAGTGAGAACATAGTCGGTGTCAAAAGCTCCGGCGGACCAGGCAGTGAATCCGATGAGCTAGAATACACGTCCATTACTGAATACCCCACAAATCGTTTATAGCCAACAGATGACCTCACCGTATCAGAGTTATTCTTGACGAACTCAAGCTCTTCAAACAGGGTGTCGGAACAAAATCGGTACCTTAGGATGAGTATGGCTGCAACAGTGCAAAACGACATACTGTTGTTCGCAGGATTCCGTGTTGCCTCCTCCGGTTTCGCTGAGGATAGCTTGTCGATTGCCATTGGATTTCAGGAAGTCCACCAGGGCTTGGAACACTTCAATATTGCTCTGTAGCCAATTTCAATCAATTCTGATCCAAAAGAGGGGACTGGACTACCAACCGTTACACACTCTGCATGAGTCCTGTGCAAAGACATCCATTAGCCTCTTAAGATGACAGTCAGCGAATTCGTTTACCCAGAATTATCGGAGTCTAGATACTTGTGGACTAACCAATGTTAGTATTAAATAAAAGAAATGTGGAATGGGCAGCGCGTACCATCGAACAAGAGCAGATCAGTGCTGGTATTGGCGGGATCGGTCAGGTTGATCAGGAGGGGGCCTGCTTCAGTAGGGAAAGCTTCTGCGCTTGACCAAGACGATCCTTGTACCCGCTGTCATCGAAATACGATCTCGGCGAAACCGCAATATACGAACCTGGAATTAAAATATGCTGTGTCGTGGCACCAGCTTCACGAATGGCGTTGATCGCCGCCTGTGCAGAGTTTGCCCAAGTCTCAACGGATGGTATATCATGCGGCTCGTTCATGATGCCAAACTACACTACAGTCAGAGCTGCGCTTATATCAAGAAACGGACCACGCACGATGATTTTATCATTACTAGCGTACTTTGCGGCAATTTGCGACCACAAGCTAGCATACTCTTCGTCAGTCGGGCCACCTTGTGCAATGATGCCTCCGTTCCAGCGGGCATAGTTGTGCTGAGCAAGTATTAGCATTACATAATTCAACGAGATGGAAAAACGCAACACGCACTACGTCGAGAATCACCCAGGGGCTGGATGAAGAGGTGAGTGCTGCTTGTACAGTAGCGTCATACCGGGAGAAAAATCCCGCATCAATATCCCCTCCCAGGGCGGGTGTCATCAATTGCCAAGCTGTAATGGAGGTTAATCCTCGTAAGCATCCCAGTGATATCAAAGCAGCTACAAACCGAATGCTAGAACGGTGACTTTATCAGAATTGGAGAGAGTTTATTAACTAGGAGACTTGCGAATCCTGAATACATTCACTCCTTGTGAAGCAAAATGTTCGAACTGAAAGACGGGCGGATCAACACCATTTCCAGTGAAAGACCCGTTGGTTGCCTATATTTCCATGAGTCGTCATTTTTACTGATAATCGTCGTGTAAAGAAACTTACAACGGAGAAGTCATAACCTACATATACCTGGTCAATGATTGACATTTCACTATGCAAGTTTCGGCTCACCCGCTGTATTTACACCTCCGAGGAAAGGCAACGAGCTGGCAGCCCAAGATGTAGAGGCAGAAGCAAGGCCGAGAGCCATAGCAGCAATAGACCGTATCTTCATGATGGTACCGTGCAGGCCACATTAGACTGACCGACTTGTATTTATACCATTTTGCGCGGTGAATTTACGGACAGAGCTCGAGAACTTCAGAATGTAAGAGCGGGGAAATCGCGGGGGATGAAATTGGAGCACATCATGCCGATGCGTATCACAGGAAGGAATGTGAGTGAGGAGCTATATGAGTTAGATCGTGAATGCTTCAGGTTACGAGTTCGGACCCAGTTCGTTTTTTATCCGGTTCGTTGTTGCGATTCTCTGCGCGCAAGGTTGGCGCAAAGGCTCCACAGCCGCCTTGTTTGCCACGGTCATGCCAGATGGGCGTCTACTGAATAAATTAAGCGCTACGCATGCTATGAATTTCTTTCTATCGTACAATAGTCTTTATCAACTTGCGGCTCATTGAAAAACCAGTCACTTAAATCGCACAAGATCTTTTTCATGGGTACCTTTGCTCAAGTTGAGATATATTCTTCCATGCCTATTCACCACGGGAAGTAGCCTGATAACTGCTGGGAGGTCTACTAAGGGGCCGAGCCGTAGGCCGCATTCCGTGATGTTGACACAATTCAAATTCACTACTTGCCAAAAAGCGCCGCTCGACGGTTCGTGATCACCCTTGATGGTCGTCTTCCCATTTCCCCGCCATCTCTTTGAGGCAAAGCTAAGAAAAGAGTGCGCCAAACTTAAACTTATCAGGGGTCCTCAGGTTAAATCGATTACAGTCGTAAAAATATGCAACCACGCGTACTATATGAAGCAAGTGTATATAGTAAATCCAACGAAAGGATTGTCTTTGGAAATAAAAGGGAGTGATTTCAAAAGGATAGGACGGGAAGTATACTCCCAGTAGGTGTAGGATGTTCACTATACTGCAGTTGCGATAGAGAAAAGCCTAAAAGATAGCTGAAACATATAGTAGGAATGCCGGAAGGCTGATGCTTCCGATCGAGGATGATACCAGGGAAATGGCACCGTTCCTACCCGCTGGGGTCGTGGAGTTACCGGTAGGCGGTTTGGTAGACGTATTGTTTCTGGAAGCTGAACCACTTGGTGAGGAACTGTTCGAGCTTGGTGCAGGACCGCTGGTTTGCGTTGTGCCAGAAATATCTGCGGGGGTACTACGTTAGCTAACTAAAGTGAGCAGAATAAGACATTACTCACATTGCTCAAAGGTCGGTTGAGAGAAGCCATTTTCAACATATGGCTGAGTTACGTTGAGAGCTACTCCGATCGGCACCAAGTGCTTGTTTGACGGAAATTTCAGCTACATACCCGGTTGCGAGTCCGGAAAATAAGTACCTTGAAGGCAGTCTTCAACTGAGGATAGTATTTCATGGCCTCGGACATGGTCATGTTGTTCGTTTCGTGGGCCAATAGAATAGCTCCCTCCTATTGGAAGGAACATCACGCTCATATATACCTACCGACCAAGAAGAGAAGACACAACTTACATTCCGGAAAGCGCCGCCCTGAGCTGTCTTAATGAATTCCTCGTATTGCCCTTCCACTGCTGATGTATCGACGACCCCGTTGGGACCAAGAATGGTGTCGCGGACGTCGTACTTCCAGAGAATGCTTCTGAGACCGAGGGCATGAACAATGTACCGAATGCGGTCATCGATGTCACCTTGAGGTGGCTGAGTTCAAGAGCGATTTTAATTGATGTGCCATGACGAAAAAGAGCGACGAACCCTAAAGCAGGTCGGGGTTCCCCCGGTCACAAGCTTAATGATTTGCATCTGATCCGGAACAGGTTAGCGTTGCGAGGATTAAACGAAGAAAATGTGTCGTCACCGCTGTAAAAAAAAAAAAAAAAAAAAAAAAAAAGTCAGACGCGAAATTGTTGAAACATGTATACCACTGCAACTCACTATAATAAATTTCAGCGAAAGCTTGCTCGTTGGTGAGTCCAGTCACTTAACAAGGGAATATCAACAAAGGGAGACAAGAGAAATCAATGAAACAACGAACTGGCCTGATGTGACCAGGTGTCTGCAAAGAATTCAGAGAGATCAACCCCATTGTAAGAAATATATCGATATCGGGGACTTACGGACACAGACTTCATGACCTGGGTGAACCAAAGATACTCAGTGATATGTGGTGGCGTGACCATCATAATATTACTTACCATCTTCCACCGCTCGCTTTGCCTGCAATGGCCATCCGAGTACGTTGCTACCGATGAAGAACATAGCTTGATGGAAATTAGATCAGCGAGATGAGTAGGAAAGTCTAACAAACGTACTTACTCGCTTTTTGGTTTTGACTGGTCAGATAGTCGTAGAACGCGTTGTGAGAACAGTTGGGACCGTCATCGAAACCGTAGCCGAGAGTTTGGGGCTATACACGAAATTCAGCCGGATTGAATCGAGAAACGCTAATGCATATAGACAAACCTCGGGGACTAGAGTGATATCAGAAGGAACACCTGGTGCCTTGGCAGTTGTACACTCAGTCGCAGACCACCAACAATCTGGATCGTTTTTGACGTTGTAGGTTGCGAGAGTCTGGGTAAAGTTGCCCTGAAGACGTAAGTCAGCAACGACGATACGAAATGGTAAATGCGTCGTCCGACTTTAGGAGCAATATTCGGCACAGATTTTGAGATTTCGTTGTATTTAGCGCGGGCAGCAGCGTCATTGGGAAGTATTTCGGCGGTCTCCCAAACCTTTGGGAAATTAACAGCCTGTCCCGCAATGGGAGGATAGTTATAGTATCGACATTGTTCAGCGGGATCTGTAGGAAAGAGGACAGTCATTCACGGGGAAGTAAAAAAGAAAAGAAAAGCTGGCGCACCTGAGATCGCTGCCTGCTGTGCTACTGAGGTACGATCTTGAGCGGACACGAAATTTGGCAGGGACACTAGAGCCACTGCGAGGAGTGGAGAAGAAAAGAACATGATTGTTGAATCGGATGGACAGTCAAGGACTATGAGGCTGAGCACCGAGCTGAACGGTGGAAAGGAGAGCCGTGAGGGAGGGAAAGTAAAGGATAGCCTATGTCTGATAGGGATAGTAAATAAAATATGTCCTAAAAGCCTAAAAGATATACAAAAAGCCTATAACGAATCGACGACACCCGGAACCGATCACCATTCGGAACGGGGACTTGCAAAACGCAAATTCCAATTGTATTCGCGTTTTGCTCAAAGCTTCAAGGTGAGGACCAAGTCATTACCTAATCAAATGTCAATACGGCCCCTGGTGTTTTTTTTTTTTTTCAGCCTGTACACTGAACCCCATTACAGATGACAGAGTCTATTCGCTGCACCAACAAATGACACACTCAGCAGTCATCCCACTGGTGCATGCAAATATTTCTCCTTACCTGGAACATAAATGCACTGACCCTCGTGAGTCAATGGAATGGCCACAGTGAACCTTCCGAATTTCTGTACATAGACTGGATGGAAGAGGATCTCCCGAGCGGCATCATCTGGACAAATACCGAGGGGATAAATGTTGAAGCAGATAGATAAGGAGATAATGAAACGCATGGAGCATATATATAATCCTGGGCATGAAATCAGTGAGAGATAAAAGGTGTTGTGTAGAGGCCTGAGGAAAGCTTTTTGGTTTAGCTCTCTGTGGAAGGTCTCTTGAACTTCACCGCCATTGGGTCCTCATGAAGGTTTGACGGAGAAGCATCAACCGTCGACCAAAACCTTATGCCGACTATGCTCGAGTGAGGGCGGAACATGCGGTTCCCGACTAGCCAACCTGTTGCGATAAGTGTTCAAGGACAAATTGAAAGATAGACTGACACTGATCATGGCAGGTTGCGGCCATATCCTTGTGGTCGTACAGTGAATTTGAACTTCAACCCAGCTCAGCCCAGCTAAGAACCGATGTTGTTTATGGATAAACAAGTTTAGCAGGCGCCTGTCTAATCTTCAACTCACCCCAGACTCATCCTCATCTCTTCAAAGGCGAGTCATGTCCGAAGCGATAGTTCCCCTGTACCGGTCATATTTGCGCGCTGTAAAACGCCTTCCCCACCAACGACTACGGTAAGTCGCTACCTGAGCAGTTGTTTCGTGTCCGATCCGATTACCGAGGCAGTGATTTCTTCCGAATCAAAGCTTCAGAGGATCTAAAGGCTATACGAGACACGAAAAACACACCTCTTCAGCAACGAAAGATAAAACGTGTATCGAGACAAGTGCGCAAGATTGAAGCGGCATGTAATGGCAGTACGGACGCTTTTGACCATGTCCTGGATCTGGCTTATGGAAGGAAAGGGAAGCTTCGGTGGGAGATCATGCAGGTTAGTTTCAGTCCTCTTGCTTCACATCTTCCTCTAAATACTTGAATTACAGCCCTTGTTGATTGATCCCTCTAAACCGATACCTTCTCCAATCATAAAATCCGTGCCAAAGTCTCGCCCACCCGTCTACTCGAAAGAACTCACCGTCCTCCACACTTCCGTATATTCAAGAAGGACCAAGGTTTTACCACTCCAGCACTTGTCCTTTCCACCAACACTTTCTCCCCGAGCAGAACCTTCTTCGGAAGAGGCTCGCACACTTGGCCCACTCAGCAAACGGCGCGAGGTCAACACTCGATGGCGTTACTTTGTTCAAGAGTGGAAGAAAATTTATCCTCCTTTAGACGTCATAGTAAGGGACGCAACAAACGGATCCGAGTCGTCGAGTCGTGCTGCCGTCTCACAAGCCAACATTAGGGACGTCGGATTTCAAGGACAGCATCTATTGGAAGAGATAGAAGCACTTGTAGGACCATCTTATCATTCTAGACCCGCCCCACGACGTGGTGAGGAGTCCACACCGAGCGGCCGTGAACGACTTCCGCGTTGGCTTCGTCGCCGCTACCAGGCACTGTTAGCTAGGCTACCAGCATTAGTCTACACCCATAACCCATCAAAAAGCACCGGAAAATACAGCGTTGAACTTTCTACAAATGCCATCTCCAACAGAACGCGAGACCAGCCATGTCGACAACCAGAACTAGATACTGAAAACCTCGCTTGGTACCAAAAGTCATTGGCACAAAAGTACGTGATTCCTTCTCAAAGCGAATACGACGCTTACATGCAAAGCAGATCATGAACATACGCTAGATGTACAACATTAACCGGTACTGTAAATAATAATATAATTCTGATTCTAGGAAGTCCCAGACTCCTCAATTTCCAGTCCATGCAAATCTATCATGTACATGCTGTAGTTACGGTCGGTCGACTGCGAAGTTCTGTTGCTGCCACCTTTCGGGTCGACACCACACTGTAATGCAAGCATAACTTGGTATTCGTCGAAAGTATAGACCTGTTCTTTTCGGATCTCTTCGATCATATCCTATCGAGTAGTCAGATGTCGGTAAATAACACATTTCATGTTGCGTACCTGAGGCCCTTTGAAGAAAAGCGAGTAATACTTCTTCACACGTTCAAGTTCTTGAGACTGCACTCCGTGTGTGATAGTCTTGAGACACTGCTGCAGCGCCAGGACATTCCTTAGAATCTTCTTGATCCCGAACGCGTTAGGTTGCTGAAGATGCCTAGCACTCGAAATCAAGACATGCTCCATAAGCTGACCGAGTCCCATGAATATAAATCTAAGAAATGGTTAATTGATGAACCATCACTATACTTGGAAAACACGCACTCGCGGGCTGCTTTCGGAACACCAACAGTTATGAAGTCGTCACACTCTCCTAACTCGTTGTTAAGATCAATTATGTGTGGATCGGGTTCGCCAGCCTCGCTATTAATGGTGTAATTACCCTGTCTACATGTGAGTAGACGCGCTCATCAAGTCGACCATTACATACCAGGCGCATTGCTAGATCCAGGTAATGTAACGTCCTACAACGAATATCGATACGAACGGTGTCCAAAATCAGATCTGACAACTGATCATATGTCCTAATGAGTGCTTGGAATCGCCTAGAGGTTTTGGTCGATACAGTAAACTTGCTTCGACGAAGAAAACACTTACAACGCCATTTCTCTCGATAATGGAAGACTGAGCTCCGTATTTGGGCTTGCCAGCGGAAGAAGAGGTGTGTAAGGGGTATAAGGCATTGCAGATAAGGGTTCAAGGTTTTGAGGTGTGGGTGGCATATCCTCCGGCCGTGCTTTCAATGCAGAGAGCTCTGAGGCGAACCATGACTATCACGAGTTAGCGAGTTATGTACCCTGAGGTTTACGGCACTCACTATACTTCGGTAGAGAGTGTTAAGGGCTGCCAGGTTCCGAGTGGAGGGAACAAGGTCGGTTTTCGATACTTTTGCATCTCCTAAGAATCCCAGCTCGGTTTTGGTCTCCTCTTGGCAGAACAGTTGTCGTTGGGAAAGATCGAGCGGCTGCAAAAACACCTGTTTCAGCGATGAGAATACTCGTATTCAGAAAAATACTCACAGGGTTCTTTTTCAACTCAGTCAAGGCTGCTGTCAGCTCCTGCCGCTGTGCCCATTGAGCAGAGAGGGCAACTAGTGGAGTTAAATTGGATTCCGTTGGGGGACTCGTTGTTACGAGATCTTGGAATCTGTCGCTGCATCGCTGGTAGAACTGAATGACAACACCGAGAATTAATCGTGAGTAGCTTTCTCGGTGGAATGGCGTAGTCTGCAGCATGACACAAAGTGAGTTCACCAACGCCATTAGTTGGGTGCTGGCCTGTATAATGATCAGATACAGTATAGAACAGGATTTGACTTCAGATTACCTTGACTAATGGCTCAGGTGACAACCTTTTGGACAAATGATCGGTTTGGAATGCTTCAGGACCTGCAACAGGCTATAAGTCGCACGAACACTGTACCGCAAGAAAAGTGAAGACCTGCTACTGCTTGATGGAAGAGCGAAGACACCTTTTCTTCCAATTGAGGTAGATACACCTTGAGCACAAACTCATCAAGCACCGCCCCTGACGCTCGAACGTTCGCAACGTCTGTTGGCAGGACTTCCGCGATACGGTCTAACCATGCCAGCGTGGGTTGGAAGAGTACGCTAACATGGAAGGCATTCGGCTTAATGAGTAGTCGATGATGTTGACCGACACCAACGAGCAGTCTGTCGTCGGTGCCCACCTTTGACAACGCAGATTGTATGGCGGTCTCTGTCGACGCCTGAACCAAACCGGGCATCGTGTCTTTGATGACTTGAGTAAGGGCGTCTTCATGAGGCTTGAGTACTTTCTTCGTGGCTTTCTGATCGGTATCTGCTAGTCGGAAGACACCCTTCGAAAGCTATCAGCCGTGCCGCAAACAAGACCAAACTGCGGAATTACACACCTTAGTTTTGTCTCGAGAGAAACGACCATCTCGGAGGATCTCGTTGATAGATGTGACTGGATTTCTGCTGGCGATATTTCCTTCTTCCTCACTAGTGAGGTAGTCGTAAATCAACGTCCGTATCTACAACACCCTCAGAAAGCTGCCAATGTATAAGAGTCAAACTGAAACTTGCTTCGGCTTGTACAGAAGCCCATATATCATCGAGAGAGAAGAGTGCACCAGGCTTTGTCCCAGAAGAATCTTTGAAGTCCCTTCGCTGCAAAGCAAACTTCAAAAATGTTCAAGTAACATCTGAAGACGACTTACAGAACCTATCCGATTCGCAACTTCATAGATAACCCTCAGACCTTGTGCAACAGCATCCATCTTTGAGTATAACGTCCAGAAAAAGTCGTTCAGAACTTCGTGATCCATCTGCTGCGATGATGATTCAAGCGCTGCTAATCGCAACGTAGCGGCTCGCAAAAATTGGTTTTTATGAGTCACCACCAGCGTCGGGTCAGCTGAGAGTATGTACACCCCGTCAGAGCTTCCTGAACCATTGTTTAGAGTGAAGATGGAGCCGCCTTGACCGTATTCAGCACGTTCGGAAACCTCGTCTAATGTTGAATCGACCAATGAGAAAATCTCGCTAGGTAATCGCTGGGCTACTACGTCGAGTGCACTGCCGAGTCTCCCTAGAACTGCAAGGGACTCCAGGATCGTCTCCATGTAGGCGAACGAGTCAGATTCGGGATTCGAGATTGCATTCGCTCGAGGGTTCAGAGGATTAGCGAAAGTCGAGGCTAAAGTAGATGATGGTAAACCACTACTGCTATCGCGGAAGTTGGGTTCGTTGAAATCGAGCGGCGGGTCATTGGGCCTGACCGCGAGGCCGTTCAGGAAACGTGACAGACGGGATTGATGGAAAGAGGGAGTCGATGGTGAGTTTGGGGGCAGGCTGAAAGGTTTTAATTCGGCTTCGTCTTCAAAGGGCACTCTGACAACTACGGGGATGTGAGCACGCGTCGGCTACATAATTTAGAATACTCACAAGACTTTTGATTCGGAGTATAGGGTGCCCAGCGCGAATCACACCAAAAAGACTTCAAATAGAGGTGACTTTGTAATTCATCTATCAAAATCTCCCAGAGCGCCTACATTTCCTTGAGTGGCTGCTAGAGGAGACAGCTCGGCGACTCACAGTTTCTTGCCCCGACAAATAGCTTCGAAGGTCAGCGACCGCCCCGATTTCAAGTATATCGGGCTTGTTGATGACCTTCAAGTTCTTCACGAGAAGTACCGAAGCCTGCAGAAGCCGTTTTTCGGACATCAAAGTCTCGAGAAGGTCTGGCATGGATTTTAGTTGGTCGCTGTAAGTTTGGGTTAGAAGGCGTGCTGACGGAGGTGCTGCCTCGGGCGTACATTTGATCCAGAATTCGCATCATCTCCTCCAATGTCTGCCCTCTTGACCACAATTGCACAAGATCTGCTCTCTTCGTGCCTAGTGCATCTTTGGATTCTTGAAGGGAAGCTCGCGCTTCGCTGACTTGAGTCTGAGTATCTCCTAGGTGGTTCAAAAGGGAGGCATGATGGGGCAACGATGCTGCGAAGGCTTGATAATATTCTGAACGAAGAACGTCAGCATCAGCACACATCGTAGCATCTGGCACGCACTATCAACGGATCCCTTGAGTGCTTTAGAGAGCATATGTTTCGTTCGTCTGAAAGAGTCCATGTCCTTTCCCGTCGAGGATTCGTCCAAGAGTTGAAGGGCAAGATCTACGGTGTTGAACTGCAACGCTTATGTTCATCAGTATTGGTGCTTGCGCTCGAGATACGGAGGACTTACGTCTGGATCAATGACAAACTCCCATTCATCCTTGATCTGGTCAAGGATAGCTAAGGATCTACTCAGTATTTCAAGTCAAGTTATTTGAGGAGCCACGCACCATCGATATCTCCTGGTCGCGCTCTGCCATTGAGTCTCCTGCCCTGTGCCTTCTCTGTGATCTTTTGAGCTCGGGCTCTCTCTGCTTCCCTCTCCTTGTTCCGCTCTTTCTGATACTCGAAATCTTGATCTCCTTCTGTCGTGGCTCTTCTTCTCGTCCCAGCTTCACGAAAGGCCGACATGACATTGCCAAGAGATGAGGGTGATGTAGTCTCGTCCTCCACAGTATCCCCTCTCCCTCTCTGCATCCTTGTTTGCAAGGCTGAAGGAGCATTGGGATTAGAGCCAGCCATAGGTCGTGGTCTGTAGTTAGACGCCATCTCCGTCCGAGCAGAGCTACTCGCCACGCTGTCTCTGTACGTACTCGAGGTGCGGTCAGAGTAATCGGATGCTCTGGTGCCGACCTGCCTGAGTTCGGATCTCTGGGGGCGAGACGGGCCACCCGAGGCATTGTTTGAGATTGACCGCTGAGAAGGGGAAGTAGACACGAGTGAGCTGTTGCTAGGGGTCGTTGGACGCGATGGAACTCGGTTTATCTGCAATGGCCTCGTTGAATTCGGAGCTGAGATAGGTCCATTGCTATTTGAGGATGAGACGGAACGATCTCGACGAGTCGGAAATGGTGGTGCTCGCGACATAAAAACAAGAACAATTGCAAGTATCTACCGGCGAAGCAGCGGCAGCGTTGATCAAAAAATGGGCATGTCAGTGACTCTGTCAGAAACTCCGCCTTTCCTTCAACCTCTGACCTCGAAAGACTCGGAGAATCGGTTCATACACGCAGTATTCCCTCATCAACACCCATTCGGACTGGCGCATACTCTGTGGTGGCCAGCAGAGCAAGTGTCACCAAAATCAATAGCATTGCTCATCCCAGGTATATCGCCATCTTGCATTCAATCATCCTACCTCTTTTCTTACCATATCTTCTACAGGAAACCCTGGTTTGCTAGATTTCTACGTCCCATTTTTATCTGCTCTCAAGGCGAAAGACAAAGGTCTTGCCATCCTCGCCCATGCCTACATCAATCACACTCCCGAGTTCACGACTGCCACCGCTCAGCACGGACTGACAGCCCAAGTTCAAGCTGCCATCGAAACTCTTGATGCGGTCAAAAAGTCTTATGGTTCTGCAAAGATTATCTTGATTGGGCATAGCATTGGCACATGGGTTTCATTACAGGTAAGCTCCTTCGAATTCACTGTTACGTGTGTTGGTCCTGATTCATATTGCAAGGTTGTGAAAGCACGACCCGACGACGTTGACGCAATCCAACTCATTTGCCCAACGATATCTCATATTGCAAAGACTCCCAATGGCAGGCGGCTTTCAGTAAGCAGAGGGCAGTATTATGAGCCATTCGTTCATTGACAATCCATCTAGTGGGTATTCCGACGCCCATTCCCCCTTGTGATATCAAAATTGTCGTACCTCTTGCGCCCCCTAACAGCCGCTTTCAT
The DNA here is from genome assembly GCA_001466705.2 of Moniliophthora roreri. Lineage (NCBI taxonomy): Eukaryota > Fungi > Basidiomycota > Agaricomycetes > Agaricales > Marasmiaceae > Moniliophthora > Moniliophthora roreri. The sequence continues at coordinate 722,834 of LATX02000001.1, read as the reverse complement.
CTCCACTCTTTTTTGGGAATGGCCAGAACACCAAATCACCGTTCTTAGACGTTTGCTGCATTCGCCTCCAAGCATCTTCGCTTGCTTGTCTATGGCCCATGATGAGATGCAGACGATTCTCGATCCGGATGTCGAGCTGCTTAAACGGCACAAACACCAATTGTGCATGTATTTTGCCGAAATGGATGATTGGGTTGGCGAGCAAAGGGAAATTCTCTTACGCTCCTTCAATGCCGATCCTGGTTCTGTCAAGATTGTACATGGACGGAGTGGTGTACCCCATGCATTCTGCATAAGTGAGTTCCAAGTTATTATGGCGAGTATGGGCAGTGACGTACTTGACAGATCACGGTGAAGAATTGGCGGAGCAATGTGCAAAATGGATGGCAGAACATGATATGTAGAGTTTGCGCAAATTGTTCCGTTGTAGTTGACTAGTGTGGTACTAGAGGAAGATTTATTGACTCATGTAAAAAAAAACGGCTGAGTAGCGAGGGATTTCCACAGTGTTCAGTCATCATTCGTTGCCGGTACCTTCATTAATGCCCTCTCAGTCCTATCCATAGCTTGCAGACTCTTGGAAATGAAAAAAGCTAAGGTATGTTTGTACTACACACATTCCTCTCAATTTTTTTCTTCGTTTGATGTTCACTCCGATCACTCTACTTCCCTTAAATTATCTACCAGGCCTCCGCATACGTATATACGGACACTTTAGTACCACCTATTGAACCATGCGTATCTTTGGAACATCCTGACCTGACCTGACCTGCAGAGTTTGGGGGGCGGGGGGGCGCATCAGGATTTCCCCACAGCACTTTCCACTCACTTTCATCCACTTCCACACTCAATTCTGGCCATTCTAACCTTTCCAATACAATCATTTGGTCATACAATAAAACTATATCACATTAATTTTTGGTTGCTACTGTGTGGACTCCCACAATTTGTGATTTTTGATGAAAAAGTTCAGCAAAGTGGAAATCAGGGAGGAGGGTTCCAGACCCTTGAAAGTGAGTCACTGAAACATGCTCTACTAGTGTCCTAATGTACAGAAAACATCAACTCAATCTAGTGAAAAGTTAGGAAAGTTGTGGAAAGTGGGGAGCAAGATGGTGATTTCCTGATGCCGCCCCCGCCTCAGGCCGGGAAGGACTTGAAGGCTTAGGTCATAAAATTATTTGCCGGTGTTGACTTGCAAGTCGGAGCGCGCCTTAGTATTGACCATTAGCTTCTGCTACCTCTTTTTTTCTCCCTCCTCCTCGGACGCTAAAGCGGAGCCACGATGGTTCGTCGTGTCGCCTCCCAAGTTCATAAACAAGTTTCCAGGCTTATGAAGGGAAATGCTATAAAAGATGAGCCTGCCTGGTACCGAGCTGTCCTCGCAAACCCACCTCTTCCACTTCCAGCAAAAGCACCTCCGGCGCGGTCTGCATATGACCAGCACAATAAGGATAACAAGGGAAAACTACGTCCTTACGATCCAAAGCCATTGCCAATCTACTACCTAGAGGACGACATACGACGACAGTTTTTCCGGGACCATCCGTTCGAGGCGTTCAGACCTGTGACGTTGGTCGAGAGGTCTGTTATAGGTGAAAACAGGGAAGGTCTTGTTAGCGGGAAGGAATGGATTAGGTTGAGGCAAAGGGGAAGGAATCCGAGTCCTGAAGAGTACGTTTCATACGCGTCTCTCACACTAAATGAAAAATCGAACTAATCATCCTTCAAGTGCTGTCCAATTTGCTCTGAATCTTCATGTTCATCACGACATCCCCCTTACCTATGCATACGCTCGTGCAGTTGCTCAATTCCGGGCTCTTCGTTCAGAACATCACATCGCCAGCAGCGTCTCTCTCATGGAAGCCGACTTTTTCGGAGCAGTGTTTGAACCTTCCGAGACCGCGCATGCCTTTGAAAAGGAGATACGCAGTCTTGACACGTGGGAGAGAAGAGCAGAAATGGACGAGGGTGCCATAGCTGCGAGAAAACGTTGGCGTGCTATCACTTCGCCGAATACGGAGGTGCTGGAGTGGACGAAAGGCCAGGAATATGTTAGGCTATGGAAGGATGGAATTACACCCCAATATTCACCGGCTTTAACTGAGCCTGTGGCAGCTCAGAGGACACGGATGACTGCATCGGCTGCGTCGACACTTGTCAAACAGTAGACAAACTTGGTTTCGCTAGCCGTATTTACCTCCAATCACACTCTTACACGCAATGTTACGAGTACGAAAAGGTTGATGGTCATGACGAGCATGGAGGTAGAACAAAGTACGGTAAATACATCTAATACATTTCGTTATGCTGCTGAGGCGGCCTTTATCCGTGATTGTGCAGCTTGCGCCGCGTTCATGCCCATCCACGTCTTTTCGACAAGTCCCAAAAGCTTCTGCATATCCGAACTCCAGTCATTCATCACATCTTCGGCACTCCGTGGTGCTTTGAATGTGATGATCTCCGCCGGACGATCTATTCTCGCCCAAATAGTCTTGGAGACCACAAGGCGAGCGAGTGTTTCCTCCGTTTGCTTACGAGTCAAATCGAGAAGAGACGTGAGACGAGGGATGGTGATTCGGGTGTAGTATGCAGCGACGACACGGATATTCTGCATTCCGGGGATGAGTACAATATCGAAGCCTGAAAACCATGACGACATACATGTTCGATAATGCGAGTATGTAAATCTTCCCAGCGCTTCTCGATTGAGAACACTGGCGTTTGACGCAGGAACTCCCCGTATAGCTGGACAATGCCAGGCCATCTCATCAGCTCCCGAGTTGTGAAGCACTTGACAAGATTGCTAAGGAATCTTCAGCCGCTGAAGAGTTGGGAAGGATGAAGAAACGTACTAGTGCAGCTGCAGCTTCTCGAGGGCCGGGTCGATAAATAACCGGTGAAGCATGTCAGACTGTTCGTTATCGTGAGGAGCGAGAACGACATAGTAGACGATGTGCTCGAGTGCCTGTGATGAAACCGCGTCATAAAAGAACATTAATCATGTTGCGTTAACGGTACACACCGCTCTGCCCTTGTCGCTGACATCCTCTTTAATCGAAGGCGTCTCCCAAACTTTATGGTAGTACTTGGCAACATCGAGATACCACGAGTAATGGAGGGCATGTTGAATCATCAGATCGTAGTATTTCAATTTTAGGTCCTGCAACACGAAGAGAATCGTGATTAGCCTGAGAAAAAGAAACAGTGAAGACGACCAGACTTCATTATCTTTCTCCTTGAGGAACTCTTCATTTACTTTTCTTCCACACACTCGGGCCTTTACCCATTCTGATTCACCGTCAGCAATCGAGTCCTTGCCCGAGTCCTTCGATGCGTCATCCTTGAGCCGCGCGACAGCAATCAGCAATCGCATCTGTTCGAGAATAAACTCGGTCTTTTCTCGACGCTCCATCGATGAGTACGTTTCGACCTGAAGATCGGAAAGTAGTTCTGACGCCGTCTCCATGGACTTTCGATGTTCTTCCTTAGGTTTGCCTTCTGCCTGCCCTTCATGGTATCGCGAGAGAAGGAGAGTCACCCGTGCCCTAGGTGTTTCCAAAAATATCTAAAACAGTCCCATGAGACAGATACAGAGCAAACAGACATAGTGTGCATACACACCTTGCCTTCTGTGACCTCTCGAAGTGTATGAACAAGCTCCAGCCACCTTTCCGTCCCCTCTTTTTCCTTTACATCGTCTAGCCATCCCATAACTTGCTCCACCATTGCTTGTATCGCAGCTTTTAGCTGGCCATGCTTCTTGCTCAGTACCGAAATGGCGTTGTTTAGTTGGGTAAAGTCTCGGACGTTATAAGCATGTTGGGTGATGGCTTTGAGCAGTTTAGTCGTTGATGCAAGATCTGCAGCCTATGAGGGGTTTAGTCACTATCAATTTCATAGACATCATAGCGAGCTTGCTACATTTCTCGTTTGCTTCTCAAGAACGAAGAGCTTATCGAGGGCCTCTTGTAATTTTCCCGCCTTACACGAGCGTCAGTAATCATTCTTATGAGCTAAATACGCAGACGTCACCTTAGCTAGAGAGTCTGCCTCTGGTAGAAGGGCATTGACTTCAGGAGTAAAGTCTCTTTCCTGCTTTTTGTTGTCGGACATGATGGAAATCGAGTTGAACGAGTGAATCTGCAAATGACGCGTCGCGCTGTCTGTGGACCATGGACCAGGATCTCGTGACCTCCAGAAACGCACTTGCACCTCCTCTACTAGTACTACAGCCGCTGAAACTTTGGTTCCCTTCGCGATGGTTCCTTTCTCTTCAGTTCCGCAATTCGAGTGAAAGCCAGGAATGAATTCATTGTCATAAACATAATCATAGTCCTAATTTTGTTACCAGCACAAGTACATAAAGTAAGTGAATTGAATCGACATATATCAAAATCATTAACGGACTTGAATAGTGGTCATAGAGATATCGTCAGTATCTGGAGGTGCAGAATCATCTGAAGGAGACGGTCTTCTTTCACCGTTTGCCCGCATTCGCATCAACAAGTACGACGGACTCATCAAGATGATATGGAGGATTCGCATAGGAATAGATATAGGATAAGCGATGAGGATTCTAAATGTGAAGGAAAGCATATTGGAGATGGATGGAATAATGGCATAATTTGAGGCTCTAGGTCTCTCGACCTCAAGAACTTGGATAGATTTTGAAGAAGAGGATGGTGTAGCATCCACCTCTGTCGAGACGGTCTCTGGAGTGGCATCCACGGACTGATGTCCAACTTCCACAGATGCATCTACTTCAGTTTCTACGACCTGAGGCGTAGCATCAATTGATACCGATGTCAATTCTGGTTGCACGTCCACGGCTTCATCGACTAATACCGGCACGCATTGTACCGATGATTCGGCCAGGCTTGGACGAACGAGAACACCTTGGTCGATGGTCACCACCGATGCACCTATACACTTGTCTGCCTTACGCACGACAGGCGGGTGCACGTATTCGATGATGGTCACCGGTTCTGCTGCACGTCTTCTCTCTGCATTTCGCACATGCTGTATATGTGGCAGATTTTCTGCGACTCTCTCCCAACCCCTGGCATTATTCTCGATGAATCCCGGCCGGTTTCGCTCATGGAACCACTTCACGGTCTCCAATCGAGGTGCGAGGTGACTGAGGAGGATAGTAGCATGAAGCGCATCATCGATCCATGAATGACCAAAATGGCATCGTCGAAGGGAACCGGAAGAGTATTTCAGGTTGTTGAGCACATCTGGGCTACCTTCTTTGGCGTTAATGACGGCCGAAACCGTGTGCAATTGGGGACATTGTTCCATGAGAGGTGCCAAGTCCTCTAGAGTCAGTTTGGGCGGGCCCGTCTGGACAGGAAAGCGACCGAGGGGGCATAACTTGAGCTCCTCGAGCATGGGGCAGCATTTTGCCACCTGGTTCACATCATCTGCTGTGAAATGGATAGACTCCGGGAGATCGATCTCAAATCGACCAAGGTTAGGCATTGGGCGAATGTGGTCGAGAGGGAGTCGTGCAGTGGTGGGTGGTTCTGCCCTAGATGTGGATCTGACCAAGTCGTTGAAGCGGGAGTTGCTCGTCGCAGAAATGCGCAAAGTCTGTAAAGACTCGCTGTAACGTTCGCAGACCAAGTTGGACAAATCCATCCAATCTGCTCTATCTGGTGGATCTTCAATGATGATGTCGAGCTGCGTGAGTGGGCTGCTGAAGTATCGCAGAAATACAGCGATGTTAGCGGCCTCCCCTGTCAGATGCAACTGACGCATGTTCGCGAATGTCTCGGTTGACTTAAGGTGGCCTGTGAGTCGGAGAGCAGACTTCTTGTGGTCGGAAAAGTCGAATTCCTCTCCAGAGAAGACACCACTGTCGGTAGTAGCAATGGAGCTAGGGGTAGATGCGCCCGATCCGGAACTGGGTATCTCGTCGAAGAACCCTTCCACTGCGATGACAGATCTGCGCGACAAATCCAGCTGCAAACTCTTGAGCTTCGGCAATGAAGCTACCCAACGGCCCACGTCTGGCGACAAAGCACCGGGTGCAACTAACACCAGCCTCTGCAACGAATCTTGCTGACCAAGTATCACCTCAAACGTATCAGGCAAAGCGACCTGAGACATGAAGGACAAGCTCTTCAATGAAATCCTCTTCGCGACGTCGGTCAGGAGAGGCACGAGTTTCGGCGTTCGGCATCCAATGTCAAGAGAAAGGCTCTCCAGATTGGAATTGAGGAAGAGATTGCAATACTCCAGGCCCGCTGCAGTCTCCGTTTTCCAGACGAGTTGCTGGAGGTTTGGGAACATGTACTTCCGCGGACGGTCCGATTCAAAATACGGGAAAATAGCGGCAGAGAAGGCGTTAGATGATTCGTCGTATACGACTCGTCGCACTCGTTCGCCATATTCCATGATCTTCACCCAATCCTCCTTGTTAGGTGCCTTTGACTATAAATTATAGAGAGTACGTCAACATTTTATTGGAAGGGCAAAACAAAAAAGAAAGAGAAAAAAATCACTTACCAACCCAAGAACAGGCTTGCGCGCCTTCTTCAATAAAGATGACGGGAACAGTCCGACGACTGGTGTCAGAGAGTCAAGCTCTTTCCAAAGGACGTCAAGAGCTGGCTTTGAGAACGCCTTACACGTCCTTGCCAACCTCGACACTGCACGTCTACCATTCGGCGAGTCGATAATGGCCTCAAGTAGCTTCTTCGTAGCTTCAGGGTCCCGGAGGATGATTGGCGAAATCGCCTGCTGCTCGTACACAGAATAAGATTGATTTTCCGACTGGTTTTCGACTGCCTTTTTGCCTTTGGCCGCCTTTTTATCACGTTTCCGCTTGGACGCTGCAGCCTTGGGTTTCTCTGTGGTCTCTTTCGGCATCTCTTTCGGCGTCTCCACGACTACTGGCATAGCTTCCTTGGGCGGGTCTTCTGGTGCGTGAAATGAGAATACGCTGTCTCTGTCGCCGCTCTTAGCTGAACCCTTTGACTTCCTGCTGAAAGCACTGGATATACTGCGAAGACTTTTCGTCAAGCTCGTTCGGCGACGAAGAGGGTTGAGAAGGGAGAGCGTGTCTGACAAGCGGGAATCGTTGGAAGGCATAAGTAGCGCTGCGGGGGAGTAGGTCGTACTTAAATCATTGTGTGTGTAGTGCATGCACTCTAGGCGTGGAGGCGGTAGGTAATCCTATGAACGATCGAGGTCCATATTTCTAGAGCGACACGCTTGTGTGGTGAGGACTCAGTTTTTCCTGCTCTGATTGGCCGGTTTCCATACACAGATGAAATCCGTTTGCATCGAACGCCTTCCATTGCGATGCAAACTTGGACTCATCATCTACACGTGTTCGATATGCACTGACGATGAGAGTAATACGAATACAACATTATAGAATCGAAGAGTACCGTCGCCATACATAATAAGATATACCATTGCCGTCCTGACACTATAGTTCGCCGGTCTCCCAAGGAATTGGCTCGCCCTCCCAATCATCCTCGTCGTCTAATTGATCACATCTCCGTTTCACCACACTATCCTGCCCGTCGCCGCTAACATCACCCACATCCCATATTTCTCCACCCCTGGCTGCATTATAATGCGTCATACGCCTGCCATACAACAGCTCTTCAGCCAACAACTCTTCTTTGGCATCCTGTGTGCGGGTATCCGAGGACAAAGCCAACACGTTTCTCATCTTGTCAGGTAGGTTCACTTCGAACGAACCGGACTCCTCATTCCTCCCAAGTTCATAAGTTCCAATATCATCATAATCCTCGTCTCCTTCAAACACCGTGAATCCACCGCCCTGATTGTTCGCCGGTCGGAAATAACGAAGTATAGGGTCTGAATCCATTTCCAGATCGGGACTGTCCTCGTCGTCTGCCTTCACATCACCTGCACGTGCAGCGCCTCGTGTATATGATCGAACACGGACACCTGCACCATCAGACGAGTTTCCATCATGTTCATCATCATAATCTTGGTCTAATTTCGCCTTCTTGCGGCTTGCAGCCTTGCCCTTGCCTTTGAAAGCATGTTTGGAGTTGGAAGAAGAGGAATCGGCTGGAGGTGGAGATGGTGGGATTAGTGTCGGCTCCGAACTTGTGCGTTGTGAACTTGTGTGTCCTTTCTCGCCTTTTCCGTCCGAAACATCCGAGAATACACGTTTCCTCGTTGTTCCGCTCTCCTTCGGAGGTTTGGAAGACTGCTGTGAGGTCTGTGGGTCTGCAGCGTGCAGGTTATCCTTGGCAGGTAAACGTGGGCGCCCATTGAAAACTTTCTTCTTCTGGGCCGCCTGTGTTGTTCTGGGCATCTCTGTTTCACAATCCATTTCATCGTCAAAACTGATAGCTGACGAGTCCTTCGTAAGCTTTCCGAACAAACCGTTAGATGGATTATTGGCTTTAGCACGCGCAAGTGCAGCTTGGAAGGTGTTGGGAGATTCGGCATCTTCAAACAGTCGTTTGAAGGACTTGGATCCTGGAGGAGCTTTCATTGGTGAATCGTCAATGAATGATGTTTCTTCGGGATCTCTGTCCTCGTTATCACTTGATGATGGAGAATTTCTACGTGCGAAGGCGAGGGTGGTTTGGGTATAGACGCGTCTTCGTTTCTCTTTGTTGGGAGAAGGTGAGACGGGTTCACCACGAAGTCGTTTACGTGCCCGTACTACAGCGCTGGGGGGTTCCGGTTGGGTTCCGGTGGGCCGAAGAGCGAGTGAAGAGGTAGATAGTTCGGGTACAGGTGGGAGTACAGGAGAAGGCACTCGGACGGCAGCTTTCTGCTTGTTCTTTGATGGCGTAGCAAACGGATTGCTAGGTCGTGGTGTTATCTTGGCCTTGACCGGTGATTGTGGCTGTTTCCCCTTATTCTTCTGCGGTGAAAAGGGATTAAATGAGGATAAAGGTGCAGTCACTTCGACTGGACGTGATTTCGGTAAGGAAGGTAGCTGAGAATGTGACTGGGACTGGGATTGAGAAGATCCCTTCGATAGTTTCTTGTACAACTTGTACTTCTCAGCTAGAAACATTACACTAGTCAATTACTGATAGAATGAGAAGAATTTTGCTGCACACTCATTGTAGGATTCTTTCTGATATCTTCGACCGAAGCATTTCTCCCGTTCTTTTCCTTGAATTCTCGCTCCCAGGCCTTGATTTCAGCGCGAATAGACGTGATGTTGGACATGATTCACAGATTTGAGGAAGAATAATCCGCCAGCAATTGACGCGTGCCAGACATTGGCTGGCAGTGGGAAAACAATGGTCACCACGGTCACATGCCACGGCCGAAAATCAACGGCAACTACAGCTCCACGAGTCTCGACCAACTCTGCTTCTAACGACCATCATGAACCGTCCACGAATTAGCATACTCGAGCAGTTCGACCCTCTTCTGTCTGAGGAGAAAGAACCTGCTACCTCTGCTACTCTCGAATCGGACTATGAAGAAGATTCAGAGAAGGAGAACGCCGCTCCGGAACCGGGCGATATGACCATGACTACATTCTTCTCTCGAGTCTCAAAACCATCTTACCCAACTCCCAAGAAGCTCACGAAACGCCTCATTGATGTTGGCGATGTTACTCTCAGCGAGATATCCTTGGATATTCCAGAGGAGGAGGAGGAAGATGGCGAGGGGAATGATAGTTTGTGCCTGCCAGCAACACCCAAGCCTCATGTGGGTGTAGTGAAGTGCAGTGACTCAACTCTCCGAACTCCATTAGCAGACATCACATCACATCATGATGATTTCGTACTGCCCTTATCTCGCAAGAAGACCTTCCCCCATTCACCCAAGCTAAAGAAGCGACTGGATACATCCCCAGCACCAGCCTCTTCTCTTTCCTTTGCCATTAACTCCGTGAATACAGCTGGCATTTCCTTTGGGAGATCTCGGTCGGGTTCGGCAACTAAAGACTCACCGACTCTCAAGGTTCCCCAGGACGACGTGGACGATGACCACGCCGTTCTTCACGCTCGAAGCAGGACACCAGAAATTCAGATTCATATATCAGAAACGGAGGACCTGGGAAGGTCGGAAATACAGCTTAACAAGGTCTCTGCTCCATTCATGATGAGTGTTAACGAAGCAGACACCTCCGCCACCTCTCTCCTCACACCACCCGTTCCTCGACCAAACGCAGTAAATCTCTCCACCAACCGGCACTCTCTCGACCTACAAGCATCATTCCAACTTCATCTTCAGTCCCCTGAATCTAGCTTTGATTTATTAAATGACAAGATATCCTTCTTCGACGGGCACAGCAAAGAAATGGGCTCGTTCACTCTGGACGAGGAAGAAGCGGAAGGTCAGAATATTCTCATTGAGAAGGAAGAAGGGGATGAAGATGAGAACAGTCCCAGTGCTACGCCAACGAATTCGCTAAGTTAGTTGTATAACTAATTCTCTAGTCGTACAGCACTGATGCTCCCGTATGAAGCTCCCGAGAAGCCAGCTCCCTTAGCTGATACCAATGGGACTACCCCGGAGTCTCCTACGGTTGAAAGTACCGACACTCCATCAGGAGATGTCCCTGGTGAGTCTACCCACCCCACAAACTTTGATTGGCATCTCATTCTTCTATCAGGACCGGAGTCTTCGCCTGTTTCCTCACGACCACTGACTCTTCTCGCAGCTGAGCGAGCCGGAGTGCTTTCTACACCTGGATACAAGAACCACGTCGCATACATCCCCCCAGTCCCAGCCTTGCGTATTGTCAAACGCACAAAAAGATACGAAACTAGCAAAGCAGGATCTTCTGCGCCGGTAACAGTGTCTTCGCAGGAGAGCGCCGAGGCATCCCGAAAGATACCTTCGCCCCCCAATGCCATCACTCGACCTGGCTCCTCAGCTTCCACACGTTCCGCTTCATCCACATCCTCCAACGAGGCCAGACCGAAATCAGCCGCAGCGCCGGTCCGTCCACCTCCAACACGTGCAGCTCAACCTCCACCTCGGCCAGCCAATCCACGAGCGCCCATGCCCATGCGTGTGCCCGTTGCGGACTCCAGTTCTATAGCCATCAGTGCTCCAAAACAGAACCCGTTGATTCGTAGACCTCCTCTACCCAAATTATCTGGAACTGGACCTTCATCAGCTGCCGCTCAGGTGGTTCCTCGGAGAGTCTTGGTCGCCGAATCCTCATTAACAGGTTCCGCGAGCAAGGGCGATGCAGCGAAGCAGACCCTGAATCAGGGCCAGTCAGCCACTAGAGGGCTTACAGCTGTACGACCATTGGCATCGACTGGTGCAGTCAAACCTTCTACCGGCATCAGTGGCGGGTTTGTCTCGGGGCTCCCTCGTCCAGGGTCCAAACTGCCTACCGCCACATCAGGTATTGCGAGGTTAGCCTCTACCCGGAGTGCAAGTGGCGTCTCCAGGAAGTAGCTCCCGGCCTCACTGAAGAGAACCAGGCATAGTGCATTGACATATTTTAGCGATTATAGCTTTTCATTTGCCTCTCAGAAGACACTCAACTACATCCGTACCTACCATTTACACATCTGCATTTTTCCCTGCACCTACAGCTACATATAACATTTCATTAGGCAACCACTCATATGCATACATTCCATGGATACATTCATATATACTCATTACAATATCACTTGTATCTCTTGAAATGCCTACACCATACAGTGAGTGCGCTTCGAATGCCCTCGGCCAGGACTTCAGATCAGGGAAATGAGGCCGTTGTCACAATTTCGATGTGCTCACCCCTACTTGATCTCTGAATTGTAGACCTTAATACTTTACTGACTTCTCAAAGTCATCAGGTATTTGCATGTCAGCGACTACGCTGCGAATCACTTGGATGATGATGCACTCCTTCGTCCGAGGCTATCTCCGCCCCTGTCACCAATATCATACAGCACTAATGGAATAGCAGCAGGACACCACATCTCCATGATAGGTATGCAAGGGAACTTTTTGCATACATAGAATTTTGGGAAGCCTGAATGAATGAGGTGAAGTCAATGCCATGGCACCCGCCTACCGTGATGCCCAGGCAGCAGCATAGGTGACTCTAGATACAAATAGATGTCCCGCATAAAAAATGCAGTCCATAACTTTGATTCATTATTGACGCAAGTAGTAAAGACAGGCTAAGAATCGATATAAATAAAGCAAATTAAATGCGGTCGTGTACATTATACCGCGACTCCACTTGAGACTTGATGAGAGTAGTCATTCCTTGTAGGTCAAAGGAGTCTGAGGTCGACAATTGTGTGAGTAATTAGCTACAACTCAAGGTTTAAATCGACAAGGCTACCGATGTTGAGTCCAGCAGCAGGGCCAGGACAGGAGATATCAACGTTATATATCAACCCACTGAGCGCTGAGCGAAAGAACATCTACGGCAGCAGCTGCCGCAGACAATACGTACAAGAAGCTAAAAATCAAAGGCGGGTTAGGTGAGAGTAAACCTCGGAGTGAGAAGGCACCTACTCCCGATCACCAATCGAGGCGACGGCATTGTCAAGAATTGAACGTTGAACGTGAAGCATTGGCAGGCAACTGATATGACTGAAACTGTACATACGTCAGTCAAGTGTCGTCTGAAAAGACAGCAGACCTGAACAAGAGTGCCCTGCAGGGATTCATTAACCCAGTGGACGCTATTAGACATCATCTGACAACACCCAACCTTGTCTGATAACGTCTGATAACGTCCGATGGTGTCCTTAACTCGCACTTTTTTTCAGACGTTATCGGACGTTATCTGGACATTGTCAGACGTTTTCGCAGGTAGCGACGGTCAGGCTCTATTAGGTTTCGTCTGATCATGTCTGATAGTGTCTGATAATTAGCTATATTGTTGAGGTACTAGAATGCAACTTACAGTATTGCATATGTATATCAACGTGAGCCCTCGTATCACCCGGATCTCTCAGACCCTACTGTACCCGCAAGTGACCGAAAACACTTTGCCTTAACCCTCTGCCCCGACTCCAGGCCTTCTGCCCTACTCCAACAGCCTTCCGCCCTGAAACGAGGAGTGTCATGACACGGCGAGCTGCAAGACGTAGAACATTTAATACAAGGATGATGATGTTTTAGAGTCGCCTCACGAGATATATATTGATAGTGGTTTGGCGCTATTATCTAGGTCTTCTCTAAGCCTGACACGTCGAAATATCCTTAGGTCCGCAAAAACGATAAGCAAACGGCACACGTACCTCACCTGTGCCATATTTCACTTCCGGTCTACATCACTACTCCCTGGATTGTATCTTGAGCCATCGAGTTCTATCTTGAGACAGCGAAAGAGGCCATACAGACGGGAAGAAAGAGTGGATGGGAGCTATTGAGAAGTGGTGGTGGTGGTTAGAAAGAAGTGAGCGTGGGGAAATTTAGGGCACAGGAGAACTTGAGGCGAATTGTGCCACCGACCGCAAAGCACAAGTTCCTCCAAGTCCGCCTCGAGCCGTTTGGTTACGCTTCAAGTTGGTCAGATTTTCATGGATTTGTCCGATAACGTCTGATGCTGTCTGATAGTGTCCAGTCACTTCTCTTTGGGCTAGCTAGTGACCGGTTGCAGGACTGTATGAAGACCAGAAATTCACAGTGAAAGGATTCGCTTTGTTGCTATTCAAATCAAAGATCTGGTATCCCAGAGAGAGGTCGGCAGAAAGGACGGCATTCAGTCCCGGAATCAAGGTCACAGAGAACGGTCTGGTATCATCCGCGGCGGTCTTGATCAGCTTGAAGTCCTCCGACAATGCACCTTCGCAGTCAATGGAAACCAGCAAGGCTCGGAGTGCCTTTAACAGCTACAATGACTTGCTTACCATCCTCGGAGAAAACAATACTACTTGCGGTACCACCTAACGTTCCGTTGACCGGAGTCGTTTGGTTCAATTCGAGGGACCGGAGGCGTTGGTATCCACGGCCGACCGGAGTAGATCCTATCTTCTCACAAGGCGGCGTCGTTGTATCAAACCTTTTGGCTGCCGTCAACGTACACGTCTCTTTGGTTACTCTTTCTTCAACTGGATGTACTGAGTGTGGTTCTAATACGGCGTCACTAAGTATTTGAATTTAGTCTAACTTTGCCAAGTGACGAAGTTCCGTTTCTACCGAGGGTGAAATTCCTGTATCCGTCGCATTTAATAAGCACGAAGATTTGCTTTGCGTTCTGAACAGCGGCGCAAAGAACGGTGTCAGGTAAGATTTCTTTACTCGCCAATTTCCCTTCAACATCAATGTCCGCAGATTTCGCGAAATTACCGTCGGCGCCGTTGGTCATGACTGAAAGCAAGTTAGAGGTGCAAACTTTCTGGCATGACGTTTTGAACTCACAGTACGCTGTCCCGACGGTTCTGCCTTGTGGACAGCCCAAATATACCGAGGCATTGGTGACATTGATATGCTAAAGACAAGGAAATGGCAAATGTAGAGAAAAAAGAAGAGAACCGAGAAAGATGAAGAACGGACTCTAAATCGCAGATACTAAGAAACAGGAGAAAGCGAAAAAACCTGCGTTGCTCACATCCACGCTCCCCCCCTTCTTCTTATATATCGTTAGGCGGTTGTTTCAAATCTTCCTCGCAGACATTTTGCATTCGTTCGCATCCATAGCGCTTGAGATTCCCAGAGGGAAAGCCCGAATGGAATCGGGATCGGCTTCGGATATCGCTATTCCAGATGCTCGAGAGCCGACAGTATTGAACACAAATTGAACACGTCGAGCGGATGGCTGTGTTTTATTATTTCCTTTTTCTTTCGTGGAACGCAGTACAAGGTTGTCTGTAAGACGAAGCGTCCCTTTCGGGCCAACGTAGTCGGTGTACCAGACCCGCGTATGGGGGCCAAGGAAACGAGGGTAGCTAGACCACAAGAAGGAAAGCTTTTGGCGCCTACGCACTTGTGTGAGACTCGAAAACATTACTAGAACTTCAAGAAACGACGGATCGAATTCATCATTAGAGGTCAGTCCCAGGTTGACGGAGATCCGTCCCGAACGTTGGATGGTCGAGCTTTCGGAGGAGGTTATTAGTGGTTGGACAAACAGAGATTCGGAGGGGTAAAAAGAGAGCTTCATAGCTTAGGGCACAAGGAAGAAAGGGAAACTACGGGAAGAGAAAGCGACTCTTGATTCTAGCTGGACTGCAGTGTGATGAGAAAGTCAACAGGACAACGGGCGCTTATTTCTAGCTGAACCTTTGAACCCGCGTCTCACTCAGGGATGTCGTCCTCCGTCAGTTCCTGGCTCACCGACTACCTTATAAAATTGGCTGAGGAATACGGTGGTGATACCTCAAAATTTCCAGAGACAGGAAAGAAGAAGTCGGTGCAGCTCACCAAAGTGCGTCATCCCGACGACTTATTTGACTTCAACCGTTTAATCTGAACCTGAATCAGTTTATCTTCTATGGATCAACCAATCCCAAGGAAATGTCACCGATATGGGCTCAAGTCTCGGATAAATTTTTGGAGATACCAGTCAAGTTTAGCAGCGAGTCAGTGGCAGCCTATGTACAGTACGTGTAATCATCCTCATTCCTGACAATTGGCTTATGTCTCATTGCGCACGTTTAGAGAACACAAATCTCGTCTGACACAAAACAAGACCTGCCTCATCAAGCTCAAGAAATATAAACTCTCTTTTGGACGCATACCAATTCGAGTGACAACCCACCCTAACCCAAACGCTGACAATCTATCAAAAGACCCTTTCCTCTTCCTCGATGTCACTGCCTTCGAAGTCATGGGTAGCATTAATGAGGATATTTGGTGCAAGGACACGCTGAAAAGTGTCGAAGGACACGCAAAGATCAAAGAATGGGTCATGGGGTTGAGAAAAGGTGGCGGTGACGGGTACGTACTCTCATTCTACTTGAGCTGTGTTCTGAGTTGGTTCTGATCATGACCAGAAATGTTTTGAAGCTCAGAAAGAGAGAACTTGATGCTCGGCAACCGCCACCACCATGCAAGCCGCATGCGAAACAGACGCGTTTGGAAATGCCAGCAAGAGCAGAGCCATTGAAACCCAAACCGAAGCTCTTACCGACGACGACCCCGAATGATATTGACACAAAGGGAAATTCGGAATCTTTTGCGCGACAGCGTGAACGTGATTGGAACGTCAGTCATTTCCACATTAGTAATTCTGCTCGGCGCAACTCATCCACCACTCTAGCCTCGCAGCAAATGCCCGCAAAATCATATCATACAATGGGGATGCTACCCAGATCCACAAGTGCCAGGAGGTACGTACACAATTTCTTAACCTACCCATGACACTGACGTCCATCAGTTTATGGAGAAATCGGGTCGGAGGACCACATTGACACAACAAGAGAAACCGCAGAAGGATCCCCCAAGCGCAAACGAAAAGGTCAGTATCAACTGTTGATTCCTATTGCCATTATACTGACGTTTCATAGTGCACCCTTTAGACTTAGGGTCTTCCCAACCTGAACTGGACCCCCGCCCGGTACAGCAGGTGTCGGAAAAGAACAATGCCCAAGAAAAGGCGACCCGTACCGAACGTAGAGCTTATTGCTTCTCGCTCATAATGAATGATCTGACGATTTCCTTCCTAGGATCGCACCCCCTTGATCTAGGTTCATCTCAACCACAGAAAGAAGAACAACACAGTGGCCATAGCAATGATACTGAACCATCTCAGCAGGCAACACCGCCACCCTCAGAACCTGCACACGAAAGCGAGGGGGGATATTCGCCTGCTCCCAGCTCAAGACCACTCACAGAATGGTCATCCAGTCCTAGAGGGTGTCCCACTCCCAGAGATGTCCAAATAATCAAACAGTCTTCACCTTGTCTTCTAGCTACACCGCGGTCTAGCTCACCTTCCCGATCCTCGTCATTTTTGGCAGCGCCGCCTACCTCGGTCTCATCTCTCAGAGCTCCTACCCCCGCACAGAGGTGCAGGGTGACATATCCTTTGCCTGATTTATCTAGAAACAACTACGAGTTCTCACATCGGAGTGATCACTCGAACTCATCACCGTCCTGCGTGATGGGTACTTACAGATCTTCTGCATTGGACTCCCAAATGTACGCAGGCATGGTCAGGGTAGTCTCGCCCCCACGACAACCTGGAAGAAGTCCTGTCGATCTTGAAGCGAGTCCCAGGATTCTCGTTCCATGTTCGGACAGTGGAAGCCAGAGTCAGAGCCAGAGCCAGAGTCAGGGGTCGAGCTGGGAGAATCAGGAGCACGTGGCCGTGAAGGAAGAGAACGCAGAGTCACAGAAAGCGTCCCTTTCCCAGTCATCAGTGTATCGACAGCAAGATCTTCAAGGCGAAAAAAGTCATTCGCTATCTCTCCCCACAACCACGAAGCGAATAATACTTTCCCAAGAGTCCATCGTACCCGAAACTCAGCCGAAACTCACAATAGATGGTGAGACTGAGGACGAGGAGATAGAAGAGAGCAATGCTGAGCACGAATCATTATTCGAGAAAACTCGAAGTCAAGCGTTGTCACAGGAGCAAGACTCATTAGAAGTACATCCTGGCACCCAAGACGGAGATACTTGTGTCAAGCCGTCCCACACTGCTCAGGATGGTCTCGGAGACGGAGAGAAAGGAACAACTAGTAGTGGTTCTGGCCCTTCCCAGCCCCAGACTGACCAGGATGATGACCAGACTATGCAGTCATTATTTGGGACCGAACGGGTGCCAAAGACGCCCTGTGTTTCTCCAGCGATTGAGAAACAGGGAGGAATTCATTTCATACCCCATGATGCGACGGCCTGGAAGCAACCCGCTTTCATGAAGCGTAATGCAGTCGCCTCAAGTTCACGACCATTGATCTCCCCTCGGAAGGCTTTGCCAGTGGAGCGTCAACATTCAGGGAACGCTCCGAAGGTGGGGTCCAAACACGACCCGGGATCAGCCACTCGGAAAATGCATAATGCTAGACCGTCTGCATTGGCGCTCGATACGGCCACGTCCGGCTCACGACTACAATCGGATATGATACCTATTCAACAAGCAATGGACGTTGAAGTCGACGATGGTAGTGCTGTAAGTGTGAAAGCACGAAGCAAGAAACGCGCCATCGACGACGATGAAACGACGAGAGAGGCTGAACGTCCGGTCAGGAAGAAGACAAAAGTCAAGGCCTCGGAACTACAGTTCCCATGCGGGAAGCTCAATGGCTTCTCCCTAGGCCTGGATAACCAGAGCAACTCGGGAAGTCTGGTGACCTGGGATCGTTTGCAGTCTATCTTGTTGAAGACGGGGAGAGAACGGTCGAAGCAGTATGCTCGGGAAGGTTTGCGACGCTAAGCATCTGGGTATATAACTTATGCATATCTTATTTTTCTTGGTCCCACTTGTATCCATACTATCACATTTTTGCAGTGCTCTATAGTTTCATTCAGAAATACATCAATGGTTTGAAGGCCTCATGCATCGTGCGTTAAAATTCGCTGAATAACCAAGATGGATATAAGAATGTGCTCGAAAAATTCATGTCCGTCGGGGAACACAGTAAAAATGGCGGCAGGTAGAGGCGGTGATGAAAGTATCGGAGGTGGAACAAATGTTGCTAGCTGACTTTTGGATGTATCAGATCCGTAACACTATTCTCCTAGTAAGTATTGGGTTGGTGATACTTAATTAAGCTTGTTACTCACAATACACATTGGAGACCCATCGTCAAGCATTGTACGGCAATCCCAGCGAATGTCCGTATTTCCCGTTCGCCACTTGAAATGTCTCTGTATACATATACATAAAGTCCTGATGAGCAATCTGATGAACGAGGCAGATTCGACACCTACGGGGTTTCGATCGACAGTTTCTATAACATTGCCAAGTTTTGTGCAAACGTCACCCATGCTGAGAACGCCACGTTTCTGGTAGAGAGATAATCTTACAATAATAGATCAAGCCAATTCCGGTTATCTGACAATGAGAGCCTACTTACTCGAATTCGCCTATAAAGTATTCATCTCCGTCCAATCCTAACATGTCAACCCGAGTGACATAAGATATAGGCAGCAAAGGATCGAGATTGAGAGACACGGTTATTCGATATGAGGGACTAGGAGGCGTCGCTTCGTCGACAGGAGGCGAAAGGATCATTGAATTGGTCGATGATGTCCAGTTGGAAAAGGTGTAAGTCAATGGAACATTCGGACGGGAATGTCGAGTATAACTATTTGAAGGCAAAGAATCAGGATCAGTTAACAGTCGATGGGGGCTAGTGGACGTACCGTGGCGGTCTGGATAGTTGAGAGTCATGATAACTGAAATTCAGAGGACACCAATTACTTCAATAGTAGGATTCGAGTCTGCGTGCACATACTCTGGTAGGATTGATGACACCGGGGATGTCGAGCGAACCGAGTTCACATCGAATTGTGCTTGTCTAGAACCGCTGGGCAGTCTGCTGGGTCCGGGCATTGGTTGTTCTGTAGTACCTGAACAGATGAGAAAATATCAGAGAAGGATGGTGATTATACTCGCCCACAATCATTCCTGTATTTTAAAATGTCGACAGACTTCGAGGTCGCGAGGCAAACAGTAGGCAAACGCTGCAGTGCACACTGCTCTCGTCATGGCGGTGAGGGGTAAAAGAACTCAGAGAGATAAGATAAGATTGACACATAGTACTCAGACAGTCGGTGCTCCATTGTCGATGGAGAGTATAAATTATAACAGAATGTTCCCAAAGCACAATCAACGAGTCCTATTACAGACGTATTGCACCCTGATCACCAGAATCCCTTCCCGGAGCTGCAGCTGGTTCATTGCCTTTGGCTGGTGCAGCCGCTGTAGCTACGTCCTCCTCCTCGTCATCATCTCCGAGCATAAACGCACGTTCTTCTCGTGTAGCCGGCCCAGTATCCTTGGCGACGGACTTTGCCTGCGGCAGAGGTGGCGTTGGCTCCCGTGGGGGGCTTTGTTGTTGTCGCTGCTGCTGTTGCTGTGCATTCACCTGAGATTGATGGCTGATAGGGTTCGTACTAGGCCTTGTGTTCTGCGACCTTGGTGTGCCTGTTGGACGTACAAAACCGCCAACAAAGTCCCCTCCTTCACCACCATCACCTCCGCTTCCAACGTCGACTTGCGCCTGATGACTAACAGGATTTGTTGGGTTTCTTCTGGGGCCTGGAGCTGGTCTCCTGCCAACAGGAGCAAATCCACCTCTAAAGCCCCCAACACCACCTCCCAAGCCTCCCATGCCAGTGCGCTGACCGCCTTCATAGAATGAGCTCATGACGTCTTTGAACCAGTCAAGAGCTTCTCTACTATGGTATTTCATGGCTTCCAGAGAGAACTGGGGTATCTGGTCGAAACCGCGTAATTGCAGAACATAGCGATTGTAGAGGGTGCCAAAGACGACATATAACATAAGAAGAATTAAGAATCTATATCCGAGCCTTGTTAACAATCTAAACAAAATTGACACAGATGGACGGCTTACATTGCAACGAGACCGGCGAAGAAGCCCCAGGGTCCGCCTCGTTCACCGGTAGGGCAAGCGAACTAGATATTGATGTTTCATTGAGTAAAGAACAAGCAGTTGAATAAAGGGCCAGCGCACATGGGTCTTCCATTCGATGAAAAAGGCGCATGCATATTCATCTTCCAAGGGTATCTGTTCGCTCAGACGTGGTGTTCCTGAGCCAAACACAGATGTATCGCATACGAATTCTATAACAGTAGCGGCGGGATCTCCTTCTCCGCCTGAAGTGGTCTTACACTTCGAACCGCCTGTCATGCGTAACTTGGGTTTTCCATCTGACATTACTAGGGTGGTATTGGTCCGACTGAACATCATTATCTAGTCAGCGAAATCCCTAAAACGCAATGAGAATGATTACACACCCAACTGAGAAATCTCCATGGTCCCTTCTAATGAATCCTCCAACTTCCGCAGCATCATCCAGACCCCACGCCTCCGTAGCCACTCCTCTACATATATTGAGATAAAATTCCTTTCCTCCTGGTGTCTGAACTTGATAATCCTTGCTGCAGCCAACAGATACAATGTCAGGTAAATGGACAGGTGCAAATGGCAGTGTGGTAGAGGACACACCTAGCTTTCAGAGGATTGAGATCGTAGTATTTTCCGTCGTCACTATGTATTGTGCACGGTTTTTCTTCAGAAGGAGCTGCTAGAATCGAATGTGCCGATAGTAATAGGACGAGGGAGAAATGCCATGGTGCTCGAGCGAACATGACCTAAATACTGAACAATGCGGGTAAGTCAATTCCAGATGTATATTTCGGAAAGAATGAACAAACCAGCTTGTATGATTCACAGGGTTCCTATTGACCTCAAGATGACACAGCGTATTCAGTGGAGCATTCGTCAAGGGTGTATCAAGGCAAAGTTGGTTGACACTGAACGCGTTCCAGTCCATGGACTTATTTCCTTTTCAGGCACTCAATATTACGACTAGGCTCAATTAAGCAATCCCTCCCGCGCTCCGGCGAGCGGAACGTGGGAGGGGCTTATACCAATGTAGGCCCTTTGCGAGGTGACTTTCCCTGCTTCTATCTCCCTTGGTTTTCCTCCAATCAGCATAGTTGTTACACATTTTTTGTAGCTCGAAAGTGTAGCAGTCTGATGATGTATCAATAATAAAATTTAAACCTTACCAGCTTGAGCAAACTGCTTTTACAGT
Source organism: Moniliophthora roreri (assembly GCA_001466705.2). Lineage (NCBI taxonomy): Eukaryota > Fungi > Basidiomycota > Agaricomycetes > Agaricales > Marasmiaceae > Moniliophthora > Moniliophthora roreri. The sequence goes on along the minus strand of LATX02000001.1, from coordinate 701,222 downwards.
AAAGTCGCACCTGATTTTGTATAGATTGATTAATGATGGTCATTACAAAATACTGACCCTCATGACCTCCGCCTCATGCCTTCGGGGCCACAACTACGCGTCTAGAAGCTCCAAAACGAGAGGCAAGCATCAAGACTGCTGGATGGAGGAGCATCCACAAATTTTGCACAGCCTATTATAAATCTGAGGTGTCGTAGCTTGGTTTACTTCTTGTCTAAGTGTAAGTGGCTCTGGCTGAGCAATGCAATATGATAGAATTTGTTTTCTCGTTACAAAAAAGTGTACAAATTTTATTGATCAATGTCACAGCCTTCACTTGACATTCGTACAAGACTCTCCGCGTGGCCGGTCCGCCCGGTGAGTCTTGAATCGAGACTATATTACGACCTACGTAGTACTACGATACACACAAACCCAATTGTAGCTCAGTAAGCTAGACGGAACATGAATTGGAAGCTGTATTGCTTCGTGTCAGGGTCCCAATGGGACCAATTCCAGTATCCTGCGTCGTCGCTTTCGTCCTCAATCTCCCGTGCTGGTATCCGGAAAGCTATGGTTTCATATGGTTCTGCAGCAACCTGTAGTCGAAGGTAAGTAGCACGAAACGCAGAGGAGCAAACTAATCACAATTAGATACTGATAAGCCTTGTTTGGTGGTTCTCTCTTCTGCTCCCAGGCACTCATGAACCGCCGTCGGGGTATCACCCCGGGCTTGATTTGTGGTAGATGAACTTGCACCATCATACCCTCCTTCCCGGTATCAATATCCCGTACTTTCGTGACTCGATAACCGGGTCGCCCTATCTTTAGGAAAACCTTTCTTTGAACATTGCTTTGGGTCGGCGCGACCATCAACTGTGTTTCTTTTGCATCCCTGGCAGCACGTCTTGCAAGATTGGTCTGATGCTTTTTTCCTTGGGTATGGGCGAGATAAGAACCCTCATTGGTATGCAACGTCAGGCAAAGTCGACATTCAAGTGAACCCAAGTGGTTGCGAAGGATGTAGGGGTCCTGTTTGCGGGTCAGCACAGGGAGGAAGAGTAAATTAGAATGAATTAGAATCACTGACCTTGGCAAGATCTATCGTTTCCAATGCAAGCTTCCGCAACCGCTCACGTCTGTCCACGTTGGTCTCTGATGCGCCAGCGACACCACCACCTCCGAACTTGGAACCAACTCGATTCTGGTGAAAATTCAGCGTACTGTACTTGAAATTGAGGTAGGCTGCTCATTACCTGATAATCTTAAAAAAAAAAAATTTAGTAGGAATTCGCTCCGTAGAGTAGAAGAACTCACCCATGAGAAAAGCGAGATGAGAGCTGTAAGCAAAAGACTCTGACTCTTTGAGCGTCTCAGACGGTTCCTGTGTCACCGTGCCTTCCAAATGCGGGTAACGACTCGACCATCAAACTTTTTTCGAAAACGTTGGACCAGTTTTCCTCACTCCGTCGCTGCTTGCGGTTGGTTCTTACTGCGATCATAGTCTCTCTTCTACCATGGCTGCTCAAAAAAGAAGAATCGAGGAAACTTCGTCGAGTCAAAAGCCCAAGAAAGCAAGGCAGTCAAAGAACGAGGCTTCGGCAGCGACTACCTCGACCTTAACCACGGAAGAGGTCGATTTCCCTCGTGGAGGCGGCACTACATTTACACCTCTTGAAGTCAAAACAATACGTGCTGAAGCTGCGAAGGAAGCAGAAGGACTTTTCGATGTGGGTCGAAGAAACCCCTCTTTCCGCTTGTATTCAACTGGTATTACTATAGGAATCGTCCAAGTCAGATGTGAAGAAATCAAAAAAATCTAAACGAAAATCGGAAGGAAATGCTGCTGGATCCGGGCCCAGAGACAAAGGCGAACGTATTCGAATTGAGCATCTCAATTACAAAGTACGTTCCCCACTTATACGTTCCTTGGTCACTGACCCAACATCTTCGCAAAAAGAGACTCACTGTCGGGATGAAATTATTTGGCCAAATCGTCTCTATTCAACCATTGGCACTTGTCGTCTCACTTCCGAATCAAATCTTTGGCCATATTCCTATAACAAATATATCCACCCAATTTACGACGCGCCTGGAGAGTATGGACATGGATGTTAATGAGAATGAAGATGATGACTCGGACTCTGAGAATGACGGAGACTCGGGCTCAGATGTCCCAGAGCTTTCTGAGATATTTTCTTCTGGACAATATATCAGGACTGTTGTTACTGCTTTGCATGCCGCAGGAACAACGGGGGATGTATCAGGAATCTCAAAGTCAAGAGACGAAACAGTACGGGCAAGTCGGAGAGTGGAACTTAGTTTGGTACCAGAACGGGTGAACGCGGGTGTGCAGAAATCCGATTTGAAGACCGGATTCGTGAGTAGTATCAGTTCCATTTCGTTGTATTCTCTGACTTTGTATTAAGACCCTCGCAGCTGCCGTGAAGAGTGTCGAGGATCATGGATACCTTCTTGAACTCGGCGTTCCCGATGTATCAGGTTTCCTGCCGTTCAAAGAAGCGAAGTCGCAATCCGAATACACCAAGCTTCGGTCTGGACAATTGGTGAATGTTTCGGTCATCAAATTATCTGCCAACGGCCGTTCATGTGAAGTCACCGCCGATCTCAAGATGTTCACCACGTCGTCTGTAAGTCTTTGAATGTATCAAGTAGGCCAATCAAGCATGACATACTATTACAGGTAAATGAAATAAGCAATGTCACTTCCATCCTTCCCGGAAGCTTAGTCCAAGCTCTCATTACAACTATTCAACCTACTGGTTTGAACCTTCAGGTTCTGGGATTCTTTGATGGGACGGTTGATCAATCCCATTTACCACGGCAGCCACCCGAGAAGGGCTTCAAGGTTGGCAAAAAGGTCAAGGCCAGAGTGTTATATGATTTCTCTTCGACCCCTCCACGGCTTGCTTTGAGTCTGAACGAGCACGTCATCAATCTTGATGTACGCCGGGTACAGACATCTGGACCGTCATTTCAGGAAGCCTACCCATTGGGGATGGTCGTGGAGAACGCGAAGGTGGTTAGAGTAGAACCAGAACGAGGTCTCTTCATCGAGACAAACGATGGCGTAGAGGGATTCGTTCACGTGCGCGTTTTCGCACTTGTATACGAAATCTTAGACTCACCTTTCTATAGATATCCACCATATCCGACGATCACCTACCCTCTTTATCAGCGAGCTCGGGATCATGGAAGGTGGGGACAATACATCGAGCAAGAGTCACCGGTTACTTCCCGTTCGATGGACTGTTACAATTATCTCTCAAGCCATCGGTACTGGAGCAGAAATATATGCAAATTGCTGATGCTCAAGTTGGAGAGATTGTGAAAGGGACTGTCAAGAAGTTGACGGATTCTGGGTTGTTTATTACGCTTTCCGGGAATCTTGACGGTGTCGTGTGGCCCAATCACTATGCCGACATAACTCTGAAGCATCCTGCAAAGCGCTTCAGGATAGGTTCGTCTATAAAATGCAGAGTATGTCACTTGATCTTCTTTTGACTGTTTCAACTCAGCCGTCTAAATAGGTACTGGTCGTGGATGCTGAACGTAGGCGGATATCGTTGACCGCGAAAAAGACCCTCCTTGAATCTACACTCCCGCTCATATCATCATTAGAGGACGCAGAGGTTGGCAAGGTGTCCCACGCCGTCGTCTTTAAAGTGAACGATAAGTCGCTTATGGTCGAATTCTACAACAACATCAAGGCCGTTGTTCCGTTGAAGGAAGTAAGGCAAGTTCATCGCAAGTTTTTTTTTTTTTTTTTTCAGCTGTTGACCATTCTTTGTGTAGCGAAGAGCCCGTTCAGAACCTGGGTGCCCTGTATCCCGTGGGAAAAGTCGTCAAAGTACGCGTTCTATCCGTCGACAAGGACGAGAAACGTATCTTGGCCAGTATACGCCATTCTGGAAGCAACTACAAACAATACAATACCGATATCTCTGGCATAGAGATAGGTAACATTGTCGAAGGCATTGTTGCGGAGGTTCACAAGGACAACGCGGTATTGTCCCTCCAACCAAGCAACGTTCGGGCGCTGATTTCTATGAATAATCTCGCAAATCATCGGGGCCTTTCTCCTGCTCAACTGCAGGTAATGCTGAAGGTGGACGAAAAGCTGGATGTCCTTGTGGTTGTGTCTCGAAACACAGAAAAGGGTTTCGTGATCGTCGCGAACAAGCCGAAGGCGAAGCCTTCTCTGTCGAGAGGTGCATTATCTATCGACACAGTAGAAGAGGGTCAGATCGTCGGCGGAAGAGTTGTTCGGCATGCTCGACATGGTGTTCTTGTCAAGCTCCCCTCACATCTCGGTGGTGTTCTCCATCCCACAGATGTCTCCGATGATTTCTCTATCGGCAATCCCTTCCCTGCTGTCGAGTCCATCTTGAAAGCAGCAGTCGTCTCCGTCGACCGAGCCAACAAGCAGCTGACACTCTCGACTCGACACTCTCGAATGTATCCCAATCAAAACAAGGTCATCGTCGATCGGGAAGTTAACGACATCTCAGACTTGCATGTTGGGGAAACAGTCCGCGGCTTCATAAAGAGTGTTGCAGAGCATGGCTTATTCGTCACTATAGGCCGTGGTGTAGATGCCCGCGTGCAGATCAAAGAGCTGTTCGACGATGTAAGAGTGTACATTTCGGGCTCCCTTTTTCATTGCTAAGTATCAGTACCCTAGTTCGTGAAGGACTGGAAACCTAGATTTCAAGTACAGCAACTGGTCAAAGGTCGCATTCTCAGGTTTGTGTTGTGTTCCACCAAGAGTTATAATGCTCACAATACCGTAGTGTGGACCCCGAGGGCAAGAAAGTGGAAATGACCTTCCGGTCCGGTGACTTGAACCGGGCTCGCTCTAGCAATCTGACATTGTCGGATTTGTCGATGGGCCAGATCGTAGACGGCATAGTCAAGAAAGTTGAAGAATATGGTCTATTCATTCAGATAGAAAACTCCAAGCTATCAGGTCTCTGCCACAAGTCTGAAGTATGCAGCTCTTCTATGACCATTTCTACTCACGCTGACCAAGCATTTCGCAGCTCTCTGACAATAAAGAGAGTGACACAGCTGTTGCACTTCGCGGCTTCCGTGAGGGCGACCGGGTGAAGGCCTACGTCTTAAAGATTGAGAATCGGCGGATATCCTTCAGCTTGAAGCCTTCTAATTTCTCCGAGGAGGACTTCCAGAACGACGAGGGCGAGACCGGTTCAGAGGAAGAGACCGGTGAAACCGGACAATTTGGAGTGCAGGACACGTTGGAGAACGACGAAGAAGGGTCAGAAGACGATGAGCAGGAGCCGCAAAATTCTGGACCGCAGGATAGCAAGGAAGACGAAGCTGATGACGACCCAATGGATGTTGATGTCGACGTCAATCCTCAGTTCCAGAAACCATCAACATCTACCGAGGCGAATCATCGACCCCCCAGTGGACCATTACAACTAGGGAGTGGATTCCAATGGTTCGCTGACTCCTCGGCACCTCAAGACGATGAACTCGAGTCATCGGATGAAAGTGGAGATGAAGCGCCGTCTAAAAAGAAGAAAAAGAAAAAGGAGATCGAGCAAGATCTCACGGCGGACATGGATTCCAAGGCTCCAGAGTCGACCGCAGACTTTGAACGTCTTCTATTAGGTTCACCAAACTCCTCTTATATGTGGATTCAGTACATGTCATTCCAACTTCAACTCTCTGAAATTGACAAGGCTCGGGAAATTGGTCGTCGAGCATTGCAAACGATCAGCTTCCGAGAAGAGGGCGAAAAGTTGAACGTTTGGACTGCTTTGCTCAATCTGGAGAATGCGTATGGCACTGATGACAGTCTGGAGGAAATGTTCAAAGAAGCAGCTCGGGCGAACGATGCCAAGACCATTAACCTCCGGCTAGCAGCCATCTTCGACCAATCCGAGAAGCCAGAGGTACGCAACTGTCGATACCTTACTACAACCTGGTTTGACACTTCGCAGAAAGCCGAGGAGCAGTATAAGCGCACTTGCAAGAAATTTGGACTGAGCTCAAAAGTATGGACACTGTTTAGTGAACATTACCTTCGTCGAGGCGAGGTCGAGGAGTCTCGGAAACTTCTCCCTAGGGCTCTGCAACGGCTTGAAAAACGAAAACGTAGGACCACGCTCCACGAACCTGCATTCTTTTCACTCATGACAAAATCACAGACCTCGAGACCATTTCACGGTCCGCTCAGTTAGAGTACAAACTGGGTGATCCTGAACGGGGCAAAACATTATTCGAGGGCATTGTTGATTCTCATCCCAAACGCTGGGACCTTTGGTCCGTTTACATTGACATGGAGGCTGGGCAGTCAAACATCCAAAGTATCAGGTAGATATTATTTATTTTGGCTGTCCAATGCTCCAACTGATGATCTCTGACTCCAGAAACATCTTCGACCGCGTATTACAGATGAAGATGACGAGTCATAAAGCCAAGTGCGTTTTGACTATGCACGAAAATTGACGTGAACACTGATATCATTCTGCATGAAGATCCTTTTTCAAGAAATGGTTGGAGCTTGAGCGACGAATCGGGGACGAGGAGGGTGCAGAGAATGTAAAGCACAAGGCAACTGAATGGACTCAGCGGTCGTCGGTTACTTCACAAGAACCATCTTCATAATATTCGTAAACCTGCAATTGTGAGCTGTTCATATATGAAATATGTATAGCGAATTTAACATGAGGCAAAGCACGACAAAGGTAAGCTAATGAGGTAAAAAAAAAAAAAAAAAGTAAGCGAAAATCCAAGCGAATGTGACTGATAGGTGGAGATGATGGGGTATATATATACGAAAGAGAAATAGATACAAAAAGAGAAAAAATTGGCCTGTCATGTCCGAGGTGATCTTGTTCTTTCAACAGAGACAGGTTCGGAATCAAAGTCGCTCAGTGGCCGCCGATTACTCATTGAACTAGCCAACTGTCTCTGCCAGTCGTCCAACTCACTGGAGAGATGCTCGAACGCGAGCGCATTTTCTGAGCTCGACGTGCTTGCACGTCTCGCTGAGATGTTTGATAGTGGCCTGCCCTGACCAAACGTGGGCTGATCCACTTCGAGTAGAAGCCCGATTTTATGAGACAACTGCTCGTTTTCGCGACGGAGCATCGTATTTTCACTGCTCAGCTTCTCGAGCATCGTTTCTTCATTTCCTCCACGTGCGATAACCAGCGATTGCTGTAACCGACTGACTTCATGTTGAAGCTCTTCCACCTGACTTAGCCGGTCGTCAGATTCTCGCTGTGACACGACGAGGTTGTCTCGTAGACTGTCAAGTTCTCGTTCCAGGGAGTCGAGTCGAACGTGAAGCTCCTTGTTTTCCATCTGCGCTCGCTGCAAATTCCGCTGGGCCTCGACAAGCTGGGTCCGTACAACCTCATTGCCATCTTCAGAGGAAGGCGTTCCACGCCCATTGATGCCACGACTACTGCCTGCCCTGCCACTACGAGCACTATCAAGTTCAGCTTGGAGTTGAGTATTGAGGTTCTTCTGCTTCGTCAACTCATCTCGCATCCGACGCATCATCTTTTCGGTACCCCTAAAAAAACCAAGGTGATGAGCCGAGAAGAAAACAGACGAGGTAGAAAAACATTCACTTGACGTAATGGACAGCAAGGTGGTAGTCATCTTCCATTTGCTTCATTTTGGTCATGTAACTCTTCTCTGTCTCCTCAAGTTTTCGTTCGGCCTCCTCCGCACGTGCTTCTGCCTCCGCCGAGCTTGAGCCTCCAAGGGTTGATGACGATGTAGAAGACCGCAGCCTTTCCAACTGCGACGACAGAAGATTGAGCTGATCCTCAGCCTCTCGGTTTCGCCGGAGAGCCTGTGAAAGTTCCCTCTCCGTGTTTTCGTGTAACCGTGTGCGCTCAGAAAGCTTGTTCTCGAGTTCGATGACTGCGAGGGGAGAGGACTCGTTTGAACGTGCTGTAATCTCCTCGTCATCAAGAGACCCTAGCCCATTCTCCGCCGCATAGTTTCTGAGCATACCCAACTTGACACTCGCTTCGGCTGCTTCCTTGGTCTTTGCCTGCAAGTCGGCCTCCTTCTCCATCAAGTCCTTCCTCAGCTGCCCACTATCAGAGAGTGCCGTTGACAGTTGGTTCCTCAACATCACAATCTGGCTCTGCAGCAACGACTGTTGGGATTCATGCTCCCTCGTCTTTTTCCTCTCCTCCGCGAGTTGACTCTGGCTCTCTTCAACCCTCTGGTTCGCCTCCTTCAACATTTGTCGAAGAGTATTCGCCTCGGCATCCACTGCCTGCATCTTCTCCATATACCCCCTCGTCAACCGATCCTCATCAGCCCTCAAATCTTTATGCGAATCCAACAGCTCTCCCAAACTCCCAGTTGTCAACGCTCTGAACGCATCAGCCTCTTCCCGACTTTTGGCCCATGCATTCTCCGCATCCGCCAATCTTACCTTGGCATTCTCAGCCTCTGCCGTTCTCTGCTCCAACTCGGTCTTGACATCAACCAAATCCATCTCGAGCATATCAATCCTCTCCCTCGAACGCTGGTACTGGTCATCCACTTCTCCAGAACGCGAAGACGCAGCTTGGAGGGCTACACGTGCTTGTTCGAGTGCACGAACATGTCGATCCCGACTCGTAGCCAAATCCTCGACTTGGGCGCGTAAACCAGACATCTCGGCTTGAGCCTGTTCGTACGAACTCGTCGACGATAAAAGTCTCTCGGCGTGATCCCGGAGTTGACTTTCAAGCCCTCGATGTCGGGTTTGGAGCTCTATATGAGTCTTGTTCAGCTGATGATGATTCTCTTCCAACATTTCAGCCCGCTTGGACGCATCGCCGGCACGAGCCTCGGCTTGCTCGTATAATGTCGTTTGGAGGGCTAACGAATCGTTGAGCTCGGCAATCTTTCGATCTTGAGCCCATCTCTCGTTCATGATATTCGAAAGATCCCGCTCAAGATCAGAGACGCGTTGTCGTTCCAGTCGCAGCGCTTCCGACTCATTCGAAGCTTCCAGAGCAGCCATTTTGGCACGGTAATAAGCCGTTTCCTGTGCAGCTGTTACTTTGACGCGTTCAGCTTCTGCAACGTGCTCAGAGGCCTTTTTGGCTTGTTCAGCCATTGCCACCTATAAACGCAAGTTAGCACGAGATCATCTAGTAAGGAAGGGGGAAATCAAGGCAAACCTGAATCTGTGCCTTGAACTGCTTGAACTTGAACAAGAGTTCCTTGTTACTACCCACACTCGCACTTTCCTCCACTTGGTCCTCTTCACGATCATCAACCAACGGACTCCCACTCCTCCCGACATAAACAAATCCAGCCTTGGTCGCTTTCCCCAACGCTTCTTTCATCCAACTAATCTGCCTACGAGCACCTTCCAATTCCATCTCTTTGACTTTCAAGTCTCTCACTAGTTCGGCTGTAACGTTACCCACAGACCCTCCTCCACCTACATGCCCATTCCTTGAACCAGGACGGAACCCATTCGCAGTTGTCGGTGAAGGCGTGTGCGGGTTCACGAGTGGTGGTTCAGTAGATCCCTTTACGTTAACAACAGGCGAAGCCCTCCCCGTTCCATTCACAGCGGCCATGATATTTGTCGGACCTTGCTGCAACTGCTGCTGCTGCTCCACCAACCCATTCGTCGGACTCGTTGCTCGACTCCCAGGTCCCCCACTGGTTGCAGAGGTAACAGTCGGACTTCTTGCCCTCTGTCCAACAGCTGCGAGGACAACTTGATCGGGCGTCATTGCTCTCTGTGTTTGCTCGGCCCTCTCTTCCGGGGGTGCAGATTCGTCGTCACCACTACGAGTAGGCACTTTACCCTTAATATGATTCGTAGGGAATGGTTGGACAGCAACACCATTCGCGGCTGGTTTGATCGATCTCGCGCCTGCATTGGGAGGTGAAGCGGCGCTCCTACGGAGATCCTCATGCGAGTCAGAGTGGTAAGGCTGTCCTACTTGAGGTGACATTGATCTTGCTTGTTGCTGTTGTTGGGGAACAGTAGCAGAAACAGACGGTTTCCTTCCTTGTATTGGTGCTCCTTGTGATCCTTGGGGTGGCAGTTTATTCGAATCGGGGTACTTGATATGTTCTACAGAAAATGTCAGGAAAAGATTAAAACAAAACGTAAAGTCGAAGAAAAACACCCACTCGTATCTAAAACATGCACATAATTCGGATTATCCGGTTTTGGCGGTGTAAAGCTTTCTCCTCCCAAAACAAACACCTTGGCTCCAACACTAGACATTGCGTGTCCCGATCTTCCAGACGGAGCTGGACCCATGTTTTGGAACATGTACCATCGTTGATCTGGGTTATCATCAGGGAATTACTCTTCTGAGAAACGGGTGGGGATTGTGGGGCTTACTGGAAACCTTGAACGCAGCCAAATCGCCCAAATCTTTGCCATCAACCGCACGTCCACCAAAAACATACATGACATCGTCAACTAGAGCTGCAGCATGTCCTTCTCGTGCTTCGGGGATGTATCCGATACATTTGAGTTCACTCCATTTTCTTGTGTTGAGATCAAACGCCCAGGTGTCTTTGTAGTGATATTGGCCGTCTGTGCCGCCAAAGCTGCGCAAGGTTGCGAGTTAGATTGGGTACAAGGAAAAAGAAAAGAGGTAAGACAAACATGACAATTCTATCACCATACGTAATACAAATATGCCCCGTTCTTTTTGCGGGTCTCTCTGGGGACGTGGGCTCAATAAGTTCCCAAGTTGCTCTTGAGCGTACTGCGGGGGAGATGGCCATCCGTTAATGTGACAAAAAGAAGCAAGAAGCAAAAGGGTCCTCTTACGCGAATTCAAATCAAACGACCACAAATCGTTCAAAAACTCTCCATCTACTTGACCTCCAAAGACGATAAATCGGGATGTATTGGCCATTGTGACGGCGTGGCCGTATCGACCAACAGGAGTTGGACCATTTACGGTGACGCGTGTCCATTCGCGTGAGACTGTAAAAAGGGTTAGAAAGAGTTTAATAGAGATCATTTAGATTTGAGAGCCGCTAACCCAAATTGAGTAAATACAACCCATCATCCAGCTTTTCACCCTGCCTCTTGGGTACACTTGGATCTGCTTTTGTATCCCCTCCCCAAACGATCAAGACATTGCTCACTACGGCGCTGGCATGTCCGACTCGGGGACTTGGGATGTCTCCGGCAGTCTGAACGAGGGCAGCGCTGAGATCTCTTACGTTGAAGAGGTATAAGTCGTTTCGGGGTGTTTCACGGACCAAGCCGCCAAAGAGATAGAGGTCGCCTGAGGAGGTGGCTGTCGCTGGTAGAGCGTGGCCGTAGCGGGGGAATGGGGAAGGGGAAGGAGAAGAGGGTGGAGCAACGCCTGGTTTACTGATGACGCTAGGAGGGAGGAGATTGAGTCGGCGAGTTGACCATGGATAAGATGGGTGATGACCAGGCTGTGGTTGTGGTTGTGGTTGTTGTTGCTGTTGCTGTTGCTGCTGCTGCAGCTGGGGAGGTTGTGATTGTTGGGGCGGAGGTTGAGACTGTGGAGGTGATTGTATTTGACTCTGAGTAGGTATTCCATTAGGAGGACTCCTTGAGCTATGGAAAAGCCGAGTTGAATAGGCGGGGGAAAAAGTACGGAAAAAAGTTGAACATACGAATCCAAGCCGCTCTCTTTCGAAGAAGCAGCAGAAACCTGAGCTAAAGCAGCACTAGGAGGTTGGTTTACAGTGACTTGAGCTGGAGGTTGAGCTGGAGGTTGAGCTGGAGGTTGCTGGTGCTTCTTCCTGGAGAAGAAAGACATTCTTCTTGTTCTGGAACCTATAATGGACGGTATGATGACTAGTGCAGTACTGAATCCAGAGTGAATATAAGAAGAATAACTGAAAGAGAATGACTGGGATAAATAAACCGGGAATTATGAGGAATTATTGGAGGGACACGGAGGATGCAGACTGCTAGCAGTAGATGATGACAGTCAGCTACGACTCGGCACGCAACCAATACTAACGACCGCTTGTGCTATTTGCAATTGTTTATATATTGCCGCGGAAAATTCACAGATACATATTGGCGTATCTCTGTAAATTTATTCTCAGGTGCGTCCTCTCAGCCAAGCTACCTGCTGACTACTATATAGGACCATTGGTACTGAACCGTTCAGTGAACCATTTTTACATGCATTTTCATATCATGATGGAGGACAATATGGCGGACGACAGCCTGAACAGTTTATTGATGACTGTTGCGGTCAAAAGACGGAGATGCAACTAGCAAGCCAGCTGGTATCAGCTAGTCATTGCTATGGCGATACCATGATATCCATAGCTGGCATATCGTTGGCATATCGCTCGAATGCAGGTCCCATTTGCACCTAGTACGCCATCAATGTCCATTTTTGGTATCTCGGGGGCGTTAGTGATGGCGGATCAAATGCGAAATGTAATTGACGTCGGGTTGCTGCACAGAGAGGGATACAGTGAAGGGACGACCAGGGGAAAGCCTGGGGAAGCATCAAGGCAAACGCTTGCTGGGACCTTGCTTGCCAAACACTGGACCTTATTGACCGAAATTTTAGCCTTGGACGGACTGGAGCTTGAAGCTTGAAGACTCAAGCTATTCAAGTCGAGACCGACCGAAATTATTTACGATACACACAAGCAAGGCCCCGGTCCGCGGCCGCGGCTCTTTCCCAACCATCATGAACCCAAGCTACTATCACGTCGCTGGTGGCTACTGCTTCACAATGGACGACCTCCTTGCCTCCGACTACAAGAAGAACACATTTGTCTCCGTAGAACCATTCTCGTTGCGTATGTCATCTCTCCAGGAAAGGATTCTGAGCCGCCGTCTATCGTGGCTCTAAAGCCAATGGCGGCTTCTGTGTTTTGCTGATAACCGAGGAGAAAGCTGTAGACGATTTCAACTCGCATGAAACGAAGCGGTTGTTTGCGCAGCTGGCTCCCTGATGCTGATACTGAGGTCATGGGCACCCATTGTCTATTATAGATAACCAAGAATGAATTGTGGCCCGAACCCTCTCACACTAGATGGCCATCTCAATCTTTCCCTTGTCGCAGCTTGGATATTTCATTGCTGCAGTCTTGTCCATGGTTCTAGTTCTACTTTACCAGCACCCATGCGTTGACGATTGCTAATGCCTCTGATTGATGGCGGATCAACACTTGCCGCACAATAAGAGAATTATTGCTTTGTTGAGTGTACTGCTGCTCCTCTCGAGTCGTTTCAGAGTTTATCTATGTTCATTCATTTATATGTACTCTTCACAGAAGCCAATGACAGAAGAAGAACAAACTGAGCTATTAAAATTGCAGCCATCATGTCCGAGTAGTCCAAATCCGAGTAGTGATTATCTAAGAGGTCAATAGTCTGTATAAGGGACCTTTGACAGTGTATACCGTCAGTGTACTGTCAGTGTACCATAACGTCTGCAATAACCAGGCAACAACCATGGGTCGCAAAACTTCTTCATTCGAGGTTGTCTCCAGGCGAGAAACCCCAAAATCTGGCGTGTTTGCTACTTTATTCACTCCCTCTCCTCCAAAATCATCTCCACCGCAACGATCATCCACCGCCTCTGCATCATCCACCTCTGCATCATCCACCTCTGCATCATCTCCGCCTTCTCTCAATGACCCAGTTTTTTCAAAAGATCCAAGTCAAAATCCTCTAGTCGTCGCAAATCCAGACCCTGTCCCTCATTTTTCCTATTCATCCTCATCGTCCTCATCATCCTCATCTTCAAACGACACCACGCCATCCACTTCTGCAACTTCCTTTTCATCAGACAAAAAGTCACCCATAGTATTGACATACGACCCAGTCACATCTACAGAGCTTACTGTCACATCCGACGGTAGCCTTATTTCCGCAATCCCTGTTCCGACAGAAGCTCCTCCACCCTACCGCAGACACGTCTCTACCCCTGTGGTTCCCCTTCAGCCTGAATCTCGTCCAGATTTACCTCCAAGAGCTGTAACCGCACCCCTCACCCCTCTAAAGAAACAACATCCCGATCGCAGTCTAGATCCAATCGACGAAATGGATGAATCTAATCCATTTGGCGTGTCATTACACCAATCAGGTCCTTTCGACGTTATTCGAGCCGTTACTAGGCCTAAGAACGTGCGTGTCGCTACTTTCTCATCTTTCACCATCATCATCTCCAATTCACCTCTCTCCCCACAGACTCGCACATCATCACCACGGAATGGATCGACTACTGGCTACACTAACACGGTACGTATCTCACGCCCAAGTTCATTTACAAAACTGTTAATAAACCCCACTTAGCATCTCAATCATCATTCCTTTGACCCCGTTTCAGCAGTCCCATACATCCCATTCGCAGGCCCATTAAACCTCTCCCCGGGCCAAATTCTCCCAAGGAATTTCGCTCAACCTCAACCTGCGCCACAATCACATTCATATCAACCAGGCCATCGCCGAGCGCCTGAGCCTCATGCATACCATCTAAAACCGCCTGCACCCCCTGCTGCACCCCCTGCTGCACCCCGTATCAACTCGGGCCCTTCTACTCGTATGAATCCCAGTCTAACTCTCCATACAATGACCCTAGCCGTAGAACCCCCAACAGCTTCCCCACCTCTACCTACACCCAACTATCCTACTACACCCACATCTCCATCGCCTTTCCCTCTTCCATCACCCGGGTTTCCACCCACACCGGTTACCTCGCAGCCGACACAGACACAGGCACAGACGCTGAATCCACCATCAACCTCTGTCGCACACACCAAACTCACATCCACCACCTCCACCGCCTCATACCACAGCACTCTCACCTCCCCAACCGCACTCGCCCACTCTCCATCAGCAAGTTCATTCCACACTGTCGATGCATACGGCGGTATAGATGAAGACTCCTCTCCACAAGCAGTAGCGTACAGTGACCTTAACGAAAGACGCCAACACGACAAGGAACACGAACTCAACCTCCACCTAAAGCAAGACTCTACACTACGTGATGAAGACTACGATGTCCCTTCCTATTCCGCCTACGACGCGCAAAGGCCGAGTATAGAACAAAGTCATTCGCCGTATTCGCTTTTGGATGATAAAGATGCCGTGGAGAAGCATGTCGGCAGTGGAGGGTATTTTCCCGTGCAGAGGGCAGAAGGCAGTACGTCGAGGCATTTGAGAGAGGGTGCCAGTGCGGTGCCGGATCAGAGACCGCGAGAAGCACCAGTACCGAATCAGAGGCTGTCTCCAGACGGACGGGAAGCAACATCCCCAGTCACTCAAATTCAGCGACCGCTCTCAGACGATCCGTTGTCCTCAATACCTCCGCATCAAAAACCACACCAACCAAATGGTGTTCTCAAGACGTCGCCGTCAAAACATCATTCGATGCCGGTGCCGAATACACCGGTTATGGATGGAGCAGGGTTTTCTCAGCAGCAGAGGGGGTACGGGGAAGCTGGTCCTGGTCCTTCGAGTGTAACGTATCAAAATCAGCAGCAGCAACCGCGTCGTTCATTGCCTGCCAATGATCAACGGCCCCAACAGCAACAACAGTACCCATTACCACCTCAACACCAATACGCTCCTCCAGCTCCTGATCATAAATATCAGCAACCTCAGCAACAACAATATCCAACACCGCCACCGATTCCCAACCAATACCAATATCCATATGCCCCTAGCACTCGAGATCCAAGCATCTATTCTGTAGGCGGTACGCCCCAACACCTACCTAGACACGCACCAAAGCGGCTGGTCATGCCCATGCCTCTGCAAAGTCAAGGACAGGGACAACAAAGGGTGCGCTTCCAACACCCATCACCACCACCACGCCAGCAGCAACCTCTCCAAAGAAAACATACATACACTTTACCTTCTTCTCTCGTTCCTACGCCACAAACCCAGACTCAAGCGCAGAATATACCTATACCCCCACCGCCACCCCCGTCTAATCAGAATCAAAAAGTGTTGAGAAAGAGAGGAAGTGTTAGTGGGCCATTACCTGGGCCTCCTGTTACTCCCCTGTCGGGTATGGGGTTGAACAATGATGTGAGTAGATCCAAGACTGATGCAGGAGGAGGAGGGAAGAAAGCACCAAAGAGAGTGTTGAGTAAGCGAAGGACCCTTTTCTGAAGGAGTGGGTAATGATTTCTTTTGTCGATTTTGCTTTTTTTCATGCTACACTATGCCCATATGCATTTGGACTTGGACTTTTTTTTGTCTGGATACCTGATACCTATAAACATAATCCCTTTTTTACTGTTTTTACTCGGGACTGTATACGTATGAAATTAGTTGTACCTGAGCTCGCATATAACGACACTATTTAGCTACCATACATATACCAAAAAAAGTTTGTATTGTGTGTTTGTGTTCGTGTTCAATGGCCAGTGTTGCCGCTTGCGTCGTTCGACCTCGGGTCTCAGCCGAGTGTTGGACCTGAATCCAAGAATTCGGTTGGCGATGTTGGCATTGTGCGCTAGGTCTGAATCAGGAAAACAAGAGCGAACGAGTAGCGAGTGTGGGCTTTGGTGCGAGAACCGAATACAGTACTGAACAATGTCATGTTGGGAATAACGAAATTCAGCGAGATAGAAAAAAGTAGTTTGTGGACGCGTTGAAATTTGTGATCGCATTCATCTGTCGCGTCATTGCATCCTCCGATATTCGACCTTCCCAAGCTCAGTCTTAGCTCGGGGCCTCTGCAGTCTTTCCTTCTTTAACGCTGAGAAAGCAAAACGTCGAGCACCACCTAGCTTAGATAGTAGATATTCACCTTTGAGAAGTGCTAGCCGTGCTCTATATCGTTCCCACTTCCGTTTCTCAATAATCCTAGTAACTTTTACCGCATACAGACCAAGCAATGAATGATTGACGACACTAACAGGGAAACACCAATTTGATATCTTTGGGGCGCGTCCATGTGTGACAAATGGTGTCCAGTCGGTGCAGTCGTCGTGATATTTTGCAAAGTGTTCGTGTAGTCGTATGAGTAGGCTGCAGCCAAGACATGGTAATGTAGGTGTGGCAATGTACGGGTCCTATACTATACGCTATTGCATATCTCGTCCCAGGCTTCTGCAAAATTGAACCGCCTCGCCGCTATTCACCTTTGCTGCCTTGATAAGGACTAAAAGAGTTGAGTTTGTTTTTGACGAAAATGAAAGGGAAGCATGCTAGCTTACCATCGAAATGAGCTGCGCGCTCCGATGCAAACTTTTCAAGGCTCGTCCCTTTGCGTCGTAAACGACTTTTGCAGCAAAGAGGTTTTTCAAGGTGAGCATCCTTGTGCACGTTACATCGTACATTTCATGATTTATGGATGCAGAGAAACACTAATTCGAGATTCTGGGAGCGCGGCCGCGTACAGCAGTTGGTATATTGGAGGTGACCCTTTGCGAACGATTTGTGGAGCCATATGAAGAGAGTGCGCAACCAAAGCATGGCGCACTCAATGTGGCGATATACGGGTACGGGCATTGATCATTGCGATCGTGAAAGGAGACGAGGTGGCCCTCGGCGTGCGATGCCAGTTTGATAGTCGACTCGGGTTCGAATATCGTTTAGACGATGTGTTCGGTCCTTTTCTCTAGAGCAATTGCAATGGAATTGGTCTAATATATCTTGGAGTGTGTCGACACTAGGCGGCGGAGTAGACACTTGAGTGCCGTATTCGTGAGCAGTAACAAAAACGTTGAATTGGGCCTTTCCGCGCAAATTCGAAGAAGGC
Organism: Moniliophthora roreri; assembly: GCA_001466705.2. Classification (NCBI taxonomy): domain Eukaryota; kingdom Fungi; phylum Basidiomycota; class Agaricomycetes; order Agaricales; family Marasmiaceae; genus Moniliophthora; species Moniliophthora roreri. The sequence continues at coordinate 683,520 of LATX02000001.1, read as the reverse complement.
CACAAGCATGTCTAGTAAGTTGCAGGAGCTTTTCAATAACCAGGCTGAATTTGCTGACAGCACTCCTTTTCATTTTTATCCGGTAGGGGGACATTGCAGATTCGTAAACTGATGGTGCTTCAGTAGAGAACTAAACGTATAGATGAGCAAACTCACAGTAGAAGAACGTCGAAACTCTTTGAATCTCCTTTTCAAGACCCCTGACACGTCAGACACGAGGTTGGAATACGCTTGGTATTAGACCTCTTGGGCCACGTCGCAATAGGACTTTCCACACGCGGAAATACTTTGGGTTTTCCGTTGTAAAAATCCAAAGAAGAGTGCACACTCCACCAAATACTTCTCAAAGCGACGTAGCATCCTGCCGCTATCCCAATGGTATCGAATGAAGCTGATGACCCAACCTCCGGATGAAGGGGCATTTTGGCAATGGAGGACATCCTGCATCATTTCCCAAGTCGCTCGGAGGATAGTCGTGCTTATCGGATTGAAGGACATGGTAGAACGAAATGAAAGGTCGGAGATGTTTGACAATTTGGGATATTTGCGGTCAGCCGATCATAACGCGAGACGGCCGCTTTAGCTTTTCCTGCTTCAGACAGAGAACGAAAACTAGTCAGATCAGGGACTGAGAGAAACTGGAATGGTATTGATACAGAGAGGTATCCGCAAGTATATGTCCACTGTAAATTTAAGATAATAAGATCATTAAGTATCGTACTGAAAGTAAGAGAACTGGGTCATCAATGCCTCGTAATAACACCGTTTGGTGGACGATGGTTCCGCGTAGGCGACAGTGGCGATTCTGGCGCCTCAATGCTATGATTGATCGCGTTTCCACCATCTCCCGCAAACAACATTTTTGTAGGACCAGCGGGGGCTTGCTTCGTAGAACCAGCGTTGCTGTGTTCATCTGAATTGTGATGTGAAGCTGGCGGTGGGCTCGGGGGATGCACAGCTGCACCGATACCAGCTTGATCACCTTCATCGTCTGGTCCTTGCCCTTCTACCTCTTTCGCAAGCATGTCGGCTATCCCGAGGTAGAAAGTCGCGGGTCGAAACTTGATCTCCCTTCCTGTCATCTCGGCCCACTTGTAGCGCGCAGTATTAATCCATCCTACCAAGTCGAGATGGTTTACACCTTCGAGAGTGCCCAGATATTTACCCTACGAAACATCGGATTTAGAAAATACGACAATGCCAATCAGTACTTGCCCATTTCGCTGAGTCTACTGACACCAATCCATCATTTGGGCCTTCCTTCTCTAGGATGATTGAGTGGGGCCACTTCCAAGTATCAACAAAACCTGGATCGTAAACCGCTCCCCAACTAAAGTACTTGACACCCTCGACGTCGGGTACTTGTTCGTTGAATTTCCGCATGCTTTCAACAGTGAGACATTCGAAGGCCTTGCCGTCACCTCCGCCGTTGGGCAACAGATCGAGTAGTTGGATGAACGAAGGCATGCGTTCACGGCCTAGGGTCGATAGAAAGTGGTCGGCAAACGATGAACCACGATGGGGTGTCGCAATGGTAGTGATGGAAAGGACGGTGAATTTCCGCTGTGTGAGATGCGTTGTGAGGTATCGGCAGTCGAGACCTCCCATACTGTGACCGATGAGATGGACGCTACGTCCGGGGTATACTTCAGATATTCTAGCTTCAAGGACTTTGGCCCGGTCCACAGGGCTGCTCGTTGCTGGGACACGAGTGATGAGGACTTCGGTACCGTTGGCTTCAAGGACTTCCTTGATGCCTCTCCAATGCGTGACTTCTAAAGGTGCAATCGAAGGACCAATGGTAACAGAATCAAAGCCGAGCAGTCCATGACAAAAAACGACTGGATTCTTGGGAGACCGATCTAGTAAGATGTCTATCAGTCAGTATGAAAAAGCCCGGGACAAGGAAATGCAACGCACATTTCTTTCGAATTTTGGCTTGCTCCTCCTGTACAGTATCCGCACGATCGTCTTCTCCCAGGAGGTTGTCAACATTGGACTTGTTCCCGGTCTGAAACCACCACCAACTGGTATTGGTTGGTGACTTGGACTGACCATCGTCCTCGTCCAACAATGTAACAGAGGTCGATGAAACGGACCGACCATGATTCGAGTGTCGAATGCTGCTGTCTCTCCGGGAGACCGAACGAAGGGTTTCGAGTGAAGTCCGAGTTGGAGGTGAATGAGACGGTTTTATTGAAGGGGCCGGTAAAGTCGAGAGGGAACGAGGTGAAGGCGATCTAGATGAATTAGAACATTGTGGTGCAGCACTAAGAGAAGCAGTGGGTAGAGTAGAGCGGGTCAAATTATCGAGGTACGGTGGATTTCTTGTAAGGTTTCTGGAGGCGTAAAACGACGATGGTCGAGCAGGTGGTGGTGGTTTAGGGAGTTCCAGGGGTTCGTGCAAAGCTTCATTTAAGGATACTAGACTTGGTGAAGGAGGCTGGGAATCGCTAGGCGACGAATTAGGAGAATGAGGGCGACTTCCGTAAGGCGACCAGGTGCCCAACCAGCGCAAAACGGGAGTCGGGGTTGTGGTTGAGGTCATGAACTTGTGCCGTAGTCGTTGCATCAAGAAGATTCAAAGATCCTCGGATACGTCCTGGATACGTCACATGGAGCATGCCTGTCCTTCCTTCCGTTCTACCACAATCTCCGGCAGTTGCTGACAGTAAATTTCAGGTCTTCATTCTCAAATGCATTCTACTCATCGAAATTTCTAGATGCAACGACTCGAGGACAGTTTGAAGCTGCGCAGGGCCTAGCCAAAGTCACCTCTCCACAAGAGTGAGCGTTATCCTAGCTGTGTTCTCCAATTCTGGTACTTCATGTGGCACATGTTTGTTTTCCAGAACTCCTTTATATATCTGTGGCTTTCAAGGTGTGGAGAAACTTAAAGCTACGATTGACACTCGTCTTACGATCCATAGACTGCTTTCGCCTCTTCCCCTCTCGTGACCGTGTAATGGCACACCGGAAGCGGGACCACGACTCGGAGGACGATGACAAGATAATAACATGGAACGAGTAGAGTAACGGAGAATGAACCTATATTGAATCATCAAAGTCCCGCTATCATCCTTCCGTTCTCGTCGTGCCTCAAAACGACGCTCAAATCCAGAACTCTCTCGTATCGTCTCAATCTTCAGCGTTGTGTGACGTTTCCCTTCTTCACCTCTAACTAATACAGCCTTGCTCCAGAACTGGATCCAAAAACACGGCTAGTGCTGAATAAAGTGACGGACATGCTGTACTGTGCATCCAGCCCATGACGTGCCACGGCATCAGACCGACAGCCAGTGACCACACCGTAGGAGGGCTATTTAGACCATGCCGTCTAATCACCGTCGATGTAGCCCGACCCCTGGGCGAGCGGCTTGCGTCAAAGGACGAAATACAAGTTGCCGAATCCTCCATCAGGTCTGTGCTTTGGTCGCCATGCCCTCAATATCTCTCGACACTTGAAAACTCTCTGGTCTAGTATATCATTCTCATCGGTCGGATAAAGATCCTGAATCGTCAAGGGATAGTGTTCACCATTGAGAGCATCCTGCCCAAATGTGACCAGAACATCGCGGAGCCGAAGCGTACGTTTCTCGTGGGATCGGGCATGACATCTATGCTAAAGTATACCTTCCCCGGGATGATCTTGAGGTGAGTTCCAGAGGATGTCGAAATACGATGCTGCTTCGTTCGCTCGACCAATTAATAAGCCTGGGTCTTCCTCCGTGGGTTGGAACACGCAATTGGGCTTGAGGTTCTTGAATGCCCTTCTATTCTTTGAGAAGATTAGAGGGCGTTTTCTCCGATCCTCGAATTTCCCTGTGCGCATTGCTTGGAGTCAGCACAATTCGCTATGATGACACGGAGGCTGTTGATGACAATGATGGCGAAGGATTACTTATCGCAGAATATGTACTCATGTCAAATATTGGGATGTGAAATCTATTGGTATCCTTGGTTCGTCTTCTATAGCGTATACACAGAGCCCACAGGCTCTCAGCGCTTCAGCCCCTGCCGCGTGAGAAAGTAAAAAAAAAATTCTGCTGACTGCTCTTTCAAAGCTGCCAAGTTCCTGCGGATGCTCCAGTCCTTTGATAGTGCTGGAGTTGATTCCCTGCCATCGACTACTTTCGGAGAAATTATAACGGGCGCAAGTTATTAGGAATGGACATTGGTGCGTGGCCTTTGGGTTTTTCATTCTTCTCGATGATTGATAAACGTATAACTTTGTGCGTTTCCCGTCAGCCTCAGGTCTACGCCTTCAATGTGTATTGTTGTTGGACTGTGCGATACTCCTGAGTTCAAAGATAAGTATACAATTATTTGCAATAGGCAAAAGAGCCACCATCGTTATTCCCCAAGAATTTTTCGGCGGTACGTCTCTGCCTCATGTCTTCACTTGTTCATGATTATACACGTCGTGGTGGTACCCCTCGTACCCTGATCTTCTTCCTGTCCAAAGGACTTGAATATACGTGCGACCAGCTGTAACTCGTCTCTTTGGCAATAGTTTATCTGGTGCGCCTTGAAATGTAGACGTGACTTAGGCCAGATCTGAACCATCCTTTTCTTTTTTTTGTACCCTTTCGGACTTGAATTAGCGACTGACTTGAATTGTCCAGGATGATAAAGGCCATATACGTCGCAATTCTGGATGGCCAGTGACAGACAATTAGAACTAAAACTTGCGCAAATGACCGGTCAGTGTTCATATACTTGGTGCTTGAGCGATTTGAGCCCTGGAGCGTCGCTCTTCTTGGCGCCCTTTCACCATTGTCACAGTATGTGTATAGTTGTGAATACACCAGTCATAGTTCACGACAAATTATGCTACTACTGAATTTCGTGAAGGATGCATAGATCAGGTTACTTCCCCGGCCCAACGCATAACGTCGTCTTGTGTACATTCTACCACCAGATTCTTCTCCGGTTTATCTTCCTGAACATAATGTGTTTTCTGGGTTCTCTCCTGTTTGAGATCTTCTACAGAGGCACGAAGCTCTGCGAGTTTCGCTTCGAGAGAATCGCATTTCGTGTGGAGAGCAGCCGTTTCTTCACGACGCAATTCAAGTTGTCTCTTCATCATGTGTTCAAGGTGGACCCTAGCCTAGTAAAGTCAATGTGGGGTTCTGAGGACAGTCACAGACAGACAGACCTGAACAGGACGAAGGTCATTCGCTGCAGCCATTAGATTTTGAGCTAGAACTGTTATCCATTCGACGTTTCTCTGCCATTCTGGTGGGGCTGTGGAGGAAGCTGTCGGCGGAGGAGCAAGTAAAGCGGCGGTTAAGGAGGAATATGTGACAAGCATTGAACGTAAAATTGACTGTAGCGCTGGTCGACGGTCTAGGTGTATTAGGGTCGGTTAGACAGGGGGTTGAAACACTAACCAATGTTAGGCTCCGCAGGATATAACTGATTTCCCCCAAGCTCTGCAAGTGAAGGTATGCGGTCTTTGACCTAAAACCTGGAATTCAATTGCTCGTTTTGAATCAAAACATGGTTACTCACATACCACCTATCGCCAAAAACATCATAGTAAGCTTCTTCTTCGTCCAGAATCCAATCCACGCGTGGTTTCTCAAGCTGAACTAGTGGCCATTCCGGAATGTCAGTTTGATCGATCAAAACTTGGTGTTGATTAGCTGTTGAAGGGTCTTGTGCGCGGTCCTTGAGTAGACTGAGAAGGCTGAGATGATGTGTCGTGTACTTTGTGTAGTGGGAGGGGGGAGATGGAAAGGGATTTCTGAGTTCGGCCTCCTCTTCGTCCATGGCGGTTACTAAAAAAGGGAGCGCTTCTGTTGTGCGACAGGTGCGGCCGTTGCGGCTAGTTTAACATCCGCCTGGCGCTTTACATCCGTGATTGTGACGGTCTCACCAGCCGACTGTTTCAATGTCTAGTGTCAACCAAGATCCGACTATAAAAACATGGATCGGTCCAACTTGAATAGCTCACTGCTCACCAACCCATGTCTACCCAATTTTGCGCCCCCAACAACCCTTCCTTACCTCCCATTCCGGATGATCTGACCATTCCCCAGTTTATGCTCGATTCTATATACCCATCGAGTCCTCATAGACCTGAAAGCATTCCTTGGCTCCTAGAAGACCGCTCTGCGCGACCTATACACTACAAGGAGGTCTGTTGACCTCGCGTCTTTCGCTAGGATCATCGCAAAGTTGACGACAATACTTGTATAGATACGTCATCGTACACGGGCTCTCGCCAATGGTTTGTACTTGAAGTGGAACATCCGTGAGTCCCTTGCTCACCGGTTTGCGTGACTGTCTGACGTCCCACCTTAGGAGAGAACGATGTCGGTAGGTGACTCCGCTCAGCTGCACCGGACCAGCCTTACGCTTGTGGGTTTAGTGTGCATTCTTAGCCCAAACGACGTTGGTTCGCCCTACTTGCCACTTTACGCGTCTTATCTCGTGTTTAACTTGGATCCGTAGATTACCCGATCTCTATCTGGGCAATACATACGCTAGGGGCCATTGTGACGTGAGTTCAGAGTTTGCTCGCTATCCAACGTTAGAGGCTGATTTTCTGCCATATGCTCAGTCCTGCGAATCCAGGATATACTGTGGACGAGCTACTTCATCAGCTACAAACTGCCAAGGTTCAACTCTTGATCGTCCATTCAACGTTCCTACAAACAGCACAAGCTGCTGCAAAGCAAGCCGGTCTTTCATCGGACCGGATCGTCGTCATACCTGCTCCTGGAGTCAAAGTAGACACAACGACTATCAACGACGTGGCGATTTTCGGATCTCGTAGACCTGAGAGTTTTCAAGAGTGTAGATTGGGGCCTGGTGAAGCCAAGACCAAACGTGCCTTTTTATCATTCTCTAGCGGGACGACAGGTGAGCGCTAGCACTTCTATTTATTTGCTTTCAATTCATACTGAAGCGCGCATTCAGGCAAACCAAAGGCGGTCGAGATACCTCATCATTCAGTAATCGCCAATGTGCTCCAGATGGCCGTTCATTTTCAAGTTCTGCGAGATAACAAAAATGAAACCAACGAGGTAATGAGACCCGGAGGTGTCGTCGCAGCTGGTGAGTGACATTTGTCTTGGACCAAACTTTATCTACATTTGATGCGGGTTGCTTTAGTCCTTCCGTTCTTCCGTAAGTAGCCATTTGTATTGCAATGCAAGCCAGTCTAACCAAAAAAGAGAAGACATTTATGGACTCGTTGTTCAGGTACTTTTCTTTCCCCCCCGGATTGCATTCGATGACTGACATACAGAACAGATGCATTTCATGCTCTTCTGTGGAGTGAGGTAGCGCCCTACCCGCTTATTGCAGTCAACTGACACTCTTTTTATTAGCTCTCCTTGGTCGTGATTCCAAAGTTCAGTTTCGTGGAATACCTAAAGAGTTGTCAAAGACACAGAATAACACATCTTCTGTGGGTCACGATAGGATCCAGCAAACTGTACCATAGCTAACCCTGTTGCTTAGTTGTGTCCCTCCCCAAGTTGTCCTCATGTGCAAGGTATCAATTCCCTCCTCCTCGCTCTCAATTGGCATTTACTTACTCCTCGTTAGCACCCAGTTATGAAAAATTATGACTTGAGCCATGTCAAATTCTTCATGTGTGGCGCCGCACCATTATCCGGAGAGCTTGTGGAACAGCTGCAGAAGATATGTCCGAATTCAGTCATTGGGCAAGGCTATGGCCTCACCGAGACGTGTACAACCGTCTCTGCCTTTCCGCCGACACAGAAGATTGGAACAGTTGGATCGGCAGGGCAGTTTGTACCAGGCATCAAAGCTCGGGTCATCAAAGCAGATGGTAGCTTGGCGCGTGAAGGCGAGCAAGGGGAATTGGTGGTAACGGGACCTTCCATGGCTTTGGGATACCTGAATAATGAACAGGCGTACGTCTACCTGCTTCTGTACCACTGTCGCAGTTTTGATGGATCTATTACAGAACCAAGGAGACATTCGTAAACGGATGGGTCCATACCGGTGATGAGGTCATTATTAAAAATGGTGAAATATTTGTTGTGGACCGACTCAAGGTACGGCAAAGGACTTGACTTGCAACCCTTCTCAGGTCACTAACAGATCACCTCCTGACATTCAGGAAATTATCAAGGTATATCTAAACATACCCGTCGGCCGTTCCACTGACTATGTCGAAAGGTCAAAGGATTCCAGGTAGCTCCAGCCGAACTGGAAGGTCACTTGTTACTTCACCCCGCCGTTTCGGATGCTTGCGTCGTCGGCATCCCTGACGAATACAAGGGTGAAGTGCCACTCGCTTATGTGGTCATCAGCGACAAACTTACTTCCGAGATGAAGTCGAGTCCTGATAAGCTCAAGACGGAGATAATGAAGGTACTCACCCTTTTTTGTGCTAATCTCGTCAATGTAGTAATTCATGTCTCCTCGAATCCCAGCACGTATCGGTCAACAAGGTCCAGTACAAGTGGCTGGCCGCTGTCGAGTTTATCCATAGCATCCCGAAGAATCCCTCAGGGAAAATTGTGAGTCTGTCTTTCGACACGACTATAGAGTTGTATGCTTATCGTCTACTAGCTCCGAAGAGTACTTCGGGATCAGGCAAGGAAGGAGAGATATCCTCTTCAAGCGAAACTCTAAACCGCCTGTAATAATGGATATTGTTGTAGGATAGCGAATAACTATCAGATTTCAGTTGCTTGACGGTTTCGATGCGCATACAGAGGACTGGTAATAGCTAAAGCAAGGCCTGTTCTCTTGCCGACTCTGAAACCGCCTAGATTACGACACCAGGATAAACGGTAATGGCTCTCTGTGAAATTAATCACGCAATCACTGCGATGTGCCAGGGGAAGTACTGTTAGACATGCCTAGGCGGTGCAGGAAACAACGTAAAGAAGAAATAGATACTTTCAAGAATGTGTGTGGACAGTAGTGGCCGCATTATTTCGAATCTCCAATGGAAGTACCAAAGCTTGATAGAGTAGCAGCCGTGTACTCGCGAAGCACAGCCACCAAAACTCATTCTCGACTTTGCATCAACTTCGAAACTCCGATTCTTGGAATTGAATACGCGGGATGGCAACACGTCGAAGAATCGGTGTCAGCGCTGCTACGACAGAGGCTGCTCGCAGACAGCTGATGCAACCAGTCGCATGTTGGGAGAAGCAGTGGGTAACGCCAGACAGTGCCCCAGCAAGGTCGTCCTTCAAAGTCTACAAGTGGGTCAAAACTGAAAAAGTACAGGCGAGTATTATTTTCTCAATCAGAGTATTGAGAGCTACTAATATTCCCTCTTAGGAATTCAATGACGATGAAGGCGGAGTTGACGAACCACTCGCTCCGTTGCCCGATGAGCCTGAAGTTGTCGATGTGGAGGATGAGGAGCAGGAGGAGAAAGACAACACTGCGGAACAAGCTGAAGAAGTGGCGACTCAGCAAACTCAGCCAACAGAACCACCTAGTCGAGCAGAACCTGAGCAAGACGACGTGGATGTATCCAAACCACCCTCTCCAAAACCTCAACTCACTATGTCATCTTCTGTGGACGACAACATGAACAACGATAATGACACGCTCGTTGATTCGTCCTTGAAACCACCGGTTGACGACATGGAAGGCGATTTAGACCCCAAGATGACTGGTGAGGAGGGCATGGAACTCAACATTGCGGGTCTGGGTCCGGATGGACTTCCTTTAGAGGGTCAGCATGATTTGAGTCAAATGGACGCTGCAGATACATTACTAGGCGGTCCAATGATGGATACTACGATGGATCCTTTCACCAGTGATCAGTCAATGACTCAATAGAGGTTCGTTTAACATTCTTCACTGTCGTTAGTGAATCTCATATATTTACATAGTACATGACCCAATGCTTCGTTGTTCTACAAAGTATGGTACACTTCGAGATCATACACGCGCATCGTGTCTTTGAAGGTTGTTGAGCAATGAGTTTAGCAGCAAGAGCCGGTCTTGCAACCGCAGCTGGTGAAGAATTGGTCAGGATACAACATGCGAAATAGGACTGGCCTGGACACGTACGAAGTGCAGTTCTGGCAGTTGCAATTACAGCAGTTGTTTCCTTGATCTTTGGGCACTCCATCGCTACCGGTACGGTCGGCGCAGTTGAATGCAGGCTTGATGTAGCAAGGGGAAGACTGGACAAATCAAATCGTCACTGCTAGAATCGTTGCAGTGGGAGAAGCAGACACACCATTGTGATATGTGGATTGGCTGAGTGTGCAGTGGATTGGCTGGGTGTCCAGCTTTAGATTCGCAGACTTCTTATATACTTTTTTCTTTCAAAAAAAGGTACCCTCTTTGGCTGGGGTTTTGATATGAAGTGCTAATAGTTTGCGTTCGGGCTCGGGTCGCTACATACAGGGTACAGGACTATTGATAAGGATCATCGTCGATAAGAATCTTCGCATGGAACTTTCTTCACGTCCCTAGTGCTGCCTCGAGGCTTGCGAAATAGAATATTATACGCTCTGCCAAGCGTCGGAACGTCGGAATTGTCAAATACGCGTACGCCCTGGAGCACCGCCAGACAAGAATATGCGCAAGAAGCCTGGATTTCCGTAGCTGTATTACATCCCGTGATAGTCTACCACACACCATCCAGCGCGATCCAATCCTTCAGCGCAGTAGGTACTTCCGTTCCAATTTGCCTTGTCATCTCGGCCTGCTTCGTTACTGGCAACGCCTCAAAGTGACGCAACAAGTTGCCGTCTAGAATGCCTTTCGAAAGCGGCTTTGACACGAAGTCATTCCGCACGATTCTGCATGAGACATCTGAGCTCCAAGTCTGGTTCTGGTACTGAAACTCAAGAACCCACCTCAAGGCTTTCGGATTCAAACCGGCGACATGTTGGATATTCCTTGTCAGTTGGCCTTGCAATAGCTGTAAATGCTTGGAGACGGCTTCATCAACTGGGGTAAGGCAGACCAATGATCCGTTTGTAGCCCCTTTGCGGCCAACCGTTCTCAGTCTTTGAAAATGTTGCTGTGCAAATGCTTACCATATATAATCCTAGACTCCGGTATCACGGCCTCAGGTATAGTTCTTCGAGCTATGACCGCCGACGATCTAATTTCAGCATGGGCATTGTACTCGGTTCGCAGAAGAAGATGACGTCCATCGCGGGAATTGGGATCTGAGGGTTCACGATAAGCATTAGCACAATGACAGTTAATTCCTGGTATACCTTGAGGGCTGTAATCGTACATCCTCACAATTCCCTCTTCATCGCATGCGATTAGAGACAAGTCGTTTGCAGTAAAGAAGAAATCGGCCTTCGTTATGCAACAATGGTGAACGTCTTTGGCGAGTAGTACTAGTTTATACGGTTCCTCCTGTCATGTACCAGTGAGCGCCCATTTCGACCTTGGTAATGAACGAGGTTTACCTGGAACGCTACGAAGGATATGCTTTTGACCGCATCGCTGATCAAGAGCACATTCTTGATTGTTTGCAAGGAGGTAACATATAAGCCAACATCCATGAACGCTACGCCGACGAGTCTCTCGTCGAGGTCGAACGCCCGCACGAAAATCTGTGTACATAATTAGGATTAAGAAGTCACAAGGACAAGGAAAACAAGGGCAGACCTTTTGGCCCATTGATGACACTAAATATCCATTCAGTCCGCAAACCGCGGTGACAGGTCCTTTGGCATCGTCACGACATCTCAGGCGCAGCTTGTACCAGCGTTTTGGGGCGAGAGATGGATCAGGGACCACCTCTACGATCTGAAAGATATATGTCTGGCGACTGTTTTAGAATAAAAACCTCCGTGTATACGTGAAAGAACATACAGCACCTTTGGCAGCAAGGTCTTCGCCTCTGTTGATCGTCGTGCCAACAGCGATGAATTCCTTGCTACCTGTTTCCGTGCTGGCGGTCTCCAAGGTGATGCACGCGACGGCGTTGACAATCTCATTATTCGCAAACTCGTACCTGAAAAGAAATAAAATTGTTCAAGGCGAATATTATGCGAAGGGACTTGGCTCACCCATCCATCGTCACCCACAAATCCGGCGAAATAAGCTCTAGGGTGGAGCACTCAACGGTTGGATCAGAGATATTGACGTCTGAAATGGATGGTAAGCTCGCAAACCTCTGTCGAAAGATATTAGGTTCATACCATCAGGTTCCCATATTCTATTCCCATCCTCGTCGTACGAGGTGAACTGGGCTTCCAACGTTGCCGACGCCACAACCAGGGAAGTTGAAGGGTCAAAGACGACACTGGAGTATGCGCGTCCTCGAGGTATCGACCTCGATGGCAGCGGACCATCGATCTGAAATTCTGGTATCCATTCCAGGAGACTTGGACCCTAAACAGTGTTAACTTGAAAAAGGAGGGTTGTTGGCGGAGAACGAGCGCACCTCGTCGGAATATACCAGGAATTCGGCTTTGGATCCCCATAGTGAACAAGGGGTGAACGCATGTACCACCGTATGTCCAGACGGGAATAAACGTACCCCCCCTTTATCCGTACCCAAGACCCAGCTCGGATTGTCACCGGTGAAGAAGACACCCGAGAAGGTCGTCCCAGATGTACACATGGTCGTGAAGGGGGTGAAGTTCCGAATGATTCGTTTTTGTTCCGCAAGAATCCCTTGCGCACTTTCCTCCGGTCTTGATATTTCAAAAAATCTTGCTAGAACTTTGACAAATTTGATAGCAACATGAGCAGACCTAGGGGCGGCGGGTGACTCAAGGAGGGAAGTGGAGCCAGCAGGTACAGTTTGGTAGACAGCCATATGCCCTGAACGTAGTAGAACCTACCATTGGCATGATCAGAGGGATAGTAGGGGGCATCAAGTAAGAAAAAAATACAAATAAATGCGGCTGTGGTCTTGATTCGCCAATAGGTGCAATGACAACCTGTTCAATGTCCAGGTCCTGAGGCTTTCTTGGAGGATCTTGCGGAAGGGATGACCCCGGTGCATCATGAGAGTCCGTTAGTACATTTTGCAGGGTTGCTATCATGGAATTCGAGAACACCAAAGACAACTTTGGTAGTGTCCATATCTGAAGTTTTCATAAGCATGAAGACACGGGCGGAAACGGTGAATAAACCGGTCCAACGGACCTCCATAACGCCTTGTGGTCGAACTAACATCAGCCATTGAGTGCGATTCTCAGCGCTGACGACGGACTGTAATGTGGATGTGATGTTGCCGCCCTTTTCACTGGTTGCGCTGGGTGGTGGTATATTCGTTTGGTGGTTTTTTTCAAATAAGCCAGTGGAATCTGTGAAGAAACAACCTGTGAGATAGCGAGAGCTCTAGACGATGATGAGAAACATATCAGATCAGTATTGTGTAGCCGTACCTTTTCCCCCATGGGCGACATGTCCTTCCGTCGTATCTTCCCTCGCTCAGTCTCTCCAACGAACAACCCAATAGAATCATCTTCTCGAAAGATGAGCACGAAGGGATCCGAAATGCTACAAGCTCTAATCTTCGCGCGTGGAGTATGGCCGTCCATGTCTTTGATAATTTGCCGTTCCGTCCCATCTGGGAAAAGTTGAGATAAAGTGAAAGTGTCCCATGAGAGGACCTACCGGGTTCAAGCACGCGAATTGAGTTGGTCATGACATGCAATATTGCTGTCCTTTGGAAGATTGTGGCAGCACCGACGGTCGTGCCAGGGATACGCACCGTAATGTTAATATCGCCTTTGGCTGTTCGGGTCGAGATCTGTTATAACAGTATGAGAAGAGAACCCGAGGAAAACGTGAGTTGGACGAACTCTAGACAGCCCTGGCGAGGGATTGACATCCGTGCTGATGATAAGGTTATCGTTTTCAAATTGGTAAGGGTTGGTAGCTTTCTCGAACGAGATGCCGCTGGCCTTGATAGACTGGCGGATGGGCAATGACCACATTCCACGGCCACCGCCAATGATATGAAGTTTGCGCTTTGTGCGAAACGGTAAGTCACGCTAAGTCAAGCAAAAATAAACACCATGATTGAGGGATATGGGGTTAAAACTCACCTGGAACAAAGTGAAACCCCCGAGTACGCCCACTCCGGTCGCTGCAACGAGCTCCGGAACGAGTCGATCCTGAAAACTATGAGCGGGGATGTAAAGAACAAGGAGAACACCGTACCCCGTTTCGAGCAACCGACATAGCAACGTCAGCAATCGGCCCATGAGAAGGAATGGAGTCACAGAGGGACAGGTGAATGATAGAGCGGGTTTTTTTCTTTGAGAGACCATTCGCGGTAGCAGAGCCACCTATAAGTGTTTCCGTGGCCTCGGCGGGACCATAGATGTCTAATATACCAGTCAAAGATAGGATGCGGGTGACCACGACGATACGCACCAGAGTCATCATCCATTATAACGTCTTGTTTAGAATCCACCACAGCCATCTCGATCATATCCTCGTCATCCTCGACCTCTTCCTCGACCCTTGCAGTCTTCAGTAGTACAGAAGGTCCTGCCGTACTGCCCAACAACAGACGCTCTTCGGCTACCATCCTAGCTAATGAAGGGATTGTAGTCTGCGCCAAAGCCTGGCCCATCGTCAGCTTAGTGACCGATTTCCCATCAGCAATGAGCTCAACGGGATACACAGTCCCGTTTTTTAGTATGACGAATATCGTTTTATCATCCAGAAAAGTGGCACGACAGCCATCCAGTAGAAGGTTTCGAGTTTGGTCCTCCGTTGGGGGGTAAGCAAGATCCGTGATACGGGACGCCCAGCCATTCACTGGGAGTGCTACTCGTCGTGCCGCTTGGTCGACGTATATGAGTGAGTTTGCAGTGACAATGACCACACCTCCAAAGCTTGTTGAACAGGGCAGTAACGAAATGCAGTCGTGGGGTAGGCCCTCGACTGACGTGATTATGGGGAAGTTCTGGGGCTGGATATCGAGCGTGAAAATGACTAGCCTCACGGTGTCCTTGTACTCTTTCAGTCGCCTAGCAGAAGAATAATTTGAGTGATTTCACTGAGCACCAAGAAAGGCATCTTACCCAATCCATGTGGGTTGCGGTTGGAACAGTACGGCCATCGTAGGGTTGTTGAATCCAGGAAGAAAGACGAAATCAATAACATGGTGTATGTCTTTGTCCACGGAATTCGGCAAGTCGAGAATGAAACTAGGAGAATAAGGAATGTCGCGGGTCTGGCTCTGATCCACTTCTATGGCGTCTAGTTCCGCCTGGGATTGATAGAATGGTAGAATGGCGATAGCATCTTTTGGTAATGAGAGTGCGGCACAGCGAGACATTGGATCGACGCGTAACTCGGCTCGATACAGAGACGTATCCAAAGCAACCTGTTCCTTCATTAATTTGAGACTTTGAGCAGAATGCGCGGCGTACTAGTTGTGGTGCACGCTCATACGTGTGGATGGACACTGTAATCAGGTCATTCACGGCGTCCGACCATTCCAGGAGGGCAATCTGGACGTGTGTTTGTGAAAAAAAAAAAAGCAGAACATAAACTGCACGAAACGTACTTTTGCGTCCTTGAACGAGACGAGTAAACGATCGAGCTTGTCTTCGATAGAGGCGACGGTTTTGACTCCTTCCATCCCAGTGACGATTCCATGCATATGATGTTCGCGAACATGGTAGAACTTGGTGACAGTGTTGACAGAGCTCTTTTGTGTGACAAGCTAGAGGGGGAAAAGCGTTTATTATGGGACGGTAATAGGCACATCAATTGTACTCGAATCACCTTAGCTATGTTCACGAATCCTTCTCCCTGTCTGTCCATTTCAACTTCACCGGGAACAGCATCTGCGCCCTTCTTCAACGCTTTCCTATCTTTTTCTTCGTCAACCACCGCAGGAAGAGGTGCTGGTTCCTCGCGAACTTCAAAGATGCGGAGAATATTTGACCGCGCAACAACCACATTGCACAAAACTCTGGCAGCTATTTCATGGCGCGTTGAGGCATTCGGTGGCAATTCAAGAGCTCCGGGAATAAGCTTGAGGCTGGTGGCGAATTCAACACCACTGGGAGGTATAACTTCTTGGTGTAGCGCGTGCATTGCAGTAGTGGGAGACAACCAAAACGCTATTGCTGGAGTTTGAGCGACTTCCTAATTAGGCATATGGTTCCCACTCACTGGCTCATCGTAACTCTAAATCTCTTTCATTGGCCTAGTCTGGCTCAATCAAGAATGATCTCCAAACCCAGACTATTGATCATTCTAGGCTGTGAGTATAGGAGGGTGAGAATCTCTCACTGCTCGCCATTCGCACTACTCCTATAGGAACCTCCCAGGGGAACCCCTTTTCAAGTTTTTTTTTGTAGAAATTTGAGTCTGGCAATGTCAAACTATTGGATGTCGCGCAACTCCAGCTTGGTCAGTATTAGGACACAAGTAGAAAACTCTGTTGCCACTGTGGGTGCGTAGCACAGTCGAGCCCCATGTCCGTCTACATACTTACATTCTTCACCCAGGTCATGGCGGAAAGTGAAATTGCTGAGTATGTTGCTCAAAAACTACCCTCTCGAATTACAATGGCACTTGGGCCGACTCTGGTACATGATGAAAAAGCGGCTATTATCGAACAGTTCCAGCGGCTTGATCAGGAGATCCAAGCGACCTTCAGGAAGAATTTCGGTTTCGTTCGTCCATTACCTTTCAAGGATCAGATTATAAGGTAATTGCTGGTCGTGAAAGCTATCGTATGAGCGCTCTGCATGCCAAAGCAGGCAGTACAGCCCTCGTAGCACGCATTCATCAAAGCAGCATTCAGTTAGCAAATGTAGGGGACTGTCGCGCTGGCGAATCTGGCTTCTAATTTAGACGTTGCACGACTGCGAGATGAGTATCCAGGCGAATCACTGTGATCATCCAGAACCGCGTTCTCGGAGGACTCGGTACTACACGCTCTTTCGCAGATGTATATTACAAGGAAGACCTGGTTCGCACTTAATGTCATGGGACATCTGACGCCAAAGCACGGTTTGAGCTGGAAGGCGCAGTCGAGCGTTCTGTTTGGTTACTATAATTCTCCGCCATATTTGATCATGACAGCAACTCCGGAAGTCAGCGAAGTGACTCTGACACCCAGCTCAATCTTAGTTCTTGCCAGCGATGGGCTATGGGGTTTAGTTGAGAACCCGTGGGTAGCAGAGAATATCTGGCGGGGAGTTAACGAAGGACAGCAGAATCTTGGGTTATTTCTACTACATAGACTACCTGGCGATGGTGTGATACTGTAATAAAACGCGTCCCGTGGCCAAAATATTTCAAATCTCAAACCTTATTTGACAGGCGTAGTCAGAAACCTGCGGAGCGGAGAAGGCTCTAGAATCCCTCCTTTAACCCTCGAACAGCTCTTAAACAGCCTAGGACCCTCTCCCTTCGACAGCCAATATGTCTCTTCGCTACGAGGTTTTCCATGCGAAGCCTCACCTATACCTGTGGGCAGCCTCGGTACTTTCATCTGCGTTCGCTTCTACCACAATTCCGTCATTCCTCCTGTTGGCCGTGCATCTATCAATCTTGTGTGTTTATGGGCCAATTTTGCTCGATCGACGTGGTCAGAAATCAGCCAAGATTGCACGTCTCTGGGTTGGTATATCTATTTCCAGGTCCATTTCATGGTTCGCACCGTCTATCCACGCATTGGATACACCCGCCGTATCGGTGTTAGTGCTATTGGGGCAGGCAATGGCAACTTCAGCCATTACACTAACAGTCGTTCTCCTGTACACCCACCTGCGAACACGCGTGCCTATGCCAGCAGGTACACAATATACACTATTTCCCGCGTTGTGGGCAGGTATTTGGTGTGCTATGGCTTATTGCAGCCCAGTGGGTTATCTCACGTCTTGGACCCCGGTTGTCGGTACCGAATCATACGATTGGTTGGTGCCCTTGCTGGGTCCAGCCGTGAAAAACTGGCTGGTTGCTGCGTGGGCTGTGGTCGGTTCACAGGCGTTAGAGCATTGGATGATGGAATGGGAAAGTCCAGAAGAAGCACCCTTGATACCTGCCCATGACATGGGATCGTCTGGACTGTCAAAAAAGGATACTCATAATCACTACAGAGGTTCCAATGCATTCATATTCATCTTGGTGGCGCTCGCCGCACCACCGTTTTTCCTCGGCGGTGATCTGCCACTTCCCGTTATCTCCCCGTATACTACACCTCTAAGCGTTGGTTGTGTGTTACCTTCATATCGGCGGTACAAACACACCAATCTGAATCTCGATGATTACATCGAAGAGACCAAGAAGCTCGCTTCACAGGCTGACATTCTATTATGGCCGGAAGGAGCGGTGTCTTTTCAAGGCGAGGATGAACGTGATGCTGCATTTGACAAGATACGTTCCAAAGTCCCTGGTGCACACGTCGGCGTTTCGTTCGAGGAGACGTATCCCGATCCTCACAATCCAACTGGTAAGAGCGGTCTGAAGCGGAATGGAATGGCGATTATATCGAAGGCAGACAGTAAACCGCATTTGATTTATTATAAGAGACACCTCGTACCAAGTGAGTACAATTTGTCATAATGAGAGTCGAGTTTCCGCTAATTATTTACTATAGTCGCTGAATCATACTCGATGCGTGCTGGAGAAGAGGATCCCAGCATCTATAATTTGGAGCTACACGCTCCGAAAGACATGAACAAAACCGACTGGAGCAAAGAACCACCTCACATACGCCATATTCCGTTGACGGCGTCCATCTGCCTGGATTTTGCAATGCCTTCGCCTTTCTCGGCGTTGGAATCGAGGCCAGCGTTGATTCTAGCACCCGGACGGACTTGGGAGACAACGGTAGGCCGAGTCATGTGGGAACAAGCGAAACAGAGGGCCTATGAATTGGGGAGTACTGTTTTATGGTGCGACGGTGGAGACGGAGGTACAAGTGGGGTAGCGGGAGAGGGCGTATCCGAGTCCATACAGGTGGGAAAAGGTTCATGGGTAAGGCAAATTGGGATCCAGTATGAGTTTGACGAGGGCCGCACGCTTTATGGGAGAGCAGGGAACTGGTTGATTTGGGGCTTGATAGGTCTTCCTCTGGTGCTGGGTCCGTTCGAAGCGGTCATTGGCTTGCTCCCAAACAGCGGATTACTGCCAGGATTTGGGAACATGCGGAGGCAGTTCATTGCATGGAAAGACAGGCGAAGGATCGAGGATAACGCCGAACATGAAGATTTAATGAGTTGAAATGATCATGTACAATGTAAACTTACCTTACATTTCCAATCTCAAACCTGATGTTTTCACGCTTTCGACCTGACTTGCCTAAGCGTGGTCGATCGACATGATCGCTGTAAGTAAAATTGGGACCAGAACTGGTGATCAACTGGTGACAGTGGAGGAGAAACGGAAACTAGGGCCACGAGGCGGATTTTGCTCCGGATACGCAGACACACGGTCTACACGCCTCTTGTCCCTCAAAACTTGCTGTCGCCAGTAATCTTGGTATGTTCAATCCTTCCCTTTGAAATTTATCCCCTTCTGATGAGGCCATGGCTTCTGTAGGACTCGGCTCTGACGCAGGACTCGATTTTGACTGGGTAGACATCACTCACGACGATCTACCTATCAAGCTTGACGGTCCTAATCCCCCTTCCCTCACCCTTGATACCTCTGCAGTCGCGGCAGAGGCAAGGTCGATTGCTGAATCTTCGACTCTTACCCTCAGAGCGTCACCATCCGACTCGGCCTTTATTTATCACCGTCCCAGCCACGCTCGTTCTCGTTCTGTCCTCGGGAATTGGAAGAACACTTCAAGAGCCGACCTACAGAGGCCCCAGTCTCTTAGAAACAGATTATCAAAGGTTTTTAGACTCTCCAAGAAGTCGCCAGAAGATACACGTTCCATCCTCGACGACTTTCCTGCACCACCATCCCATCTTCCGACCCCACTTTCATCGGCTACTCCTACTCCAGTAGCATACGCGTGGCCTTCAAAGAAGAATACTCCAGATTCTTCTCCGAGTCGCTTGCAGAGTGCAAAGAGAGTCGAATCACCTCTTGCAGAGCAACGTCTCGTTTCGCCCACAAAATCAGCTAGCCGATTTAAATCCCTTAGAAAGGTCTTTGCGCCTTTCACTCTACGCCAACAGCCTAAATCGGACTCGAAAGTAGCTCCTCAGCCTGTTGTTGAGCCTGTTGCTAAACCTCGAGATATCCCAGTCACTATTCAAAGCGTTGGTCCAGACACATCACAAGACAAAGCTCTCCCAGAAGTACCTGTCGAGAGTCAACAGCTCAACGCACCAGCATCGTCCGTCGTAGGCTCGCATAAACCGTCGTCTTACGAGTTTGTTGACCCTCAACAATTTTCTTTATCGCCATCTCCCGCTTTTGGGTCTGAGCTCTTTATCGCTCCGTCGACCCGCACTTCGTTCACTCCGTCCTCACCTTCTTGGTTGAGTCGTAACGTTGTACCCCAACTCGAGATATCGACTAGCATTACCCAGGAGTCTTCTATCGGTAGTGCAGAAGAGGTCATCACACCGCCCGAATCACCTCCCCCGTTACCCATTCCACCTCGGATCTTCATCGCTACCTGTTCGCCAACCAACACACCTCCTCTCTCGCCCCTCGAGGTCACAGACTGTTGGTTGAAACACCTTGACAGCGCTTCTAAAAGCCGTCACTCTCTAGTCTCCAATTTATCCCGAAATTCCTCTGCAACGTCCATTGCTGAGTTGATTTTCAATAATTCTTCGGAAATCCGTCGATCTGATATCAAGGTGAGCTGGTAATTCTTGGAGGAAGCACTACATGTGCAGTGTCCGTCATCATCAAGTCCGATCATCTGACCAATACTTTATAGAATCAGAGCCCTCTTCCTGAAGCACTTCTCCTCAAGCAGCCTACCAATCCTTCGACGCCCACGGAGACCTCACCCCCATCATCTCCTCCTCCAATAAATATCGGTTCCTCTTGTTTTGGCTTAGCCATCCCATCTATCTATCACGATTACAGTTCTAGCACATTCGATAGTGCACGAGGCACCCACACAGCAGCATCATCTTCCACAAATACCCCTGCGCCCGGTGCACCTCCGCAGCTTTCGAGTAACCTCCTCAACTTACTCTCAGTTATCTGTGCCGAAGCCCGCATCAGTATGGCGAGTAACACTAGTCCGTGGGGCAAACAAGCCGATGTTGTAGACTTTGGTGGAGAAGTAGACTACGGCAATATGCAGTGGTTCAAAGATCCGCCCCCTATGCGCCCTCAGGTGCGTTGTTGCATCTCGTCTAGCTTCAATGACACTCATGTTCTATACTGCTAGCCTCCGCCGCAACCACAACAAGTAGCCGCGTATAATCCAGAGCCCATAGTGGTTCAACACAACGAGAACTTTGTCTATGCACTTAATGCTGCACCGAACGTTCTTTACGGTCGATGGAAACAATACGGCCAGGTGTGCCCATTTCCTCGTTAACATTTCTGTCCACTCACCTACTACCTCTAGCTCGGTGTCCTAGCATGGTGTTCCGAATTTGCGGAACTCATTGACAACCTGAAAGAACTAGGTGTGGCAGGAAACATGTTCCTCGAAACACGTAGAAAGGCACTAGAAGCGTGCAGAGACATTTTGAAGCTCAAACTTGATATCAAAATGCAAATCATTGTGATGTATCTCAGCGCGCAAGTGCAGAGATTGAGAAGATTTTTGGATCCGGATACGACGTATGACGACTATCCGGAACCTTCGTTCCCGTTGGATCCGTATGCGCGATCGTAGACGCCTTGCTTTGACACTTTTCTCTCTTCTGAATTTGATTCCTCCGTTACTTATCTCTTCTGCATGATCGCAGTGTACTTCAGTTCAGCTGAATATCCCTCCTGTTCGCACGTACCCATACATTTCCTGTACCTAGCTGTTACATCTGTTCGGTTTCTATGCTGTATGATTTCTTCTTTTATCATGCAATGTACAATACTATGCAATGTCTCGTATTTTATAAATTCCACATCGTGCTGTGCGAAGGAGAAATGAATAGAATAGATAGTCAATCAGCTTGGACCCAGGATCCCAAAAACGAAAAAAGACATTGTGAACGTTACAACTGAGCGAAAAAGTGTTAGATATAGAATAACGTGGCTTAAATGAATCAGAACAATGTACATAGAGGTTCATTTCATCATGGCAGTAATCCAAGCAAACGATAAAAAGAATATGAGAAATCCGTAGTGACCACTAACACAACCTTCTAACGTGTGCATGTGGAGAGAAACGTTAGCAAAGACAGCTAAAGGAATGGATCCGAAGTCCTTTGAGAAGTGGTATCATGGATGAAAACAAACATGGTTTTAATGTGCAGATGTAATGCTAGTGTACTGTGTCCATAGTTCGGATGGTTGTGAAAGTCTGACATCGCGTGGTGGCTCAGGTAACGGATTAGGAGGGTGAGCAAAGATCTCGTGGGCCGAAAGTGGACTGTCGACCTGAGAGGGGAGTGAGCTCGTTGAGTGATATACGAACGGCGGCAGAGAATTGGGCATAGAATGGTAAATCTGAGTTGAAGATCCATGCGCAAAACCATTCTGTACGACAAACGATGTATGGCTTGAGCCATGCACACCGCCATTCAAGTGCGAGTTGCCGATTGGTCCGTATGTCGGTGACGACGAGGAAGGGAAGGGTACTGAAGCAGCTGCATTCGTGTCGGTCATGCTCTTGGCCCTGTACAAGCGCTCCATCTCCCACATTTCTTTTGCCCGAAGTGCGTTGAGATTTTCGGCTGTCGGGACCTCTGATGTGGGCCGAGCCGAAGTCGATTTATTCCGCTCTAAAGGGCGTGAGGCGGGAGGGCCAGGTGTTGGAGGCGGCGGCGCGGGTTGGGGTTTGTTAACATCAACTGGCGGTGAAGCAGATTGTACAGGTTTTCTGTTACTTCGCTTTTCCTTCTTTGGCTCCTTGGACCTACTGCTCCTCGAGTCATCAGGCCTGGCTATCTCGACGGGGACCTCACGTCTGCTATGACTTTCGGCACTATTTGAGCGACGAGGCGCCTTACGTGTAGGTGGTGCTCGAGTTGCGTCAACTGAATGCTGCCTCCGTGATCGTGACGCCCTCTCCTTTTCCTTCTGCCTCTCACGTTCCTTTTCCCTTTCCCGTTCCCTTTCCTTCTCCTTTTCTTGCCTTCTCGACTCTCTCCTGGCCTCTTTGTCACTCCGCTCCTGCTTGTTTGACCTCTGACTACTTCTACCAGACAACCCAGTACCGCTACTCCCATTTACCTGTTCCACAACCTCCCAGTGCTCACCAGCAGTTCCCTTGATCGTCTCAGTCGAGGCATACACATGTCCGGATGCGCTTCTCACCAGCTTGAACGTCTCCGTCTCTCTACCTGTCACTGAGCTGATTCCGGGGGAAGGTTCCCTCAAAGGTCGTTTTCCTACCTCCTTCGTGGGTGACACACGTTTTGAGGGCACACGCGGTGGCGGTGCTTCAGAGCCAGCAGAGGAAGACGGTGCAATGGAACCGTCGTTCATGTATGGTGTCCCCGGATTGGCCAAAACCGAAGAATTTGAATAAGGCGAGTCGCTGACGTCGCTTTGGGCCATGTAAGCTGCGAGATATGCAGGATAGGGAAAGTCCTGCTGTGACGTTAGCGGCGCTGCAGGCGCCGGAGGAGGGAATGGCACTGTGGTATGAGGTGGTAGGGCTTTTGGTTTGGTGGTGGTGGATGGCGGTGGTGGTGGAACGTCAGGTGAAGGTGTTCTCTTCTTGGCTGGGGGTTGTCGTTTTCCATGTCCATCTGAAGATGTCGATGACTGCTTTTTCTCGGCGTGAGATGGCAAAGGTTTTCCTTCCATCGACAACCGGGATGATGACGATACGCCATTGGCAGACACGGAGTTTGGAGAAGGGGATTTCGTGTCAAGCGAGGGAGCTCGGGTATGCGGTGATGTGGGTGGAGATAACGGGGAAGGAGCGGAGGAAGACGGTGCCAGTGAAGAGAGCGACAGCGATGGTGGTATCGTAGGTGATAGCGGTGAAGAAGAGACAGGCGGCGGAGTTTGAACAGGGGGACTCTGTACGGGAGTGAGTGTAGCTTTCTCTTCTTGGCTAAGCTCATCCTTCTGAAGGGGCAAGGGCACAGCACCTTGAACAGGTGTCGTGCTTGCCTCAGAAACGGGCGCATCTGGATTTGCGACAGTGAGCTTTCCTATCGAAAACGGAGGAGCCTCTACGGAGACATACGACGCGCGGTCTTGTCCTTGCGTCAATGAGGTTGGGTCCCGTGTAGACGCTGATTCTACAATATCAATACCGTCAACAGAAGGAGGCGGAACCCTTCTAGGTACCTTTTCCGGCGATGGCTGTCTCTCTGGAACTACAGATTGTTGCTTCTCTGAAACTGCGTCATCGTTTTGTACGTGGTGCCAGTCTTGATGATGTTCAGAGTCATTGGGCATCAGCGGAGGCTTTCTTGTGACGCTGAATTTCTTGGCCAGTCGGCCAAGAACACTACCCCTTCGCTCTTGTTTCGGTTTGGCCGTGATAGTAGATGCTCGTTTGTACTGTGATGCGTCCTCTGAGAATTGCGGTGAATGTGATACATCAGGATCTTCGAGAGGTGAATTGGGTAGTGAAAGGGTATCATGCTTTTTGGAACCCCCGAACATAATAGTCCACAAAGGCGTGCGCCGTTTACTGAGTTTGCGTGAAACTCGCGTGCTACTGCTTTCCATGGATGGTTGTAGATGGATGGCGGATGTTGATTGAGATAGTGGTGAAGGATTTATTGTCTTTCGGCGGCCATCTCTCGTCGTCATGCTGGAGCGCCTTGACCGAGTTTGGCTCTTTGCCTGTGCATGGAAAATTAAATGAATGAGCAAAAAATACAGCACATAAACACGCACCTCAACCTCTGCACTAACTGGACCATTTCCAAGCCCCACGTCGTACGGTGAGTGATGGTGCCAATTGGTCCCCCAAGGATCGGAGACATCGAGTAGGTCCACACCATCATGGGCAGTCTGTGACGTTTTACGCGACCTAGGCTTGTTTGCGCCGTCTCCGACACGTGTCTGCGATGAACTGGGAGTTGGGAGGGGAGAATGGGAGGGTGTTCTGCTAGGGCTTGCCATACGACTCGAGTCTTCAGAACGCTCCTGATGCATCGCTGTCATTGGTGGAAAGGAAGGTGAAAAGAACGTGGGCGGTCGAGCGGCTGGCCTGAGCTCTGAAGGAGGAATAAGGTGGTAATTCCTATAGTACCGAGGCCCTACTGGATTGTGAATTGGGTAGCGCATCCTGTACGCTGCAGGTGATGTGAACTCCTCCTTCGAGTACCATGACGGCAAGGACTTGATTGGTTCTGGAACTAGCGACCGACTTGCAAGAAGAGCAGGAAGTGAATCTGTCCTCTCAGCCTGTTCCAATTTCTCCATGTCCTTGATATTCTCGTCAGAGTCGGAGGCCGGCGCTGGCGACGCGGATGATGGTTGTGGTGGTATTGGAGAACTGTCGGCTACTGTATGCTTAACCGACTTTCGCTTGAACATATTCCCTTTTGTACGCTTCGATAATTTCCTTTCCAGTGATTCCTTTCTCTCCATGTCTGCATAGTATGCCTTGAGTACCTCTGGCGATGCCACTTGCCCTTTCATTGCATGCCCCACTTGCTGCAGAAAATTCAACCATAATATCAGAAAATGGGATAAATCTGGTTTAGTTGTTTCTACTTGCCTCCTCAAAGGGCTCCGCTGCATACATGGGGTCCCTAAAGTATGCCATGGTTGCTGTGCTGGACGACAAGAATGAGTGCGGGCTGCAAAGCCCTTCCTCCTGCACGTGTCGTCACTACTACCGTCACTGTAGCGCCTAATATATCAAACGCGTCCCAGGAAAAAAATTGCAGTAAAATTCATCTCTATCCGCTTCTATCTTACTATGAGTATCACTGTTCTTCTCCTCGGCAGCGGTGCTCGTGAACATGCTCTGGCCTGGCGGTTGTCCCAATCTCGTCTAGTCGATCATATTTATCTGTGTCCAGGCAACGGTGGTACTGCATCTCTCCCAAAAACTTGCAATACAGACCTTTCGTCCTCCGATTTCCCTCGATTGGTCGAATTCGCCGTTCAAAAAAATGTCTGTTCGAATCAAGCAGTGGTCAATCTTCAATTCAAACTCATCCAAGCTCTATAGGTTAACCTTGTCGTCCCGGGTCCTGAACAACCGTTGGTAGATGGAGTCGAAACCCACTTCAGGAAAGGCAAGCACTTGAAATGCCTTTTGTGATGTCAACACATCTGATCATCTCACAGTGGGCATACCGGTTTTCGGGCCATCCCAGGCAGCTGCAACTATGGAGGGCTCAAAAGCATTTGGAAAAAATTTCATGGCCAGACATTCGATTCCAACAGCTCAGTACAAAACTTTCAAATCAAATCAAGTAGAGGCTGCGATAGACTATGTAAAGACATGCGGTCACAAGGTTGTTCTCAAAGCCAGCGGTCTTGCTGCCGGAAAAGGCGTTCTTATTCCAGAGACTACGGAGGAAGCTGTAGATGGATTGAAGGAGATTATGGTCGCCAACGTGTTTGGTTCTGCAGGTACCGGCAATCATCTTGGATCATGATTGAATCTTCTCATTGATATAGTGACTTTTCGCAGGAGATGAAGTTGTCGTCGAAGAGTTTTTGGAAGGTCCTGAAATATCGATACTCGCGTTTTCCGATGGATACACCATCATCCCATTACCTGCAGCGCAAGACCACAAACGAATAGGCGAAGGCGATACTGGTCCCAATACCGGTGGTATGGGCGCCTATGCTCCCGCACCAGTAGCAACACCTGCGATTCTAGAGCAGATTACGAATGAAACACTTAAACCGACCATCGATGGAATGCGACGAGATGGTAAGGTGTTTTTGTTTTTACTCATGCGCTGCCTCTACAATCTATACTCAGGCTTTCCGTTTGTCGGGTGTCTCTTTACGGGCTTTATGTTGACCTCAAACGGCCCCAAGGTTCTTGAATACAACGTCAGATTCGGAGACCCCGAGACCGAAGCGCTCATGCTCCTTCTCGACGAAAAGGCTGATTTAGCAGCTATACTACTTGTGCGCTCTGAACCTTCGTAATGAACGCAAATGTCCTGATCAGTACTTAGGCATGCGCTGAGCATCGTTTAGACTCAGTTTCCATACCAATCCGACCTGGTTCTGCTGTCTCTGTCATCCTTGCGTCAGGCGGTTACCCAGGCAGCTACCCAAAGGGAAAACCTATCACATTCGATGAACAGAATATACCGAACAGTACGTAGCATTTGAAGTCCACGCATCTGTGCTAACTTTGTGGAGATAGATGTCGTCGTTTTTCACGCCGGCACATCCCAATCTGGCAACCAAGTTGTTACCTCCGGCGGTCGTGTAATCGCAGTGACTGCATACGCGCCTACTCTGCAAGAAGCTCTAGATGCAGTGTACAAAGGCGTCGACTGCATTTACTTTGAAGGCAAAACGTACAGACATGACATCGCTCATCGGTACGTTTGTACCTCCGAGGTACTGC
This sequence comes from Moniliophthora roreri, assembly GCA_001466705.2. Lineage (NCBI taxonomy): Eukaryota > Fungi > Basidiomycota > Agaricomycetes > Agaricales > Marasmiaceae > Moniliophthora > Moniliophthora roreri. The sequence goes on along the minus strand of LATX02000001.1, from coordinate 656,054 downwards.
ACGCAAGAAAGCAACCTTATTTATTCATCTCGTATCTAGGGCCCTCAAAACATCTGCTATAGAACAGACAGGAGTCACCCAGGGTCTTACCTACGCGCAAGCAGGTGTATCAGTCGACGCTGGCAACTCCCTTGTGGAGGCCATCAAGCCTTTCGTTCGAGCAACTCGCCGGCGAGGCGCTGACGCGGAGATCGGCGGTTTTGGCGGCGTTTTTGACCTCAAAGCAACAGGCTACAAGGACCCTGTGCTCGTGAGCGGAACAGATGGTGTAGGTACCAAGCTGCGAGTTGCCGTTGACATTGGGATTCATGATACAGTCGGTAAGGAAATGATAATTGTTTCTTTCCCGCAGTTTATGAGCTCCATGATCCTGATGTATATTTTTTTTCTGCTTTGATTGCCAGGGATTGATCTTGTAGCCATGTCAGTAAATGATTTACTGGTTCAAGGCGCTGAGCCTTTGTATTTCTTGGATTACTACGGGTGCAGTAAACTTGAAGTTTCTGTTGCCACGCAGGTCATCAAGGGTATCGCAGAGGGATGCCGTCAGGCGAATTGCGCATTGATTGGGGGCGAGACAGCTGAGATGCCAGGGATGTACCAGCTGGGTGCGTTTCATTCAGGATTCCGAGTCGTCTTGGTCATCATGTTCACACTGTTGACCTAGGTGACTACGATCTCGCTGGTTTCGCAGTGGGAGCCGTTGAGAGAAACCAAATTCTCCCCAAATCAGATATTGTGCCTGGTGATGTTCTTCTCGGTATCACATCCTCTGGACTTCATTCCAACGGCTTTTCTCTCGTCCGTAAGATAGTTTCGGCCTCTGGACTATCATACCTTTCTCCTTGTCCCTGGAACAGCCAGATGACACTTGGTCGGGCATTGCTTGAACCCACGAGAATTTACATCAAACAGGTGCTTCCCGCCGCACAGGCTGGGTTGATCAAGGGAATGTCCCACATAACGGGAGGGGGGTTCGTCGAAAATATCCCGCGAGTCTTGCCGAAAGGGACTGGATGCTTCGTAGACGCTTCGACGTGGGAGTTGCCACCGGTGTTCAAGTTCTTGATGAAACATGGAGGCGTGGAACCGCTCGAAATGGCCAGGACATTCAATAACGGGATTGGCATGGTAGTCATCGTCAGCAAGGAGAATATCGGTGCCACCATCAGGACGTTGAAGGATGCTGGAAGTGCGGATGTCTACCAAATAGGAGAAGTAACGCAGAAGGATGGAGTGGTGATGAATAACGTGCATGTTTGGTCGTCATAGGTTTCAGGTGTAAGTATATGCGTATGTATGCTTTATATATGTGTGTGCTATAAAGAGAAAGAGACTGTAGTATCCAGTGTAATTCACAAATTACAAGGAAAGACAAATGGAGGGAAGGATACAGGATATCTTGTACGGTAGAACAGGTGCATGGATGTAAGACGGGAAATCATGGATAGTGTGCACATATGAAGAGACGAGACTGGTAAATATGTTTTGAAAAGTTAGTGTAGTGCGGAAACAGGAGAAGAAAAGAAAGGGCACCGGTCGCAATGCCGGACAGAAGATGTAAGGCTAGAGCACAGACGGTCAGTATATCTACAAGAAACAGGAAGGGTGTGCACGATGGGACGGGGAAAGAAGCGATATGCGAAGCAAATAAACAACGTGCGGAGATATATAGGGCATGCGATAGAAACGACAGAACAAGGGAATAAGAATAGAAAGACGATACGGCGCGACTGGAGCATAATACCCAAGATAGCAAATGAAAACACTGAATTACAACCAGGATGATGCCGGTGTCCGAAGATATGTAATGATCTAGACGTCCGCCGAAAAAAAGAAAAACATGGCGTACACAGGACGTCGATACTTTTTATGCAGAGACCGATACCTCCGCAGCAGCCTCCGGTACACTGTTGGCAGTGACGGCTGCAAAAGAGACAGGAAGCTTGGTTGGAATGACAGAAGTGGGAGCCGGAACCGCTTTCTCGGTGGTGCCGTTAACCTCTGGTTTTGAATCCTAGGAGAGCAAGCCATTTAGTATACGCTTTTGACCGGTTAGAATTGAAACCGTGCCTTTACGGAACTTGCGGAGTCGGGTGATGCTGTCCGAGTCACATTGGCGCTTTCTCGTCTGCCAGGAGGAGGAGCTTGCAAAACTTGAGCAGCTGTCGGGCCAGTGTGACCATTGCCATTGAAGTAGCCGTTGACGGCCTTGGTGGGAGGCGTCGTGGAACCCGCAAGGACTGGGAAGTCATCTGCGTTGGGGACTCGCTGTTTAGGTGGAGGTGACCGCTTATTATTTGGTGGCACGGCGCCGTTCGGGCCATTCTTAAACCCCATACCATGACGAGGGCGGTTTTGAGACTCAGCCTTGCCGTGAATCTGGGGACCATTCTGAGATCTAGGTGCCTAATAAAATAATTCTTGATGAGATCAAAGTCTGGATACAAAATGGCCTCGACATACGTCGCGGATCGACATGGCTGACATCTTCTGGTCAAGTGCGCCTACACCATTAGAATCGCCGTTGAGGTGGCGTGTGGAACGAGGTGCGCCTCCCCTACCACCGCTGAAGTATTGGTTAGCTGCCGCCGCAGGGTTGTCGGGTAAAACATGGGGAAAGCGACAATCATCACTAGAAAGTCGTAAAAATAAATATTTGGATAGGCAGACACATCATTATTAAGAATTTGCGCACCCATTCTTGCACTTGCCGGCTGGGAAGAAAAGGCATGGGGGCTTGGGCCGAACGCCGAAGGAACCCCGTCGCATGCTTCCTCGGCGGTTGTGTGTGGCATTTTCGCGTGTAGGAGGGGGAACAGGGTTAGCATAATCTGACTGAGGGTTGAGAGGGGGCGATTTCACGGCGGCTCCGTTTGCGTCGGGGTATGCCACAGGAACTGGAACAGGATACTGAGGTGGTACGTTAGGCTGCATTACAAAGGGTGCTGGAGGAGGCGCGCCGTTGTACATGGCCGGTGGTGATTGGGATTGGCCTTGAGGTGGTGGAGGTAGACCTTGGTGATACACAGGTACTGGAAGACCGGTCATGTGCATAGAGCCTGGCTGACCAGGATGAGGCGGATAGGGCGAAGGTGCGACCATAGGCGGCATTGTTGGGTAAGGCAGTGGAACAGGTGCACCGTTAGGGCTGAACGGTGCTGGTGGAGGCGTCATCTCGTTTGAGGGAGGACCTTGAGTCATTGGTGGTGTTGACGAGGGAAGCGAGTTCATGGGGACACCGTTGGGAGGAGGTGGTTGAAACGAGGGCGGTGACATAGGGTAATAGTTAGGTGAGTAATTTTGGGGGTTCATGGGATCGTATGGCGCGGGGTATTGAGCTGGTGGAGGAAGCGGTCCTTGGAAGTATGGTCCTTGAGGATGTGCGAACATGCAAGACGATCCATAACGACAAGCAGGGAAGTACCTGCAAGGAATCAAACGCGCTATTTCGGGAGGAGGTAAATTTCCTGGGCCAGAACCTGCTGGTGGCTGACCTTCGGGTGGTTGAGGATAATATACAGTGCCTTCAGGCATGGCAGGGGGTGGGTAGTAAGGATAAGCACCGGGAGGAGGAGGTGGCGGATAGTAAGATTTTTCCGGGTTGGCATTGGGATCCTGCACATAACCATTCTGATCAGTCTTGCTCAGCGCAGAGTTGACAAGTTCGAGTATTGCAGGATCCTGGGTACACTCTTGCGGAGATCCTGAGCTGGATGGTAATGTAGGATCAGCACCTGGATCAGCCAAAGAGTCGAATCAGTGGACGAAATTCGGTGAAAAGGAAATCAACAGGTCAACTTGGACATACCCTTGTCGAGTAAGACTCGAACCACCTCCACATGTCCATTTTTCACAGCTTCAACTAGTGCAGTTGCGCCTTGTTCATCTTGAAAGCTCCAAATCAGAAATTGAACTTTTTTTTCTTTCAACCATGACACGACTTGTACCTTTGCCGTTGACGTCGGTCGAAGGCGTTTCGGAGAGAATTTGAAGGACATCTTCACGACGACCTTCAGCAGCAGCTTGGATGAGGGCAGCGGTCATTGGAGAATGGGATGTGAGAAGGGTGCTGAACCGAAAGACGGACTTTGGGAAAAGAGTCGAGTAAAAAGGAATAAAAGAAGAAGAAACGTCCAACTGGAAAAAGCACGCTGAAAAAAATTATGATCGCGATCACCTCGAATTTGGCACGTGATCCGGGTACATTACATAAATGCAGTGTGCACCTTTTTATCTGCGGCAGATACGTTGCCATCCTGATTGCGAGTCTCCCTCCAGCTCGCTTTTGCAGTGCTTCCTTTGCATTGCCAGTACATTTCTCATTTGAACAGGACGTGCGCCCGAAAGACAAATTGTTCAGGACCCCCGGCTTGCGCCGACAAAGAGTTTTTGTTACAGATCGTAAATTTGTCATCGCATCGGTTCCTTCCCAGACTACCCCAATCAGGTTCAATCAGGTTCAAAATGGTGGCATACGTGCTCATACGTGGTATCAAACGCCGAGATCTATAATCTCTATTACCCAAGTTCCGACGATTCATTACGGTCCTTCCTTCAACCCTAGTTTCTGCATTAGTTTCCGTGCCGGGCCCCCGGCAGTGGGTGGCAAGTCCAGCTCTTTTGATGGCGGAAGCTCCATCAACTCCCGCACTGCTACTTGTATATCTTTTCCTAAAAGCAGTCCTGGTCGGTCTGTGCCTTTGTGACAGTCACCTCAGGTGTAGACTTACCCTCGTACAATACTTCGTAAATCTGATCATATCACAAAGGATCAGCACTTGCACGGCAACCAGACACGGCAACATCACTTACGCATGTTGCTATTGGGGCTTGGATGCCTAATTCATCGATGATGATTTTGACACCTTTCGAAGTTGAAACACCTTCTGCCACACTTCCTAGCGTATTGGTGATCTTCTCCAGTGATTCGCCCTTTCCAAGGCGGTATCCGACCGTATAATTTCGACTGGTTGGGGAGCTACACGTCAGAAATAGGTCCCCAACTCCTGCGAGACCCAGGAATGTTAAAGGCGAGGCGCCGTATGCGGTACCTATGCATGTCATTTCTGCCAGTCCCCGAGTAATGATCACTGGAGAAATGAATGATATTAAGTCAATACTTCAGAGCAATATGGAAACGAGGACTTGCTCGCTCGCGTGTTATTCTCAAAGCCGAGCCCATCGGCCGCCCCTGCTGCAATAGCGTACACGTTCTTGAGAGCGCCGGATAGCTCAATCCCAATGGGATCATTCCCAGTGTAGCTATACGCAATCCATTTACGCGGTAAATAATGATACCGAGACTGATAACGAACAAGTGACATACCACCGGAAGTGAGGTTGATGGAAAAGTAATGCTGCTTTCTCAGCCTCGGATTCGGTAAACGACGCGACAGAAACCGAGGTCGGTTGTCTCTTTACGACTAGATATAAAGGGACCAAAAGGATTAGGTGCTGGGCTAGTGAGGTGTTCTAGGCCTCACTCTCTTTAGCGAATGATGGACCTGACTAAAATTGCCCAGAGAAAGTCAGTTACTCGTTTTTTGGGCCACATGACAGTCTTTGGAAAGACATGAAAACATACAATGAACGTGGCTGCCTTGGCAATGTCCGCTCCGCAAGTGTCAGCGATGATTTCCAGCGTTAAAGCGTGAGTTCCAATCTCGATACCCTTGTTGACGAAAATGAGAAGGGGCGCATTCTCTCTGTTGAGGTGAAGGTCTAGCCTGCTGAGTGTGTCCCTGTAGTAGACAAGATGCATTTTAATGCTGCAGAGACGCCAGATGGTAGATGCTCGTACCTGAGGAATTGAGTTGGAATCGCGAACAAGACAACGTCCATCTCGTTGATGAGATCACGGCCTGGCATCTCCGGACCAACAGCCTTGATGTTTGTAGAGAAATGGTGGTCCTGAAGGTAATTCGGATTCCGATGATACTGGTTGAAGTGCTTCACCACTGTTTCCTCCCTCGCCCAGAGATATACTTCGTGTTGTGAATCTCCCAAATGGTCAGCAAGACAGCTACCAAAGTTTCCAGCACCAAGGATCAAGACCTTTGAAGGGTCTGTGAGAAGATTTTTGCCAGGCATTAGAGAAGAAGAATTGGGTCTGGTGGTAATTCGGTTCAGAGAAGAAGAGTTGAGGAATCGATGGTTGACACGCGTCTGACTGCAGTATCGATGAAGGAAGGATCGAGCAGATGTATTTAGCAAAAAGTACCGCGGTCTAAAGCGTGCTGGTCCCAGCATACGGAGCCGAGGGCAGGCGGGAGGAGTTTGGGGAAGGATAAGGCACTTGCCTTTTCGATTTCGCGTTCAGTACCACGTGCTGTTAATCTAGGCGGCAGGACGTGGCCATTGCCCCCAGCTTTCGCACCGCATCCACTTTTGCTGTATCCAATTTCTCAGCCCATTTCTTTCCTTGCCACCCAGTTACACTCCTTACAATGCCAGTACAAGACCGGACGAACGAATTCAGAACTTGCGTCGATTCCATACGGAAACGGTCACCAAGATCCCAGGAGGCAAAGCAGAAGCTGCTGAATGGCAAGGCAGGAGGGAGTAAAAGCGAGTTCACAAGAATGGCATCTGCTATTGGGAAGGATCTCAGTAGTACAAGTCTTAAGCTGGCAAAGCTTGCACAACGTATGAGTCCAAAAAATCCATACCGGATGATAGTTCCGCTCACGGTTCTGCTTTTTCAATAGTGGCGAAACGGAAAGCATTATTCGACGACAAACCCGTAGAAATTAGCGTGCGCAACGTTTCTCTCTTCAAGCTATCACCGACTACTCATTCGAGCTCGCCACCTCCAGGAACTCACTTTCATAATCAAACAAGACATTGCCAATATCAACAAGCAAATATTGTCGTTGCAAAACTATGTCAAGCAGCGTAAACAGAGCTCAGCCAAGTCTTCAGAAGAAAATATCGTTCATGAGCACAACAATAACGTGGTTGTGCTACTGCAGAACAAGCTAGCGAGCACTAGTATCACCTTTAAAGACGTTCTAGAAGTTCGGACTCAGGTGGGGATAGAACTCTTAACAGAATACCCTATACTCATACAATATCTAGAACATGAAAGAGTCGAGGGAACGAACTGAAAAGTTCATGTCTTCCACGTCGTCCGCAGCAAATCAAGCCCCATCCAGTTCGTCATCCTCATCTTGCCACAAAATTAAACATGATGTTTATCTCCGCTCCAGATTCATTGCTGTTCCAACAGAGGGGTGCCGACCCTATGGGTGACGGCAGCTCGAGTCGACTCGATTCCAAAGGAAAAGCCCGTGCACATCAGAATGGTGATCTACTTGCCTTGAACCTTGATGCGGCTGAAGAGGGAGTTGGTAACTCGCAAAACGGAAGTGCATTCATGCAGATGCAGCTGGTAGAGCAGCAGGTGCGTCTAACCCTCGTTTCTGTCCTCATCCTTAACTCAAGCACCGCATAGGACTCCTACATACAGTCACGAACCACTGCCATAGAGTCTATTGAAGCGACTATCGCGGAGCTCGGTCAAATCTTCACACAGCTTGCCAACATGGTCGCTGAGCAGAGGGAGACGGTGCAAAGGATTGATGCCGACACGATCGATATTGCATCAAATGTCAGTGGTGCTCAGCGGGAGTTGCTCAAGTACTATGCTAGCATATCAAGCAACCGATGGCTGATGCTGAAGGTATTTGGTGTGCTCATCGTATTCGTGAGTGTTCTTGTTGCATCCCCCCCGATACGGAAAACTTATACTCGTCCTGCTCCAGTTCCTCATATTCATTCTTGTGTCTTGAGCTTGTTCTGATGGGCTGGTCCCCTTTCACTTTTTATCCTTATTATGACTTTCGTATGCGCGGAACTATTACATATATAGGTACTCTACGGACATGGTTATATACTGTTATGAAGTCGCTTTTTTCCGTCTAACTCAAATCACGTCCTCGGAATTCGATCTCGAGTCAAACGCGTTCGGTCACACGATGTGACCACGTTCAAGTTCTCGCGTCTTGCCAACACCATGGCCAGCGTCGTGGAGTCATCACCATCGTCCGATTTCGTTCTACGTCCTCACCACATTGCAACTTGTGCTCTCTTTGTTCTTGCTTACAGGGATCATGATTTGAAGCAATTTTCTCCTGCTTTCCAGCTCTTCCTGCATCGACTGCTTCTCGATGAGGTTTCCGAGGTGCTGATGATTGAACCACGATACGTACTACTTGGGCTCGCTAACCAATTCCTACTAGATGGCTAAGCCACGAACTGCACGTTCACTTCAAGATCAACTCTTGTCCGCTCCTGAGAACACTGGAATGCAGGAACAAAAGTTCATCGTAGCCTTTTCGAATTTCGTGCGTCCACTCTATATCGTTGAAGAGCTAGTGATTAATTCCTCGCAGAAACTAGAAACAACAGACCAGATGGTCAACTTCTTCGCTGGTGCGACTTGTTGAATATCGGAGTTGTGGGTTTGCTGGGCTGAGTGACTGGTTGATAAATAATAGGTGTTCCACCATTGTTCATCGAGAAGAGTGAAGAGGACGTGCGTAACATCTCTAATCCCTGCTTATCCTGTGATTCTGACTTGGGTGTTCAGGAGCCTGCGGTATTCGTAAATGCGTCTCTATTCCCCGTCAACATCAACTATTCAACTATACAGACTCCCAGGTCAATTTTTGGATACTTTTGTCGCCGATGCTTTGTCGGGTTTTTAAAACTCTCGGTCACGGGTGTCATCAAGTTACATGAAGACTTTCACCTATGGTGGAATAACAAACCGAACACTGGATATGACCCTGTCATAAAGGATAGGCTGAACCATAGTAACTTGCATCCATCCTTCCTGCTTCGTCAAAATTCATTTCGACTATAGTGGATCGTCAAATTTTCAAGACGCATAATGATTCTGACTATGGTGCTCTACCCGATTCCTACGAGGAGTATGTCAGGTTGCTTCCGGTAGTCTTCAGAAGTTAGATACTCTTTTTAGGTGGCTGAGAGGCATAGCTACTGGAGACGAAAGTCTCTCGGTAGATAGCATACGGCGATTCTTTGAACAACGGTTCCATGAGGGCAACGAATCGTTGAGTGAATTTTTGTTACCCATTGAAGCCTAAACTGACATCTCATATAGCGGGCTTCGCCAGCACGGCTTATTGAACCTTGTTCGTATGCATTACCTCCGAAATGAGTGGAGTGCTGCCCGCAAGGTGGGTCGTCGCCATTTCACTTCTCGCACTGAGCCCCAATTTCAGAAAGCTGCTACTCGAGGCTATCAATACAACGAGGACGAATGGTGACAGATTGACACTTCAGCAATGTGTAAGGTTTGTAAAGCCTTCTATCTGCGATAGGATGTCACTAAAGTTCTAGCTTTAGTCTCCTTCACCGCTTCCCGCCCGAGGAGGAAGGACAGAAGCCACCGTTAAATGAAATTCAACCACAACTTCATCCTCTGGAGATTCTGTATGACGTGAAGAAGCTTTTGGAGGAAAAACATGTTCGTACATTTATCTTGTCTCGCAGTCCGGCATTAAACTAAAAGATATATAGGAACAACCACTCTCAGCTTCCTTCAGCAAGATTGTACAGTCCATCAGCGTTTTCAACTATTGGGCTGAAAACAAGTTCGTCACTATCAGAGACGTTGATCAATGGGCACAACACGCTGTCCAATCAGTAGTGTGGAATGCAGCTGGTCAGTGGAACAGCCTTCTGCAAAGGTTATTGCTCACATGTGTTCTTTAGGTTGTGATGACCTCGCTGCTATTGAAGCTGACACTGTGATCGCCTTTACGGAGTCGGGTGGAGATGATAACAATCGCTTGACGGTTATACTCAACAAAGCCTACAAGGTATGTTCCTTACTGTTGGGTGCTAAACGTGTCAATGACTCGCATACTATTATAGCGCGCACGACAGGGCAAGTATGAGAGTGCTCTTGCAATGCTCCTAGAACCAGCTGTTTGGAGAGGTCTTCCTATCCATGATTATGGTTTGTGGGCCCAAGAAGTTTGGCACGTCCTTGCCTTAAGGGCAAGTAGAAGGTAACTAGTCGCAGTGATTATCAACAGACAAGTGACATTTTTTTATGGGATAGATGTCAGCATCGTCTTCTACGAGAGTATATCCTGCCCCGACGACCGCCAGGAGAGTTCAATCCCAGGCATTACTTGTACAAAATACCATCTAGGACAAATAACAAAGTCTCCGATCCCCTGTATGAAGTCATACAGATGAAGGTCAGTTTCGTACGTGCTGAGCGTTCTGCTTGTGCAGGAATTCATCAACTCTGCAGGAGCGCGATCACGCCACGATAGCGATTGAACCGCTACTCATCGCTCTATGGCATTCCGAATTTCTCTTTCGTTTGAACTACTATCGAACCGGAGTACTACTCTTGGCCGACGTGCTTCTCGAGTTTGGTCTTACAAAACGCTGTAAGCAGATGGTGGAGGACATAATGCCACAGGTACGGGTGTTATTTCATCCCCGATCCCCTTGAACTGACCATTGCCTTAGGTGATCACTGGTAACGACATCGAGCAAAGAGCACTGGCAGCGTTTACATTGGCCCGATGTACCGTTGCATGCAGGGATAGTTTGCGTAAGTCTGATACTATGCCACCAGTATCATGCTCAACCTTCCACAGCATCTGCGCTCCATGATGCGGTCCAATGGCTCCTCATGGCCGAGAAGGACTTCCTTTCCTTGGAAATGTATCGTCCAGCGACGGATGTGCAGTACCTGCTTTCCGTGGTGTATCATAACCTGGGAAAAGAAGCCGAACGAAACGATAGTGCTCAGCGTCATGCGGAAACCGAAAAAGAATCCAAATTACTCGAAGAGGTGGCGACAGACGACATGGTTGCCTCTGTGCTAGACATTGTGTCGAGAGTGGGTGCAGCGCTGTCATTGTCTCGTTGAGCTACATCTAATACAAATCGGTGGACTTGATGCATAAAATATGTACAAGACAAAGGCCCGGTAGATGTGTATGCCACCGGCAATTTTGAGTATCGGGACGATCTAAATCTACACGAAGTCAGGCATTTTTCAAAAATCGATAGAGACAGTAGAACGTACTGCACACAAGGTAATCTACCGCCTTCCTTTCCCTTTCACTAGCGTGAAACCATCCTCATCTATAACCGGCTCTTCCTTCCTCCTTGGGGGCGGACGTTCAATTAATTGAGGGACCTGTTCATCTTCATCCATCGCGTCTTCGTCGTCTTCCTCATCATCCTCCCAATCGTCATCGTCAACCTCCTCCGCACCTTTCTTGATATCAACAACTTCCTGTTTTCCCTTCAACTTATCTGCCTTTTCTTCCCATCTTTGCACCAGAGCATCGCCCTTTCCCGCCTGCACATCATCCCACATTGCCACAATATCCTTGGCAACACTTTCTGCGCTTCCATCTTCCACCAATACTTCGAACTCATCGGTCATGACTTGAACAAGCATCTCCTCAATATATTGATCGTCCGGTGTTTCTGCTTCTTCTTCGAATGCATCGACGATCACACCGGCCAGCCATGTGCGCTTTTGCGCTGCGTTGGGTCCGCCCCATGATTCTTGGACAGCTGTGCGAAGGATAGACCATGTTGATAGGCGAGCGACGACTCCACGAGCAAATAGAACAGAAGTAGAAGGAGGTGAACTAGCACTTTGCCCGCTCATTGTAGAACGAAGATGGATTATCGTGTGCACAGACCGCCATCAAAAAAAAAAAATAATTAATACATAAATCGGAATGGAGCGTGACATCACTTTCTAAGTCTTCCTTTCAATCCTTCCTTTTCACGTCGTCCACTACGGAAGCACAGCACCAGTAAGCTCTCCTTATAAGCCTTCACACTCCATCGCGCAGTCATCATGAGCTCGACTCGTAAGCTCACCAAGAAGCAAAAGAAGGCCTTCGCTTTTCGAGAACGCAAGACAGGCAAAAGCGCAAAGAATGTATCGAATGATATGGAGGGTAATGAAGTTCCTACCATGGAGAATCAGGATATGCTTGATCTACAGGGGGATAAGGTGGAGGATCAGGCTATGGGTGGGGTTCAAGAAGGCCCAAAGGAAACAAAAAAGTCGAATGTCATTTCTGGGAGCGGGGAGGGCAGGGCCAAAGAGAAGGTGGATATAGATGAGCGGATCACCGCTTCATCAAGGCCTAAAAAAAGGAAACGAGAGAATGAGAAGGAATCAGGAGAAGAAACGGTCGAGTCGCTGGACCAGCAAAAGTCAAAACGCAGGAAAATGGACGAAGACAAGCCTCGCTATATTCTATTTCTTGGTATGTCCTGGAAGACATGGACCGTAATAGAAATATTCTGACGGTGTTATTCAGGTAACCTGAAATATACCACATCCGTAGAATCAATAACGGCTCATTTTAGTACTTGTGGTCGGTTAATTACTCTCTGACGCTGTAAGTCATTGCTGATACTAGCTTGCAGATCCGCCTCCCTCCGTTCGGCTTCTTACACTAAAGACAGCCTCGTCGTCTAAGCTTACCGCAAAATCAAAGGGTTGTGCTTTCTTAGAGTTCGCAAACAGGACTGCCCTCCAGCAGGCTCTCAAGATGCACCATTCAAAACTAGATGGCAGAACGATAAATGTGGAGCTCACTGTGGGTGGTGGTGGAAATAGCGAAGCTCGCATATCTAAATTAAGAGAGCGAAATAAGAAGCTGCATGATCAAAAAGTGAGTGTCATTCCTTCTTTGGATACCGCCAAATAATTTCATCGTCTACCGATAGAAGGGCACCAAGTCTGCGAAGACAAGGGAAGGAGAATCCGAAGCTCCTCGGTCACAACGATACTCATCTACGTCTGGGGTTGGTGATGCTCCGAAAACAAAACGAACGTGGACAGTTGGAGATTCTAGTGAAAATGGAGCTGTGCATCGCGGTGGCAAAAGGCGAAAAACTCGCAAGCCTGCTGCGAAAGATTGGGGAACTGGGGTAAACGCGATACCAGTGGGCTAGGATTAGATTGGAAACTTGCAAAGGCATCCTTATCAGTTTTCCCTGGATATCAGTTGAATTCGACGGAATCTATATCTGTAGTTTGGGCTATCCAACTTTTTTTGTGAACGGGCACTTTGGCAGGAGCGGTGATACCATAGCCGTGGGTCGCTGCAAAAAGTGAGTCGACTGTTGTCGTGCGCTCTGGAGAATGTTTACGACCGTCTCTCCACTATCTTTAGTTGGATGAGATACGAACAGATCGAGAGTTTTGAGCGAACACACGTTACAGCGCGCTGTAACACGGTACGCCCCTTACCCAAGGTTACTCGAACAGCACTAGAAGCACTAGAACTTGCTTTCTCATTTTACGTTGATGTCACTCTCAAATCAATTTTCCAGGTTCTTGTTATTTTCAGGAAGCGCTAACCATTTCGCGCAGGAACGCGATAAGCGAATGGTCCTCGTGACGTCCGCCTCCAGACAACATGGCCACTAGTAACTGATATACTATAAAAGCCAAGCACCCATCTAGCGTTTTGTGTCCCCATGGCCGCACTGGACTGGAGAGCTATTGCTGCGGGCAAAAAGGCCAGACAGGTTGCTTCAATCCCCAAGGAATGGCTACGCAAGCTCTCTAATATTCCTACTCAAAATGACATTAGTGTCACCTCTTATCCTTCTTACTGTGACCTTCTCAGTGAGAAAGAACTAAATATCACGAATTATCAAGTTGACCATCTCCTCCATCAACTCTCTCGCGGCGAGTTGAGTGCTGTGGAAGTCACCACCGCGTTCTGCAAGAGGGCTGTTATCGCCCATCAACTGGTACGCTCCACATCATTTGCCGTGGCTAGCGATAACCTCACATGGTCAGACCAATTGCCTGACCGAGATCTTTATCGAACAAGCGCTGGTCCATGCTGCCACCTTGGACGAGCACTTCAAAAAGACGAGAAAGATCGTAGGATTGCTCCATGGCTTACCGATATCTCTGAAAGACCAGGTAAACGTGAAGGGGATAGAGTCAACCATGGGTGGGTGATAAGCATGCAGCGCTAGAACTTCAGCTAACATGATCTCAGGGTATGTGTCCTGGGTCAACAAATACGCCGAACGGAACGCCGTGCTCGTTGATATCCTGGAAGCAGAAGGGGCGGTGCTTTACGTGAAGACAAATGTTCCACAGACGCTCATGGTAGGCATCTTTACTCCGGAATATGCCCCACGATACTGATAGACATATTTTGATTGCTTACCAGTGGGCAGAAACGTTCAACCACGTTTTTGGTAGAACCTATAATCCTCATAACCGTTCGCTTACCTCAGGCGGGTCGAGTGGAGGCGAGGGTGCACTAATCGGTAAGGAAAGGCACAGATTGAAGAGTGAATGCTTAGACTGAATCGGAAAAGCCCTTCGAGGAGCAGCCATAGGTATCTCCCGTCAAAATTTTCTGTTACATCATGGTATTGACAAAGATGTAGGTGTGGGATCGGACATTGGAGGGCAAGTACAATGAATAGATACCACGTCAAGTAAGAAACTGCTCACGCTGCACTTTAGATCCATCAGAATCCCTTCTGCGTTCTGTGGCGTTTACGGCTTGCGACCGTCATATGGTCGAGTACCATACGGTGGTTGCGTGAACTCCCTTGAAGGGCAAGATTCAGTCCTGTCAGTCCTTGGCCCGATTTCAAACTCAATTGGGGGGTTGAAGGTGTTCATGAAAGCCGTGGTTGATGCGCAGCCTTGGCTGAAAGACCCTCTTGCTGTTCGGAAACGATGGAGTGAGAAAGAGTACCAACTGGTTGAACATGGTGGTGGTAAGAAGCTTTGCTTCGCGATACTGTGGGACGACGGGAATATTGGTCCGCATCCTCCTATCACCCGAGGGCTAGAGATGACAAAGACAGCGTTGGTACGTGCTGGACATAAGGGTAAGAGCTCGAATATTTTTTTGATTCAGGACCACTTACCCGCTTTTAGTGATTGATTGGGTTCCATTGAAACATGGTGAGATATATAACTGCCTGGTACGACAACGGCTACCTCGATCCTGGGACATCATTGCTGATTTTCACAGCACATCATCTGGGGAGCCGGAGCGTATGAAGACTACGAGACTATGACAGCACCGACTGGAGAACCTATCATTGAGAGCATGAATCCCGAGTTGGAAGGCTTAGTTGAGGGTCTCAGTTTCCGACCGTCTGGAGGGATCTCTGCCTATCAGCTGTGGCAAGCTCAGAAGAAAAGAAGAGACTTGAGGGAAGAGTATCTCCAATACTGGCAGAATACAATCACAGTCACGGGCACCGGTAGACCAGTCGACGCAATCATTTCACCAGTTGCACCCTGCGCCGCGCCACCTCATGGTCAAAACAAGTACGTCCTTCTTGTTCGTTTATTTCCTCCTGAGATTTGAATGTGTCACTAGGCACGCGAACTATACCATGGTCTGGAATGGGCTGGACTACACAAGTCTTGTGATTCCTGTTTCCAATGTTGATCAGAGGCTAGATGTGAAAAGGCCACGCAAGACGTTCTACAATGATACAGACAAGGCGATTTATGAGAGCTGTTTGTTACTACCTCCCATGGTTGCATAGCGCTGTCACTCACCTTTGAATGTTCTAGACGACCCGGCAACGTTCAAAAATGCACCCATCGCCATCCAAGTTATTGGCCGCACACTAGAAGAAGAAGCTGTTATCGCGATGGCCGAGATAGTTGATACTGCGTTGAAAACCGGAATTGCCAAATTATGAACCTGCTAGGGGGTATACGTAAGCTAGATGGTGATACACACGAGAACCAAGAATGATAGCCCTGTACAATGTAGTATGCGGCGAATATACAATGCGATGATATATGGAACGAAAAATGATGTGGAAAAAGAAAATTGCTTGTCAGAACATGAAGGCCATTGATTAAACGGTCAAAGGAAGTATGCGATTCACACAAAAAAGTCATGATCCGAGATTGAGCCCTCCAACAGCTTCGCCTGCTCCTTCGACCTCTCGCTCATCTTCCCAACGGTGGCGTCCTAATGGTCGCAGTATGGGGCTTGCTAAGCCCATTGAAGCTCGTAGAGTTGGACTGGATGTCATAGGAACTGTCCTCGGAAAGGATGTATAGGAACTGCCGACTGTGGGCGACGAAGTTGCTGATGTAGCGGCGGAGGCAGC
The DNA here is from genome assembly GCA_001466705.2 of Moniliophthora roreri. NCBI lineage: Eukaryota > Fungi > Basidiomycota > Agaricomycetes > Agaricales > Marasmiaceae > Moniliophthora > Moniliophthora roreri. The sequence goes on along the minus strand of LATX02000001.1, from coordinate 639,899 downwards.
AGGAATGGCAACCGGAATGGATATCGGGAGTCTGGGTGTGCTTCGGTTAATCGGAGAGGATATTATCGGATGTGGATCACGAAGATACGACACAGAAGGGGACACAGCACGGCGCTTGGACGCTGGATATGGATCAAAACGATCCTCCACTGCGACACTTGTCATACATCGAACTTGTGCAATAATCCTTATGAACTCACATTTACGCTTATTCGGTCGCATAGAGCTTGATGTAGGCGGAGGAGTATAACGCCACTGGTTAAGGGGAGTTGATGAGACTGATGGAGAGCCTGAAGGCTTTGAGGAGATGTGAGATAATGCTCAACGGAGAAGAATAGCGACTTACTATGTCAATGTCCATCGGTGTACTGCCGCAGCTAGGACTCTCGGAAATCGACATGTTCGTCATATCATCACCGTTAACGCTGCTGGCAGGTGTATGTCGTTTGGAGATGGGGATCGGTTCACTAACGCTGGATGGGTAAGAGAGAAAGTAACTATCGCCTTCTTCATCTTCACTTGGGGTGTCTTCCCGTTGCGACTCGTTTCCCGCTTCTTCTGGGTATCTTCCACGATCGGATGGAGCACGAGGAGTGCGAGGTTGTAACGGCAGTTCCGTCCCTGATGCTAGTAACCGTTGAAACGCGGCTTCTGATTTGACCTCGTCGTCTCCAGGTCGAGACTCTGAGGTAACGATGTCGAATATTCGGGGTTGCTTCAGCTAAAGTTCGGTATCTTAAATACGGGCTCAGATCGAAAGGTATATTTTACTCACCGGAAAGGAAAGACGACGTTTGGGATGGCGAACGTGTGGCTCTCCATCGACTGAGAACTTCCGTGGGGGCGTAGACACAGGTTTTGGTCTAGACGATTTATTTCCCAAATCTTCTTCGCTGTTATTGGGTGCCAGAGGCGGTGTTGGATTCTCAGAGCTGCCTGAAGGTGAACTGTCCGAGAGAACCCTGTCGCGGTAAACTTCCGAGTCATCGATACAGTCGTTCTCAGAGAAGATTTTCCGCTTGGGAGATGATGAGTGGATGGTAAAAGAAGCCTGGAGAGGACTGTGTAGAACGGCCTTTGGGGCTAACATGCTCGGGCGGCGGAATCTTTGAAGGACGAAATTGGTTTCCTCGATGGTAAGTGAAGATGTGGAGGCTATGGAACTGGGGAGAGCGAAATCCGACGAAGTAGCCGGAAAGCTGGGGCGAGAAGAATCTTTTGGCATTGTCCAGTGTGCGGACGGTCCTGACGGGACTGCAGAGTGTGCGGGGGGATGATGAGGGACAAGAAAATTAAATAAGAATCGTGACTGCTATTGCCCTTATTTAGAACTGGCGCCTTTCTATCTCAGCCCCAGTGACCACCTGTCTACACTACACTACGACTCGTGCGAGGATATTATCAATGTTGAAGAATATTGCGAGTGGTTTGGTGGCGAATGAAGAGGAAATTTACCTGTATGCTTTATCGGACGTGTCAAGTAGGGAGCTCACCAGGCCACAGACCCACATTTATTATTTCCCTCTCTGCGGACAGCATCTATCACATCACTCACTTTGCTGAGGCTGAATGCCCTCGCTCTGCGGAAGGAGTTTGACGCGCATTTGCGATGACGCTGGCGTTATTGCTGACTCCCAAGCCGCATCACGCACTTTTTTCCAAAGCAGAGGTTTCGATTCGTGGACTTTTTCCAGAGATCTATTCTTCAACATTTCGGACAATACATCATGTCATGAATATCCAGCAAGGGGTATGCTGGCTCTACTCATGATCGAGTCCCGGAAACTGAGAAGGCCCACTGTGGCACAGAACAAAATTGATCCAGTCCTTCACTTCAAAACAACCTCTCGCCTCCTGACTGAAACATCTTTCTCTGTCAGTGAAAGCCCCCGGGAAGTGGATCGATGTGGAAGCCTCCATAATTATGATCATGTCACGGTGGCCAGCCCGTCTTTGACTCGAGCGCCTGCCCCTCGTCCGCACATTGGGATGAAGAGACGGGGTCTGACCGGGTTTCACCTAGGAATGGCATCCGTGCCCGAAAAGTAATAGAAAAGAGCTTGCGGTAAGCGAACTGACCGTTGGCAACGACAGGGTAAGTGCAGGCGATACGATGAAAAATCGAACATTGATTGGGCTTCCCAGTATGTAAAAACATGTCGCAAAAATACAAATAATGCTTCCAATAGAGTCCTCCAACGGTCTAGTACATGCCAGTTCTGTTATTTGCCTTTGGTGCTCGGATCTGCAGTGATAGGAATCATTAGAATACAACCTGATAATCTTGACAACACTGAAACGTACCTTTGCAATGTTCTTATGTAGGACGTCTGTCAATGCTGCATATAGGTTCCGAATGTCATAGAGCCTCTGTCTGGCATAGTAAATCTGCTTAGAATCGTGCTCCTGCAAGGCAAGCTGTCCGTAGAAGGATTAATGCCACGTCTAATTGACAGAAGGGGGTGGACACACTGTATAATCTTCCACATGTGGATATTTGATTAGTTTGGAACATATCTTGGCTCTAGAGAGATAGTCCTGTCGTGGAACGTCACGGATGTTGTATGCACTTTCCTGTGCGCGATGAAGTTCAGCAAGTGCCTCTGCAATGTTCACGCGTTAAAATGTATCATAAGCTGCGAGAGAATTGTCCCTACCTTCTTGGACTTGAACACCTGGAAAGCACAACTACTTCAGCAGACTCTGGCTGTTTGTGATCTTGACACATACCAAAATTGTCTCCACTATGATAGCGTGTGGTCAGACCAGAGGACATTGTATGTTTTCTGAAGACTCACTCCTCAATTCTACGAAAGAAAAGTGATTAATCACTTCGGGGATAGAAAGAGTGACTTCATACCTCGGCATCCTCAATGTCACCCATAGTTTTATGTGGTCCTAAAGACTAGGCTCTATTGAGCTTCAATACTTGAGAAGTAAATCTTACAATTAGGGTTGCTATTTCTTCACATTCTTTCTTGACGACATCATGCAGGCTTTTCGCGTGAAAATTGGATTTCACTAGGTTTTCGAATCGTGCGGACTGAGTGTCGTTATGGCTGGTGACACTGTCTCTATTAGATGGCTCTGATGACTTTCTTTTCTTGGTTGGAGGTTCGTCTTCGTTAGGCTGAGCGGGAGGAGGATACACTCGCGTGTCAATGGAAGTTGCTACGTGCGATGGATGAAAAGGGGATTTTGGGTCGTTCGTTGATGCAATTAGCTTGTTCAGTTCACTGAAAGCAAATCAGTGTTTAAGAAAGAACGCCTTTCAAGACGGGAATGAATTCACAGAATCTGGGAACGCAGGTGACATGAGATGGATTCATAACACGATGAAGCACCACACCTTGGTTGGAAACGTTTTAAAAACGATTTCTTCTGCGTTTTTTGCAACATCCTTTTGAAACTTCTAAATATAATGTTAGCTTATATTCAAGGAGAAGTAAAGATGTCCTCTACATCGAGCTCAGCAGCCAGGGCCTTGTCCATCGCCATGATTTACGAAACCTCGTACTTCCTAAGTGTAAGTAATATGAAAAGTTAACAAGTCAAAGGGACTCACCGGAGGGTCGATATTCTATCTCCAGTTTATCAACGGAGACAATCGAGTGTCAGGCTTGTCAGGAATTAAGTATTAGGCGTACAGGCTCAGGTCGCGGCGGTAAGGCTCGAGATACGCGTTGTGACTAGCTGTGTCACACCACTGTCCTCGGACCTCCATCAGGCTCATGTCGAGTAAGGATGAGAATGAAGCTATCTCTGCTCTTACCGGTTTCTCTTTAAACCATATTCTTGGTGATCTCTCGTTACCCACTGGATCAGGACTTTCAAACCAGCTCGGACTCTCAGGAACTCAGGGGTTCAGTTCAAGCCAGATTTATAATGACAATTATGACGAGGATGCAGTCGGTGCCGATCAGGGGGAGGATTGGGAGGATGAAATTGACAAGGAGCTGGCAGCAGAGGAGGGCATGGACACAATGAAAATAAAGGAGGAAGTAAAATCACCTGGCGAAATCAAGCAGAAGCAAAAGCGGGTCAGGGTGGTCAAACGGCGAGTGGAGCGACCCAAGAGCGTATACGAGCGTTTTCCTGCATTCGAGAAGGGTAAAATCCTGGATTTTAGTGAATTGTTCAAAGGGTACACAGTGCAGAAATCAAGACTGGGGAAGCGGCATTTCCATGGTTAGTTATGCTTTCAGCGACCCCCCCACTTTACTGATAGGCCGTATAGTCGAAACCGTGTATCCCAGGAAGCGAGACGTACCGAAAAATTTTCTTGAGTCGGTTGCAGGAGATGCGGCTCGCCAGGTGGAGAACAAACGTGTTGAGGAGGTGATTTCATCGAGCAGCATTGAGGCGGACCTACGGCGTGCACTAGAGGTGCGCAGCTTTCCCTGTCTCCTTCTCAGCTCTCAACGTATCCTTCTAGGTGCAAGACAAAACACATGTTGCGGTGTCCACTCATCTGCACGACCGATCATTTGATTTGGTCCTCTTATCAAACTGGGAAGACCAAATCATTTATGAACCAGATGCCTCCTCATCTCACGCGCCCTTGTCGGAGAAAGCGCTTCAGAAAAATCTTACTACACCTGTAAACAAATCCCTAGAGTCCGGAGCGTGGACACAGAGCATTATTTGGGGCCCGAACACACCTTTCAGGGATTTCACTCAGCTGGAATTCAATCACGAAGACGACATTATTCCTGAAGAGAAATCAGGTAGATTATATCACCCGTCTCAAATACTCGTCGCTGAAAGATCCTCTCACGTAGCTGAAATACTGAGACCAAGGAAACGATTCCGAACAGACGTTGTTCCCCGTGACAAATTCAATCTTTCAAACGACCAGTTTTACGAGGTTGCGAAAGATAGTCGTCATCGCGTCAGGCAAACTTTTGCTCAACTGACCGTCGAACATGCGTATCCTGCTCAAAAGTTGCAATTACCCTTTGTAAGTCACTATCTAGATACAGGAGGGTCGTGACTCACATTCCTTACATCGTCTATCATAGTTCAAGACTCGCCTGTCCAAACAGGAAGCTCGAGCTTTTCATCGTCCGGCTCTCCAGTTCCCTCTCAACGTGGAGATAAGGTTCAGTAAAGTACGCACAGCAAAGAAAAAGAAGGATAAGGCCGGTCGGAAGCTGGGAAAGGGTGGGATTGTGGCCGAAGGATTGCATACGACGGGAGATCTCAGCCTTCGCGACACAAGCAATTTTGTTTTGTGGGAATATTCAGTCCGTCCATTACATCTTTTACTGCCGTGCTCGATTAACCTCTCTCTGTAGGAGGAGCATCCACCGATTATTCCTAATTTCGGCATGGGAAGTTCTCTGGTCAACTACTACCGGAAGAAGGACGAAAAGGATGAGCACATCCCCAAGGTCTAAATCTACTTCGTTGATTATCATCCTAAATACTCACGTTTATACTAGTTTGACCTGGGTGTTCCATTCGTACTAGAGCCCCAAGATGAATCTCCATTCATGAAGTTTGGCTATGTCTATCCAGGCCAAACGATACCCGCTTTGTACAACAACCTTGTTCGAGCACCGCTCTTTCGGCACAAACCTAAGCCCACGGATTTTTTGGTCGTCAGGTGAGTTTCATTTCTCCAAACTGTTCAAACGCACCTCTTCATGTCGACTTCAGGAGTACCGTCAAAGGAGAGCCGAAGTATTACCTTCGTGAAATCAAGAATTTATTCGTCATTGGGCAAACTTATCCTGTGACGGAAGTACCTGGTCCTCACTCTCGCAAGATCACGAACACAATCAAGTACCGCCTACAAATTATCGCCTTTAAACTGCTAAGGAAGAGTGCGGGGGAGCGCCTAAAGATATCACGATTGATGAAGTATTTCCCTGATCAGAACGAACTTCAGATGCGACAGAGATTGAAGGTTTGCGAGATGCTACATCCGTAACTGTTTACTCACAGTTTGTCATCTCAGGAATTCATGGAGTATCATCGGCGAGGACCTCATCAAGGGTTCTGGCGCCTTAAACCCGGCTGGACGATACCTTCTGATGGAGATATGCTGAAGATGGTAACTCCTGAACAGGTGGTGTTACAGGAAAGTATGCAAGTGGGCCAACGCCATCTTCAGGACTCCGGGTATAGTGAAACGGCAGACTCCGCAGATGGCGACGAGGCACATTTATCTGTGGAACAGCAGCTGGCACCATGGATCACAACGAAAAACTTTTTGTATGCGACCCAGGCTAAGGCGATGCTGAGGTTACATGGTGAAGGTGATCCTACAGGGAGAGGTGAAGCCTTCAGCTTCATACGGATCTCGATGAAAGATATATTCGTCAAAGCTGGGGAAGATTACGAGCAGAAAATGGGTGAGATCAGTTGTTTCCAGTTGAGATATTTGATTGATGATTCAACCTCTTATATCAGCTGAGGCCGAAAACAGACCAAAGTCTGCGCATCGATACAACGTCGCCGAACAGCAGCAAATATACAAGTCTGAGATCGAAAGAATATGGAAGGCTCAGTTCGACTCACTCAGCAGAAAAGACGAGCCTCAATTGACGGAAGAGGATGAGAGAAGGGCACAACAGCAGACACAGGCAGCTCAGAATGCGTTCAGTCGCGCATCTTCTGTGGACCATGGTCGGGATCCCAGTGTTGATCCTGAGGTGGGCAAGAAAGTACTCCGAATTAAGAGGCTGGTTAGTTTGAACGTCCTACGTCCATATTAATGTCCTTTCATCCTCCTTACCCTCATATCTCCCAGATCGACGGACAATGGAAAACCGAGATAGTGCGAGATCCCGCTGTCATTCGAGCCTACATTCGTAACCGTCAAGCCATCGAGGAAGAGAATACACTCACCGACAGTCTAGCGCCAACCGGAGACGCCGAAAAGGATCGACGAGCCCGTAAACGGTCAGTTTCATATCATTGGTATGGATTTTTGTTAACGCGTCGTACAGAATCGAGGAGGAACTTGCAAGGATGAAGAAGAACCAGGAACGACGTCTACATAGAAAGAATGCAAAGATTGTCAAGGAGGGAGGAACACCGCTGCAATTGAACCGCCCGCTCAAGCCGGATACCACCGTAAGTTGGTCTATATGTGCCAGGATAATCATTTATATCCCTCATTATCAACAGAGACGTTGTGGCCACTGTGGTCAGATGGGACACATGAGTAAGTTACAGTCCTTTCACACCCTGATAGCACCTCAGAAACTTGCACACAGAAACAAACCGAAAATGCCCCCGATGGGCTGAATTCAATAGTGGTGTTACACCTGGTGGACCACCGACCCCGAACCCTCCAGCATCAGCAACGAGTCCCTCAATGAGTTTCAACTCGCCAAACCCTGGATTTGGCTACCCAGCAGCTGTGTCATCTCCGTTGGCTACAAGCCCGCCAATGATAGGTGGCGATGACGACGATGACGATAGGCTGAGTCCTGGTGCGAGTAGTGGTGGTGGTGCTGCCCCAAAAATCAAGTTGACTTTGAAAAGAAGTTGATTACGGCTTCTGAAACGAACGGACTGACGAACTGCTCGGACGGACCTTATCCTCGCATCATACATTCTATCCATTATCTGACAAGCTAGTGTACAAATACATGACCCCGTAAGTAGGATATTGTATTCATGAAATACTCGAGTCCCATACTAAATGCCATCCCTTCCTGAAGTGAGTTGTCAGGTACAGGTGAGAGGCTTAAAGGTACAGCCCTTTGTGTTTGGTATTGTCCTTTACACATGCATACCGCTTTTCCAAATTTTAATATTTCCCAACCTGTCCCCTTGATTTTATTATCATATAACCGAAAGTTTAAGTGATTGGTCCCACCCTCCGCAGTTGTTCGTGGCTGGTGATGCTACTCGGATATGTAATGCCAAGCCCGTCGACTCCGTCCCGTTTTATGCATTATTGAGCCTTCCGGGACTATGGATGTAACTGTATCCTACGCGGTTCGCCGTTTCTACGAGCTGCTCACAGCCTTTCGGAGGCCTCTTTTGGATTATGTTTCGTGCCAAGAGCCAATACTGAGACGCGAATGTTACCCGAAGTACCATCGTATGAACACGCGAAATTCGCGTACAGGATGGATATCGTTCCGATAACACCCGCAATAGAATTCGTCAAGACGCTTTCGCGACATGGAGAAGCAACAGTAGCATTGCCAAGGACTTCCACTCCATCATGCAGTTGTCAAAGAGGACCATACAATACTCACGAGCCACGGTCTCGGCTTCCACTTCAAAATATGACAGTATCCACATTGAACTAGGAGTCGAGGGCATCTCTCCGAAAAGCTCGAAATTTTGATACGATTTGTGGGTGCTATTATAACACTGTAGGCCTTCCAAATGGAGTCATTTATGGTTTGAGAGGCAGTCAGTACGGGATTTGCAATCACTCTCTAGTAGCTGGCAGCTTCCACAGGATTTCCCGAGCTGAACGACGGCGTAATTGGAGGCCACCAATACAAAAGTGCCACAACTTTTGTCGTTTCAAATGTTGTACCACTCTGAGGACGTAACATTCCTAGTTACGGAATTTAGTCAACCGCAGCAGAGCTAAAAACAGACGCTCATCCGACCGCATCCAGAAGTCCATTATGCTCAGATAGGGGGTGGAGGCAGAGTCCAAAGAATCTATCCGAATCGGAGCCTGCCGGTCAATCTGAGAGACGATGATAGCGTAACAGTCATAAACATACCTACTGTGCCACAACGACTTGTCGTTGCATGTATCTGTGGGGCTTCTAACTGCCGACGGATCTCAGGTTGGCTGCCACACTGCGAATCTGCAGTGATTTAGACTTCTTCCTGACAGAAACACGAGGAGGCATTACAGACTATGTCGTGAGGCCTCCACGACAGTTGGTGGGGGCAATTCTTGGCAAAATCGAATGTATAGCAAGAGGTCGATGCATGGACTCCACGGAAACTCGAGCGGTATTCTGACGGTATATAGTACGTTAGCGGTTCAGAGAACTAACCATGCGTCTTCGTTGATTGGTACCGACACCTCGCAAAAGTATTCCTATCTAAATACCTAATCGAGAAAGGTGGGGTTGCAATTCGAGTTGCCTGCCGATCATCGTGGTCGCAAATTTCTGCTCCGTATTTGTCGCTAGACTGAGCAATAGCGCTAGTCAATGAGTATATCGCATCAATCGTATTGCAGGTGCTAAAAGCCTCTGTGTGAACTATGAAGTCCACGGGAGCTTGTTGACACTGAGGGAGACTCCACATCAGTATTAGTTTGGACGAGATACTTGCCAAGCACTCACCGTTGCAACGAAAATATTCTTTGATGACATCTATCCTATACTACGAAACTTTGGGACACCACCTTACGAGGAAAGGGAAGCATGAAAGCGAGTTTCGAGGGTTGGGAGCAAATGCATTGGTGGCCTTGCTCCTTGGCATTGGTTCTTCGTGCACTTGTTACTCAACATCCATCTACGGTCGTGCCGCTACTGCTGCACCACAATAGTAACCTTCTGAGTCAGGCCCATCACAAGGCTGAGCTGTTAGAAGTTTGTGGGCTCAAAAAAAAAAAACCCCCCGAGAATGTAGAGGCATACAATGTGGGTTTAAGCAAGCATCGTAGACATCCGAAGGCAAACCTGCATGAATACCCCCAGCGCGGCAAGATGTAAGCTAAACATTCAAATATATTGAAATGAATCACCTCGAGGGCCTAACACAGAGGGCGACCACAAAAGTTATGCCGCCACCAAGATTGTGGCTGGTGGGAATTTCCAAAAAGGAGGGCGTCCCTAAACGCTACAAGTGGTTGGGCTTTGAGAACTGAGACCGAAGGAGAAAACAAACTTGTCCGGCTCGATAGAATGCGAATGGACCAGCCCCTCAACAGATGAAATACGCCAAATATTGATTTCCTGGTCATTCAGAGTGCGAAATTCGTGGTTTCATATTCATAAGCGACCAAAAAAAAATAAAATAAAAAGTGAAATCACCGCATCTCTGATAATGATTCTCCTTCTGAATGGTAAGAGGCATGCGATACTTCCAAAGGAATACAAGACCGACCCAGGCGGTTGCCTTTTGCCAAAGCGAAAGACACGAGAGTCCGGAAAGTTACGGACAACCGAAATGACTTCGAGTGAGTCTGGAATGAATACCAAGTAAATCAGAAACTCCAGAACAACTTCGAAAGAGGACCTGGTCTATACCAAATGAACGGTTTCTTGAAACAGGGGACATGTCATGCGGCTGGGATGTTTTTCACTGTCTCAAAGTAGGCGACAAGGATGTACCTATTCAAATTTGCTTCGAAAGGCGAGTCCAGACCTAAACGACGCCTTGATTATGGTTGATAAATGTCACGGCGCCAACAGAATTGCCAAGCCAGTGAATTTTTCCGTCGCTGTATGTGGATTGGGTCCATGTCAAGTTCCTTCCAGGTATTCCGTGTCACCCGCCAATAAGCACTGCAAATGATAAATTGCTGCCCTGACGATACCCAACCAACGGGGGTTCCGCAGAATCGGAACTCGGACAAGCAACAATTTGCTTGGCTTGAAGGATACGGGAAACAGACCAAGACTTCTGAATTTCGCACATATCATAATCACCGGTCGGAAAACAAGTAAATTAAATGGTCCAGATTCAGGAAATTTCGTTGGAAATTGGGGAAAAGTCGCTTGTTGGATCTAGATTCAAGTTTTATACTCTCAGAGGAAGCAAATTAAATGCGCACTTGATTAAAATAACATCCAAGCCTCACTATGTTTTATCTTGGCATATAGGTGGATTGGAATGGGGAAGTTATCCAGGCACTGGAGGCTCGCAATACATAGTACTTATGTCAGGTTCTATGAACCGGGTTGAGCCTCAAGATTGATACGCACAGGAAATTTGGGATAGAGATATGCTTGAAGTCTTGTACCTGGAAGAGGGATTGTTAGATGGGTATGGTGGTGGTCTGACGGAGACAAGGCCATGGGGAAAGATTTCCATTTCTGGGACCTGATCGCGCCTGCGTCATATGTAGGTTCATCTCCTGTTTCGACTACAACACTGGTGAGTTCTGAAGATCTTGTCGGAGAGTAAGCTGAATATATTCGCAGAGATTTAGAGGACATCTAGCTACTGAGACAATTCATTCGCTGCAGATCCAAACACCCCTTTTTCGTCTTTTGCGTCTGAAAGGCAACTGTCTCATCGACCAACTTGATCCATGTCTCGCTACCCATCTCACCTTTCGCCTAGTCTTCCTTCGACGTTGACAAAGTCGCAGAAATCTCGAGCAAGACGCGAACCTTCAGGCGTCTTTTCATTATTCCAAGCCCCTCAGATCCAACAGTTCAAAGAGGCATTCCAGCTGATAGACCACGACAAAGATGGATGGGTGAACGAGAGCGATTTACGGGAGATCTTTACTAGTCTTGGTACGTCGTCATTATCCCTCCACACCAGCCTAAAGCCTGATCTTCTACTAGGCATAACGCCAACCAAGACCCAACTAGACCAACTCCTTTCCGCCCGCCCCGGAGACTCAACTACATCCGATGCGAGAGGAATCAACTTTACCATGTTCCTTACGATGATGAGCGAGCGGCTATTTGAGTTTGATACGGAGCCAGAGTTGATTGAGGCGTTTGAGAGTTTTGATGAAAATGATTCGGGTTATGTGAAGGTTGAAGATATGAGGAAGTGGTTGAGTGAAGTGGGCGATAGGATGGATGATAGAGAGGTTCGTCCGCCGTCACCGTCTCGGTTCTTAATGGCTAATCTCCACTCTACCAAGATTGACAGGTTCTTGAAGGGACCGTTCACAGATAGACAAGGAAACTTTAACTATCGAGAGTGGGTCAAGGTCCTGAGAGTGAATGAGGATGGAGAAGACGGACAGATAACGCAGTAGGCAGGCAGGCAGTAGGCTCTCCGCACGAATAGATGTGTGCGCTGATCATGTTACCCCCCGGCCGTTTTGTAAGAGCATATATTGACGTTTCAGGTAATCCATTCATTTCATGGCCTCACGTTGTATCACTAAGGAGGACCGGCAAGGCTTGTCCCAACTCTCTCTATTTTTACGCAATGCAAAGTCCGCGAGAGAACTCTAGAAGCCAGTAAATAGGTTACGGAGTCAGGTCAGAGGACTCGTTCAATGTTCATCAGCGAGTGACATGTGGGGTATAGTTACTAAAAATATTTTGACGTTCCTGTGGCAAACCAGATTAGAGTCGGAAAGAAGACACTCAAGAAGGTCGACTTTGGGATGATTTGATTCGCACGCGGGGGGGGGCCTTGGACAGTTTCTGTTGAGTGTTCAACCCCGCGTTTCCTGTAGAGGAATCCCGTCCCTCCGTCTGTCCAGGGTAGGACGAGGGCACCGATCTACTGGAGATAAAGATTCAATTGATGCAGCGGTTTTGGAATCATGATTCATGCATGACCCAGTGCAGTGTGATTTGATGGACGGGTTGTTGGGTGTACAAGTCTTGGTATTTTTTTTTTTTTTTTAATAAACTTTTCTCAGCATACCTCCGAGGTTGAACGAAATGTTGTCTCCACAGTGTATACTTGGGATGGTCAAGGCTACTATTAAGGCCGCAGCTTGATTCCTGACGACCCTGCGCCACTTTGGAAAACAAAAGTCTTGAGGATGCATAAGCGTATGTTGGGTCGTCCTCGGGTCATTTTCCTGTTGCAATGTTCGAGGCCTTTCGAGATCGGATTCAGCCGCGCCACAAGGACTAGTTGAGATACAGACACGTTGATTATGCCTGAGATTATGAAGGAGACAACAGGATTTGATCAGAAGAGGGTTGATTCTTGGCTCGCTGGAGGTCCAGACCGTAACAAGAATAGAGGATGGAGGTGACGGTTGTCTGACACTGGGAATAAGGTACAGGAGGGCGGATCATTGCTTGGCGTTCACGGTGTAAGGATGATCCAGCTGAGGGGTGCTTCCAAACGGCAGCACGGCATATGCCTCCCGCGAAACTGGTGTTTGTTGGTCGGAGTTGGCCGAAATCGTGACGAGATCTCCTTGGCTGATCAATTCAAAGTCTTGCTTGGCCTTCGCGGCGCCGAGCTCAAGTCTCGCTTACTTTATATTCGCGCGGAAACATTTTTGTGCCCTCCCCCATCAAATGTCCTCCGCTACTCTCCCTCCGTCTCCCCCATACCAAGACTCGGATAAAAGGCAAGTTTATTACCAGCGTTGCTGACTCTTCGTTTCTCATCCTTTCCCTTCTTTCAGTCCACCACCATCTCCAGCCGTCATGCACAAATGTCTCTGGCAAGACTGCACCCAGTCCTTTACGGATCCCGAGGCTCTCTACAATCATCTTTGCAATGATCACATTGGCCGCAAGAGCACCAACAATCTTTGTTTGACTTGCAAGTGGAAGGATTGCTCGACAACTTGCGCAAAACGTGACCATATTACTAGTCATCTTCGAGGTATGTCCTGTTATTCTTCCCTATTCCAACTCGCTCTCTCATTCCAAATCTAGTCCATACTCCTCTCAAGCCCCATATCTGTGAGGTACGCCTTTTGGCCCTAGCCATCCCCACTGGGGTCCCCCCCCCCCCAATGTCTCTTACTCTATCATGCCAGGTCTGCAAAAAGTCTTTCAAGCGTCCCCAAGACTTGAAGAAACACGAAAAGATCCATACAGAGGAACATCATGCACAGCACAAACATTCCAAAGCCATTACTGTCGTCGACCCTGTTTACGTCTCCCGAGTAAGAGGCGATGCATCTGGCAAGCCCATCTCCTCCCAGAACCTTAGGGTTCCTATTCGCGCTGCTTCCCATTCGTCGTCAAGCTCCGATAGTAAGTCTATCATCATCGTCGTCGTCGTCATCATCATTGTACCTTGATGCGATTATATACTTTTTACAGGTTCCCATTTCCTCTTACCAACACCTTCCCCAGAACTTGCCCCTGCCCATCATTACCCCCACCAATCTCCAACCATCGCCGATGTTTCGCTTCAGAGCCACCTTCCAACTTGGGAAGTACTCGACCAACCAGTCTCTGCCGGTTTGAAGCGATCATATGATCACGACTACAGCGTGGACGACTTTTTCACTGATATGAAAAAGAGAAGGCTGAATCCTTCTTACGATTCACGTAAGTAGGTTCTTCTCTCCGACAAGTTTTGTGATAGGTCCGCAATTACTTACCCATTTTTCTTTTCCTTTACAGGGATGGCAGAACGCCTCAATAACCTTGCCTATCCCCCCCATGGTAACGGCGGCAATAATCCGACCGGAACCTTTAATCCCCGCTCTGTTTCACTCGATATTCGGACCCCCGAGGAACTCGCTGCTGTGAACCAGTTTCTAGTCACCCTCGGAAGAGACGTCTCAGGAACTGTTCGCTCCACTCACACTCACCATCACGGCCATTCAGCTTCAGTGCCAAATATTCCGCCCGACTACTTTGATCCAGTCACTCTAAGTCAAATGGGTCTCGTCGGAATGCCAGGCATTTCTCCGGCTGATGACTTTGCAAGTCCGGCCTACTCCACGAATCATTCCTCTCATCATTACTATGCCAATCAACGACACCAATCTTCCTATGGTCCTTCCATGTATCGCGACATAGGCTTCGGTCCGCAGCAACATGGACCAGATACCATGCGTCGTTCATCTGTCCATCATCATCAGCATAAATATAGCCAACCGCCTTCCTCCATGTCCTCCAACGGATACCACAGCAGCGGCTATCACCACCAGCCCACACCGCCTCTTGATGCTAGTACAGGTTCACCGCACTCTTCATCGTCTGCGTCGTCTCCCGTCGCTACGACGCCACCGCAAATGTCGCTTTCCATGCCAGCAACCATGTCCACCATGGGTCCTTCTCCAGATAGTGCAGTGGCATTTGATTATCTCAGACCATCGAGAGGACCTGGTCCGATGATCGGTCTCGTACCTGGTGATTATACTAGCCCGAGTATGAGGCCTATCGTTCCGTTGAAAACTGCACCCACTTCTTCTCCCAACTCGTCTTCTGCTTCCACGTCATCTCTGCAATCACCTGCTCAAAGTCGAAGGAGTCTTACACCCACTCCGGCCCCCTCGACATCAGTGGCCAAGTCATCGTCGCTTTATCCGCTTCTTAGTTCGGGTGACGAGCAGTACAAGCTTCCCCCGCTGCAGTCGAGGTATAGATCTCCATCACCGGTCAACTCGAGGGAGAGCACACCGGGCACAAGCTCATCGTCATCATCGTCGAACGGATCCCCAGTCCCATCCAACGCAACAGTCTTACCTAGCCTACGCGTTGTCCGCGGAGATGGGGATCAGCTCGCGTCAGGTGTTGACAAGTTGGGTCTGTCAGCGGAAGAGAAGCCTCAACGCGTTGGGTTCTTTGATGTGGTGGAGAAGAGGAACGTTCCGTATGAGCAGAGGGTGCAACATATGGAGTTCATTCGTAATTTGTTGCTTCAGATTAATACGGATTACAAGAGGAAGCATGGGTCGCCAAAGCCGAAGAGTCAGAAGATGGATGTGGATAGGGATGTGGAGATGGCTGCTGTTGCCTGAGAGTCGTCGTGTTTCTGTAATAATGACTGTGTATTGAGAGGATGGATAGAAGGTTGTCAGTTAGTCGGTCCCACCACCCAAAGTTATGTTTATTTCATTCGTCCTTACCCATAGTGTTCCTCGCTCATAATATCGTGAACGTCGTTATCGGTCTTTTGTATGAATCTGTATAGTTTATTATCCTTCAATTGTATCGCGAGTTTATTCAGACAAATGAACTTCTGCCGTTATATTTGGTGTGAGCGTTCTAGCACGGTAGCGTGCCACACTGGAAAGGTTGAATATTGATAGGTGGTTGTGAGAGTGCTTTAGCACGGATGTTATAGGCGTCCGCGTCATAAGTAATACTGCAGTGTGGCGGCGCACGGAAGACGGAATACGATAGATCTTCCGTGAATAGAAGCGTGACTGCCGCGCTATTCGACTCCGAGGAGCCGCAACCCACGCGTCGTTGTTGATAATTTTCCCCCATTTCTTTCCCTCGCATGTCTCTATTCGGACCAAGGAATGTAACCCGAATCCAAGGGCCAACGCGTTCTGAAGCCGAGTGTGTACTCAACGTGGAAGAAGGGAAAGAAGCATGCATGGGTGGCCGCTACAAAAGATATTCCGTCTGTTCTAGCCCCGCGAAAACACATCCAATAGCTCGTATTCGAGGCTATTTACACATCACGTATCCGATTCCAGTTCGGCCAACCTCAGTAATGACAGAAGCGAAATCTACTTGCACTCCGTTTGTCTCGCATCCGAACTTGAGGCCTTTGTTACCGTGACGAACTCGCCTACTCGTCCCGGTCCAAAACGTCATCTCGCAAAAAAAAAGAAAAAAAAAAAAAAAAAAAAAAAAAAAAAAAAAAAAGGAAAGAGCGAGCTGTCATCCGGACTACACCACTTTTCATTATCGTCATCACAGCAACCTCAAAGACTTCCCTGCCCTGGTGTGGCGTATGGGTGCAGAGATCCATAAGTCCGCCGTTGGTTCTCGACAACTCGACAGAAGATGAGCATGGATCTTGGGTTAGGAAGCATGTTCTTCGTTCATCAATCTCTGAACGTGGTGAGTCGGTCCGAGGTCCAATTGACAGTGGTGGGATAGGGTGGTAGCGTGCGGACGGTATAAACCTCCCGGGAACTTGAACCAAGCCGGGAGCCCGCAGGAGATCTATCAATAATGGGGGGGGGGGGTGATGAAAGAGCGAGGGAGTTTATGAAAAGGGAAAAGGAAGAAAAAATTTACTTGGTAATTAGCGGGCTTGCTATCGTGAGTGATATCTGAACTCGCTGCAAGGTTCATTGCGTTAAGGTGGACTGTATTCGCCGAGCTAAAAGGATCCAGGAAATGACGTCGTCACATATACCTCTTCATTCGATCCTGGGGTCACTACGGACTGTTTGCATGGTCGGCATCGGGGAGACCCTTAGTAGTTGGAAACATGACAGCACAAAAGCTTGGCGGGAGAATCGATAATCTGGTCTTCGTTATTTTTGTCACCTAAAGAATAATGGGATCCAATCAGGATATAGATCCTTGGGTCCCAGGACACCAGTGGCATAGAGCCTTCAGCAATTCCTTCCCCAAGTAGCCAAAGTTGTTGATCGGCATGTAGAGGGCTCATCGTGCATACCAAACAGGATGTCACATGAATGACTCAAGCTCCCTGGGAGTCGGGACCAGGACTGTTTCTGTATCACGACTTGGCAGGAACTCTAACTATCAACATTAGTCGAATATGTTGCACGGGTCCTTGAACGGCGTAACGATGAGAAAACACTCACCTATCTTCAAAATTCTCGAACAAGAGCAGCCAGCAAGCAACGTGAACTCAACTCCCAGATTTCCCGCGCGCTAAGGATTTCACCGAAATAGAATGGCGTGGTCGAGCTATATGTAATAGAAATGTATGATAGCCATGCAAACCGCCCAGAGATTGTTCTGACAGACATTTTCTATGAGTAGGAAGTACCCGGACCTAGACGCACCTCAAGACCTCTTGGCAATTGCTGGACACGATCACGACCTTCAAACTGGCCCTGGGACCTCTTGGGTCGCACCGCAACCCAAATTATGATCACCGCAAGGCATGGAGCATGGGCACCCACAAAGTACTCAACTCAAAGCACCAAGTCTAATTCAACCCAAATCAGCTCGCTTATTATGCATTTGAACAGGAACTGACATGTTTGTTCCACGTTTGAGAAGCATAATTTTTATCGTGGTCTTGGCTAATGATGTGTAGAAAAAGTCTGCGACACCCGAAAACTATGGACTTGACAACCGATCCGGGTGTCGGGTCTATGCCAATTTGTGTGTGCTTGGCGAGATACAAGATGGCTCGGGCGCCAGGCTAGGATTTTCGAATCAGGCGGGTTGTCGACAATCTGGTGGGAGTCAGTTCCACCAACTACACGACTAAAGCGATACTGCTGGAAAGCAATCCATTGAACGAATGGGTGTCTTGACGCTCCACTCACCTAATATTGTCGCAATGAGTGATGAATTCGGGCCCAACTAGACGCGTAACTAGTATTGTTGTATATTTGACAAACCACCAGCAGAAGGAGGGGTGTCAGATCACAGAATTAATGTACACACATACCCGTAGCAGGGATTTATGCCAGTTTCTTGGAATACACCTTCCACATCAGCCACAGGAGCAACGTCCTAGGAAACCACCTGAAAACCTTGAATAATATTGCACCTCCGCCGATAATCAAGTGTAACGGTGGAGAATGACTCAATATCTTCTGCACCGCTATCTTCGCAAACTTCTCGTTAGGCATGGAACTAGGACCCTGACTTGCGTGAATGCGCTGCATGATGTTGGGCAAAAACGCGGCGTAAAGGGAATCCTGAGGAAGGCTAAACCGTGCCTGCTGGTTGCTCGATATGTTGGACTTGATAGCGGCTGGTTCGATATTCATTACATGGATATTGAAAGGTCGGCATTCCATGTTGAGGACTTCGCTCATCATGCTAACAGCGGACTTTGTTGCGCAATAGAGGCCATTCCACGGGGTAGGTCTTGTATGAAACGTTCAGCGCCAAAGTGACTGAAGCCGGGTTTGACAAGAGTACTCACGCTTCCCCCACTACGGATCCTATATTGACAATTATTCCACTCTTGCGCGAGGCCATTGCAGGAATGACTGCCTTGCAGATGCGCAAAACAGAGAATGTATTGGCGTTGAAAGCTTCTTGTACAAATTCCATGGTCTGGTCTATAAGAGGGCCTGGAGGGAACATTCACATGAAACGGGTTTCGGCGGCGAGAACGGCCAATCATAACACGCACCAGCAGCCATGATACCGGCGTTATTGACTAGGATATCTATGCAACCTTCCTTCTCAAGAACCGTCCGTACGACACTCTGTACTTCGGCATCACTCGTGACGTCCAGAGAGAGCTTCTCGATGTCGGGATCCTTGAAGCCATTCATTTTGGCTACATTTCGTGCCGTTGCGTACACTTTGCAGCTGTTGCGGGCAAATTCTTCACATCTAGCATGAAAATTGTGAATGATTGAAACTCATGTGCTGCATGTTCAGAGAACTCACAACGCGAAACCTATTCCACCTTCCGAACATCCGGTAACCAAAACTACAGGTCGAGGCATATTAGGGCGAGAAATAGTCGTACGCTTCGTTCGACGGCGACAATGATGGGAGTTCGGCTAAGCGGAAGGAATTGGTCGCTGTCGGCCGATTAGATGGTCCTTCGGATACTTGGTCATCGTTTCACTCTCCAAGACTTTAACGTCTTTCAGAGTTACGCTCATCGTGTCCTTTTTCCCAGCTTTCCCCACGCACCCCATGTACTCTAAATCTCTATCAGCCCAATGACGTTGCATGAAATTGCTTCTCATAGCTATGCCCACTTTCACTGCCAATCGAGAGGGTTCGCATATCTTAACGGTTTTCGGCCAACTGCCGAATCTCTGCCAAGAGCCATTTCGCTAGCTTGCTCAACATACTTCTGAATCTTATATGTCTCTGCAGTTCAAATGGGCGTCTACGTCTAGCACTGGGGTGCTAATCTTCCAACACCGCTTTAAACCCAACGTAATGGCAAAATGGGGCTTCAACGTCGACGTCAATTAGGAAAAACGCCATTGCTATTTTGAACGCTCCGGATTCAAAGCACCCTGTTTCCAAGGTGGCACCAGCCAATGTATAACTCCATGGTTCTACACTGGTCACCCTTTGAAGGTCTTAGCGTCGCAAGGCCACGGCCGAGATATCTCTTTCATTCATCTCTTTCATTCAGCCTCTTATGCCAGTCAGCGTCAACGTACCTACATGCCCATTTATGTCGGTCGCAACTCCGGCTTGTTTCGGCGTACCTTACATTCCTGGTATCTTATTCGTTGTTCGGTCTCCATGCGTCACAAACGGCCTTGTGGGCGCCTTTCCTTGTTATTTTTTTCTTGTCCCAATTTACGTTGTGCCGGTTGGTGTGCATGTGGTGCCGCGATCATCCTTTGTCTTTTGCTCTCATAGCCTCGCTGTCGTTACTCTTCCATTTTTCCTCATGTTACCCTCACTTGCACGTCCTGCGCTGGTCGCAATCACCTCTCTTCTAGTCTCACCCCTTCTCAGTGGCGTCTCGGCCTTGGTTACCAACCGAGCAACGACGTGTAATGGATATAGTGAGGTGAGTATTTGTCTCGTTTTGGTGGAGCTAGTGACTAAACATAACCCACTCAGCTCTGCGAAAAAAGCTATGGCGGCGTCACCTTTGTCGGTGCACACAATTCCTATGCTGTTGGTGTTGATGGTCGTGCGTGGCTCATTGGGTCGTTTTGAAATGATGACTTCTGATGGATACACATGGAACAGTATTCTTCAATCAAGATCAGGATGGTAGGCGTTGGAGGACGTGCGCCCCGGTCATACACTGAAAAGATGTTAATGATAGTGACCACTCAACTTAACGATGGAATTCGGCTCTTACAAATGCAAGCGCATAATAAGACTGGCGTGATTAACCTTTGCCATTCATCTTGCGTCAGTCAGCCCCCTCTTTGCTATAGTCCGCCGTCACTCACTGGACAATCCAGGATCTTTTCGATGGCGGAACACTGGAAGACTATCTCAAAAAAGGTCTATCTCCTCTTACTCCCTTGGCAGTGCCTTCGTACTCACCAATATCCTCACACACAGTCAAGGGCTGGCTCGACTCCAATCCTAACGAAGGTATTCCTATATTCAGAGCTACAGGCTCCTCAAACTCACTCACAGTCGCCTACAGTTCTCACCCTCCTTATCGTCAACATCAATAACTTGCCGGCTTCTGCATTCGACGCCGTTTTCAAATCTGTTGGCCTTGATCAGGTGTCGTACAGCCCAGAGCAAGCTTCACTGCCTGCTAGTGGCTGGCCTACACTAGGGTCACTCATTGACAGCGGTAAACGCCTGTTGACATTCCTTGACAATGGCGCCGACACCTCTTCAGTTCCGTACCTGATTGATGGTGGGTGGACAGGCTAGAGGATATTCTACGTTGGACTCATATCATACTCAATAGAGTTCACGAACATATGGGAGACCGAGTTCTCCGTGACTGACATCTCCAGGTTTGACTGCAGCGTCAACAGGACCAAGGGAGATGCTTCGACCCAAATGTTCATGATCAATCATTCATTGAACAAATTGATTTTCAACCAGCCGGCACCTGCTCCCGAGTTGGCGAATGTCACAAATGCCGCTAGTGGGGCCGGCTCGTTAGGTGCACACGTCGACGCGTGCCGCTCCAGCGTCAGCAGAGCACCGAACTTCCTACTCGTTGATGTAAGTTATTGCTCTCTGATTCTCATAGACCTGCCAAAATTAATAAGCTGATCTCCATTAGTTCTACGAATTTGGCGGTGGCTCTGTTTTCCAAGTAGCTGCTGATGCCAATGGTGTGCCATATAACAACAAGGCGGTAGCCACGCCACTCCCGACGACTACTGCTTCAGGATCCTCTCCTTCATCAGCCAGCAACTTTGCTCGTTCCGTAGTACTCATGAGTACCTCGGATTCCAGGCTTTCTTCAGTTGCTGTGCTATGTGGTCTCCTAATTGGTGTTCTTGCTGTGTTATGATTTCACCACATTTGCATATCCGTTCACTTGCTCTCTTGCTCTCTCACTCGCATCACCACGGACCGTATCTACATACTTAGCATCACGCTCATCTAGGGACAGTACTTAGCAATCATGGACTAATGAATTCTCGTGCAAAAGTACACAATGCCGGTGTCATCGCTTGCGTTCTAGACGCCATTTATATACTCTCGGCTTATACGTTTTCTCATCCACTACCTTAGTCCGCTTTTTATTTCTGCCTCCTCTAGCATCCAGCGCATCCAAATCATCTTGGTCGCTATCGTTCCCGCCTTCCTTTTCAGGCCCTCGAATCTTCTTCCGAGCACCTTTTCCCATCATCAACCGTTGCAGTTCGAACTCGCGCTGAGCGTATCCGAGCTGTCGGTCTCGGACGAGACGTGCCGCTAGCTCTTTGATGAGACGATGGCGATATTGAACTGTATCTGCATTATATTCCGCCTGTTCGATCCCGTCCTCGTATTCATCCAACTCCTCCGTCGTCGATTTATATTTGCCCTTTCGTTTCGAACTCTCCGGTATCCATCCAAGGTCTGTTACTTTGTCGTGGCCGCCAGTGTCTTGCTTCGGCGGCGTACTCTTTGGAGTCCCTGGCTCCCGATAGCTTTTAGCTGAAAGATTGTGATTAGCTACGCGTAGTATGCACCCGAACGAATAACATACCAGCAGCATCGTCTTCAACAAACACTATGTGATGTGCACGTTTGACCCGTTGTTTTCCTTTATGCCTCGAAAGTATACCAGAGTCATAAAGCGTCCTCATTTCTTCTTCGTCAAGGTCCTCAGGACCTTCACTGGGAACGACGAGATTAGCTACGGCCGTGAGTTGATTTTTGATTTTGTCTATTTTCTGTCATAGTATGAGAACATTGTAATGCAAAGTCAAAGTTAATATTGACCTTTTGATTGGAAGCCCGCATTGTCCGCACATAGTTCTCATCTTGGGTTTTGAGGACTTTGATTATGTCCGTTGGTAGGGCTACATTTCCTCGGTCTTTCACATGAACACCTTCCTAAGAGTAGGTCAGCAACATAGTTATGAAGACATTGCAAGATTGGACACACTCTGGTCTTCTCCTTCACCATCGAAAAATAGAATTCATTCTTATTTCGCTCTGCAGCCTTCTGCTTGAGGCGCGTCAACCGATCCTGCTTGGAATGATAGTCCCGAGCTCGTTGAACATAGTCCTTATGTTTTTCAAGAAATCCTAGCTTTGCCCTGTGTGCTAGTTGCGAACGTTCCTTGTGGTTTCGACGGTGAAGAGAATTTCGCAGTGAAGAGGTCATTTTGGGAGGGAAAGAGATGCAGAAAGTGTGACAGTTGTCACAGGGTGCTGACATTTCGGTTGGAATCTTCCTCAAAACCTCCAAAACCATCGTTATTTCCCCCAGATTTTCCTTCAGAAAAAGGATATTACCGACACCGCGGCAGCTGCACTTGGGCACTTGTATACTTTTCATTTATCCTCGATTTCTTCAGATTATCAGCTACCCAATATGAGCTTCCAGTCGTTTAGGTTGGGAGAGATGGCTATGCAGCAGCCCCTTCCACCAC
The DNA here is from genome assembly GCA_001466705.2 of Moniliophthora roreri. Taxonomy (NCBI): domain Eukaryota; kingdom Fungi; phylum Basidiomycota; class Agaricomycetes; order Agaricales; family Marasmiaceae; genus Moniliophthora; species Moniliophthora roreri. Next base: position 616,708 of record LATX02000001.1, on the reverse strand, counting down.
ACCTCTTACAACTTCAAGCCGGATCGTCTTCACAACAATTTCCCGGTACAGCAGATAATACCAACAGTTCGGCAAAGATTGGTCAGAGAGCACCATATGGCTCGGGAGACTCCGATGACGGATACACTCTTGTCTTTCCCAATCTCACTGCATTTTTCGAATGGAAAGAAAAGGAAGAGGAAGCTCAAGTCGTCGAGTTTGTAAAGGCATGTAGCCCCGCATCCTCGTGTAATTCTCAAAGGCTCACTTTCGTAAAGGGTGATACGCATGGCAGCAAAGCGGTTCCCCCACGTTTCAAGGAGCATACCAAGCTCGTCTGCGCCCGGCATTCGCGTAGTGGCAGGAAGAAATATGTGAAGAAACACCCGGAACGAGTTCGTAAAGTTCCTAGTCGCAAGGTGTGCATGATGATGTCTGCCTCGCGTCCATAAGATTTAATAGGCTTATAGATTGAAGGAGGAGGATGTCCTGCATCTATCAGCTACAAGACCTACTTTGACACGGATGAAGTGCGTGCCTGCTGTGAGTACTAATGTTCTGTCTCTGCATTTCCCTTGTTGACACTCGATTTGGCTAGATATTTCTCAGCATTCCCATGAAATCGGTTTGGCAAATCTTCCATTCACTAGAAAAGGACGAAAGCAGGCCGCTGAGCAGAAGACTAATCGTCGTCGTACACAAACCGAAGAGCCTACACCAACGTCTGGACCCCCCGTTTCATCCCAAGCTCAACCTACTACTTCCTTCTCGGTACCCATGATACCCCAACAACAGCATCCACCCGCCACCGTTCATTACCAGCCACCTCAGCCCCAACCTTTTGGTTATCAACCGCCGTATCCAGCACCACCACCTCAAGCACCAGGTGCATCATTTGGCCAGGATCGTTGGCAGAATATGGAGACACTGTTTCATTCGATACGTGACCAAGCTCGGACGTTTGCCTACCCCGTTGCAAGTGTTGCTGCGCTAGAAAGCGTGCTTATTCGACTTTTTTTGGAGTCACCATCTCAGCAGCCTGTCGCTGTTGCGCATCACCACCAGACACCAGGACCTCCACAACCGCAGCCGCCACCTCAACAGCAACAGCATCAGCATATACCAGGTGGCGAGGAGGAAGATGAGTCAGGGTCTGATGAAAGTTCATAGCGTTCATGGGTAGTCAGTGGGTCGGTTTCGCGGAGCCAGGGGCCTTTAATTATTTTGGTTAATTTTAATACTTGTTGTACAATAGATTTCGCTGCATACGTATAGAGGAGAAACTCGAGCGAATATAACGTTTATTGTTTCTTAGTATTCTACAAATTGAGCGTGACATACAAGCGTTATGACGTCGAAGGGACCCTGACTAGGGTGTAAACGTTTGATAAAGTACCTCTACCATGTCTGCTCTCAGTTTTGCCCGGCAAGTTTTCAACCCAGAGAAGCCTCATGTAAGTGGCTCGTAAACTTCTATCAGGATCTTATCTCGTACTGACATTCACCCATAGTCATCGATCACCGACTGGGTCGATATACTCACCGCCAGCTCCATAGCGGAAGAAGCCTACGACGGGTCCGTCTATCCTCTATTTCAAAACTCCTGAGTTCATTTTTATCGCAGGATACCAGAGCTTGTCGATTCCATTAACTTGCAAGGCTCAACCGGGTACCGACCATCAATTCGGTATTCTGCAGTTCACAATCTAATGCATCCCCAGTCCAGCCGAAGCTTCACGAGCGCTACGGAAGAAGCTGAAACACGGAAATGCTCATCAGCAGTACAGATCACTAGTAGTGCGTCCGTCGTATACATCATCGGCCACCAGGGGACTGACTCTTGCTATCAGATACTAAAAGCCCTCGTCGAGAATTGCGGGGATAAATTTCGCCGTACGTTTCCAAACCCTGTGCCCCACTCAATCTCGTTCTTACTCAGCTGTTTTCCAGACACGTTTGCGGATGGCCAGCTTACAGATGCGTTGCGACAGATTGCCACTGACCGTTCGGCAGATAAACGGGTACAGAAGAAGTTGAAACTCGTTCTGTTATCATGGCATGAACAATTCAAATCGGAGCCATCAATGCGCACTGTGTCGGATCTGTATCTGATGTTCAAGGAGAAGCGCTATAGCTCAGAGGATCCGATGGGTGTCATGGACCCTGCAGCGCTGCAGGCTCGTGCAGAAAAGGAGGCAAAACGAAAAGCAAAACAGGAGAAAGAAGAACGGGCGAGGCAGGAAGAGGAGGAGAGAAAGCGGCAGAAGCAGAGAGCAAAGACGAAGAGGCAGCCGTTTAATTTTGAACAGGCACATTCGACTTCCGCCTTCGTTCTGAGAACGCCGACTGACCTCTCTTTCTCAGGAAAAGCCAAAAGTACTAGGGAGCATCGTCGAGGGGTCGCAAGCATCCAGTAACTTGGTCAATGCGATTACGGTGTGTCTGTTTGAGCAAACTGGTTGGTTGATGGCGCTGAAACCTCCCAGCTTGTTAATCCCGAAAAGGAGAGTCTTCAATCGAATTCCCGTGTGCAGGAGTGCCTGGGGCAAGCCAAACAAGTCCGAAAACATATTGTTCGATACATCCAGGTTTGTTGGGATGTTAACCTTCTTTAAATAAAACGCTATTGACACCTACTTTTCCGACAGCTCGTGGAGAACGAAGAAATTATTGGCGTTCTCATTGAAACAAACGATCGCATTATCACCGCGTTGGAAATGTACGACCAAATGTCCGCAGCGCCGAAAACGGACCAGGAGAAAGCGGCCGCGGCCGCGGAAGGTTTGGCTGCCACACATATTAGTCCTGAGAGCGAACTTGCCAGATTGCAAGGGAAGCAAAGAGCAGAAGTCGAGAAGGCGAAGCAGAACTCGATACGAGGGCCCTCGACGGATTCAAGCTTACATCCCGACCTGCAGGATCTCAACTTCGGGTCCCTGGGTGCCTCTTCAAGTAATCTTGCTCCACCAATCCGACCCACAACTATGTCGGACGATGGGAAGGATGATGTCCGTGGTGGCTCGTTGTCGGACTTCAGCGACTACGAATCCTCGGATGAGGAAACCCACAAATCCTCCCAGTCCAGGAAGAAGGAATACATCACCGTTTCAGATGACTCTGATGATGCGACGACTGGGATTCGACGTATTACAACCCATGACAAGGAAGAGGATCCATTTGCTGATCCTTTTGTTGATGAAGCTGCTATCGGACCGCCGAAACGATGGTGATGGCGATGTACAAGAGTGGGGTGTATGTATGATTATTGTGACAGATATGTATTGTATGGTCAGTAGGATAACCTAGCGATGGATATAAGTATGTATGATGTATGTAGCTAGGAGCAGAGATCTAGTATGTAGATGTCCAGATCTAAATTACTTTTACATCGTCGGAAGAAACACCCAATCCCCTATGACTCCCATTGCACGAGATCCCTGGAGCCAATATGTAGCCAAAAGGGCCGAAGCGCGGAAGGTAGAACAAGTCCGACAGGTTCTCCTGCCTCATCGAGTCGAATACCATTCTCTAACAACGCGACGATCAAGCGTGGAATCGCGGCAGCAGTGCCGTTGAGCGTATGTGCAAATAGCGTGGGACTAGGAACAGATATAGATGGCTCTTTAGGTGTTGTGTAACGGATATGAAGTCGTCGAGCTTGATAGTCAGTGCAGTTTGATAACGACATAACTTCGCCCCATCCGCCGCGACCAGGCATCCATGCTTCCATATCATACTTTCGGTAAGCGCTTGCACCAAGCTCTTCGGTAGGCATATCAAGAACCCTGCGACATCAGTCAGTACCACATCTCATTGTGGCCAGAAACGGACTAGCCTGTAAGGGATTCGAAGACCATCTAAGATATCTCCTTGAACCAACCTCATTCCTTCCATCATTTCCTCACTCTCCTCGGATGTGGTCACAGTGAAAAGCTCCACTTTTGTGAACTGATGGACACGATAGATTCCTCGTGTATCGGTGCCACTGGCACCTGCCTCCGCTCGAAAAGCATGGCCAACTCCAACGACTTTGAGTGGTAGTGATGATGATTTGTACAACCGATTAGCGAACATGCCAGCAAGTGGTATTTCAGATGTCGCGGCAAGGATGAGGTCGGAAGAAGACGAAGTCGATTGTAGATGGTAGGCCTGCGATACCGGAGGAACTGAATGGTCCCTCGGCTGGAACCCGCACCTCCTGGCAATGTCGGAGCGAACGACATCTGGTGTGGTGGCTGGGGTATATCCGTGCCGTATGGCGACAGAAAGCGCATAGTTGGTCAAGGCCATCTCCAAAACGGCTGCTTCGTTCATGAGATAGTACCATGATGATCCAGTGACCTTAGAGCCACTTTCAAAGTCGATGAGGTCCAGCTTTCGGGCCAGAGTAGCATGGTCCCGGTTTGGATTCGCCGGCAAGGGTGGAGGTCCACGGATGTCAAGTGTTACTGCAGCAGACTCGGGCCCCAAGGGGGAAGAGGGATGTGTATCATTCGGGACCGTGAATGCTAACTCGAGCATCTCGTTCTCTATCCGGGAGGCAGTTATTTCCAACTCGGATATCACCTCCTTCAACTCCTTCGCCGTCCGTAGTGCAGCTGCTTTCCCATCTGCATCCTTCGAATTCGCACACCGTTCTATCGTTTCTCCTATAACAGACCTTTCATTACGTTTGGCATCGAGTTCTTGCTTTACAGTCCTGAATTCCTTGTATAACCTGACAACAGACTCGACACCGTCTGTTGGAAGGGGCGCCTTTCGGTTCAGAGCATTCATTGACTTATATACTGAGTTTTCTGCGATGTTTTTGTAGTTGAGACGAGGCTGAGGGAGTTCTTGCCTGCCATGACGTTGAACAGCGGATGAGTATCGACAAGTTGCCGGTCTTTGAACTTGAATTGATTTAAGTGTACAAGCTAGCGAATGATATATAGACTCACAGGATTTTACAAGGTTCTTGAGACAGGAGGAGCTCCGGGGACGCATCCCAGCGATGGGCTTAACCTTGGGACCTAAGGGTTTGTTGGGAGACACGCTCGGTCACAATCCGTCACAGCATCAACGCGCTTCATCCTGATTTTCACCATGCCTGCTGCATCGTCAAAGGAAAAGGGAAAGGCCACTAGTAATGAGACACCTTATGAACTTCCTTGGTGCGGAACTTATCTCTTCATATCAGTCGTTTTCCTGATATGATTCACAGGGTGGAAAAATATCGACCACATGTCTTGGACGATGTCGTTGGAAATGCTGAGACCATTGACCGCCTCAAAGTCATCGCAAGGGATGGAAACTGTCCACATATAATCATTTCCGTACGCCTTGTGCCTTTGAACTTTTTGTCTTGTCTCAGGTACGAATTAGGGTATGCCTGGTATTGGCAAAACCACAAGTATACACTGTCTTGCGCGACAATTGCTCGGAGACGCGTACAAAGAGGGAGTATTGGAGTTGAACGCCTCAGATGAGCGGTGAGCATGCTTGGACTCCTTGCAGATTCCGCAAGCTCATTCTTTGCAGTGGTATTGACGTGGTCCGGAATAAAATCAAATCGTTCGCACAGAAGAAGGTCACCTTACCACCCGGCCGACACAAAATCGTCATACTTGACGAGGCCGACAGGTAGACGTAGTACCATTCTTCCTCCAGCACGTTTCTGACTTTGTTCTAGTATGACTGCAGGCGCTCAACAAGCTTTACGGCGAACTATGGAAATCTTCTCTAACACGACGCGTTTTTGCCTTGCATGCAACATGAGTAATAAAATCATCGAGCCAATCCAGAGTCGTTGCGCGATCCTACGTTATGCCAAGTTACGGGACGCGGAGATCCTCAAAAGACTATTAGAAATCTGCGAGCAGGAGAAGGTGAGCGCATGATTGTACTCGTATGTTAGCTGCTCAACTCGTCGCATCCAGGTCCAGTACAACGATGATGGTTTGACTGCACTTATCTTTACCTCGGAGGGGGACATGCGTCAAGCAATCAATAACCTTCAGTCAACACATTCAGGATTCGGCTTCGTCTCTGGAGACAATGTATTCAAAGTTTGCGACCAACCTCACCCAATCATCGTACAAGAACTAGTTCGCCACTGTCTGAAGAGCGACATTGATAAAGCCATGGAAAGGTTAAATGACCTCTGGGAGCAGGGATACAGCGCCGTGGACATTGTCGTTACGGTTTTCAGAGTCGTGAAGACGTTCGATGAGTATGCTATCTATGATTCTAGTGCTTGAAACACCCAAGGTGCTGACTTGTGTCGAAGAATACCCGAATACACGAAGTTGGAGTATATCAAGGTAGCTGCACGTTCGTTGTGTCTTTTGCCATTTCTGATGAATACACTGTTGCAGGAGGTCGGATTTACACATATGCGCATATTGGAAGGCGTTGGTACCATTCTGCAATTGTCTGGGCTTGTCGCACGGTTGTGCAAATTGGTGAGAGCTCGTTTGAGTAGATGTGTTGCAGCGTTCCTCATTCTTTTCTTTTGCAGAATATGAAGCCAGAGCTCTTCCGTGTTTAGCGCAGCATATCTACATCGGATGATACTGTACATGTATTCGTAATGATAGAGCGACTACAATTGTATAAGGCAATGACAGTTTGGTTGACTGGAAAATACGCGCCCAGCAGAGAACGATCACGTGTCACGATCGAGGTTCAACCGAAAACGGCGTTGTACTTGTTTGGCTGGAGCGCTCCGAGACGTTGAAGTCAAGTTTCACCCGATCGTTGTTCCCTATCCCTTCCTCCGTCATCATGCATACCTTAAGCCTGGAGGGTTTCAAGACAGACTCGCACTCTCGCCGTTCTCTCAGTGATTTGTCCCTTGCTGTTGCAAAATGCAAGAAAATTGTAGTTGTTACAGGGGCTGGTATTTCATGTTCGTCGGGAATACCAGTGCGTTCGTTATATCTATATAGCTCATTCTCGCATACTAACCTCATTTTGTACCAGGATTTCCGCTCCTCCGACGGATTATATAACATGGTCAAGGAGCAATATCCAGACGTTGTACTCAAAGGGCGAGACCTCTTCGACGCGTCGTTATTCCGGGATCCAGCTTCCACCGCCGTTTTCTATACCTTCATATCCAAACTCAAACGTTCCATTGACTCTGCGACACCCACACCCACCCATCACTTCATAAAGACGCTCGACTCCAAGAAGAAACTACTACGCTCGTATACCCAAAACATCGATGGTTTAGAAGAGAGAGTCGGTCTTTCGGGACCCTCTAGTGATGAAGAAACTGCCTCAGCCAAGCAGAAGGGGAAGAAACCGCTAAAACAATGTCGCAATGTCCAACTTCATGGCGACATTCACCGTGTTCGTTGCCGTTCGTGCTCTGCAGAGTTCCCGTGTCTCGAGGAGTATCTCGTCCTTTTTGAACAGGGCCAATGCCCAGACTGTCCTGAATGCCTTCAGCGATGTGAGCTCTCTTTAAAACTGTCGTGTAATGGCACTATATGCTGATAAACGTCCTTAGCCCGCTCTCGTGTCGCTCGTTCAGCTCGAGCCATCCGTGTCGGCCAACTACGACCTGCTATCGTTCTCTATGATGAATTCCACCCCCTGGGTGACGACATTGGCAATGTCCAGTGCTCCGATCTTGCTCGTAAACCCGACATGCTCATTATTATGGGTACATCGCTCAAAGTTCATGGACTAAAGAAGCTCGTCAAGGAGTTTGCCAAAGCTGTTCACGCTCATGTACCGTCTGGCTCCGCAAATACGTCACGGTCAAAGTCGTGGGTAGGCAAAGTCATTTTCGTGAACAAAACCGCACCTGGGTCTGAGTGGTCGGATGTAATCGACTACCATGTTGTAGGAGAGACGGATATGTGGGTAGATAAGGTTATTGAGGACTGGAAAAAGACGAGGCCCGCCGACTGGGAGGTTCAGCAAACTCTTGTCACGTCGGACGGTGAGGTCACTGTTGGTGGTGGTCTCTTCAAGGCTGCGAAGGAGGCAAATACGGCGGCGGCCAAGCCCAAAGCTAAAGGTACTTTGATCTTGTCTATCTGAAGTGAACTGATGCTCATCTTGCCTTCTGTAGCCACCAAGAAGAAATATCCTCACGAGGTTGAAAATCTTCCGCCTGGTTCCCCGATGGTCATTAGCTCGCCTGATGTTCTGAAGTCCAAACGACCTCCGGCATCGCCCAGCAAACGTCGGCAGGTAGATAATCATTACGATCTCCAGTCCAGCCCATCGAAGCGACGTGCTTCGAAAGAAATGGACGGCATGCCCGAAGCGATCAGGCTATTCAACAACGGAAAGCACAATCAACTCTCACTTGACGACGGTGAAGATTCAAGCGACTTGGAAGATTTGTGCTTGGATCTGTTCATGCAGGACGTTTCTAGTCCTAAGAAGACTAGGCCGGTCAAGAGCGCTGGATCACTTACTTCGAAGAAGGCGGGTACGACGAAAAGCATTCCAGTCAGGTCTTGAACGCCACTAGATGATTTCTACAGCTTGTTATACCTCCACACACACAGACACGTTTCCTTATTTTCTGCGACATCCCACTCTATCCTTCGTTTCATACAAACATTGTTCCCGAGCATACCACATTGCATTTGATTCATCAGCACTTGTATATGTATTCCTTGTATATGAAAGCGGAATGCAACCATTACAGCACAACAGTAGGAAGCGCAAGTAATTGATTCATGTTGCATTGGAATCAATTATGGTTTTCATCCAGCACAACAATTGCGACCTTTCCCTATTCTGAGCAAGCGACTCGGGTAATTGCTGTTCTGGGACATCGTACTTACTGATTTGGGAGCCCAGTTGTACTACGACACCCCACCAGAGAACTATGGCCACTCGAAGCGAATCCTTTAGCCCGGAACACCTACTGATTCCTGGAATTTTGGCTGCTTGTTGGGATTCTTTATCTTGTCACCCTCATTCACTTTACACTTGATGGGTTGCTGAATTTTTTGAATATTGTTGAAATTTTTTACCTGTAGTATGTGGGCAGGAACTGGGCATTCAGTTTGAGTCTGCCTTTCCTGGTAAAAGTAAGAAGTAAAGTTTGACGCAGACAGTAATGACACTCTTGCCTCAAACAAGAACGCAGGCTCAGACCACTCCTGGAGAACGTGTTTAGTACGCGGGACTGAAAGATGGAGACTCAACGGCAGCTGACTTAACGCGCAGACGCAAGAACGCACGAACCAAAGGCCTTCGACCGCTGTATGAAGGCCTCTGTTCCTAGCGCGTCACCACAACACCCCACATCGTTATATTATGCATTTGTATATGTGTTGGTTCTATAGGAACGCCGAAAGCAACAATTACAACAACCAAAGAGGCCAGAAAGTTATAGGAAAAAAAGTACTCAAACGAGCAATATTTTAGTCTGTAATCAGCTCTGACACACTCCAATCCTCGAAACTGCCGTCAGGAAGGTAACGTCGAAAGTACTCAAACGAGCAATATTTTAGTCTGTAATCAGCTCTGACACACTCCAATCCTCGAAACTGCCGTCAGGAAGGTAACGTCGGATGACGAGAGGGATTTTTCGTTGAGATAACTCTTTTATCGCGATTTGAAGTGCATCGGTTTCGCCGTCGAGTGGTACAAGTACTGGGGCGTTCATACTGAGGCAAAACAAGTCATGATCAGTTGTCGTATGGTGCGATACGGGAATGAACTGACCTTATCTGCAACGCTCTTGTACCTAAAATTCGTGCACGTTCGTATTTTGTGAGATATGGTGTTGTGACTCGTTCTTTATTCGGTTGTCGCTCTCCCAGTATACTCGCTTGTGCTGGTGCTTCTTGAGGCTCCTCGCCATTTGCCATTTCCTGATCATGGTCTATGCCATTGACACCATTTATCTGAGGGTCCCCTGCCTGTTCAGCACCTTCCCCGCCCTGCTGCCCTTCGGCATCCCGCGCGAGAAGATCGTAACCTTCGTCCTGGAATGAAGATGATTCGGAACAAAGAAAATGGTTGAGGAAAACGATAGTATTCGGGATTCATGACATGAAGATACACACAACAAATTGCTCGTCGGCATAACTAGGGAGACAGATGTAATTTTTGGGGTTGAATTATAGGAAGAAAGAGTTGAGCGTACCCCATATCACCATAGTCACCAAAGTCATCTCCTCCCCCGCCTCCGCCATAGCCATCGTCAGACATTTTCTCTTGCTGTTTGAAGCGCTCAGAAAACAGACGCGAATAAGGATAGGGAGGCCCTGGGATGCCTCGGAGTAAAGGCAAGTGAGAGAACTTTGGTGAAGGTGGAAGAAGCGCGGCGGAGTTGGAAAAATTTCTTTTTCTTTGGCTAGCTCAAGAAATATTACAATTTCATGATTAATCGCCCATCTGCATGGGGCAAATTGGTCGGTCGGCTTGCCATTTTCCTCTTGCCTTATTGGAGAGGGACAGTCTTCTAGAAAGGATGATATGGACAGTCACGTATTTGGCGTGAAACGGGATCGTGACGAATCTCGCATCGATTATTGCAGGTCCTTGGTTTTTTGTCTCTCAAGAGCTAAAAGCCTACGCATGCTTCAAGAGACTTCGACAGAGCTCAATATCTGCTCAAGTGGACAAGGCAAAATGATTGCAAAGCAGAATATCTGCCTACCGTTCGGTACCGGGACAATCACAAGGAAGCGCTAGTCTCCTGGTCGGATAGAAGATTTGGTTATATCTAAATGGATCTTTGTGCAAAGTCGGCGCTACGAGAGGAGAAAAGAAAATCATCTACAGATCTCTGGAATTCCGGTCGGCTCGTGAGGTCACAGGAACGAGCTTCTGGTATCAAGAAGCTTGGGAAGAAGAGGTTAACGTTGATTTGCAGGTTGACTGACTCTAAGCGATTGGATGCTCTCTGTTTCTTCCTTGGTTTTTTCCCTCATTTTTTTCCCCCTTTTTCTGCTGTTGAAACTGGGAAATCAGGATGCCTTGTGTGGTGGTACATGGGAAATATCAGGGACGAGAGAAGAGTAGTGGAATCGCTGATAGAAATGGGACTTCCTTGACATGACATGAAGGCTACTGGTGGACCCGCTGGCGTATCGGATCGTCGCCGGTGCTATGGCAGATATTTGGACGTGTCGGCCATCGTAAAACGTGTAGTTTGGCGCAGGAACTGGCGCAAGAATTCCAGGCATGCCCATGGGTTTGGAGAATCGGTGCGGATTTCACGGGACTTTGTGCAACTTTGTTCATTTTCTGTCGGTCGAATATGTTGGCCCAAACCCAAACGCGGTAATTCTGTAAAAATCTATTTCTTCCCTGAGCCCCCAATTTCCCTCTTGGCTTTGTTCCACCACCATCTCCTCGTCGACCACATCAACTATGCCTAACAAATTCTCTTCTCGCCCTCGTCAATGGGGAACTCGTTTCGACTATCTGCCATCATCGTCTCCTCCTCCATCGCCGTCGAAAAGCGAAGCTTCCGTCGTGCAAGACCGCGTCGTCACCGCCACGCGGAACGAAGACAGAGTCGACGCGTCTCCAAGTATCAAAGGGGGCGAAAAAATGCCTCATGATGCCAGTGTCTTCGTTGGAAGGTGGTTACTCTCCAGCTCTCTAGTCCATTTTTGGTTTTTGCCATCATCGCTGACTGATCGCTTCTTAGCCTGCCGCCTAACATGGACAGCGATGAGCTCAGTCGCCTGCTCACCGAACATCTGGCAGAGCACGCACAAGTCCAATGCGTCAAGGTCATTCGCGACAGGCAAGGAGGCGCTTGTGCCTTTGTACAGTGCCAGGTTCGTCTACCTCATATATGCACCGCTCCTGTATGCTACACATACTTATCAATGGCAATCTTGTCAGGATGCTGCTTCCGCCGCCAGACTAGTCCATACACTTCGTTCTACTCCTCCAAAGCCTTTCCTAGGCAGAACTTTGCGCTATGAACCAGCTAGGGCATTTCGAACGCTGTTAATCTCCTATCGGTATGTGGTTGGTAATACTTATACATACACGCCGATTCTTACCATCTACGCAGTACACCCACACAAGACATGCCTACGGAACAAAACGACGCAGACATCAACATTCCTGGTCAGCGAGTTGAACTCGAACTTCCCTTCGCCATGAGGATTTGGAAAGCCAAAAATCATCAGTAAGTCTCGTATTATCTCTACTTGCGTTCATTAGATATCGTGTCGCAACCTAGACAACTATCGATCATCTACAACCATGCCGCTATCGATGCAGAACGCCGGAGAAGGCAAAACCACGAGTCACCGACAGAACCAGTCTTGCAACTGGAGAACTTGGCGTTCGATGAAGAGGTACTTACCGTGTTGATCGTCCATTACTCGCACTCAACATCATGGCAGACTCTCAAAGTCATCTGTGCTTACTTTGGTGCTTTGGATACCTTTGAAGCACTAAAGCCAGCTGGACCTATCATCGAAGGCATGTATTCTTCGGCCTTCCAACGTGACGTAACTCATTTCCTTGCTAGACGGGGGTGATTCTTTAAAACCTTACGCATCTTATCCATCTCCCCACGATGCTCCCCGCAGGCCTACAATGGATCAACGTTGCTTTGAAGTCAAGTGGGAACACCGCGATGACTGTGTCAGTGCTCTGATGGTCAGTTATATCCCCCCTCATTCATATGGTTGCTTCAGATGTTGACATAATAATCTCACTTAGACCCTTCGTCGAGTGCCTCATCTCACCGTTACATGGGCACATAATACAACGCCTTCAAACACCATTGACCATAAGCGTCGTTTCTCTCAACCGAACAGTCTGCACCGTCGTACGTTTTCAGTCAACCGCGAGAGAATGGTTTCTCAACCCACTGCGACTGCCGTACACCCGTTTGATTCAGAAGACAATACTTGGGCCGTCTCTGTTGCTAGAGCCCACGGCTCGCCGTACGCTTCGCAAGACTCTACTTTGGTAGACAACCCTCAAGTCGAAGGTCATAGTCTGGTATGGTCTGAAACTGACTTTCCCCCTCTGACCGATCCAAAAGGCATCAGGATACCTAGCGGACATGGGCTTTGGCACCAGTCACGAGTCCCGTTCAACAAGGAATTGATGCAATGCCACAGGTAAGAGCTTCTTTCATCGACTTCTTTCGATTTCCGTTTTGACGTAACCTTTTTTTTCGAAGTTCGGTCGGTGCTGTGACCGCGATGCTCGGAAACTTGGAAATTTCAAACGTAGATTTGACTCCTCGTCCTAATGCCACTCCCTCTGCATCTGGCGGAGATGTCGAGTTAAACCTTCCTGAAACACCAGGGCTCATGATGTCGCCGACGACACCCAAATCACCTACCTCCACGTTTTTACGCACTCCGAGCAGTAATGGAGAAGCTTACAAGGGGCTTCCGATGACGAAAGACATCGAGGATGACGATCAGAAGCACTACGAGGGCACCCATCAAGACGAGAAGGTCTTGGATCCTACTACTCTCTTCGTTGGCGGCTTAGAGATGCATGGACCAGGCGCTTGGGACGAGATGAAGGTCCAAAAATATTTCCAGAGGTTTGATGGCTTAGAGAGCGTCAAGATTATCAGACCAGGTTCGATTCCAATCATCTCCAAGCGCAAGCGATATTATCATTGACTCGAAAGTCGTAGCTAACGGAAAGGCTGCATTCGCTTTCGTAAAATTTGACAACACCGAATCGCCAGCGCGAGCAATAGACCAAGAGGTTTGTGGTTGCACTTGACTCCTCAAAAGACACGCCCTTATATCTGCTGCATTTTAGCATAATCGTGTTTACGAAGGCCGTGCTATGCGCGTTCAACTGAGGGAATGCAACCTGACTCGTGAAACTTGGCGAGGTCGTGGACGTGGACGATTCGTCAACCACGGATACAACAATCGGCCGCAAATCGACCCCCTCGAATTTGGGATCGACGTATCTCATGATCCTGAGCGCACTCTGACGGATATGTCTGTTTCCACGAACAACGCAGAGGAAGAGGTCAATACCATCGAGACCAGTCCTATCCAGCCCGAAAAGGCATCTCCGTCTACTATGGCAGAGGTTGCAACTCCTCACGTTGAACGACAAGAAATGCCAATCCAGAGTCAAGGCATGAACCTCCCAAACGCCTCGAACACTGCTCCACCAGCAGCTGCTGTCGACGCTTCTGCTCAGGTCCAACAATACCGTGAGTGGTACGAGATCGAGACACCTTCTCAGGAACCGCCATTTTCCGAACCTACGCCTCCACCAGCCACACCACTCTCGGCACCAGACTCAACTGCCAGCGCGTCGTATTCGGTTGCTCCCACTCCTGGATATTTCGCGCCGCCATCATGGTTTCCTGCATACGTCCCTCAGTATCCAGTCCCTTATGTACCGGGATTTCCGTTGTACCACCCTGTTCCCAATCCTCCACCGCCAGCACCTTATCCTCCTGGCTCCAATGCTTCAGATGGAAGTGGTTCTGCGCCTGTCACTCCGAATCACTGGCAACCAGTTGGCATGTATGGGGTACGTCAGCTTCGAACTGATCATGATTTTGATATTCTAACCACCTTCAATATTTTAGACTTACGTTCCATACCCATTCCCTCCTCCACCTCGACCACCTCAAGTCAGTACCGAGCAGCCACCCCAGACCCAGCCGCCGGTAGCACCCACTGGGTTCTATCATAGCGATCATGGCACACTTTTCGCGGTGTATCGACCTGAGGCTATTGATCAATACAACCAGATTCATGGTAACTCGACGCAGCCAGTAGCCGTATCTGCACCAGTTTCTCGTGTATGGCCTCAGTATCCACCGCCACCACCAGGTTATCCTGTCCCCAATGCGGGTCAAAACCCTGCTAGGGTGTCGGGAGCTCCTGTGCCAGGTTCCTTTGTGCAAGTACCGAAGCCAGTGCAGAACATGGGAGGCTGGATCCAACCTCCTTCCATCGGAGGTGCTCGAATTCAGGGTGGTATTTCAAGCTTGAACGGCAGTGGATCCTTCCGAGGACACCAATCCGAAGGTGGAGGAAACTATGGAAAGCGAGGTCGCAGAGATAGCGGATACCCTCACAATGGAAACCGGAACGGCCCTTCGAGACAAGGTCCCCACCGAAACGGCCGTGGCGGCGGAATTAGGGTGAACAGTGATGGTGACGCGCTCCAGGTCCAGCGTGCTGGAGAGTTCTCGACCAATGCTGCGCACTTACATGTCGGTGGCTACAGTAATGGCTGGCCTGCTGTTACCTATGGACAACATGACGGTAACAAACCCTATCTCACTTAATTTTCCTCATTTTCTTTCATTTTCTCCCGAACTTTTTGTGGACATTTCGTAAGCCCCGCTGTTCATTTTTCCTAGATCTTTTTCACTCGACGGCTCGGTTCTATCCTGGACATCGGCGCCTCTTTTTCATCTCTGAACTCTGTAAACAGTAGACTGCTATCTTCGCCCCGCCGTTCTCTGCACATCTTTTGCTTTCAACTTGTTTTCGTTAACTTTTCTGTTCATTTCCGTGTTTAAGCATTCATTTATCGTATTCGGATTGTTGTTAATGTTCTCCAGTCTTGTTCTTCTAGTAATGTTTACGCATAAGTAGGATAGAAAACATATGCATATTGTAGTGTCCGTTCAATTCTTCTCTATGTAGCCTCGCTAATAAAAACATGTATACCTTGTTCTAGACGTGCAGAGATCAGCAGGATGAAGGATAGCCTGAGTTAAGTTTTTCTGTCCGTCGACAAGTTCCAGACGATACTTGGACATCGATTGATTTTAGCCAATGCCCCAATTCTTCCCAGTATTCACGTTGTCGATTTGAGGACATCCAGAAAGGGACGAGAGAGACATGATTGGCATCGTCTATCTCGTGTACATACCAGATGCCAGGTTCTGGATCGCCTGAACAGGCCTTATGATGCTGGCAGTTGGTCGAACTACGGAGGGTATTTCAGAATTACTTTTTCAAGAGGACGTATAGACCTACGCGCAAGCAAATGGATGCCACTGGGAGAACAAGGGTACGACGCCATCATTGGCGTAATATTCCTCTGGAAGCGTTTCGTACTCTGTAGTAGCCGCGCGTTCTGGATCACATGTCGTGGATATACGTCTTGGTTGGAGGAAAGACGGGGGTGGTTGCAGAGTTGAGAAATCGAATGAACCAATTGCCCGAGCCATAACATAGAGAGGCGCAAGCGCCAACTGGGTGACTGACAGTGACATGCTAGGTGCATGCGTGTTATTGTTTGAATTTGACGGGTCCGTCTTTTGAGTCTGTGATCGGGTGAGTCTCGGGACTGCATCCTCCGAAAACTTGAACACTAGACTCACCGTATAGGCACACCAACTTCTATACCAAGTCCCCGGATATATCTTACCCTCACCATTAGCTTCCCGCTCGTCCGCAGCCTCAAAGGTCACATCATAAGGCGTTGCATCCCTACTCTCAGCCCAATCGCTCTTCCACAATTGCTTAAGCAACTCCAACGGTGTGATATCATACAACGAAAGGAGTCGGGAGTCGATGTGTAGATCGAGGACGCGGGGTAAGAACGGTGAGAGGTATGAGACGATATGTACGCCCTTTGCCAGCATGGAACCTAAAGATAGAGGGCGCACAGCGGGTGCTGCGTCTGTTCGCTCTCCGAGGGTAAAGACAATTTGGGTCCCGCGGTATGGTGAGGAGATGCTATTCACGGACAGGACCATACCAGGATGGGCGTGGTGGCCGAAATGGCCAGTTCTTATGAGGTGCTGTAGCTTGATGATGGTAGAGCCACCCTTTTGCGCAATAGTCAGTCACAACTGGGAATTCAGATAGCCGTTTGCCAAGCTGAACATACGATTGAATGGCCTAGGAAGTGGAGGGCATTAGCTACTGACCATTCAGGATACAATCCTTCGGGTATAATGCGCCCATAACGACCATGGTCGTGCGCATTGCTATGTTCCTCTCCATAATCCACTGGCAGACGGTGAGGCGACAGATAAAGGTACGTTAGCGCACCAGCTACTCACCTCTTCCTCCGACCAAAGAATAATACAGCTCGCAAGCTCGGTCATGTAACGAGCTTACCGGTCCTACGCTGAACAGAATCAGATCCGTCAACTTCTGGGAACATTGAAAACACTGTTTCCATACTCACCTAGTAAATATTATTCTCCTCGTACACCCCTCGCATGAGCCCCGTTTGAGATGATGCTCAAAATTTCCCCATATAGCCGACCCGGCACGGCCTAAAAACCCTTCCACAATAACGAGTGGTCGACATTCGCAAGCGGGATTCTTCGGACTCAATTTGGAGGTAGCTTCATTGGCACTTGAATCTGTAACTGAACCGGACATGAAAGTGGAGAGTGGACGAAGGATTCATGGTAGCTGAGCTGACTGATCTTGTGCCGAGGGATGGCTGACGATCTTGGGTTTCTGAGGAAAAAAGTTTCTCAGCATCGCGACAGGGCCCATGACGACGTACACCGGGGATCAACTTGATGCCTTTTTTCGATTATCACAAATGATAATCGCCTCGCTGCGCCTCATCAATCGCTCCGTGGATTCAGTAGCCTCGTGTTCGTCAAGTACAATGAATAATAATAAAACACACGCCAGTCGGTATGTACGGCAAAACAGAATGTATGTACGGCAGGATGAAATGAGGAGTGGCTCAAAAAGAATACATATTGCGCGAGGGTCCCAAAAATGTTGCGTCGTGGAGATCATGCGATAATGATAGGGGAAAAAGGGGTCCGGAGGAAGGTGAAAAATGTACGCGAATCAAGGATGGAATGTATATACAAGGATACAAAAGAGGGTATCCGTTATGCGGGTATGCCAACTGGTGTTGTGTTTGTAGTCCCTGGATGACGATCCAGTAACATACGGATATGGTAGTGTAAAGGATACATGTACAATGAACATTGAAGGAATACATATAAAATAGGTGGTGCATAGTATGTGTGAGAGGGAGCTGTACAGAAAATTTAGTAATTGATGCGACTCAAACCTTGGTATGGATCTACTCACAGCATGTGGGTTGTCCGAAGCGCGTTGAGGCAATTTTGTTTACATGAGGAGGTTGGCATAATTAGGACGTGATAGTCGTCAAAGTCGGATATCGGTCGTGACGGTTGAATTATAAAAGCTCTACGAGGTAACCGAGAATGCTTGTGATATATATGTACACCACCTTCACAGCGGAGGTCAGCATCGTGACACCAAGCACGTTCGGTAAGTTACTGACCTGAGTGGGAAGAGAGATATAAAATTGAGGAACGCGGAGGAATCATCGCTTGTTGCCGGTATACCAAGACAGGTTTACGCTGCCGACGCCAGCAATATACACTTTGGCACGTAACCGACATACCTGTATCACAAGCACATGTCAGTTGTGTCATTTGGAAGAACTTTAAAAGGAAACTCGCAGTATCAGCAACCTCCGCACTCCGAAAATGTACATGAAGATCGCCATTGGGCATCCTCACTATCTGGCTGACTTCTCCAAAAGTCTATAGCACGATCATCAGTTGAGAAAAGCCTAAGCATAGGAGGTAATAGCAGCATACCTCACACCACCGCTTCGCACCGTCAAACTTACGCGCCTCATTCGGGGCGATGCCGCTTATGACCAATTTCTTCTTCTTCTTTTGATTTAGCGATGCGAACGAGACACGCGGAAGTGTCCCGCCTTTACTCGAAGCAGAAAAGGCTACTTCAGGTCGTACTGGCCCCGATCTCGTCACACGTTGGCAACACTCGTCGTCGTCGTCGTCGTCTTCTTCTTCTTCCTCGTCCTCCTCCTGAGGATCGCAGTTGCTATTCATAAGCGAACCTCCTTTAGGAGCAAACGGTAGCCGAAGACTGCCACCTTTCATAGAACCATGACGACATGAAGTAGTAGAGGACTCGAGTTGTTCCGAAGAGCTAGCGACATGCAGAGTATTGCCGTGTGAACGACGATGCGAACGTATTGACGAGACGAAGGTTCTCGTCGTTGCGTCCGACTTGGTGGGAGACTTGGGGCTGGGAGGAATGTCTTCCATGATGGTGCTGGGAGTGGTGATAGAGGTAGAAGTGCCGGTGTTACTTGAGGACATGCTAGGCCGAGAAGAGGCGTAAAGAGTTTCGGAGTGTAATACCGAAACTTGAGAAGAGGTGCTCGGAGATGAAAAGAAGCCCAAAACGCTCGGTCGCCATTTGGTAGATGTAGGGGACGAGAAATCAGGTGTCGAGGTCGAAGGTGAGGATGTTTGGGTGTTGAGAGTAGAAAGGCTGGACGAGCGGTTGTGCTGATTGTGCTGTTTGGCATTGGGTGTACTTCTTCCTGACCCTTTACCCAAGGGTAAAAATGACAATCGTGAACTTGATCGAGGCATGGGTGAAGGGGATTGCGACTGTCGACTTGGAGTAGGTGATTGTGGACGGAAAGAAATATGCAAATGTCGAAAAGACGATGGGGGAGATCCCAAGAAATTGGGTCTTCTTTGAGACGTCGGGGTCGAGGGTACTGCATCGTGCGCCTGTAAAAATTAACAAGAGATGGATGTAAGATATGATGTGTACAGTAAAACAAAAATCCGGTAATGAAAAGTCTGACCTCGGAAAGTAACCCTTCTTGGCGCTGGGATGGAATATCATCATCATCGACGAAATCATAACTGTTTAAAGTCACCGCTGAATCACAAGGACTTGGATTCGGCCGTGGGCAGGAAAGATCGGGATAGGCGAGGTAGGGGTTCAAGTCTTGTATGTCACCATCGCGGGGTGCATCATCTGTGAGGTCGTGTATCCTGGCAGAAGAACTTGTAGCTGAGGGAGTTCTCTGCTGCTCCTTGATCCATTTGTCGAGCATACTGGAACGCCTCCGTCGAGGTGGGGACAGCAAGGGTCGAACGTTAAAAGGGTCTTCTTCTGGGGTTGTATAAGGTCGATCGTCCATAATGTCTCTGAATACGATGAGCACATGCATGCGGGATAATAATCTGACAACGACGACTCACTTGTGTGTATCGTAGAAAAAAAAAAACTGCGGTATAACTTCGGAAGTAGGGGTCGTCTCTGAATGTCGTACAAGTCCTGAAGCGAAAACAGGGGGGGGGAAGGTATAGAGGATTTGAGGGAGATGGGGGAGGGACACGGAGGGGTGAAAAATTTAACGAGACATGAAAGAGCAGAAGTAAGGCGCGTTGGTTGCTCCCTCGAGTTTTGGTTCAACGCGTTCCAAATTGCCTTTTTAAGCCCAA
This sequence comes from Moniliophthora roreri, assembly GCA_001466705.2. NCBI lineage: Eukaryota > Fungi > Basidiomycota > Agaricomycetes > Agaricales > Marasmiaceae > Moniliophthora > Moniliophthora roreri. Next base: position 596,547 of record LATX02000001.1, on the reverse strand, counting down.
GTTGAACTTGCCTCGAGGTAAGTCAAGTGACCTCGTAAGTGACCTCGTGTTGCGATTTTAATCCGTGCACTACGCTGCCGACTGGCTGAAAATCCACAGAAAAATTCACATAATTTATGGTCCAGCTTCAAACTCATGTAGAGCCTCGAGGATGTCCATATTACATTTCCTACACCTAATCATGCGCCATGCTTTTTGATAGCCTGAAGGGAACATGTCCACTTGCCACGGTTTCCCCGTCAAATGACATGTATCGCAGATACCACCCTCTGTGAAAGAAGAACAGACACTTCTTCCGTTCTACAGATACATTGTCAGACAGTGTCCCCACAGCGATCTTCTCAACTGCCATTCCACTCCGCAACACCCGAGACGCGTAGCGCAAGACACGGTCCCTCGATCGTGGCGCCGCGGCATGGAAGCGTCCAATTGGAATAATCACCTCAGAGTCGCAACAGGTCGCAACCTTCTCTGGTACCGAGGGCACGACCTCTAAAAAAGGGAGGCCACCGAACTGAGGTCAATTGCAAAATGAAATCTGTCTTCCATCGTGCGTTCAGGGCATGTTTGGGCCCGAAATATTGTTGAATAGCTTACCTATCTAGCTACGAGGAACCCGAAGCAACTTCCCGAGCCGCCTCCTGGTTGGAGACTTTCTCCAAAATCTTGGCTAGAATACCCTCTACAAATAGTTTTGAAGATGGCGTGGCTTTGTACCTCCCGAGTAGCCTGAAAGACGACGGTGTTTCTTGGCCCGGTGCATCTTCTGAAGCAGCCGAAATAGTACTCGCATCATCCAAAAGTGTAACAAGCTCAGTGTCAACTGGGAGGCTGCCCAAGAACGTGAGCTGTTCTCGCTTGGCCATCGCTTGGCCACCTCCGGTAGAGAACACATTGCTAACTTCTCCGCAACATGGGCACACATACCCACTCATGTTCTCGATCAAACCAAGAATCGGAAGGTCGACCGCCCGAGCGAAAGATAGACATTTCATGGCGTCTGTGAGAGCTACAGCCTGCGGTGTGGTGACGATGACAGCGGAAAGCTTGGAGTGGACCGGTGCAAGGTGTTCTATGAGTGACAGATGTTCGTCAGAGGTACCTGAAAGGAGAATTAAACGATAAGTTTGGGACACGGCAGTGGAATGGTTGCTTGCAGCATACCTGGTGGCGTATCAATAACCAGATAGTCAAGCTCTCCCCATCTTACGTCGCTGAGAAACTGCCTAATCATTCCATTTTTCTTTGGACCCCTCCATACTACCGAATCTCCCTTTTTTTTGAGCAGAAACCCGACACTCATGCAAGCCATTCGCGCTTCATTCCCGTCTGCGAAAACTGGTACCCATCCATCGCTGCTCTGGTGTACTGGGTGACCATCCAAGCCCAGCATACGGGGAATAGAAGGCCCCGTAAGATCTATGTCGAGGACACCAACACGAGCCGAGGGCGATGATCCATAGAGGCTGAGGGCAAGTTGAGTAGATACTGAGGATTTGCCGACACCGCCCTTGCCTGAGAGGACAACGATGATGTTTTTAATCGACTTGCAGCGGCGAGCTATGGGATTATCCTGCGAAGCCATTGGATGGGATGAAAGGGAAGAAAATGGTGCGGACTCATGTAGAAATCCGATACGGCCGACTATTGGGCAAGAAGATTGGTCAGAGTTGACAATTCGGTCCAAGCAAGATGGGCGCTTTCAATTTCAAAGGAACCTTGCAATCAGACATGATTGATGTTGATCTGGCAGAGTGCATGTGGGCAAGACTCAAGACTCGAAGACTCGAATTCTGCTACTGCATGTACACTGTACAGTAGTCCCTACACACTTCATACGTAGACCCGCAAAAAAACCCTTTCACCACTTGAATTTGCGAACTTCCTTTTCGGCGGAAGGCGTGCGCTCATAGTACCATATCGACTCATTGTTAGCGCACGATGAGGGAGTGGTCGAATCAAGTGTCTTGTAAGTGCCATATTGTTCCTGTGCATGAAGTAATTAGCTTTTCAGTCATGTCACCCTCATATTTAAAGGATCAACGCACCGTTCCGTAGATGTGGCTAAAGTACCAGACCTCCGAGAGGATGGTCTTGTTCCTGCACCCAAGGTAAGGGATAACACCTGTTTGGGTCTTGAGAGCATTTTGAATAGATTCCAAAGAATAGGCTGTCCTGTTCGATGGAAGAATTCCAAAGCTAGAACGAGGTGAGGTACTAAGATTGAGTTGTATTAAGAGTATGCACAAACGTACGCCGCAAGCATGTCGAAAGTGGGATACTGATGGAAAGCTCGAATGGTAGCGTCAAAATAATTGATGACGTCCGAATGTTCCTTGTATGACTCGCCGTAGCATGCAAGGTCAAAGGTAGACGTGCAGGTCGCGTGTTTTGAGAACTGGTGCCCACGTCAATGAAAGTGTCCAACAGAGAGCACAGCTACACACTTCATGGGCCCAAAGTTCTTCATTGGGGAAACCTTGGTTGATCCAGTACTTGTTCATGTAATCCAAAAGGTCATCCCGTCCAAATTTCTTGATGAAGGTATGCACACCGGGACCAGTGTAGACTGGGATCTCCGTGCCATTTGGAAGTACTTTTGGAGATGGTGCGGGGTCATATTGCCGAGAGAAATCGCAGTACTGCTCAAAAGACCTGTCGGACCTCCAAAAAGCCATCCGACATGAACACCAGAGTAACGCACCCATCACAATTGTCCGGCCACAACCCATGAATCGTCCAACTATTTTTTGGCAGCTTTTGGCCCTTGTCTTCTAGACCCGTGTATGTGCTCCAGAACTGCGTCTGCAATACGAGTCCTCCTGGAGTCGGAGAACAACAGGTGTTTTGAATGGCGGTCGTATTCTCGCATGAGAACGTCACAGGCTGAGAAGCGCAAGCTGTGAGATCAGCTATAGTCGCAGGCACGCTGAGGCCCTTGTTCGAACGCGTTCCATTGAATGCTGCGATGACAGATACGACTGCGAAGTTGAGCACAGCGGTAAACACACCAGGAAAGCCGCGCATTTTGATGAAGAGAATAGGTGATAGAGGTCTAGGGCAGGGCCAAAGAAAGCTGATGTCCCATCTTTTAAGTATTTTACGTGTAGAACGTGCGCTGTCAGCAGAGGGAGGACCATAAGGTAGCTGTCGGTCTCAGCGGGACAAGAGCGGAGGGGTAGCAGGTGGAAAGGACTTTTTGGATCTATCAGGCCAAGTCGTCGTCCCTGACATCTGCCATGTACATTGAATGCTAGCAAAGTCATGTATGATTATAGTGAAGGCAAGTGTGTGATTACAGGTAAATAGACTGATAAATCCTAACAGGTACCCGTCGAATCATATTCATAGTATCTATCCGGGAGACAATGACTATCGTGAAGCTGTTCGAAGTCCTTCTTCTGCACGATATTCTCGCACCCAGCACACACCGTGTAGTGTGTCCCATTTCTGTGGGTCCATTGCAGTAAGGTGATATGATGCGGTCCTTGCGCGGTAAAAACACGTTCCGATTCGGTAGGTCTTGTCCATCGCACTTTCTCCTCCTCCTTTCTTCTTCTTGCATTGGGGGTCCACGGTGTGTCCACATCTTCAAACCACAGACCCGCATGCGATCTGAAACCCTCGTCATCGTGAGCGGCGAAATCTGTAGCACTCGAAGTGGGCGACGGTGGAACGTTGTCCGGGATGTATTCGCTGCTGAGTAACGGCAGGGAATCGATCCATGGATCCACCTTCACCCCTGCGTAGACATGAGGTGGTGGTGGCGGGGATGCGCGCTCCATTTCGGGAAGATCGTGATCTTGTGTTCTTTGTGGGCTTAACGCGGATACATCTCGGTTAGAACAAGTCGAAGGAGGTAGGGATCTGTGGATTCGTCGTTAGGTCAAACATCCCTCGAGTCCAACGCATGGAATGTACGCTGGAATAGCAGGAAGGGATGCGTATGATGCAGTCACGTATTCTCTGTGACTCCCCTCCGCCAAGTCCGAATGTAGAAACGATGCGCACGAAATCTTGTGCCCCCATCTCTTTGATGCTGCGGGAGAACCACGCCAGTGAGCTCGAGAGCGAGGATGAGTTCTCTTTGCTGAAGGCATTGATAGGGTTGAGGGGTTTCTTTCAAGCTCAAATTGTAGGCGGTCCCATTTATTTTATACAGGGTCGGCCATAAGACAACGTCCGAATACTAGGACTGACTTCTCAACTGATGGTGTGGGTCCACCAATTGCATCTGCTTTCATTGATATCGAAGGAGATAGCACGTAATGTGAGATGCACTGCTGACACGGAAAGGAATATGACAGGGCCGGCATTAAGTTGGTATCGACGAGAACATCACCCAAAGGTAAGGGAAATTAGTGGATAAAAGACCAATAATGTGACAAAGAGTGATTTGAGAGAAGTTAATCGGCGAATTGGATCCGAGCAACGGAAGTAGCAAGCAATTCAGCATAAGGAGACAATCTACAGGAGCTCAGGGTAGATTCAAACATCCGCCCATCCGCCTTCGTCCAGTTTATATGAGGCCTCGCTCTCTGGGCGATCTGGGCTATCGACCAGTTTTGCAACTCGCTCTTCGGCACGACCTAAGAGGCTTCGTGAGTCTAGAGCCTCCGATAGACGATGGGAACGCACCTTTACGCAAGAACATTCTAGTAGCAGAAGCATGAGATAGAATGTGGCCTCCTATAGGTTTCAGGGCGCCACCGGCAACGAAGGTCATAGTGGCTCCAGGGTCGGCTATAAAGGAATTTTCAGTCACGCTGCGAGAAAGGATGGGAGGAGGAAACGTGCATTGAACTTGGTTCGTAAGGAGAATCGCGATCTTGGAGAAATACGTCAGTATGTCATGATAAACAGAGTGTAAAGGCTATACATTGTATTCTTCTGATAGCTTGGTCAACTTGGAGAGCATCTGAAACATATGAGCATAAATCTAGATCCAGGGCGTGACCACCTTACCTGGGCAAGCTACACAGTACCAGAGTCAGTTGACTCTAGACATGGCAGAAAGAGGACTTGCCTTCTGCTGTCTTTCTCCGAGCTCTCCTCGGCCGCTGAAATCCACGCGAAACAAAGCCATGATACTGTCAACAATCTCGATAAATGAAGAAGTGAGCACAAAGCATTGATATCGCATTAGAAGCAGTCAAACCAAAAGCCTGAAATCCTTGTCTTCTGCGAAGCGTAGAGAGCATTCATTGATGAGCTCCATCTACAGCAGCAAGCCGAGCCCTGAGTTCGCGCGTCTGTTCATCAAGGAATTGACATCTTACTTGATGTTCACTGTTGAAAGCTCGTGCTAGTAGTGATTTCGGTGAGAGAGGCTTTTGAACACCGGCCACGATTTACGAACCATAGAGAATATTCTCAAGCGCCATGTTGCCATCGACATTAAACCTCTCCGCAATAGATTTGATACGGTCAGGTCGAAAAGTTCCTGCAAAATGAAATGGTTATCCCGGAGTTGGACAATGGGTCTGAGTCATTACCTTCCGTATCGATGTAGGCGACCTAAACGAGCACTTGAATGTAATTCGAACCTGAAAAGCGCATGGAGCTACCTTTCCAGATGCGCCACCGAGATCAGGTGGAAGCTGCGCTACAACACTTATGGTGTGTGCTAGCTGCGTCTTGCCGGTACGAAACTCTCCGTATACTGATGGATAGAAGTCTGTATAGATCCATAGGCGACCAGTGACTGGAACTTGCCCTCTGTGATCGACTGAGACACGATACCGCCTGTAGGTCGCGTAAGAGCAGCGATCGACAGACTGAACTGAGCGTGATTCTGACCTCCCAAAATGCCGTCGACTGATTTGCTTCCTGTGCTTATCGTCAAGACTCTCTTCCTTTTGTCCTGGACTTCGATGCCTGTAGAAAAGGAGGAACCCTTAATGTGGAAGAAGATCAGTGGTGAAAACTCTCAGGCAAGATGTAGGTGGTTCACTAGGATCTTATGAGCCGCTTCCTGATTTCGGCAAGAATGAGTAAAGGTGAAGCGTGCATGGAGTAGTCAAGCTGCGAGGCTAGCTAACCTTGATTTTTTCGACCTTTGCCTCGGACATCCCCTAACTATTGGTGTAAGCGCATGTATGCGTACACATGAAGCAACGACTCGCCTTAATCTTGAGCATTTGACGCCGAGTGGTCATGTTGACTCCAGATACGGTATTGATAGCAGCAGACTGAAGGATTAAAATAGGGAATCGTAGCGTTATCGATGATACATCAATCGCGTATCTTCGCACCTTGAGCTTCAGGATATCCTGCACGTTAATACCCTTGAGGAAGATTAGAAGGGGGGTCGACTGAGAACGCGACCAAAGACTAACATGCTGCTGAAGTTCGTCGACACTGTCGAACCATGATGTCTATGAAATCGTGGATGTCGTTAGCTTTGGAAGAAAGGCGCGTTAAACGAGTAGAAAACACGCTTACATCGTCTTCATCAGCGGCTGGACTTTGAGACCTTGGAGGTGCCTGAGATTGTTCGCGACGAGGGGGCATTATGAGCGGGAGAAGAGAAGGTGGTGGTAGAAGAGGAAGAAACGTAGGACCAGTGAGCTCAAAGTTGTGGATTATTTGTGGCCTTCCACAAACCCAAAACAGGAAAACTTCCTTCCCAAAAAAGGTGATTTCCTGCATGCTTGGCATAGCTTCTTGGCACAGCAGCAGAAATGGTGAAGTAAAGGGCAAAAGAGGAGGAGGAGCTTTGTACTTCATGCATGAAAGCTAGCTCGCTTTCAAGGCGGCCCCGAATCGACGTCGAGAATTGCTTCTTTGTCAGCCCACGCTGCTTTCTTCATTACTACCATCATCTTCATCACTACCTCAAAACTTTCCTCTTGCCAATTCTACACCAACGTTCCCTCGTCTCCTCAGAATGTCAGCTGCTGCTGTCGTACGCTTTGTCGATCTCGCTAAGCCACCAAAAGACCGTGTTCGGATGGTAAGTCCTCGGATTTGCTCGTTAGCGCACGCAGCTGACATTGACGTGGTAGGCTGGCCTCGTATACCCTAATGTTGCTCAGTCGAAGAGTGTACCAGACCGGAAGCAGTCACAAGATCTTTGGTGGAAGTTCAAGACGTTGTCGGCTGCATCATTAGAGGACTTGGGGGAGACATCACCGGTTCGCGTCCTTTCGTAGACAGCCAGCCTGTATTATGTACTAATGCTTTCACACAGCGGCCAGACGAGGATCCTTTACCAGAAGTATTGGTTATGGTTAGTCACCACAAGCCATCGAAACTGGCCCGCCTCACATATCCGATGACATCGCCCCTGAAGAGGATGCTTTTGTGCTCGCCGTCAACGCACTGTCCGAGCCAAACCAGCCTGACATCGACGGAAATCTCTTCCAACTATTCATCGTCGTCTTCTGGGTCAGAGTGCTGAACTTTCGTATGAGTATGGGCATGTTGATAAACGGCTTTCTTGTGGACTTTTTCTTTTTTTGGGATTTGGTGGACATTAACAAAATCGTAGAAATACAACTGACATCGTTAACGGCAGTCTAGACACAAAAGAGTAAAATGCATATTATCAGTTGTTCGAGTTTCATTGCGTCCAAGGCAAACGAAGCAAACCAGTAATACATAATCCAGGCGAGAAACAAGGAATCTGACTTCGGCACTGTCCTAATCTGCGTCAATAACCATACCACCACGTCCACGCCGAATTCTCTCTTCCAAACCACCACTGCCACCAAAGACCCTCTTTTGCTCCTGGCCAAGGAAGCCGCCCATGCCCTTCGACTTGGCCCTAACAGCCTCATCCGCTGCAAGCTCGGCCTTCTCCTTTTCCAGGAGTTGTCTAAGTCGCTCCTGCCGTTCGACATCCATCGACTTTGCATCAGAAGTCATTGCAGCCAGTCGCGCTGCACGATCTTCGGCATTTTGATGGCTTGTGTTTGTACTCGATGCAGGCTGATGGTGGGTACGAGGCGCAGGCGGAGGACTTCGTCGAGCTCGTTGATTTTGCCTATGATATTCACGACAATCATCTCGTGGACTTCGAGACCGTCTCCTGTAGCTCCGGTCGGGACTTGTACTTCGTGACCTCTGATCTGAACTATGTCTGCGAGAACCATAGCCTTCGTCTTCCAAGGACTCCTCGCTGTCTCGGTAGCGTTGACGATCACGGACGGGGCTACGGCTGTAACGGCGTCTGTCGTCCCGGTAGTCATCCTGGTAATCGTCTCGCCGGCTGTCACGTCGAGAGTATGGAGAAGGTGAGCGTCTTCGATAGCGATCCTCAGAGCGGGAGCGGGACCTCCGACGAGAATGCCGGTCGTCCTCTCGCTGCTTTTCATACTTCTTCTCGTAATTCACCCTCTTCCTCTCCTCCTTCTCCCACTTCTTCTCTTTCTTGTTCTTCTTGGGTTTAATTCCATTCCTCTCCTGCATTTCCCGAAGACGGAGAGGGTTGGACATCAAAGCCTCATAAGCTGCCTGCTCTTGTTGTTTGATGGCAAACAGCGGATCTTCCCGAACTTTGGCAGCGATATCACGAGCAGAATTGGCATTCTGAACTGCGATGAAATTCTTGTGAGATGCACCGATCTGCACAGTAGAGATGAGTGAATTACTCAGTGATGAGTGAAGACAGTTCGTACCTTTGCATTCTCGTCACCAGTTAGGATCTTATCGACCCGCTTTTTGCCCAACAGATAGTCTTCCAGGTCGTTGGGATTTTGACTGCTCCCGGTCGCGGGCGTCGTATACATCCATTCTAGCTTCTCCGTCCGTTTCTTTCCAGTCTGTTCCTCTTGCAGCCTTTGAAGTTCTTGCAATTGTCGCTCTTCCTCCTTCTCCTTGCGCAACTGATCGAGTTTCTTCTTTTCTTCCAACTAGAAATGATAAGGTCAGCGAGAGTAACACTAATCTGACAATAGAATCTCTCACAGCTTTCTTCTCCTCCAACCAAACCCGCTCCTGATTCTTGAGCAGGAGCGGGTGCCAAGATTTCTTCATGTTAAGATCTCCTCCACCCATTTTGACGAGCTTGTAACCTTTGAAGGACTAGAAAAAAGATATTTGTGCAGCAAGGGCGACTCGACTTGGGAGTCAATGGCAGAGGCAGAAAGCGTGCGAATGTCTGACAAGAAAAGTTCCCATATTGGGCACCACTCCGGCCAGTGCCCTCGTGTCCACCCCCGTGTCATGAATTCCCATCCAGAACACTCCCCAGACAACCTTGACTTTGGCGAGTCCGACCCCTTGAATCGCGACGGCTACCATGATTCACGCTCCAGTCAATCGGCGTGAGCATTATCATTCATGTCCTGGACTATGGCTTTGAACTCATCGCACCTCTGAGAGCAGGCCGACACGATCCATCTATGCCCTTACTCGCCAGGAAATCACTAAAGGGCTAGCCAACAGATTTGTGCATTCGCGGACATACATTTTTCTCTATCTGGGCATGGCAGCGCTCTCTGTTACTACCATTGTGCTCAGCATCACCGACGAGTGTCCGGGTCTACCATTTTACATTCTTGAAGTTATTATCAACGTTTCTATGATACTGGAGGTCGCTATACGATTTGTTGCGTTTGGAAGGGTGAGCATCTTTGCGGTCATTATAATTGAATTTTTCCCTCCAACCAATGCATTGCGCCCCATATAGCAATTCTGGAAATCGCCCTTTAATGTTGTGGATTTGGTGTTGACTGTATTCTGTGCCTTGACGTTGCTTGTCCTGGCATTTGCGAAATGCGGCTCGACGAGTAAAGAGGAGGAGATTTTGGATACCCTGCTGCTTGTGGCACGTAACGTTCTGCAGTTCAGCCGCCTGGCAGCTGTAATGCGACAGTGAGTTGACTCCGCAGTTCTTGCTAGCCACCGTATTCTTAGTCATACCCACTTTCAGGTCCGGTCAATCTATCTTTTCACGACCGAAACCGATTGATATCAATGCTGCGAGACGAGCTGGATACAGCTTGGATATTGATATTGAAAGCGACGAGGAGGACGATGCAGAGCTGGGTCGACCGCTCATCCGACATTCGACAGTATTTGATGTTGAGGATGATGATGAGGGAGAGTCCAGACAACAGCAAACTTGGCAACAGCCCTTCACGGATACGCCGCCTGATGTTGGCCGAGAAGAACGCAATGCATGGGTTTAGAGTCCTACTTGATCATGATCTCAGGTGGTGCCCCTTAGTAGTCGGCTATTTATGTGATCAACTTTTTTTTCCACACCAATTTACTCCCGCGTTTCATAATATTAGGAGCTAATTATTGTTGCCAATCCCACGGACTCGTGAGGATTCGCAACCAAGGCAGAGTGGTGGTGTATACAAGATGAATCTCATTCAAATACGGTGCGGCAAGTGATGTCGCAGCCTCATTTCGGCCTCCGGACGAAGAAGAAGATTGATTCGGGTCCGGATGATAAACATTGACAGGGAGATTGTGATGTAGGTGTGATGTTGCGACGTAACTGACCAGGTAACCGAGCGGGGAAAGTCACACCTGCGGGACCCTGGAAAACTGTGTCTACAACTACTACTACCACCACCACCACCACCACCATCATGTCCCTGAAATCGGCCTGAAACAACCCTTTATCCCTCTTTTTCTCTGTTGTGCTTCATAATTTATCTGTAAAAAAAACTGTCCCTCATTATATTTCCAGCCCACACAGATATCACTTCCACAATGTCTGCTCTATCACCGTCGACTTCGCGGAATTGGTGGCAACTCTCCTCCAAATCTTCAAAGGATACCTTATATCCTTCAGAAAAAACCCCTTCACGCGATAAACGTACGGATGGCAAATTTAATACTTTTGCTTCCGCAATCGGTCTCTCGACGAAATCCAAGAAACATCCTTCCTTGGCCATACAGAGTCCACCTCCAAGCTTCACTCACCAGCCACCACCCCAAGGAGACCCTTCGTATTCACCAAAAAAGTATACAAATAGGCCGCCGTCCAAGTCTGTTTCCAGTACAAGATCACGGGTGGATTCCATTGAGCCTAGGACTCCCTCTGATCCAAGGAGCTCTGGTTCACAACGTCACTCACTTTTGACCCTCTCCGATACCGACCCATTTGCAGCACGGAATGTTTCCGGGCTTACCTCTCCTTTAGACCCAAATCGACTCTCTGCATACTCGAATTCATCCATTCCAGATTACACTACCAAGAAACTACATGTTGATGTCCCTGCGAACCGAGGCTCATACGCTTCGTCTTCATCCAACTCCAACTCTAATATGTATCCGGAGGATATGTCCATTATTAGCTCACCATCGTGGATAACAGAACTCCCAGTTCATAACCACGCACTACCCAAGAAGTATGTCGTGCCACCTATCTTACATCGCCTGTCCCTCATTGATGGAATCTTTTCCCCTTGCTAGGAAATCTGCAGGGGATTTTGGTCGAGGGACCCACCTTTTACTAGAAACAGCGTGGGATGACATTGTTGATCCTACTGGCAGTACCATGACCAAGTCCCATTCCTCCAGCACGTTGACGGACAAGAACCGTCTCAGCCAGCCTAATACTAGTCGTCTTCCACGACCACCCATGCGGGCTAGAGGAATGACAGACGTAGGGCCCATTCCTCAGAGATCCAAATTTTTACAGGACGACACTGGTAAAGCGCCGTCACCTAGAACAACACCTGACTCCTTCGTTGGTCCTTCCAACTCTGCGGCTACCTCCCCGATTTCTCCTCGTGTTGTCGTGCGACAACCATCAATCCAAAGAATGGGGTTACCTTTGACTGCACCTCCGAACCAAAAACTTCCGCTCCCTCCGGTCAATGACAATTCCACAGACGATGATTCAAATTTAGCGTCCCGACTTGAATCACGCCATAGGGACTCAGTGGCGTCGACATTTTCGTCGTTATCATTAGGACGAGAGATTCCCAACCAACACTATATTCCCCGGAACAAGGCTCGGGAGCGGAGTTTGATGTCACAGCCGGAAGGTTTACCAGAGGGTGCAACTCCCTCGTCGAAATCATCTTCCCCAACGAGGACGCTCAAGCGGGCGACATCTCAGCAATCATTGAAAGGCAGTAACGGCTCCAGTTTTTCAAGAACGGTTACTGAACCTATCGAGAAGGCACCGAGAAAACAGCGCTCTTTCCATCACCCACGGATTCCTCTTCCCCCGATGCCGATGCCTCTGCGACATACCAATTCATTCAATAACAGTCCGTCTCAGTCGGCGGAATTCTCAACGGCAAGTACGGGCGAGGGAAAGAGGGATAGTACAAGTGGGCCAAGCAGCACGCCTGTACGGAAACGACTATTTTCAGCGTCAAGCCTACGGCGACCTTCGACCTCACACTCGCCGGCTAGTATCACCGCTGAGGATGATGTGCGGTCAATATTTAGTCTGTCGATGGATTCTCCAGAACGTAATCTCTACATGACTTCGTCCAGACCTACGCCTAACCCACAGTCAGCGTCGTTCTGGGAGGACCCAGACCCGCCTAGTAGTCCACAGGCTACTCATGTGGATTACACACCGCAGCAGATCATGTCTCCCGCGGATATGTTGAAGTTTGAGGCTTCAGTACAGGAGTCGTTAAGTTCCTCGAGGGCAAGAGGACTATCCGTTGTTTCATCATCGACCGTCCTATCCACATCAGAGTCGGAATATGCTCCGTCCGTGATGAGCTTGCAGCCCCCTCCTTCAGTAATGTCACAGAATTCATTGGGTTCTCCGCAGGAATTAGGACGGTCGCATTCAATGGTGGGAAGGGATTTTAATGGCGGTACGAATATGCTGTATTCCAAGAGCCGTCCTTCGACTTCGCAGGGACCGGCGTATCTCCACTCGCCTATCGACAGCGTCGAGTCTTTTAGTCCCTTCAGTCCGTCATCTTCGCCACCTCCTGAATTCGTCAGTCTCCCTCCACCTCCCCGGCCACGGCGGGGTACGGCGCTTCATACCCATAGCAACACACCTCCACCTTCAGCATCCGCGTCAGACGTACCTGCGTTGAAACCTCTGGCTCCACCGCCCCGGAAACAAAGTTTACCGACACCGACGCATAAGCAGATGTCCCGAAGGTCGATAATGAAGAAGCCTTCATTCCTTCACATAGACGACGATGTGCCAGACCAATCCCGGCCCCTACCAACGCCCCCGCCCCCGCCCCCGTCCCGCAGTACCGGAGCGAAACTACTTAAACACGAAGATAGTTTCCTCGACTTTGCAAGGGATTCGCTGGACACATTGCGAAGTGACACTGATGACCGTTATTGATTCCGAGTACCTTGGTGCTGTCTGTCAGGATATATGTATACTCACCCGCTCCTTCATCTTTCTTGTTTACCTTGCTTGCCGATTTTTATTTTTATCCTTATTTCTTTTGACCTGTTATCGATCTACTCTAGTTCACGCGCTTTGCGCCTTTGTTCACACATACTACGACCACTACTACTACTTACTTTCCGGTCTTTACCTGCTTTTCTTTTGCTTTATTGGTACCACAGATTTGCTTTTCAATCATACCGTTCCCTTGTTTTCAGATGTCTATATTGTTACATCTAGTTTCACATTCTTTTCTCATTCTTGTCAGCAATAGAAATGCACCAAACCAATCAGAAGGATTGTATTATGCATTGAAAAAGGGAGCAAGGGTCACTGAACGTAATCGTAGCAATGTGAGTCAATTATCCGCTGAAAATAAGTGTACATGTAAATGTGGTAAGTCGAAGCTCGTAAAGCATCTCAATCAATCAGTTTCGTCTGTGTGGTATCCAGCGCGTCTCATAGCACCCAATCTATGCCGAGCAGCATTCAGTTCCTTCTCGAGCTTCACAATCTCAACCTGCTGCTCCATCTCTCGCTTCTTGAACTCGAGCACAGCCATGTTCTTGTAGTCAACGTCCTCGTCCTCCATCTGTTTGGCAGCGACGGCCTTGACTTGCCTGACGAGGGCTTTACAGGCATTGGTAACCGCCTTGGCAGCATCCTCAAGTCTTTCTTGGGTCTTGGACATCAAGTTGGCCTTGACTCGGGAGGCAGCTACCAGTTGGGCGGTAGCAGCAGCTACTTCGTTGGAAGCAACAATAAGCTGCTCGAGGGAGTGTGTGCCGGACAGAACACCATCGGCACTTTCGATGAGAAGATTTGTGGCAAAGCCGACAGACCGGGCGGCGGAAATGAGACCTTCCGTCCAACGATTGTGGCGCTTGTAGAACTGTTGGATAGTACTCGCCCCTTTCCCTTGAGCGACGATCTCCTGCTGCGATTCAGTAGCCGCTTTGATGAGGCGGGCTATGGCACTGGTGATGGCCTTGGCTGCTTCCAGAATGGAGTCGTGTACCTGGATGTCCACGGCACTGTACTTGCTCGAATCTCTTGGTCGGGCCATGAGTTCTGCCAGACGCTGGGTTGCAGCCTCGATGACGGCGGCAGCATTGTTCATCTCGTGCTCGACAATGTCTCCAATGTTGCCGTTCGCACGAGCAAGGGCATCGGATTTCGAACCCTTAGGAATGAGCTTGTCCACCACCTCGGACAGCTTACTGAGAGCACCACGAACTTCGCCGTTACATCTCATCGCAACTTCTTTCCTTTGAGTAGGAGCAAGCCGGTCGATGTTGTATGACTGGACGTTCATGAAGAAGCGAAGAGCGATTTCACCGACAGTGTTTGCAGTGTTGACGAGCTTGTCAGAAGCATCATCGTCACTCGCGAGTCGAGTAACACCCTTTGTGCTTATTAACACATCGGCAATCGACTGTGCGAGTTCGTTCGCTGTCTTGATAACCTCGACGTGTTCGCCGCCCGGTTCACCTCCAAGGTAGAGGTTGAAGATAGTTGCAAAGTCGGTGGCATTGTTCACGGATTTTTCGATCATTGATAGGGTGTATTCGGGCGTGGAGTTTTGGTTACCGGCTTCAGTCAATGATTGTAAGTCGTAAAGGGCTTCGTCGACCTTTTGCTCGCAAGCCTTGAATATAGAGTCTGTCAGGGAGAAAATGATTTAGGGATATTCAATTCAACACGTATTGAAGGTCACAAACCAATGATCTCGTTCAATTTCTTGCGGTGGTCCAAAATAAGTGTGTCGATCTGGATACTGTTTGTTTCGTCGATCAAACCACGATCCTACCAAAGGCGTTAAAAATATATTCAGCAAAACAGTGTGTACACGTACCTGCTGCGCTTCGTCGAGCTGCTGAAGAGTGCTGTCCATGCCCTCGTTTAGGATCATGATTTCTTGATCTTTTTCTTCGCGCAGGCGCTCCATATCTTGCTTGGTGTCTTCGAGCTTAGTCAACAGGTCGTCGATTTGAATTTGTTTAGCCTTGATGGCGCATCTCGTTAGTTGACAGGAAAAAAATCAACTGTTGATGACCTACCCTCAAAGAATCCTCCAACTCGGTGAGCTGACGGTTGTATTTACCCATGACATGCGAGACTTCGGAGCTCTTGTTTCGGGAAGCATCGTCAGCTCGTTCGTTAGCAAAGTTGATCTCCCGTCGGAGACGATCAATCTCCTCCTTGTGAGACGACTTCTGCCTGTCTAAATCAAACCGCGCGCGGTCACGTTCCCGCAGCATATCAGCAAGCTCCAGATTCTTCGCCTTCAAGTCTCTTTCCATCCTCTCCATCTTGTCCACCGCTTCCTGAGCAGAGTTAGCCTTGAGCTGCATCTGCTTGAACTTGGATAGCATGTCCAGATGTTCAGTCCGCAGTTGGCTGTACAACTTGGCGAGGGCTTCGTATTTGTTGCGCCATAGGGTGACTTGATCCTGTAGTTGCTTAATCAACTCGTCCTTGGAAGCCATTTGAGAGTTGATATGGGTGGAGGCTCCTGCCAGCTCCGCTTCTAAAGCTTTGACCCTCTGTCAAAGATTATGTTCAGAATCTAAACAACGGCTAACGGAAGATACGAACCCTGTCGTATTGCTCCAGGAATATCTGATCGCGTTCATACTGTCCTCTCATAGCAAGCAGCTCACGTTCCAACTCCGCGACCTGCTGAGCGGCTTGATTATTGTACATCTGCTGTTGCTGGATCATCAGCGCTTCTTGGGCCCGACGCTGATTCTCCTCCTGTTCTTGCTGCCGCCTCTGGAATTCAAGCTGTTGCCTCTGCTCTTCCTCCAGACGCTGTCTTTCCTCTGCCTCTCTCGCTGCTTGCAGAGCCTTTTGCTGGTCTTCGTACTGCTTGAGAAGCCGTGCTTGTTCCTCTTTCATTCTTTCATCAGGCGAAGGTGCAGCAGGTGGCGGTGTTGGTGCAGCTGCCGTTGTAGGTCTGGCTGGTAGGTCAGGTGCATCTCCAGTATCCATAAGATTTGGTGGTTCCTACGTATATGAGTTTATGAACAGCGTACTCGGTTAATTCTGAGAAAGTCTACGTACCTGGCCTAGCTTGGGCACGTTAATCAGACCAGTTAGGTACTTGAGATTCGAGCATTCATAGTAGAACTTGCGCAAAGCATAATGCTGCGAAGCATATCGCTGGCGGAGAGGTTCCAGCGCATCGACATCATTGGTTCCTGGATCATCGATGTGTAAGGAGTCACGACCTAGAAAGTGGACTGAACCTACTGCGGTACATGGCCCTCATCATGCTGGTGATGAACCTGTAGATACCCCAGGATTCCTTCACAAGAGGAACGAGAGCTGAAATTCGGCATTCATTATTGTTTGAATGTCTGAAATGGGAGAAGACAGTCTTTTGAAAGGAGTCAATCTGATCTTGCAGTCCCATTAAATCGGAAATGGTTTCGTAGCTGCAGGCGCGTTAGAATGTAATAGGCACAGCTACACGAAATGGTGCGCACCCCTCATTTGGATCATGGATACCTTTCAAAGTCACATATTCTTCATATTCAAACAGACCGTTGAACTCGGGTCTAAGGCGATGGAATCGAAGCTTCGATAAGATGAACTGAACATAAGTCCTAATCAAAGGGCCGTAACCTGGAATACAAGAATGAACAGCTGTGATCGAGAAGTGAACTCATCACTTCGCACCTCGCTGACCATCGCTTGAGACGGTTCGAGCACAGGTTTCTAGCCATGATGTTTGCCCATGAGCCTCCTTGATAGTCTGAATGCGTAGCCTGGATTAGTGCGTGATGACATGGACGTTTCCAAAGACGTACCACAGGGTGACCCTCCTGAAGGACCTTGTGTACTGTAATGAGTGCCTTGAAGGTCTGGACTTCATCTGCAAGAATTGGCTGGACTCGTAATCCACTCCAGAACGATATCGAAGAATGATAATCCCAAGTAAAGACGATGCATTCTGTGGTTCGGTCAGTGATGTCAAAAGGGTATCATCTTGAAACGCACTTCGAACGTGCTTCTGCTTGGGTGCAGCCTCCTCAGGGCTTGTAGCCTTTTTGATATGCACTGCCAAATCCGCTTCAGCCCTATCTCTGTCGACTGGTCGAGTGGGGAAATGGATGTCGTCGTTCATGTTGAGACCTCTCTGCGAAGATGATTAAGGGGAGGGATTGAAGGCCGCTGCGATTCGGACGAGATATCTGGAGTCGGTGATGGAATAGAAGAAGAAATATAATAGAATAAATTGTGGAGGGGATTGGGTCGCAGCAGCACTGGTTCTCGATGATCACACCCGATGCCGTGCGAACTTCATGTTTTCCTTGCTGCGTTCCATTCAGCTTCGACCTCATTTTCGACCTCTCAGGCCAGGGATATTCAACATAACTCGTAGCAGGTTTGCTCATACGGAAAGCGCGAATGTACCTTCGATATATAAGCATCGTCGCGACCCATGGATTAGCCCACTCATGATAGCGGTCGGTGCTATTCCAGTTTTTACCTTTGCGCTTGGAATTTGGCAGCTTGGGCGACTGAAGTGGAAGATAAATCTCATTGACGAGTTGCAAGAAAAGCTAGAACTTCCTCCGTTATCACTACCAAATAAAATCAAGTATGTGGTTCACTGTGACTTGTCTTCAAAACCTCTTACCATTTACTTAGTCTTTCAGTCATTCCCGAATTTGTTTGGAGGAAAGTAAGCGTTAAAGGGAAATGGGACCACGAGCACACGATGCTTTTATCACCTCGAGTCCGAGAAGGCGTTCATGGAGCACACGTAGTCACACCACTCATACGGGAGAACGGCTCGACGGTCTTGGTCAATAGAGGTTTTGTCTCCAATGAGTTCGCCGAGAACATGTCATTCCCGAAAGAGGAAGGAGAATTCGAAGTCTTGGGGATGTTGCGGGTCTCCCAACCACGTAATGTGTTCACTCCAGATAATCATCCAGAAGAGGGGAAGTGGTATTGGACAGATGTCCATGGCATGGCCGAATATGCTGGCGGAGAGAAGGCCAACGTACAGCCTGTGTTTGTAGAACAGATATTCGGCACGTACTATTCGCACTTCTGTTGTTACTTGAAAGCTCACTTGCCTCTATTTCTTTCCAGATGGCCATGCAGGAGATGCGGCGTTAGGTGTTCAAAAGGGTATCCCTATCGGCAGACCTGCGACGGTCGATATTAGGAACGCCCACTTGTCATATGTGATTACATGGTATGTTCTCGACGCAACTGATTCATATTTCCATGACTGATTGTTTCTAGGTATGGCTTGTCTGCTTTGACGACGTTCCTCTACATACGGCTATTGATGAAACGGAAGAATACCCGTGCTCGACCTCTACCGCGTTTCACATAATATTACTCGCTAGAGTATGGTACCCTCACAATTCCAGTCATTTATGCTCAACATAATGTTAGGCGAGCTGGGCAAAGCCAACTGCATTCTTGTCGTAGTCGAAGGCGGTGTAGGCGTTCTTCATGAAGCTGCATACCCGTTGTCAGAACAAACTAATCGTGCTAAGGACTGGTGGAACGTACCTATCACCAAGCAACCAAACATCCCCGAGTCCAAGATCCTGAGCAGAGATTGCACCCACACACTCGGTAGAACCCGCCTCTACCAGTCCGAGATTGAAGCTAGGTCACTTTGTTCAGCACGTGTCATCAGAAGAGAAAGTCAAACGCTTACTTCTCCTCCGTGATAGGCCATGCCTTACCACCCCAGCTAAATGCTACGCTCGGAATGTTGTTACACGGGAAAGCATAAAAACCATTGACCTGGTCAACGAGCCTCGCACCCTCAATCTTGGAGTACAGTTTCTTTACATCCGAAGGCGGACCGTACATAATCGTGGTACCCGAATCAATAATGGTGGCGAAGTCAGAGACAACTTCTGTCGAACCAATAAGAGCAGATGCACCGGGAATTTGCCAGAATCCAGTACTTGTGTCTATCTGGTGGTATTCAATCTCCCCTGTGTATAGTTTGGGATTGGTGCCACCGAGGAAGAGCTCCGAATTATTTGCGGCCAGATAGAACCCAAAAGATTTGTTTGGCACCGCTCCTTGCTCGATGGCTGTGTTGAAGAAGGGTGAGGGATCGATGTTGGAAAGGACCGGATAGGCAAGTCCGAGTATTCTAAAGACTTATTCGCATCAGGTCATTGACTGATATCTGCACAGTACTTACCCGTCAATGGGGTCGGTATCAAAAGAGCGCGACAATGCCGTCACAGCAGAGAAATGCTGGCCGGTGACATTGACGCCGCCAATAGAGACTGGTAGAGTTCGTAAGCACCGTTTTTAGATTAAAAATCTATCACCGACCTGTGTCTGAATATATAGGACCAGACACCATGGATCCATCACCATATTGAATACCGAATTGGCCCCTTTCTTTTTTCGAGGTGGAAGAAGTGCCGGGTTCGTACAGCGTCTTCGAGGCACACGCAGAACTCCTGCAATCCTCTGAGGGTATCCAGAGATCGGCCGAGCCCGCTGTGCAGAGCCCGATGAGCCGAAGAACCCACGGATGGTAGCCTAAGTACTTACTATCAAAGTTGATCAAGAATGACTGGCCTGGCGTCCCAATAGAAACTGGGCCAATCCACTCTAGATCGTTTCTCACATCTTCCAACGGCTCAGATTGACGTTTGTGCAATTTATCCAGTATGTCTTTCGGCAACACAGCGACTGGCCTGATGACAGCGTTCTGGGTGGCGCCACACAACAGCATATAAGCTATCTGTCATTGGCAAGAGAAAATCATTACACACTTCATTGAGCAGATGACCCGTATTTTTTTTAAGGTTGATCAGGTTTTGGCGATGCTTGTTCTTGGTGATGACAGCTTGTACAACGGCATTGTCGATGTCGAAGACTCCGTCGTCCTTGGTGAGTGATTTCCTTTTGCGCAAGGGTATAGGCCTTCCAATGTCATGTCGAAGGATTGGATCGATGATAGGATTCGCTGAAGACAGCAAGGCAATGGTAATGGCGATAAACAAAGCAGCTTTGGAGAACATGGTGCACTGAGTGGTATCTGGGGAAAGCACTGAGGTGGGACGGATGCTAACTGCGACGGATTTCGTTACTCTTTAATAGAAAAACGATGGTGTGCATTTGATCGTATCCGTAAAAAGTTCCAACAGAGATTCTTTCCCGTAAGTTGCGAGTGCCTCTCAGCTGCAGTAGCCATCCGAATGGGCCAAACGATAAATGCTACCAAACGTAGCGTCGTGAAGGCATTTTGATCTGCTTCCATATGATCAAAATAAGAGCCGAGATGAGATACATCTCAGAGGCAATGTCCAACTCGCTGATATCATGGAGATGACGAGTAGAACGGTACTTCATATCAGATCATCTATTCAAGCTGTCAGAAGAGAGTGCTGAAAATATCGAATTTGAAGAACCGACAGATTTGTCCACCGCGTTAGTCTCAAAATACGATGTAATCAGCAGATCTGAAGCCCCTCTAGTTATAGGGATATCGGAATCAAGTGACTCTAGGATGCGCTAAATTTGGGACGCGATAGAGAATGATGTCATCGAAATCAATCATCATCCTGGGTGTCTGCGCAACCGAGGTGACCCTACGTCGACCTGATGATGGCGAGCCTTCTAGACGTTCTTAACTCGACACCAGCCCGAGTTACAACTTGTTTTGGTCCTGATTCCTAACTTCAGCAGTGTCCTGTATATCTTGATGGTCGGCGACTAGTACGAGTACTAATGTCGGTCTACTTGGCACGGCAAACCAGACAGCGATATCTCAGCGTGACGACTAAACAGTTCCGATGAGCGACGCGACAGAACGCGAAACAAAGGAAGCCATGACGTCCACTCGTGACCGCATCTGGCTGACCTTGAGCACTCAGTATCGTCTTAAATGGCAAAAGTCCACACCGACGACCCTAGATCCATTGTCCTCACTATTCCTGGCAACGAACCATTGTTCGCCTGGTGTGTGCTAGGACAAATTTCAGATGTGGCTTTGTGAGAGCAGATAAATTAGCCAGCTAGTCCGGCATTCTCTTGCTACGCTTCTCCGGCCACAAATGTCTTCCTACGTTCAACCCACGCACCGCCGCAAACGAGGTTACACAGAAAGCGCCACGGCCTATAAGCGCAGGTTCCCAGACGCCTTGAGCCCTGAGTATGCATCCTCAGGACGTCCTCAACATCACAGTGGCGTGTACGCCTACGACGCAAATAACGCAGGTGAACCTCTTAAAGACTTTGAAGGACCTTACATCGATCTAAAATGACACAGCAGTTGATGAAGATATTAAACATGCTCTTCACGCGCAGGAACGTGCTAGAACTCGTAGAGCAGCGATCGATTCTAGCCCTCGTCGAGCCCTTTATACGAGACAAACCAAATCAAGTCCGTCTAGGAGCAAAGTAGTAGTAAGTTGCCTGATCTTGAGTTTTCCGCCGTTCTAACTTCCCTCCAGCACACCACGCAGCCCCCTACCGGATACGAGAATATCGCAAAGAGTCCAGTATATCCAAGTGCGGCTGCCATGGATGGCTATAGCTTCCCTGCTGCACACGATGTTCAGGACGTGAGAAGTACGTGTCTTGCCATACTCTTGATGAAATGAATCTGATTGTAAGTACTTGTATGGTCGATAGCCCCTAGAAACAGCCACAGCCAGAGATTCTCCAACATCAGGGACTCCCTATCCCTGCCCTACCTTCGTAATAGGACGAAAAACAAGCCTAAGCCTCCAGCGCTTGATCTTCATCCCCTCGTGCATAACAGAGAAAGGGAGGTTATGGACGATCAACCCGGTTATTCGGCCAGCGAGTTTGGCTGGATCGGGACACCGCCTCGAGAAACACTTAACACCAAGCTGTACAGGGAAAGTCCTAAGCAGCTTGCGCCATTGCCACGTTTCAATCCCTTCGCTAGGACTCGTGCTGACTCTTTGTCGGCTATAGTGGAAGATCGTGAAACTTATGAGCTATATCAAGAGGAGGACATGACACCCACCGCACCTAACACAAGAATGAGGAGAATGAAGACCGTCAACGATCTCTTCAGCAGGATTGATGAAGAGGCGCGGACGTTGGGTTTGAAAACGTCCATTCACAAGTAGAAGCTCCTCGTTCTAATTCTTCCCTCGTTTCCTTGATGTCTTTGGTCCTAGGTAGATTTCCTTGATAGATTGGACCTTTGGACTTTTGAATACTTTGCCTGGCGATAGCGGACGAAAGACCGACGTTTTCAGTCAAGCGATGACGCGACAGCCTTGACTCTGACTCTGAGCACCTGTTACATACTTTCACGTGTATATTCCCTTTTCTTCCAGCACTGAGCCAGCCTTTCCCTCAGTATTGGTAGTAGAACATTATTTCCTTTCACCCGCCATGTCGGGTCGAAACCTCTCGGATTCCGATGTAGGCCCTAACCGACAAACCGCCAGCGTCGACTCCCGAAGCACCAGTTCTTCCTTTCAGCATCCTTCCTTACGTTTCCCCAACGATACGTCTCGTCGTTTTCCACAGACTCGACAATCTCCACTTCATGCTACAGTAGGAGAAGACCAAGCTTTCAACATTGCTGGTGTGAGAAGAGTATCTGATGGTTCAACCAAAGTGGAGCGGCGAAGAGTGGTCTCAGTGGATGGCACTAATGGGACCTCGTATTATACGACTCCAAAGTCGAAAAGTCTAAGAGATTATTCGGTCAGCCAGGTCCCGTCAGCTTCACCGAACCCGATTTTCTCTCGACCAGAGAAGGAAACAGGGACTGGTCTTACCACACTTTCGGATGAGTATGATCTTTGTGAGCATTATGTTCTTCAGATGCTCTGCTGTGTCTAATGATTCTTCTTCAGCTCAGGAAGGCAGGTCGTTTTACTATGACGAAACGAATACATTCGTAAATCTCTCTCTCAGATCCCAGAATACTGCAGGATGTGGAACGCGCTTTGAAGATGAAGGCAAGACGTGAGGCTCGTTTGAAATCCGGGAAATCTCCAAATTCAACGAACAAACGAGTCAGCTTAACTTCCACCACTTCCCCATCGAATAGCTCCCCATCTCGTATTCTCTCCACCATTGCTGCCTCTCCTACTGCATCCGCCTCCACACATCCTATATTACCGACGCAAACTTCTCATCCACCCGAGATTGATTTTAGCCCGTCTACCAACCCAGTTCCTGTTACCCCACCCAAGAAGATCTTGCCACATCCTGTACCTTTGTCTCCTGATGATGGTGCTAGTCTTGATTGGTCCGGTACGCCTGAGGATGAGCGACGTTGGTCCTTGTCTACCTCGAAGCGGAAAGGAAAGGAGAAGGAACTGTTGCTGAGTGCAGCAATGCTTGAAAAGCAGGAGCATCAACATGATGGTGAGCATTATCTTTTCGAAAATTAGCACACCCTCGACGCCTTGTCAGTTAAACTGTCCCGTATCAAGACTCTTGCGAGCCAGCAAACTTTACGGAAGGCCGCTATAACGGGTAATCAATTAGAGCGGCGTTATCAGCTGCTATACAACTCCCTTTCTCCCGGGTCGCGACCGTACAGTATGACGAAAATTGCGCGGTGGTTCGGAGGCCAGGATTCCGTCGTGCGATCGGCTCTCTTGAAGGCAGAACCCCTGACATGGTTGAAGCATCTCGGGAAGAGTGATAAAAACTCCCATGAATCATTACCGTGGCATTTGTCGGCATTGATTATGGAGGAATATCTTCATGTTCAGTCTGTCCTTGAAGGCAGGGCAATGGCTAGCATTCCAGAAGAGCTCCAGTCCTCTCTCACGCCATCGCCACAGCTTAGTGGTCCAACCTTTCCATCCCCGTCTCGCACTTCTTCACGTTTCTCTTTCGGTCCAACAACGTCGAAGTATATGTCCGGAGAAGGACGTATTTCTTTTGAGCCACTCATTGAGTCTGGGAGACAGTCATTTGAGTCTCGTAGTGGTGAATCGGTGTTGAGCAGTGTGGGCTCACAGACTCGTGGTACTGCTGCCGCTATATCGGGGCTACCATCTCCAGCTAGTAGTGGGGTCCGTTTAAAAGATGGGCTTCGTAGACGTGTCGGGGATGGTAGCGATGGCTTACCATCGCCTCGTAATTCTCTGATTGAACATTCGGACGAGAACGCGTCACGGCCCAAGGCGTTGCAGATCGAGGTTGGCATTCAGCCCCAACAGCCCCAACATAGTCAAGGAGAGCCAAACCTGATGTTCTCGGGTGATGAATCCCGCCTAAAGGGTGCTCCATATGAGACAGGTGTAACCTCCAAGCGCTCATCCTTGGCTCCACGTAGCCCGCTTGAGGCTACTGGCGGGTTGACTGTCCCTAAAATACCTGGGCACGCGAATAGAGGTGTCGTCCGTATATCGTTGCCGCCTTCGGAAAGGGAATCTGTTGCCGAGCAAAGGCACCAGCAGGAAGTAGACGATGTGGAGACTAATAGAGAATATCAGTTGAAGGCGCAGTACGTTATTAGGAATCTTTAATGTCAAGTGTTCTACTAACACCTCGTCAGGATGCTCGAGCAATATCGAGCTCAGAATTCTAGGGTTCGTGGCCTTTTGAACCGCATTGCTTCTGGGGTCAGAGAGTATGAGATGTGTCAGTCTGGGCTGATGAATTATTTGGACTTGCCGTACAATGGGCTTCCTCAGGATCTTCTGGAAGCTTTCAGTCACGATCCGGCCGCCGTCACGGGCTCGACGAGGCGTCTGAAGAGTTGGAAGGCTGTAGATGACATACACGCGCGTTTGGCTCGTCAGAGGGCGGTATTTGAAGACTTTCTTACTAATGACAACGGCGAAGGAGGCTTCCCAGTTACGGATGATGTCTTGAGAGAACCAATACTCGCGCTCATGAGTTCGTTGGACCAACTCGAGGCACATAGAAGGGAAATTGCCTTCAAGGCGAAGGAAGTTTCCGATCTGTTGAAGGATACTCAGAAGATACACAATCAGGTGAAGACCGAGTACAATGAGACCTTGGCCCATACGTCTGTCGTGTATCCAGAGGTGAGTATTCGAGCTATTCATTCATACCCTTCTTGCTCAAGTACATCAGCTGTCTCAAATAACCGCTTTAGAGGAAAGCTATCGAGACCAATATCAGCATGTCTGGGAAATCGGCATGGATGCGCTCACTTTCATACTGGATACTGTCACTCCGTTCTGGAGGACCTATGGGAAAACCATTGGCTATGACGTTCAGGATTTCCTCATCGTTCCACTTTATCGCAACGAGTTTACCGGTGAGGCAAAGAGGTATCCCATCACAAGACTGCCGAGACGTTCCTTTCGACATTGGATGGGACTACTACTATTTTTCTGCCTCTGCATGACCGTCACACTGTTACAGGCTCGCGCTGCAGTGTCGTCTTCGCTGCATTACAGGCTGGATTGGATCGAATACGGCGGTATTCGTTGGACTGCGTTACCCATCTTCTGGATTGCAATATTTGCACAGTGGATCGCAGTTGTCATCGAGTCAGCGATCGTGTTACTCCAAATAGCCACGGTGTGCTGGTGGTTTGGTTGGGCTGTGAAGCTTTTTCACTAGTTCCCCACTCAGTATACTTGCATCTATTATTGGATTGCTTTCGCATTTTTTGCATGCTATTTATGCGATATCTATATCTAGAAGCATATAGTACATTAATTCCTTCTTACTAGTCGATTGATACCTATATGAGACGATTAGCTATCCTTGGGAAATTGGGTATTCTTGGGTACATATCCGAAGACATTTATACTCTCAATGAGTTGCATGGACAAGGATACAATGGAATTTTATAAACTGCAAATGGGTGGTAACGGACCTGACGACGAGCACCCACCCACTCAGCTCAGGGATCTGCGCCGCCATTGCCGAACCAGTAGTTCCGAAGCATAGAGGGACCGTGCTATTGACCGTTGTTCCTACTGCGAGGTGAAGCGGCTCATGTTGAAACCTATACCTCTGGGATCGATGATTTCATCCGAGTTTCCTGGAACTCTAGCCGCAGTAACCGCGTCTCTATGCCACAACCTTAACTGCGAATGCAGTATCATCGCTGATCATAATTGACGATGATAGCGAGTTGTAAACGCTATAGTACACTTCACTCACACCCTGAACATAGAGAATACATCATTTAGATAGATAGGTAGGTAAAATCTCATCCACAGACTTGAGTGGGCCCTGGCCATCCATTTCCAAGAGCGAACTGATCGGTATGGTATCCGAGGACATCTTCTCGTTGACAACATTGTCCATTTTCAGTTGCGAGACCTTTTTGAACTGGTCATCGTGCGGAACGAAGCTGACAAAAAGAGGACATACTTGACTGCGTGTTAAAGTAAAGAGATTATGAGGAAGTCTTTCCAATATGGAGGCTTGAATCATTCCAAGCCAAAACGGTAGCGAGATGATGGGTCGCCAGCGTCCGTTATACTTGAGGACTAATTCCATTATTTGTCTGTACGTCAGGACTAAGAACAGAGATCTTCATACACGCGTTGCCTCCGGAAAGATATTGAGAACGCACCGTCTGGGCCACCTGCCTCGATAATCTTTCCTGACACTAGAGAATTCACCTTTGGGTCGTTCCTTGCAATGATCTCAACCGCTCTTGCGATATCATCAACGTATACTGGCTGAAAACGAGATGTACCACCCCCGAATACTGGCATGAAAGGCAGATACTTTGAGAGTCGGGAAAAGCGCTGTGCTGAAGTCTGAGTAGCAAGCTGGAGGAAAAAAAGAGCATATTCTCACGTTGAAGAAATCGTCTTCCGGACCAAACACAATGCTGGGTCGTATTATGGTGGCGTCAGGACAGTGTTCCAGCACAGCTTGTTCGCCCAAAGCTTTTGTTCTCGTATATGGAACCTCGCTGTTGGCGTCGGCACCGATGGCACTGATGTGCACCACTTTTGCACCAGCTCTCTGTGCAGCCTCAGCGACATTAAAAGCACCTTTCCACTGGATATTTTCAAAGTCTTGGGGTGTTCCATGCATGATACCGACGAGAGAAACCACAACTGCAGCGTTCTGAAAGGTGGATGTGAGCGTTAACGGCTTTGTTATATCGACAGTTGCGGGGGAGAGGAGTCGGTCTGCAGGCAGCCGATGCTCAAGAATAGAGTATGTTTTGACTGGGTTTCGAGATGCTAGTTGCACACAATGTTTAATCGCTGTAGATGTTCCCAAAGCTTGAGCGATGTGAGATCCTGCATGCGAACATCAACCTCTGAAGATGTCAAGATTATAGCACCTACTTACCAAGGAATCCTGCACCACAAATAACTACTTTCGACGCCATTTCTGAAAGTCTCAGGCTCCGAGCAAATGGTGGCAGATTTAGAGAAGAACAGGTCCGTGACATCACATATTTTGTCGATCATCGAGGTTCAACTTCAACATTAACTTTGTGTGATGTCTACCGACAGGATTTGCAGTTGATGCAAAGGGCTAGTTCGGCTTCTTTCCGAGCAGCCTCCCCATTTCTAAAAACACATGGCTTGGGAACTTGGATCTGGCTTATAAGATAGAATTCCATCAGCAATAGGCTTTTGAGCTCACTTTGATGAGTAAATATATCGATGCAGATCCATCGATTCGTAAGTACGACATTTAACCATTGTAAAGTATGTGGTGCGTATTGTAATCCATAAGAAGCGAGGCAGTATATGATACATGAATCAAGCTATACCCGGCAGACTGAAAATGATACAGAGGTGTCAAGAGGTGTATCACACCACAAGAAAGATAAAGATATATGGGGAGGAGATAGGATGTTTATGCAGGAGCGGGGGAAGCGTATGACACAGAAAGTCTGCCAGCTGCAGAATATAATCAATGTCAAGGAAAGGATGGCATGCCAAACGACGTTGGCTTTCAGGCTCCGTTTGGACGACCTATCCTGAAGGCATTCCTTATGCGACGAGCGAGGGCCTGTACGCAACACGATGAGCGGCAGCACAGTATAATAGATACAACGTACCGATAGCTTCTCTGTGACCAATTGCACCGCGTGGACCCTGAGCTGAGGTTCTTGCTCTTGTTGAGCAAGATCGACGTCCGCCTCAATAGTAGGGGTGGGCGGCGGTGGATCGTCGTCAAAGTTGATGTTTGTTTGAATATCTGTTGTCGACCACTCGGCCCCTTCGAGAGGAGAATCATCTACGAGTTGATAGTACGTCTAGAATGAGGTTCAGCGAGGTAGCAGAAACTAATGGGCCTTTACTGTACCGTGATTGGTGTCGCGAAGTACACGCGGTTATCGGTGAGGATATCGTAGTCCTGTAGGGACGGGAGGTCTTTAGTAAGGTGCGGATAGTGATAAAATATCGCTAGCATGCCTCTGAGGAACGTAAGGGCACCCAACGGTATCGATAATACGGGGAGTATCGCAAGACGGCCGAAGGCCACGAACGCGGCTCAAGGTGACTATTGGGAGTCGCGTCGTCCAAGACGCCTGATATTGATGGCATTCTAGGCTCGCGACGTCCGAGGCGAGAGCGAGAATGTCTGTCCGCAGGCATCGAGTCAGTTGAACGAGTGGAAATGGTAAGAAATAAGGAGTGGAGGGAGGGAAACGAGAGAAGAAGGAAAGAGGAAGGAAGAAAGAAGAAAATTAGGGAACGCGTCCAGAATTGGACGTTTATAGGATTCTGACATCCTTTCATACATAACAAAGAGTTACTACCCGCGGACCTTACACCTTCTTTGGGAGCCTGTAATGGAAGACATTCAATCAGCGACGACATGTGGCGCTGGGAGTTCGGTGCGTAGCTGCCTTTTTCGGGGCGCGTGGCTATTTGATAAATCCAAAAAGGAGTTCATATGCGAGGGTCGTGTTCCTTCCTTGCATCAACGTCGATCGGAAATGTTTTTGCTCGAGCAAAGCGAGTAACCGTAGGTTCTAGGCGTCTTAGAATGACTCGGTCTTTGGGGAGATTGCAGCGATAACGAGACACGGAGAACTGAATTGGAATCTCGGGAAAGGCGTCGGGTCTGTTGGCTTCCTCTTGGGCAGGCATGACAATCTATCGCGCAGCCGCAGTCCTTGCGCAGTCCTGGAGTTTTGAGAGGCCTTGTGTACTGAAGGCCTGAAGGCTTATTCTGATAGCAAGCTTCGGCCCCGTTCGGTTCGGTAAAAGCGGTCGAGGCTGTGGCGATACATGGAATGGAATGAGGAATCTGGAAAGTGATATGCTTGGTGATATCACTCTGAAACAAGCATGAGCTAGCACGTCAAGGAGTGTATATGCTACCAAGTACATACTAGAACATCGTTCAAAGAAATCCTCGAAACTCCCGTTCCTACTCCTACTCTCTGGCACTACGGGCTTGCACGATGAGCGTATACAGAGCCTCGGACAGAGACGAAAAGTGAATCCGCCATGGACTTGGCGAAACAGCTGTAAGTCTGTGACGATGCGTCTTCTCATGCGTCGCTGATAGTCCAAAATTCCACAAACACTCCTTCAGAGTACAATACAGCTTGTTTTGGGAACTCACGAGCCCTACAATCGCAAGGCCAGAAAATTCCGTTGTTTCGCAACTATAAGAACCATTTATCATCCAATTGACTATTCCAGGCATTAGATAGATCAATATCGTAGATCTACATTCCAATGGCCTTCTGAGCACATTGGGAAGGGCCAGTGTGCAGCATAACTGTGGGACTTGGCGATTTCGCGGTCGAGACCAGTGGACTTTGTTCAGCACCAACTTTGAGACATTGCCTAACGTTTCATGTTCGAACAAGGACATTCGTGTTGCACCTGAACATTTGGCCACTTTGAGCAAGTCGAGAAACGACTAGCTTCGAACACGAGACTCATGGTGGCCAGACGCCGTGTTCTTCTCCAATGCACAATGTTGGCGATATCAGATATTCTAGAAACTTTTGACTACCATTCCAGACCCTCCCTAGCGTCCTTGAGGGCGGAATGACGGGTGGTTTGCGGAAGGGATGATGGTAGTCTGATCAGGAGGAACAAGTGCCCTCGGGTACAGCGCGCTCGGAGTTCCGACCCTGGGCAACACCCACCATCACTCCTTTTTATACTGTGATCTGCGGGTTGATTTCTTCCTACTGCTTGCGTAGGCACTTTATATCAGTCAGTTGAAACAAGAGACAGCCCCTCTGACAGGCCCCGGAAGAAGACTTGTCTTAGGTGAGCCTTGGATAATTTTGAGCGACGTACGCATTGACTCCTAGCAGCTCTTCTGGACAGAAACAAGAGTCATGGACATGGAAATCGACTCTCAAACCGATGCCAGCAACCTACATCGACTCATTGATCTTCCGGACGAACTATGGGCGGACGTGTTCGATAGAGTCTCCCGGCCGACCGACATCCTTAACGCCATGTTGACCTGCAAACGTTTTCACCGCTATGCAAGACTCTCCCTATACCGTGTAATACATTACCGCTCTCCACGTAGAATGGAGAGAAACAGCCTGTTTCTGGCCTCAAAACCCCGGAACGATCCACTACTTGTAGCCACTAACACCGTCATCGTGAGCGGTGAGCTAGGCAGAGGCCTCCGTCCCCCATCCCGCGAACATTTTCGAGTCACATCACTTTTCCTCGACCTCAATTCCCAAAGGGGTCCACAAAACCCAGGTCCATACAATACACTACATTCACTACTCCAGAACACCTTTGCAGCTAACTTGACGAAACTCGTGTTCATTGGAGCTAACTTACCCGCCTCCTTCTTCAAACTCTTACCTACCCTACCAAATCTCCGACGCCTTTATCTCCATTCATCATCTCCCGAGGCGTACATCAATAGCTACCGGAACCTCAGTGTCTGGAATTCCTCGGGATCCAGCCAGGCTTCGCAGGCATTCAATCTACCACAATTACCCCACTTAGTGGAATTTAGGGCGTGGAGGCTCGAATGGTTTGACCCACACAGACACCCACACGTTTTATCCTACTTGGATACAACGGACATCATACGAGTAGCACCGAATCTCCACACACTTTGGATTGATTGGAGCTCCATCATATCGGGTCGTTTAATGTCCAGTGACTTTGAGCATCTGTTCATCTCGCTGCGAACTCTTCATCTTCGATTCCCGCCGCTCCCAACGCACTCTCACCACGAGTATGAGGAGGAGGAGCATGAGGATACCCGGACGTCAGAGAATCTTGCAGGATTCTTGCGTAAATGCGAAAATATAGAAGAGTTGGTTATCGCTGGTATCGTGTCGTCAGACATGTACAAGCATGAACGTCGTGGTTTGGATTTACACCGACTGAAGCGCTATCATGGCCCACTGGACTTCCTATTATTCGTTACAGGCAGCCAACAGACCCAGCTTGAAGCAGTCACGATCTCTACCGTCGCTCTCCCGAGATGCCGCAG
Source organism: Moniliophthora roreri (assembly GCA_001466705.2). NCBI lineage: Eukaryota > Fungi > Basidiomycota > Agaricomycetes > Agaricales > Marasmiaceae > Moniliophthora > Moniliophthora roreri. The sequence continues at coordinate 564,893 of LATX02000001.1, read as the reverse complement.
TGAATACGGTCGTTGGGAAACAGAAGCTCAGGTGTTCTGTTCCATGCTGCGTCGTCTGGATGCACTCATGCTTAAAGAGCTCAACTTCTCATGTCACGAGTGGAATAATGAGCTCATATTCTGCATCGTGAAATGCTTCCCCAAACTGAGCGCGTTGAGGATCGCGTTTCTGCATGGGGAACTTGAGGAGGTAAGGAGTTGTTCTAGTGTTATATTTCACAGTTTACTGATGTCTACTTTTTTTAGGGTGAAATGCTCTCCCTTGGAGCGATCCATCTAGCGAGCTTACCTTCATTGACCACCTTACACCTGTATCGGCATCTACTCAATCAACGCCGGGTCACATCGCAATCCCACCAGAGCCTCATTCGCTATTCCGGTAGCTCGGGAGACTTCAGCACAGTCCAGCGACAAGCGGATATGATGCTTCAATCAATTGGAGCCTGTACTAGCGTCGATGCTGGAGAAAGTTGCGCCGAGACAGAGTCATCTTTGGCCGATCCGGAGGATATCAAAGAGGTTTTGGCAGGATGGAAGAAACATACTGTGAATTTGAAGGAGGTCAAGTTAACAGCTAATGGTGTTTGGACAAGGGGAAAAGTGATTGAATCAGACGCTGAGGCAAAGTTGACTCGATCAGGAAAGAAGGTGCAGGATGGTGAACAAAGGGTCTGGGGCGCATGGCGAATGCGACAAGTGTCACTTTCAGAAGTTGACTCTATGTGGTTTGATGCGGAATTGGAGAAGAGAAGAGAGTTGCGGGCGTTCATGTAAGAAAGCAAAAGGGTTGTCGTTGTGATCTTTAGGTTCTACACTGGATGCTGGTGAATTTTGCACATACTCGAGTTACGCTGAACATTATCGTACATGTATTTGTGCCATGGTGCCTGTGAGATATCGTTACGTGTAGCGTCCGTATACCATGATGTTCAAGTTCGGACCAACGATTAACGTTTAACCATTAGTGTAACACAAGTGCTGATCATTACTAACAACACAACGTTTGCAACTGAAGGCAGATGATAGCAAAAACCCCACGCTGCGTCGACTCGATGGGTCGTCAATCGCAGTGATCAAATTGAGTGCAAACATTGGATCAATCTAATTGTTACAGTGTGTGCCAGAAGGAAGCAGGTACAGATACTAGGATAAAATAATCATCTTAAGTAGTCCGTCCAAGAGTACTCATTCAAAAATCGACCCATCACCGTCATCGTCGTCCCCATCCGAAATGTCAACGTACTTCTTCACGGCACCCTTTGCAGCTCGAGACGTAGCAGCTCTCGGGGGAGGTTTAGGCAAGTCATCGTACATATCCGAACCGTCGGATTCATCTTCGGATTGGACGATCTTTGTCGGTGCTTTCTTCGCCTTGGGCGGTGAGCGTGGTTTCATGCTCTTTGCGATACTCTTCTTCTCCGGTTTCTCTGGTGCCTTCTTCTCTGCGGAACTCGAACCAGATGGTCCTGCCTTGCCGAAGAAGTCCGTGACTTTCGACCTCTTGGACGGCGCAGGTTTCGAAGATTCGCCGCCATCGTCGTCTTCATCAAGGTCGGGTCTGCGATACAAGTCATCAACTTTCTGTCTTGCTACGGATGCAGAGGAACTCACGATTTGCGCTTGGGTGCCGCCTTGCCCTTGCCCTTGCCCTTGCCCGTGGTCGGTATGACTTCGATGTCCGAATCGTCATCACCTACAGACGACTTGGATGTCGTCTTCTGATCATCGATAAAGTCCATCTCGTCGTCGTCATCGTCTGATGGAACTTCAACGATTTTCTTAGTGGCCGCAGCCTTCCTCTTCGGCGGCTTCTTCGGCGGTTCCTCCACGTCGTCAGGTTCGTGCATCTCAATATCCGACTCATCCTTGATCCTCTTCGTTGCTGCCGCCACAATTTTGCGTTTAGATGCGGCGGCTTTCTCACTGCTGCTCGTAGCAGCTGCAGCAGGTGTTGGCTTAGAAGCAGGTGCCTTCTTTTTGGGAGCAACCTTGATAGGTTTGAAGTCGTCATCGTCATCATCCCTCCTCGATCCTAACGACTTTCGCGTCTGTAACACAGCATTCTTCTTTTTGCCTTTCTTTCCCTTGAGACCTTGTGAGGCGTGAATGGAACGTTCCTCCTCGATTCTCTAAGAGAGTATCAGTGAATGCCGACTAATAGTCAATTGCATAACTGACCTCCAATGTCTCTAAGAACTTGTCAAGATCGGTAGTCCACATGTCCTTGGGCGTGCGGTTCAGAGTTTCAATCAACTCGCTCTCCTTGTCTGCAGCTTGTTGCTTGAGTTTCTCGATCTGTGGAGTAATGAGTACAGTGCTTTCTATAACGGGATCAGTCATGAGCGAACCTTCTCGCGGGTCAAGTTCCAAATAGGCATGCTGAGAAGATAGTCGTAGTCTGTATCCCCTCCCTCTTCCTCTTCCTCTTCGATTGCGTCATTTTCCTCAGCCTCCTCTTGATCAGCAGTGGCTTTGATCTTCCTCCTTGGGAAGGGCCGGAATTTGTGCGCCCTCAGGTCCACTACGATGTCCGCTTTCTTTCGACCAGAGACAGACAACTTCCTGTCAATGATCATTTGCACGAAGCGAGCTTGATTAGATAGTTTCTCAAAAGCGTTCTGCAATTCTGCTGCGAGGTGATCCTAAGGCGAAGAGATTTGACATTTTCGTTGCGCAAATAATACGCGGAACCATACCTTTCGCTTCTGGTAATACTCTAGACGCTTGGGGTAGAATTCCTCTAGAATGGCCTCAGGACTGTCGTATCTCTTGATCTTGCCATCAAAATCGAAACATATCATATTGGTCGTTGTGACTTTCGTTGTGAGTTTGAAATATTCGATCAACCCTTTGGCTTCTGCTTTCTCCAGCTCCTTGGGATCCATTTGGATGATGAAGTGAACATCTTGATTTGCATGATGTTCTTGGTAGTTCTGTCATAAAAGAATATATTTAGACTTCTATAATCGGAAGTCAGGATAGTATACCTTGATAGATCCTTCGGCGCTCTTTTCACCGACCATCATAGCCTCAAGTTCTGCTTTGAAGTTCTGAGTCCATTTGTGAATCGGCAACTCAGTAATCTCGATAGTGGAGTCATCGATCTTCGTGGCAATACCAGTAACATCGTACTTGTTCTTCGACACGAGCTTGACTTCGCCCTTGAAACCGCGCCACCACGGGTGCATTGGAACGATTTCTTCGCCATTCATCAAACGCCTGAGATTGTCGACTATGTCACGGGGGTTGTAGCAAGGGATGTTCGTACTCCAACCTGTAAACAGACGTGGTCAAAAGCAAAGCTCAAGAAAAATGGACAACAACGCCAACCTGTACCGATACCCTCGGCACCGTTGACGAGAACCATCGGTAGAACCGGCATGTACCATTCTGGCTCAATGACGTGGTTTTCATCCTTCTGGGGCGTGAGAAGTACATCATCGTCTTGGTGGAAGATCGCCCTAGCCATGAGTGAAGGTAGCGTGTTGATGTACCTAGCCGAGGCGTGGTCCTTACCACCCTGGTCTCTGGTACCGTACTGACCGTTCGGCATCAAGAGATTAATGTTGTTGCTCCCGACAAAGTCTTGTGCCAAGTTGACAATGGTCATCATCAAACTCTGTTCTCCGTGGTGGTAGACTGCCTTCTCGGAGACATAACCTACGAGTTGCATGACCTGGAAGGAGATTCAGTCTCATTTTGATGAAGCGTGGAGGAGTGACATTGCTACCTTCATTTCCTTCTTGAAGTTACGCTTGAAGCAACCCCAGATGACCTTCCGCTGACCAGGCTTCAAGCCATCCGCAGCTGATGGTATAGAACGAACGTTGTCGGCCATCGAGAATAAAATGAGTTCCTTGTTGATAAAATCAGAGTAAGGGATTTCTTCGATTCGATGGTCAAGGAAAGTTCCAGGCTGTAAGAATGTTAGCGAGCCAATGACTTGAATGCACCACCAAACTGACCTTGAATTGGCGAAGCCACTCCTTTCGCTCGTCAGCTTTCTTCTTGCTGAAGGCGAGGTCTATGAGCTCTCGATCACCCTCTTGAGTTGGCGCGAAGGGTATCATATGCTTTGCCATGTTATTGAAGTATTCACGACCATCCTTATCATCCGATGTACCCAACCCCTGTTGAAGGATTCAGCGTCAGCAGCGACAGGTAAAAAGTTCTTTGACATACCTTGAAGTACTTGGCAGTCCACTTGTTGGCATCTGGTGTATCTTCAACCCACTGCTCGAATTCAGGGATGGTAAAGAAATCTTTCCGTTGGTTGCCTTTGGTGACCTATGACAGGATTTAACAATTGCTGATCATCGTCTGAGGAAGGTACACACCCTGACGATAGGCGTCACGAACTCGACCAGGAAGTCAGGTATCTTCAGGAGAGAAGGATAGAAATGATCCAGGAAGTTGATGAGCAATCCCTTGATGTGAGAGCCATCATGATCCTGTAGATTGTGTGCGTGAGTGCAGAGTATATAAGAGCGTAAGGACTCGCTGACCTGATCGGTCATGATCATGAGACGGCCGTAACGAAGACTCGAGATATTAGTATAATCCTTGTTATGCTGGAGACCCATGATCTTCTTGATGTTCTGAATTTCCTCATTTTTCATGATCTGGTCAAACTTGGCTTCGCGGACGTTCAACAGTTTACCCCGCAATGGGAAGACACCAAAGTTATCCCGGCCTACAACTGCGAGACCTGCAACAGCAAGTGACTTAGCAGAGTCTCCTTCAGTCAGGATGAGGGTGCAGTCCTTTGCATGCTTCGTGCCGGCGTTGTTGGCGTCAGAGAGCTTGGGTAGACCAGTCAACCTGAATGAAAGTTAGCAGGCATACCAGCACTGAAATTCAGACATACCGATTTCGCTTGGAACCATCGGTTTTCTTGATTTGCTGATCAGCCTTGAACTTGGCCCAGTTGAGGATATTTTCGACAATGGGAGACTTCTGAACTGGGCGGATATTAGCGCGGCAGTACATGAAGTAGTATTAAGACGTACTCTTCTTCATGATATCCTCCGAAATGTTAGGTTTGGTGCCGAACTTCGACGCAGGTAGAGTGAGGGTCTCCTTGGTCTGACTGTCGAATGTCGGGTTCTCGATAAGGGCATTGACGAAGATCCACATATGATTCTTTATCTGGCCAGCCTTGACCGCGGCACCCTTGTTCTTCTTTCCGATAGCGGTGATTAAGTTTTTGGCGATCTGGTCCGCGATGAGGTTGACATGTGTTCCACCTTTGGAGGTCGAGATAGAGTTGGCGAATGAAACTTGCATGAATGTCCCTTCGGACACTGCGAACGCAACTTCCCAGCGCGGACCAATTTGTTCGTAAATGAGTGGTTGCTTAGGTTGGGCCGCCCCACCCGATTTCTCCTCCGCCACTGCGTTGACTGAGTTCAAGTACATCTGCACGTATTCCTTGAAGTTCTTGATCCTAAGGCGCTCGTCGTTAAGGAAGACTTTCACGTTTTTCACCGTGCCTGCCAAATCGTGTACACGCTTCCGGAGTAGGCTGGCCGTGTCATCATCGATCCTGTCCATACCAAATCGTCCTAAATCTGGTCGGAAGGTGACCCGAGTCCACTCTTCGCCTCGCGAGTTCTTTGTGATCTTCGCTTTTCCGCATTTACTCATGTTATCCGTCCAGGTTTGCTTGTACTTCTGTTGCGTGTTCTTGTCCGCAGTCTCCACGGTGAACTCGTGCGAGTAAATGTTTGCAAGCTTCGCACCATAACCGTTACGACCGCCAGTAAGCTTCTTCTCGTCGTCGTCGTAATTGGATGATGAAAGAAGGTGACCGAAAATAAGCTCCGGGATATACATCTTCTCTTGAGAGTGCATCTCGATAGGTATACCACGTCCGTTGTTATAAACAGAAATGATGCATTCTTCGACATTGATTTCGATCTTAATGGTGTCCATGCTTGGGTCGTTGATCTGCAAGGGCACGAGCGATGAGATTGATTGAACGAGAAAAATGACAATAACCTACCTTGTTGTCGGCCGCATTGACGAGAATCTCGTCTACAATTTTGAAAAAACCAGGAACATATTTGACATCGCGATACACCATTCGCTTCGTGTCTGCGTCGTAGGTCCACATGGTCTGAGTAATAGTTTCCACGCTTCCAATGTAGGAATCCGGTCGTTTCAAGATATGTTCCAGTTGGGAAAGCTTTAGTAACTTCAGTAAGGGACCGTCGATAGATTGCACAAAAGACGTACCTTTGTATACGTTTCTGATGCTGTCTTCTTCTTCGTCGGCCCAGGGTCCGCTGCTGCCAGTGGTACTACAGCAGAAGGCGCATCGTCTTCATCTATTTCCACGATACCACTCGTCTCTGCCTCCGCTGCATTATCATCGTGGTCAGCAAGGACCTTCTTCTTCGGTGCACCCTTTCCCTTTACTGCTGTCTTGGCGGCTGCTGGCTTAGCTTTCGTAGCCGTAGTCGTAGCCTTGGATTTGGGCTTTGCTGGAGCTTTGGTCTACAAAATGAGATCTGAGTTGACACGAGACAAAGGTGCGGCAAGGATGCTAACCTTCTTAGCAGCTGGGGCGTAGTCTTCAGAGTCGTCACTGTACGCATCGTCTTGGAAGTCGAAGTTCTCTCCTTCGGAGGAGCTCATCGCGAAGTTACGCGTTAATGTTGTGGTAGGAGTCAAGTTATGATTTGGTTCGGGTCACGCCTCGAAAAGAGCGTGTCGCGAGGTCTCAGGTGGCTTGGATATGCACGTGACGGAATCGCCTTTGGAAAACAAAAAGACTTGGACAATATGGTGATTCTTGGGATCCCAGAGGCATACTGATGCATCAATATATTTTGGCAATGAATTGCAGCAAATATTTAGTACGTCGCCATAAATTCACAAATTTTCGTTACTACGTGACTAAGCGTCGGAGCGCTTTTCTCTACTCGGATTGACTTGGTGGGATACAGACAATGCTAAAGAAAACATGTACTTATGGTCAACAGTCTTATTATGGGACAATTTCGAGGAGAAGGATGGTCATGGCTTCATCTTGATGTTGCTCACAATCAGGTTCTGCGATTCACGGCATTCAGAAATAAATAACGAATTGTTCTTTATAACAACCCTACTGACCTTGTAGCTTTGCACATCTCCCTTGAACTTGGTCACTGTACCATCAGCACATACCCAGAGCTACCGAGAATACAATAAGTGATCGCGCGTGGAACAGAATGAGCTACAATACCTCTTTAGCGACATTGGTTATGAATCTCTCGTCATGCGAGATGATAATGACACCTCCGTTCCAGAGATTCAAGGCATTCATCAATGCGTCCAAGCCCTATGGAAGCATGTTAATAGGAGCCGACGGAAGGACGTTTGACCTCCCACCTCAATATCCAAGTGGTTAGTGGGCTATGCAACCAGTTAAAAACTAGCACTGGGTGACCGAAAGAGAACCTCACCTCATCCAGAAGTAGGATATGTGGTCGTTGTAGTGACAGTACTGAGAACGCTACTCGAGACTTCTGGCCTCCGGAAAGAGTGCCGATTGGCTGTAAACTGTTGTACCACTGAGAGAAAGCAGATAAGCACACTTCATCTTGCGCTTACCCAGTCATACCACTAATTTGGAAGTTTCCTAAATGCTGTCGGTACTCTTGTTCCGTCTTTCCAGGGAATTTTGAGGCCAAGAATTGCACGGGCGACATAGTGGGAACCAGGGTTTCCACATGATGCTGGGCAAAGTATCCGCTGAAAAACCAGTGTTAGTGAGCATTCAATAGAGATACCTCGTGGATACTTGCACTCGTAGTCGACCATTTCGGTTGACCTGGCCACCCATTGCATCCAAGTCTCCAGTCAAAACCTTGATTCTATGGGTAGAGCAAGTCGATTAGCTATACGATGGCCGTTGAAATAGATCACACACAATGTTGACTTCCCGGATCCGTTCGCACCAACAATAGCGATTCGAGAGTCCAAATCGACATCGATATTGACACCCTTCAAGATAATCTTTTCCGGTGTATATCCGAACGTGACTTCGTTCATTTGAAGTAATGGCGGAGAGATCTTCTCGGTCTCAGGGAACCTATGAAAAATAACAAATCAGAGCCTCGCAGATGTGAGGCACTTCAAGTCACACCTGAACTTCTCTGTTTCTTCCTCTTCCGGCGGTTGTAGTTCGGGAAGCTGGAGTAGAGATATTAGCATTTTAAGGGGAAACTTCCGCATGGAATGACCTTCTCCAATATCTTGATTTTGGATTGCGCTTGCGCAGCTGCAAAGATAATTCAGACTTGAACACCATTACGATAGGATGAAGCGGACCTCTGTTGGCGTTGTACCGCCATCGGTCGATGAATGCCTGCAGATGCTTGCGGTACTCCATCTGCGTCTCGTACTCTTTGCGAAGGTTACGATCTCGTTCCGACTTAGTGGAGTAAAATTGCGTGAAATTTCTGCATGACTTGTGAGTTTGCGTTGTGTAGGGCACACTCCTGGAAATTTACCCTTTGTAGTAGTCCAGTCTCCCTGAATGTTGATGGACAATATCGGTTGCAACAGCATCACTGATGTCGAGAAATTATTCTCATGAGTCTTCTGGTGAGCGTAATCACTCACAGGAAAGCACGGTCGTGAGAGCTTTACGACAGTGTCAGTAAACATAATAGAAATAGTCATAAGACTTACACTACCAGAAGCGTGCCCGGCCATGTTTGTAGATAGTCTTCCAGCCACGCAAGAGCATTCAAATCGACTGAAAAGGGACATCCTCAGTCCCAAGAGAGAAGCGACACCAAATAGGACTAACTATGATTGGAAGGTTCATCGAGAAGAAGTAAAGAGGGCTGATGGCAGTGGTCAGAACACAGTTCAAGTCGTCACCCTCAGCAAGATACCCACCTTCACGAAAAGTGCCCGAGCAAGAGCCAAACGCATCCTATCATGATGAGACAATTAGAGACAGGAGAAAGAATAAAAGGGACCAATTCACCGCCAGCCTCCACTGAACGATTTCGTTGGTCTCTTTTGATCTGCCTCATCGAAACCTAGGCCCGCGAGAAGAGCCGCTGCTCTCGCGGGACCGCTCTCCGCGTCCATATCCGCCAATCGCGCATGAACATCCGCTAGCCTCGAAGCAGCCTCTTCCCTGGCATCCTCAAAACGTTTATCATCACCTTCCTTCTCCAGCTCTGCCAGTTTTGCGTTCAACATCGCTTCCTCCTTTAGTAAGTGATCTCGCCAAACATCTGCCTTGAGTACAGAGTCGATTGCGATAGTGTCGTCTCCAACGACCTAGGCAGAGATGAGCGAACGACATGACAGAAGGGACACGACTTACTTCTTGCTCCACGAAGAGAATTGTAATGTGAGGGGGGATTGGAACTTCTCGCATGGCAATATGGCGTAATAAAGTAGACTTGCCGACACCTTGAGTCACAGTTCGGTATCACCTGCACTTGAAGGGAAGAACCACGCACCGTTACGACCAATGAGACCATACCGACGACCGTAAGCCAGTGTAAGAGATGCCCCAGACAGAATACGGTTCGATCCGAAATTGACGTCGATAGACGGTAGATGGATATCTTTACTCTTGTTCTTGGAATTAGCCGCTTCCAAAGGATTGATCTGCACATCGAGGTAAGCCTCTGGATCTCGCAGGGGGGCAGTAACACAAACCTTCATGAACATTTCTTCATAAGTTTGCTGAGAGTATCCATATTGATTTCATAAAGATTCGGGTAGAAGACACATACAACGGACCTGCTTGCGATGCTGATCTAGAAGTTTGGAGCCTTCGTACAAGTCCCGACGAGCGCGTTTTTCGATCTTAGCCTACAAAAAAAGACATTTGTCTGGATAACTGTATGTCTGGAACATCGAGCTACTCGCCCTAAGCTTGGCTTCTTGCTTCTCAAGTTTCTTCACGTCAACTCGCGATGCTCTGGAAGAGAAAAATCAGCTAGAAGAAATGATCTAAAGGCCTCAATCACTCACTTTCCCTTGTTAATACTTTCCAAATCCACACCTTCTCCAAACGCAATCGTGTTCGATATCTGTGCCTTGCTCATATCCATAACCTTCTCCAGCTTCTGAAGCTTTGGTCCAGTCTTGTTTTTAAGCCTAGCATTGAGCTGATCCTCCAGCAGGTCGCCGAGACGTAGCATGAGTTTTTCGAGCTTGTCTACTTCGTCGCCTGCTAGCGACTCCAGAATCTCTCGAGCGACTTGAAGAACGGCATCTTCCTCTCCGGCATCATCTACGAGGTATCCTGAAAGATATTGAACGACCACTTCTTCGGTGTCGGGGAAGAAGGTTCGGATTTCTTCTGCGATATCTTCTGAAGACATTGTTGATTGAATGTTTCCAGACGATCGAGATAGAGCAATTTGTGTATATCTCGGGTTCAATGATAATCGCCTTCAGGAATTCCCGCTACCGCTAGGTAGTGAGTCTTAACATGTGATCTAGCCCGACACTTTTTGGTGGCCGATCACTATTCTACTATATATGGAAGCTCCCTCGTAATCATGATTGCGTACACTACCTTGCTGTCCCATCATCTCCCCCTTTCGATCACTCCTCTTCCAATTTTTAACGGAAGGCTCGCGAATGCCTGTCAATAGAGTGCCAGATTCTTCCCCTTTTTTAACCATGGAACATGATGACTGAAATGTGATTATGTGGCTTTTGGCAACTCACCACATGGAAGTAAGCACTGTGTGAAATTCACCTGCTGTCGTCTCTCATCTTCTTGCTGCGACTTGGCTGCGACGGCACCAGCATCCAGTGCAATCCTCCTTCCAAAACCTGTTAACAAGTGCCATGGTCAATTCTACTGCCACACAGCACTCTAACCTCATCTACAACATGAAATTTATCCTTGTCTTATGTATCTGACAATATTTCAGCCATTACCTGTGCTGCTACTCCAGTAAGCTACAAAGTTGATGAGTCCAACTGGTATGACACCTTCATGGCAAACATTGATGTGGTTGAAGTGCTTGGACCCAGAAAAGCTTATGCCATTCCTTGGAGTTGGAAAGATCATTTCATTACCTACCATCGCACAAAACTGCAAAAGGTCATAACCCGTCTCCAGGGGGTTATAACCCAGGTCCCCGGTGGTTATAACCGGTTCCAGCAGTTATAACCCACCAAAACCAGTCATAACCCCCCAAAACCAGTCATAACCTAGTCATAACCTAGTTATAACTGAGTTATGACCTTCTGCAGTTTTGTGCGATGACTGACCTAAGTCTTACATGTTTCCATGCTCTTACCATCTGCAGTTACAATGATGTACATGGGCTCTTGCTTGTTTCCAGATGGAGAGGTCAGCTAGTGAGGCAGATTTAGCAGTGGTTTCGAGCCTGCAAAAGCTCTCATCAGGGGGCTACCGCTACCCCTACCGCCTGCACTTCCAACTCTGTTTAGGGATACTACCACTGAGCCTATATACCCAGAAGGAGTCCGAAACACTGGAAAGACCTCGGACCGGAGGACTTCTCCTCTCACGCCAATCCGAGCAGCTGACCGGGACTACTGCCTCTGCCATCAGCAAGTCCAGCTTCTTGACCTTCCGAGAGGGTGGTTTACGGTTGGGAGGACTGATCTTGCGGGATGGAGCTTCATCCCAGCCCTTCGGCCCACAGACAAGATCAGAGGGACAGGGGCGGGTGGGTTCCCCCGATCCGCGCCTGATATTTGTCGGTCCCATGCAGCGAGGACGAGGTTGGAGCAAGCTGACTGCACGGATAGTCGAGGAAATTTGAGAACCTAAGCGCCCAAAGGGTTTACGCAGTCGAACACAAAATACGGATAGCCGTAACATATGTTTATTTTTAATTTACTTAGTGTATAGGTGCTGAGCAGTGACAGATAACAAAAATACACAGAAAACGATACAGCCTAAGACCAGTACTTGTAGAGAAAACAAGGCGAGTTGCATATTCTGGTGATGTCGACCATAAAAAGTGGATAACCCAATGGCGTTATCGCCAGTAATAGTGCAATGATAGCAGAGGATGAATAAAGAAAACCAGAACCGTAATACAACGAATTCAACTTCAGTAGTAAAAAAAGGGAAAGACACGATACAAGGTATGACAAGGCGGAAAACTGGCGCGTATCTCTATGCTTTTACGTCCCAAGTCTCCCCTTCACACAGGTCCGCTTGGTGATGATACCAGCTGAACAAGGGCCCGGTCGTTGACGCGGCTGAGGATGCGCATTTATCTGGCTTTTTCGGCTAAGCCACGTAAGCTTGGCGCCTGTTATCGCTAGTGCTTCTTTGATGAGAGGGCCTCTCGTATACTGCTAACACCAGATGGTTCCAATACCACTTTGGAACCGTCACATCGAGCTTTACTGGCGAATTCAGAACAGAGCTTCGTGATATCACACTCCTGTGAGATAGCGTTCAGGCTACACCGTCATTGGCTAGAAATGCTGAACACCAACCTTAAATTGTGGATCCCGAGTTATATTTCTCCATGCAGTGAGCACTTCAACGTTATTTTCATTCCTCTCTGTCGAGGGGAATCCCGAGCCACGCTGACACGCAACAGACTTCATTAACTGGGCTTCGTGAGGATCCGTCATACCGACGAATGGTGAGGGCTCTGCAGACTTAATGGCCTCCGTACATGCCTCATGCATACGCTTGCTGCTATTAGCCTGTTCGACAAATGGTGAGGCACCGCCGGACATGATTCTCTGCCGCGCCTCTTCCTTTGTTTTTGGACACTGGGATTCGTCATGACCAGTCTCCGACTCTGAAGACGAGCTTTCCCTTGCGCTGAACAAACTCGCATCCGATGCATGAGACGCGGGCGACGATGAGGCTGAAGTGGCAGGGGAACGCATATTCGCATGATGCACGACGGGACTCATAGATGAGCTAAACGACGATGAGGAAGGTGAACCACGAATGAGCGCGTCGACGTCCATTGGCTGCGGGGGGTTGAAATAACCGCCAAACAGATCGTCTAGTGTGCCAGCGTCGTTTGAGGTCGATGGCCACTGAGTCAGGGAACTGATATCAAAGTTGAACGAACTCTGTTCGTTCGAGGCTGGGGCTGGAGCTGGAGCTGGAGCTGGTGGTGGTGAAGAGTCCGAAAATGCTGAAGCCAACGAGAAATAGGCGGGATTGGTCGTAAGAGTCGTAAGATTCGACGTATATGGAAGCCAACCACCGCCATCATTATTTCCATTGTTATTTTGGCTATCCGAATTATTGGAGTTGGGGCTGGATGTTTTGTGATCCCCGAATCCAAAGTCCATCTGTGTGGCATTATCTGTTGCCGTTTGCTGTGGAGTTTCGTCCAGTAGATTGAGTACGTTAGGATTGAACGACGTCATTGATGTCATGTCAAGGGGGTTGGAATAATTCGTTGGATCAGGGGCAGTATACGAGATTCGCGGGAGGGTGGAGAACATGGAGTTGTCGGAGTAGAATTGAGGGTCCTTTTCGTTTGTCGGTGGCGCCGTGGAAGTCGTAGACTTTGGAACGGTGAATGTGAATGATTGGGCCTGCTGTCGCAGGGCCATGTTCTCCGATTGTAACCGAGAGAGAAGATCTCGAAGGTTCTCGTTCTCAGTTGTAGTCGCCTCGTTCTTGGCCTCAAGTGCGGCAACCTTGTCTTCAAGCTAGAATGGACGTTCCCTGTCAAGACATTGTAATCATCACAGTTTCAATCACTCACGTCTCGGACATGTTTCTCCTTCCGCTCCCGGAATGCACGTTGTGCTGCCCGATTCTGTTCCTTTCGCTTCAAGAGTCGAGATTCATCCTTTGACAGACATAATGAATATCGATAGGGGACAATAGATTTCGAACCTGAGTATACTTACAGCTCCAGGACCAGAAGCTTTGCGTTTGGTGTTCCCTCCTTTTTGTCTGCCCGATGCTGTCAAGTGCAAAGAAGATTAATTGCCACAGGTCAAATGGTATAACTATAAGCCACTCACCCGTATGTTGATTCTTCTGACTGGGTCCCTCCTCCTCAAAATCATCGTCACTCGCCTTTCGTTTTAGTGCGGACTCCGTAACCTCATCAACCTGTCCCTCCGGACTCTGCTTGTTCCCATCAAGCTTGTTTGTGTTCGGTGGACTTGGACTGCTGTTTTCGGAGGTGGGACTGATACTTGACGGGATTGAGAAATGCGATAGACTCTGAGGGTTTACGCCGTCTCCAAATCCGCTCAGAAACTGATTTCCGTGGTTCGCGCCGGGGAATTGCTTCTGAAGAAGGGCGAGAAAGTCGTCGTCAGGCAGTTGGGAAAAGTTTGTTACTTGACCGAGGTCGAATAGAGGCGTAATGTCTGCGTACGATTCCATGGTATCGTGAGTAAGTGACAAGGCAGTACGGGTAGTTTGAAGGGCTCAGTCAGCAGAATCGTGCTCGCCGACGCAGTCAGCGATGAGGGAGAGAGCAAAAGAGTCAAATGTTTCTCTGATCACTGACCGACGACTACATTACTCAGCAGATTCCAGGCATTTAATTAATTATTTTTGCAAGTCACGCCTCGGGTGTTAGCCGTGGTCCGCAATTGTAGTGAACTTTGCTCGATTTTTTGGTTCCCGCATAGCCCACATGTCGCTTTATTGCGCACATCCATCGTACTTTAGCTTTTCGGATCTCAGCATCCTGTACTACTTCAGCAAAAAGACTTTTGTGAGCTTTCGGACGTTTCCCGCCTCTTCGGCAATGAACGCGCGTTGTCCGGCACTCTGTCTGGCTGACTACTGCCGAACGACATAACAGGCCAAATTAAGACATGTCATCCTCGACTGAAAAGAAATCAGTACCAGTGTACCTGGGCCTTCCTTCCCAGTCGGGCGAGGAATTCGCCGAGCGCCCAGAGCGCTCATACAGCTCTCTTTCCTTATCGCACCGATATTGAATATCCCAAGCCCTCCGTTCATCCCCGGCCTCTGGCTCGCGTCGTTGGAACGGTGTTAGTGCACCGCTTCCATCACGTTTAAGCGATCCTCTTCCTGTCATGGCACCGAAGAGCTTTGACTCATTTCCGTCTGACAAAGCATCCGTCCAAGAAGTGATATTGATCGCAGCATCATTATACAGTAACAGTAGAGGTAGCCCGAAGAGAATGGAGAGAATGGAGGGAATAAATGACAGAAACCAGCTGGGGAACGGAGGTAATAGAAGTGATAGTCGATGATAGTCGATATTGTGCTTGAATAAACGTCACTGTGAATAAGATCAGTGACAGCCATACCCACATGACAAGCATACTCACATAGTACTCAATCTCAAGCTGTTGAGGAATACCGATGAGCGACCTCGGGAATGACCTAGGTGTAAAATGACTCACAAATAGGAAGGCTACTTTCCGTGGCCATAAAAGATTCAACCCCACGGGATTGTAAAGCTCTGAATTGAGCGCCTTGAACAACTGCTCCAGTTTTTGCATCTCCTGTGATGGGAATCAGGGGTGATCACATACAAATCGTTTTCAGCCCATTCTACCTTTTCGTAATGAGACCGGAGAAACAACCTGGTCAGTTGAAGTGACAGAATCGCCAACATGTTATCCAATAGTGACCATCGAAGACTGTGGGCTGATATCAGGCGCTCGTTAATGGCGTTAATGGACTCCAAGAACTGGGTGGGGGTAATCTGGGTATTTAAAGAACATTATAAGTGTGCACGCTACAGACATAAAGTAAATCGAGACTTATCGTACCCTTCCTTCTAGCTCTAGGGGATATATGGGAGCGAATTGTATCAACTCTCCCCCAGTATAGTCCCGTTCCACTCGGAGCACCTCTCTTGGATGATGTACACCAATCTGACCAACTGGAGGCGTCCCATAAGCTGACCCAGGGGGTGGTGGTCCAAAGTAGTATGATGATTTCGGAATGAGGGATCGACTACGCCTGCAGGACGGGTAGGTAAGACAGATAATTTCGAGTAGGAAGATACGCAACGCAGACTTCTGAAGTGTACTAAAATTGTTCGACCTGACCGTACCGAAATGATTTGATGCCTTCTGTCCATTTTCGGGAGGTGGGTCAACGAGATCCCATGGTTGAGGTGTAGGCGGCGGGCGAATATCGATACGAAGGTCGGATTTAGGGCGTGGGGAAGACGATTTCTCGTCATTCGAGTCTGGAATACGCAGACGACCATTCGCATCTACGACCGAGTCTCCGCCATCTAAATCGGTGCCCATAGTCTGACTTATCTCGAGAACGTCTTCTTCAGTATTAGGTCGTCTAAGCGGATCCTCCCAGTCATCGTCTCCCAGGTCCTTCTCCTCCTCTGACTTGGTTGTATCCAATGTCAATGTTCCAACCACTCTACTCTCTCCCGTATTACTCCTTGTCAGAGGTGGACTAGGAAGCACGTCTTGCTGAGAAACCCGAACCGTATCCTTTGGACCATCTCCACTCCTCCTTGATTCTCCTTCTCGCAAAACGCTTCCTATGGTTGCAGATAGCTCAGAAGAGCTCCCTAGAGAATGAAGCTGAGCTATAGAGTCATCAGAGATAGAATCAGAAGGTGAGAGCGAGGTCATGACATGGAAGCTGGGTGAAAGAGCTCGAGTGGAGAGCCTCAGGTACAGGCGTCCGACGACCACGTGGTTCCCGGCGTCTCTTTCCACCGTGCAACCAGCATTGCAGTGTTGCACTGATTGCACTGGTTTTCTGTTGACTCTCACAAGTACTCGAATTTTTGTTTCTGCGGTCTTTTTTAGACCCGAACGGCATCTATCTAGGTTAAATCTAGCTCAGATACTCAGCTCTAGCCCTTCTGGTGAGTACCCGCGCCACGATCTATGTTTAAAGACTACTATGTTTAGTGTTGACTCTCCCGAACGGTGACAAGACGGTGAAATCTCGCGGAACCTCTCAATATGCTCGATTTGATCCAATAAGACTCTGTACCTATCAGACATATCTACCTCCAATTGAAGACCCCAGCAAAACAGCCGAAACCGGACGTGGTATCCATGAAGCATTTTCCCACTTCGAAGAACAGAAGACCTGCTGACCGTCATTGAGCCAGTGATATCTCAATAATTGAAGACTACATCATCCCATCTGAGATCGATGGCCCCTGCTCCGTATGCCCTGCTTCATCTCCTCGGACAGAAGACGTTGCTATTCATGTATTCGAATTCGGCGAAATGTCAAACAATCTGTGCAAGGATCATCTCCAATCTGTGGTTCTCATCGTCAATGTAATGAAGCCTTCTTTTGACTTCACGGACCTAGCGCTGTCGCCTGCTGTTACTACTCCCGTTCCAGTGATGATTTCGGACAAACTAGGTTTGTGTGGTTAGGCTGTGGCCACAACAGTGGTACTGTGGGTACCTACGGCCCCGGTACACATTGTTGAGAATCTACTATTGAGTTGACTACCAAATGGGCCCGTCTTGGATTAGCATGAACTCATACCTTACTAGTAAGCCTTGATGCTTCTACTTCTCGATTACAGGTATCGACCGATGTAGACCGACGTCCCCCTATCACAGTCAATACGATGTTGGGTTCATGTGTTCCTGTCCCTCGAGCGCTGATCTGATAGATATGCAACTGAGATGCGTTACGGCCATCGGATGTCGACGTTCTACTATTGCTGTTGATGCGTCGGTGATTTCGCTTCATACGTTTCCCGCCGAGACTGACCTCATACACATAGCCTCGACTTCGACTTCGTAGGTTAGAGTTTTCGAATGTTCTCGTGTCAACCATACACCGCTATACCGACTGCGCACTTTACCATCCTCTCGGTACTCGACTCGTCATTCCGGTACCTCTTCATTTGACCCGACTTCTACTTCTAAAGTTCTATTAACCCCGTACCGTCAACAGGTCTTCTTTTCCTTTTCCTCTTCCTCGTCCTTTACTCTCACCAACTCCTAGTGCTACTTTACTCCTCGGTGATCGCAATCGCAATTTGCCCTTTGACGTCTATTTTCGTCGGTGAAACCTGTCACCTGCCATTGTCTTATGGCGCAGCTTGAACGTTGACTACAATTTCGTTTGCCAAGACCTTCGTTGGGCCTCTGTTCATACCCAGGCTTCGAAGGTTGTTCTTTTACGCCGTGCACTCCTTACCCAGGCACTACCACTCCGGAATCGGCCACTCCACAAAGTCGGTGACGTAGACCAGCCGCCCACGCCACAGCGAAACAGCATCCTCTGGTCCCACCGTGCACCCTGTCACGCCCACTGCGCAAACTCCCTGAGAGTCTGGGCGTATGCGAATAGATATTCCACAGTTCATTTGACTTCCGATGGTCGGAAACAGATTCATTTGTCGGTCATTCTCGGAGAACAGACTCGGAGTCTCCTCCAGATCATTGGTCACCTGCGACCGCGTGGCGTTTCAATATCACGAGTGACAAAAAAAAATAAAATACCATATCAAATTGGCAGCTTGCGATAGGATCAAGGGAGATCGGGGGTACATAATTTACAAATTGTGGTTTGTCCATGGATTTGATTGAGAGCAAATTTTTTTTTTGCAATTCGAGTTAATAAACGGCTCGGGAGGATGATGATGATGGAACGGAATAAAGCGGCAGGAAGGCGCGTCGCGTCGCGTCGCATACGCCAGAAGATAGTGCCGCGTTAATGTATAGGTTCCAAGGTGGTCACTTGAGGCTTGGGCCATCTTTTCAAGTACGATGCAGAATAATCGTGGGCGGCTCTCGGGAGAATGTCAAATTATCGCGGGTGAATCCAACTATCATTCATTTTTATGGCAGTTGACAAAGCGAATAGTTTATAAACAAAGATACAAGGAGATGCTACAGTTATTGATGCGAGACCTTTTGAATAAGATTAGACAACTCGGAACTTGAGACAGAACAAGAGAAAGAAAAAGATTGAAAGTGAGGAGGGGAATCATGGTAGTTATTGAAACAATGAGGTATGTGGATAGCGTTCTATGGGTGGAATAATTCATATCATGACGGGCATAGTGTGTCATAACTATCAACAAAGGCAACGGTATGCATAATATGCGAGCGTCCATGTGCAGAGGGGTGAGAGTGGCAACGACAGCAAGAGATTGAACGAGATCAGTCAGTCTTCTTCTCCGCGTTCGGCGAACCCGATGCACGGTCCCGACTGTTCTTTGGACTAGGTGTTGCCCTCTCGTTACCGCCAGCCCTTGACTTGGGTGAAGATTCAACCGGCAGCCTCTTGCTCTCCCTCTCCTCATCACGATCGACTTCTTGTGGTGACGGTGCAGTTGATGTGGGTGACAAGGTTGCAATCGGCGGTAATGCAATACCTTCCCGCTCACGAGAGCTTGATGACAGTCCAACCGGTCGGGGATGTGGTGGCAATACACCACCCAAGCCATTGCCACCACCAGAGACTGGAGATGCTTCTGGACTCCGAGAGTTTGGTCCGGCCGAAGAAGGCTGTTGTCGGAAAGGAATAGGTGACGGCCGAGTCAAAGTTCCCGGAATAGGCGTCCTTCGTCCATTTGAGCTGCGGTCATTACCACCAGAGCCGGGGGGTGTGGGAGTAGACATCGACAGACGTCTCTTGGCACTGGGTCGCTTGTCGTCTTCGCGATCAGGCGATAGGGCGCGCTTAAGAGAATGAGGAGAGGCAGAAGCCATGGTGAATGAGCGTGTAGAGGAAACCGAATCGCGATGTGAAGGAGGGTGAGGTCGACCGCTAACACTATCGTGTGGAGAACCCATAACAACATCTCTATCCCTTGCAGCACCACCTGCTGAAGCCAACGACATTAGTGTATCTGCAACACCTTCATCATAATCCTCATCGACAATTCTCGAAGGTGGACGCGGCGTATGTCCATTGGCCGAATGCGAGGATGTTGATGCAGCAGACGGCGAGCCAGACTTGTTGAAACCACGTTCTTCCTTACCACTCCTCCTTGAAGAGCGTTTTGACTTTGAACCAGGAACATTTGTGGGAGTGTTAGCCGTAGAGGGACCGGAAGGCTCTTTGGGCGCACCGTTACCATTTCCATTACGTCGTCGGGATTTGCCACCTTCTGGATGTGGGGACTCTGAATTGCGAGTGAAGGGAGGAGGTGGAGGTGGACCCGACGAGATCACCCGTGCTGACGGTCCACCAGAATCACGACGAACAGCATCTGGATGGGATGGTGGGTAGTCCCGATCTCTAATGTCTCGCACATCCCTCATCTCTCTATCCAGACCAAGCCTGTCATACTCTCTCTCAACTCGAGCATCGCTCCTTGGGTCAAATCGACCCCTCGGCAACTCGGGTGGTGGTGGTGGTGGTGGTGGTGGTGAAGGCGCCCGACTGTGATGAGAAGGCTTACTGACCACCGATTCCCAAATCCGATGTCCAGACCTTGGACTAGGCTCAACAGGACTATGCCTTGGTGGTGAGCGTTCTCGAGGAGGATAGAATGCACCTCCTGGCCCTGAGGTGGGGTAATCCCGCCGACGTTCCCGATCCCAATCCCTGCTGTCCCGATGATCGTTTACGGACGGACGCCATGGTCCATCTTCTGGATGAGACGCAGATGCAGAGGCTTGATATTGTCGAGGTGATCGAGCAATCATGGGTTGTCCAGGTCCAGCCATTCTAGACGAAGTTTGGAAGGGAGGTGGCGGAGAGCGTCCTCGAGGGATTGCAGATTGAGGTGGACCTGTTGGCGAAACACTGCGAGATCCAGGTCGGCCGTGACCACGGGTGAAGTAGGAGTCGTGTTGTGGACGAGAAGGAGGTTCACGATCGTCTGAAGGAGGGTGATGCAAGAGGAGACTGCTTGGAGGTGGTTGAGAACGGTCCTGGGAGTAATCCCTTGTATGACCGCCACGAGAAGGAAGAGGACGGTCAACGTCCATGGGAGCTAAAGGAGTATGAGGCGGGTGATGGCGGTTTTCATCAATAATGACAGGTGGAGGTGGTCCGCCGCGGAATGGACCAGGTGGTGAGCGAGTGGCGCTACTAGACTGTCCAGTTGACGGTGGCGGAAGGGAGATTTCACTTGTGGGTCCTCTCGAGTCGGCTCGGAAAGACGACGTACGCTGATTTGGTGGCTGCAAAAGAAGCGGCGGACCCGACAAGCCGGGTGGCGGTACGACAGCGGACGCGTAAGCTGTCGGGTGAACATCTTGAGGGCCCGGTGCAGCTGGCAACTGGCCGCCGGTAGCCTGAGCCTGTTTGAGCAACTGTAACCTAGAGGAGATGACATGGTTTCCAGGATCAAGCTCGGAAGCGCGCGCGTAGGCATCAATAGCATCGGAAATCTGATTGTTGCAGGATTCGTAGAGGCTTCCGAGGTCGAACCATACTTCAGAGATGTACGGGTTGATTCGGATAGCACGCGAGTAGGCGTCGAGGGCATCACGGAACTGATTGATCTGGAAGTAGAGAACTCCGATGGAACACCAGAAGGTTGGGTTGCGCCCGTCACGGTAGACTGCTTGTTGATAAGCTTCGTATGCCTTGTTGTACTTTTGGCCTGCCATGTAAGCACGGCCTAAAAGGTACCAACTTTGGGCATCCGAAGAGTCTAAACAAGTAAATAAAAATGTGTGATCAATCTTGTGGAGATAAATTTAGATGAAACCTTACCTGCTTCGAGACTCTTTGTCAAATATTGAATGGCGAGATCCTGATTCTGGAAAGAAGAGCCGTCTTGGTGATAGAGCCATCCGAGCTGCTGCAAGACCTTTGCGTGACCGGGGTTATCGGCGACGACACGTTCATAAGCATCTTTGGCTCGAACATGCTACGCAGTAATGCAAAAAAAAAAAAAAAAAAAAAAAAAAAAAAAAAAATGACAAGGTTAGAATGGAGATGAAATGAAAAATGGAATCGAGCACTCACGTCCTTTTGCTGTTCATACACATGACCGATCTGGAACCATATGTCGGCATGAGCCAACGGGCTGGGAGGGTTGCGGAGAATGCGATCAAAGCAGACTAGCGAGTCCTCGTACTTGCCCTGTTGTTTGTAGATGATGCCAAGACGAAACAGGATCTCATTTGCTTTATCAAAATCTAGATCTTACACAATGAGCAGGAGACCGGGAAAAGCAATGGATTGAGAAGAAATGGTACCTTTGTCCATTCTTAGAACCGACGAGAAAGCCTCTTCGGCATGGTCGAGGGAGCCATAGCGGTCATAAAGGATGCCAATGCCATACCACAATTTTGGATCCTCACGAGGATTGGGAAGAAGATAAAGGGCCTGCTGATACGCGGAATAGGCTTTCTGGAGATCATCCTGCATCAAATAACAATGACCTACAGAGAGTAAAGATTGATATATAGGGTGTGTGTGGGGGGGGTTGCTGTCACTTACCGAGAGCGCTCCATACTTCACCGTTCTCCTCCTGGAGACTAAGCACACGCTGGAAAAACTCGATAGCCTAGAAAGGAAATTGTAAATAAACAAGACGTCATCAAAGATATATATATATATACCTTTGGATAGTTCTCTTTGATCCGAGCAATGCCTGCGACTTGAGTAAGTCCGGACAAGGACATCGGGATATGCCGTAGAGCGTTTTCGTACGCTGACAGGGCGTGTTCTAGGTCACCCATTTGCTCCGCGACCCTTCCTGATGCAAGTGTGGGAAAATTAATCAAGACAAGAGGGAGAGTTACACACCTATCAGAAGCCACGTCTGCTCATTGGCTGTGTTGAGCTTCTGAATCATGGAGGTGGAGGGCCCGTTTGGAACTGATGTTGTTACTGCGGTTGGCGATACTAGATGATTGGTACCGTTTGAAAGTGTAGGAGGAGGAGGAGGAGGAGGGGGAGGGGGAGCTGATGAAGCACCGTTTGGATGTGGTGGATGGGGGATATGAGGATGAACGACCGCGGAAGGAGGAGGAGGAGGAGGGGGAGGAGGATCATGCATTCTAATGTCCCTATCTGAGGAACGTGGGATATGGCGGAGAGACATGATGTGGGGGGGAAGGGAAAGAGAAGGGGGGAAGGAAGGGATTGAGAGGAACGGAAAGCGAGGGGCGGAAAGTTATCAAAGGCTGCGGGGTTGAGGTATAAATATGAATGATTGAATAGAAGCGTGTTGGGTTTGAAACCCTTTTCTTGTCAACAGCGATCGCCAAAGGAATTAGATCTCGGATGAGGTTGTTGGTAACGAGAAGCGCGCTGAGGCGCTGAGGCACGCGGACTGATTTCGCGTGGCAGCCGTTCAGGGCAACTTAAATAGCTTAATCCCACGGGATTACGAATGACGGCAAGCTGCAGTGCGATAAGATCACATCACAGCCATCAAATCTGCCTCGCTTCTGATCGATAATATCCAACAGCGTATTCACCGTTGCAATTGCCAAGATCAAAACAAATCACAGCAAATCCCTGCTGTTCCCAGATGCCAGCTGCCACTCCATATATATATATATATATATATCACTGTTCTACAACAATACTATGTACTACTTTGCCTAATATTCCTAAATACCCCACCCGCCTTTCCGTCGCGTTCCGTCGCATTGTCGTAAGATCCCAATTTCCAAATCCAAAGATTGGAACCAACCATGGAACCAGTACGGAACCAGAAATAATTTATTCCTTGCCCGCGTGAAACATCATCGGCCCGGTATTCAGGGTCCTAGCGGTCGGTTATTTTCCTCTGTTCCAACAATCCCACGACGTCAAACCATTTGACATGGACAGCGCTGTGGAAAGTTTGGCTTATGCGAGCATATACGCATGCACACTTGTTCCAATTCAACAACCACCGAGAAGGAATCCCGATCTCCTTCCCATCATTCAAACAAACGACCTTCTTGATTCATCATACATGACATGACTGACAGAAACAGTTGAACGTTCAGCCTGATTATAGGGTTCCTAATCTCCACTGATCACGCCATAATAAGCGTTCGGCCTCGGGGGCAACCTACTATGACTTGTCTAGGGGCGGAGCGCTCCACGCACAGCGGCAGGCTTTCCTCCTAGATATTGATCGATGGTATGTCTCGGAGGCGAAATAATTAAAACTCCGCCCCCTATCATCACCTCTTTCACCCTCTGGACAGCACACTGCCAATCACACACACACACACACACACACACACCATGACCCGTGAGTGCGCACTACAACATTTCCTTGCAATAACTCGGACGAATCGAGGTCGACTGACGACTAGTTTCTTTGGATCTCTGCTTCTCTCTATATCGGTAAACGTGGCATTTGCAATTCCTTTGGTATAGGTGGAAATCAACGAGACCAGGATCGTCTTAAAGCACAAAAGAAGGCTTCTTCCCAAAAGAAACCAAAGGAATCTGGGAGTACGTTGGCAAAGAGAAAGGAAGCGTGCGTCTCGTGCCCCCATTTTTACTTATTGACTCGATTTATTTTGCCCTTTAGCGACGCAGAAGCCCTTAGAGCCAAACAGAAGAAGAAGGAAGAAGAGAAAGCGGCTGCTGCAGGGGGAGGAGGAGGAGGAGGAACAGCAAAGTAATGAATGACCTTTGATGCATAAATATCGCATTGGCTAATTTGCGCTATACACTTGGACTTTTTACTTTTGAATCGAAATCTTTTTGATCATTGGTGTGTTTCAAGTCGTCTCTGCGCACTCTATAATCCTTTCTTGTGTGATCGATCTGGTAGCCGTCTAACCGTGTTCAAGCTACGAGCTGTTGCAATGATCCTCCTCAGTGCCACCCACACCGTCGTTTGCGACTCACCTGTATTGAGACTTATTTAGGGGGTGACCGGTGATCTTGGGCCCTAGATCTGAGAAACGCATGTCTCCTCATTCCTCCTTATCGATCATTGATCCAAATTCCCAAGTCGTTGCACGGTGCCGCCAAAGGGCTGTAACGTTAGTCCGTCCGAGACCCGACTCGTTCGCCTCATTTTATTAAACAAGTATCCTGACATCCTCACCCTCGAGCTCGCGTGCGCCGTCGGTCATTGACACAAAGGGATAATCGATATTTTCCCAGATTTGATTGACTTGGGGACGTCAATGCGCATTGTGGCGTACATCCTCCTACTCGTTTGTTCAAGGGCAATCAGATGATCCTATACGATCCTAGCATCCTCGTTATTGACACAAAGTTGGCTGTCATATGGATCCCCTTTCATTAAAAACGCCAACCAAAGCGAAAGGACCCTTCAGAACGGACAAACTCCTCGAGTGTCGGAATTGCCTGATGAACCTTTTTATCATGATCAAAAGACTCCGAGTCCACCAATCGGGTCTTTTGTTCATCAACAGTCAAAGTTCTGAAGATCAATTTCTCATCCCTGGGGACAGGAACTTGTAACATATAGCAAGGTGTTCGATGACGTGGCTCAGTCAAAAAACGAACCAAGATGTGAACCATCTTCCTCTTTTAGGCTGACAGGTTGGCGCGCCACCGTTTTTCTTTCTTCTCGTCAATCAAATTCAAAAGTTTTTCCAAGAAAAGAAGGTATGTATTATTTAATTTCATTCGACTCTTTTTGGGGATGTGGGAACGTGAACACTGAAAGTAAAAACCGTATTGTATCCACATTGACAGGAGGAATCTTGCCTTCTTTCATGGAAACGGGTCTTGTCGCCTTAATCGCCGAACTCGACGGATTGAGTCTTGACGCATTTGTAATTAAAAAACGATCACCGGGTTCGAGAGAAATGGGGATATGGGAAACTGACTGACGTTCAATAAGTAGAAAAGGGATGATGAATTCCCCAGCTGACATAAAGGCCTGCGGTTACCGAGTTGATTAGCTTGGACCAGGACCAGGGCTATACCGCTTGGACAGCCTACCACAAGGTGATCCACCGAACGCCAGACAACTCGCTTTCACGAAAGCTTTCCGATACCGGGGTCATTTGCCCCAGGCTAGTGTCGCCTTTTAACGTTAGCTTTCACGAAGAAATGACCACGGATGAGTTAAAGAGACGAAGCTGACGGTATAAAGTGACTTTGAATGTTCGCGAACTTGGCGCTGTCTTTGAAATACAAATGGGTTGTCCAGGGCAGGACCCTACATTTATGGTGTTGAGCTTTTAGCGATCAAGTGCAAGACAATATGACAGGGCGATTGCAGATACCCTTATTGATGGCAATGACAATCCCAACAAAGCGGTCCCAAGAAGCTATAGCGGCGTCAATGTAATAGGATAAGGCCATGAGGCGTGGCGCTGCCCCGTCTCCAATATCCTGGCTGAGGCTTCGGGAATCGGAAAATCTTCGATTTAGTGTCACTCGTTCAATATTTCAATATTGATGAACATCATTGATGTTAACATTCAATAGCATAAGAATTTGTAACCCCTTGGAGGCTAGACGTAGAACGCCGCATGAACTCCATCATAAAGCGGACGCCCGGGAGAAGGCATGCACGAGAGAAGAAAACGGACCAAGAACCTGGGGTTGCGGGTCTAAGTTGAACGCTACTGGTTCCAAGTACGTTCGATGGGCTTCTATCATCCGTCCACACTTCGGTGACATACGTACCATGATCGTGATTAGAGCTCACACACCGTCATGGTAGGTAACTATAAGTATAGGCCCGCTCGGTGATTCCCTGGATGAGATGAAGGTTCTACTTCGCGAGTTCTACATGGATCCGATAAGTATGTATACATAGCAGCATGCGTAGTATAACTTACCTATAACCATGAATCACGGTCTTCTCTTCTTCCGTTCCATCAGGACCTCAGGTACGGCACCGGGAGGGTGGATGTATGGGTGTAATCGTAGTGCCGTTGAGGTAAGTTTACAGTTCAACACCCTAAACCGAGTTAGCAACGACCCCCCGTAAACGACGCTTCGATACGCCTGACAGCACGGGGAATAAGAGGGGAATAAGCGATGCGTCAGGGGTCGGGGTATGTGTGGGCATATTGTGTGGTTTGAAGGGACGTGTGGCGTTCCAACATGTTGTTCAAGATCGTAATGACAGCAATCAAGTCGAGACCGCAAATATTACCGCGGGCGCACCTCGGATGAAATGATTCTCCACTAAGACCATCATAGATACGAAGATGTAGTAATAGATGTGTGCATAACATATGTTTGATTGTATATGACCTGAAGGGAATGTCGCCATGAGAGTAAAGCTTATCGAAAGACAGCGGCAACTCACATCTATAATTGACAGCCAATTCAACTTGCCCCACATACATGATTGAGCTATACTGAGGATTTAGATCGGGTCGGCTCAAAAGCCCCTCGAGGAATGCACGTACCTTGCTATTTTCGTTTACAGTGCTATTTGACCTTCACAGCAGCACCGCCTTCCAACCTTCTTCTCCTTGATGGTGTCTCCGTCTCATCTTCGGCACGCCATCGGTTTGGTGGCATGGGCGACATGTACCCTCCGAACTGATGCGGGGCAGGGAAGTGCGGCGCAGGCATTTGGGGCTGTGTATCCGATGATGGGCGATGTCGCGAACGATATAGCGAGAGCAGAGTATTGATGAAGACCGTCAGAAATGATAGGGAGGTTAGGGTGAATATCTGTGTCACCGAGGATCCGGTTTACCATTTAGTCAGGTCTCTATCGAGCTGATATATAGACAGGGTCACTCACGAGCGTTTTCCAAGTTATAGGCTCCACAAAGCCGTTGACCACCTCTGCGATGAGTTCGGCGCCGACGCGAGCACGACCAACTTTGGTCGGGTCACGGTTCATACAGGTTTCCCAAAGTCCGCATTGGTGTATCATGGCAGGTATGGGAGACGCACAGTTGTTGTTTTTGTATTGCAGCGCACACGTAGCAATTTCCTGGACGATATCTACCGAAATATCAGTGCTACTTGTGGATCCATATCTAGAGACCTCTCACCCATGGAATATTCCGAAATGCGATGTTCCACATCGCGTTGTACGGTGAGAATAAATTGAATGAGAAGGTAGAAGAAGATAAGAACCAGGGAGAAGTTGAAGAAGAATTGGAGGTATCTGTGATAAGCGGAGAAGCTGGATTCTTTCTTTCAACATTAAGCTTTATGGTACTCACCCTAATAGGACATATGGAATGTCTGATGGCGGAGGTGCAGGAGAGGGCATATTCAATGTGTAATGATTTGAAGTATTGTGCGGTATGATGGCACCGTCATCGTCACTATCGTTTTCTCCTTCACTCCCATCTTCCCTGCTCCTTACTATGGCAAGACGGCTTCCCTTGACCTTTTGTCTTGCTCTGTACACACGACGTAGAGCACCAGTGGCAACAGCTCTAACGCCGTTGTCAGCTTTTTCTGGACTGGCATTCATGTCCTCGGCTGGCTTGGGAGGACTGACTTCGGACATGTCCACATCTCTGAGTTCTGGTGCAGATGCAGGTGCAGGTGTCGGAAAAGCCTTTGATGAAGAGAAATTAGGCGGCGGCGTCCAAGGGTAGGGTGAGCTCTGTATTTGGCGTGAGGGTGTGTGAAATATGAACGGAATATTCTGGTTGCCTCCAAATGTGGGAGCATCGGAGGGTGGGCTCAGATTCATTGCATCGTGTGGTCCTCAAATAACAGAAAATAAGTGTTTCAAGACTTTTGAGAAGCTCACTGAGACGTACTTTTCTTTGGAGTACCATGCTCGTCATCGCCAGACGAAGCCCAGACAGGCTTTGTTTGGCTACTAGGTCGTGAAGTATACGTGAAATCCATCGGAGCCTCCGATGAGCGCATCCTCGAGTTCATGGTGATAGTGACAAGCGCCGAATAATTGAGCTGAAGGCCGCTGATGATGGCGGTCAGAGGCAGAAGAATTGTGGCCGCCCTGTGTTGACGCGTCAGTCACGCACCCGCGCCAGCATCGCCAATTTTCAACTTGAACCTCTCCCCTCATCCCAATGTTTCGTTCAGCATTTCCTTCACTGAAAAGGCATGTAAAATACTCCTCATTTCGCCGTTTTCACCCCCTTGCCGGAGAATGGGCTGCGCTGCAAAACAGTCTTGTTCCTATTGTAATTGAGCAAACGGTGTGTTCAGTGTTCACGGCTCTGGTTCAAGTCACCCATATGTCATTTCCAAGGGAAGAGGAGAACGCTCATATGATATTTTTTCGAGGCTTTTAAGGGAAAGAGTGATTATGCTGTATGGCCCGGTATGTTTCAAACCCTTCAATGAGATGATTAGTTCCTTACTATTCAAACGTAGATTCGTGACACTGATTCTACACTTGTAGTTGCACAATTATTGTTTCTCGAAGCTGAGGACACAACGAAGCCAATTCACTTATACATCAACTCTCCAGGTGGAAGCGTAACAGCAGGTCTGGCGATATATGACACAGTATGTGGTCTTTGCCTTGCCTGCTTTTATCCCTTTTTGATGAATGCAGATGCAGGTTGGCTTGAGAAGCTCGAATGCTGATAAAAACGTCTAACCCGGGCCTTTCCAGTACGTCTCATCGCCCATACACACCTACTGTATCGGACAAGCTGCAAGTATGGGGTCCCTCTTACTGTCAGCTGGTGCCCAAGGTAGGAGGCACGTTTTGCCAAATGCTAGCATCATGATCCATCGTGCGTTATCCCGCCTTCAAGTCGGTGAATGCCTCTGATCGTCTGCAACGTTCATTAGAACCTTCCGGTGGTGCATCAGGACAAGCTACGGATATCGCCATTCACGCTAAAGAAATCCTGCGTATACGGAAGCTACTCACCAGTATATATCAAAAACATTGTGGGAAACCGGGAGAAAGCGTGGCTGATGGTCTTGACCGCTTCGGTGAGTGACATCTGAGATCCCTGCCATGCCTAACCTGATGATGAATGGCATATAGAGAAAGCGCTGGAGCGTGATTATTTCATGACAGGTTCGTAGATCACATCTCTGTGCCTGCACAATGCATTTTCTGATTTGCCCTGTCCAGCCCAAGAAGCTGTTGACTTTGGAATTGTTGATGCTATCCTGGAGAAGAGCCCTAAATCTAGTAACGGCGCCTAGAGATGTAACTGTTCGTACGCAGCAACTCCGCTCGTATCTTTTCCTGTTCCGAAGCTGGCACGTTGGCCCACCATCTGATACTCCTCCCAGTTTGATTCGCTATTCTCGGTCGAGAATGTTCCGTTCTTGATCACTTAACGTCGTTGTGTCCATATGTAGTGCCAAGATTTTAGAACGGAACGGATTGCACCCGGTGTTGCCCCGGTACGTTCAAAGTGCATTCCTCTCTCTCCGCCCCCATCAGTCGAGCTCTTTACCCTGATTGAGGATCATCACCGCTCAAGAGGTCTCCCCGAATATAGTTGACCGAACTCAGGTTGGAATCATCGCTTGGCGCACCGCTAAGGAGTCCTCGTTAGATGCCGAATGTATAGTGGTATCACATAACAGCAATGATGTGCCCGCCCGTAGCGGAGAGCGGTTTCACCGCAGCTATGGTTACGCCGACAGTTATCCCTGCAATCTGAGTATATACCGGTACCAGTCTGGATCCGCTTGTATCCAAGTTGAGACTTGTACCAGTAAGTATAGCTCATCCATTATAAAAAAAGAGACATCAGATCTGTGGCCAACTGATGTGAAGGCAATGCAAATGTCCTTTACAGGCTAGTACCGACTGGACCGCAGGGTACATTCATTTGATCAATCACAATCTGACTAGTAATCTGCGACCAGTACGAACAGCCTTTCTTCCCCTCCCTCTATCGCCAAGGTTAAGCGTTGCGCCACATTTGTAAACCAGCTGGTTCTGAATGATTTCGACAGCTTATGCTCCGACAGGGTGATTCTGAGGATGATGACGAAGACGACACAGCAGACTTGTACTTTTCCGGCCCCGTCATGCCAACTTACTTTGACCTAGCAGTAAGCTTGACCTTTTCTTTCCTCGCCAAATGACGCCCAACGCTTCTAGAAACCCTCGGATTTAGCAATACATTCTACCAATCTGACTCCATTGAACGCTGAAATGTATGGTGACTCAGGCTTCCGCTTCTGCGCTAAATCGGTGTACCAAGACAGCACGCACCAGGTGAGCCGCCTTGATAGTGATATCAATTCTTCGCACAGCATGTCGAAACCGGCCGAAAGGCATCGGTGTGACTCTGAGTCAACATTTCAATCTTGCCTTGATTCTGTTCTTGGGAATCTGTTGCAATAGCATATATGCATGAGTATCTTTTGTCGTTTGAAAAGGTTGGGCGTTGGTCACGTGTAAGTGACGCGTCGTGCACCCCTTCCTCCCTTCCTCCATCACGTCGCCTTTTTTCACCTGCTTTCTTTGCCCTTGAATTCGCCCGTGATTGCAGCACAGATCTCACCTATCAAACTGCCAATGCCTCCCCGCACCTCCCGAAAGAACAAAGATGAAGATACTGATTTTGATATCCTAGCATCTCAGCCCGGAGGAAGTCAAGGAAGTCAAGAAAGTCAAGGCGATGGAAGCGATGATAATGCGTGCGTCTCGTGAGGGATCCATCAACATGATCCGAACCACTGACCTGGCGGATCAGGCTCCAGCTTGCCTTTGCAGAGCAACTACTCACGTCCAAAGCACAGAAGAAGAAAGAAAATCAGCAGAAATTCGTAACGACCGTAAGGAGAGGCGTCAGGACACAGTTGACAACGCCGGTACAAACGTTGAATGAGACCAAGCAGTCCGTGTGAGCTGCAATGCGTGTTCAGGGAGGCTAATTTACTTACGCACTGGATGTGTGTAGGGAGGAGCTGTTACAAGCCTTCATCATCAACCGCGCCACTGAAGAAGATAACATACGTCGCATATGGGAAGAGATAATTGACGAGGAACGAAAGTTGGAGGTGAGCTTCAATTGTGCTGCCTAGTTATCACCGTCAATCTCAATTTAAGTTTTTTTTCATTTCAGCAACTCTTTTCGGGCGCCTTGATAACGAATAAAATAAATGGTACTGAGTGCGAACAGATGCAAGTCAGCGGTTTGGGGTCTCTCAAGACTGTTTGCCTCGGTGCGTGGCTCATTCCCTCGATTGCCAATGTTTCGCCACCCGATCGACGACGCGCATCGCTCCTATGCTGATGGTCATCTCTAATGTCCCCTCGCTTGGTGTCTCGAAGGCTGAAAACTGATTTATCCTCAGAGTATCAGCGTGTGATAGATTGGTTAGATCCAACAAAGAAGGCCAAGAATGGGAATGATTAGAAAAGAGGTCATCCTGCTTTTACCTGCTCATTCTACCCTCCTACCTCTGTGCTGTTATTATATCCTTCTCCTTTACCATTGCAACCGCACTCTGTATGTATCC
Organism: Moniliophthora roreri; assembly: GCA_001466705.2. NCBI lineage: Eukaryota > Fungi > Basidiomycota > Agaricomycetes > Agaricales > Marasmiaceae > Moniliophthora > Moniliophthora roreri. The sequence continues at coordinate 532,753 of LATX02000001.1, read as the reverse complement.
GCAAGGACTTGCTATTCTCGTATGCTCTTTATTGTCCCGCTTGCTGCTGTATCGGCCCGTTTTATTACTTGCTCATGCCAGACCGCCATCATTCTCGTCGAGTCAAAATGGATATTTCCTGAGGTGGAACTTGTACATAATAATTTGCATTATATTTACTGCGTTTGTGACCCGTATCCTCTGATGCCTTCTGCGAATGACCAAATCGTATCCGCACTTTTGGACTCGGAAATAGAGACACCTTCGGCAGTGACCTTTGCGATTTGATACTGTTCAAGCAAAAGCTTGTCAGCACTAGTTCGAGTGGTGAGATTGAGATGTGAGGTACCTTGTTCAGACTCCTTGCATCACGATAGTACAACACCTTCAGACTCTCCTCCAAAATTTTGACTGCTTGGTCCTCAGTCAGCACATCTTCGTTGCCTTCCACAGCTTTACGGAGAAGCGGCTGAGCAATGTATGCACCATAACCGGTGGCTAATGTCGAAGACGAATATGTTGTGCCCAAAAGGTCGACATATGACAAGAATCTATAGAAGACATCAATGAAATGGCCGCTCACCCTGTGGTGATTGTACACACCTTCGTCCATCTTTGAATCCGCCCACCAGGATCGCATTCCACAACGGATTCATCTGTGATCGGCGACTGTACATGACCTGAGCGAGGTACTCGTGTACTTCTGCTGGACCAAGTGAGTGTCCATCCTGTTCGACGAACTCTCCAATCATAAGGTCGCTTAGTAGAGATTGGATGTATTGGAAATCTGACATGTCTCCCCCTGCACCAATAACTGTGTTTGTTCCAACGGGCTGGAGACGCTGGACATCCTTGAAGCGTGCGAGAGAGCCGTAGGATGCTTTAGTTCCCATTAATTTGAGTGCAAGAGCTTTAGAGTGAGTAATAGAGACACACCGAGGTTGTCTGCAGCCATCATGATTCCGTCTTTGTACTTGATCGCTAGAACGCTTGTACCCGTCACTATTGGTTGTCTAAGTAGTGGCTGGTCAGATACAGATTTTAGTCCTTGAATCTAGGCTCACTGTGTGCGTTGTACACCCTCTGCAAATACGTCTTTCGGTCCATTGTACGGTCGTTGCGCGATGGGATAGGTGCCATAGGCATCAAAGGCATCGTTTCTCTGTAACAGATTAGATTCAGGGATAGATGGACAGTATAAGTTGACTGAGAACGTACCGGTCTGCCCCAATTTGTCGGAAAGTGGTCCATGATGATGGTGTAAGTAGAGGTCGGCTATAGCAGACTGAGAGTTTGGTGGGACGCGCAAGCGGAGAACGCGTAACGGGCTTACTTCAGCAGCACGTGGATTCTTGGCCAAAATCAGCGAATGAAAAAGTTTATTCCAACGAAATACACATAGATCGGCTGACACCACTAATAGTACTACAGATATCCATCCATCCATCCGTCTATCCGTCCGATTAAAGAGTGCATAAGTACGTAGTCAAGTCCAAGAACGTCGGAGAGCAACTAATATTGCGGTCGAGGACCATTATACTGTGATGCGTCCACCCAATTACTTCGTGAATTCGGCTGAGCCTCTGGACGAGGCCTGGTATCATAGCGAACTTGAGGGGGCTGCATGGTGGGATACGGTCCCATAGGTCCCAAACCACGCAGGCCAGCAATTCTATCGTGGCTTTCGAGCCTTTGGTGACGCATACCTGCGAACGTGGGTTCTGGTTTACGTGCACGACAGCAACGGACCAGACCTATTGAAACTTCAGTTGGAATGCAATTTCTCAGAGACAGATCTACTTGCCGCGAATGATAGCAAACAAGAACAATAAGACGATGATACCGGCCACGACGGTGACGGGAATCGCGATCTGAAGGTTTTGAGTGTACCAGGCCTTCAAAATAACATGATCAACCCCAAGATGCCGAAATTCAGTCGTAACAATACCTTTGCAGTATCGAGTAAGCTTCCGGACTGACACCTGCCTGATACGCATGTTCCTCCGTATCCTGGAAATTGATGTCAGGCGATGATATCAACAACAGAGTACCTAGTTTCGTACCACATGGAGAACCGTCTATGAGCAAAGAGGAAAGTAGAACGCAAGAATTGGCCCTCTGCGGATCCTGGCAAGAAATCTGACACGTATTATCACCACGATTGGGACAGGCATTTTTAAGTCCCATAGATGCTCCAACAGATTGGCATTGGGCTGGCGACGTCCGTCAGTCAAGCGCCTTGAAGTGATCACAACTGAAAGGCCTCACCAGCCACAGAAGTGCAGGTTCCACTTGCACATGCTAATCCATCATTACCACAGGACTGTCCTATTGAAATAAAGGTAAATCAGTTGGCGTGCTTTCTACACACAAAATCCACAAACCATTTGGTTTCATGATGTCCTTGGGGCATTGGGCTGAGGTACCCGTACACATCTCGGCCGTGTCGCAACGATCATCCTTTGCGGGTCTGCACACCTGCGTACTCGGTGCAAAGGAGCACTGCTGGGTGCAACAAGGACTGCTCATGGGATCGCAGACAGCGCCGTTCTTGAATTTGCATGTCGCCGAGTCACAGCAGGTTGAGTTGGCACCATTACCAGGATCGCAGTCTTCGCCTTCTTCGACGATTCCATTGCCACACATTTGAAGGGAAATGGTCTGACGCGTCGAGTCACTAGGGTCAATTAAACATGTAGTGTCCGTTTTACCACCCTGAACACCCTTCATGAGAGAGCCTAGAAGGAAGAGAAGTAAGTAGTTATATGATCGGAGAAGAAACAGACGTACAAACATTCCCGATACTGCAGGCTGAAAAATCGTGCTCCCCAGCCTGAGCAACAGGACTCATGATGAACTTGGCATTGGCATTACACGTTGACACACTGAGAGGACAACAGTTCGAGCTCGAGTTACAGCCATCAGCACAATCATGAATTGCACCAAAGTTGTGTCCGATCTCATGAGCAATGACTTGCCACTCTGTTAAGCCTGCAGTAGAAACTCCTGTTCCCGATACGACCGATCCAGGGCTCCCTGCAGCGCTTTGTTGACATAGTGTAGCTAACCAGGCTATACCAACTTCTGTTCCAGTGGGACAACCACTCATCAGATGCCAGAGGCCGATTCCGTCGTTACCTTTATCGCCTCGCCATTGAGAGAAGAGAGAGAGACGTTCATCGAGTTTGACGTTGGTGCAATCTACGTTCCAGGGCTTGCTCGGATCCGGTTGGGAGGGACACCTATGGTCGATGAGTTGAGGACAACGAATGCCTTCAACGAAGCGTGCTTACGTTGCAGTCTGTACTTGAAGTTCTACGATCCCAAGACTGACATTAAAGGTATTCTGGAATCAATGTGAATGAGAACGTCAGAGGGACATATATCGGAGTCGCTACCTTGTATAATGAACTAGCCGCGTTCCAGTCGTTGAGGATTTTCTGTGTAGCATTCTCCGGCGAACCGTACTGCGAGACGTATTTACAATCCGCAGCAACACCCATGTACAACTATTCGGCACTCAATCAGCTATCTAACAAATGCACTGATGGCACAACTCACCACTTTCTGTGTAGTAGGGCACCCATCCTTTTGACCGATGTTGTTGATGAAGCTGATGTGAAGTGAGTTTTTTAAACCAAAGAATGGAAAAAATATCTTTACTTGGTTGACATCCCGTTTCCAGCGACATCATCTCGTCGTGCCAAAGAAAGGTTACCCAATGATCCGAGATTGAACGTCGTGTCCTCAAAACCAAACCAGCTACTAGACGAAGGCTGGCGCTGCAGAACCGGGTTCAGTTCTGGATTGACATTCCATTCTAGCTTGTCGTGTCCGCAGCTTTGTGCCTTAACCACGGATTCTCCGGGCATATTCCCATAGAATTCCTCCTCGCTCATGACATCCGAGTCGCGCCAAATAACTAGTTCATCGTCGCCTCCCAGGGATTGAACAAGCTCGGGATCCAAGACTTGCTTGGTTCGAAGGTAATTATCTCTTGTCATGATATGATAAATCACCCCATTGGCTTCGAAAGCGCCTTCGAAGACCGGTGACTTGCCAACATCTACATCGCCTTGATGCCATACAATGATTCGGGCCCAGCCGAGTTCCTTGCCTGGCTCGTAGTTTGGTCGGGGGACGACACCAGCAGTATCTTCGCGCATGCGCTCAGCGGTATACGATTCGTGAATGACTTCGCCCCAATAAGCTTTCACTGATTCTCGTAGCAGGGGCTTTGTGTGGGTACCGGATGGACCGTGATAGGTAATTCGTGCAGCAGGGTGGATGAGGTGGTCATTGGGGCGTAGATGGAGATAGAATGTATCATCAAAGGCCGACAAGATGAGTCTGAACGAATCGGTATAGCGGAGTGTGCCTGATTTAAGTGAGGCGTGACGTGCTTCGAGACCTGAAAGCGAGGACGGCTTTCGGGGAAGCATCTCGATGGAAAGGGTTGAAGGATGTGCCAATCTTTTCAAAGGTCGACTGGCTTGACTGTGACCTGCCGCGGTATTAAAGTTCAGGGACGTCAAAACGATCGAAGTAGTCTGCTTTACCTGACGCATAATCCAAACTCCATAAAAGCACGACGGCCAGCGCACAGTAGAATGATTTAAAGACAAGCATGAGAAAATAATAAAGAAAGAAAGACCGCCTGGGAGAACGAGAATTAGATGAAATCGAGCTTTTCCCAATTTCGCTCGTTCGAGCTTACCTGCGGCGACTATAGCGTCAAGAGCAATATAGGAATAGGAAAGGAAGGTCCCGGTATAGAGAGGCGCAAGAAAAACCGTCCCAACGGTCGGTTTCCAAGATCACTGCCAGCGTTGATCCCATTCTTTCGTTGTTATAGCTTAGGTAAGTGGATCCACAGCATGGGGTCCTCAGTCAGAATGGTACGAGCGTTCGTGTACCGGCGTGTGGAGATCTGCAGGAACGACGTTGACAAAGGAACTTGGTTGACGGCCGGTAGGGCTTATGGCGGATTCTCAAGATAGCGTGCTGACGTGGTGTGCAGACGTTCACTTTCAACTCTTTTCCAAGTTTCATTTCACTTTATAAAGGAACAGCGTACAGTCAAAAGAAAGCAAGCAATGAGGCATCGTCAAATATCGAACGGGTATCAGAATAGTAGAGAACAAGCGGCCATCTAGGTCAGTATAATACAATCTAACAGCTAAAGTAACATGAAAGGGCGGTCAAGGGACATTAGGTAGATGTAATCTCAAAAATTGAGACGTTTAGTATTCACGGACGAAACGCTTGTTGCGCTGTGAAATTCAAGTCAGTATAAGAATACCCGACAGACGATAGGAAAGACTTACGCCACCGAATCCACCACGGCCACCGTTCTGGGCACCTCGGCCTTGTTGACCTTGACCCTGTTGACCTTGTTGACCCTGTTGACCTTGTTGACCCTGTTGACCTTGTTGACCCTGCTGACCCTGTTGGCCTTGTTGACCCTGCTGGCCTTGTTGACCCTGCTGGCCTTGTTGGCCTTGACCTGCAGCAGCCCCATTGGCACCGTTATTCTGTTCGTTAGCACCATTATTAGCACTGTGTGACGATACAGGTAAATTACTTGATGGACTCACGCCTGCAGCAGCAGCATCTCCAACAGTGAAGTACGAGCAATCATCCAATGAACCGTGTTGTGCGACTGGCACAATCACAGGCTGGTGGTTGGATGAAGCATTGATGGAGCATATTCTGTACGAGCCGGCAGGCAAACCGTTATCGACGTCGGCAGTAAGTTGTCCATTCTGTGCAGCAGCATTCAAACCCTATAAAATTTTTATAAGCATCAAGCCACAAACAAGTACAGTTCAAGAATACTAGCCTTGAAGAAGGCAAACTTCTTGGGGTCCGTGGGGGTTGTCTGAGTCAAGCTGTCCAGCTGCTCAACGACGACGTGAGTGTGACCAATAATTTGACCCTGGCCGTTCAGCTGCTGAGGAGCAGCGAAGTAGTTCTCCTGAGCATTGACGAAAGCTCCAGTCTGCATACCCCGTATGGCCATGACGATGGTGAACTTTTGGTTGGCAGCAACGTTACCATTGTTCGGCGGGTTTACAAACTTGCTCGATGGCATGTTGTCGGTACTGGGGATGAGACCAATAGGTGCAGGGTTACATGATCCGGACGTGATCTGCTTGCCGTCTTGAAAGAACTTAGATGGGCTTTCTTCCTGGTTAGAGGATTGAGACATACTAGTAATGGGCAGATCAGAACGAGTCAAGCAAAAGTTGATAAAGTTGTTGCTCGACGTAAGGGACGCAACTTGACCTGTAACGCGGGGTTGTGAGATACTCAGATAACTCAGGGTGTAATTTCTAGACAGCTACATACCAGCCTCGGGTTGAGACTGTCCATCGTTTTGGAACCCCTGAGCGATCACGGCGGGGTCAAGGGCTACAGAACGGTCGCTGATGAGTCGTGAGAGACATGTGTTATGAAAGAGTTACGTACTAAGTGAGGTCTGGGGGTCACCTCCGTTATTTCCACCGTTCTGACCGTTGTTCTGGCCGTTATTCTGACCGTTGTTCTGACCGTTGTTCTGGCCGTTATTCTGACCGTTGTTTTGACCGTTGTTCTGACCATTGTTCTGGCCGTTGTTTCCACCTCGGTTTCCACCACGGTTATTTCCTCCGAATTGACGAGCCCCAATCGATGAGGCAGCCACTTGGGAGATGAGAACAGCCACGATAGCGAGAGTGAGCTTCATTTTGAAGGTGCCTCAAGAGTTAAAGCTTGGTTTGTGATGAAAGAACGTGGACTGCGGGGGATTCGAAATGAGAATAAGCGAAGCCAGGAGGTAGTAGACGTAAGAACTCACTGAAAGTGAAAGAAATAGCACCAGGCAGCACGACTTGCGGCTGCGAACGAAAGGTAGACTTGGAAGAGAAAAAGAAAAGTTGAAAGGGTTGTTGGGTGGGAAGAAGGAGGGCGTGGAATGGAAAGGAACACAGGGACCAGGCTTATATATATCTCGGCATTGATCACATTGTGGAGTCGGACGCATCGGCCAATCCCGTTACTAGGCAACTCTACCATTTTCTATCAACGGCTTGAATACAACGACTGATACACGACCACACCGTTACTTAAATGGTGCTCAAAATATGCTCTATTCACCAACTTTATTCTGCAGTTTCATGGCTCTTTTCAGCCTCCCTCGACCTACAACCTTAAGCTTTTGCCGCCCTCGGCTCGACCTGGGGTGCGTTACAGTGTTCTGGTAGCGATTTCGTGTAGCTGAGAAACAATTCATTGATGGATCATCTCCCAACATCAATCATCCCATTTGATTCTATCACAAAAGACGGGACAGAAAACATCCACTTTCCCGGCGGCCCCCTCGAGCCCTGTTCTCGCTCCTATACTTGTTCTTTATTCTTAGGAAATTGAGGACCCAATAAGCATATTTTGAGATGTCGTTGCTGAGGACTATCTTTAGCACAAGTAGCTCGCGGCAAGTGTCTGATCGAATGTCTCTACGACTTTTGTTGCCGAGATTTGGGGGGACCAGGTTGATGGGAACCAGCCGACTACCTGGCCAATCACAAGTGCCGAGGACTCTTGACACCCCTAGGCTTGAACGACCCTTCGTTAGTCCTATCCAGTAACCTTCCGGCTTGCAAAACATACACATCATAGCATAGTGATTCCAAGGTTTTGGTACCGTTCCTGCTCCTGCGGAAGCTCAATCCTGATTTCAGAGTTTCACTTCCGTTCAAGCACATGATGATGTCATGACCAACTAGTAACGGTTTACTCATCTATTGAGTCCATCGCTAGGGGACCCAGAGAGCTGGCATCGCAAGGACGACGAGCGCGTGCAGATGGAATAATGATTTGTGACAATTCATGAGTAGAAACGAGGTGGAAACCAAACATGAAGTAGAGGTCTTGGCTATCAATCGAGAACGGAGTTCCGAGTATAGAAGACCAATAGAAGACTGTCATCTGGAAATCGTGGGTTGGGGATAGACGGCAAACCTTGGGCAAACCAAAGCGTGGTAGGAACGGGACTTTGTCGCAACAGGACTTTGAACGAGGAGGAAATCTGCATCACAACTGCATCACTACACATGCAAGCGGAGGTGAGGATCAGAAAGACACCATCACAAGCTGCTTTCAGACGCACCCCTAGGGCCGCTAAGCGTGATATTACGCGTCTCTGAGTGAATATGTTCTGCAGACTCGTGCATATATCTTCCAGTTCCGAGTTTAGGTGGTATAGTGAATGGTGATTACTGTTACAAATAGACAATCCCATGTAGCCGAGAATGCGGCCTGGATAACACAGAAGGGTAAAAATACGGTGGTTTATCCAAGAAGACGGGATGGAATGAGGATGAAATGAAGGGACTGTCGATAGGGGTAACCAGCTCAAGACCTGGATGAGGCACAAGTTAAATGCAGTCCGAACCAATATAAGTAGTCCACTCACTATGATCATCTAATAGACCTCTCCCTTCTCGCCTTGTTATTCTCTACAGTGCACATAAAAGCTGCAAGCGTGTCGACCTCTTCTCTCCCGCTTATGGATATATTTTCATGGAAATGCCGGTGACATATCTCCGCCAGCACTTTGTTGAGCTCTGCTACATCGGCAAGAATAGGTGCTCGTGTTGGCATCGGGTCATCCAAGAGACGCGAACTTCGTCTACGCTCCGGTTCCTTGGTCAAGTCGCGCTTAGGTCGATTAGCTGGAGTGACTTGGGGTGCTGGAGGGGATGGCTGACGAGAATGAGCTCTAGGGTCTAGAAGAGAGAGCGGTATAGGAGGGTCTTCGGCGGTCATGGGTAGAGGTCGAATTGGTGGAATGAGGTCGTATAGGGTGAGGTACTTGTGTATGAAGGATAGCGGAAGGCTATTGAAATCGACCTGTGCTTTTTCATCAGTACTTTTTTTTACACAACAATAGTAACATTCCAGACACACATAGGTGATCCTAGTATCTGCTTCCAGAGGAACAGCTATTGGCTCAACTCGTTTACGCTTGAGCCGTGGTTCGCCGGTTGATGCACTGCCCGAATTTCCGATGTAAGACGCATCGTCGTGTATTCTTTTTCGGGGGTTCGCACGAGAACGAGAGCTCTGAGACGATTGCGCAACAGAGGACATGATGATGGTAAGTGTCAGACACTAATATAGAGTAGGCAGTGCCTCGCTCGAGTCGGGGCCTCGCCCGAAAATCGGCCGTGTTTCAGTCCACTTGCAGTGTGCACCTTCAAAAAGCTCACAGCACTTGAGCGAAAAAAAAAATCAGTTTTTTTCTCCTCTTCGTCTTCAGCATGTCTACGTATGGCAAACTTTTCCGCGTCACCACCTATGGCGAGAGTCATTGTGCGTCCGTAGGTGCTATAATCGATGGGTGTCCACCTGTAAGTCGACGTGGAGCTGTCGATATCTGGTCTCTACTAATTTTCTTCACGTTCATAGGGCCTTAACCTTACCCCAGAAGATATTCAGGTGCAGCTTAATAGGAGAAGACCAGGTCAAAGCAATCTTACCACTCCCGTGCGTACACTTGATCTTTGATGATTGAAATCTTACCCTTACATTCGTTTATCGAACTTGCTACAGAGGAACGAAAAAGACCAAGTTTACTTACAATCTGGCATTGAACACGGAGTCACACTCGGTACACCCATCGGTCTCCTCGTCAAAAACGAGGATCAGCGCCCCCACGACTATTCCGAGACAGACTTGTACCCACGGCCGAGTCATGCCGACTACACCTATCTAGAAAAGTATGGTGTCAAGGCTAGCAGTGGAGGAGGACGGAGCAGTGCTAGAGAAACCATCGGCCGTGTCGCAGCTGGCGCCATTGCAGAGAAATACCTGAAACTTGCCTACGGCGTTGAAATTGTGGCCTTTGTATCCTCAGTGGGCAAAGTCCATCTCCCTTCAACAATTGCTCCTCCATCTCTAGTACCCACAGACGGTGACGCCGACAACGATGAAGCGCATGATGCTCTCTCCGAAGAGTTTAGACATCTATTACGCACCGTGACGAGGGACCAGGTCGACTCGCATGTTACAAGGTGTCCTCACCCTGAAACGGCTGAGAGGATGTCCAAAGTTTGTTCCGTTATTCCTTGCATCTTTCCAATCGGCTCAGCTTCTCTTCCTCGTCTAGCGTATACTTCGAGCCAAAGAGGCACAAGACTCCATCGGAGGTACCGTCACCTGTGTCATCCGTAATGTTCCCGCTGGCCTCGGCGAACCAGTCTTCGACAAGTTCGAAGCTACCCTCGGACACGCAATGCTTTCTATACCCGCTACGAAGGCCTTTGAAATCGGGTCTGGGTTTAAGGGAACCGAAGTCCCGGGAAGCAAGCATAACGATCCCTTCGTGAAGCGTGCTAACGGACGTCTTGGAACCAAGACAAACTGGAGTGGCGGTGTGCAGGGTGGTATCACAAACGGAGAGGATATCTATTTTAGGATTGGTTTCAAATCTCCCGCGACGATCTCACAAGCCCAGGAAACTGCTCAATATGATGGCACACCGGGATCCTTGGCTGCTAGAGGACGACATGATCCATGCGTTGTTCCGCGAGCGGTTCCCATCGTTGAGGCCATGGCTGCGATCGTCTTGATGGACCAACTTTTGATCCAAAACTCTCGGAGGACAGCTGCCCAGTTGTTGCCCCCCATCACGACTCTCCCACCTGCCATGGTCATGCCCCCAAAGTAATCGACCAATGATGTAGATGCTGTTCGATGGGTAGATACCCGCGTATGTATCGCTAGTACAACAGTTGGTATATATAATAAGTGCAAGACAGCAATAAGACATAATAAGTTATCCATAGACACACGTAGAGGAGGATGTGATTGCAATGAAAAACCTAAATCGTTAATCGTCGTCAAATACAGCGTCGTTGATGCACCAACAACACAACACAGGCTCTAGTTGCCACCACCACCACTGTCATGTCATCAGCAAATGGCTTGAAACTCCATGAGCAAAAGGGGACGCACATGTCGATTCAGCAGCCTCCCTGGCCATTTTCCAAACATACGGTCAATCTCTCTGTTCAACAGCGTCTCATAGTCCGAATCTTGGTCATACACCCGACGGTGTGGAAGGTGTTGATGTCTTAACAGTGGGGCACGCTCACCTCCACCTCTTGAATGTCCATTTGAGTTCTTTGGATCGTTACTATCCAGGTATATCCTTTTGACCCGCTGCTGGGCTGCAAACAAGGAAACTCGCTGACCTAGGGGGCCCCATTTAGAGGGAACGGTATCGTTTTCGCGGAATCGAAGAGGAGCAGATATTGAGGACGATATGGAAGAAGTTCGAGTTGATGCAAGGGAAGATGGGTTGCTGACTATGTTGGCACTAGTTTGTTCGAGTTGGGATAGAAGGTGGTGCGCGCTACGCCCCGTCAGGGTTGCTTTGGGTGTAGTCGGTGAGTTTGTTGTTGAAGATGTCCGTTTACTCCTATGTAATCCGGAGGTTATACGGACGCGGGGAAGAAAACGGATGGAACCTCGGTGGAAGTTGAGTGAACATTCTAACGCGCCATCTGTATCTGTGGTGGTGACTGGGAATTCAACTATTTGGGACGAAGATGGTGCATCTGGCCTAGAAGATGAGTATGGCTTTTGGTTCCCACCTTGTGAGAAGAAGGTCAACGAATTGCAAGGAACCAGACGGCGCGTTAATTACCTTCTGGATGATGATTTGAGATATTCTCGGGCAAACTCTGAGGAACTCCTGTTCTTGAACCTGCTTCGTGGGTGTCATCTACCAAAAAAATAGCATGAGTAATGGGATCAATATGCATACACGCAAGCTACGCACCCACTTCTGACGCGGCTTTATGGATGTCAAAGTGATCATCATCAAGCGAACTGGAATTTGTAAAGTCTAGTTCCTGGTCGGTGTCCTGGGGAAATTCAACCCCCGCATCACCTCGGTCCTGAACATCATGCTGAGGGTTGGTCTGCGGCTTAGACGAACTCCCTTGCATAATTTCGAGCGACGAAATGTCGTCAGTGAAGGGAGTAGTTGAGGAGGGATAGATCAGATGTGGTCAGGTGGTATTTATATTTACGCCAGAATTTGTACACGAGTTGTAGCACCTATTACGTCCATGATTTTTGCTAGTACCTCTGTCCAGTCAGAATCTCATCTATAGCTCGCTTCACGCAAGCGACATTGAACTTGGGAGGTTCTGAATTGTCACCAGCTTCGATTTCTGTACAATGGACTCCCATCGCTGTCAGTCTTTTCACATTGACAACCACCCTGGTGCCTTTGAGATACACAAGATCTGTCACGAACGCTGATATAGGATATTGCGTGTTGGCAGTGCCAATACCATATACTTGAGGTTGATAGCAGTCATTCAAGGTCCGGGTGATGGCTCTGGAAGGAAATAAGCAGGCTGAGGGAAAGCGAATTCAGTAGACATACTGCACGTAGTCGACGGCTGTGTACCCGTCGGTTTCTCGGTCATTTTCCGAGTTCACTGCATGGTAGAGTTAGTAGCTAAGGCAGAGAATGAAAAGGAAACGGGAGAACGGACATAGTAGAACCTTTGCTCGCAAAGATCGAGAACGGGCGATGGCTGGGCCTACGCCTCGTAGAGCCAAACATGGAATGATACTATGCCAAGTGATTATGAGCGTCTACGGCTTGATTGGAGGTTTCGAATGGTCCACCTCGTCCATAAAGATCCACATGAATAAACGAAAACATCGCTTGTTCCAATACTCGAGATGTACTCGGGATTTGGCGACGGATGGATCTTCATTCCATATGCGTTAATATACAGCAGGCCTATCACGGAGCTTTAGCGTTTGAAGTCCATATACAGATGAGCTAGCAGATGACTCGCGAGAAATGCGGGAGCTCAGATGTTCAAACTGATATTTGCTATCATGCTCGAACATCACGTTCTGTGGCTGGCTAATAACACTGTCGATGGGTGAACATTCTTCAATTGCAGTGGCGCTTGCGGAGGGTTGCTTTACAACCGGATGAGATATTTCGCACTGAATTCGGAAAGTTAGATAGGACGCGAGCGAGGCAAACGAAAAGGTACCTGTCCGACAAGTCTCTCTCCGTTTTCCTGTGCGCTAATTTAATTCGTCGTATAGCAAGTTGAATGTCTTCTGCTTACAAGCTCAGCTGCAATCGTCACTGTGTGGTTAGTTACGATCACTGGTAGAATGTTGGCGCCGCTGTTAGTGATGGAGGAGAATAAAAAGATGGCGGAGGGGAGGGATCGGAAGAACCCTTGAGCAGCAGCCAGGAAGTAATTCCCAATGCTAAGAAGAGGAAGTTTTGTTAAGATGCAATGAATAGTATGCATTGCTCATTCACCTGCCGTTCAGGAAAGTGAAGTTCTTGTGAGCGCGTTTAAGCAGTTCACTCTCAAAGTAGACAAGAAATCCTGCAAGTAATCGATGAGTGGTGTTGTATTTGACGTTTCTGAGGTACTTGCCTCGAATAGTCTCCTTACGATCCGTTGGGATACCATGCCAGAGGTGACTCTTCCCCTCTACGATGTCCCTCCACTCTTCGCGTGCTTGACATTCCGAGTAATGAACCGGTAACCGATAAGCAAGCAAGGTTCTAATTGCATCAAGCGGGGACGACGGCGGTGCATGCGGAATGAGTCGAATGAGACGCGACCGAATGTCACCTTGAAAAGAGTAGATAAAAAACATCAGCGGGACGTTATTGCATAGTTCAAGGCGTAAATGCAGACCAATAGATGGTCCTCCAAGCACACGTATAATTTCAGAAGACGAGCCCCCGTCATCTGAAACAGGTAGAACGAAAGAGGCGTTAGAGAACGCAGTGCAGATAGCATTCCCGCCTGTACCACCGGATACGACGACGAAGGAGGCGATCGAGCTGTCGATACCAGGTGATCGTGATTTAATATTGACCGGAGGCTCAACTATGCTTGTTTCTGATAGGATACGGATATTTGGCTTTAAGATCGCCGGGTCAGAGGTCGAGTTCGAGATCGGGAGGTCGAATACGGAGGAAGTTGGGCTGCCATGGGGGTCCTGTTGGACTTTCAAGGTAAAGGAGCCAGTATTCATCCTAGTTGGAAGTAGTTATGCTCATTCTATAGGCCAGTTGAGCACTTATAAATGAAGAGGTATCGTGGTCGTGACGTGGAGAAAGTTCGGCCGTTCCAGGTAATGGGTTGAATCCCTGTGGAAGTAGTTTGTAGGTTCAAGAGTATCTCTTTTCTGCTCTATCAAGTTTTTGATAGATTTGTGGCCCTGGCAGGTGTTCTAGAACGTAGGCGACGTGAATGAACAAGTTCAAGGAGAAACTTTGTACCAAAGCACGCACTTTCCCCCGAAATTTGGCTCACGATGAAAATTCCCACGTGCACCAAAATTTCACCTCCTCGGCCATCATTTCACGCTCATATCGTGTCTTCAAAATGTCAGATTTCCCTGCTCTAACTGGCTTTTATAAGTTGCTGTTTCTCTATCTCGAACCTGGTTAGCACTGTCACTCGATTACGTGAATCAACCCAATGACACGTCGCAGCTTCAACCATGATTCCTGGTCTAATCATCCTATTCTATCCTGGAGCAACCTGGTTCCACCATCAGTTGATACCTAGCAAGACTGAACCTCTACATTTTGGGCTCTTGGATGATAAAACGACGATGGCTCTTTGGCAGTTGGGTAGTTGTGAGTAACGGTCATCTTCCGGTCGTGCAAAGGCTAACACTGACCTTGGATCTGTAATGCAGGCTACTTCTTACTGGGAATGATATCCTCGTTCGTTCTCAGAGCAGTAAGAGATGCGATATCGAGGGATGTTGTTGCGCAAGAGAAGATTGTGGGTGCTTTGTTGGCAGCTTTGGCTATTGCGGACGTGAGCCTCTTTAAACTCGATATATCTTGACCTGACAAATGACTCTGGTTTGCTAGTTAACCCAGTGAGTCTTTTTACTCTGTTTACGAGACTGGGCCTTTCCTCATACACGTTATCTAGTATTGCATCTACATTTATCGGATTACCTCCGGAATTACGTCTCAATGTCCTGGAGTGGAATCCAACAACGCACGGAAATATTACGGCCACTATATTCTTGTTTTGTAGTCGGTGGGTGGTATTTCATTTGTCGAGGGCATTTGTTGATTGTTCTCTTGCCGCAGGATGTCATGGTTCATGGGCATCGGAAGGCGCCGCTATCACTTTGGCCGGAATACCAAGAAGGCTGAATAATTTCATGACCACATCCTACAGGGATGGAATGTCCAATACAGCGTAGTTTCCATAGTGGGCAGGCGCTTCCTGTTTAGTTAAATGCAGTCTTTGCATGATACTACGTGGACATGTAAATCGTGACAAACTATATTTGCTAGCAACCTCGGTGGATCTGAAGGGGGCTCAAGGTAGGGGCTGCATTCCTGACTTTTAATTTGAAGATCGTATCCATCTTCGATTTCCTCATTCATTACTCCCTGCGTTGCCTGGCACCTGCAAGCACCTGTTCTGTTTCGTGTCTAGTCAGATAACATGCTCACAACGCGACTCTCAATGACAACCCATGGCTTCTTCTTGATACCATGACCTGGTTCTTGTTCTTGGGCACAGGATCTTTGCTTTGCTTGAACCATAATGGCTATTGGCATTTGGGCAACTAGGACATAGTTTGGGTTTGACATCTGCTCTATTCCAAGACGAGAATCAATTCCTTCATGCTATGAGCAGTACGAGATGGGTCTTTACGCGATTTAGTGACGCAGGAGTGGATAATGGGCGCTCTTGAGTCACTTTGAGTTAATGGACAACTTGAAGTGTCTGATGCAGCTTTGCACTCGCTGACGATTCGTATTTCGAGATTGGAATGTGGCAGAAGCTGGAAATTTCTGAATGCACTCTTTCAGGTTCATGATTGGAAGACACGGTGCTGTAGAAACACAGCTCAAGAAATGTTCCTGTAGCCATTTGTATTTGTACTTTCATATATAAAGCAAAGACCATTTTTGTATGTCGGACGCTCGGCAGAGAAAGGCTCACGTGGCAGAATTGATGAGCCGAGGCTAAAACTTTGCTTGTTCACCTCCAAGGTCTGCCTTCGCTGCCTCGGACAGTGACAAAGCACTAGCCAGCAGCAGCAGCGGCATCATGGCACCTCAACGAGACGCATTACCTCGTTTAAATATCCCTGCGACCCTCAATATGCAACAACCTCGCGGTCAACCTCTTTTCTCACCGGCCCTCCCTACTTCTCTTCAACATAGTTTTCATCCACCTCTCCCTAATATGCCCCCAATGCAGACACCAATGCAGCCTTATTTTGCCCCCCAACCACCCCCAGCACCTGGTCGACCTCATCATTCGCACCAGGCAACCATTTCTCATCTCGCCGCTGCTGGCATTCATCCACCAGCAGGTTTCCCAATTACTCCTTTAGCCGGTCACTTCCCGAGGCCTTCAATGGCTCTCGGTAATCCACCGCTCAAAGTTCCGCCCCCAGCTGGTCATCCTTTTCCGAACAGGAACAGGAGGCAATTGAGCATTGGAGGCCCGCCGAAAGCAGTTCTTGGAGGTCCGGCACGAAAAACAAGTCCTTTACCACCGGCTGCGTCTCCTTCGAATGCGCCACCCCCGATAAAGACTAAAAAGGTCATGGTTAATCTACCCAAAGAAACAATACCCGGCGAAGACGGTCAACCATCCACGAGGCCGGCGTGGGCCAGACATACACTGGACGCGCTGCCGCTCTCCGGCGACGAATATGTAGCACCGGTGGAAATCTCGACAGCTGAAGCATACCCCCCAGACGATTGGCGACTCAGCCTTCCATCAACAGTCGACGTCTTCTTACCCGGAAAGGTCCGTTACTTCCGTTTCATCGTGTTTATTTGACCATATCTTGATGCGACATGTAGAGTGCCTGGGATGCCATCAAGCAGCAGCATATAGAAGAGAAGCTGGAGAAACTAGGTGTAGAACGTGGAGCAAGTACAGTGCCTCAAATACACGCCCCTCATGCGCGTGCTGCGTCGGTACGCAAATCTTCATATGCACGTGTTGTGCTCTTTAATGGCTATTTGCCTCTTACTAGATATCTTCACCCGCCGATCCCGCCCTCCTACTCTTCAAGTTGAATAAGTTGCAGCAATCCCAGCGCAACTCCACCAACAACTCTCTTACAACATCACCTCAACCTCCATTTGGTCTTTCACCTTCTCCGACCTACTCAGCACCTCGGTTTATCACCAACAGACATGGGCATAGTCTTTCTCTCGCTCAGCCACCTACTCATCAAGGGTTCCTCGGCGCACAGATTGGCGTTACCTCGAATCCGTTCGGCCCCAATGCCACCCTTGGTTCCGATCAGAATACCATGCAGAGTAGTCCTCGATTCTCCCCGGCACCAGATACCCAACCAAATGAAACAATTCATGCGCCACAAGGTCGCGTTCCTGTCTCAATTTCTTCATTAGCACCACCCATTTCAGCGGTCAGTCGTCCTGAGAGTAAACCAGATTTCGCTCGTGGCTTTGGTCTGGATATACCGGAGGAGGAGGAGGAGGAGGAGGAGGAGGTTGCTGAAGGGAAGTTGGAGGAAGACGAAGAGGATAGTGGCACTGCGGAGGGACTTGTTGAAGTTCACGAAGCCGAGGAGTTGGAGAATGAGCGCAATCTCAGCGACAAAGAGAATGACGAGAATGGTCTGCTGACTGCATCCCAGAGTAGACATCACTCAAGACATGTTTCGCGCTTGTCGGCTGCCTTATCGCTTCGCTCCTTTGGTGGACTGGTAGCGGAAGGCTTGAATGAACGAATTGAAGGTTTGCGGAAGGAAGAGGCTGTGCCAGCTTGCGATGTCGAACTTGAGTCCGGTGTCGAGGAATGGACAGGGTCAGAGGACGCCTTTATGGGTGGCAATATCTCTGACGATGATGATGAGGTATGTTTACTCAGTATCCCAAGTGCAATAGCGCCTGAAACATTTTCTTAGAGCATTGGTGAATGGTCTAATCCGTCTGATGAGGAAAGAGCCCGCCAGGAACGGGCGGAGCGTCGTCACCATTCGACTCACATGGACAGCGAGCAGCCAAGAAGACTGCCAAATTTCCCGAGGCCTCCGGAAAATACCATAATCATACCGGTAGCTCAACGTCAAAATGCAGACGACGATATCATTTCCAATCCCAGCGAGGAAGGGGAGTATCTTGGTATTGGTCACTATCATCGGCCGTCATCGAACGCAAGCCGCTCGCCTCGCCCACTACCCCCTTTACCTCATTCCCGTGGGCCCTCTGGTCAGCACTCTGTTCATGATCCTGCACTTGCCCACTCCAGACAACCTTCTTCAAGCATTGTCGAAAACGGTTCCCGGCCACAACTCAATCCTCATGCGAAACCATTTGTCTTCGGCATTCCTCTTGAGCCCACTAAAGGGTGGCATCCAGAGGTCTTTAAGGGAGTGCCTCAACCTCCTAATGCTCCAATGATGTCACATTCCCGTCTTCCTTCCCTCAGCGGCAAGCCTCTCAATGCTGCGGCCCAAGAGTTCAAGCCTGGAGGGTTCACCTTCCGTTTCCCAGGCCCAGCTCTATCATTCCCGACACCGGATCCTGGTTTCCCAGTGCCAGAGTCTCGCCCCCTTCCCATTCCACCTGTTGATGAGTCATCGCCTTTCAAGGTTCAAGGAAGGGAAAAGCGTCAAAGAACGACTTCCAATGCTTCCATAGAAGAAGGAGACAGTATGGCGTCGTTCCGATTCCCGCCCAACATTGATTCGCCCGCTAGTATCAGACGCATCGTATCACCGTTACCTCCTGTGCGCAGTCTCAATCCCAGCGCAGAGCCTTTCACTTTCGCAGGGTTCTCTGCGGCAGCTGCCCTTCCTCAGATTCGGAATCCAGGAAGCCCGGAGGAAGCGACGTTACAAGGAGAGAGCTCTGGCAAGACAGAGAACGGAGAAACTGGAGTGGAAGAGTTCACGTTACCATCGGCTACGAAGCCAAAACGGGCACCGATACCCCTCGATTTCAAGCACCCCGTTTCAAGTAATACAGTCCCAGCTGGCCTATTCAAGGCGTTGGTCAACAATGGGGATGAAAGAACCAGAAGAACCGTTCGGTCACGTCTTAGCTCGAGGGAGATATTCGAGCAAGTTCGTCGGCCATCCTTGGATGATTTGGATATGCCTTCCATCTCCCACAAAGTCTCTCGAACCCGGCTAGTTACTGATCCTGGACGTGTTGTTTCACCAACTGACGATGTCTTTGCTGCATCATCGAGACAGAGCCACGTTAGACGCCGCTCTTCTCTTCCGGATCAAATGCCTTTCTCGCCATCCGAAGAAGGATCTTCGATGTCGGAAGTATCATCGATACCACCTAAGGACTTGACCAGTCGTCTGGAGATGAGGAGGTACGAGGACCGCCTAGAACAGATCCTAGACGAGAAGATTGCTGTTATTCGGCGTGATTTAGCAAAGAGAGCTGGTGCACAAGGGCTGACGCCAAAGGCCGAGGAGATGATCTCGGAAGTGGTGTCTTTATTCAGAAGTCAACTGCAAGAATCTGCTGCTCGTGGTTTGGACGATAGTCATTTGGATGCTCGTGGTGAACTTGACTTTGAGTTGATCAAGGATGTTGTTGAGCAGGGTCATGAGAGGATACTCGAGCTCATGAGAAAGGAACTCCAGGACGTTACGATGTCCGTTGCTAACAGGTCACTTGATGCCTCGGTATCCGGTGTTCCTGCTCCAGATGTGTCTAATGCTCTCGAGAAGTATAGCCAGAGGACGATTAGTGCCGTTGTCGAGGCTATCTCGGAAATGTCGAATCGTTTGGAGACCATTGCCAGCAACGCACCCTCTCACCACCAGGACGCCACAGTCAACGCTATTGTATCACACCTCAGCCCTGTCCTCAGTTCTCTACAACCCGAAGTTGTCGATTATGATTATCTCACCGGGAAGCTCAGCCAGGCCGTCAAACCTCATATCTCTCAAATTATCGACCTTGCGTCAGATAAACGGGAGACAGCGGGCCTCATCGTCGACAGACTATTGCCCTTGATGCCCACTATCTTGAAGCAGAATGCACCTGCCATTGATACAGATGCTATCGCTGTACAGCTTACCACGGAAGTCCGCAGGGCTATTGCACCGATCGATGCGTTCGAAATCAAGGAACAGGTTGCAGATCTCGTCGTTGAACGTCTGGATTCGAGATTGGCTGTTAGAGACAAAGCTTTCAACGTCGATACTGTTACAGGCAAGGTGACGGAGAATGTCTCATGTTTACTTGAGCCACTCGGAAACGTGTCCATCACACTCTCAAACTTAATGGAGGGTCAACGTTCTTTGGCTTCTCAGCAGTCAGACCTGTCGTCCGCCAACCAGCACGTCGTAGAGGTTGTATCCGATATTCCGAACCGCCTTGCCTCTATTGTAGAAGCATTAAAGGCAGCAGATTCGGATGCTCAGACAAAGGGCGTACCTAATGAAGCATTAGCGGAGCTCCAAACAGCACTGAAGGATGTTTCAAACGCACTCACGGAAAACACCACCCAAGTCCTACAAATGTCGCAGAACCTCACGTCGAAGATTACTGTCCTCCCAGAGACTATAGCTGCGGTGACGAGTACTTTGCAGTCTGCTCATGCTGATTTCATGGTATCTCGTGATGTTACGAAGCGCGAAATGGACGAGCTTCGGAAATCCAATGCCGATTACCAGGTTCAAGTCGCGAAGGCCCGTGGTGCTCACGGTCAAGTCAGGGTTGAAAAGGATATGCTTAGCGAGAAGCTGGGCATCGTTGAAACTGACCGCGATAGGTTAAAGGTTCAGGTAAAGGAATTGCAAGCTGCAAATGCCTCCAAGACCGCAGATGCTGCGTCCGTGGAATCAAAGATTTCTGATTTGGAAGACGCACTTGCGAAAGCTCTCGCTCGTCTTCAAGCTTCTGATGTAGCTACCCAAGCCAATCAGGACCGCATTGCTGAGCTAGAGAAGGTCAACCAAGAACTTTTGGCTGAAAAGCAGAGCTTGAAGAGCAAGGTTAGTTTCGTCGTACTCTTGTCAAATAATCATTTCTCATGATTCTTCTTGCAGGCCGACTCGCTCGAACTCAAGGTTACGTTTGATAATCGGGACAAAGAAGCCGCGGAACGCAATGCAGCATCCATCCAGAAGCAATATGATAACCTTGCCTCGCAGCAAAGTAACTGGGATACATTGCGCCAGACATCGGAGCAAATTCAAAATCTTGCGACTCTAATCAGCCAAGCTGATAATGAAGAGCTGAAGGAGCTCAGACGTATCTGTGACAAAGCTAAGTTCCTGGAGGGCGAACACGCTGCGCTTAAGAGCAGGTTTAAAGAACTCGAAAGCAAAGCCACTTCGAGTGATAGGGCTGCTGCTGCTGCCAAGCAGAGCCTTACTCAAGCACAGCAGAGATCCTCAGAGTGGGAGAAGCAGTCAAAAGAATACGCAGCGAGACTCGAGATCGTTCAGACGAAGTTGGAACAGACTGAACAGACCTTGTTACAGTTGGAGACTGATCACTCGACTGCAAGGATGCAATTGGAAGAACGAGATGCTGATGAACGTTTGGCAAAAGTAAGAAAGAGATGTTCGTCAGATCTTCCTCTTTTCTTATTCTTTTCTTTATTATAGGATCGCGAAAATAGTCTTCGCATTCAAGTCGCGGAACTCGAGTCTAAATTATCGCGTGCTCAAACCGAGCTGGAGCAGACTCAGGCCAAACTCGCAAAGAGCCCAGCACCTCCAGCGCCGACTAAAACCCAAAAGGCCACCAACGGCTCTACTCACCCACCACGGTCTGCATCCCGAGCAAGTACCGTCTACGTAAGCGTTAGTCGCTCAGCAACTCCCAACGGACGTGCTGCCAGCGACCGCAGTGCAACGCCACCTGGACCTTCTGTATGGGATTCCATGCATGCACCGCGGAGTGGAAGCCAATATCAAGCTCCAAAACCAGTATACGCATCCCGGTATCCTAGCAATCTTGGGCAAGGTGCGCCACGAGCATCGCGGCAGTACACGCGACCACAAGTATCTGCCCCGTCTCCAACTCCTAGCGTCGCCACGGCAGTAACCGTAGACGAGGACGGTTGGTATTCGTAAAGGGCCTTTGGACCGGTGTGTAAGTGGTATCTGTTTTTATCTCGTCAATTTTTACCAGGAGTTTCTCTATGCTTATCTCTGCATCTTCCTCGTTCTCATGCATTTCATCACTGCTACCCCTACTGGATTTTATATTATATATTACAAGTGCATTCATTTGGCGAAACAATTAGGGTTGTGGTTGGTAGTCGCGCCCATTGGATATTAGATCTTGTCGTTGCTGTACATATACATACCCAACATTTAAGACTACCTTTTGCAGCATTGTATCAAATAAATGCTGCGAGCTGTTCATACTTGCGAGTGGATCAATGATCTGACTAGACTGAGATACGAAATTCGTAAGAGCGAAAGATAGGAAGTGTGCGCACCGTGTTCGAGGCCTTGAGAGCTCAAGTTTGACAGCAAATTGACAGTACCAGTGGTTTTCTGATTGACTTGAATACCTTGCCCTAATTTGGACCCGAATAGGCTTATTATAACAAGATTATTGGACAAGACAACGACACGATTCAAGGGTGTTATGAACGAGACGCTTGGAGCTCACGAACCTTCTTTTTCCTATCGGCAATGCATAATGTCTTCTTTCCCTTTTCGCAGGTCTTCGAGACTTACCATAACTCTTCGATGAACTTTTTGTCCCGCATATCATGGCAGTACCCTTCAATAAGCCCTTACAAGGCTCAGCCCACTCCAGGGACCCCAGAATATCTGAATAGGAGTTCCAGTGGAAAAAGAGCACTAATGACCGTCTGGCATAGGCATGTTATATCAGAAGAACGACCGTTGATGAGGACAAAATCAGCAATGCCTGTCAGAAGGGTCAGAATACATACTGCAGATGAGAGAGGTGACCGACGTGGAGACCAAACTGACATGATGCATCCAGCATGGAAAAGAAACTGGCATGGTTACATTCTGGCAATGAACATGGATTCCAGTGGCGTTTTGGTGAAGTCGAATGTCGGTATACAGATGTGACTATTGTCGAAATCATCGAAATCCGTACGTCCTTTTCGGATGAAGTGAGAGTCAGATTATCCACTTCCAACAGAGCCACTCCGGCCTTGTGTATCTTGAGTAGTCTTTTTGTGATATGAGCAGCCTGCGGCCCAGTGATGGTGAGTTTGCAACCTTCATAGGAACGAGATTAAGCAACCAATGCATTGAATGTTCCGAGTATACTGTGTGAGAATTGTTGGCACTCCCCGAACGCTTGACGAAACAACCAGTGAATCCGCCAAACTTTGTCCTAACATTGGGTTGAGACCGAAAATATCCAATATACAGTACACGTTGAATGATCAGAGTAGCTGATAATGGTTTCCAGGGCGAACCACTGAGTCATCGGGTGAATATCTCCATCAAGGAGCGGTTGCGGAAAACTAGGAATACAGACTCCGGATATTCCCCTGAATCAGAGCCTTGCCGGCCAGAAGGAGTAGGTGACCTTCTTTACCGACTCGAAGGTAATAGTCGACTGCATGGTGTCAGAGACCTCCCTGATCTTACAACTCGGCGCCAGAAAATCTCCTGGCAACTAGGATTGCACTTCTAACTTCTACAAAAATGAAAATATCTTGCTGGCACCCACTGATCAACATTTACTGTGCAGCAACTGCTGCAAAGGTCATCGTTTCGATACGACCTCTGCCTTTACACTCCTTCTGTAGAAGATCGTTTATGACCCGAAATTGCCCTGGATCAATCAGCATGACCTACAGCAAAGTATTTGGACGCTCAAAATCGAAGAGAAGTGGACGAAACAGTGCAACTTACGACCTCCCACTCATCTTTGGTCATTTCATCACCTTCAACTGTCTCAGCGCCCTGGAGTATCTTCTCTCGTAATCTTTTACCATCATCGTTGGGCATCGTAACACGAACCCGCATTCTTGCTCGTTGTATTGGGAGATTTGAGTCAGACTGCAATGCTTTGATGCATGTGGAGACCTTAAAAGGTGGCAAGTTAATGGGCGTCAATTCAAAGTGTTAACAAGACCAACCTGGCTTTTGGCATTCTTGTCCTGCTTGATACTGAATCCAGCTTCCGCCATGGCTTTCTCAATCATTCCCACTGGATACGGCCGCTGGGTGGAAGGATCTACACATTTCTCCGCAACTAACGTCGCAATCTCCTTGCGAAGAGAAGCCAAATCATGTTCACGCTCTTTCTCTCCCACTTGAACTTCGCCTTTCTTTAGGATCTGTATAAATCAGTTTGACGTCAGATATCGTCGGTACCGAACCTAATGGCGAACGAAAATCCACCTCTTTGACAATCTCGTGTACATCGGTCGTTCCAAAAGCCTTTTGTAGATCATTATGTTTCGCCATTTCACCCTTGGAGACGTTGACGAAGACGCTGCTTATTTGTAGAACGTCGTCTAGATTGGTTTCGCTGCGGGTCGGCGTAAATTAGTGATCAGCTGCATCCAACTCAAGAAGTGTGCCTACACTCCATTTCGCCACTCTTGAACTTTGTTCTTGTAACATGCAATCTTAGCATGGTTTAGTACCGACCACGGCGCTCAGACATGCAAATCATGTACTCACTTCAAATCGTTTACCTGCCTTCTTTAGCCGGACGATAGAAACATTTGTCAACCTTGAGAGCTTTGAAGATGAGACTCTATATCAAAGGAACGAGTGAATGACAACTCACTTTATTTGATTCGAGGGCTGCTGAATTTTCGACATGACGAAGGCAAGCAGAACTGGTGTGACACTGATCCCGTCACGCCGTGCAGGTTCTCCTTCCACATTATCTCTCTCCGTCTGACGTTCAACGTCGGTTCAGTTTGAAACTTATCCCTTCAGCTCTCAAATTATTGTCTACAATGTCTGATCTCTGCCCGGTTTATGCACCCTTCTTCAGTGCAATGGTACAATTCGACCTCGCTTATCCGTTCAAGTTGCAGACAACTCAAATGTTTAACATTACAGGGCTGCACCAGCGCCATAGTCTTTACCTGTAATGCTTTCATTTCTCGAGAAAGGCTCAAAACACCATTTCTGTGCCTTTTCATGCTCTGTTGCAGAGTACTAACGGATTTGTTGCTTTCGTGTTTCTCAGGCATAGGAGCAAGGTTCGTCGTCATTCTGTTGGTCCAGCTAACCACCACTCAAATTGCTCCTTCTCTTCCAGTTATGGTACCGCAAAATCTGGAGTTGGGATCTCAGCAATGTCTGTGTTACGACCCGATTTGATGATGAAATGCGTTGTCCCTGTCATCATGGCTGGTATCATTGCTGTGCGTTCATCCTTCGCTGCAACATCAGTATGGGAGTCTCACCGTTTCTTAGATCTATGGTCTCGTTGTCTCTGTTCTCATTGCCGGTGATTGTGAGTGGTAGTAGTGCAAAATCAAGTCGAGAATTACACCAACCGTTCTTTTCAAGTGGCCGTCAAAATGCCTCTTGCACAGGGGTTTGTGCAGCTCGGTGCTGGTCTCTCCGTCGGTCTCGCCGGTCTCGCCGCTGGTTTCGCTATTGGAATTGTCGGAGATGCTGGTGTAAGAGGGACAGCGCAGCAGCCTCGACTTTTCGTAGGCATGGTAAGCTTTTGCTGCGCTTTCCCCACTTTGCCATCTGACATGGCTTCTCCCAAGATCCTGATCCTCATTTTCGCCGAAGTGCTTGGTCTTTATGGTTCGTATCTGCCACCCAGCTTGTTGGCTGCTTCATGCTCAGAGTGTTTCTGTAGGATTGATTGTTGCCCTCATCATGAACACCTCGTCTCAGGACATGATCAATGCTGCAGCTGTGCGTGGTCCTCATTATCCCTGGATGATCTCTGTTGTTTACTGTCTGCCCTGTTCAGTGCTAACTGAAGCCTGTAACATCCCGCGGGAACTCCATTTATTCGCCCCTACGCGACCAAGTTCCTCTTTCGCCACAGCAACCAAGGACATCAGAGTCACTTCGATATCCAATGCATTTTATATATACAACTAGGAACCTTTTTTTTTTCTTGCTGTCCAATAATTTCATCGTTACACCCGTGCATGATTACCATCTTTCCCTCGAATTGCTGAGTTTACCGTGAGAACATAATTGCAGTGCCTTGAGGCTGGGCGCTTAGCGCTTAGCTGTTGTACTGTGCCCCCGACATATTATTATCGACTTGACTTATTCTTCCTCTCATACTCTCTGAAATACCTTGACCATCTCCGGATATGAAGGGTTTCACAAAGACAATCAAACGGTACGCAAATCTCCAAATTCATTTACATCAAATATCAAGCAAGATCTGCTTAGGACGCCGTTTATGGTGACATCTAAGGTCGGAATGGCCAAAAGTGAGGCGCTATCATCTATCCAGGAATTTCATGCAGGCTGATTGATTTTCTCCTTTACACCTTGACTGCATCGTGTATAGAGTCGAATGATCCTGAATTCGATGATTACGAGCGTCATTTCTCTTTGATGGAGACCGCAGTTGAAAAGCTCTTGAAAGATACTAAGGCATTTACCGATGCAGTGAACGGTGAGTCATTCCTTTACCTACCATTTGTTTTAATGATTGGCTTTGAAAAGGTCTCTTCACGTCTGGTGCTGGTTTCGCTACCCACTTCACTGCCATCTTCACTCCCATCACTGGTGAATACGACCTTCTCGGCAAGCACCCTGATGCCGCGCACACAGTGCGGAGTGTTGAAAGATATACGAACATAATGGAGGAGATGCGGACGTCTATTGGGCCTGAGCTAGAGCTGATTGAGAGTCGAATTGTTGGACCGTCGAAAGAGCTTCAGTCAATCCTCAAAATGATACGCAAGACCATCACCAAACGCGCCCATAAAGTGTGTTCATCTGTCCTGGCTCTTATTCGTGCTCCTGACACGCATAACAGTTGACTGATTATGATCGATTCAATAACTCGTTAACCAAACTCAGGGATAAAAAGGAGAAGTCGCTGAGTGATGAGAAGAACTTATTCAAGGTGAGTCACCATATCCGCCTTCAATTCCTCGTCTACTGATGCTTATTCACAAAGCTCGAACAAGACTTTGAAATGGCCACCAACGAGTATGATTACATCAACACTGCTTTGAAGAATGATCTTCCGAGGTTCATGCAACTTTCTGCCCAATTCATCGACCCATTGTTCCATTCATTCTTCTACATGCAGTACGTGTCCTTTCAGTTCCAAGTGTTTTGATGATCGCTCACGGCCTCAGATTGAACATTTTTTACATGATCTTAGAAAAGATGAACAGTTTTGCTGAAGAGGCAAAGTACGACATCACCAATGTTCCCGGAAACCAGATCGCCGCCGACTACGAAGAGAAGCGGACGGATGCGTGGCAAACCATAGAGGGCCTCAACATCACCAAGAGGATAATCTCAACTTGTGAGCTTCCACATTAGCCAGTCTCCGATGAAGATAATGTCTCAACGCATCACAACAGCCAAAATGGTGCAAGCGAATCGCAGTGCTAGTGGGAGCAGTATGGGACGTTCGCCTTCAATGGCTTCCTCAATGTCTAGCAGTAGTACCTTCAGCAAGAAAGCCCCTCCTCCACCACCATCTTCGTCATCCCTGGCCGCACCTCCTCCTCCTTATTCTCCTTCAGGCGCGGGGTCTAGTGCAGCATCAGCGGTTGCTGCCAAGAAAGCTCCGCCTCCACCGCCACCTCTCAAGCCCAAGCCCTCACTTGTTCCGAAGCCCAAGTTTGTTGTGGCTCTGTATGATTTCCAAGCACAGGTGCGTTGCGAAAGCCTATTAATATAATGATACCCATCGCACCCTTATTTAGGCCGAGGGTGACCTGTCATTCAATGTTGGAGACAGAATAGAAATTGTCGAGAAGACAGCGAGCGCCGAAGATTGGTGGACAGGTCGCTTAAATGGACAACAAGGAGTATTCCCAGGTCGGTGAAACCTATTTTCTTGTTTAGCGCTCGTTCATTGACTATTTCTATCAGGAAACTACGTTCAGGAGACCTAGATCTGCGGTGATATCGCGACTCACAGGACTGTCTATCAGTTTTCGAACCGTAGACCTGTAGTTGTAGCTATTATTCAGTATTGCAAGGGAGTTTCCTTTCATTCATTCAAATGATCTAGCTGGTCAACTGTCGAAAGTAAGTCGAAAGAGACACTGGAGATAACGGTAATCCTGTTGTTCAGGCGCTGGAGCGGGCGCTGTGCCGGGGTGCGTACGTATCTTATGTGATGTCCAAAATCCTGGTTCGACCGGCTTGTGAAATCGTCACTAATACTATTCTTTAGGCGAAGAAGTTCACGGTGACGCAGTCAAGATCATCAGGAGGAGGCTGCGCCGTTCTTCTAGGGTCCATCGTCGACACTAACCTTGATAGATTTGCGGGCTGCGGGCTGCGGTCTTTACACATTGACAATCGCCATGGTCGCTCAACTTATCAATGGGCGGTGTCTCTGAAGCGCTGGGAGCCATATGATGTGAGAGCGCTCAGCTAGCGCCTGGTTTCTAGAACTCGCAGAACCTGCAAGGCACAAGGATTTTTAGCGCGCAAGCATCGCCCCGACTCCAATGGCAACAGCTTTACATGTAGCTCAGATCTAGGATGCTTTTCATACGAGCAAATCTACATGAGGATGGGTGGGTTTCCCAACCTCGTGTGCTGTTTGTGGGTGTATGAGTGCACATCGAGATCCCAGTGACTTAGGGAATATGGCCACATCAGCCATCACCTTCTTCGCAGTCATCACCCTCTTCGCAGTCATCGACATATGCCATCATCCACATGGACATCTGGGGAAAGAGCGCCCCATACACTGCCCCGGGACCGGCGTGATGAAAAAAGACCAAATGTGGGGCAACTAAATTGATGGTGAGCTCTCAGTTACATGCGATGATAGCGTATGACTCGTTATTCGTGTTGCGGAGGCGATACTCGACCGCTTTCGTCTATAGCTATCCTATGCTTCTCTTACAGCTTCTTCTGGCATTTCTAGCATATAAGCGTATTTTCGCGACTATGGATCCCAAGCACTCCCTTCCATCCCAAGTTAGCTTATCGCCACCAACCATCTACTACAATGCCTGGCTTGAACAAACATGTCCACTGGGCTACCCCTTCTCCTCCATCCACCGTCTCGTCTCTCCCATCGTCACCTGGTCCTCTCACCCCACCCCAACATACCTCAGGACCATACACGTATCAACCACTACCCGCAGTACCCACCCAGATCAATCCTGTAATAGGGTACAATCCACAACCATATTTACGATGGGATATGACGTTGGTTCCGGATGGCAGCAGCTTAGCCAAACACACTCCCGGGCTCCTTGAACAATCAGCGACTCAGCCCGCACTACCATTCATCACCATCATCATACCTGAACTGTTCAACTCGACAGTTCAGATCAAGGCTACGACGGCCCCATATGTCACAGTCGGCGATGTTCTACACGGGATCTATCGCACCCTCCGCCAAAACATCACACAGGCAGAATATAATTCGTTCAATTCCCAACAGCGTCCCTTAATTGACGCATCCTACAAACGCCGGTACACTCGGTTCACACATCCCGCGGGGTATAAACTCGAGAAGGACAAGGGAGCGAAGAGAGTCGACCTTTTACTCGGTCGAACGCTGTTCATGGGCCTCACCTGCACGGGCAATGGACCCGATGTATGGCAACTACACTGCGCGTGAGCACCCATTGGTACGGCTTCTTTCTTGTCTTCCCCAGATACCCCGAACCATTCATATCCATACCCCCAGCCTCGACGAGTGCTCGGCATTGTATCCATAGAATCACAACAAACCTACCCCACTTCATTCCCCGGATATCTAATTACTTATGAACAATTTCCGCATGCGATCGACGAACTCATGACAATAATCAATCATATTACTTCTTGTTATCCCTCCACTGTATCTTATACCTACATTATACATACCACGTACATACCACGCACTACTCTTATACGCAGTCATGAACCCGCTCAATGAATACTCATTTTACGAACAATTTTTATGTCATGAGCACTCCGACAATACAGTCATCCACCGGTCCTTGGCGTGCTCAAATCTGTTTGGCCTCGGAAAATCTTTCCCTGCCTATCTGTCCTCAAACACTTGTCAGAAGTTATGTAAATATATGAAAATATTGTATAGAGCACCTCAGATAAGCAGAATAGGAGGGACAAGATACTACTATTAATTTTTTTCTTCTAACATCCGACTCACTTTCCCCTCTTCTTCGGTTTTGGACAGAGACTTGGTTGACAGTTGAAGCGCATCGAGTGAAAAAAAAAAAAAAAAAACACTCTCAGGTGATCCTGATATGGAAGGCGTGATGTGACACCTTCTCCTCAGCACTATCGGAATTTTCATTTACTCAGTACATCACTTATATCCACCCGTACTACTTATCATATATTGAGATACAACATATGAACAATTTGTCCGAAGGGTCCCCGTCAAAGTAACAAGTGAGAGGAGCCAACAATTCAAGGACCGGTGGATGACTGTAAGTTATATACCGGTACCCTAGCATATGGCAGTAGTGAAGGAGATCCTCATGTGAGCGGCCTAGCGCCTTTTAATCGTCTGATGGTACACGGTGAACTCGTCTTCACTCCTGAAGTACGAAGGTCCGCCCAAAAATTGCGCGTAGATTACAGCGTTGTATTCATTAATATTATAATGAAAATGGTGTTGTCCAAGCACGCAAATATTAAACGATATTGATACATGGTGTAATGCTGTGGTGTGTAGATTCTAGGAGAATGTAGGTTCCTCGTCGCTTATGATACAGTAAAGGACTCTCCGCAGCCGCAAGCATCCTTGATATTAGGGTTCTTGAAAGCGAATTTAGAGCTAAATGTATCAGTGAGCGGGGCCGTTATAGCGAAAAAAAGTACGACGCACGTACCTCAACGCATCCTCCTTCCAGTCCATTTCACTACCGATAATTGAGAAGAGTGCCTTGCTGTCTATTACCACTCTGACACCATCTTGCTCCACAACTTCGTCGAACTTGCCGGGTTTGTCCACATACTCCAAGTGGTACGATAGCCCGGCACAGCCCTTGTTCCTGACTCCAATGCGAAGTAGTTGCTGCGCTGGACCTTTTTCCAGAGCACGAAGTCGCAAAACAGCTTCTGGGGTCTAATTCACCCAAGTTTGAGTCTGAGATATTGGAGTAGCTGCATAACACGTACGATCGTTAACGCCGCTTTCTTCGATTTTATTTGGGGTCGAGGTCTCTCCACCTTGGGTACCGGGGGTGGCCGTGCAGCGGTCTGCGGTGAGGAAGCATCTGATGAAAGCGAGATTGCTGAAGGTATGACAATAGGCGATTCCGCTAATGGAGGTTGTTCATGGTCCTCTCGAGGTCGAAGTGCTGACATCATGGCTCTTCTAACCGGAACAGAAGAAACCGGAGATATTGGGTAGAGAAAAGGAAGCGCTGAGTGTCGTGCAGCATGCTGGAGTCGATTGAGATTAACGAGAGAAGAGGACATGGTACAGGGCAAGAAGAAAGAGCGTAGTTGAGCAAAGAACCGGGTCCGGATTTGTCAATTTCAATGGTATTTGGTCAGCGATCTATTTATCTATCACGTCTGTCAACCAATCACAGCTTGAATCTTACTCAGCTTGAATCTTACTCAGCTTGAATCTTACTCAGCTTGAATCTTACTCAGCTTGAATCTTACTCTGAGCCTCGTCGCGCCTCGACGTCGCAAAATTGAAGGCTAGAACAATGAAGACCTTTGAGGTCCCCACCAGGCATTGCGATGCTCTCGGTAGGAATATGGCCTTATACCAGTCGCCAGAAATTTGACCGCGCCTGAAAATGGCGCCATCGTGTTTTCCGTAGAGAATCATAAGAGTAGTGAGGATGATACATTATGGAACGATGCTACATTGCTAAATGATAGATAACCTTCCAGTACAGAGATCAGGCTTCAAATATATCCTTTACATGCTACAGTCCTTATGCCTCCAGCAATTCCCTCTGCATATCTGCAAACGCCGCTGCGCCGACTCCCGAAAGTCCTAGTTGGAGCAAGCATACCGCGACCCACCTATATATCATCTCCAGTGTAGGGTGTGTCGGCCTCCCCTGCGATTCTATCAGGTAGTGGAATCAATGATGAGTTCAGCCCTTAGTAGAAAGTGCGTAAAACTTACTCAGTATCGCCTGATTCAACTCGTTGGCCAACTGAACTCGAGCTTCATGCCCAGCTACCTCCGCAACCGCTCCACCGGCTGCTAGTGGGTCTTCGTATGCCACGATGCTAAATGTTTGTTTGAAGATAGCCTTGACTTCCGGCCGGCTGTCCGACTTGTAGTCAACCTGCAAAGCTTGCCCATACGTGATTGCCTCGTTCAAGGCAGCTTCGCATCTAGCTGTCGCCGAGTTTGATTTAGCATTTCGCCTGGTTGGTGGTATGCCATCTGAGCCGTTCATTGTACCCGAAGGGAGGACCGAGTCGTCGTCGTCATCATCATCCACCTCCATACTCATTCCATCAACTTCTCCATCCGCATCACTACCCACGCCATCCTCCACTAGATTCATTGCATCCATCTTCTTCTTGAGCTCCACAGCATCTAATATCAACTCGACAAATTTTCGACACCGAAGCTTGAACACCATTAGTCCCTGTTCTGCATCCAAGACCGCAGGATAGTGCCTCTGTGTCTCAGTAAGAGCGGAATCAATATCTCGTTCTAAAACTGAATTGACTATCCTTGTGCGTAGTTCGATATCAGCTTCGAATGATGGCGCAGGAGTTGGTCCAGGTATATCGTCGACCATGTCGATATCTTGATCTACTGCGGCGGAAGGTGCACTGATTGTCTCAGACTGCTTTCGGAATGCCATCGCAGTTTTGACGTATCCATGGTGTGCCAAGTAGGATAAAACGAGCTTATTTAATTCTCGCTTGGTTTCTTCCTCCGAAGCTGGTGCAGATACTGGCACAGTCGCAATAGCCCCAATATCTGGTAAGACGTCTGGTCGCTTGAATATAGCCGTATCAATGGGTTCCAGCATAAGATTCGTCCACGCTTGATTGCGTTGTTGCTGAATGTGATAGTCGATGTCAAATCTGAAAGGTTCGTGGCCAAAGTTGACTTTAACGGATTCATTGGGAAGTTGTAATCCAACCGAGGGATAGATTTCGATTCCCTTGCCAACATTTTCGAAAACAGGACCTTGCCATGGGAGGGTTATTAGCGTAGTGCGAACATATGAGTAATATCACGCCATACCTAGGGGAGATCCATTTTTTGTGTAGAACGCTCTGTAGGTGCTAAAGTCAATGCCACATCCTATGATGTCTCCAACTTCCAAAGTGTTAGACGGGTACAGGAAAGGCAAGAAACCCATACTCACGACCAAAGGTAGGGCCGTACGGACTGCCGCTCTTTTCTGCGGCAAAAGAATAGCCATCATCACCATGGTAGCCCCATGAATGAGGCTCCCAACCTGGAAGGCGCGAAGTTCGTACTTCACGTCCCGCAAACCTGCAAATATACGTCATTCAGTCATTGATGGAGGCGAGTGTCAAACCGCACCCTATGCTGATGTGGCTATTGAAGGAGTTGAGCCAGCGCTGTGGAATGTAGACATGGAACTCACGCTTTCGGACCCTTACTCCGAATTTCAACCTCATAATAATAAATACCGCAGACTGGGGGTATAGGTTCAATGGTCCGAGCTGCAGCTGCGGCTTCTCTATCCGTGCTACCCACACCTGTGTAATGAAATTTAATGACAATCACACAATGCCAAAGTCAATATTAGCCATACCCTGATACTCCAATTCACGACCATCAGGCGACAGTGTGAGTATCGGATGGTGAAACTGATCACTCCACCGCGTAGGAAGTTTCAAAACCTGATCACTTGAAATGACAGACGGCGTGAACGCCGACGTGGAGGTCGAAGCGGTGGGAATATCCCGAGGCGGCGGACTGATATTACTGTCATCGTCGCTGTCTGTAGACGGTGACATTGCGCCAGAATAGATGCGAGGATCTGGTTCTTCTTTCCGGCTTGGGAACGAAGCTGAAGAAGATGACCCATCGGTCTGAAGCAAATGGCGGAAAGCAGAGTGCTCAAGATACGAAGGTCTCGAAAAAGATGTGGCTGGTGCTGTCCAGACGTTTGATGAAGCTGGTACTGTACGGAGTACACTAGCAGCACGGTGATTACCGAAGCTAGGACGTCTTGTACTGGAGGATGGGGTGGCAGGTGGCATGCAGGTCGGATCAAAGCTCCTGGATGAATCTGCGCGGACGACACGGGGTTCGAATGAAGATGTGGTACGAGGGGTGGGTCTGGCCATTATTGGAAGGGGTTGAGTGGAGGACCGCACGGTCGTCCGCACTGGGGACGTACTGAAACTGGCTGGGCCCCCCGGAATAGAACCATGTAATCCAAGACCTCTGGGATCTACTTCAGCACCTGCATTAGGACGATGTGAAGGCCCTTGAGTGCTTGGGAGGCGTTGCCTTGCAGTACTGAACGGAATGGATATGACCGATTCAATGTTCCTCGTCGGTGAGGTCGACGGGTTATTTCTTGGAATAGGAATACTTGACGACCTCGAAGGTCGATTTGCCATATCCTCCTGAGAATAAAGCAAGGCAAAAAATGCGGGGAAGATGATGGTCGACGTCAACTTTCAAGGGCTGAGCGCTGAGCCTTGATCTGATCACGGGTCACCAATTTTCGTCTTACGCGTCTCTCCTCCTGACCTCCATCATGGTATGCCTGGGTTTTCTCTCAAATTGACCTTTTCTGATACATTTCTCAAGGATCCTTCTCTAAGAATTGTCCCAGGACCTTCCTCGAAGTCAGCATCTGTCGCTGAAACCGCAAATTCTCTTGGTCTCCACGACGCACTCCAGTACGGTCCTCGAACCATCGCTACTGAAGTCAAGTCGGAAGGTGGAATCAAAGAGAGATTGGAAAACGTAAGTTGTGGTCGAGTTTACCTTTGTATCGAACCTGAATCTTTGTCCCAGTGGGAGGAGACCCAAGACAATCTCAAGCTCACCATGATGCGCAATGTACATGGACTCCATGCACCCATGAGACTGTTGATGGAGCGAAAGATAGTGTCTAGGGCGAGTGAAAATTAACTACGGAACATTTTAATCAGCTCACTGTCTTCCAGAACCCCCACATGCCTGCACTACCGCAAACCAACATTCATCTGGATATTCTGATGGGTCGGGACGAGACAATAGAACCTGGGGATGTATTTGGAGGTAAGTGAATACGAACACACCAAGGGTCCGCATTAACTTGGTGTGTAGAGCCAATCAGGGTGCCTTCCCTCAACATCCACAGCGACATGGAAAGGAAGCTTCGCATGTCGTAGATTTCTACCAACACTGTTCCCGATGTACTTGTACGAAGGATAATTTGACCAACAAGGTTCAATATTTGACTCTCGGAGACCAACAACTCGCGGGATGTGAATTACGAGTTCAAAGATTACTGACGCGGCACGTATGACCACCATTCTTGCTGTATGCTGAAAGTAAGAGTATACAGTGAATGATCCTTTATATCAGTGTAACTATCCATCAAGTGCGAGTTGATTGCTGTCGACTGAGGCATAAGGATGGATGACGCATCCGTTCAGAGGTACCCGGTAAGTGGTTGAAGTGTCGAATCGATAGTCTTCCCCTCGCACTTAGCATCTCCTGCGTAAGCCAGCACCCCGTCTAACATACTCGACAGGAACCTACCCGGAAAGACACCAAAGGGTTCACACTGACGGAAAACAAACTGCCGAGGAAGATGGAAAGCTTCATATAGTAAGCGGCGGAGACGTCGACGACCAGGCCCCACTGCCAGAACAATTCAGCAAGTGCATGCTTTCCGGTTTTCCTCTAATGCGCCAATTTTGGTACCTTACCTGGTTGATATTGAGGAAGTAAAAAGAGTTTTTCGCCATATAGCCGTCATAAGTAAGGATGATCGTCCGACGTCCGTGCTTCTTGCCGTCTAAGACGCCAATAGTCGCAGCCTGATCCTGCTTAATGAATGTACGAGGCACAAGATAAGGTCGAGGATAGTGTCATTCATTTAGTTCTACTTAATCGGTGTATCTGTAGGGAAGATGCTTATACTGTACAGTAATTTATGTTTGTTGCCTTTTCGTGTTGAAGGTGCGCCATAGTCACACTTAGACGCCGTTGCTTTTACTGATACTCTCATCATGTCCTCGACCGTGCGCAAGCAAGCTCCCCGTCTAGCGCGCCCCGCTGCCATCTACCGTCCCGGAAGGGCACCAAAAGGCGCAAATGTTGCTATTGACTCTGACGAGGAAGAAGAGGTTCAGGAAGTCGAGGAAGAGGGAGATATTCATATAGGCGGAGAACAAGATATAAAGCAGGAAGACGATGAAGATGAGGACGAGGAGACGATGCCAATGCGCAAAACCCAGACGGCGGAGAAGAAGATCAAGAGTATGAATGTTACGCTGAAGGCCGTGAATATATCGAAGGAGGGAAAGGTTATTGTTGCTGGGAGAGAAGAATCAGGGAGGACGGCTATTGAGGAGGAAGGTGCGAACTAACGAGTCATTTCACCTCATTGTTATATTATTGAAATCTATTTCCAGAATCAGAGGAAGAATCTGAGGAAGACGAGGACGAGACTCCGAGCAAAGCCAAAGCGGAGGACGAGGATGAGGACGTATGTCACAGGTACTTCCCATTCACTGCACTTTGCTCACACGTTTCACAGTCTAGTGAATATGAATCAGAATCAGAAGAGGAGGGAAAGCCAAAACTCCAATTCCGACCCGTGTTCGTACCAAAGTAAGCTTAATTCATGCTGCTGGATGCCGCGTTTACTCACTGTTCATGTGCTCATCTATAGGAGGAATCGCATCACACTTGCGGAACGAGAAGAAATGGCAGACGATACAGAGGAAGCACAAAAAAGGAGAGATGCCGAAGCTGAGGAAAGAAAGAAAGAAAGTCATGATATGGTTGCGGAAAGTATTCGGCGAGAGTTGCTTGAAAGCGAGTCTCCATATTCCTGCGATGGCCCTCCTTATGCTGACCCCAATTTTCAGAGGAAAAGGAGGAAGAGATACCCGATGTTGGCGATACGGACGGGTTGGACCCGGAGGGTGAATTTGAAGCGTGGAGGTTGAGAGAGCTCGCGAGAATTAAAAAGGAGAAGGAAGAGGAGATTCGCCGCGAACAGGAACGCGAAGAGGTTGAGAGAAGGAGGGCGCTGCCTGAGGCTCAGCGGCTCAAGGAGGATTTGGAACATGCACAGAAATTGCGGGATGAGAAACCGAAAGGGCAACAAAAGTTCTTGCAAAAGTATTGGCATAAAGGTGCTTTCCATCAGGTATGACCCTCGTCATATACATGCATGCTTCATGTACTGACCTATATTAGGACGAAGAAATTATCAAGCGGCGCGATTACACAGAAGCTACAGAGTCCACTATGGATGTATCTCTGTTACCCAAAGTTATGCAAGTCAAGAACTTTGGCAAACGGAGTCGGACAAAATACACGCATTTGGTAGACCAGGATACCACTGTAGGAAATGGTGGATTCGGTGGTGTGGGTACAATAAAAGCGGGTGGTAAAACCATCGACAGTGGAGCAGCTGGATGCTTCGTGTGCGGTGGTCCACATTTGAAGAAAGGTGTGTCATGATTGTCGGCAAACATTCACAAATCATCTAATGTTTTCTCCAAGACTGTCCTCAGAACACTGGACCAATGATACGGGGGACTGGTGCGAATGGTGCGCCAACTGTATCTAGCGAGCAAGGCTCATGGAAGGATCGGGGTGGGGACAGTGGCTGGAATAAAGAGGACAGAGGCAAGGGCCGAGATCGGCGCGAATACTCTCCGAGACGGGACAGAGACCGCGACTCCTCTCGATATCGACCGCGGTCTCGTGAGCGACGTCGAAGATCCCCATCACGGTCGATGTCAAGGTCACCGCCTCGGGGTCAACGAGATGACTACTATCGACATGATGAACGTCGACGCTCCCGAGACTGGCCACCGGAGCGGGATGATCATAAGGGCAAGCGAAGGCGGTTGGAAGCGCGGTGATTCTGAAACTTCGTATGACTCGAAGGTCGGGCACAGATGCCAAATTAGGTAGCAGGCGTCGGGTGGCGGGTATTATGATGTATTTACATTTTGTCGGGAGCGCGCATACTACTATATGGGGATCTAACCTTGACGAGTGGACGCCCGTGAGGAGCCTGGCATGTTTGACTATTTAACGCGCGCCATTCCTGTTCAACATTTCTTTCATCAACCACTTTCACTGTCGATATGCCTCCTCGCAAGAAATCAACTGCAGACGGCGCTGCTCCTGCTGCTCCGACGCGCTCTAGTGCGCGTACCAAGGGTGCTCAACCTGCGAAGCCGGCGAGCAGCAGTCAGGATACTACCCCGAAAACCGCAGCAAGACTGGCCTCCAAACGGAAGCGCATTGCTGCTGACGATGAAGAGGAAGAAAAAGAGGCATCAGAGACAAAGAAGCCCGCGAGCAAGAAGGCGAAGAAGAGTAAAGCTACTGTGGATGAAGACGAAGACGATGAGGGTGATGCCATGGATGTGGATGACAAAAAGGAAAAAAACCCTAAGATGGTCACTGTGCGTGTCCAGAGCCTACTATTGATGCATCTAACTGAGGCTTGCTAGGTGATCAAACGCGGTGCTGCCCCTGTTGACTCCGCGTCTAAGAGAGTTGGTGCGTATCATCTTACTCCTGCTGTGGTAGCCATTCTGACGAATCTCCTCTTAGACACGCATCAGGTATATGCTAACGATGAAGCAGTATGGGACGCTACACTTAACCAGACGGACGTCAAAGACAATAAAAACAAGCTAGCATATTCTTCCTTGTCAGCCAAGCGCCAGCTCACTTTTGTGTTCTCACCAGGTTCTACAATCTGCAGCTTCTTCACCCTATTGGCAATCCCAACGAGTGTATCTTGTTTACTCATTGGGGCCGTGTTGGTGAAAATGGGCAAAATCAAGTCAAAGTACGCATTCCTCCTATGTGTTCAAATATAATGCTTATGGAATGTCAGGGACCTTGGCCTGCAGCCTCTGCAATTGGCCAGTTCAAGTCTCAATTCAAAGCTAAATCCGGCGTCAACTGGGAGGACCGGGTTGGCATGGTTGCGAAGAAGGGTAAGCCAATTTAGCTCGATATTATACGAAAGTGATTAACTTCGCATACGCAGGGAAATATACATGGCTTGGCGCGTGCTTCTCAAATTTACGAGCATTTATAGTTGCTCATGTTATTATAGAGCGCGACTACGATAATGAAGACGCAAACGACGATTCAGGCAAAGGGAAGGGCAAAGGGAAGAAGGATGCCGCAGACAAACCAAGCAAACCAATCCCTGATAGCGCACTCGCACCTGAGATCCAGGTCAGTTTAACACGAAACGCATCTGCTGCGTGCATTGATTCTGGTGCTAGGAATTCTGCCGGCTCATATTCAGTACTAGGTGTGTTATCGTCTTAACGTAGAACTTTGTGTCTAACTTTGTATCCAGTATTATTGATGCAACACTCTCCTCAATGAATTATGATGCAAACAAGCTACCTCTCGGTGGGTTTGTCTTCAGCTTGAAATCAATGCTGGATCTCATCGTTCCTTAGGAAAATTGGCGAAGTCCACAATTCTTAAGGGCTTTGCTGCGTTGAAGGTATCTTTACATACACTGTAACCGTTTATTGTCACGCTGACCATGCATCCTAGTCTCTCTCCGAAGTCATCGATGGAACTGACAACGCCAAAATTCAAGAATACGGAAGCAAGCAGGCTGCTTGTGAAGAGCTCACCAATCTCTACTACTCGTAGGCATTCATCAACTTCTGTACAACGCCCTGACTGACATGTTCTATAGTATCATTCCTCATGACTTTGGCAGAAATAGGCCCATCGTAATCAATACCTCTGAGCATTTGAAGAGGGTACGGCTTTGCGATTCACTGTTGGCATTCGTTAAACGTTTGCGCTATGACAGGAGCTGGACCTCGTTGATGCGCTTGGAGATATGGTCAGTATCATTGGCTTTATCATATCAACTAACGCTTACGCCGTTCCCATAGGAAATTGCTTCTCAATTGATGTCAAGCATTGAAGAGAAGGAAGATGCGGACCCTGTCAACCCCTTGGACGCCCAGTTCCAGTCTCTCGAACTTACCAAGATGGAAGTTGTTCCAAAAACCGGCGAAGAATACCAGACAATTGAAGAGTATGTGCGCGACACTCATGGTCACACACATGGACACATCAAAGCCAAGCTCAGGAACGTATTCCGCATCGAAAGGGGCTCGGAAACCGAGGCTTGGAAAAAGGCAGGTTTCGACAAGGTCGAGGACGGTGAACGTATGCTTCTATGGCACGGCTCCCGTTCTACTAATTTTGCTGGTATTCTCAAGCAAGGTCTTCGTATCGCGCCTCCCGAAGGTAGGTTGAAGGTCTTTGGGAGCTCGAAGCTTGGGACTCATTAACCTGGATATCAGCTCCGGTCAATGGATATATGTTTGGAAAGGGTGTTTATTTCGCTGATGTACGTCCTCTCAAACTCCTTGGTAATTTATCCTTTTAATAACATTACTTCTATAGATGATGTCCAAGGTATGCTGTTTGTAGGCTGCTACTATTTTGTATGATTCTGACGCGAGGCTCAGTCCGCTGGATACTGTTACTCTTCGTAAGTATTAGATTTTAGAATGAAGAATAGCATGCTGACTACAGTTCAACAGCCTTAGTAACAGCATTGGATGTCTCCTCCTTTGCGAAGTTGCCGTGAAACCATTCTACGAACGCCACGATGCTGTTAGTCTCATCCTAGTCCCCCGAATACTGGCCCACTTCTGACTGCATGTTACCAGGAATATAACGCGGATCAAAGCTGCAAGAAGGCTAAGAAGAGGTCAGTAATCTTTACACAATGTCTCATTATTATTTCTGACCATGAATATAGAGCAACAAAGGGTATTGGAAAGATGCAGCCTGCAAAATGGAAGGATGCTGGTGAGGCTCTAGGTGTAGATGAACTCGTTGGCTGCGTAATGCCTGATGGGAAAGCGGAAAACGTCGACACGCCAGGATATTTGCAGTACAATGAAGTATGTCGATCTTTTTCTGTGACAACCTTGATACTCACACCACTTTCCAGTATATTGTGTATGATATCTCTCAGATTCGTGCCAGATACCTGCTCATGGTTGACATGTAAAATGTAAATGTATTCGTTGCTGATAATTGATCACTTTCTACTGGTGTTCCTCTTCTCGTACTTGAAGACATTACCACGGAATCCTTCGTTTTGTGTCCTCGCCATACCCAAATCCCCTGTTCTACTACATTCCTCGCACTCATGATGCATCCTCCCAGGAGGGGTATGCCAGAGTATTCCAAGAGTCATATCCACTGCTGGCATCTGCCATGTTCCCTGCGCCCTGTAAAGAACCCAAATGCCCGTCTCTGTACCCGGAAAACCCCCACCAAGATTTCGTCTCTACATGCAGACTGAGGGTAACGTCAGGACAGCACGTTCGAGTCTCGCAATGCTGAGTATCCTCTCGTTCCTCGGCTCAACTATTGGGTTTGTTGTCTGGAAAACGGGTAGTAGGCGATAGGAGTAACCTCGGGGTCTTTGTGGTGTCTGCGTAGCCATCACATATGTTGACGGCACGCACCTAGACAATTCCAACCTTATTGTTTGCTTATCAGTGTCAATGGTCTTAATAAACGAGGAATGAGGAATGATTAGATTCAACTCTCACCGATCTTTGGCATTATCAGGGAGGAAGGAATCGTCGGTGCGGTTGATAACAATCGATTGTCGATACTTGAATTGCTGCAAGCAAGCAATCTGATCGTTCACAAGTTGGGTATGATATCCGTTCGCCGATGGGTGAAGTGATGCAGCATATGACTTCAGGATGGGTATGGCGCGGGATGCTCGTGTCGCAAAAATAACATGGTTGAACCCGGAAAAGAGCTGGTCTCCACCTGCGTTAGAGCAACGAGCAGACACCAAAGTGGGATCCCTTGGATCACTCTCCAAGCTGGAAATTGAAGAGGACAAATGCACGTGAGGTATTCGAGAGGCCAACCTCGAAACC
Source organism: Moniliophthora roreri (assembly GCA_001466705.2). Taxonomy (NCBI): domain Eukaryota; kingdom Fungi; phylum Basidiomycota; class Agaricomycetes; order Agaricales; family Marasmiaceae; genus Moniliophthora; species Moniliophthora roreri. Next base: position 490,528 of record LATX02000001.1, on the reverse strand, counting down.
ACCTCTCGTACTCCGTTCTTGGCCACGTAATGTTGCGTGCCCAAAATTAACCATGCATAATCTGTTGAGTGTTGAGAAATGAATAGGTTCAGCTTCAAGATATTTGCCCACCAAGAAATTCCTCAATCGGGTGACGATTTATATCATCCGATTGGATGACTGCAAACGCAAAGCTGGTCCATGCGGCATCGAGTCCCAATAGTTGCGCCATTCGACTGGACGGGATATTTCGCTTCATCCACAGCTCAAATGTCAAAGCAGGAGTATCGGAGAACCGACAAGAGGGAAGTGAAAGGATGAGAAACATAGCAGAAGATGAGCTGCACTGTTACGATGGAGAAGGCAAATAATGACCATGCACTTGCAAGGATCGGTGAAAAACGGCGGGAATCCGACTTTTCACTGATCCAAGATGGCATACTGACGCCAGCGAGTCCGGAGCGACCATAGAGGTCGTGATGTTCCGTAGAGAAGGAATACGCGTAGTCCTTTCGAAAAGAGACTCCGAGGTGTTTGTAAAGGGCAATGCACACCGATTTCAGCCAGAACCCACATCTGATTCAATCGGCGCATATTTCTGATCTCCCAAAAGAAAGTCGCTGTCGATTCAGGTAAGCTTTCTGGACTTTCTGAAATGCCCAATCGGATTGCCTGAAACCGACCGCCGTCTGGTAGACAGATTCGACCTAAATCTGCTGCTGTTGTGGAACCCGAAACTTGTTTCAGTACGTCCGAGTCCTCGCCTTTTTCTTCGCCTTTCTGGTGGTCCTAAAGTGTTCCCGGTTGGTCAAGTTTCAGCCCAAAACTCCGTGATTCTGGACGCCACCATGCGGTAAATCAGTTATACGTTTCCAGTTGAAATCTGTCTAACTGATTTTTTTCCTAAACCAGTGTGATGAGCCGAGTATAATGTCAGTTTGGCTTTTAAACTTTAACACCTCCGCCACTCCTGCTCTTCTTCTAACGATTGTGAGGATGAGATCATGCCTAGACAGTTCGTCTAACCCAACTTTATGTGTTCGAATACCTTTTCAAAGAAGTGAACCTCGTACTCCACATCATCTTTGATTTCACCCTCTAAAAGTAAATGTGCTGCAGTCAAGCCAGCTAAGCCACTTCCAATAACCACGATTTTGATTGTTCTCCTGGGCATTCTTATTTTCGTAGATAACTAGGAATCGTTCGAGAACCGTCCAACTTTTACACTGTTTGTCATCATTCCATCAGTCATAAACCGCTTAACCATCTGGAACGACAGCGACGAGGACGAGAAGTCGTTGATCGCATACTTGAGCACAATTGGTGCATGTGTACCCGTTATAAATAGCCAAACGCTCCTCGGCTGGTAGTTTCCGGGTGGTTTCCTGCTCGTAAGTCGACGCGGCTCGGACGCCAAATGCTACACCGCTAGACACCCACTATGTCGTACCGATACGTGAATAATGAGGCTGTGATGGGGTGCGAAAAGCCCTGTACGGGGCCTGTACAGAACCCCCCAAGTAGACGTAAGCGAATTCTTCTGACCGCTCGCTCATCTCGTTGTCCCCTCCCCTTTTGAGGCCACCCTAATAGGGCCCCTTGGGATGTTTTTTTTGGTAGTTTACAAGTATATACAGCATGGGAGGGGAGGGAAGACCTGTGCTTTTACAAGGTCGTTCACATGATACTCACGTAACGAAATTTGCTGGGGGGATTTTGAAAAGGCCCCCCTTCACACCCATTATTCACTGTATCAGTACGATATGTTAGGCGTTTAGTGTTGACGTTGAGCGCTTGAGCGCTTGAGCTCTCGCTCGGTCACGTGGTTTGAAACCTTTCGTCTCTGGCACTGATACGCTTTTGTTAAAACGCAACAAGCGTGAAAATAAATTCGTCCAGATCTCTAATAGACACAATTTACCACGGAATCTTTCTTTTCGTGCCCTCGCAAATCCAAACTCCCTGTTCCACTACATTCCTGGCGCTCACGACGCAACCTTCCAGGAGGGGGATCCCGGAGTACGCATAAGAACCGCATATCCATATTCCTGGACCGCAGCTGGCGTCTATTATCTTCCCTGCGCCCTGCAAAGGTCCCAAGCGACCGTGTCCGTATCCGGAAAGTCCCCTGGTCTGAGAATGCAAACCCTTCAATGCTTCTTTGGAAGGTAGTGTCAACACTGCCCGTTCAAGTCTGGCAACACTGAGTATTCTTTCATTTCTCGGTTCTACGATTGGGTTCGTCGTTTGGAAGACGGGCGGGAGGTGATGGGAGTAGCCTTTCGGGCTGGGTAATGAATGCGTGGCCATGGTATATGACGGTGGCATGCATACGGAGTATTCCCAGTCTTCTTCCTTCTTTTCGGTCTTACTGGGTACGGAACGGGACGAATGAGCGATGATGTTCAACTCTCGTCGATCCTTCACATTGTCCGGGACTAAAGAACCGTCAGTGTGGTTAACGACAATGGCGTGCTGATATTTGAAGTGCTGCAAGCAGGCAATCTGATCATGGACCAGTTGCATATGATGCCCGTTGGTGGAAGGGGGTAGTGATGAAATGTATGCCTTTAGAATAGGAATGGCACGATGTGCTTGCGTTGCAAAGATTATGTGGTGAAATCCAGAATGGATTTTGTGTCCGCCGGAGGTTGTGCAGTGAATGGAAACCAGACGTTGATTCCTGCGATCCATCTCTATGCTAGAAATAGATGAGGACAGGTGTATGTGGGGAATCCGAGAGGCTAGTTTTAAAACTACCTCCCGAACGCCGTTCTTCGCAACATAATGTGAGGTGCCCAAGGTCAACCATACGTAATCTGCGGAAAAGTGAGAAGAGGCGCAATAGTTGTTGAAAGCGGCCTACCGAGAAACTCTTCCATTGGATGATTTTTTATGTCATCTCGTGTGCAAGTGCAGACGGCAGAAAAAAGTGGGATTAATATGTCCTCTGCGAAGCAAGTCCATGCAGAATCGAGTCCTAATAGTCGGGATATTCGTGTACGTGGTATAGTTCGTTCCATCCATAGGTTGAAGGACAATGTGGAAACGTCGGAAGGCCGACGAAAAGGAAGGGAAAGGATGAGTAGTCGTATGTAGCAGAAAAGGATTTGAATTGCCACGACCGCAAAGCTGAGCAGAGCCCATGCTTTTGCAAGGACTGGCGAGGAGAAGAAAGTCTCTGAAGTGTCCCTGATTTGCGATGGGATACTGAGCCCACCGAGTCCTGATCTACCGTTGTAAATTATGGAGGCTGTAATGTCTTTGGAATTATTGTGGGATGAAAGGGTCGAGAATGAGTAGGAATAGTCTGCCTTTCGAAAGGAGATTCCGAGATGTCTATAGAAAGCAATAAGGCGAGGATAGTAACCTTTCCTGCCAATAAGCATGATTTTTATACCTTAACGGATGTAGTGACACACCTCCTTGGAACGACCGCATCGGTACATTAATTCTCCACTCCTGCTCTTCTCCTGGTATCGGCAACGATATTGACGACGAGTCCATGCCTAAAGCATTCGTCTGAGCAAGGTTAGACTCGACACCGGACAGAATGGAATTTAAATACGTACCTTTTCAAAGAGATGAACCTCATACTCTACACCGTCCCCGTCTTCATTGCGCTCAGAGAGTAAATATGCAGCAGTCAGTCCAGCTAGACCGCTCCCAATAACTGCGACTTTGACCGTTCTTCTAGACATGGTTTTCGCCGACGTTGATGGAAACCGGCGAGTATTAAAACCGACCGCAAAGAATCGTTCGATGCTAATAGTAATTTTGTCATCAGGTTATTCATCCAGTGTTCTGGCTATACGCCATGCTGGAACTCAGCAAGCGTAATGCGACCGAGGTAAGTACAAGCGCCCTTCTGTTCTGACTGTCGGAGTGTACTATGTAATTACATGCTGAATTTCAAATCGAACTTCGAGTACATACGAAACTGGTACAAGTATAGTACTGCTGAACTTATGAAGGAGATAAAGATAACATCCGCAGTTGTAGAAAAATAGTGTCCAAGGGTGGCGACATCATCAATATAGCAACATCAATCAAGAAAAGCATTACGGTCGTCAGTCATGAATGATCATAATCGTCATGATGGGACGTCGCCCGAGGTGGGACCCGGGTGTGTCGGATATTGTCCGTGGGGGAATTGGAAACAAGAGGGGCATTACTTGGAAAATGGCAATTGGTGTATTGCAAATTCCTAATTGGCCTGGTCGCTGAAGTTGGAGGAGAGCCAGGGGGCATACCAGGATAATGTGCATAGTAATTTGTACGGATTTCACTCTCTGGTGTTGAGGTCACTGGAGGTGACGGACTGGGATACTTGAACGCATCAAGGGTACCTGAATATGATGGTTGGGAGAGTGTGCTATCCATGTTATCAGAGCGTGGACGAGGTATAGGGCGAGGTTCACGGTGTACTGGTGCACGCGCTTGTGGGGCCAGGGGAGCTGGAACAGTAAGGACCATAGGCGTAGATCGTCGGCGGGTCGCTAACGGTGGTGTGTATGAGCGCTGCTGACCCTGCGGCTGAATCGGTGATGATTGTCTATTCATTCGAGAAGAACGCTCTCGAGGTGAATACACTTGCGCAGATGAGCGTTTTAGTCCATGCGATGAGTTTCTTCCTGGGGATTGCGGCGTCAGTGGCGAAGATACCGGTATGAGGTCCTGCAGTGTTCCTTCGAGGTTCTGGCCACCCATAGCACGCGGCTGGTTGATGGTTTTCGATAGGTGAGTATGGAAGTCGTCAACCACCTCAGGCATCGACAGAGTGGGAACTTGAGAATGATACACCTGTCGTTCACCCGCTAAGCCAATCTCGTGACCATGTGAAGTGGACGGGGTGAAAAATGACCGTGTGTTAGAACTGTCAGTGTGTGCAGTAGAAAGATCCGTTCTTGAAGGGAATACACGGCCAAGGAGGCTATCTTTCGACGTGTCAGGCTGTGGGGCCAGTAGTAGTGACGTTTGTGGCGGACTCGAAGTTAACAGTGGCGGAGATGGAGAGAGAGGAGTCGCAGCTGAACGAGGAGATTGCCTCATCTGCTGCCTCTGCAAATGCGAAGTCTGCTGATCGTTATACAAGTACAATGGACCGAGGACATCGTCGTCAGCTGGGTGCATATATTCATCTGCTGTGCGACGAGATTGAAGGGGGTTTCCACGGAACTTCCTCAAAACGCTGGCGGGAGGCGGATCATCTATGCCATGAAGATAATCTGAAAGGGGATCATTTTCAGTTTCACGTTCTCTTGGCATATGTCGGGATGTTCTGCGTGAAGACTTTCGACAATATTTGGATCTGCTGGCTGCTCTGGACGGTGAAGGAGAAAGTCGAGTGCCCTGGTCATGATCTGTAGATTGGGACAGTCGGTTGTAGATAGAGCGCCACCATGATCGTTGATGCTGGTGTCCAACCTCTTCAACAGGTGGTCTGATATGGCTGTGACCGATGCCCAGATTAAGGTCTGACAAAATAAAGGAGCGTAAGTCGTATAACGACGGGGAACAAGAGCGGACGTCCCACCTTGTTTACCACCACCATATCCACGTTTGGCCAGCTCCTTTTCAATCTGTTCCTCAAGTCCTTCACTCTTCTCCCTATAGATACCATAACCATAATGATTACCCGCGCCCAACCAATCCTTCCGTCCACCCACTTCGACTACCCTCTCAGATTCGAAATCCACTTGAACCGAAGGAAAAGTAACGTCTGCTTCCTTGGGTTCCGCAGGATCACTGTCTTTACGAGCGAAGTGTTGAGTGGAAAAATGGGACGGTCTGGCTCTCCCAAAGGCGTCCTCGTAATAAGCTTGCCTTCTGGCACCAACATCCACAGAAGGTTCATGCCCACGCAGTTTGGCCCACATATACTTTGATCCTGCCCATATCTCACGGAAGGTTTCTCGGAAATCCATTGCATGTCCTAATGCTTGCCACTTGCCCATAGGTAACGTTGGTAAATCCCTTGAGTTGTGGATGGGCTTGTAGACTTTGTATGTGAAGGCGTGGACATGGAGGAATGCGAATAGCCTGGGGATAGCGTTTGTTAAGTGAAATGCCAGGACAGAAGGGTGGTAAACGTACATCATCTCGAACGTCTCCAGTAAAGCACCGATGCCGATGTTGATATCCTCGGCAGTCATATACCTCGTCTGAAAGGACGTCAGGCAACGAAGGACAAGAAGTGCTACTGCACATACGTCTTTAACAACTCCGAACATGCTGAGTACCGATAGAAATGTTGCTTGCCAGAACGTTAGGAATACTTTGGCGAGTCAGAAATGTGTGCTAGCGACTGAAAGTTCAGTAATGACAACCCACCGACAGCCTTGATTGCGAATAACTTCAAGAGCGGTTTCTGTGGTGCCAGGTACGTCGACGCTGAGACATATAGCTGGATCAAGCAGTACATGGCAATCGTGACCGAGACGGATACAATGACGATAATCTAGAGCGAATTTAGTTTGTTGAGGGCAACAAATTTCAATATTGCGCACATATATATGTCCCCAACCTGATTCAAATAAGTCGAGCTTAGCTGCAATAGGGACAAAAAAGAGAAACGTACCAGGTCCCCAAGAAGACTCGCAATATAAACCTATGTAGTCCAAGATAATCGCAGCAAATGTAGTTCTATGAGGGCTGTCAGAATGAAAATCGGCATCAAAATCAGGGACACAAACGTAGGCCGGAGAACGCAATATTGCAGAACACCCCACTTCGTTATTTGTAAGAAAGACAGACCATTCTGCAAAATGTGTTAGCGAGAAATTTGGACATACTAGTATAGACCTACTGAAGGCTTCCACTTGACAAAGCCCATTGGGAAAATCCACTTCTGGGGCTCTTCTCCGTTCCGAAGTGCTTCGTTATCAGCTTCTTTGGACAACCCAATCTTCTGAAACAAAGCACGCTGCTCGTCGGGATGGGGAGACAGGTAGATAAGAAGGAGATAGAAGAAAGAAGTTAAAACTGTTGACTCGTAGCAGTCTCGGATGAGGATAAGTGGAGTTGCATGGTTCTGACCTTAGCTTCAGAGCGGGTCATAACTAAAGCTTGAAGGCTTACTTACCCACCAGAAATATGATGCCAAACTGACTATTGCGTAGATGGGTACCATGAACAGGATCCTAACAATGTCTATGATGTCGTTGAGTGTTGGGCCAGAAAGGAGTGAAGGTGTATAACGCACGTCGTTGCTCTCGTTTCTGAAAATAGTATAGATGAAAGAGCCGTAGATACCGTATAACGAGCACGACTCACGTTTGTGTACCATTTCAAGTGTTTGTGGATCAGCCAGAACGATACGACGGTCGCAATGACAGTGAGCACAGAAGCAATTATCCAGCCAATCTATCGAGGTATTGGGAATCAAGCTCATGTGATGCTTATTAAGTCCCTACATGATACGCTTAAGAGGAGAAACTCGTCAATATCAAAGCAGAGAATAACAGACTGCAAGGCTCACTTTGCCAGATGAGATTGCCTGAAACGAATGGCAGAGAATGAGACCACTGCCGGACAGAGATTGAGGGTAACGCTCACCGCCCTGCAGTAGAGAGGGCCCATCCTCCGCACGTTCCTTGAAACATCTCCCTTCTTCATGTTCAGCCATAGTAATTTCTTGATAGGGTACCGATTTAAAGCGTATTTCGAGATTTGGATAACAGGCAAGACAGAATCATAAATTAGTCGTCAGATGACAGTTCGTGATGGTCGTAAGGAAGGGAATCTGTAGAGAGTGAGTCGGGTAGCCGAGGTCGACCCCTCCAGTGTTGGGGATGAGCTGGTCGCTGTGTGCAGTAGCGTCGAGGCACAATGGAAAGGAGGTAAGCGAACTCTGAGCAATTCAGGGCAGAAGGTCCATGGACCTGGCCAAAACAAGTCTCGATCGATCCCGGCGGCTCAACATTGCCTCCGCTCTCATCGATCTCATCCTCGACGATATGCCTGAAACAACTACTGCTCCTAGAACTTTTGTTTTGGCCTCTCGCGCCTCTCAACTTGCTCAGATTCAGACAAATATGGTCCTTGATTCACTCAAGGCTCTATACCCTGATACCACTTCCGAATCGAATCCTAAATTTACTACTTCCTTCATGACCACCACCGGCGACAAAAATCAATCACAAGCTCTCTATCTTCTCGGTGGAAAGGCCCTATGGACGAAGGAATTGGAGGTTGCATTATTGGAACGGGAAGTAGATATGCTGGTTCATTCACTAAAGGACGTGCCGACAGTTCTGCCAGAAGGATGTATGATCGGTGGAATACTAGAACGAGAGGATCCAGTGGATTCGTTGGTAGTAAAACGCGGTTACGAGGAAAAATGGAAATCTCTGGACGATTTGCCAGAAGGAAGTGTAGTCGGGACTAGTAGTGTGCGCCGTGTTGCACAGTTGAAGAGGAAGTATCCTGGACTCAAGTTTCAGGATGTGGTACGTGGCTTTCTACGTTGACTTTAGTGATATTGATCATGCCATTTCTGTCATCAGCGCGGTAACCTGTATGTCTCACAGCATAGCTGAATCTGCCAACTTAACTCATAATTCACTTAGAAATACGCGTATGGCCAAGCTGGATGCACCAGATGGTCCTTACGCAGCAATCATCCTAGCAAAAGCTGGTATGGTTCGCCAGGGTATGGGAGACCGGTTAACATGCGATCTCGCTCCGCCGACGCTATTCCACGCGGTATCCCAGGGTGCTTTGGGCGTGGAAATTCGAAACGACGATAAGGAAGCCCTGGAACTATGCAGGAGGATAACACACCAGGATACTGCATGGACATGTTCGGCAGAGAGGGCATGTCTAAGAGTCTTGGAGGGAGGCTGCAGTGTCCCGGTCGGCGTGTCGTCGTCCTTGAAGCATGATAAGGAATTAGTCTTGGAAATCAGCGGTTGCGTTACCTCTCTCGACGGCTCGACACACGTCGAGCACACGCTCAAAGAGCCAGTGACATCCGTGGAAGAAGCGGAAGATGTTGGAGGGCGATTGGCTCGTATCTTGATTGAGACCGGTGCACGGGAGATCTTGGACAGTATCAACAAGGATCGTGAGAGAAGGATCAAAGAGGCAGAAGACAAGAATGAAAAGGTGGATCAGTAGGGTTGGCAAAATTTGTGAAGATAATGTATTCTTGTATTAGAATGTAGAATGTGCCTGCAATGGATCTTGGACGCAATGCAGCCTGCATCACCTCGATGCTCCAGAGTCTACTAGTCTTGAGTACGTGACATGCCGCCGTCATCGTCGATGAGAGTCATGGTCACTGTCTCCGCTCTCTGACTTGATTTAAAACAGTCGCCTTAGTCTGCTGAGGGAGCAGCTACGGCATCGCCTCGTTTGGTTCTTTGCTTCATGAAGCCCGAGTTCATGGTCTAAATCTCAAGCTTGGGCGTACGCCTTGAAGCGAAATGCAATTACGAAAATACACTACGTATTCACATTTGGCTATGCTACATGTTGTCTCGAATCCGACCAAGTTGTAGGCGTTCCAAAAGGCCACGTCCACGTATTCGGCGAGGAAAGATATCGCTCTACATCCCCGCGAGCGCCTGCACGACCCTTAGTACCAAGATGGGAAGACAAGTGACTCTAAAGCGGAGAGGATAAACGATAAGCGAGAAAAATGGGCATTTTTATAGCCAATACCGTTGTTTATTTGGCAATCACCTTGGATCTAAGCAACTACATCCTACGGCACTGCATCCATTCCCCCATACTGCCCATATCCATCGCTGTCTCGTCTCGGACATTGCTCGTAGTTGGTAATGTCTTCCATCTCCAGCAGAAGATTGGCCAAGGAGCTCGCTGAGATACAGAACGGGGGATGTCCAGTCGGTACGGTTGCAACGATTCACCACGGAGAAAGCTGACCTTCTGCACAATGATCATAGGTATCGAGGTCGTGAAGGCGGACGACTTTCAATGTTGGAGATTCAATATAGAAGTCATGGGTGAATCTCTCTATCAGGTGCGCTCTAATCTGCTGCATCGCGTGCTCGCGGATTAATAACACTCCCATCCTACAGAACGAGAAATTCACGTTACAATTCAGATTCGACCCCCAGTATCCAATCTCATCACCTGCGGTTCAGTTCGTGCAAACTGAAGGAAGAGAAATACCTATACATCCGGTGCATTTTGGCTATAATGCTCCACAACCAAAAGTACAAGCTCACCTCCTTTTCGTAGCACGTCTACTCAAATGGACATGTATGGACAACTTTTAATGACGTTATAAATCTCTTTCGATAGCTGAGTTGTAACCTTCACCGAATCCCTAGATCTGCGCATCCATCCTTGGCAACGAATGGTCTCCTGTCCTCAGTGTCGTCGCGGTGTGCGTCACGCTGCAAAGCATGCTGGCATCTTGTAAGGTGTGTGAGGAGACTTGTACCCAAAGAACCTGTTCTGACAAGTCCTTGGTCAGGAGAAACGTCGGTGAGTTCTTTTCAGACAAATACATGTGAGCTTGCCCTGATGTAGTACCTTTACAGTCCAATCGACAACGACAGATATGTGCGGAATGCTCCGGATAATCCAAAGAAGGTGAGATTCAATCGCTGCCTCAAATGACCTCGGATTCGATTCCTGATAACGGTTTTTTAGACTCAGTTCCATTACGACGGTGAGTGACCTTGGGAGGTCTAGATGCCTAATTTCTGACTCATTGACGGTACATTCCCACTGATAGATGACACGTACGTTCATCTTTCACTGTGCACTTACTGTATCGCTAATAACGGAAACAGAGTATAATTCTTCGCGACTTATCCAGTACCTGGATTCCTTGTATCTATTTAGCATGTATTATCTATCTGCGTGTAATCACACTGCAATATATCTATTTAGTCATGTAAAAGTGACAATTATCAGTACGATACAAACCCAGACCGATCAGAACTAACAAGAAATCGCAATATCATTCGACAAACGTGCAAACGGCTATGTGGTGACCTTTCCGCTGCAGCAGTTTCTGACAACCATGGGCGCTGGGATAGGCTCTGAAGGCGCACAGCAGACACCCTGTGCTGTTTGGGTTTCTGCCTTCTCATGGACATGTTTTACACAACGTCCATCGCAATTCTTCCCACACCCACAACGTCCAGGTGCATGCGCCTTCCCATGCACATGGTCTGCACAACACCCATTGCAGCTCTTCCCACACCCGCATTGACCATCTGGACATCCGCATTTGCCACCGCAACATTCCAGCTTGGGTACAGTAATCAACCCAAAGGGTATACCGCGTTCCTTGGTCTCGATAGCCGTTTTCGGGTACACCATTACGTTCATCGGGTCTAGTTGGACCCCAACACCCATCTTACGATTAACTGGTGGGGCGGGCAGGGCAGCGGCACGCGCGAAGAAACGATCAATGATAGAAACGGATTCTTGCCCCTGTAGTGCGATACCGTGCCTGTTGTCGACACAAGTTCCGCATCCATCAGCACAGCTTCCAACTGAAGTATCGACATTTTCGGGACCTCTGTGTTCAATACATCCCGGGCAGTTGCATTCGACGCCGCAGGTACAGCCTGAACCGGCGAACGATGAGATCTCGCTGAGCGGTGGCATGACACCAAAATCTGGGACAGTCGTAGGGCTTTCTGGGAATGAAGAGTCCGAGAAAAGTAGGGGAGGAAGCTCGAGAGGCGAAGGTGATTCAACATGTTTATGCTTGGGCCGTTTACTAGGAGGAGGTTGGGAGGGAGAAGAGCAGCAGTGTGGTGGCACTCTTGAAGTCTCACATAGAGCTGCAGCCTTCGCAAGAGTCGCAAGAGTAGGGTCCGTAAATGATAAAGGTGCATGTTTCGATTTGCGGCACCTACATTTCCCCAAGTCTTTGCAGGAACAATGCTTCAGGAGCGTGTTCACTGAAACAAGAACGTGAGATGATTCTCCGCAATCAGATATCTGAAATACCTCGCTGTCGAGCGTCTGGCAATGTGACGACGGTTTGTGAGGATGTCTGAAGATCTTTTAAGCCATTAGGGAGAGAAGGTACTACGGGAATGAATCGTTTCGCTGCGTAGGCAAGACGTGTTAGTTTGATGATGTATATCGAATCGACCTGTTGCGCACCCTTAGCCCCAGCTGAAGCGGGTAGAGGAACCACCGCTGGTTTAGTTATATCTTTGTCGGCGCAATTACACTTCGAATGCATCTTCCTCGACTGGCGTAACGAACGACATTTCTCGCATTGGGAGATGGGTCTTCCCTTCTTCTTGATCTCGAAAAGGGGCCTATCTGTATGGGCGCAGGCCGACGAACGATGGCCTTTGATGCATGACTCGCTGTTTGGGCTTTGCATGAGACACTAAAGTAGAATAGTGAAGTAGGTGTCTCCACAGACCATGCAAACTTCTTGTTATTGACAAGTACCTGTAGGTAACCATGTAAATGAGAGCTCTAATTGGTATATGTTACTAAAGTATATACCATCTCTTCCACTGCTTGTTACGAATCCAACTTGGGATTTCCGGGCGATAGATAAAGGTGGCAGAAATTCGGAAATGAAATAATGCAAGGCCGATATATAAGTCAAGGCCGTGGGTAAAAAGCAAGCATAAAGCGGCTTAGCATCAATCAGATCAGGGTCCTCTAGTCCATGATGAATGTGCATATGACCCTAATGCCCAGGGCCAACGAAAAGCCTACTACAGTAGGTACAAGATTTTCAGTGGCACAGGACTCGGCCTTGGCACAATTGAAGGTTGCGCGTTCATTGTCTGCCATCAGTCAGCGAAAGCAACGCAATAAATGCACCTACTCCATGGGTGAACTTATATATATATATATGGATTTCCTCCATACGAATCAGTTTAGTTCTTCACGCAATCTTCATAGTGGGATTTCAAATCCCTGTAAAGAGCAGAACAGGAAGTAATGGGTCGCTGTCATGACGCAGAACAAAGTCGCAGAGGCTGCGATTCAGCCCAAACGGCGACGGGATGACCACGGCCTTTGTCACTCATGTACCGTGGTGTAAAGCAAATACTGCCTAATAAACTGCGAACCCCAAGCCCAGCATAAACTGTCAAGAGTACATTCTTTTATCAAGAAGAATTCTTTGGTCCTTCTCCGGTGGTCGATTCCGCACCGCCTCCCATACCGCCTCCCAAGTCCCACAATTGCTCCAAGTTCACTTCAGACGAGTTTTCCCCCGAAAAGAACAAGTGGTTGAGATCGAAGCTGTTGGACGTGGTTTCCGACGATGGCTGACCGCCAGCCTGCATCGCTGGGGCTGAAAGAGTGGCGAGTAATGATCCAGGTGAGGGTGCACTCTGGGCCTCACCGGAGACCTGAGTGGGTATCTGCAGTGAGTCGTCATTACGCGCCGGTTGAGAGTTCGTGTGGAGGGACGAGAATATGTCGTCGTTGCTCGTATTTGCCGAGACGCCGAGTGACGACAGAAAATTTGTGTCAGCCGTGTTGGTAGATGTATTGTTGTCACCTTCTGGGCCTTCTATAGGGGAGAAGAGTCCCTCAACATCGGCGTGGTCGTTTGCAGATGCCTCGTTCGAGTCTCTAAACAAGTCCATTGGCATATCCATGCCCTCGATCCCGTCAATGTCAAGTTCGATTGGCTTGTCCGCTGAATTTCCGAGGGAGTTATTGAGATTAATATGCAGGTTATCAGACGTATCCGACTCCGGGAGTGTCAGGTCGATGTCTACCGGATTGGTCGATGAGTCGCCCGTTGAGGCACCAAACGCCGCCATCAAATCCGAATAGTCTGTCGGGCGGGCAGACTTTGGCGCCAAGGTGACAGGGGAAGGAAGACGTCCGCCACTAGTGAGGAAAGAAGTCGCGTCTTCCGCCGATATGCGTAGGGTTGTCGCAGAAAGATCGAGTTTGGGGGGTAATGCTGGTCGATGGAGGGAAGACATGGAAATCGTGGACTGGCGTCTGCCGGAGAGTACAGAGCCTTGCAGTGGCGACTGGCTTGGATTGGACGATGCCTCATTGACCTGGGTCGACTCCGGCTCGGCGTTCATGGGAATATCTGCGGAAACCGGGGACGGTGAAGGAGACTTTCGCATTGCGTTTGCCGCCGCTTCTGCCTCTTTTATTCGTTGTTGTTCTTGTTGCAGGTCGCGCTGGAGAACTGAAATGGCTCTCAACTGACAAAGTACTAAGTCACCGCAAGCTATGCACTTCACAACGGAGTACATACCAAGTGGGACTCTATTGACTCACAAAGCTGATCATAGAGTTGCAACTCTCGACCCAGAGACGCTTGCAGGGAAAGTGGAGGTGTTGAAGCGTGCTTGCGGATAAGACTAGTTTCCAGTTCAATAAGTGTGAATGAATTACTGAACGACAAGCACCCACAGTTTCTGAGTATCAGCATAAAACCTAAGAATTTCTCCCGTCTTCACTGCAGCATTCTAATGACATTGAGATAGTGTAGAGTCACGAGAGTAGTCGATGTACCTTCAAACATCCGGATAATGCATTCATTTCTGGTTCTAGGATAGTCATTTGATGTGGTACTGGCGGAGGCGGCATGGCTCTTGCATCTTGTTCAGCTTTCAATGCCGCAAGCTCATTCTTGTCTTTCGGGGCATGCTGAAGCCGAGGAGAAGGACCAGGTTTGGGACCCATGATAGTGATGGTCAGACCCAGGTCAGACCTGGAGTGGACTGGCGTCGTCTTAGTCTGGCGAACAATTGATCCAGTCAACCTATATGTTGCACTTCTACCACAGTCATCCTACTGTACAGCACGTCCATGCCAACACCATTCGTACAGGTCGTGATATTTTCTATTATTCTTTGAAGGAATTTATATACTAATAAAAGTATTAGCGCCGTATCCGCCATGTCACCTCAATACAAGTCTGCAACTTGACGCCTTTTCCTTTGCGCGATGCATTTGCTTCAGCAATATCCAAACCAACAGAACCGGCGCAGTTTGCAACTCATGGGCATCTTCCGGATGATTTAGACGCAACTCTCTCTCGGAAACGAGGTCGCCGGATTTCCACCAATTCGATGACCACACTCCGAAGTTTACATTCCGATGACGGTGCTGGGGACGCTTCAGGTTATCCAGAAGGGAGAGGGAGAAAGAGAACGATAAGCTCGACGTCTTCAACTCGGCAAGCACCAACAGTTAGGTCGCAACGAGTCAGGACGGCCTCCATAAGCTCTACACTAAATCATTCCTTTACCTCGACATCATCATCCGACCCACACGACGTATCTATCGAATCCACCAAAGCATTACTCATAAATCTACCTGACCATTCTCAGTTGGGACTAGAGAAAGTTATAAAAGGGCGACTTGTCGAAAGCTTTTTGTCTATCCGAATTCTCTCCAACACAGGAGACCATGAATCGACAGAGTCTCATCACTCGCGTTCGGCATCTTCATCTCAACCACCTTCACCTCTTTCTCATTCACAAACCCCATCCACTGGCAAGTCAGCACAGAGAAAAGGCTCCAGTATTCGTCCGGACATAAAGCCGTCATCTCCAGTTCCATCGGAGAGCTCGGCTTCACGTCGCGGATCGTGGGCAGGCAGTCGCACGCCCACCTCACCAAACTCATCTCGCACACACCTTAAATCCTCATCAAGCGTCTCGGAGGCTACTCGACAAAAACCTTCGCCATCGTTTCCTACTTTGATAGCGTTCCGCAGCGATCCTGGATCCAGCTGGGTATCCGAGTCTTCCATACCCGACTATCTGTCTGCTGTACACCGACCATCAACGAACCCCCTGTTCTTCGTTGACCCACAATCTGAGTTTGCTCCCGACTCTGACACCAGTGGTGACAAGTTTAGAGTTGAAGTATGGGCTAAGATTGGCGAAGAGCGGAGAAAAGCTGCAACGGTTAACGGAAAGGGAAAGGCAAGAGAGGAGCCGCATAGTGATGACCAATATTGGCAGATATTGGAGCAGTGGGATGTAGATCTGGGGGAGGCGGTTCCACTCGCAGACGATGTAAGCAATGGTTCAATACGCCTCAGAATAGTCTTTGATATCAATGTTCAGCCAAATGCAACACTACGCCTTCCTTCGAATACCCTTGTTTTGACTCTAGGTTCTCCTGGCCAGAGATACTACGTTTCGACCCCGCGCGTTTCCCGTACTCGCTCGCCGTCGCCTTCCAGGTACGCCTCAGATCCGGAAACTAAGGTACATAAGGCAAGGATTGGTGAGGCTGCAGAGCCTCTGGTTTTGCCAAGCAGAAGGCACCGACGTGGTGCAAGAGCTGAGTCACCCGGTAATACGGTGAAAACAGCTGGGTGGCAAGACCTCTTCAAGTTCGTCTTACTTATTAAATACTCGGTATCTATTCATTTTTTGCTAGACTTGTCTCTCTTCAGACGTGCATCGTGGACACTGAAGCTTCTCTCAGGGGAATCATAGACAGTATCAATTCCTCTATATCGGAGTCGGCTGTTCCAATACTGGTAAGTCACGCAAGCTCGAATTCTTTGCAATGTTTTTATGATCTCAAGTGCACTCTGTAAAGAAACGAGAAATATCCGAAAGACAGTGCCGAGTAGCTGAGCTGAGATCTCATTGTAATATAGTCACGAACAGATCGCAAAAGCGTAAGTGAAAATTTAGTATTTTGTACTGTCGCACTTACGCCCTCTCAACTTAGTTCGTGAAGACATGCGTGCACGACGAGAACAACTGAGACATCGACAAGACATGCTTGTATTGGCTCGAGCACAACAGGATGATGACATTCAACAGCGAGAAGAAACTGAGGAGGAAGTGATAGATGAACGGTAAATCATTTCTGTCGCAGCTTTCGAATAGTCAATCACTCAACTGAGTCCGATGTCAGAGAACATTACGACTCTCTTCTGAGCCTTTTTAGACCAACGCGCGTCACACTTATCTCAACCCTTGCTTCGATCTTCCCCATAGAGTTGGATTCTCCACCCGATCTACTGTACACAATACTGGACGTACCGCTCCCGATACCACTATCTTCCACCGACCCTGCTCCACCGTTGTCCTTGCCGAACCACAAGGATATCAACGAAGAGACAGTTGCAGCAGCATTAGGATATGCAGCGTTACTCGTCCAGCTTTTGGCGGCGTATCTCGGCAAAGGCCTCGTCTATCCAGTCACTTATATTGGATCCCGGAGTTTGATACGGGACGGAATCTCTGCGATGGTCGGACCTAGAATGTTAGGTCTTCATTTTCGTAGTAACGGCGTTTGCTGAAGGGTTTTCTAGGTTCCCGTTATTCTCCAAAGGTGTAGACACCTATCGCTTTGAGTACGGTGTCTTCCTCCTCAACAAAGATATCGAATTGGTGAATTTCCTCATTTGTATTCCCGAACTAGGCTAATAATTTACTAGCTGATGGTTGAATACGACCTGCGAGCCATGGATATCCGTCATACGCTTCCGAACCTCAAGAACTTGCTTCTCACGCTCACTGATGGTGAAAGCATCCCTGCCGCGTAAGTGGTTGGCGTCCGTTTCGACGGTGCGGTCATTGGTTATCTTACACCCGCTTCATTATTTAGCCCCGGACGACCTCACTTATCACCCATAACTTCCCTATCCGAACTGGAATCACCGTCTGACGCCCCCGCTTCGCCAAAAGACGACAGCACAACGCCGAAGGCAAACGACAATCTAGAACTTCCACCAGCCGAAACCACGCCTCCGGCAAGCGGATCGACGACTCCGACTGCTGGAAGCGAAGCGGCGGATACAGCCAAAAGATCACGTTTTCTTGGACTGTCACCTCTGGCGGGATTCCTACGTGTGCGATATCCGTCGTCCCTGCTGGCAAAAGGGAGCGAAGGCACCCCTCCCGGCGGTGATGGTATAGAGAGCAACACAACCATGAACGGGGAGGTTCAACCGACGTCAACGTCGGGTAATGATTTGCTGGATTGCGAGGAAGACAGTCGTACCATATCCACCAGTGAAAATGACCCTCGGTCCGATGTCGATGAGCTACGACGTCAGGAAGGTGCGGTGGCTCAAGAAAATAAGTCTACCACAGGGAATGGGCATTTAGTGATCAATTCAGAGTCTAACCCTTCGAGCCCGGCAGAAAAACATTATAGTGACCGAGTTTCAACTTTATCCACTCCCTCGTTGCCCAACGTTGCCGACTAAACCGTGTAACCACTGTCGTTTCTGTAACGTATGTACACGTCAGTTACTCTGCGCACTCCTCACTGCTGCTTTTTTTTTTTTGTTTTGCATGTGGAATTTTTTTGGGCGTAAACATTCATACATACTAGTACATAGGACGTTTGTGAGAGTGCGTATCGCTTCGAAAACCGCTTCGGCTCCAGGACACGCGAGGTAAATCAAGGGGAACCTGTCGTCAAAATATTACAATTCGCCTTCAGCTCCTTCTGGACCCGGTATTTTGAGTATTGGGATTCAAGTTCTCAAGCTAAATGACATCGACTTGCAATTCGCCTTATGACTCTGGTGCCGTCCATGGCCCTTGTACATATGAACACGATGCTCTCACAAGTTCCTTCTCAGTTGTACTGGACTTGACAATGTTTCTTTTTCTTTCCACGTGCTGCGCGCCGGGGAATATAAATGATCAATGATGCGTGATCCTCGCTTGTCGAGACTGGGCCCTGGGGAGTCCTTGACGTTTATTCGACGTGTCGAGCCTGAAGTTTGGAATGCTTTCCAATGAACCATGGAAGAGGTTGCCACCACAGGAGAGTGCTGACATGGTACAACCGACGACTTGGGGGTGCAATGGAGTGAAGAATATTGTTCGGGTTCTCCGTTGATGGAGAAACGGGGATGTATATGTACATATCAGGGTGGGGTGCAAATGAGGTGAACCCAAGTCTTCCGGCTCCCACAGTCGGATGCCATAATTTTCGTCGCCGTTTGGCAACCATTTTTGCGGTCAGGACCGCTAGGCCTGGAAGCAATGTGTGCAGGAATGCAAGATTTGCTATCCCAGAGAGGGGTTGAATGAAGATTGGGATCTCTTGTTAGCGTTGAAAAATAAGAATATAATAGAATGATAATAATAATAATATATATACGGATTGGTCGCGTAGCCAAGTAAAAAAAAAAAAAGAAAGAAAAAAAAAAGGTGAATTCTGTGAAGGGATATGGGGGACCCTGGCGAGCCGGATCCGGAGTTTGAATATATAAATTCTGCAGACAGAAGGTGCTCAGGGCCGCCAGGCTGAACTCTGCGACCAGCATTATAATACTCTACACCTCACAACTCTCCTTCTCCCAAGTCTGGAGCTCTAAAAAGGGTCAGTACACCCTTTTGCTTCCCCCAGGATCTCCCATCGCTCAGCCTCGTTTCTTACAGCCAGTCTGCCACTTGTAACATCATCCATCTAGAGAGGCTCAAAAATCGGCTTGAGGTGTGTAGCATTCACTCGAAGCTCTTCATTAAAATAACAGCCTCTTATGCTTCCTCCAGTTCTCAAGATAACATTGTGCTTCTAAACTCATCTGTTCCCCAATTCAGTTTTGCTCGTTCACTTCGCTTTCTGTCGTTCACCGCTGGAGTCTCCTTTTCGTACTTTTAAAATGAACCCATCTTTGGAAAATTCTACTTCACCTATTGATAATTCAACCTCCCCCTCCGACGAGCGGAAGCAGAGTCCCCCAGCTTTCTTGGACCTTGCCGACTCCGTACGTGTCTGACGTTCTACTTGTTCGCACTCGTTTTGAGATTTCGGATGCAGGCTGCGAGGTTGGGGAGTAATATGTCGGACATCTCCGCAGTGGGTGGTACCATGCTATTTCATTACATCAAACGTTCTCATTTTGTATCTCTGTCTCTAGCGCGTCGAGCTCAAACGTTTGGAGCACGAGAGGCAACGCGCTCTCCAGCGAAAGATGTTCGAGGACCAAATGCGTGCGCTCGAGCAGCAACAGGCACAAGAATTACTCAACCTTCCACTTGACCCCTCTTCGCCAAACGGTGCTACTGGTATCCAGCACTTGGCAGTGTCAGCGCCGACCACTCCCCCTCGCTTGAATGCCACCCTTCACGGTGATGTTCAGTCTGCGGGAAGGCACGGTCACTCTCACTTGGTCGACGCCGACACACTTTCAAAGGCAGTCGGTGCTGCTGACAAACGGAAATCGGTTACCTACGCTCCGTCGGTCAATCTTTCACCGGATATGGCTACTGGTCCCTCTCCCAATAATCCCAGCTTTGCTCGTCCTGCTGGTGCCAAAAGCATGCCTGCTAGTCGTCGTACCTCGGCTAGCAGCAACGACGATGAGCTGGTTGGTCATTTGCAGAACCTGGCCCTCGGTGATGGGCATCGGTCTCGGGGAGCCTCTCCAGCTCCAGCTTCCGTATCAGCGTCTATTTTGAATAGACGTTATGCTGATGACGAAGGTGCTCGATATGCGAGCACGTACAACGCTGGCATGATGTTAGATGAGCAATTGGATCAGGAAATGCACAGTAAGCATATTCCATCATTTCCTTTCAGCGAAATGAAAATTGACGGCTTCCTTTTTACATAGACGCCATGCGGCACCTTCCTACTTCAGATGAGGACAAGTATACTAGTGCTTATGCCAACAAGGTTTGTTGAAATGAAAGTCGTGCATCGTTTACTTTGCTCACACCGAATTCATAGGTCTCGACCTCTTCGGCTGCCTTGGACTTGGCTCATCGACCCTTGGAGTCGCGTGAAAAATCTTCAGAGTGGCCTCATTATAACCGCGGGCCAGATGGCTTGGCTTCCAGGTCAGATAGGCGTGCTGTCACCAACCCAACTTTAAACCTATCTGACGAGGTTCCCGGCAGCAAACTCCCCAGTGCTGTTTCAGCTTCTTCAACACCGCTGATCGCGCAACATCCTCAGAGCATTACACATGTTCAAACTCCTTCATCTCGGCGCGGTTCTCCTCCAAATCTACTTGATGGATTCAATGCTACTACTCGTTCGGTTCCCGCTACCCCCCTTGGCATCCCAGCCAACCCGTCGCACTTGCTGAAGACTCCAGGTACTCCTTTAACGGAGTCGCAGGCTCTCAATGGTCGTCTCTCGGCACATGGTCTCCCCGACAGTAGCGTCAATGCCGGTGATCTTCAGGCCTCTCTTTCACGGCTTGGTTCTAACCGATTCGAGAACGGATCTCTCGCTTATGGCAGTGGATTGGAAGATTCAGTACGTTGAAGCCTCGTCCCGATTGGTAATCAGTTGACTAACGGAGATCCTAGCAATATAATACGGATTCTTCATATGGAATGAATGGTAACTTGGACAACGGCCGTTACAACAACTACGGCTTTGAAAGTAATGGACGCACGAGTGTCGCTGGAAACACTAGCGGTTCTACGGCTTTATACCACCACAACGGTTCTCGTTATGGATTGGGCTTACCCGGACGTGCTACTGTTGGTGTCGATAGTAAGATGAATGGACTTCATGGACCGAAACACAAGCGTGGTGACATGGATCGTGAGTCACTTTTTTTTTCTCCCGTCGCATGTCTGATGTCTTCATTTTAGTTAATCGATTTGCTGGCACAAGACTCGAAGATCTCCAAGGTGAAATCCCTGCTCTATGCAAGGATCAGCACGGGTGTCGATACCTCCAGAAGAAATTGGAGGAAGGTGTTCCAGAGCATCGGGATATGATCTTCCGCGAAACGTTCGGTCATTTTGCGGATCTCATGACTGGTAGGTCTATATAGACTCACATCTCATAAGATGTTCCTATACTCAATGATTTCTCAGACCCTTTCGGCAACTATCTTTGCCAAAAGCTCTTGGAGTACTCGACGGACGATCAGCGCAACGTCATTTGCGAGTCTGTGGCTCAGGACCTGGTCAACATTTCCTTGAATATGCATGGCACTCGCGCTGTTCAGAAAATGATTGACTTTCTTTCAACTCGGAGACAGGCAAGTATACGTTCCGGGCTTCCTCTATTATCACACTTACGGTCGAGACGCAGGCTGATCTTAGATACAATGCTCAGATTCATTCTATCATTGTTGCTTTAAGCCTACATGTCGTAGTGCTCATCAAGGACCTGAACGGAAATCACGTCATTCAGAAGTGTTTGAACAAGTTGTCACCCGAGGACAACCAGGTATGGTGTTTGAATCATGTACGCTGGATTCTGACTGATATATTGTCCAGTTCATTTACAATGCTGTCGCTGCCAATTGCGTCGAAGTTGCTACTCACCGTCATGGATGCTGCGTGCTTCAACGCTGCATCGACCATGCCTCGGATCATCAGCGCATTCAGCTGGTGAACGAGATTACGTTCAACGCGTTGACTTTGGTGCAGGACCCCTACGGTAATTATGTGAGTGATTATCATTCATCGCATCTTGTATCACCTGATGTTCTCCAGGTTGTGCAATATATTCTCGACCTCAACGACAATCGCTTCAGTGATGCTGTCATCCGTCAATTCACTGGGAATGTCTGCGCTCTCTCCGTTCAGAAATTTAGCTCGAACGTCATTGAGAAGGTTCGTTTATCAGTGTCGTTTTGGCGTATCAAATCACTGACATTCGGACAGTGCATTCGTGTTGCGGAGCATAATACCCGTAAAATTTTGATCGAAGAGCTGCTTAATCGCACTCGCCTCGAGAAACTTCTGCGGGATTCCTACGGCAACTACTGTGTGCAGACCGCTCTGGATTATGCTGAACCCACTCAGCGTGCTCTTCTCGTCGAGGGCATCCGCCCTGTTCTTCCTCTTATTCGTAACACACCATACGGAAAGCGAATTCAGAACAAGCTTCAACGGGAACACCTTGACCAGTTCGGCAGTTATCACAGCCAGCAGGCGTTGGTCAACATGGCTTTGACTAACCAAGGTCTCGCGGGTGTTCCGCAGGGAGCCGGTCGTCACCTTCATCAGGGAAATCCCATGGCGGACGTCTATGGCACTCAAAACGGATTGTACTCTTTGCAATCTGCCCCAGGATCATATGGCTCCCCGTTGACAACCCAGCTTCACAATTTGGGACCCCAGGGCATTGATAGCTATGTGCTGCAGGGCAACTCGAACCATAACCAGGGTCTTTCCCCATCTCACGGCAACGGCTTCTCCGCTGGTTCGTCGTTCGGTGGTGTCAATCACTTTGGTGGTGCCGCTGCTATTCAACTGAACGATCCATACCAGAGGTCTACCTTTGGCTATGGGATGTAAACGATCACCGCCCCTTCACGATTCAGAACATCCCTAATCCATTCACTGCATTAACACCCCTGATACCAAACATTTACATTACTCGAAGCTTGGCCAATTTTTCTTTCTTGAATTGCCGTTTCATCTTATATCATCCACCACCGTTTCAATATTATCCGCGTATCTGGGCTATTGGGCCCATATCGTCATCTACAATACCAACAACTGTATTTTGCCCTCACTGCACATTCATACGCTTTCTGTTTGAACATTTTCTTATCTGGCACTACCTCATTGTACAGGTTACTTCATCCACTCTAACTCGGTTGTCTGTCTAATAGTAGTTCCTCGTCGCAGTACTATTGCCTGTCATTCTGTAGTTATTCCTGCCCCACGATGTATAAAGTCCTTATCTTTAGAGTTTGCCAATCGGATGCTTTTCGTCGTACTGTTTCTAAGTTCCTTCGTAATGTCCTTTTCTGGATTTTAAAGGTGTGGACGCAATATCTCATGCAAAATTGGCATCAAAAGCATGGTTTACATACTATGCAGTGGTTGCACAGACAAAAGTGTATGTAGAAGAACATGCGCTATTGGGTGCAAGATATATCCTAAGGCCACATGTGTATAGCTGAGAGATAGCGAAGGTAAAATTTTCACCGGTTCTAGATACCAAATTCGAGTTGAATGAATCTGAGTTATTTGGATGGAACGAGTTTGCTCACCTTGACGAACCCAATGGCAGCAGACTTTTCACGGAAGCATTGACGGCAGAGGTCGAGTCCGTACTTGCGGATGAGACCAGCCTGGTGAGCACAGAGACGGCTGGAAGGTACACAAAGTGAGTCAGATTTGTACAGAACATCCCAAATTTTGAGGCGCACCATTGACGGCTGCCTTTACCGAATTTTCTGGGGCGACAGAACCAAACGGCGTCGTGGGTCATATTGGATGGTCTTGAGGAGGCTGGAACGGGGAATATGAGCTCAAGAATGCCGAAGAGTACGAGCAGCAATACCTTGTCCAAGCTCTGTATCTTTAAGTGGTGTCTAGGAAATTCCGGTCGGACGTTAGGGATGAGGCTGACGTAAGAACTGTACAGTTGAAAATAAGGTTCACCGGCAATCCCCGCAGACAGCCAGCCGCGGTAGAGGTGCTCAAGTCTTCCTCAACATCTACCATGCATTCGGTGACTTGTCTTGTGTCTTGGCTTCTATGTGGTTGTACTAAGCACACTTCAGAATACAAGCCATTGGGCTACTCTGACGACGACAGGCACTTTGACTCACTCAAGGGTACCATCAAATCAATCAGATACAAGCAAAGGAAAACCCCGTTTGGCAATTTCGTCAATATATAGAAGTCATTCAAGCGAGCGTGTTGGACACATAATGTGTCACCGACGCAGCGTTCGGAAACGCTCGAACATTCCCTCTCTCACCCTACCTCTCGTATCATGGTAGACTTGTCGCTCGTTTCTCTCATCCTTTTCACTCTTGTATTGGCTCGAGTCCTGCTTTGGGCATTCAGCCTGCTCATTGTCCAGCCCCTGTCCGATCCCCTTCGTAAACTACCAGGCCCCCGCGCTTCATTCTTCCAGACTCATCTCAACGATGTTACCGAGTGCGCTTTCTCCATCTACTCTATCTTAGCGATGTGTTTTAATTCTATCATCCAGTCCCGACTTGAGCGCCACATTCCACGAGGAGCAGAGAAAGAACTATGGGAAGACGTTCAGGATCCACGGTTTTGGCAAGGTCCGTTTATCTGTTGTCCAGGATCTGGTTTAGTATACTCAAGTTGAGGATCCTCAGCACGATCTCCGCCTGATGTCGTTCGATCTGCGCGTCGTGTCCCATGTCCTGAGCTCTCCAATCTACGAGAAGCCATGGCAGACGCGTTCTTTACTTTCCAGTGTCCTCGGTCGAGGTAAATTCTTTGCCGCGTTATCCTAGGATCGTTCTGATAAGACCATTCACAGGGATCTTCACCATGGAGGGAGCCGAACATGACTTTCAGGTACTTGTTAATTTTTTCTAGCTTCCAGGCAAATCTCACTTCGCATTCCAGAGGAAGATTATCTCGCCCGCATTCACAACTCAGTCTGTGAAGACCTTGGTGCCCGTCTTTCTCCAGAAAGCTGAAGAAATGCGGGACAAATGGGATGAGATGGTCTCTTCGGGCACCATCGCACTAGACTCCGTCAGGGCTCCGTCAATAGACGTATCTCACTGGATTTCCCGCGCGACGTTTGACGCATTTGGGCTTGCGTGTCTCAACTACAATTTCGGCGCTTTGCAAGGCGAGACCGAAGAAGTCTACCTTGCCTTCCGTCGAATGTTTGATATGCTGAGTAAGAAGACCATCCCGAGGATTCTCTTTCCTTCATTGGATAGGTTTTTCGTGCGTTCGCGTTACTGATAGACCCTCCTCAATCTAATATCGAAATTCCTAATTCCTCTAGCCTGATGTTGTCGCTCGTACAGTAGCTGAGGGGTTGAACACCATTTACAAGGCCGGTCAAAATTTAGTGCAGGAAAAGAAGGAATCTATCGGCTACGAGAAGCAGGACTATAACAAGGACCTGCTCAGCCTATTAAGTAAGTGGCCTACTTCGCCCGTCGCCATTCATTCAGTGACTTCTCTTCCAGTTAAGTCCAATCTTTCCACCGAAGAGTCCCACTGTCTATCCGACACCGTTCTCCTTGATCAGATCACTTCATTTCTTTTCGCTGGATCCGATTCCACAGCTCTATCATTGTCTTGGTGCCTTCACTTCCTATCTCTCCGACCGGACATTCAGTCACAACTCCGGGACGAGTTCGCACGTCCTACAACGCCCGTATCTCCGTCCTCGAAAGTGATGGCCTTCAGTGAATGTGAATCAGCCTCATTGGATGGCTACCCGCTCTTAGACGCTGTCGTTCGAGAGTCCCTTCGTCTGTGTCCTCCTGTGCATGCTACAATTCGTGTGGCTACAAAGGACGACCTCATCCGGGTCTCCGAACCTGTCGTTCTTAGTGACGGTACGGTCGTCGGTGCTGGCGAGAGCATTGCCATACGCAAAGGCAGTTTTATACATATACCTATAGAAGGATTAAATTTCTCTACCGATATCTGGGGAATTGATGCACTGGAATTTAAGTAAGGAAACTTTCTCTTCCCTTCTTCCTCTTTCTGACGTCTGAGCCCTTCCTGTAGGCCTGAAAGATGGATGAGTTCCGACCCACCATCCTTCCCTGGTCTGGCTAATGTCATGACATTCTCCTACGGTCCACACTCCTGTCCTGGTTACAAATTTACTATTGCAGAGATGAAAGCGTTTCTTATTACACTACTTCCTTACTTTCATTTTAGTCCTGTTGAAGGCCAGAGAATTGGCAAATACAACGGGATCCTTACTCGTCCTTTTATTAAAGGTCAGCTAAAGGATGGAATTCAACTTCCCCTCGAGGTAGAACGATTTGAGGGGTAATCACTTTGTTCTGTTGTATGTACAAGCATGGATTTTGTAGTTACCTTGTAATTGGGGTTCTGATGTATTGTATTGATTCACTGTATTATACCAACTATCATTGACAAGAGGATGAGAGAAGGGATGAGGCCGTGAGGTATGGAAGCAAGAAAGATAACACCAAGACTGGACATAGGGAGGATGCAGAGGGTGAATAACTGAGAATCTGTGAAGGTCCTCATCCAAACAAACCTCCCAGAACAAGATTCCAAGAAATATGCAAGGTATGTGTTTGTGCCTGTCGAAAGAGGCCTGACATGCACGAATTATCAGTCAGTGAGTGTAGCAGAGTTCATCTTGATGGCAATGAACTCGATTTCAGGGTCCGAACTGTCATCGACCGACGGCGTACACGTATCAGCCGTCGTCGCTGTTGATACATCGCAAATGACCTCCACTTCATCATCCGATAAGAGTTCTGCCTCCGGTACAGTAGGTGCTTTGCGAGAGAAGATCGCCGAAGGTGAGTCTGAATGAGGTATTCGTTAGAGAATGTCCGATTTACTGATTGAAGAGCATTACCTCTTGGTTTGGAAGCTGCCATGCGACTGATTTTCGCGACGGGTGTTTGTGAATCCTTCACTCTTTTCTTGTGCAGAGCAATGAGGATTCCTTTGTTAGTATTCTTCGGATCACCACATTTGCCACAACCTTTTGGCAGGGAGATTATTCAGGATGCGGTAATGGGATGGGTATAGACTTACGAGATTCATCAGGCTTGATTGACTTGCTGAATCGTCCGTAACTGTAGGTTCGAACAGTTAGCTAGTATTGCAATATAGCAAATTTGAGAACACACATCAACTGGCAGTCGGTGCATTCTATTAAGTATTAGTAAAGAGCGATGTTAGTGAAGGTATTAACTTACGCCACCGGTACGGATGCGTTATCTCGTAATTGTGAGTGGTCTAAGTAGGACTTAGTTTTGGCTGGCAATAATGCGCAAGGAACAGACCTTGACCGTTATATCTGGCCTTGCTTCCATTACCCTGGCTCCCCTGGAGAATCGGACTGTCAGTCGACTATCAAATCTCGACATTGAACATTGATTTCACCCACCAACTCTTGAAAAGAGTTCCGTGACTCTCATGAAGGTCCCCATCTATGATCCAGCATGCCAGATGGCACATCTCATGTGCAAGTGTCAGCCTTATTCTCTCTGGAGAACAGCCTAGTCAGCCCACAGACGCCCGCCAGCTTTAAGCTCTCTTGCCTTCATCTTCGAGAATTTTCGGGGCCAGCTCTATTTCGCTGTGTCCCTTGCCTTCATTGCGACCCCTAAGAGATGTTGAGTAGTGAAATTTTGGAATCCGGTGAGGCACATGAAAGCTCACTTGTTGTACCGTGCCTTTCCAGCAGTTGTGTATAGCTTGTTATTCCACCGCAAAACCGTCTGTTTTGGAATCCCGTTTTTAAAGACAAGAGCATTAAGCTCGTGAAAGAAGTTCTGAGCGTATTCAAGTAGCTGGGCTAATCGCACTTCTTTCTCTGCCTTTTTGCTTACACGAGGTTTTTTCTTTGATGGGGACGTTTTAGTGGGCGGTTCTGCCTCGGGAGATTGGGTGGTATCCTTGCGCGCCCTTCTTTTGGTGGGGGTAGAGGGAACGGATGCGCTCCCCCCGACGTCGGTCTTCAGGCGTGATAAGCCGTTGTTGACACGCATGGGCTTCTTCGGACTGGGAGGTTCATTGCTACCAAAGTCTGTCAATATGCTAGCCAATAAATCTCGAGTAGGATACACACTAGACCAGGATCGCGCCCGGGTTAAGGGGAACATCATCGGTAATCTCATCATCCTCGTCGTAAAGTGGGAGCTGAGGCACAACAATAGCTTGATTTCGCTTCGGTGGGTTTGACTTTGCCAGAGCTACTGGGGTACCTTGGGCACCATCAGCTTCCTTCTTCGATGCCAGAAATTCTCCTTCCGACTCCGACTCGCTTTCCACTATCCTTCTAGCTTTTGGAAATTTCTTCTTGGTTGGAGCCTTCACTGCAACAGACGGAGTACGTCTCTTGACGGGCCTGTAAGAGACAATAAAGCCATTTAGTGAATCCAGAACTGAGAAACACGTACTCTTCATCTTCAGAGCTCGAGATTTCGATCACCTCCACAGGTACCCTCTGCATCGCCGTCAAGGATGCCTGGCTTTGAACTCTTTCATAAAGCGACAGTCAGTGGGTATAGAAGGGTAAAGTAGGATGTGAAGACACCTTTCCTCCTCGCTGTCCGGAATTACCTCCGCCTGTTTCTTTGACGCGCCAATCTCACTACCTCGATCATTGGGAGCCTGAAAGGTGTCAGTCCCTCTGCGAGACGGAGTAGACACTGAGAATCGCGACATTTGCTTCCTTATATCTCAGAAGAATCGAAGCAGTTATCAATGAGCAGTTATCAATGAGCAGTTATCAACGAGCAGTTGCTGACGAGTGGCGTTCAGTGGGAGGTACGATTCTGAAGCGACTTTTCTAAATTGCTTCCGTGTCAGTTCCAACAGACGTGTCACGCGACCGCAATTGGGATGCTGAGGCTAATGTAATTACTAATATTTTAATATTTATGCACGAGCCCAAGCCGCTTCGAAGGGAGGACTCTTAGCCACACTACTGCCACTATGTCGTAGTACCATGCAGAACCATTGGTTTCAGTGTCGCTGTCCAATTTTCGTCCCACGAGCACCACTGCAAATCGTCGCTCGACTGAGAACGGTCAGGGCGTCGAGTTGCTTTTCGCAGCGACTCTGTCAACGAGGTGAGGCGAGGAGAATTCGGAAACGAGAGAAAAAGGTTCTAAAGAGAGACGATCTCAGTATAGGAGCAACAAAGACAGGCAAACTTTCAAACCTCCAACTGTTTTGCTAGTTCAATGGCATCATTAAACACGAGACCGTTCTTGCCATCTTTGACTAGTTCATCCAAACTTTGATCGAGACACTGAGCTTAGGAGTCTACTGATACCATCGAAGCTCACCAATCAAACTTGAGCGCACAAACCGGTAACCCGCAGCCAAACATATCGACCACTTTCATCGGCAGGTCCAAAGCCGAAGAACTTGAATGTAAACAGACGCCCAGATCCGCTGAACCTGAAGAATAAACATTTGTGAGATGAACAGTTCGTTGAATTTCATCAGCTTACCCAGGAAAACAGGGTAGTCCTGTGCGTCAAGCCACAGACTGATACATCTAATCCATTGCCATTTCTGCTGAAGTTCATTGACCTCCGCCATATACCGTTCACGCTCTGGACCTCTACCCGTTACCGCAACCAGTATCTTGGGCAGTTTCTCTCTCGAGCCTCGAGTATTGATTTCGTTGGCTCGTACTTCATACATCTTCAAAGCATCGAGCAAGACACCGAAATCTTCGTCAGGCGTCCATGATGTACTCGATACAATTAAAGCTGGCCTATCAGGGCGGAGCTCTGGAGCGTGTATTTGCTGGTAAGTCGGTGTATTGACAGATATGGGAGGACCTGAAATTATCGCGTGATTGGGCTCGCCGTCACCCGGAGAGGCCGCGGACGCTGGAGAGACGCTGGAAAAGCTTGGGGTGTGACTTTCGGGTGCGGAGGAAGTGGCCGTGAAGGGCGTGGAGTACGGGAGAGTGAACTCCGGAAGAAAATTGCGCAAGGGTTGATAACGGACCAGTTCTGGTCTCAATTTCATGAACAGCTATCGGTATCTTAGTGATTAATATCTTTCATGATAGGCGGTTTTTTGCGTACATCGTGCTTCTCTTGCGGTGATGATCGATGGAAATGACGTGGTGGACGGTCGTGTAGGACGAGTTTTTCGCCTCTGCAAGAGAAATGATGAAATCAAGGGAGAGGCACAGCTACAGAAACGTCCCATACTTTAAATCCCACTCTTTTGTAAGCCGCTCGCGCATGGCATTGGTGACAAAGAGATGTGCAAAGGCTTGACGTCCGAATGTGACTTCAAACCTAGGGTTTTGCTCAGACCAGACCAAAAAGACAGCTGGCATCGTCATACCATTTGGCAAGTTTGACGTAGGGATGCTTTTTGGAGAGCTTCAACTGCAGGATGCTGTATCCCAGGTTATGCCAGTCTATGATGACCTTGGATCCCCGAATTCGGCCTACCAAAGCAACTAGAGCGAGTGTAGGAATGCTAGGCGGATTCTTATATTAATGGTTATAAGCGGTTCAAGAAACGCGGTGTGACGTACATACCTGCACCATGATATACTCGGGCGGCTTGTCAATGTTAACCAACAGTTCCTTCAGAATTGAGATAATCTGGTGAAGGATTTTGAAAGGAGCGGACACGACAAACGGGAGCGACTTCAAGATTGTCGGGGGTTCGGGTAAATAGCGAAGCTGGACTTTTGGAAGTCTTTCCAGTGCCGGGATTGGTTTAGATCCTAAATAGCAGCTATGAGATACTACAAGAGTGATCCGGCTGAATGAATACATACCTCCATATCCTATAAGATATGTTGTAAAATCGTTCTCTCCAAAGCTCTCAGCGTGATACATCATCCGCGGACTTCTCCCAATATCTCCCAGGACCAGTATGGCGACAGACCGCAGGGAATGCTGATCTCTGGGTCTCAAGATATTAAAAAAGGTATAGGATTTCCATAGGACCCAAATGGATGCTGCAGCGAGAAGCAGCCACACCGTCAAGTTGTCGTTGCTGGTGGTCATTTTTCGAAAGTCATGGATTACGTGACCCTCGTTCTTCTCTCATGACATCCATCATCAGAACCGCACTCAAACTTTCTAGACGGAATCTCGTACGCCCTGCATCTTTCCGAACAGAGTGTTCAGTTCCCCTTCAGCTATATCGTTGTCGACATGGTTTCGCAACTGCCTCATCGCCGATACCACGTCTTACAGCTCAGCGGACGGCGCGGACCAATCCTCCGTTAAGTGAGTAAATCCAAGGTCGAACCCGCGTCTGCGAAGTGTTACTAACAGTTCCCAGCTCGCTCCATGTTCATTCAGACAGAAACAACCCCGAATGATGATTCACTAAAGTTCATTCCGGGTGTCCCAGTCATGGGGGAAGGAACCGCTGAATTTTTGGATACACGTTCCGCATTGGCGTCACCGCTCGCAATCCGGTTAATGGGCATCGAAGGAGTCAAAGCCGTCTTCTATGGCCCCGACTTTGTAACCGTCTCCAAAGATTCCGAAAACCCATGGGCCGTAATCAAACCCGAAGTGTACTCTATTCTCATGGAATTCTTTTCTTCTGAACAGAATCTGTTCCGAAGCGACGAGGAGCGCGAAAATGCTGGTCCTCAGGACACCAAAATCCTTGATACCGACTCGGAAACAGTGGCCATGATCAAAGAACTATTAGAGACTCGAGTTCGGCCAGCAATCCAGGAAGATGGCGGTGACATTGAGTACCGTGGGTTTGACGAAGATGAATCGGGTCTTGTTAAAATCAAGCTGAAGGGAAGCTGCAGAGGCTGTGACTCGAGCACGGTTACTCTGAAGAGTGGTATAGAAAGGATGCTTATGCATTATATCCCGGAAGTAAAGGGTGTGGAGCAGGTGAGTAATCTCGGCTGCGACACACAAAAGGTCGTTCATTTTACACCTCTCCCGTAGGTGTTGGACCAAGAGGAGGAAATAGCTCTCGACGAGTTCAACAAGCTAGAGAAGAAGTTGAATCAGAAACAAAGCAACCCGTGAGTTTTTTCAGTTGCTGCTCAACAACCTGGAAATTGTTTTTCATAGATCCCATTAGTATGGCACAGTATATGTCTGTATGAAGCTTGTAGAGTCTATTCCAATCTGTATCGTTAGCATGGGGAAGCTGTCGGTACACAGGACAATAGAGATCGATCTCCGCTCTCGAAATTTGATATATTGGTTTTGGTTCTACGTTCAAGATCAAGATCTAATAAAGAGGACACTACCACTACTCGTAATCCAACAACCCAATCAACTTCTGCCCCACCATCCTCCCAGAAGACTACTGAGCCCACCCCTCCCCAGAGCTGCATTAGGCTCTGGTGTCGAAGGTCTCGAGTCCTCAATTTGAACCGACTTTTTGGCTACTGTCGTCTCAGGCTTGGGTGTCGCGACAGCAGCAGGTATCGGAGTCTGCTGCGCAATCTCGGGTTGTTTCCCAGCCCTTTCCTGTAACCCGTCCATATTCAGATCCACATAGTTCAGCGCAATGTTAAAGAACAGCGGTTTCTTGTACGACTTGGGGTCTCCGTTGACTGAACCGCCGTTGCAGGTGAACCATTCGCGCTTGAAGCGGAAGCTTTCCGACGCGGCCTCACTCTCCAAGTCATTGATGTCTTCGGCAGTAAGGTGATAGAACGAGGGTTTCTGGGAGGAAATGACATCTGTGCTGGAAAGAGAGACGAGGCTGTTCGTTTCTCTGATATGAATGTTGAAATGCTGAAGCAGGGCCAGGGCCTCCGCGTATTTCTTCAGCGAGACGTAGCAACGCGAGAGTTCAAGACATCTAAAAGACCTTAGTCAATGGCTCATTAGACTATGAAGTACTCACCTGCGAGCTTTGGTGTATGAAATTCGAGCTTCAATAGCAGATGCAAGGTCTGGACTATCATCCACAATGTTCAGGGCTCGCATCTGATCGAGACTCTGCAGGATCGTATCCAGTAGCTTGACGATCGCTGGGAAGAGGCGAGTGTCGACTTGAGGAGCTTTCCCCTTCAATGTCTGTGAAGATTTTTTGGATGGATTGGCCTGGGATATCAACGCTAACACGAGGAGCAAATCTCTCTGGATACGGTACGAAAGCAGGTGATAAGTGACGAAGTTGTGTACAAAGTGAAGGTCTCTGGAACCGCTTATAGCGGTAGAGTCTTGCGTACCAGACTAGAAAAGCGAAAGTCAGACACTCTCTTCATAAAAGGTTGTGCACACACCTGTTGTACTTCAGATAGCTTGCGAGCAACGTCCTCGGCATCACTGAGTGCAAGGAGTATGGCATCATAGGCTGCAACGCTCTTCTTGGAGCCGGCTGCGCTAGTTTGGCCGCCCTTCCCGTCTAAAGAGCCTTGCTGGGTCTTCAACTTCTTCTCGGCTTGCTGGACCTTGAGCAATACATCGACAAGCTCCGGGTTCCGCACAGGTACTGGCTCTCCTTCCCACATCAAGGTTTCCAATTTCTGAGAAGTCTCCTCTTTGCCACTTGAAACCTCCTGTTTGAACTTCTGGAGAATCGATTCGCAACCTTCGACAAACCCGTTCCTGTGCTCGGCTGAAAGCTCATTCACAATGCTATCCACATCATATGCCTTTGACCTTCCCAGTTCATGAGCACAGTACCTGATCTCCGGACCAACTTCGTCGGAGAAAAAGGTGGCCAGCGCTTGATCTCTACTTGTTGGAGCAGCATTGGCCAACTCATCTAGAAGGCTTCGAGCGACGCATAGCTGGATCAACGCATCTTCAAAGTCATCCCGGTAGCGGAGGAAGCGGCCGTTGAGAATGAGAGTGTAGATCGTTACCTCGAGGAGATTTTCTGCGGAAAGTCGGGAGGACTTGTATAGAGTTTGGCAGTGCGACAGAAGCTGGGTCGCCCAGTGAACACTACGACGAAATCTGCCCGTAGCGTGGTGACGGATAGAGCTCGCCTTGTCAGCGTTTGCGGATTGAATAGATTGTGACGTGAGTTCTTGGGAATAGGACCATGCACGCTCAGCTTCGAAGAGCAGCAACTGTAGGCTGGTTTAATTCGTCAGAGAATGACATTCATGCTCTTATTATCCACGCACTGGCCATCCTTTATAGTCTCAGGATTGAGAGGAGGAAGTTTCTTGAAATCACGACCTTTTCCGTGGGTCAGCTTGACGGTAGATCTCAGACGGTGTGTCCTATTTCCACAGTGCTTTCTGCCGCAAGCTTCAGGTTCAAGCTAATGGGAGGTTTTACGTCGAGTCCGAACCTATAACGAGCAAAATCGCTGTATCGAAGGCCGTACGCGCTCCGCTGTTCATTAGCGATGAGCAACGCTGCAAAAAGGTTAGCGAAATGGATTCATCAGTAATAAATAAAGCCAGACCTCTGAAGTTCACTGTATACCCCATTAATAAACCTAGTTCTTTCTTGAACAGACGAGAATGTTCCAGGAAATGCGAGAGAGATCAAGAGTGGGATACCCAAAGGCAGGTAAATATCGAGCCGAGTCCTGAGGCTGATATCTCCTTGACGTTCATCTACACGTATACCAATTACCATGGCAGACTCTGAAACTCTTCCCCCGACTCTCCAGAATATCCTCGACCAAACATCGCTCAAATGGATATTTTGTGGCATGTTCATCACTGCTTTTCAACTTCTTATGCTGATACTTTGCATACACAGGAGGGAAGGGTGGTGTAGGTAAAGCAATCGAACTACTTGGTATAATACGCGGTCGAACATCTGTGTCCCTTTAACAGGAAAAACGACGACATCCTGCTCATTAGCCATTCAACTCGCAAAATGTCGGAAATCCGTGCTTCTTATAGTGCGTAACATCATTTTCCCGTCGCGACTCGCGCTTACCTCCGTCTAGTCCACTGATCCTGCGCATAATCTATCTGATGCTTTTGGACAAAAGTTTTCCAAGGACGCCACCAAAGTCAATGGCTTTGACAACCTCTTTGCCATGGAAATTGACCCGACAAGCGCGATTCAAGAAATGATTGAACAATGTGAAGTTTTTTTAGCTGTCGCTCTGTGCATGCACCGTCCTCATTTCATCTTCATCCAGCTGACTCCAACGGAATGATGGGCTCAATGATGCAAGATCTTGCTTTCGCGATCCCAGGTGTTGATGAAGCCATGAGTTTCGCTGAAATCATGAAGTCAGTGCTATGCGCCTTACACCTCTGCACCGCCCTGAAGTACTAGCCAGACACGTCAAGTCGATGGAATACTCGGTTATCGTATTCGATACTGCACCAACTGGACACACCCTCCGTTTCCTTTCTTTCCCAACTGTCCTCGAGAAAGCCCTTGGAAAGCTCAGCACTCTAGGTTCGCGCTTTGGTCCTATGATTAATCAGGTCAGGTAGCCTCTTTTCTGGGTCCTACAACCAAGCTGAATATTATCCGATATCTATAGATGTCCGCGATGATGGGCGGCGAGGCTGGTTCGCAAGAGGACATGTTTGCAAAACTCGAGTCCATGCGTGCTGTCATCACGGAGGTCAACACGCAATTCAAGGATCCAGTAAGTAGTCCAGTTCTAGAGAGATGGAGGCGCGTTACTAAACTTTTGAGGTTATATAGGAAAAAACAACCTTCGTCTGTGTCTGCATTTCTGAATTCTTGTCGCTGTACGAAACGGAACGACTGGTGCAAGAACTCACTTCGTATGAAATCGACACCCACAACATCGTTGTCAACCAACTTCTGTTCCCGAAGAAGAGTCGGTCCTACCTATCTTCAGCTCTATAAAGCTGTCTGACCATGCTTCGACTCCAGATTCGAACTGTGAGCATTGCCAGGTCCGGCAAAAGATGCAACAAAAGTACTTGAACGAAGCTCACGAGCTCTATGATGAATTCTTCCACATTGTCAAGCTCCCTCTCCTCACAGAGGAAGTCAGAGGTCCAGAGAAGCTTAAAGAGTTCAGCAAAATGCTGGTGGAGCCATATATTCCTTCTTCAGACTAACTCGTCTCTGGTGGAGAACTGAGTCTTGTCATTTTTTGCAGTTGTAAGGGAATCATGATAAAGCCTAGATGGAATTGCTTCTGTAGAAGAGGAATAAAAGGTTGCGTTTCAATTTCCATTTGGTTGAAAAAATCTAGGTGAGAGTGCTCAGGAATATGTAGTGCTATTGAGAACCTTAAGTACTACTAGTTGTTGAGAGTTCAAGAGGTACATATATGACAGCAATAGGACAAACCAGACAGTGAATGGTAGTGATAGGATGAAAGGAGTGGGGGTGTCAATTAAAGAGCTGAGCAGTTGTAAACATAAACATTCAATACAAACATTCTTGGGGGAAACAAATAGACTCACCTTCTCCACATCTTCTTTTGTCTTGTTGGAAGTGGCACCAAGCTTCTGTGCCTCTTTATTGGTTATATAACTCAACTCCACCCCAACTTTCTTGACTGCATCCCAAAAGTCCTTGTTCCCTGGCTTTGAATTGACACACTTCCTGTGGAGCCTCTGTAAAAATCTGTGGACACCATCTCAGTGTGTACCTCATGTATATATTCAGGAAAATGTACCCATTCCAAGCATCAACCTCATCCTCAGTGAGAGCTGTGCTCCTCAGAGCAGTCATGCAGTCAATCATTTCCTTGGATCTTCGACTTGAGAATGGTTTCATCACAACTTCTTCAATCACAGCTGCTAGATCCTCAATGGCTTTCGACACTACATCTCCTGTTTTGATGTTACTTTTGAAGTCTGCAAGAGGGTAGGTCGTGCCAATAATTCGGCCTGCTGCAATACCGCGATCGAAATCGGGATCAGGTTCATCAGATCTTGATTTGGAAGACTTGGATTCAGGTCGCTTTGCAGGAGGCGAGGTTGAGCATGTGGGGGTAGGAAGAGGTTGACAATTGGTTTTATTCAGTTCTGGTGCATTCGGCCTAGGAAGTAGGAGTTCTTCATCCTCATCCTCTGTTTCGCTATCATTTACAGTTGGTTTTACAGTTGCCTGTCCTTTGTTCGGGGATGTAGGCTCTTCCTTGAGCTGAATCTGTGATTGGGATTGGTTAAGCCTAATTTTGGATGAGAAGGGTTTGCGGTCAAGCAGAAGGACGTCATCATCATCATCTCGGGCATGTACGTGTCCGTCCTTTCTTGCCCTTTTGATTTCCTTAACGACTGTAGACATGCAAGTGAGTTTGAGAGTGACGAAGGGCCACAAAAGGTGCATACCATGCTTGACTTTGAACTTTCCCTTGCATATTTCGAGAGCTTCTTTGGAAGCCTTGAGCACCCTCTTTGGAGTCTCAAAGTATTTTGTCGTCTCGGGATGAGGAGGAGAAATCGGATTCGTCTCGAGGTCATTCATAATAGCACAGTGGAAGAGTGCCTGCTTGACGCGGTGTAGGGCAGGATTGTACGAGTCAACTGTGCTGAACCAAGGCATGCGATTCCTGCGAAAGTAATTAGCGTGTCGCGTTTAAGCGCCTGTGGCGGTAAACGCACCCCTCTTCATCTTTGGGGCCCGTTTCCATCAAGTCCATGGCATCGACATAATTGTCCATGGCTCGTTGCTGCTCTTTGGTGGGGATATACGGATGTTCGGTGAGTACTTCGCCTTTCTTGTTTACAAGATGATCCAGAGAGGCAAAGGTATATTTTCGGACATCGTCTGCAAACGGCATCTCGAGAAAAATATCAGGATCCGAGGGTAGAGGTCATTTAAAACCTCACCTGAGCCCATAGCAAACAGTGAACGTTCTCGAATAAGGTTGGTGCGAGGACGCCCATCTTGGGATCCATCCCATCTCTTGTGACCCACCTTGCAATGGCCATAAGCGGCCTCCGTTTCTTGTCTTTCTTTTGATCTTCGCCTTCCATCTTGACGTCCTCGTTCGTTGTGTCATCGATGGCCATAGCTTGAGCGAGTGAAGAGAGGGCGGTTTGTTGCTGAGCGTTATTAGGATCACCCCAAACATACTGGATTTCACCCATGGAGAGTTCACGTTTGAACTGGAACAGCGGATGTCAGGCTGTAATTGCTGCGAAGAGGAACGAAGCTCACATTCTCAGCCAAGAAAAATCCGCAGATGTCAATACCCTTCTTCGTTGGAAGTCGGGGGAATTGACCATCTGGACATGGGGCATACGATGTGCCATACTTGAAACCTCGTATGAGTTGTTCCTTATCGATTCTCTCCGTCATGCCGTCGTCTTTCTTTGTTTCTTCTTCCTCTTCATCTCTATTTTCCTCTTTCTGCTGCTTGAACGCATCAGCCAGGCTAACATCACTATCCTTGTCCTTCTCTTCTCCGTCGTCTGACCGGGCAAGAAAGTATTCCGTCCTTGGCTTGAGCTGAACGTATGTCACATAGCCATCATCATCGACTTCCATCCTCGCCGTGCCACTTTCCTCACCTTCCTTTCCCTCCGTACGTATAGAGAACTTTTTAAAACTTTTCGGACGAGTGACGGCTGTACATTTACTCGTCTTGACGAGGATCTCTAGAGCTTCTTCCGGCGTGTTGTCTGCGTCCCCGAGTCTAAGAACAGTGGGGGAAAGAGTTGAGCGGGTGATTTTCATGTCAGGGCGGGCAACTTCTTGCAAGACGAATGCGAGGGTGCCAATATTGCCATGTTGGAGCCTTTCGCAGAATTGGTGGTAAAATTTTTCGTTTTGACGCTGGGTTTATATAGGTTAGGAATGGAAGTGGAACGGAGCATGCTGCACACTTTTTCATTTGTCTTGTCTTCCTCAACGAAGTGGTAATCATCGTCATCTTGGTCAAAATCGACACCACTGCATGAAGGAGTTGACGATGAGTCTAACTATAAAGGGACGTTTTGGGAGGCAACGTACACGATGGCTGTCTGAATTTCATACAGGTTCATCTTATCTACTGTCATTTCCCAATCTTCCAATTCAATTGGACCCTGTCCATCCGTGACTACGTACAGCTTTCTCGTCCATTTCTTCTTTTCGAGGTATCTTTGCTGGGTTTCGATTCCGACAATGATAGCATCAAGAGCTGAGCGCAGGTTCAGGTCGCGATGAGTTCGGGTGTTGCTACAAGATGAAGCGGGACATACGATCTCCATAGAGGTCCGAGGCGATGAGTTGGTCGAGCTTTGCAAGGGTTCCGGCATTTGGAGTTCCAATAGGGATGTATTCGCAAACATTGTCGTATCCACCATCGCCGTCGTTGATGATGTTGTCAGTTTCTGCAAGTTGTGAAACCGTAATTCGAATGAGAAACCGGAGACTGCTACAGACCTTCTGAACCGAAGATTATCACTCCGCACTGGTCTGTTTTCCGTCCATTATAGATCTATGTTTAGTGTCAGAGAATGGGGTTTTGAATACGAGGTCAGACAGAACCATTTCCTGAATCTTGAGCTTGACAAACTGGAGTGCCCACTCCAAATGGGTAATTCCCGCAGTTCTTTGTTCGCCATTAGGACCGTCAGGTAGCTCCACGGTTCTCATATTGCCCATTTCCTTCGACACGTCAATGACGAACATGGTCACGGTATACTGTACAAGAATTAGCTTCTGGGAGGAATTGTATACGCTCGAGTGCTTACACCTGCTCTCTCCACCATCTTAAGGTATGAGTATGGTTGTGGTTCAGGATGAGACGCGGGGGTCGGTGCCGACATCGGACGCGTTCATTGTTCAAGCATCCTTCTGATGTCACATGATTGAGCTGACTCTTTCGTCACAGTCACACAAGGTCACATTCTGTTCCTCTACGACAGGGCTGTGCAGTTGACTCGCAGCGTAAATTGGCTGAAAGTTGCCTATTCGTCCAGGACGCGGGCGCGTCGTCGGCTACAATGATGGCCCAACCTCAAATGCAGCCCCAAACTAAGCAAATTCCCGTCGAGATACAGAATATGATAGTGGTATGTCTATCTTCTTCCTTTCGCTCTCCTACTGACAGCAAGGCGTTGCAGAGAGCCAATTTTCTCAAGAAGAATCCCGGAGAACAGAAGCATCCTCATGAACTTGAGAACCTCGTGCGGCAGATTACTGGCATGGGTCATAATATAAGTCAGTACTCTGTTTGATCAGTCTTCTTCGTCATTGACTCGAGAGCAGAACCACCGTCCCAGGGACCTGGTATGCAGCAGGCAGCACCAGCAGTGAATGGTCACACGAATTCCTTTCCCCCACAATCACATACTCCCGTTTCATTTACCCCCGAACAAATCAACGTTCTTCGTGCACAAATTCAGGCTTTCAAACTCCTTCAGCGGGGCACCCCAGTACCAGAAGCCCTTCAGCACGCCATCGTTCCTCACAATAACGCTGTTTCCAACCTCGAAAAAGTTCTGCAAATCTCAGATGTATCATCTCGTGTCGTTGACGGTGCAGTCAAAGTCGCCAAGGGTGAAAGTGGTATCTCTGACAGCGCCTCTGCGTCAACGGTGAATGGTGCAGTCAAGACAGAAGAGACTGAGACCGTCCAAATTAACCCTGCGGATATGCCCAAAGGACCATTCCTTGAAGACGATGTCAATTCAGGAATATATCCATATAACGCCTATCGCCACCCCTTCTCACACCTCAAACGCAGTCCAGAAACGGATCCAGCGTTGTTCGCAACTCGCCTCCAACGACTCCTTATCCCCACTATCATGCCGGCTGGCCTTGATGCCCATCACATTCTCGAGGAGCGCGATAGATTTATAAAAGCCAGGATACAGCAACGTGTCCGTGAGCTCGAGTCTATTTCCTCTACGATAGGCGACGGTAGCCTCGAGACCGATGTCGATGGTCTTGTAAACAAGGAGGGCAAGGAAAATAACGAGGAGAAATCCACAGCACAATCCCTTCAACAAGCTTTG
Source organism: Moniliophthora roreri (assembly GCA_001466705.2). Taxonomy (NCBI): domain Eukaryota; kingdom Fungi; phylum Basidiomycota; class Agaricomycetes; order Agaricales; family Marasmiaceae; genus Moniliophthora; species Moniliophthora roreri. The sequence goes on along the minus strand of LATX02000001.1, from coordinate 449,440 downwards.
ACCTTCCCACCAGTTACCAGTCACGGAAAACTTCGTGCTGCCATCGAGCTCAAGTCACTTCATCTCATCGAGAAGCAACGTGCTTTACGTGCACTCACTGCTGAGCGCCTCACTCATGGCTCCATGCTTCCCTTGAATCGAGGCGACTTCCGTCGTACTCGTAAACCGACGTTCAAAGACGCCCGTACAACCGAGAAGCTCGAGCGTGAGCAGCGGATGAAACGAGAACAACGGGCTAAATCCAAGCACGTAGAGCAACTCGATGTCATCGTCTCGCATGGTCGTGACTTGTTGACTGTTAATCAAGCTGCTCATGATAGGATTTTACGTCTTGGTCGAGCAGTCGGGGGTTTCCATGCACATACGGAGAAGGAAGAGCAGAAGAGAATCGAGAGGATCTCGAAGGAGCGTCTCAAAGCTCTCAAGGCGGATGATGAGGAGGCTTACATGAAGCTGATCGACACAGCCAAAGATACTCGTATAACTCACCTGCTCAGGCAGACGGATGCCTACCTTGACTCCCTTGCACAAGCTGTTGTCGCTCAACAGAATGAAGGTGGTCCACATCACAGGAGTTACCAGATGGAGACCGAGGACGGACCTACTTCAGAAGCAACATTTGGCGCACAAGTCATGGCGGACGAGGAAGACAATGCGCGAAAGATTGATTATTACGCTGTGGCGCATAGAATACAGGAGAAGGTTACCAGGCAACCGAGCATTCTCGTTGGTGGTACACTGAAGGAGTATCAGTTGAAGGGATTGCAGTGGATGGTTAGTCTATTCAACAATCGCTTGAACGGCATCCTCGCAGACGAAATGGTCAGTACTATGTCTCCTTACTCCGGGGTTTGCTGACGTTCTCACTACAGGGTCTCGGAAAAACGATCCAAACTATATCGCTTATTTCCTTCTTGATTGAGGTCAAGCAGATTCGGGGGCCATATCTTGTCATCGTGCCTCTGTCAACCATGACTAACTGGTCAGGAGAGTTCGCAAAGTGGGCGCCGTCCATCAGATTGATTGCCTACAAAGGTAATCCTGCACAACGGAGAGCCTTGCAGGGTGATCTTCGTGTAGGGCAGTTCCAGGTGCTGTTAACGACATACGAGTACATCATCAAGGACCGCCCGCATTTGAGCAAGATCAAGTGGGTGCATATGATTATAGGCATGTATATTAGTTCTTCTGGTTGAGTGTTCTGCTGACAGCCCTTCGCTGAATAGACGAAGGTCACCGTATGAAGAACACTCAGTCCAAGCTGTCACAAACTCTGACAACTTTCTACCACTCTCGTTACCGTCTTATTTTGACTGGTACCCCTCTACAGAACAACCTTCCTGAACTTTGGTCTCTACTCAACTTTGTTCTTCCAAAGATCTTCAACTCGGTGAAATCGTTTGACGAATGGTTCAACACACCATTCGCTAATTCGGGTACTGGAGACAAGATCGAGTTGAACGAAGAAGAGGCACTCCTCATTATTCGTCGTCTCCACAAGGTGCTCCGTCCTTTCTTGTTGAGGAGATTGAAGAAGGACGTAGAGAGCGAGTTACCGGATAAGGTTGAGAAAGTCATCAAGGTCAGGATGAGCGCGTTACAGAGCCAGATGTACAAACAGATGAAGAAACACAAGATGATTGCAGATGGCAAGGACACGAAGGGAGGGTAAGTCGTGATAGCAACATTGTCCGCAGGCTTCGCTGACAATCTTTGTAGCAAACAAGGTGGTGTCAAGGGTCTCTCCAACGAGCTTATGCAGCTCCGGAAGATTTGCCAGCATCCCTTCCTATTCGAGAGTGTTGAAGATAGAGTCAACCCAAGCGGCGTGATTGACGAGAGAATTGTGAGGTGCTCGGGGAAGATCGAGTTGTTGAATAGAGTTCTTCCCAAGTTCTTCGCCACTGGACACAGGGTACACTTCTCAAATCGATGACTGTGACATATCTGATTCGAAACCCACTTTAGGTTCTGATTTTTTTCCAAATGACGAAAGTTATGGATATCATGGCCGACTTCCTCAAATACATCAACGTCAAGTTCCTCCGACTTGACGGTGGAACCAAGACCGAAGAGCGTGCCCAATTCGTGCAACTTTTCAACGCGTCGGATTCAGAGTACAAAGTTTTCATTTTGAGTACCAGGGCTGGTGGTCTCGGTCTAAATTTGCAGACCGCAGATACTGTTATTATGTGAGCGATCTTTCCTGGCTTTGCTCCATATGTATTCTCATAAATTGCAAGCTTCGACTCCGATTGGAACCCTCATGCCGATTTGCAAGCACAAGATCGGGCTCATCGTATCGGACAAACGAAGGCTGTCCTCATTCTGCGTTTCATCACAGAGAAGTCTGTTGAAGAAGCCATGTATTCTCGCGCTCGTTACAAGCTGGATATCGACGACAAGGTCATTCAGGCCGGTAAATTCGATAACAAGAGTACGGTCGAGGAGCAGGAAGAGTTCTTGGTAGGCGAGGTAAATGCTCCTGTCGAACTAGTTACTCACTGGTTCTCGTCTAGCGTTCTATCCTGGAAGCTGATCAAGAAGAAGAAAATGAGGAAGCCGGAGATATGAATGACGAGGAGTTGAACGCAATTATTGTTCGTTCGGACGAAGAGGCCGAGATTTTTCGACAGGTTGATGCTCAACGCGAGCGGGATACCTTGGAGAACTGGCGTGCCGCCGGTCATAGAGGAAAGCCCCCACCAGCTCTCATTCAGCTCGAAGAATTGCCTGAATGTTATCAGACCGATGAGCCGTTCGAGGTCAAGGAGGGCTTTGAGGAAATACTTGAGGGTCGTGGCCAGCGTAAGCGGAATGTGGTTAGCTATAATGACGGGCTAAGTGATGATGCTTGGGCTATGGTACGACTGTCTTATGTGCTTCCAAGTTAACGAGATTTCTGATACGTTCTCGATCAAGGCTCTGGAGGAAGGGGAAGACCTCGAGGAACTCTCGCTACAAAAGCGTGAAAGGAAGGAGCGGCGAGCTACTAACAAGCTTCTTCGCGACGCGGAGGCTTCTGGTCGTGGCACACCCATCTCTGAGCCTGAAGCTGGTCCCAGCGGACGGGGTCGGAAGAAGAAAGGCAGGCCACCTAAGAACCCTGTCGAGGAGTCGCCGATCGTGGTCGGGAAAAGGAAACGCGGTGGAATGAAGTCGATGTCTGTTACGCCTAGTATCGCTGAGGACGACGACGAAGATGACAGGGACCAGAAACGTCGAAAGACGAAGGCCAGTGGAGATATCCCCACCGCCACGAGGGAGAAGATGAAAAAAGCATTCATGGATTGTTACAAAGCTGTTTTGGCATGCGAAGCGGAAGACGGCCGGAAACGCTGTGAACTTTTTAGAGATGTGCCTGATAAACGGGTATGACCAATACTTCATATGGCTACTCATTATTGACGGACTTGCAGGATTATCCCGATTACTACAACATCATCATGCAACCCATCGCATTGTCGCAATTACGGAAACGCTCCCAGAGTAACTACTACAAAGACGTACAACAGTTCAAAGCTGATTGGCAACTCATGTTCAACAATGCCCGAACATATAATCAAGAAGGCTCATGGGTTTACAATGATGCGGAGGAGATGGAAAAAGTCTTCAACGCTACTTGGGACCGCGTCATTGTTGGCTCGGGGCTTCCGGGTGCGCCTTCTGGCGGTGATGGTTCAGCTGCTTCCTATGAGTCTGCCTCCTATGAGTCTGCCTTGACACCGATGGAGGATGAAGATACTCGTCCACCGCCACCGCTAAAATCTAGGGGATCTGGTAGGAAGAATCAGGTCATCAGTGACGAGGAGTATCTTACTCCCAGTGACGATGATTGATTTTGGTCTCGCACGTTTGTTCCCTCACCTGTATATTTCGTTTTGCTGTCCTTTTCTTCTGGCATGTGTAGTAGATCGACTGTCTGTTAATGATCTTTATTGTACTCTATATCCCGAAAATCTACTTGAATATTGCCGAATCTAGCATGTCAGAATCATTATACTGTGTGCACATTGATTTCAGCATACTCGGGCCTAGGAAGCTTTTCTCACAACGAACTCGACGACTGGACAAAGATATACAACATAAATGCAGGCAACGTAGGCAGCAGCGTAGAAAACGGGATTATCCTTTAACAAGCCACGGTTTGTTGGCCAAGGTCCAGTCATCGAGAATTCTCCAGAAATGCGCAACGACACTCTTGTCGACATGTCGACGGTGTTGATCGATCTGCGAAAGGAATCGTTCTAACGTGTTCATGCTACAGGAGGAGTCGGAACTCACTTTTAGTTCCGTCACATTCCAATCACGGATTTTAGGATTTGGTGGCTCAGTCGTCCAGGACATGTATATTCCTTTCACTAATATTTGGAATGAGTCGACGAACGTGCGCCAACAGGGAAGTCTCACCGTGATGGAATAAGACCTTCGGCTCGCTCCACCTATACGGTCGGAATTGCCATGCTTGACCTGTGGTCATAACGCATACCACACGATCCCATGCGTCCGCACCACCAAACTTTGATAGAGCTTCCGTAGAATCTACGACAAAATATCTGACGAAAGGCGAGTTTAGGCAACCAGACGAGCAGCGCAATGGCTGAACCCTTACTTGCTCTGAATGACTGTTTCCTTTCCACCAGAGTCGATGTGAGTCAACTTGCGGTATATAGGTATCATATCTTCTGGACGTGAGTTACCCTCGGAACGTGCGCGGGCCTGCGCTTCACTGGATGGTTCAAAGCTATACAATGGCGCGTGAGTAAAAGGATACAGAGCGAGCGACCCCACCTACACAGATTCTTGTAGAAACCGTCGCACATTGTGCATCGTAATGAGTGCAGTAGGAGATGAAGATATCATGATGATGGGGTAGTTTTGACCTAGAGCAGAGTTATTATGGGGCTGAAGAGAACAGTATAGATCACATACGAGCTTTGCGAGCTTGCAACTTGGGGTCTGAGTACAATGAGTGGCGTTACTTCACGCAGCAAAGAAACAACAAACCAGGGACTGGGGTAGGCACGGCAGCCGCTGCCCCTGGACGACTGGCGTCCTTTATCTTTTTTAATTTATCTGCAAACGCTTGTCGGACCGAGGAAAAGTTCTACCATGTTTTAGCAAAAAGGAAGAAGCAAAGGGAGTAGGACATACGTTCGCTTTTACACCTCGTAATACTGAATTTCTATCTCTTAGTTCCACTTCTTGCTGCTTGATTTTCTTCACAGCTTCTGCGTCATGAGAGTCTGGAACGTATCGTCGTTTCGCTGGCAAACTTGTGCCAGCAGCAGGTGTAGGGAGAGCGGCTCCCTTGCTGGTAGTCGTGTATGAGAAAGAAGAGCGAGGAGAACCAGGGGGTGTTGTTGAAGGACCTTCGGCTTTTGTTTGGGCTGGTTGTACACCAAGGGGGGCTACGCGTTCATGAACTTCTGTGGTTCCCTCTAACCAATCTACTACTCCTTTACGCTCGGTAACACTGACGAAGCCGGTCAGTAATCCTCCTTCTCTCGCCTTTTTCATATACTCTGCAACCGGTGCACTCTTGAGTGACCACGCCAGGTATACAGCCTCCAAAGTGTAGGCATCATTGGGTGAAGTCGAAGACGATGCAGAAACCTTCAGGAATCGAGTTGGTATTGTCTTAGAGAATGACTGTCCTGCAATGACGATGTGAGTAGCTTTGGCAAGATTTTGGCAAGGTTCTGAGTCTTGGGAGAATGTTATGGGTGACTTTGAGTGTATCGCCTGGCGAAGAGTCAATAGTGGGTCAGAAGCGGCCATTAAGTTGGAAGATTGGACTGAAAAGAAGGAGGAGGATCCTGACTGTGACGCGTGACGGACGCGACTCTTTTCCAAGTTCCTTCATCTCAAAATCTTTGCACCATGTCTGGCCAAACGCCAGTTTTTGTCATGAGTATGCACAGAAATAATGTGATGGGACTATACTGAAGATTTACCAGATACGACGCCGGAAAGGCAGTCAGGCCGTAAAGCCCAGGTCTCGAATATTACAGCAGCCAAAGTAAGCTACTTTCTCAAGAATTGCTTCAAAACCGTACTGATTTGATATCAGACCGTTGCCGACGTTATTCGAACATGTCTAGGTCCAAAGTCCATGCTAAAGATGATCCTGGATCCCATGGGAGGAATTTTGTAATTACCTCTTATACCTTTCCTCCTCATGTAACTTTTGACGCCACTTTTTAACAGGCTGACGAACGATGGGAATGCCATCCTTCGAGAAATAGACGTTGCTCATCCTGCAGCAAAGAACATGATCGAGCTTAGTCGAACGCAGGATGAAGAATGTGGAGATGGAACGACGAGTGTTATCATTCTCGGTACGCCTTCAACCACTTGATTTTCATGGTCATTACTTATGATTTGATGAAAATGAAGCTGGAGAAATTCTCGCGCAATCCTTATCCCAACTCGAAAGAGACATTCATCCCGTGGTTATCATATCTGCCTACAACAAAGCCTTGAAAGAAGCACTGGAAATCATCAAACGCATATCGATCCCCATCGACGTGAACAACGATGAAGAGATGCTTTCCCTCATCAAAACCTCCATTGGGACCAAGTTTGTGGTACGGTGGTCCGATCTCATGTGCAAGCTTGCTTTGAGAGCCGTGCGTACGGTCGCTCAGGACGATGGCGGGCTCAAAACCGTCGACATAAAACGATATGCTCGAGTGGAAAAGATCCCGGGTGGAGAGATAGAGCAAAGTGAAGTGTTGAACGGAGTCATGTTAAACAAGGACATTACGCATCCTAGCATGAGACGCAGAATAGCTAACCCTCGAATCGTTTTGCTGGACTGTCCTCTGGAATATAAAAAGGGAGAAAGCCAAACGAACATGGAGTTCTCAAAGGAAGGTGACTGGCAACGGGCGCAAGATATCGAGGAGGAGCAGGTCAAGGCGATGGTGAATAGAATTCTAGAGTATAAGCCTGACCTTGTCATAACAGAGAAGGGCATCTCAGGTAATGACTTCTTGCCCTATCCTTCTTGAGGTTTCATTGATGATATTTGCAGACCTCGCGCAACATGTGCTAGTCAAGAACAATGTGTCTGCTATCCGTCGTGTAAGGAAATCAGATAACAATCGGATAGCACTCGCGGTCGGAGCTACCATCGTCAATCGTGTAGAAGACCTACGTGAGTCGGATGTTGGAACTCAGTGCGGACTCTTCAACATCGAGAAGATTGGCGATGAGTGAGTCCCTCACCTGGTGCTTTTGAGCAAGCTTAACAGGCACTCGTAGGTATTTCACATTCCTTACGGAGTGCAAGACGCCGAAGGCGTGTACGATCGTCTTACGGGGCCCTTCGAAAGATATCCTGAATGAAATCGATCGAAACCTCGCTGACGCAATGTCCGTTGCTCGAAATGTCGTCTTCAACCCAACGCTCACACCAGGTGGAGGTGCAACCGAAATGGCGATTAGCGTGGGCTTGCAGGCGAAGGCTCGCAGCATTGTTGGCGTTGAGGGTTGGCCGTTTAGAGCTGTTGCTGATGCCATGGAAGTGATACCAAGAACATTGGTTCAAAACGCAGGTGGTAACGCCATTCGTGTGTTGACTGAGCTTCGGGTACGTTTGCTGCTCATTCTTTGAAGTCCTACTCTTAACCTATCCTATCATCAGGCTAAACATGCTAACGGTGAAAACTCATGGGGAGTCAATGGCGAGACTGGGAAAATCGTGGATATGAAATTGTATGGTCTTTATGAATCAACTAGTGTCAAGGTATGCATTCCTCGAAGACCCGGCGGGCAGCTACTTATTGGCAAGTCAATTCTTATAGATTCAAACCCTCAAAACTGCTATTGAGGTACGTTAGACGAGTGCTTACTCTACTTTAATTGACCATATGTTTTATGCAGGCTGCACGGATGTTACTGCGAGTTGATGATGTCGTCCAAGCTGTCAGGAAGGACAGAGAGCAAGCGCAGGGGCCTCCACCGGAGGAGATTATGGAAGGATAGTCGTTATATAACAGAATTCGAGACATACGTGATGTATAATGTTTTGTCTTGCAATTGATTGAGGAGAAATTGCTACTACTATGGCTGAATAGATCGATACCCCTTGTTAGTCAGTCATGCACGTTGAAGTTTTGGGCAAAGCTGGCGGGAAAAGAGTGAAAATGTTAGCTGCCGTCAAAACTCAACATATTTCGTTGGAGCGCGTGGTCTCTGCTTGCATTCCATATCATGCGTGGGAATATTTTAAACGAGCCGAGCTCCTTCGTAACTGTTCAATTTTTGGTCGTCTTCACCGCGAGCAACAGTTGGCCTCGCAGTTTCCCATTCTGCTGCACGCATCTCATGTCTGCTGATTCTACGGAATCATCTCAAATCAAAGCAGAAGACCAGAAACGAAATGCGCGTGCTGCCCTCGACCCTCTTATAACTGACTCTCCAGAAACGCCTTCCTCGTCGTCAGGAGCGGGGAAGCTGGCCCTCTTTCAGAAGGTTTTATCGGCTCCTTTCAGTCACAAGAAACGAGACTCGACGAGAATTCTATCCGAATGTACGCGAATTCCCCGAAAATATTTCATGACAGGGCTATTGTGCTCTTTACTTATATTCTCTCTCCAGTGGCGCCAGTCATCATGACACCCAAGATGATGAATTCGGCAGTGACGGTATCATCGAGAACAACAAGACCATCTGTAACGGGGCCCTCCGTGACTCGTCCTCGAATGGATCACTTCGCAACTTTGGGGCGTGCTCCGCTTAGATTGAGTATGGGAAGCCGTCGAATAACTTCAAGAGATTTGGAGATCGTGGAAGCGACAGAGCAGCTCCTCAACGAAGAGGTTCCGGAGCCAGAAGGTGTAGCCTCTGACGTTAGTTTGCTGAGAGGATTCAATGCGACTATCCCGACTGCAGACCAGAGTCGGACAAGGAGAAGGCAGATGAGGAGCGTGGATGCACCTCATATAGGGCTGAAGAAATTGGGAATGAACGCGCGAGGACTCTTGGTTGAGGAGGAGGAACATGATGGCAGAAGCGTGGTGAGCGATGACGATATGGTACTGGTCTCGCCGACGGAAGGAACCATGAGGAAAGGGAAGAGGAAGGGAAGAGAGAGTCTGAGTGCGACGAAGATGTTGGGAAAAGAGGAGCTACTGCGGCAACGTAAAGAAATCCAAAGGGACAAGGAGAATATCCATGTCAAACGGGTACGCATACCGCCTTTCTTTTTTTGTTAATCCATTTCTCATCTATAGTTTCACCATATAGAGTCTCATCAACAGTGAGATTTCCGAAATCACTCGCAAAATCGAAGCTTTAGACGAAATACGTACGAAGCTTGAAGGTGATCTCTTGAAGCTGCAAGAGGACGAGTTAGAGTTGGACGCAGAGTGTATGTGTATGCCGGATCCATCTCAATATGAACACTAATTTGATTCTATAGTGGAGGGCGTTAAAGAACGCCTTGAATTCGAACAGTCGACATCCCATCGAGAGTCAAAAGCCCATAGACCGCAAGAGCTCCACCTACCGCAGAGTTCTCGTCGTCGGAAAGGCCCCGCTTTCTTACCCTCGGAACATGACGAGCTTCCGCCAGGCGTCGCCTTTATGGTTTGTAACTTAAGTCTGCTGTCTGTCACGCGAGATTCATGTGTCCTTTCCAGACGCTAGAAGGCCATAAAACTCCGATAACCGCCCTCGACTTTTCTGAACCCTATGGCACGCTTGTCAGTGCATCCCAAGAGGACTCTCAACCATATGTTTGGGATCTTTTCTCCGGATCTGAGATAGGACGATTACGCGGACACACAGGAACCGTAAAGACCATTCAGGTTGAAAGCCACGTTTGTCTGACTGGGAGTGAGGACGGAACGGTCAGACTTTGGGACCTCAGACGGGTTGATGCAGCGGATGGTGATAGCTGGGGAGAGGGTGAGCTCGTCAGTTTAAGTGACGTTGCAGAGGAAGAAGATGAGGATGATATGAAGCAGAACGGAATCAAGGACGGAAAGGATAAGGAGAGGGCAGATCAGTCATGTGTAAGAGTTTTGGAAGGGCATACCAAAGCTGTGACTGCACTGTTCTTTGAAGATGAATGTCTGGTGCGTGGACAGATGCGTCATAAGACTGACATTGAAGGCCCTCATCTTTTGTTCAATCACAGGTGACTGGTGCTTCAGACAAGACTCTTCGTCAGTGGGATTTGACCACTGGACAATGTGTGATGACCATGGACATTCTATGGGCAATATCACATCAGACTGCATCTGCTCCTGGTTCTTCGCTTTCAAGCAATCTCTTCGCTGGGGCAGCCAACTCTATTGGTACCTTTGCAGTCCCAATGCCACCGTATGCGGATGGCAGCTGGGATATGTATGAGGACTTTGTTGGCGGTGTCCAGTTCTGGGGTTACGGTCTCGTCAGTGGAAGTGGTGATGGTGCAGTACGCATGTGGGACAGTATGTTACCCGCCCATGCAAATTTTTCGGACACTGACAACGACTTCACAGTGCGTACAGGACAAGCCCACCGAACTCTAATGGGACATACGGCCCCTGTCACATGTCTCCAATTTGACGAGATACATGTCGCCAGTGGCAGTTTGGACAAAACCATTCGAGTATGTAGCACGACCCTATTTTATCCTATGACACTAAGCCATCTTTAGATATGGGATCTTCGAACTGGTGCTATATTTGAGACGTTGAAATATGATCACCCAGTAACTGCTCTACAGTTTGACACAAGAAAAATTGTTGCTACGGCTGGTGAGAATGGAATCAAGGTTTGCCCTTGTCTTTATCATTTATCTGGAAATGTGCCTGATACAATCACCTTGTAATAGATATACAACCGCACAAGCATGCAACACTCGACACTCTTGACCAATGGGCATACAAAACCTGCTGAACGTCTTCGATACATGGATCGTTACATGGTGTCAGGTGCACGAGATGCAACGATGAAAATATGGTCATTATAGAATATAATAAAGATAGTGTCTTGCATGCTATTTATCAATGGATAGCTATGTCCAGCAATCTGGGCTGTTTGTGCATCTATAGATTATATAAAGCATATCAATCTGTACCATATTCAACAATCATTTAATACTCATTACTATTAAATGTCATGCTTAGCTATACAGTAATGTGGAGTGGTGTGTGTGCCTCTGCACCTGCATCAAACATTATCATGTTCAAATGGTGCTCTATCAGCTGTAAGTATGTTAACTAACATGGACAAAAATATCTAGACTCCCAGCTATTAGCCAGAGTAATCTTTAGAGACTCAAGTTGCTTGTGAACTTCCCTGGCTACATTTGTATAAACACTGCTCTCTGGAACCATATTTCTTGTTAACAAGATCTTGCATCTGATTAACTGTGTTAGTACTGATGTATTTCAATCAATTCAAATGGAGGGGTGACCTGTGACTGATACACTTTTCCCCTTTTAGTACTTATGCTTGTTATCATCAGACTTCTTACACCTTTCCAGCTCCCTTCTTCCTCTCTATCTTACTACCATTGGACATCTACACCTTTCCAGTTCCACTTCCATTCTCATACTTGTAATATTACTGTGTCAGCATATACCAGCAGCACTGGACATTACTCATGTTTAGCCAATACTGCTTACATACAGGACATTCCCCAACTCCTAGAGGAGAGTCTTGTCAGGAAGATCAGTTCAAATTACTGTATAGCTTCGGTGAAATCTGTAACAAGTGCAAATAAGAGGCTGTGCCATCCACCCAAGGCCTGCATCTGAGTCAAATGATTTCAATCCAAGTTGCTGTGAATAGTCATGTCGAAAGAAAAGTGCTGACATATGTGAGGAGCAGCATTCCAAATTTCTATCACATTGCTGTCCATCATACACCTTGAAAACGACCAGGAAGACCAAAATTCCAATAGTGAAAGTGTTGGAACCCTTTCAACCACAATCACCAATACCTGACCTCCAGCCGTCAGTCACTGGTGAAGGCCAAAATCTACTGCCTCCATACAAATCCCATTCCACTTCTCCTTCTGGATGTTGCCATGACATGGATTCCATGCCACTCACAGAATTGTTGAATCAACACCACACACCTCCCCCAGTGCTCCGAACCTCCATAACATACATTATCTACTTTGCAGAAAACCCTGAAACAAATGAAACTATCCAAGGTCTATGAACCTGGTAAGTCATTGTACAATATCCCTTGACCTATCACTTACAGAACCACCAACAGGACTAGTGGAAATGGTCGCCTTCCTTCTAATGACCACAACCTTTTACCTGAAGGTTTTCAGGGTGTAGTAAAGATGTTCCAAAACACACTGTGGCAATGAAATATAATTATAAACTCAAACAATCTGGAATCTATGAGCTTCTTCGATTACCATGTAATGGAGATGGGACTGTTCATTATATAGTAAAAAAAGGAGTCAAACCCAATGTCTACAGTACAAAGCATGTCATTTCCAATCCTCCAATACTGATGCTAACAGAATATAAAGGCATGACTTGATCACAGTCAGCCTGCAATATCGAGGCAGAAATGTAACATGTTATACAGGACCATACAACGGTGCTGCGGAAATCTTTAACAGTCTCAAATGAAGTGATGCATTGGAAATATACAATGACCTGGACAACAATGACTTATAAAACCCTAATAATACCCTTTCCTGTTTCTTGACTTCTTGCATCATGTACCATGTTCATCTTCTTATCTGGGAACACTATCTCAGACAAAGCACATGCATGTCTTCACCTGCCCCCCCCCCTTTCCTCCTCTTGGACTATACAGGTCATCCAAGTTTCTTATGTATATAAAAAATGTCACCATATAATATCAGCTTTCGAGTGCCACTTTCCTTAAACCTTAAGTTAAAGAAGTTGAGGATGCGCCCCTCCTGGCGCATTATGATATATAGCTATTGGATGTATCTATTTAAGTGTGTACCAGGACTCTAGCTCTTCAGCTTGACCTGGTTTAATCTATACTTGTGTTTAGCAAATGATAGTTGGAACTCTAAACCTCAGGATTCTCTGAGCAAACTCAAACTTGACTTTAAGAACTCTACATCACTAAGTCTTGTGGTGTTGAGGTGTTAATGTTGCTGCATGAGTAATGTAACATAAGGTCAAGCTGATCAATAGCCAACCTACCAGGGTTTAGGCATTATCTACCTGAAAGACAAGACATCACTAAAACAAGCAACTGACACTCTATTAATGTGGAAACAACAGATTGAACAAGAAATTGCTAAAGCAGAAGCAAGATGGTGGGAATTACAAACCCAATTGATATTGAACTCTGGTGGACTAGTAGTCCCACTGCTAACCTGTCAGTTGTGCAGACAGATCCTGACCCTCTTGCCATTGCAATCACCATTGAAGCAGTCTCAAGCTGAAGAACTTGAAACAAGAAGAACCTTGACCCCAGAATTCATAGCTCCTGGCATTGCAGAAGAAGACTCCAAACTCTTACCATATGGGAAGACATTGAAGAAAGAAGGATTATCAACACCAGATATCTCCTTCAACTTGCCTGAAGAACCAGATCTGTTTCAGAAGCTTCTGAAAGTATTGAAAATGAGCCTCAGATCAATGACACTGAGACCTCTAATTGAAATGTCTGGAGAAGGATCCAAGCCATTGGGAAGCAGACTGAAAAAAGAGGAATCAACAGTTGTAGCCTCCACTGTAACTAAAGAAGAAGAAGACAGTGGGAGAGAAATTAAAGCCATGTTGCCCACTCCATTTACAGAAGACAGAAAAGATATGAAGAAGTTTATGCAGAAAGTGCAATTATATGTGGCACTGAATCTGAAGGCTTTCAAGAAGGACAAGCTGAAGGAGCTATTTATGCTGTCCTACATTCAAGGAGGGCCCACCCAGTTCTGGAAATCAGAGAAGCCTGATGCCCTGCTAGCTGAGGAAAACCCCAAGAAGATTTCAGCATGGAAGGATTTCCTTAAAAATTTTAAAGAGTCATTTGAACCCCTTGATGTAGAACTTGATGCATAGATGAAGCTTTGGGATTTAAAGATGAAGGAAAGAGCCAACAAGTACAGCTACCAGTTCAAGTATCTAGCCAATCAGACTGGATACAACAATATGGCCCAGATCAAAGCATTCAAGAGAGGACTACTCTGATCTCTCATGCTGAAAATCATGACTAGACCAGAAGGGAAGCTGGAGAATATCAAAGACTGAATGAATGCTGCTATCCTGTTTGACAAATTGTACAAACAAGCACACCAGCATGCCAGAAAGCTGGATGAAGAGGAAGGAAAGGAATGGCAGAGGATGTTCTGAAAAAAGGAAGTCACTATTAAGAAGATCAGTGAGGAAGACTGAAAGGAGTACATGGTGAAGGGATTGTGTTTCCAATGTGGAAAAAGTGGCCATCAAGTGAAAGATTGCCCAGACAAGTCAAAGAAAGAGGAACAGAAGAAGGTAATGGTTGAAGATAGATTTATGAAGATAAGGGCTATTATAGAAGAACAATTGAAGGAGGAAAAGGAACTTAAGAAAAGGCAGAAGAGCTCAATGTCCCCTCCACTGATAATGATCTCATACTTTGTACTAGCTACAATTGATTCAAATTCTATGCACATTCCTTTCTAGTATAAAGTGGGAAACAAACTGTTGAAACCAAAGCCCTTCTAGACTCTGGAGCAGGAGGAAAGTTTATTAGCCCAGAATTCATGCAAATACTTGGGAAAAGATAGAATCCCTTTTGAAATGAGTAAAGGTATTCAACATAGATGGGACTCTGAATAAAACAGCATGGATCTCACATACCATGAGATTCAACTTTACAATTGGAGAAAGAGAATTCCAAGAAGATTTTATGATCTCTGGAATCAGAGATGAGAAGATTATTCTTGGATTCCTATGGTTATGAGCACAGAACCCCAAAATCAACTGGCAGATGGGTCAGATGGAATTCCCTCCATTACAAAGAATCTCTATTAAGAGGTTTATGGGAATTTTGGATAATACAAAACTGGAAGTCCTTATCAGAGCCAAGACAACTACATCTCAAGAATTAGTGCAAGTGAAAGAAGCCCCAAAGAAGACTATTGAAGAACTAGTACCCTTGTACCTTGCAGAATACTACCATTGATTTGAAAAAAAGACCTCTGAATGCTTCTCTCCATCTCAATCATATGACTATGCAATAGATCTGAAACCCAACTTTGTTCCCCATGATTGTAAACTTTATCCACTATCTCCAAGTGAACAGGCTAAACAGGATAAGTTCCTGGAGGAGAACTTATGCAAAGGATACATCCAGAAATTGAAATCTCTGATGGGCTCTCCATTCTTCTTTGTAGCCAAAAAGGAGAAGGGAGCCCTATGACCAACACAGGATTATCAACAACTCAATGAAGGAACAGTTAAAAATGCATACTTCCTGCTACTAGTTTTGAAACTGATAGACAAACTCAAGAGAGCCAAAATCTTCAGCAAGCTTGATCTCAGGAATGGATATAATAATGTCAGGATTAAGGATGGGGACCAGTGGAAAGCCATGTTCAAAACCAACTGGAGACTCTTCAAACCTACTGTCATGTTCTTTGGACTCAGTAATTCACCTGTGACATTCCAAGCTTTCATGAATGATGTCTTATCAGACTTCATGGATGAAGAATAGTGTGTAGTATACATTGATGATATCCTGATCTTCTCCAAAGATCAGAAGGAACACTAGGAACAAACAAGGAGACTCCTGCAGTGTATCATAGAACAAGACCTTTACCTTAAACTGGAAAAATGCAAATTTGACATCTCTGAAGTAGTTTTTCTTGGCATGGTCATCTGATCCAGACAAATTGCAATAGACTCCATCAAACTGGTGGGAATTGCTAAATGAGAGGTGCTGCAAACAGTCAGAGGAGTATGAGCATTTCTGGATTTTGGTAATTTCTACTGAAAGTTCATTGGCAGGTATTTGGACATAGCACAGCTGCTTAACGACCTCATGAAAAAAGAGATAAAATTTGAATGGATGGAGATCTATTAGAAAGCTTTTGATTTTCTCAAAAAGAAGTTTCTGTCAGAACCAATACTTAAAATTCCAGACCCCAATCAACCTTTCATTATAGAAGCAGATGCTTCCAAATGGGTGGCAGGAGCAGTTTTATAACAACGGGACATGGATGGAGAATGGCACCCATATGGGTATCTGTCAAAATCATTCTTACAGATGGAACAGAACTATGGAATATATGATTAAGAACTCCTTGCGATCATATGGGCATTAACAGAATGGTGACACTATCTTATAGGAGAGAAGCACAAAGTTGTGGTTCTATCAGACTACAAGAATCTCACATACTTTCATATGGCACAAAAACTGAATTGACAACAAGCATGATAGAGCCTCTTCCTGTCAGAATTTGATCTTGCATTAGTCCACATGCTGGGGAAACAAATGGCACAAGCAGATGCACTGTTGAGATGGTTGAATAAAAGAGAGGACAGAGATACAGATAATGACAATATCATTCTTCTTCCTAATCATCTCTTCATCAAAGGAATCAATCTGGAGTTAGGAGACAAAATCTGACAATGATTGGGCCTGAACAACTTCCATAAGTCAGCCTTAGAAATACTATTACACCAAGGTGTGCCGCCAATCAAATCAGCATTGTCTGACTGAGAGATCAAGGATGGATTATTGCTCTTTTGAGGGAAGATATATGTACCAAACAATGACAAGCTTAGGAAAACAATTGTAAAAGAAATTCACAAGAGAACAGAAGTAGGGCACCCAGGACAATGGAACACAGTAGAGCAAGTACAAAGAGACTTCTAGTGGCCTGGAATGTTGAAATTCATCTGACAATTTATAGATAGATGTATTCCATGTCAACAAATGAAGATTAACACTCACCCCACACAGACACTGATACAACCAATTGAACCAACCAAATCATTGTTTTCCTTTCAGGTCTGCACCATGGACCTCATCATGAACCTTCCACTGAACACTACATATGAGGTGTTCTTTTCATACTATTAATACAAAGGAAATACACTCAGAATACTGCTATATATTTGCTTCCAGACAACACTCAGAAAATTCTATTAGTTTCAAGTTGTCATCACATATTGAAAACAGCAAGCATACTCTGGATTTTAATTTCCAGAAGAGTCTGTGTTTTTTTATTATTTTATGATAATAAAATTATAGAATTATCCTTTGATTTTCTAATTACAAATATACTAAATTTTCTGCCTTATAAAATAGTGAGAAAACATTTAGAAAATAAATATAGGATTTTGAATTTTATATCAAAGGAAACATGTTAAATACAAAAGGAAAAATATATGAAAACTATCTAAAAACTGCTTTAAAATATAGTGTTTTCACATGATTTTCCTACTATTTTCCTAGTGTTTTCTCTGACTTTCCCATAATAGAAAATGTGGAATTTTTATCTTATCTTATCAGCATTTTCTGAGGATTTTCAACCAGAGAAAATTTAATGTTTTCTCAGTATGGAAATTATTTTAATATATTGTATTATCTATTAATTCTCAGAATTTGAAAATTCCATATCTTTTGCTGCTGAAAATTTAGTATTCTCCAGGCATATTCTTGTTGAGAGGACATAATTGAAATTTAGAATTTATATAAAAATTCTCTTTGCAAGAAGATTAAGTGTTTTCTCAATCAGAAAACCATGTTAAAAGAACACCTCATATGTAGTGGAAGATGCTCAAAAACCTATGCCTCTACTATGAAGACATAAGGCCTGTGGTGCCAAAATACTCTGAAAAAGATATATATAAGTTCTTGATTCTCAGTTTTTGTTTGCAAGTTGGTTTGGCATGGTTTACTGTTACCACAATGTCAAGAATAATTCTCAGCATATTACTTGGTAGCTCAGAGATGAAGGCCTCCAAAAAAACAACTTCTCAGATTTGAGATTGGTGTTTGTTTTTATAAATATTTTCTTGAGTATGTGGTTTATAAATCACTTCAAAAGCAAAACTGGTATAGGGTTTGACCAGAAACTGCCCAAAGATTAAACTTCTTCCAAGTGAGAACAAAGGTAGCTCTTGTATCTGAATATAACCCTCTTAGTTATGTTTTGCAACAATTCTCAAGAGAACAAATCTTCTAGACACTGCTAGTCTGAAACCCTCTCTGATTCACATCAAAACACCAGACTATATTGATGTATGTCAGCTACTCTTTTAGTAGACTAATACAATGTTCCTCTTATTGCAAAACATGCCTCTTGTGTTAAAAGCTAAGCTCTTCCTAGCTTTTATTTAGATCTCTGGTTTGAGATACAATCTTAGGTCTCAACTAGCCTGTGCCTCTTGCACAACTAAATAAGCTAGAGCCCAAAGTGGTTGAAAAATACTAATTACTAGTAGCTCTTCTACCTGAACAACAACCTTATACACTCTGGTATTTGGTGGGCAGTATCTTTCCTGCTTTCCACCTACAAAACATATCCCCTTATATACTCTACAATATAAATACTCTAATATATCTGTCACAGATACAAATAAAATTGAGTCAGGTGCTAAATATTATATAAACTGAGCTGTGTTTGGTAATTTCTCTGTCATAGTGTCTGATTGTAGTCAGGCTTTGTAGCCATAAACTCTTTTATTCTTTTCTATGATGATTGTGCAGTCTCCTGACACCAATCATTTGCAATTTTCTCTGTCAAATGGCTCTCCTTCCAACTCCGTTTGAAAATATTATACCTCTATGCCACTCCACACAGTTCCTTCCTTCTCCATCTACTGTCATCTGCTCTGTGGACATGTAATATGCTTCTATTTTCGTGTCTAAAGTGTATGTGTAAGCTTAGCTGTGCTATCTTTTTGTCATACAGCTTTGTCTTCCACTTTTCTGTGATACAGGCACCTTTTCTGGTAGCCAATTATCTCTTTTATTCATCCAATTTGATATTGGTATCTAGAGGTGCCAACAGCTCAGCTTGAGCTGGTCCAGAGCTGAGCCAGACAGGGCTGCTCAATATAATGACTCACTCTGAGCTGATCACTATCGTGGCTTCAGAGCCGCTCAGAGCCACTAAGCTGATAGCTCAAGGAATACTTTTTCTTCATTTTTGTAATTGCTAGATAGATGGACTGAAGAAATAGAATAGTACATGGCTTCTCATGGGCAACCTCCCCTGGCTCTGTACATATGAGATATGAGTGTAACCTGCATATCCCAAGGGGTGTACACCAGAAGTATGCTTTCAGAGAGCATCTGAGATGTCAACAGTGTTGAATTCGACTTGTTGGACCCACAGATGCTACAGTGAGCACATTGGTGTACACTAGGAACAGGTCAAGGAGGCAGGTGAACCATGGGTGTTGTGTAAAGGTGCTGTGTCTGGCTTGAAAGGGATGAATTCTTGATAGGTTGAATAGACTGACTTAGAGCTATGTAGTTACTGGAGAGACTGGGGGGTGGGGAGGTTAACAGCATTAACAGCTGTCAGTGTTTTCACAAGCACAAAAAAACCTATGGTAAGGAAGTAAAATTTTAGAGTAAAATTGGTAGGAAAGCAAAGACAAACATACTTTGGAGCTGGGCTCCCTCCAAAGGTGCTAAATCTCCAGATGCTGGGGAAATGTTGATTTTCAGTAGCGTTGAAGTGAATGGTGGGTGCATGACAGCATGATGCACCTCTGGCAGTTGCCACAGTGGCTTGGTACTACTGTGTAGTACTCTGGCAATTATCTAATTATGTTTCTGAGTCAATTTTTGGCCATTCTCTGAACTTTGAGATGTTCTCGAGTAGCTAGTTCAACCATGGAGGCTTCCCAATACTTCTCTGTACTTATTTAGTGAAGAAATTAATTGGTGGAAAAATGGAGCTCAAGCCAATGGCTTAGTGGCTTGGAGCAGCTAGCTGAGCTGAGCTGTTTATGGTAATGGTTCAGAGCCAAGCCAGTTCGAGTGAGCTGGAGTGAGCCTAGCTGAGCTGTTGGCACCTCTATTGGTATCTTGAGTATCCCCTGCCAACAATTTGTCATTCTCTGTTTCATATCCATTTCTTAGTAATATTCTTGTTGATGTATCATTGAAGGCTTTTATTCTTCTTTCAAGTTGGGTGTGGATTGAAAATATTATTAAAAGTGAGAATATTCCCTTTAGTATGCTTTTGATAAAGAGGTTTGATGTGGTGTGGTTCTCTACAGGTTTCAGAATGCTCCTCTGTGTTCAGATTTGCTGTTTATTCTCATACTAGCAGTGGTTGGATACCTCTGTATGGCCTATTATCAACCATTAATCTGCTAATATTTTGTATCCATTTCTACTACTTGCTTTGACCAGCTGCTCAGAGCTCACACTAGCTCTCAATTCCCTTGTATACTTCATTTTCAATTATGAAAGTGCAAAATATTCTCTATTTGCATATGAAATAAAGGGTAAAAGTTATGCATATCACTGCTAGTGGATGGTAATTTGTCTAAGATAAGACTAATAGAAAACTACCCAAAAGATAACCTCCAAAAGTCTATCTCAAGTTGTTGTGCAAGTGTGGATTGATGTGATCAGAGTTGCCACACTTAGAATGCCAACAAAACTCTTAGCTAGATTGATTCTCTCTTATTGAAGTGTTCTACTTTGAAGTGTTCACCTCCAAAGGAGTATAGATTGGTTTTAAAATAGGTTTATTTCACAACACACACACAAAACACAAAGAACATGGTGCACAAAGCACAAACACAAGAGCTACAGTTCCATACAAAGACTTAGTAGCTGATATAGTCTGACTCTACAGAGTTCAAGACTTCCTTAAGACAACTACAGTACACAGTGTACTGGAAAAGGTCCTAGACCAATTTCTACAAAGAGTTCAGTGCAGGCACACCCTTTGCTAAGACTCTAAGTGTGTCACAACCTGATACCCAACACAGGCCACACTCCAAGTGCTCAAGGCTTCTTCTTGGTGTAGGGTGTCTCTTAGAAAAGTTCCAAATGCACTAAAGATGTTACTCTTTGTCTCTCTTATGACACAAGTTTATTATCAGATTTCTATCTCTCTGGAGTCACTCAGGACCAATCTCCAGGGCCTGAAGTAAGGAAGCAAAACTGGAATGGCACATGCAATTATACACCAAACAAACTTGTCATGTATTCACAATCAGAGGGGGCAGAGTTACTTGCATATATATGAATATCTAGCTGTCCTTATATATAGTCCATAGAAGATATCTACACAAAAATATAAATAATGTCTGATAATTCAAGAAATAGTAAATGAGTGACAGAGATGCTAAAAGAGGGAATATTCAGATGTCACAGAGTCTGGCCACTAGGGTATCCAACCATATCCACATGGGTATCTACTTCTCTAGGTGTGCTGGACTCTATAATTTGTATTTTCTCTTTTCTAAGTTGGGTGTCTATAAGTGGATGGGTGTATCCATCCTGTTTTCATACAGCATTTCCCTTTCTAGCATCTGCACATTGGCAGAGGTCTAGGTGCCAAAGTTTCCGAGGTTGGAACACGCTGTTACTATTCCTATCTCTTTTGATAATGCATGCTCAGTCTTAGTTAGGACTCCTTATACATTAGATATTCTTTGTATGTCTTGTTGTGTCTGTCTATTAAGTCACTTCAGTCCTATGAAAGTAGTCTTCTAGCTTCCAAGGTTACTTTGTACTTAATTATGTTATTTCATATGTTTTCACTGCCTCTGAACTCTTTCTTAAGAGATCATCTGCTTTGACTTTGATTCATATATTGACTTTAGAGGATAATTGTTCTTTGATTGTTCCTGTTCTAAGTTGTCTTTCTGTTTTGATGTCTCTTTTGAGTACCTCTGTACTATCTGACTGCACGTTGCACTTTGCAGATGTCATAGAAAGTTAAAATAAGAATAAAACCCTATTGATAGCACTTTGAGAGCTTGATTAACTAGCCAATGCATTCATTGTGCCCTAGTTAGGTTTCTTACAGGTTTTGGAAGTGATCTGCTTTGGATCTGATACATAGATAAGTCAGAAAGTACAGCTTAGACACCTCTGTATAGCATGTCATATAGCTCTTTGTACTTTCCAATGCACTATAGCTTCTTTAAGGCAATGACTAGCAGACTGGGCTCACTCTAGTCCTTATTACCCATTATCTTGTGTCATATTAAAGTGTTCTGATTCAAAAGTAATGTAAAACAAATAAAATTAGGTCTTTTCTAGGTTTGCCATATTAATGGATCAGACTCTATTATGATTGTGGTGGACCACTCCTCTATGAAGGGGGTAATTTTTATTCCATGCAACAAGACATTAGATGTGACAGGAGCAGCCAACCTACTATTGGAACACTTCTACAAACAATTTGGTTTATCAGACTGACTTATCTCTGATAGAGATTCAAGATTCACAGCAGATGTCTTTCAAGAGATAGGGAAGCTCCTGCTAATCAAACACTCAATGAGCACAGCCTTCCACTCCCAGACTGACAGAGAGACAGAGTGAGTAAATTAAGAAATTGAAGTGTTCCTCAGAATTTTCTGCTTCAAGGAACAAACCTGCTGGAAGAAATTCCTCCTCTTTGCAGAATTCACACATAATAATAGAACCTATTCAGTCATGAAGAAGTCACTATTTTATATAATGATAGAATACAACCTGAGATCCCTGCCAACAGTCCTTGAAAAAACTAATATTCCATCAGTAGAGGAAAGATTAAAGGAAATAAAAAGGATAAGGGAAGAAGCATCAAGTCTTATGGAGATAGCACAACAAAAGATAATAGCAAGGGAAAAATCAAAACTTAATATGTTCAAAGAAGGACTGTTATGCTAATTTGTCTAAGATAAGACTAAGGGAAAACTACTCAAAAGATAACCTCCAAAAGTCTAATTCAGGTTGTTGTGCAAGTGTAGATTGGCATGATCAGAGTTGCCACACTTAGAATGCCAACAAAACTCTTAGCTAGGTTGATTCTCTCTTATTGAAGCAGTCTACTTCAAAGTGTTCACCTCCAGAGGAGTATAGATGGGTTTTAAAAGAGTTTATTTCACAAACACACACACAAAACACAAAAACACAGTGCACAAAGCACAAACACAAGAGCTACAGTTCCATACAAAGACTCAATAGCCAATATAGTCTGACTCTACAGAGCTCAAGACTTCTTTAAGACAACTACAGTACACAGTGTACTGGAAAAGGTCCTAGACCAATTTCTACAAAGAGTTCATTGCAGGCACACTCTTTGCTAAGACTCTAAGTGTGTCAAAACCTGATACCCAACACAAGCCACACTTCAAGTGCCCAAGGCTCCTTCTTGGTGTAAAGTGTCTCTTAGAAAAGTGCTACAAATGCACTCAAGATGTTACTCTTATCTCTTATAACACAAGTTTGTTATCAGATTTCTATCTCTCTGGAGTCACTTAGGACCAATCTCCAGGGCCTGAAGTAAAGAAGCAAAACTGGAATGGCACACAAATTTATACACCAAACAAACTCATCATGTATTCACAATTGGAGGGGGCAGAATTACTTGAATATACATGAATATCTAGCTGTCCTTATATATGGTTCATGGAATATATCTACAGAAAAATATAAATAATGTCCAATAATTCAGGAAATGATAAATGAGTGACTGAGATTCTAAAAGAGGGAATATTTGGATGTCATGGAGTCTGGCCACTAGGGTATCTGACCACATCCACATGGGTATCTACTTTGCCAGGTGTTCTGGACTCTATAATTTGTATTTTCTCTTTTCTAAGTCAGGTATCTATGAGTGGATGGTTGTATCTGTCCTGTTTCTTTACAGCATTTCGCTTTCTAGCATCTGCACATCAGCAGAGGCCTAGATGCCAAAGTTTCCAGGGTTGGAACACACTGATACTGTTTCTATCTTCTTTGACCATGCATGCTCAGTCTTAGTTAGGACTTCTTATGCATTAGATATTCTTCATATGTCTCGTTGTAATTGTCTATAGGTNCATACAAAGACTCAATAGCTGATATAGTCTGACCCTATGGAGTTCAAGACTTCTTTAAGACAACTACAGTACACAGTGTACTGGAAAAGGTCCTAGACCAATTTCTACAAAGAGTTCAGTGCAGGCACACCTCTTGCTAATACTCTAAGTGTGTCACAACCTGATACACACACAGGCCACACTCCAAGTGCCCAAGGCTCCTTCTTGGTGTAAAGTTTCTCTTAGAAAAGCACAACAACACACTCAAGATGTTACTCTTATCTCTTATGACGCAAGTTCATTATCAGATGTCTATCTCTCTGGAGTCACTCAGGACCAATCTCCAGGGCCTGAAGTAAGGAAGCAAAACTGGAATGGCACACAAATTTATACACCAAACAAACTCATCATGTATTCACAATTGGAGGGGGCAGAATTACTTGAATATACATGAATATCTAGCTGTCCTTATATATGGTTCATGGAATATATCTACAGAAAAATATAAATAATGTCCAATAATTCAGGAAATGATAAATGAGTGACTGAGATTCTAAAAGAGGGAATATTTGGATGTCATGGAGTCTGGCCACTAGGGTATCTGACCACATCCACATGGGTATCTACTTTGCCAGGTGTTCTGGACTCTATAATTTGTATTTTCTCTTTTCTAAGTCAGGTATCTATGAGTGGATGGTTGTATCTGTCCTGTTTCTTTACAGCATTTCGCTTTCTAGCATCTGCACATCAGCAGAGGCCTAGATGCCAAAGTTTCCAGGGTTGGAACACACTGATACTGTTTCTATCTTCTTTGACCATGCATGCTCAGTCTTAGTTAGGACTTCTTATGCATTAGATATTCTTCATATGTCTCGTTGTAATTGTCTATAGGTAGTGGATGTCCTTCAGAAGTGATTTCCTTCTTTCCAAGATAGATTTGTATCTAGTTAGTTTATTTCATATTGTTTTGCCACCTTTGAACTCTTTATTAAGAGATCGTCTGCTTTGACTTTGATCCAATTTTGACTTCAGAGGATGATTGTTCTTTGATCATTCCTGTTCTGGGTCGTCTTTCTGTTTTGATGTCTCCTCTAAGTACCTCTGTACTGTTTGACTGCATGTTGCACTTTGCAGATGTTATAGAAAGGTAAAATAGAAATTAAAATCCCATTGATAGCTTGGTTAACTAGCCAATGCATTCATTGGGCCATAGTTAGGTTCTCTACAGGTTTCAGAAGTGATCTGCTTTGGATCTGATACATAGATAAGTCAGAAAGTACAGCTTAGACACCTCTGTATAGCATATCATATAGCTCTTCATACTTTCCAATGCACTATAGCTTCTCTAAGGCAATGACTAGCAGACTGGGCTCACTCTAGTCCTTATTACCCATTAATGTAAAATGAATAAAAGTGGGTCTTTTCTAGGTTTGCCATATTAATGCCTGTACAATTGATCTTGGCCATAACCCATATGAGACCTTATACAAGGACTACCTACATGTCCCTCCTGCCATATCTTACATGTTTCATTAATCTCTGGACTGTACATCTTATAGCATGTTTTTCTTATAGCAACATCTTGGTCATTATCCTTATGGACTGCACATGTTCTCCACATTGTACCCTTTCCCAGTAGATATAAACTGCTGTATTCTACCAGTATACCCCAAGTGGAAAATTAACGTTGTTCTATGCTCTACTCTATTTTCTCTAAGGCAATGACTAGCAGACTGGGCTCACTCTAGTCCTTATTACCCATTATCTTGTGTCATACTAAAGTGTTCTGATTCAAAAGTAATGTAAAATGAATAAAAGTGGGTCTTTTCTAGGTTTGCCATATTAATGCCTGTACAATTGATCTTGGCCATAACCCATATGAGACCTTATACAAGGACTACCTACATGTCCCTCCTGCCATATCTTACATGTTTCATTAATCTCTGGACTGTACATCTTATAGCATGTTTTTCTTATAGCAACATCTTGGTCATTATCCTTATGGACTGCACATGTTCTCCACATTGTACCCTTTCCCAGTAGATATAAACTGCTGTATTCTACCAGTATACCCCAAGTGGAAAATTAACGTTGTTCTATGCTCTACTCTATTTTCTCTCTCTTACAGCCTCACTTGTGCAGAGACCCTTCATCTCAGCTGAGCTCCATAGTTCAGTAGTGCTGTTGCTGAAAGCTTCAGTAAACTTAACCATCTCATATGGTAATTCTTGTATGACACTCTCCTTGTTGTTTGGCCATACTTGTCCTTGTCCTTATCCCTTCTTGCATAGTCCTAACAAGGACAAAAGGTCTGGCTTGAGGGAAAGAACCTGATTATTGGCTACCCATCAAAGAAAATCTTGCCAAAAAGAGAAGGACCCTTTAAAGTAACCAAAGTTCTGGGTCCAGTCACCAATAAACTAGAACTGCCACTGCAATAGAAGATACATCTAGTGTTTTATGCAGCATTACTATCACTCTACAAACAAACTGAAGCTCATGGACCCAGCTTTATAGAACCACCTCTGGATCTAATAGAAGAGTCTGAAGAATATGAAGTCAAAGTGGTCATAGAACACAGACCCTGAGAAAGAACCCCAAAGAATTCCTAGTATCTTGGAAGGAGTATGACCCATTGCATAATAGATGGCTGAAGAAAGAAGGAATAGTGAATTGCCTAGACCTCTACCTTGACTACATAAGAAAACATAGACTGAAGGTCTAACCCTCATCCACATTCAAACATATCCTCCAATGTGTCCACCTCTTCTTCTTCTGCTGC
Organism: Moniliophthora roreri; assembly: GCA_001466705.2. Classification (NCBI taxonomy): domain Eukaryota; kingdom Fungi; phylum Basidiomycota; class Agaricomycetes; order Agaricales; family Marasmiaceae; genus Moniliophthora; species Moniliophthora roreri. The sequence goes on along the minus strand of LATX02000001.1, from coordinate 422,734 downwards.
TGCTTCTGGTAGCCAGCTACACAGACTCCTGAGCCCTGTTTCTACTGAAGCTAGAGATGGCAGATATGGCAAGAATGTCACTTACCACAACAGCCTATGACTGAACCTCTACCAACTCCTCCACCTCTTCAACTCCTGCCAATATGATCAGCAGATTCAGAACACCACCAACCCTGACAATCATCTGGAGCCAATTGTCAAAAATCTGTTTTTTCTCAGAGCCCAATACCAGCTACTTGAAAAGATTGCTGAAAGTTGTGATTTGGAAATCACAAATCAGGTCTTATTTGTGTGCAACTATGGAATCAGACTTGAAGGGCCAGTAATAGTACCATCCACTTTCCCATACTATTCTTATTTGTCTATGCCCCCACCTGCAGATTCCCAAGCTATGTCAGAATATCCCAACCCCAATACTTTCAGTGTTCTCAACTGCCTTGGATGAAGGACTGATGGGAATAGATACTCCAGACCCTCTCTTGCTGAAAGACTCACCTCCCCTCCTGGTCCAACCTTTGAATCCTGTCCTAACAACACTCTCATTTATCCTGAACCCTCTTCTGATTCTGATGTTAAACTGAAGTCAGAACCCATCTCTTCTCTCATCCCCTCTATTGACACCCTCCCCTCTCCTGAGGTATTACCCACTGATGTGCCTAATTTTGGCCTAGACACGAAATCGTGCACTTTTCACGTCAAATACTAGAAAAAGAGCCCAGAGTACATGTGATATTCATGTGACTTGATAACTTGAGAGCTCTAATATGGTGTCTAAGCTTTAAGTGCCGAGTCTAATAAGTCTAATAATTGACACTGTAACACAATTTAGATGAGGTTAGTAGACCATACTAGCCCTCTACATTACAGTGAAGCATTGCTGTGAGGATCCTTAGTCAATAAAAATGGGCCAGAAACCACTAATTCTGAATACAAAAGAATAGATATCAGCAGGATCCACAGTCTAAGTGCACTAGATTGTTTGCTTTGCGATCACATTGCATGATAATGTGTCAAGAGACTTGTTGTTTTATTATTACTATCAAAACTAGTACACAGTTGAAACTTGTTCCTATGTGGAGCTTCAGAGACACTCCCAGGTGGATATAATAACCTGTCCAGGTGTATGTGGGACAGAAGGAGATTGAATACAATAGATGTCTAGACTATGATATCCACCAATCCAATGGTAGAAAGCAGCTATGCAGAAGTAAACCAGTGGAAAAGCAAATGTACCCATGTACAACACTAGTCCAGAACTAGTGGCTATGCGGAAGGATCATTTGACCCAGCAATGCTCTGCACAGGGTCCAAAACACATTAAGCAACCATTTTGTCACTAAATATACCCAACATAGCTAATTGCTATGTGGAATCGGACTTTTATGCATGAACACATACAATTTATACTCTAAACTAGATCACACTTGTTTATCTTTTATTTTGTTATTTCCAATTATCATTCTGTATATAAGGAACTGTACTTGTAGATGCAAGCTCAAGCACTGACTGGTACTTGCATGTTATAGCCCCACACAGTGTTGATTTAGACCTCTGCACAGCTTTCATAGACCAAGTCTATGCACTTGCCAGTCTGTTGCTTCTAGTAGAGCTGAGATTCATATATATCTTGCCTCACTGTATACATTCATTTATAACCTATACCTTGTGACTCTTGAGTGCAATACTTAAGCTGTCCTAACTAGAGTCTTTAGACTCTACACTCTTATACCAACTTAAGCTGGTCACTTGAAACTCAAAGGGTTCTGTCCTCTTTTTACCTCTTTTCACACTTGAGATAGACTCAGTCTTCTTGTAGACTTATACAGTGCTTTATCACTCTTAGAAGCCTCTATTGTGGGTGTTGGTGTGTGTTGTGTGTGTGTGTGTGCGGGTTTAGTAGCAGCACTTAGTTGCAGGAGCCCTTTTAGAGTGTATTTTTGAGTGAAGATAGCATGTAGCAGTTCTTCAGAGCAGATAGAGTTTCTGCCTCTTCATCACATGCAGTTCAATTCAACCTAAAGGTAGAGGAAGAAGAGGAGAGAGGAGAGAACACAGAGAAGGAGAACATACTCCCTCTACTTGGCAACGCCAGCTTACTGAAAGTCAGCTTGCAGCCTCTGACACCCATGCTGAATCTAGTGACTGAACTGATGGAACATGTCTCTGCCCTGTGTGCAAGCTAGAGTGCTATTTTGCCAGAAACTGCCCACACTACATGTGTAAGCAGTGCTTTGAGTATGCACCTGGACATATCACTCTGGGCTGCACTAAACAGACATTGGCAAATCATGCACCTATTGAGCATGTATTATTATCTATATCATGTAAAATAATGGACAAAAATGATTTTGGTCCATAAGCATGAAAGAAAATGGAGGAAAATGATTTTGATCACTGAGCATGGAAGAAAATAGAAGATTATAGAAGATTATAAGAAGACACAGAGAGAGGGTCTATATGGTAGAGAGGACTTATTGGTTAATGTTCTGACCAATATAAACACTAGCCAAGGCCAGGGAGATGCAGGTTTTCCCTGAATTAGCTGTAGAGCTAAGGGAATATGTTGAAGATGTTATATGGCAGTTTAGCACAGTGGTTATGTTGCAGGCTGAGGTCTTGTGTCAGCTGACAAAGCAACTGTGGTGTCACCAGTTTGGCTCTGCCAGGTGGCAGTATATATTTTCCCTGGCCTGCTGACTCCTCTGAAAATAGGTGATTATGGGCAAAATGAATGATCACTAGGTGGGGTTTGTTTTCTGCCATTATCAAGGCCAAAATAGATAATAATATATTTTGGTCATGATAATCTATTTTGGTTATTTTCTGCCATGATTATTAGGTGTTTGATTTGCTGACAGAGGTGGTCTACACAACTTGCACATGGAAGGCCTTGTTCAGACAATGGTGCTTTGTCAGACTATCACAATTATGATGATGACCCAGCTCTCTTCAGTGACAGAGAACAGTGAAGGGCACTTTGTAGTTCAAATAGAGGATGAACAGTGGGAGTTTGTGTTTCTAGAGGTGGATCTGAAGAAAGTAACACTGGCCAAACTGAACACATGAGAGCCCATAGTAGAAGAACAGATAATAGAGGGGTGGGGTATAGAAGAAGAGGGTGACTACAACACTGACCTTTATGGAGATGGAGAATTGTAGATAGACATTTAGAGCTTGTTACAGTTTTTCCCACTACTTCTCTAGTAGAGACACTTAAGCTTCTTTCTTCACCTGACCATCACTTCTTAACCTTTCCATGACCTTTCCCATAGGCTTTCCCTTTGACTTCTACTTCTTCCTTAACCAGTTCTACACTTCTCGTTCCTCACCAGGCTTACTAGATAAGAACTTCCATTTTCCCTTAACAGACCATATGCCTCTTCCTTTGACATTACTAGATAAAAGCAGTAGTACTTCCATATGTATTTAAGTGCTTGTGGGTGGGTCTTGGCTCTCTAGCTTGACCTGGTTAATTATATACTTGTGTCTAGCAACATCGAAGGAACTCTAAACCTCAGAAAGCCTCTGAGTGAACTCTAACTTGACTTTGAAGACTACTACTTGTCAATAGTAGTAGGAAGTATTGTTTTGCTGTGTGAGTAATGTAACACAAGGTTAAGCTGATCGATTGCCAACCTGTCAAGGTCTAGGCATCAACTACCTGAAGGACAAGACACCTCCCAAGCAAGGGAAACCATTGACATGGGATTAAGAGATTGAACAAGACATTGCCAAGGCAGAAGAGCACTGGTGTACTTTACAAACTCAAACTGATATCAAGCAGTGGTGGATAGGCAATTCCACCTTTAACCAGACAATTCCACAGAGAACTTCTGACCCCCTCTCTGAAGCCCTTGTAACAGAAGCTGTCTCAGGAAGAGACATAAGCTGAACTATCTGAAACAAAGAAAACTTGGACCCTAGAATTCATAGCATGTGGCTCAAGTGAAGTTGATTCTAAAGATGTATTATCTCTGCTGAGATTGAAAAGAGAAGAATCATCTATGTCAGATACCTCTTACAAATCACCTGAAGAAGCAGGTCCATTCCAGAAACTTCTGGAAGCCCTGAAAAACAGCCTGAGACTAAAGACACTGAGGCTTCCAGAGATGGCTGAAGAAAAGAAACCTCAGGGGAGCAGACCAAAGACTGAACCAGAGCCCAAGGAAGTGAGAATTGGTTCGACAATGCTAGTACAGGTGGTATCTGATGACAAAGAAGTAAAAGCTGCTCTACCTGCACTGTTCTCAGGAGAACAGAAGGACACAGAGAGATTTATGTTGGAAGTACAATGATATATAGCCCTGAACCCAAAGGCATTCAGAAATAACAGGATCAAGAACCTGTTTCTGCTTTCATACATGCAGGGAGGACCAGAGCAATGGTAGAAGAACAAAAGGACAAAGGAAATTTTAGCAGAAGAGGATCTGGATAAGGCACTCAAATGGAAGGATTTCCTTGAAGAATTTAAAATAGCATTTGAACTGCTTGATGTGGAACCCAATGCCCAAATGAAATTCAGAGATCTGAAGATAAAGGAACAGGTTGACAAATACAACTACCAGTTCCAATATTTGGCAGATTAGACAGAGTACAACGATGCAGTGAAGATTGAAGCTTTCAAATGAGGACTACTCTGAAACCTTATAATAAAGATTATGACAAGGCTGGAAGAGAAGCCAGAGACCATAAAGGACTGGATGAATGCCATGATTCTCTTTGATGAAATGTGGAGACAAGCACAGGAATATGGGAAGAGATGGGACGAAGACAACAAATGACCCCAATGAACCTTCCAGAAGAAGAAATGAGTGATGATCAAGAAGATAAGCAAAGTGGATAGGAAGGAATACATGATAAAGAGATTATGCTTTCAATGTGGAAGAAGTGGCCACCAGATGAAGGATTGCCTGGAGGTGAGCTGAGAACCCAAAAAGGAAGAACCCAAGAAGTTATTGAAAGAAGAATGATATGTGAAAATCCACACTCTCATAAATGACCAATCAAAGGAGGACAAGGAATTCCTCCTGGACTTAATAGAGCAGGAGGGTTTTTGAAGAGGCAAAGGAGCACAACGTCCCCTCTGCTGATCACCATTTCACACTTTGTACTAGCTATAATTGACTGAAATTCTATGCACATTCCCCTCTCCTGCAAAGTGGGAAACAAATGTTACATTACTTGTGCAGCAATGAAAACTACTCAACACCACTAAGCGAAGTGATGTCAAGTATTAAGGTTCAAGTTCGAGTTTGACAACTCAACAGTAGGTAATACCTTCTGCTAGTTATCAAGAGTTTGGTCATGACTTGCAAGATACAAGGTTGATTAACCAGGTCAAGCTAAGGAGCTTTGACCCAGTCTCTATCTACTTATATACACTCTTTGTATCTACTTGTTATACATTGTTTGGGTATCAACATTGTAGGTCAGAGAGATATTTTAGCAGATAGAACCAGAAAGAACTTGAAAGAATAATAAAGTCAGAAATGAATCATAATGAAGTCAACAGTAAAGTCAGTAGTATTGTCACAATGTCATCACAATGAAGTCATAAAAGAATAAGAAAGAATCAGATGGAAAAGAATAGGTAGAATAGACTAAAATAGGAGCTGGGAAAATGGAGGTGTCCAGATGTTAAGAAGTAGCATAAAGAGACAAAAAGAAATGAAGCACTCAAAGAAGCACTGGAACGGGTGGTAGTACAAGGAAGGAAAAGAAAGTCTGTGGTGATAAAGAAAATTTGTAACAACAAAACTTTTGAAATCAGTGCCCTCCTCAACTCTAGAGGAGGAGAAAGGTTCATAAGCCTGGAGTTTGCTTGAACTCTGGACAAAAAGTAGGACTTACTCCTGAAGAAAATCAAAGTCTTTAACATGGACAGAATCTGAAACAAAACAGCCTGAATCTTGCATTCAGTCAACCTTATGTTTTCCATAGGATTAAGGAACTTCTATGAGGATTTTCTCATTTCCAGACTAGGAGAAAAGAAGATGATTTTGGGGTTACTCTGGTTATGCACTCATAACCTGGATATTGACTTATAACCTGGATATTGATTGGGAAACTGGGGAAGTCAAATTCCTGCTACTCTACAAAATTACAATCTGAAAGTTCAGAGGTATATTGGATACTATGGAACCGGAGGTTCTTATCAGGGCAAAGACAACTATGTTGCAGGAATTGGCTCAAGTGCAGAAGAAATCAGAAAAGACCATTGAAGAATTGGTGCTGCCATATTTAGCAAAGCACTATTCCAGATTTGAGAAGAAAGCTTCTGAGAGATTTCCATCATCTTGGCCTTATAATCATGCAATAGAGCTTAAACCTGACTTCATCCTACAAAATTGTAAGCTCTATCCATTATTCCCTTTGGAACAGGAGGAATAGGATAAATTTATTTTGGAAAATCTATGAAAAGGGTATATTTGAGAATCAAAATCTCTGATGGTGTTGCCCTTCTTCTTTGTAGCAAAGAAAGAGAAGGGAGCTCTTGGGCTGATGCAGGATTACTAGAAGCTCAATGAAGAGTCCATTAAGAACACCTATCCACTCCCCCTAGTTTCAGACCTTATTGACAAACTTAAAGGGGCACAGATCTTCAGCAAGCTAGACCTGCACAATGGGTATAACAATGTCTGGATCAAAGAAAGAGACCAATAGAAGGCAGCATTCAAGACAAATCATAGACTCTTTGAACCTATGGTCATGTTCTTTGGACTCAGCAATTCTCTGGCAACATTCCAAGCCTTTATGAATGACATATTATCAGACTTCATGAATGAAGGATAGTGTGTAGTTTACATGGATGACATTCTGATCTTCTCAAAGAACTGGAAGGAACATCAGGAGTGTATGAGAAGGCTTATGGAACAAATTGAAGCCTACAACCTGTACTTAAAACTGAAGAAATGCAAGTTTGATGTATCAGAAGTAATTTTCCTGGAAATGGTCATATGGCCAGGACATATCACAATGGACCCAATCAAGCTAGCAGGCATAGCTGATTGGGAAGCACTCTGAACAGTCAAAGGGGTGCATGCATTCCTAGGATTTGGAAACATCTATCAGAAGTTCATTAGACAATACTCAAACATTGCATGGCCTCTCATCAATCTCACAAAGAAAAACATGAAATTCAAATGGGGTAAAGCTTGTCAAATTGCCTTTGACCTGCTTAAGAAAAAGTTTCTATCTGAACCTATTCTGAAGATACCCAATCCTGAAAAGCTGTTCATCATAGAAGCTAATGCATCTAAATGAGCTATAGGGGCTATTCTGAAGCAACAGGACAGTAATAGAGAATGGGTACCTATCCAAGTTGTTCTCACCCACCAAAAGAAACTATAAAATCTATAACTGAGAACTGCTAGCAATAGTATGGGCTCTCACAGAATGGAGACATTATCTCATGGGAGGGAAACACAAAGTTGTGGTCCTATTGGATCACAAGAATTTGACATACTTTAGGACAGTGCAAAAACTCAATTGAAGACAAGTGCAATGGAGTCTCTTCCTCTCAAAATTCAACCTTCTTTTGGTTCACATGCTAGAAAAACAGATGGCACAGGCTGACATGTTATTGCAAAGGTCAAACAAGGAAGAAGTTGATGACAATGATAATGTCAATGTCATCCTGTTACCAGAACACCTATTTGTCAAAGGGATCAATCTTGAACTTCAGCAGGAGATTGCTGATAGATTGGGCCCAGATGACTTTCACAAGTTGGCCTTAGAAACATTACTCCACCAAGGCATGCTGCCAATCAAATCATCACTATTGGATTGGGAAATAAAAAATGACCTGTTGTTTTATAAACAGCAGATACATGTTCCAAAGGATGAAGACCTGCAGAGAGCTATCATAAAGGACATACATGAGGGAACAGGCATAGGACACTCTGGTCAATGGAACACAGTGGAACAAGTACAGCACAACTTCTGGTGGCCTGGCATGACCAAGTTCATTAAGAACTTTATAGATAGATGTGTACCATATCAGCAGATGAAAACAAACACTTATCCCACTTGAATGCTGATTCAGCCCATTGAAGCACTGAAATCATCCTTTCCATTCCAAGTCATTACAATAGATCTTATCATGGATCTTCCTGAAATAGATGGGTTTGATTCTATTCTAGTTGCAGTGGACCACTCTTCTATGAAGGGGGCAATTTTTACCTCTTGGACTAAAACAATAGATGCTGCAGAAGCTGCAAGCCTTTTACTCGAGCATCTCTATAAATGCTTTGGTTTACCAGACTGAATCATCTCAGATAGAGACTCATGCTTTGTGGCAGATGTCTTCCAGGAAATGGGGAAGCAGTTGCTTATTAAACACTCAATGAGTATGGCATTTCACCCCCAAACTGACAGAGAGACCAAACAAGTAAATCAAGAGATCAAGGTGTTTCTTAGAATTTTCTGTTTGTAGGAACAGACTCACTAGAAAGTGTTACATTCCATGTAGCAGACACATATAGAACACATACTTTTTCCTTCTTAAAGACTAATCTATCATATTTGCTGTACAAAAGACACTTCCATATTCCCTCACATCTGTCTTAGTATTTAACATGATAGCTACATGATTAACACCATGTATTAGCTTTACTCATTAGGTAGAAGCTAGTTGTATAAAAGCTATGTATCTTAAAGGTCTTGCTCTTCAGCTTGACCTTAGTTGTCAATTGTAAAACCCTTACTTGAACCCAGAACCCAATCGAACTCAATAAGCTTGAAAACTTGGTAACAATTTTACTAAACCATAACAAAAGGTCAAGCTGAGCCTCTAGCCAACCTATCTTAGATTTAGGCATCACCTCTAGAACTTGAATCTTCAGTAGGGAAACCTCTAAAGATACTAGAAACCAGAAACAACAGACTAGTATGGAATTCATAGAGAATCTGAACCATAAAGACTCTCTTTTGCAGAAGCCCTCAAAAGAGAACAACAGACCCAGACAGAACCAGACAGACCCTACAAAAACCCTTATCAAAGAAGGGTTGAACAACTTGCTTCTGCCAAACAGGGGATAAGTTTGACAGAATGGCTTACCAGTCAAAAGCTACCAGAACTAAGACTGACCTGAAGGATTTCCTTTACTGGAATCTCATCACTGAATCCCAGGCACACATCCCTGTCTATAAATACTATGACAGAGATTCCAGAAGACTCTATTCAAACAGAGTCCTCTGTAACCTAGAACAAGTCATTGGACTCAAGAAATCAGACACCAGAATACTATGAAACAGAACCAGAACCCCAGAACCAAAATAATGAAGACTCCAGAACAGAATCACCAGATCCTTCTGAACCAGAGATGACTGACCAAGGAACAACCAACATTGATGCTACTATTGTGGATGTCCTGACTGTTGAAGGACACAACACTGATGACCACAAAGGATATAAAGTGGCCTTACCAGAACCTTTTGATGGAGAAAGAGAAGAAACAAAAAGATTTATGGCAGAAGTTGCCATTTATCTTTCTCTAAACAGGAAGAACTTCAACACAGATAGGAAAAAGATTCTGTTTGTATTGTCATTCCTAAAAGGAGAATGGGCCAGAAAATAGAAACTCAGAAAGATCCAAGAATATCTTTACACAGATGAGGAAAAATTGCTAATGTGGAAAGATTTTTGGATTGAGTTCAGACAAATATTCGAAGAAGCAGACCTGGCAGAAGATGCTAGGATGAAGATGGACAAGCTCAAAATGACCAGAAGGGCCAGCAATTATGTCCAGAGGTTCAAGTTATTAGCAGCTGATATTGGGTACAATGACACTGCTTTAATTAGAGCCTTTGCAAGAGGACTAAATTGATCAGTTCTCAAAAAAGTTATGGAGCAACCCACTGGAGAACCAACCAAGATTGATCAGTAGTATAAGGATGCAGTCAAATTTGATGAACAATAGGTTCATATGCAGGCCTTCATTAACCATATCGACAACAGAAAGATCAAAAAGAAGAACAGAGAAACAAAGAAACTCCAAATGCAGAAAATGGTCATTAAAGATCCAAATTCCATGGATATTGATTGGATATCTGCAGAAGAAGTTGAAGAATACAAAAAATGAGGACAATGCTCTAAATGCTCAAAACAAGGACACATTGCCAGAAACTATCTAGGAAATGAGTAAAGAAAGAGCAACAACCTGTTTGTCATCAAACCCAAAGAAAAGCCCATCACTCAAATCAGAAAGCTAATGGCCACATTTGGAGAAAAAGAAAAAGAAGAGATGTTCCAGGAGCTCGCTGAAGAGGGTTTTTGATCAGGCAGGGTAAATTGACATTACCACCCATATTTATTTCCAACTTTGTAACAACAGAAATGGACAGAAATTCTATGTGAATTCCTCTTTCTTGCAGAATTGGAAAATGAATTGTTGAAACAAAAGCCCTCATTGACTCTGGAGCAGGAGGAAAATTCATTAATAGAGGAATGGCCACCTTGTTCAAGGCACTATGGACCAAACTTCCTCAACTGATCAGAGTGTTCAATGTTGATGGAACACCAAACAAACAAGCATAGATCACACACTCCTTCACCCTAGACATGATCATTGCAGGAAGAACAGTCAGGGAAGAACTTTTAATCTCCAGATTAGGAAAAGAGAAAATTTACACTCTGACAAAGGTGGAGAATTTATAGGAGAAGAATTCACAACCTTTTTTACACAGAATTGGAACAGCCAGAAGGTTAACAGTTCATGACACATCAGAACACAATGGAGATGCAGAAAGGGCACACCTAACACTATTCAATGCTACAAGATGCAACATGATACAGGGACAATTACCAAAGTGGTTATGGGGACCAGCATCAACCTATGCCATATATGTTTGGAACCAATCACCACATAAAGCCATCAATTATGACACTCTATATCTCCAATGCTATGGCTCTCACTCAACAGCAGAACACATGCACAAATTCAGAGCAATTGTCTGGGTGAAAAGAGAAAAGACACCAGATAAAATAGGACCTTGAGCAATTGAAGGACAATGGCTAGGCCTAGACCTAGAATCAAACAAGTACAGAATCTACTGGCCTTGCACAAACAGCATCACAACAGAATGGAATGTTGTATTCTCTGAACACCAGATCACAGTTGGCAAAGGGGAGTACAACACAGATACAACCCTTAACCTAGAAACATCAGCTGCCAACCCCAATCAACCACCACTCTCAAGTGAATTAAATGACATTGCCTCTAAAACAAGAACCATTGACAATGTCATTACACTGGAATCAATGGAAAATGATGATATTAAAAGTGGCCATATATGGACTAAAACAAGCAGGAAGACATTGGTACCTAACACTGGTATCATGGTTAAAGAAATGTAGCCTTACTCAATCCAAGTATAACCATGCAGTATTTTACTCAAAATCTCTGTTTATTATTCCATTCACACATGTTGATGACATCACCATAATCACAGAAACAGACCAAAACATGACCCAGATAAAAGAGCAGATCAAGTCCCACATGGAGATAACAGATAGCAGACAATTACATTGGTTACTAGGCATTGAAGTTCAACAAGGCAACAAATTCATTCAATTATGACGAACATCATACATCAAAACAATATGGACTGGACAATCTAAAACCATTATCCACCCCCTTCAATCCCACTGCAAAACTCTCTCTTGAACAATGCTCTACATTACCAAAAGACATAGCTGCAGCATTACAATTCCCTTTCAGAGAGATCCTAGGAGCTCTGCAATATGTGGCAGTAGCTATAAGACCAGACATTGCATTTGCCTTGTCCCAGATTGCTATGTTCTCTGCATGTCCAGGGGACCTGCACATACAGGCATTGAAACATGTCTGCACCTATTTGAATGGCACCTGGAAATTATGGCTTGCATACAGGACTTCCATGATGATGGACACAAATAAGTCAAACATACCTGTTGGGTACTTGGATGCAGATGTGATGTCAAATTCAGACCAAAGAGCCATCTCTGGTTATGTATTTATAATCAACAAAGGAGCAGTATCATGGTTCTCCAAATGACAAACTATAGTTGCCCTCTCTACCACCAAAGCTGAATACAATGCACTAACACATGCAGCAAAGGAAGGAATTTGGATTAGGTCTTTCATATCCAAAATCTTCAGTGGGAAGGCATCTTCTTGTATACAGACAGCAAGGGAGCAGCATCTATAGCATATGGGGATAAATTCCACACTAGAACAAAACACATTGTCATAAAATTCCACTTCATTCAATACATCATCAAGAATGGAAAGATCCAGCTTGAATATTGCAACACTACTAACAATATAGCCAATATCATGATGAAGGGATTACTGTCAACAAAAGTCAAGCATTTTGCATCATCCATGGGACTCTGAGTTCCCAGAAGAGTGTGTGTCAAGCAAGCCTAAACTGGTTCAGCAAAAAGAGGATAACTCAAACAAGCAACACCATCACAAGTTCATCTCCAGCCACTTTGAATGTAGCAGGATGTTTAGCCTTGTTGATATATTCACAGGGAAGCATTGAATTTATTGCTATGCATAGCCATGCTGTCTATTTAAGTACCTTGTAGTGTTCTCCTTCAACTGAGGGCAGTTGAAATTCTTTCAGTTTGGGGGAGGGGGCAGGCAGATATTGTGGAATGATTGATCTGTATGTGGAAAGATAACATTGATCTAACATGCAGTGACAGATAGATGTGGCAATTAGCTATCAGATAATGAGATGTACAAGTATAGTATACCAGATGCTGGAATGAAGTACAAAGTAGAACTTAAAGAAAAATTTCTAAGTTCCACAAGAATTAGTAATAAGGTGTAGAGTCTGATAGTATTCTATAAGACTTAATCATGATTGATGGCCTCTGCATACATCTGAAGCTGGGCTGTGCTGATAGCTCAAGGATGTTTGGATGTTGCAAATGAAAGGTTCAAGAGGATGACAGTGAATGTGTTGAACAGTGTAGGAGTGAAGTTGACAAGAGGATTAGAGTGGTGGAGAATATCATGTTGCTGCTTCTGAGCCTCTTTGAAGTCTGCTCAGGTGTAGTTCATTAAAGAACAAAAGCAAGCCCAGGTGTTGTTACCAATAGCAGGCTCAAGTTCTTGATGACCATTCCAAAGCCAAATAGATTGAAGGAAATGTTGAGGGTCTGACACTGCAACATGGAGACAGTTGAGGAGCTGATGGACCATTTTTATAGAGCTGGCAGCCTCTGTTTGTTCCCATGCAGCTTTGGAAAGAAAAGATTTGAGCAGTGCAAAAGTGTCTGCCAGAGCTACCAGAATAAGAGTCAGCTAAAATATCACAAGAGAATAGAAAGAAAAACATACCAGGCATCAAACCAGAAAAGAGTAGAAGAAGTTGCTGAAAAATCAGCTTGAGCTCTTCAACTGAAAGGCTGTTAGAGCACTTGAGGTGATGTTTTTTGCAACAAGTGCAGTTTTTGAATCTGGGAGAGAAACAACAAGGGTAGCCTCCAGGAATAAGAGAACATGCCAAACATACTGAGAAGATGTTGATATTGGAAAGGCCCTGATAGACACTATTGGTGTTAGATGCTGAAACTCCTTGACCAGAAGTCTTGATGGCCAGAAAAGAATCATCAACTAGAGACAAGAAGTCAGCAAGAAAGAAGAAAGAAAGAAATAGCAGGACTTATATCTTCCCCCTCTTGTTATGTTACTTGCACAGCAATGTCAACTAACCACTTATAAAAGGTAGAACCCTTTGCAAGTAGTTCTCAAGTCAAGTTAGAGTGTGTTCAGCGGATGCTGAAGTTCAGAGATCCTTAATTGTTGGCAATGACACAAGTATAGATTAACTAGGTCAAGCTGAGGACTTAGAGTTCTAGCTTGAGTGCTTAAATATGCTACAACTGCTCGTGTAAACTACATTATGTATATGTCTGGTAGTTATGATGATTCAGTAATAAATATCTGACACTGTCAGGATATGAGTCATTATACAAGATAGGAAAGGGGTGCAGGGGAGGTGTACTAAGTCTGAGAGAATAAGAAGCATAAACAAGATAGGAAAGGGGGGCTAGAAAAGTGTATGTGTCCAATCAGAAGGAGAAGCATATGTAACAGAGTAAGAAAAATGTAACATTACCCCCCTGTCAAGGGCAAAACTCCATGTTGCCATCCTAAGATTCTCCATCTCCGTACAGTTTAGTATTGTAATCATACAAGGTGTCAGGCATTTCATCGACGTCCCGAAGAACAGGTGTAGTCAGTACATCCTGTGTTGGCTGCCAACCAGTGGCCATCTGCTCATCAACTAAGAGCAGGCCCTCAAATCTTCTTACCTTCCATGGATCTGCTCCTACGAACAGGAAATCCACATCTCCACTGCTGTTATGGATGAATTCCTCAGCATTCTCCTCCAAGATTGTCATAAGGTTCATCCAACATAGAGTCTAGACTCAAACCAGACCCTCTATGCACAATGCAGCGAGACCTTCGTTGGTTAGAGCAGTGTCCAGACGTATGCCCAGGCTGAGTCATGAAGCATCTGTGACACATGTACTGTGGGCAATTGCAGGTGAGATGGCGTTCCAGTCTGCACACAGGGCAGAGACACAGTCGACGAGCAGAGTCATTGGGGTTGGGAGCAGAGTTGGAGGCCTCAAGCTCATTGTCGGTAGGCCATTGTCGCTTGAGAGGGTTTGGTTCTCATCGTCTGTGTCCTCGTCCTCATATTCCCCTGACAGGACCTCTCTGCTGACTGTGGGCATGACCTTGACTTTGGGGTAGAACAGAGGCTTCAGGCATCTGAAGACTTCTGGAGTCAGCAGTGCTCAGAAGTGTAGGTCCTTGGGAGGGGGTGTCATTGGTTTGCTCAATCTTAGGTTTGATGTCGGGATCAGGAGTGGGGTCAAGATAAATGAGGGTGTTGTCGGAGAGGGGTTCAGTGGCCATACGGGGAGTGGCGGTAAGTCATCCTGTGAGAGTTCAGGGTTCAGAGGTGAGATGGGTGATGAGACTCCTGGAGTCATTGGTGTTGGGACAAGGGTATCCATTCCCATCAGTTCTTTGTCCAAGACGGTCGATGAGGCTGAAGGAGAGGGGATCAGGGTACTCTGACATCGCTCTGGGATCTGTGGGGGGTGGCATGGACAAGTGTGGGTGATACAGAAATAATGACAGTACCATGACAGGCCCTTCTAGCCCAATGTGGTAGTTACAGGTATACATGACCTGATTTGCGATTTCAAGGCTGCAGCTCTCAGCAATTTTCTTGAATAGGTTTCATTAGGACCGGAGGAAAAAGAGGCTTTTGACACAGGGTACCAATCAGTTGTGTTGATCAGCAGCCACTCAAATCTGGTCGTCATACTGTCCGGAATTAAAGAGGGAGGAGTTGGTAGGGGTTGGGGTGGAGACCATTCTGATATGTGATGTTTTTGCCATATCAGCCCTCTCCAGGTACAGTAGGAACTGGGCTCAGGACTCTGGATGGCTGACTACCAGAAGCAGAAGAGGAAGAAGAGGAGGTGGTTGCATTTGACATTGTGTGGTTAGATGATAGTGGGGATGGGGTTCTTTGGCTTCAGTTTGTGTCTCTTTATATAGTCTTTATAGAGGTCTAGACAATTGACCATCTCTTTAGTCTTAATCCATCAATTATGAGATGAGTTATAACCCATGTACAACATGAGGAATTCTCGGGGTCGCTTTTTGGGTCTATGTCCCATAATCGCTTCTACCTCATATTCCTCAAACCCTTCTATTAAATCCGGAGGTGGTTCCATGAAGCTGGATCCGTGGGCCTCAGTTTCTTTAAACGGCATAAGAAGGGCTGTGTGGAAAATGGGGTGAATTTTCCATTGATGTGGCGGGTCCAGCTGATATGTGACAGGTCCCAGAATTTCGAGAATCTTGAATGGTCCTTCTCGTTTCAGGGTGAGTTTTCTAGTAGAGTACCCTATGGCCAAGTTCTTTCCTTCTAACCACACCTTCTGTCCTATGTTGAAGGTTTCCAATTTCCGTTTCTCCCTTCATAACATCTTTTGTCATGCCAATTCCAATAGACTACTTGTTTCTTCTCTGACCCTTTTCAGTTCCTTGAGTCATTCTTCAACTGATGGAATGTCAGTTCATTTGAATACTGTCAGAAAGGCTCTTGGGTGGTATCCTATCATTATGAAAAAGAGGGAGTTCTTGAGCACCAAGTGGATTCAGTTGTTGTGTGCGAACTTGGCTAGTGGAAGATACTCTTTCCATTTCGTTTGTTCTTTTGAACAGAAAATGCAGAGATAGACTTTGATTTCTTGGTTGACTCATTCAGTCTCTCCATCTGACTGTGGGTGAAAGGCAGTGCTCATCAAGTGTTTGATAGATAACTGCTTTCCATTTCTTGGAATACTTCTGCTGTGAATCTGGGGTCTCAATTGGATATAATGTGGTCTGGAAGTCCAAAACATCTGTATATGTGTTGAATCAATAGTTCCGCTATTTCCATAGTGTCCAATTTCTTCGTGGATGGTGTAAAAATTACCCTCTTCATAGAGGAGTGGTCCACCACAACAAGAATAGAATCCATACTATCACATTCCGGTAGATCCATAATAAGATCCATTGTACAAACTTGAAAAGGAAAGGAGTTTGCAGTAGGTTGTATTGGTTGAAGTGGAGTTTTTGTTGGGTGTGTATTAATCTTTGACTGTTGGCATAGTACACAACCATCTACGAAACTTTTGACAAATTTAGCCATTTCTGGCCACCAGAAATCACATTGAACCTGCTCCAATGTATTCCATTGCCTGGGGTGTCCTACTCCTGGGGTTTCATGTACTGCTTTCATGACATTTCGTCAGAGCTCAGTATTGTTCGGCATGTAAATCCGCTCCTTGAAAAAGAGCAACTCATCATCGATTTTCCAGTCTGATAAGGCTGACTTGATTGGCAGCATGCCTTGGTGGAGTAACTGCTCCAAGGCCAACTTGTGAAAGTCATTCAAGCCCAATCGTTGCCTAATCTTGGTTTTCATTTCCAGGTTAATTCCTTTCACAAAGAGTTGTTCTGGTAACATGACCACATCTTTGTTATCATTGTCTTCATTCTCACATTCATTGCTCCATCGTGATAGCACATCTGCTTGTGTGAGTAATTTCCCTGGGACATGAATGAGGCTGAGATTGAATTCTGATAGAAACAGGCTCCATCTGGCTTGTCTTCAGTTAAGCTTCTGAGCCATCCCAAAGTATGTGAGGTTTTTGTGGTCCGACAAGATCACTACCCTGTATTTCCCTCCTATCAGATAGTGTTGCCACTCCATTAATGCCTGTACTATAGCCAACAGTTCATGGTCATAGATTTTGTAATTCCATTCTGTTGGTGACAATGACTTTGAAAGATACCCACATGGGTGCCATTCTCCATCCATTCCTTGTTGACGAAGCACTGCCCCCATGGCCCATTTTGAGGTGTCTGCTTCTATCACAAAAGGTTTATCTGTGTCCAGCATAAGCAATACTGGTTCCAAAAGGAATTTCCTCTTGAGAAAATCAAAGGCAATCTGACATGCTGTAGTCCATTCAAACTTCTGAGACTTCTTTGTGAGGTCATTAAGTGGTCGAGCCAGCTGCACATATTTCCTAATGAATTTCCAGTAAAAGTTTCTGAACTCTAAGAAGGCATGTACTCCTTTCACTGTTTTTGGTGGTTCCCACTCCACTATTCCTGCTAACTTCACGGGGTCCATAGCTATGTATCCTGGTCTAATTACCATTCCCAAAAATATGACTTCCATGACATCAAACTCATATTTTTCAGGTTTAAAATAAAGATCGTGCTTCCTGATGCGGCGCATTAGTCTCTCAGTTCGTTCCTGATGTTTGGTTCAATTTTTTGAAAACAGGAGGATATCATCCATGTAGACAATGCACCATTCTTCATCAATGAAGTTGGAGAGAATGTCATTCATGAAGGCTTGAAATGTTGCTGGCAAGTTGCTTAATCCAAAGAATATAATGGTTGGTTCAAACAATCCCCAGTTCGTTTTGAAGGTGGCTTTCCATTTGTCTCCGTCTTTAATCCTTACATTGTTGTACCCATTCCTGAGATCCAGTTTTGTAAAGACATTTGCCCTCTTTAATTTGTCGAGAAGCTCCAATATTAAGGGCAATGGATATGCATTCTTTACCATCCCTTTGTTTAGCTCTCTGTAGTCCTGCGTAGGTCTCAACACTCCCTTCTCTTTCTTTGCCACAAAGAAGGAGGGAGAAGCCATTGGTGACTTTGATTTTCGAATGTATCCTTTGTGTAAATTCTCGTCCAAAAACTTATCCTGTTTCTTCTGCTCAATTGGGCTTAGAGGATAGAGTTTGCAATTTCGGGGTACAAAGTCCGGCTGTAACTCTATGGCATGGTCATAAGACTGGGAAGGGGGGAATTGTTCTGCTTTCCCTTTTTTGAAACGATCTCGATATCCCTGGAGATAGAAAGGGATTAGCTCGTCTATCTCTTTCTTTACTTCTTGTTGTTGATGTGCTAGTTCTTGTGAGGCTGTAATCTTCGCTCTAATTAGAACTTCTTTGGGAGTATTGTTGAGTATACCTGTGAATCTCTTGATTTGGTGTTACATTTCTTTTCTCTTCCTTCCTATGCTTCTCATTCTATTGGACCTATACACCTTCCCAGCCCCCATTTCCTTATCTCTCCATATGCTTCTATCATCATCAGACTCGTACACCTTCCCAGCCTCCATTTCCTTACCTTTTGTATTACTCATATCCCGGTAAACTTGGGAATTATTAGCTAAACACCGAACTTACCACTTTTACGTATGTAGCAAGTATTAGTTGGTTGTAACGTATTTAAGCGCTCAAGCTGAGACTCAAAGTCTTCAGCTTGACCTGGTTTATACTATCTTGTGTCAACGCAACAATTGAATGGACCTCTGAACTTCAGCAACTGCTGAACAAACTCGAACTTGAACTTAGAAGACTACTCGAACAAAGGTAACACTTCGCTAAGGTAGTTGAGTTGACGTTGCTGCGCAAGTAACATAACATTTGGAGCTTTCATCTCAGTAAGAACTTTATCTCTCCAGAGTACAGAGGGCAGCAGATGTATTGGGAAAGAAATTATGGTGAGAAACTGAAAGCTGCCTATGCATAGCAGTCAGCAAAAGATACTGGTGAAAAAGGGGTGTAGACAAAGTTACCTCAAAAGTGGCATCAGATTGGTCATAGAGCCTGAATCAAGAATGATAATCAAAAGGTCCTGTGGGTGATTCTTTGTCAAGATGAGGTACAGGCATGTCTTTAGCAAGATCACAACTATTGATCTAAAAAGAGAAGAGTTAGGTGCTGGAACAAGGAAAAATAGAAATCAACTCATGCAGAGGTTAGTGTAGGTGATAGCATGCCCAAACCACTGCCAGTGTTGAGGATGCATGTATTTTTGTTTACTATCTCAGATGACCAACTGTTCAATCAAGGATTGGAATAGCTGTAACCAATCAAGGACGAATGTGGGGCCATAAGGTTGGAAGGCCAAATAGCAAAGAAGGGAGAGAGCTAGATCATCAGGTCCCACATGGTGAAGAATGTCATCAAAGTTGTACCTTGCATTAGTCCAGAGAGTAATGAATAACTGCCAGAGTGCTTTGGCCTTGTTGATAAGAATAGCTGCAGCCCAAATGTGAAGAAGTTGGTAATGAGAAGGAGGATCCTGAGAAGTTGGACAGGGACCCAGCTCATCCACATCGAAAAACTCTTGAGTAACAAACTCCAAGTTGAAAGGAGAAGAAAAATCCTCTGTGGAGATCTCAGCAGGAGGAGTTGACATCTTCACAAAAAACTTGAAAGAGTTTATGTTACATGTAGAACATACAACATGATCCTGGTTGACGTCAGTCAACCTGGAAGACACTACTTCAGCAGTAGGGCAAGGACAAGCAGAGGAAGATTGAGAGGAGCTGCTATGGGACAACATAGTAACAGTGTTGAATCTTAGTGAAAATTCAATAAAGTCCTAAGTGCAGAGGGTGCTACTTTTATACCAGGAAATGTTGGACCTCTTGGATCACATGCAAGAATAGTGGGGATCTAAAAGCTGTAGTACATGGAGTCAGCTTTCAATGGACTGTGTGCAGGAAGTTCAGCCCTGTGCTCTGCATTGAATGAGATCTGTGACTTGTGTAACATCATATGATGGAGAGGTAAAGGAAACTTACTGAAAAAGGAAAAGAACCTGGCCTCAAGTCATGACAAGAAGACCACTGAACAGAGGATTAAGAGTGTTTGAGCATACTTTACCATTTTAGAAGAAAGGCACAATGTTTTACTATATGCCGGTGGTTACTACAGCATATAAAGAAGCATTAGCATAGTTACAAGCATGAATATCTGTGCTTCTTGACATTATAGAGTTTGATGGGATGAGCGCTAGTGAGCACTAGACTAACAAATGATATTATAAGCAGATTTAACAAGATATGAGTCAGTATTGAACTTCTAAAAGTGTAATTTACACACCCAGAGTCCTATATGTGTGGAATAGAAATGCTGGTCCCAATTGTATCAATGGGAGTGTATGAAGAATGTAGACAAATCTGCCATTGTACAATCTACCCAGTGAAGATGCTCAAAAACCTATGCCTCTACTATGAAAACACAAGGCCTGTGGTGCCAAAATACCCTGAAAAAGGTATATATAAATTCTTGATTCCCAGTTTTGTTTTGCAAGTTGGTTTGGCATGGTTCACTGTTACAGCTAATGTGCTCCATTTTCAGCACAGACATATAGCAGTGCATTTGCACATCTAATTCCTAATTTAGTGCAGAATACAGACCTGTGTATATATACAGCTTAAGCACTAGTTGTCAATAAACCAATCAGTCTCTCAAATAACACTGTGAAACAACCTAGTTGAGGCTTAGTAGACTATACTAGTCCACTACATTGCAGTGAAGTGTCACTGTGAAGGTCCTTGGTCATAAGTGGGCCAGAAACCACCAATTCCAATCTAATAAAGAAATAGATATCAGCAGGATCTATGGTCTGAATGCACCAGACTGGTTGCAAAAGCAATCACAAGCATTATAACATGAAAGAATAATGTGTTAACACATCATAAACATGAGAAAGCTCTGAATTCTCTGGTGGTCAGAAAAACATAGACAAGAGCACTGACAGTTGGAGCTGTTAACACCATCAGGCACAAGCACTTTCAGAAATTTTGGGGTTTCACAGAGATCTTGAAAGCACTGTAAAGGAGTATATATTCTGTTGTAACTGCTTCTTACAACTTCAACACATACCCAGTACTCCTAACTGTGCTGCCAGAATGAAATTATACATAAAACCTCTATAATTGCAAAGAAGAATAGCATACTACCATACATAAATCAGAATTCAAAAGCAAACATGTTTTTATTTACTGATACCACTTAGACCACCAATTGTTGGACCAAGGAAACATGAAACCTGACTCTACATGCTTTCAATCATTCAACATCTATGGGATCCACTGCCTCTGTGTAGCAAGGTCATATGTGGACATTTTTCCAAATATATCCTGCTTGATTCTGCACAAAGGTGATGTGGATCTGATTGTATATCATGTATCAGTTCCAGACATACAAGTGAAAAATAGTCTCTTACATCTGGTAAATAGGTGCATGCATCAAACATGCACTCAAGCACATAATGCAGACCATCTGCAGCATGATCACTTGGGAGAAAGCAAGATTGTAATCCATTTGACTGGACATGCAACTGATAAAATGCAGAAAGCAATACACTATGCACAGCAACATTAATCGAGTTGCCAATCCAGAATGGATTCTTGTACACTCCAGAAAGCTTTGCCCTAAAACAGTTGTCTAGCCTGTAATGAACTGATAAAGAAAGGAAATGCTGAGAATTTACAAAGTACTCACATTTTGGACACTGTGTGAAGAGCTGGCAGATCTTCAAAATGCTCATGCTGAGTATGAAGTTTCATTAATACTGCAGTAGAAAGACAGTAAGGTAGATTAAAATTGGGTTCCACAGATCACAAAAAGACAATCTTGGTTTTGTTGTGAAGTCAATAGTTGTGTTGCCATGATTGAGAGCAAGAATATCTTGTGTGTGGATCCATAAATAACTTCTTGCAAGGCAAACCATTCTGGAGTGGAATCATCAGGCAATGGTTATCTCCAATGCACCATGTGTACATGTGAGTTGAAGATGAGAGTGAAAGAGCTGACTCAGCCATCAATGGATGAAGACATTGACCACTCTCTTTCTTTGTACTTCTGCATGGCCTCATGCTGGCAATCCATGTCCACACTATCTCTGTTCTTAATTCTATGTTTTTTGATGATAGTTAGCTTTGGATACAGAGATACTGTGAAGGAGGAAGAAATAAAGTTTATAACAGGAGCTTAGTCAAACTCATTAGTATTGATTAGATACAGAGGATAAATCCTCTTACTTGAGTGAAAGGAAAGAATGTACTCCACTGGTAAGTATATACAGGCTATGACCTGTACTTTGTGTTTTTTGTAAAGGAAATTGAAAATAGCCATCAGCCTTCTGAGTGGGTAATTGTTGGAAGACAACTGAGTACCAAGATTTGTGCTTCTAATATTGCTTGAGGCATCTATGAAATCAGCTGCTTGAGGAGTCTTGTCATCTATATGTGGGTAAACTTGAAACCTATTTCCACTAAGATGTTTGCAAGTGCTTCAAGGCCAGTATAGTAAATAAAAAGGTTGATGTCAGAACCCTTGTAAGGCTTTTGTCTTGCAAATAAGACACTATCTGTGAGCCAGATATCAGGAAATGTGTGGCTTTTTGAACTTCTACTAGTCATGATACTTTGGAAGAATTGAACATCAGAACAAGGACTCCCTAAATGTTAAAAGCATATCCTTCATAATGTTTGACAGATGATCTGGTAGTCTTGCTAGTACAACAGAGTGACAGCAGGTCCTGAGCTTCAAGATAGCTCAGAAGACATATATGGACAGCCAGGGGTCTAAGAAAAACTATTAGGAAGGTGAATAAACCAGAAAGTACACTCACAGATCTGTTAACTTTATAGTTAAAGGACACTAATGGACAGTTAAGATGTTTTCATTCTTTAGCAAGTTTTAAGATGAAAAAATAGCATCAAGTTAAACCAGGAGCACCCTAATCAAACTGGAATTCTTACAGAATTGATAAACCCTTCCAACTATCCATCATGATGGGAGGAAGCTCAGGGTTTTTTCCAGAACTCCACACTATTAGTAAGCAGGTCCTAAGGACCTTCTTTCTTGGTTCTGTAATGTGTGCATTACTACAACTCTAGAAATCAATTGGTGTTGAACATAGCATCATATTGCTAGAAGTTGCTTTGAATTCTTCCAGTAATGAGACAATTTTAGCTGTACCAGGTACATGTTATTGTATCAAATTGTTGAACTTCTATACTTCTTGTGTGAATATCTAAAAGTGTGGCTGAGACAACGAAATAGCTGTGCCAGAAAATGATGTTTGTGGTAAAGGTAAAAGTGAAGAATCCTCAGTATAAAGATATGAAGGTAAAGGATTCTCAAGTGAAGGATGCTAAAGTAAAGGTAAAGGATGTTTAGTTAAAGGAGTATAAGGTGAAAAATCCTTAATTGAAGGATGCTAAGGTAAAGGATGTTTAGTTAAAGGAGCATAAGATGAACAATCCTTAATTGAAAGATGCCAAGATAAGGTTGAAGGTAAAGAGAGTATAAACCAGAAAACCACAATAAAAATAATTTATTAAAACAAATATACCTTCAATGTCTCTGAGTTGATAAATATATATATGCTCTTTTGGAGCTAGAAACCCAAGTAAGAGTCTAAGTGTGGTAACTCTGATCACACTGAATCATACTCTGCACCCCACCACACACACACAGGCAGCAGGAGAGTAGGATCTGATCAACAGATCAGCTCTTTTGTGTAGCACATTTAGTGGTATTATTAGCAGAACTTGCTTGAAGAAGCTCTTGACAATGATGTAGAGAGCTCTTCACAGATTCACCTTGAGCATGAAGGAGGCTGATTTGTTGATGAATATTAAATGATGAGACCATGAGATTGAAGATAGCTGAGGTCTGGAACATGAGACCTGTAAATATTAAGATTAGAAAGCACATTAAGTGAAGAGAATGAGAATATTACCAGCAGGGCTACTGGGTGACTGGGCAAAGTGCTGATTGAAGGCATCAAAAAGTACATTCCAAATAAACATTGCAGTTGGAGGCATGTGCAGCATTCACAGTGGATAGATATCTTTGTGTCTTGATGACAGCAAGAATTAGCTGCATTGCATTGAGTGCACAAGAGCTTATTGTTAATAGTAGCATCAGCCTGCATGTAAAGGGATAATATTTTAGAAAGAGTTGAGAGATAAGAGGAGTTGAAGAAGAATACTTAGATTCAGATGAGTAGTAAGAGCAGCAACAATCTTGTAGACTTGTTAGGACTATGTGGAAGGGACAAGAAGTATGGCTGAATGACTAAGAGAAAGTTGTATGAGGAACACTATATGAAAGCATGTTCACTGAAGCTATTGGCAACAGCCCTACTGCCTATAGCAAGGAGTTGCATGAGATGAAGAGTCTCATGCAAGGAGTGAGAGAAGAGTTCAGACAAAAGATTGCATAGAACAATGTTAATCTTCTACTTGAGATATCTGAGTACTGTACATGTGTTTATATACCAACTAGGTGGATGGAATGAGGCTAGCACATGTGTCTACATGAGGACTGTGCAGAACATGCTGCAGAAGAATGTGCTGCATAGTATACAAATGCAGAACAGAAGTAAACATGAGAATAGAAACATGTAGACAGAGGTAGTTGTACTAGTACTTTATATAAGTTATCTTGGCTGAGTAGTATGGGCATAATAGTATCCCCCTCTTAGGTTCTGACTCTGGAGGAACATGATAAAAAAAGAAATAAGAAGAAACAATGCAGAAGAACAATGCAGAAAATGATGGAAAGAAAATGCCACATAGCCATAGCAGTGCTGGAATATATAAAAGGGATGTTCAAAAACCAAGACCCCATTATAACCCCAAGTCCCAAGAACAATATGTCAGCTGAAGCATCTTCAAGTACCCAAACCAGCATCCAGGTTGACTCCAACAGCTACAAGATTACTGAGGAGTACTCTATATCAGACATTTCTAACCTCAGCAGTCATACATATCCTCAGATGACACATATACATATGTGGAATGACTTCAAGGTCCTCAAGGTGATGGCTCTAGAAATGCCCATTGTTGAGTTTCTGGCCAAGATTCCTGAGCCTAAGTACCCCCCACTCTCTATTTGGAAGCCAGGTGAGAGTGCTGCCATGTTTGGAGCTTGTATGAAGATTGCCAATGCTGAGCAGAGCTGCCTTGAGGCAGTGAGACAGGGCAAGTCTGCCTCAGTGAGTATGATGCAATGGGAACATGATGCATAAGACTGAGGAACAAGTACAACATGCAATATGACTAAGATCTACCAGGAAACTCTGACAAACTCCACCCAGCAAGCCCTGATCCCCCTACTACAGCAGGCTGGCTGGTGGCAGTAGAGGCTAGAGAGGAGCAGCTCACCAAATGGAAGCAGTAGCAGGTTATATATGAGAACATTGAAAACAGCAAGATTACAGCATAGCTAGAGGCTGTATGCAAGGCTGAGAAAGAGGAAAGGAAAGTGAGTGAGTGAGCTGAATGTGCCAAGCAGGAGAGAGTAGAGTGGGAACAGGTGGAAAGGTTTAAGAGAGAACAGGAGGAGTGGGTTCATATGAGGTACATGGGCTAGCAGCAGGTGAAGATGATGATGGGACATATGAGACTCTCTATGCAAAGGAGTCAGCCAAAGGGAAGAAGAGTAAGATGGTTACCAGACTTCAGTTCAACAGTATTGAAGTGCCTTCCCCAGGTGTTTCCCAAAAACATGTCAGAAGTTCAGTAGATTCCCCTTCTGACAGCTGCAAGTGTACAAGAATGGAGCCAGGCCTGAGTGAGAAGAGAGTGTGAATAGTAGTAGAGAAAGGAGAAGGTATGTTGTATGAGTCTGTGTTCAGATGAGGCTGATTATGAACAGAGTGTGACAACTGCCTGAAGAGAAAGAGAAGCCCAGTAGCTTGTGAAAGGCAGATTAAGCTTAATGCAGGACAGGCAGACTTAGCCAATTGGTGCATACAGAGTGTGCTGGGTGTTGAAAATCTAATGCAGCTTTATGGCTCAGCTCTTGGAGAACATTGCTGGCCCTTCCAAGCCCAAGGCTTGTGGGCATCCAAAATCCCACCCAGTTGTAAAGAAGTCAGACAGAGAGTACAGTCTGGAGAAGTGTGCTGCTAAGCTCAGCTGATTCATCTTGCTTGAGATGAAGCAGATAAGGCAGGAGATGAATGAGTGAATGGATGAGCTCTTTGGCTGAGTTGATCATTTGGAGAGGGAGGCTAAGATGTTGCACTATAAGTTAGTGCAAGTGCTGGATGTCTTGAATATCACACATTCAGGTGAGAGAAAAGATGAGAAGTCATGGCCAAAGCTAGACAAGAGAAAGGCCATGAAGGAGTTGGAGGACAGTTTGGGAGGAGAGGATAGAGAGCCAGAAGACTAAGGTGAAGGTCACTGGGCCAGCTGAACATTTCCTGGACTTGAACAGTGCATATATGGACAATAAATAGAAAAAACTTTTCTTGGTAAAATATAAATAAAAGAATTAGATATGTTCTATTGAAAAGCAAAAGGAGAGAAAGAAAAAAGACCCAAAGCATTGTCAGCCAAAGGACCATATTGTATGAGAGTGGTTTGATGTTATAGATCCCATATAGTACTATTCATCCCCCAAATTTCGGGTTTTTTTTGGTATTTTACTCATATCTACCCCAATATCTAGTGAAACCTATCACTATTTGGTGTCTCAGACATTGTATTAATCACATCTACATACTGGAAGTTACCCCATGTCAATATCTGTCCTGTAGCCCAAGGACTGATACCTCATTCTGCATGTATCACCTCAATATACCCTCTTTTTGGCATCCCTGTGCCCTCATATTGTAGAAGCATCATTCTACCATGTAAACAAGTCTATTAGCTTACAAATACAATTTTTTAGCCTCTCCATTATGCCTCAATATGGACCAGTGCACCAGAAAACCTTCTAGAGGCTGTGGGAATTTACTTTCTAGTATGAAAATCTTATAGAAGTGTGCCAGCATGCTTCTAGAGCCTATTTATAGCTAAAAAACTGTCAGGCTGTTTGTTGGAGTTTTTTTGCAAAATGGTTTTGGATATCTGTCAGAGTTTTTTGTCAAAAACCTACCACTATAGGTGTGATTGGGCTCCCAGTGAGTCAATACTGGTGCTTGGGTGAAGGCATCATTAAAGCTGTCAAATGCCACCTGAGCTTCTGGTCCCCAGTTCCATTTGATGTCCTTTTGGGTAAGTTGGATGAGAGGAATAGTAATGTTGGAATAGCTATAGATGAAATGGCAGTAGAAGTTGCAGAACCTGAGGAAGGATTGAATGTCTTTGATTTTCTGGAGAGCAGGCCAGTTGACAATAGCCCAAACCTTGTCTTCAGCTATGTGGAAACTGTTGGGTGAGATGATATAGCCAAGAAACTCACATTTGGATATGTGAAACTCACACTTCTTGAGATTGCAGAACAAGCTATACTTTTTGATACTGAAGGACTTTCTTGACATGCTTTTTATATTTGTCTATGTTTTCAGAGTAGATGAGAATATTGTCAAGGTAGACAACAACACAGACATCCAACAGATCAGTAAAGATAGAGTTGATGAAATGCTGGAAAGTAGCAGGAGCATTGGTGAGTTCTTTGGGGATGATGTTCTATTGATAAGAACTGTATTGGGTGCAGAATGCAGTTTTCCACTCATTACTGTCAGCAACTCATATAAGATGGTAGGCATGGCAAAGATCAAGCTTGATGTAAACAGAGGCCTTACTCAGAGTGTCAAGCAAGTTGGAGATGAGAGGAAGAGGGTATTGGTCCTTCTTGGTAATCTTATTCAGACTCTAAAATTCCACACACAGGCATAGTGCCTTAGATTTCTTCTTTATGAATAGAACCAGTGCACTAAGAGGAGAGCTAGAGAAGGTAATGAATCCACTGCAAAGATTTTTGTCCAGGAAATCCTGAAGAGCCTTGAGCCAGCTGATATTGGAAAAGTACCTGATAACTATTATAGCAGCAATTGTAAAAGTGGTTGATAATTTTTAGGTCACTTTTTCAAAAGTGCACTTTCTGGAAAAGGTTGTACTGTGCTTTTTTAGGTTTCTTAATTGGATAGAGGGTTCCCACACCCTTTGAGAGACTCTGTGATGTGCTTTTCTAGCCTCCAAAAAGAGAAAAGGTTCCCACAGCCTGCTACCACCTATAATACCTGTATTAGGAGTGTACTAGAGGTTATTAAGGCATGCTATGGGGCAATAAAAATTGAGAAATTGGGCAGATATGCTCTATTGTACTATGGAATGATTCTCTTGCAATTTGAAAGCATCAGGATGCCAAAGAAGCAGTGGAATTAGGGGTTGAGTAGCCTATAGTGTATTGGTGCTTGGGCTACAGGAAGGATATTGACATAGGGTAGCTCTTAGCATGTAGACATAATTGATACAATGCCTAGGATACTGATTAGTAATATACTCCATTGGTTATTAGTGTATATATGAGCAAAATACTGAAAAAACCTGAAATGGAGTAATAGATAGTATGTTTATGTTACTTGTGCTTCTCAATGCAACAAGCACTAATGCCACTCTAAATCCAGAGTGAAGTCAAGGTCAAGTTAGAGAATGAGTTCAGAAGTAGAGGTTCATGATGACATTGTGTTGACACAAGTAATAGATTAGCCAGATCAAGCTGGAGAGCTAGAGTCCTGGTACATGTGCTTAAATAAGTACATTTAATGTCTACATAATGATGTGTATGTAAGCAGTAGTATTGGCTAAATATAAGTAATGTCCAGCACTGCCAGTGTATGTTGACATAGCAATATTACAAGTGTGAGATAAAAAAAGGGACTAGGAGGGTGTACATTGAAGAGGCAGAAACTCTGTCTTCTATGAAGAACTGCTACATGCTATTTTCACTCTAAAATGTGCTCAATTTGGGACTCAGCAACAAAAAACTGCTACTAAACCCACACACACACAAAACACACACTACAACCCACAATAGAGGCTACTAAGAGTGATAAAGCACTGTACAAGTCTACTAGAAGACTGAGTCTATCTCAAGTGCAATTCAGAGTGAAAAAGAGACAGAACCCTTTATATTTCAATTGACTAGCTTAGGTTGGTATAAGATTGTGGAGTCTAAAGACTCTAGTTTGGACAACTTAAGTATTGCACTTAAGAGTTGCAAAGTATAAGTTTTAATGAGTGGTTTATTGGTTGGTTATAAACAAATATATACAGTGAGGCAAGATATATATGAATCTTGACTCAACTAGAAGTGATGGACTGGCAAGTGCATAGAGACTTGGTCTAAGAAGCTGCACAGAGGTCTAAATCAACACTGCATGAGGCTATAGCATGCAAGTACCAGTCAGTGCCTGAGCCTGCAGCTACAAGTACAGCTCTTTATATACAGAATGATAATTGGAAATAACAAAATAAAAATAAATGAGTGTGATCTAGTTTTTAGAGTATAAACTGTATGTTCATGCATAAAAGTCCAATTCTGCATGGCAATTAACTATGTTAGGTATATTTAGTGACCAAACAGTCAATTTATTATGTTTTGGACCCTGTGCAGAGTGTTGCCACACTGGTTCTGGCCTTATACATATGGCCTCATATGTGGGTATGTTTCCCTGTCCACTGGTTTACTTCTGCGTAGCTGCTTTTTACCATTGGATTGGTGGATATCATGGTGGTCTAGATATCTGTTGTATTCAATCTACCTCTGTCCTGCACACAATCTTGTAGGTCATTATTGATTTCCTGTACACATGTTGCCTATCAATGGTCCCATGTACACCTAGGTAGTCTGTTATATCTGCCTGAGAGTGTCCTTTGAAGCTCTGTATAGGAACAAGTTCCAACTGTGTGCTAGTTTTGATAGTAGTAATGAAACATTAAGTCTATTGATGCATTATCATGCAATATGATCATAAAACAAACAATCTAGTGCACTTAGACTGTGGATCCCACTGATATCAATTTCTTTGTATTCAGAATTAGTGGTTTCTAGCCTGTTTTATTGACCAAGGACCCTTACAGCAATGCTTCACTGTAATGTAGAGAGCTAGTATAGTCTACTAACTACATCTAAATTGTGTTACAGTGTCAATTATTAGACTTATCAAACTCAGCACTTAAAGCTTAGATGCTGTATTAGAGCTCTTGAGTTTTCAAGTCATGTGAATATCACATGTACTTTGGGCTCTTTTTCTAGTTTTTGACACAAAAAGTGCACAATTTCATGTCTAGGCCAAAATTAGGCACATCAATGTGTCTGATAGAAATGAGAAGCATATGAAATATGGAGAAAGTGTAACACTACCCTAAAATAAGGTCTAGATTCCAGCTCTAGACTTCTATCTACAATTCTCTGTCTCTGTAAAGTTCAGTATCATAGTCACCTGTCTCTTCTATTACTCCACCCTTCCATCATCTGCTCATCTACTGTGGGTTCTCAAGCATTCAGTTCAACTAGTGTTACCTTCTTTAGATCAACCCCCAGAAACACAAATTCTCGTCATTCCTTCTCTATTTGCATGACGAACTGCCTTTCACTGTTCTCCATTGCCAAAGAGTTCTGGGTCATTATTATAATTACAATAGTCTGACAGAGTGCTACTGTCCAAACAAGCCCTTCCATGCACAAGTTATGAAGACCATCTTTGTTTAGTGCAGCCTGGAGTGATATGTCCAGGTGCAAATTCAAAGCATTGTTTGCATATGTAGCTTGGGCAGTTTCTAGCGAGATAGCACTCCAGCCTGCACACAGGGCAGAGATGTGTTCCATCAGTTTGGTTGCCAGATTTAGCACAGGTGTCAGAAGCCACAAGCTGACTTTCAGTGAGCTGGCACTGACAAGTGGAGGAAGCATGTGTTAGATTCTATATCAATGTGATATCAGTGTATTACTACTGATTGACAACAATGAATAGAGTTCAATGCAATTGACTGAGATCACAAAAGTATTGATAATAGTAACTTTTTGTTGAATTTCAGTTCTAGTGTCTTCCACTCTGGAGACGTAGTAGTAAATATTGTTTGTTTGTACATATTATGATGTGGAATGCCTGAGGCATTAAAATGGTGTCCACTAATAACAAAAATATGAAATCTCCATTATTGTACACTCTACAATGTTTGGGTGTACTCTATAGTGTGTAATAGTAATAGTAAAGTAAATACCAGCATGAAAATGTGCAGTTATTGTTATAAATAGCTGAATATTCACAATTGAAGAAGTGTTTTAGCACTTTATTTAACAGCATGTTCTTCTCTTCACCCCCTTCACCTCCCTTGTCTACCTCTCTACCTTGGGGTTGAATTGAACTTTGTGCAGGTAATATCATGGGAAAGGAGAGGGCATTGACCAGAGGGATGAGGGAGGAGATAGGTTCTGTCTTCAGTTTAATGTCAGGATCAGAAGAGGGTTCAGAATAAAAGAAGAAGTCATTAGGACAGGATTCAGAGGTCAGATCAGGAGGAGAGGTGAGCCTTTTAGCAAGGGAAGGTCTGAAGTATCTGTTTCCATCAGTCCATCATCCAAGGCAGTTGAGAAGGCTGAAAGTATTGGGGTCAGGATATTCTAACATTGCTCTGGGATCTGCAGGTAGAGGCATGGACAAATGAGAATAATATGGGAAAGTGGACAGTACTTTCACTGGTTCTGGGAGTCCAATTCCATAATTACGTGCAAATAAGACCTAATTTGCAATTTCCAGATTGCAACTCTCAGCAATCTTTCCAAGTAGCTGGTGTTGGGCTCAGAGGAAAAACAAGCTTTTGACAGCTGATTCCAAACAATTGTTGAGGTTGGCAGTGTTTTGGATTTGCTGATTATACTAACAGGAGTTGAAGAGGTGGAGGAGTTGGTAGGAGTTTGGTTGTAGGCTGTGGTTGTAAGTAATGTTCTTGCTGTACCTTCTGTTTCCAGCCTCAGTAGGAACAGAGCTCAGGACTCCAGGTTGCTGGCTACCAGAAGCAGCAGCAGAGGAAGAAGAAGATGAGGCAGATACATTATTAAGATATTGGTGAGCTCAAGGCTTTAGTTTATGCTTCCTTAAGTAGTCCAGATAAAGATCCAGACAGTTTATTATCTCATTCTTCTTTATCCACTAGTTATGCAATAGGTCATACCCTTTCCATAACACTAGGAATTCTCTGGGGTTCTTTCAGGGTCTGTGTCCAATGATAGCCTCCACTTTGTATTCTTCAAACCCTTCTATTAGGTCTAGGGATGGTTCTGTGAAGCTGGGTCTATGGGCTTCAGTTTCTTTGTAAGGCAATAGTAGTGCTGCATGAAACACCAGGTGTATCTTCCATTGAGGCAGCAGCTCCAACCAATAAGTTACTGGGCCCAGAAGCTTGCTTATCTTGAAGGGACCTTCTCTTTTCAGAGATAACTTCTTGGACAGGTATCTAATGACCAGATTCTTCCCTTTAAGCCATAGCTCTTTGTTCTTTTTCAAATACATTGAGTTTAGTTTTTTCTCTAGCTATTATTTTTTGCCTCACAATCTCCATAAGGCTTGATGCCTCTTCTTAAACTTTCTTTATCTCTCATAATCTCTCCTCCACTGGCAGGATGTCTGTCTTCTTGAAGGTGGTTGGTAAGGGTCTGGGGTTATATCCTATCATTATGTAGAATGGTGACTTCTTCATAACCAAGTGAGTTCAGTTGTTGTGTGTAAATTCCATAAAGGGCAAGAGCTCTTTCCAGCAAGTCTGTTCTTTCAAACAGAAGATTCTAAGGAATACTTCAATTTCTTGCTTTATTCATTCTATTTCCCCATTCATTTGAGAGTGGAAGGCCATGCTCATTGAATGTTTGATTAGCAGAAGCCTTCTCATTTCCTGGAAAATGTCTGCTGTGAACCTCAGGTCTCTATCAGAGATAAGCCTGTCAGAGAGGCCAAATTGTTTGTATAAGTGCTCTAGTAGCAGATTGGTGGCTTTTGTTGCATCCAGCATCTTGATGCATGAGATAAAAATTACCAGCTAATATTTGAATTCTTTTTAAAAAGTATCTGATAGTTATCACTACAGCAATTGTATTACTAAGTGATCACTTATGACAGCACTTTTCAAAAACTACAAATACTTTTTAATTAGTATAGTGCGCTTTTTTGGGTTTTTTAATATTCCCACACCCTCTGAAGACTTGCTGCTCTGCTTATTGGGTTTTCCAGCTAGGTATTTGATTCCCACACCCTCTGGAAGGCTTTCTGGTCCGCTTTTTTGGCTTTCCAATATGGACAGGGTTCTCACACCCTTCTGCCACCCAAAATAAATGCACTAAGGGGTATTGAAGCATGCAAGAGGGCTATAAAAATTGGGGAATTGGGAAAATATGCTCTATTATATTATGGGATGATTCCCCTGCAATCTGGGGGCATCAGGATGCCAAAAAAGCAGTGTAATTAGAGGTTAAATAGGCTATACACGCAGGATGGGGTGTTGGTGCTTGGGCTGCAGAAAAGATATTGACATAGGGTAGCTTCTAGCATGTAGATATAATTAATATAATGCCTGAGGCAACAAATAGTAATATATTTCATTGGGTGTTGGTGTATATATGAGCAAAATATGGAAAAAACCCAAAATGGGGTTGTGTGTTAATAGGTGCCCCAACAATTAGAATTCTGATTCATAAAATATAACCTTGGCACTGGAATTATTGCATGGCTGGATGGCAAAGTGATATTGACTGCTCAGTTGTAATATGCCAGAGACATGCATCACTTTTTTAGATGTCTCACATTTGATTCACATAAACAACTCCAAGTATATATTGCAAGCTTGTGTAATAATTTTGCAAGGCAGGATGACCCAGTGGTTGTCATCCTGCCTTGCAGCAAAGTTCTGCAATTTCCAACTTTTTAAATAGCCAAGTTGCTGTTGTATAGTGCCTACTCTCAAAATGTTGACAACTTTTTTGTTTCACCTCCATGTTTTGAAAAAAGGAGTTGGTTCTTTATATCTAGATTTTGAAACCTGGCAATCATGCAGATAGAAAGAGCTGGAAGAAGTAATGCAACAGAGAGGAGTATGCAAAGTGTGCATAGTGCTTGTAATAGCCATACCATTCATCTGATTCCTCTTCCTTTCTATTCTCAACCTTATTCAACTCAATCTGAATATTTCTTTATTCACTGGCATAGCAGTTGCCTGTAATCACATGTTCATGTGAAAAGGAATGTCAAATGTCAAATGTTCTTCTCTTGGGGTATGAAACTCTAAATTTTTTTATAATTCCCCTTCTTAAATCCATTCATCCACCAGCATGTTAGTGATCCTTATTCCTTTTAATTTGATACTGTACTGATTTGTTCATACAGGAAGTCCCCCACCTGCCTCATCACTTTCTCAGACCTCTTGACTTTCACAAAGCACATTCAAAAGCACAAAACAGCAATGGGTAGAACTCTTCTAGATGTATTGGATCTGATAGTAAAAGGTGTGTAATATATTAGAACCCCCTATTGGACCCCAACTAAGCCTTCCCCTTTCCAAGATTGTAGCATTGTTGTTCTCTGTGTCCCTAGCACTACAGCTTCATACTGGTGCCCTGAATGTACTACCATCTCATCAATTTCTGGATCAATGCATCATATGGAAAAAAAATCATATGAGTTGTTGTACACCTCTTTGACAAACAAAAAAACTAACATAAAGTCAAAGATGCCTTTGATCAAACCTCTGTCAACCCCACTACCCAAAAACCCCAAAACATTTCAAATACTCACCACACCTTCCTCTGTTCAAGCCTCATATCCAATACCACAGTCACCAATTCATCATCTCATTATACCTTGTTCATCAGAAAGATTGCTGCCTATCCACACTTCCCTCATGACACCTACCATGTACACTACCACTCCTCCAAACATGGATAGGTCCTCTTCCCCTGCTATCAGTTCACCCACAGTCTCTAATCTAGTCATTACACAACCTTCTGCTCCTTTCCCAATCCTAGCTATTACTGCATTTGCAGTGCATCCCACCCCTTCTTTGCTGTTCAAGTTCATCTTGAGTAACCTCACTCTTATCAATTCTCATTGTGTATATCATGAGGTTATGGGTATATCTGAGGCTCTTGACCATGCTCTACACATGTGTTATAGACCTATGTGTAGATCTGACTCACATTACATATGCTCAACAGATTTGTTTTCAAAGTAGCAGCTATACCTGCTACTTTTGTTTCACTCTGATCAATAACAGCCTTCTAGGCTCTAGATCATTTGGGTTGTAGGAGCTGGGAGGAGGCTCATCAAAGGTTCCAGTGGGAGGATTGGCTAAGAGGTCTCCTTTACATTGTTTGGCATGTCCAGTCATTGAGAGAGCAAGTTTTTGGCACACTCAGCATCAATTCCAATACTTTCCTGACTACCACTAGTTTCATATCATAGCTTGTTCAACTAATTCCACACTTTAACAACCTATGCATGCTAAACATGTATGCAGTTGTTTACCAATACCTCTTGCTCAGGTCATTGTCAAGCATTCAAAACCCTGCTGCAGGTTGGTCTTTTGACTCAGGTGAGTTTTCAAAAAACACCTTTTGAACAGTTGCTAATATACAATGCTAGATACTCCATCTTTTTCACTTGCTTTATTTTGTTTTCTTGTAACTGTTGCTGCCAGAACGCCCTCTTGTAACCTGTTGTAATATATATGTATTGTTGTATTTTCTTGATAGCTGTCTGTATTTCTTGAAAGCATTAATTTAAACAATTGACAATATGATTGTAAAAGTTGTTGTGTTTTGCTGTGTACAGTGTATGTATCTATGATACATCTTTCAGCCATCTAAAGATATTATAAAAAGTAGTAACAAAATGACAAATGTTGGAAATGTCCCCAGGTCCTGATAGAGGTACTTGCAACCACACCTGTAACCTGCCTACTTTCATGTTCAACATAATTGACTCTCAACACATCCAATAGTTGATTCACAACATTCTTGTTGGTATCTAGGTATATGAGTAAAATGAGAGTGGATAGAAAGGGTTCAGAAGGGTATGGACACAGTGAATAATCAATGGGACACCATTTTTGTGGAGTAGAATGATTACAGGGTAATCAAAACAGGACTCAACAGAGATAGCAAGCCAGCCAAAACTCATTTGATATTTTTGCATTGATGACAACCCTCTTATCATGGATTCACATGCCTAATGTCACTTGTGAGACTTGCCTTGCTCATGTATTTCTCCTTTGATCCAACAATTGATACATCCTACCTGTTCAACTCCATCTATTATATGCCTGAGAATGATCAGATCATTATGGGCACCCTTGTATTCATAGTCAATGACCATGCCATTACTTTCCACTGATAACCCAATGACAGTCTGGGTTTTTAAATTAAGAATCAATAGTTTGTCAAATCTTGTTTGACTTGCAGGAACATCACTGATAATAGTCTGAAATAAAAGACCCTTCAATGCCAATTTCTTAATGAAATGAATTGTAAAAAAAGACTATACTTAACATAGTTTTTCACAATTTCAACACAACTCTCCTTCCAGTGCCATGCAAGAATGTGCCTTTGTGTCAAAACTCTTGAATTCAAGACATAGGCAGTCTACAGATGTTAAAAAGTTTTGCATGTCATTTCAGCCCAAGTGATCACCATTGTCAGAGTTTACCATGTGGAAGAGCACTCCATTTACAATGACAAGTTGCAGGATCATCATCCCTTCCTGCATGCTCTGTCTTCTGAAAGTAGTTTATCATGTCAAGTGGGTTGACATGAAACATGTAGCAGACAGATGAATAGTCAATGCCTTGCCCAAATGCCTGAGTTGCTACTATCCACTTGTGCTCAGGTTTAATGGCATGCCTCCATTGTAAGGGCAACCTCTGGAAGCTATCACACAAGCCTAGCAGTGGGGGATCCAAAGAGAAAAGGCTAAAAGGATTCTACTGCCATTGTTACAGTATATATGACAGAGTATGGAGGGGTTTTAACTCACATGATCTAAACTACATCATATATGACAATGTCTCAAGAAGGCGTGGGAACTATGACATATCTAAGCGCCAGAGCGCTAAAATCCGTGTCTAAATAGTGAAAGAACATATAACAATGAAGTTAAAGCAGATAAAACATCACAGCATGTATAGTAGAACAATAAAAGAGTATACAAAGTGAAACTCACAAAGTGCTGCAAATGAGCTGATAAGACTTGCACCGAAAAATAGATATTACGCGATAACGGATGGACTTAGGGACTTGCGGCGTTGAGGATAAGGCTTTCGATAGTGCAGAATGCACTGGAACCCACCATTAAGCCCATGGCTCAACGGGTAACGCGCTACGAACGTTTGAAATCCAAAATGCATAACTCAGTGAGTTGAGCACTTTGATGTTCAACTGAACATACTGGATGATCTAGAGATGCTATAAGATAACTGTAGGTGCAGAATTGAATGGGAATATAAAGAGAATATATGTACAACACTCTGGACACTGTACCTCATCACAACAACTTGTAATAGAGCAACTAAGTGCACTACTCTAGTATAGTAAGGTAATAAGGAAAACAGATGTTCCCCTTACAATGTGTCCCTTTACACAATTCCTCATTGTGTTGCACCTCTGAAATAATTATGGAACCCTTTCTGATGCAAGGCATATAACTCCTAATATTGCCAAGGTTCAAATGGTGCTTTCATGCCACTGCTGCTAATCAGGTTATTTGCTTAAAGGGGTTGTATAACAATGATTCCCTTCAAGCATATGAAGAAGCCATCAAGCCCTTTATTACTGATGGGAAATCCACTCTATTCACTTCACTGCAAAATAGCATGTCACTCCTCAGTGCTTTGGCATACAGAGAGCAGTCTGTTTTGAAGTTCAACTGGAATTTCAACAAGACCATCCTGTCAATCAATGACACTCCTGTCCTTGTCCAAGATTTTCCCAATGGAATATGCCACACTATTGCATCTATTGAGACTGTGCTCCAGAAGCTGTGTTGTGGCTTTGACATTATGCCTGTCCTTGTGCATATTGACAGGGCTTCCATTTCTGATGTGACAGGAGTTTGGTTCTGGTTCAGAGACAATGCCAATGTTCAACAAAAGTTTTACTTATTCTTTAATGAACCAAAGAATGGTTTGACTGTGCTTAGGAATGGCTTGCTTACCCATTTGTCCAAAGACAAACATCTCTTTCTGATAAAGAATCAGACAATTGTACTGAATATTGAAAAGA
Organism: Moniliophthora roreri; assembly: GCA_001466705.2. Taxonomy (NCBI): domain Eukaryota; kingdom Fungi; phylum Basidiomycota; class Agaricomycetes; order Agaricales; family Marasmiaceae; genus Moniliophthora; species Moniliophthora roreri. Next base: position 384,327 of record LATX02000001.1, on the reverse strand, counting down.
TCAGGAAATGGTTTCTAGATTTGGATGACATTGTCAAGGGGTTATACTATGTTGTCATGTGTACAATTGGTGGAGGAGCTCAAGGAACAGAATTCAAACACCTTTCCTATGCCCACACATTCCACAAGAAGTGTAATGCACTTGTAATCAACAGTGTATTCACTATCATCACCTTGTACATCAAAACCCAGTCTGTCACTAGTTTAGAGCATTGCACATATTGCATTCTATTCTGTCAACCAACTCTTGTTGGTTCTACTTGGAGTCATATATTATTCTGCACCCTATCTTGGAATTGCAGTGGGCATGAAATCAGAGCAGGCAGAACTCTACTCATATGAAATATTTGTCCTCAGTGGCAGATCCATGATGAGCAAGGACTTTAGCAAAGTATTAGGCCATTACACTAGCTTCAATTTGAGATTCAAAGTCAAACTCCAGGACTTCATCAACTCACTGTCATACATCCTCATGACATTCACTTCTTCCTCATTCTATGACTTGGATGATGAAGATGTGGAAAATGTGCTCAGACATTTGAGTTTTGGACACTGCAACTATTGGAAGGAAGCACTATGGGCTGGATGTGTTCAATAGTACAACCAAGCTCTCCACTGATGTTGTTGTGACTATGCAAATGGTTTGCCTTTGATGGGATTTGTGGTTGAACCAGTTACATCCTGTGCTGAGAGGGAAAAAAGAGTTAACATTACATGTAAGTGTTTATACAGCTTTTGAACATGTCTCTTCTTACATGTGATTTAGTCAGATCAAATAACTCCTCAAGTCATTTCCACTGATATCCTGGACTCCCGAATACAAGATCTCAAGGCTTCACTTGACTCTTCACACAAATCCAGCATCAAAAGCATCAAGAAACATGTCACTTGACAATTAGAATATTTAGAATGGTTCATATCAGAGTTGTTTGTTGGAGACCATGCCAAACTATCCACCTTGAACAGTCTATTGATGATAGTGCATCCAAAAACTTGTTTGGAGATGCAGAATATTGTGGAACGTCAGTCTGCTGGTCCATTTCAATTCAAGAGCCTAGAGCAAGCAGAACTTGTGTACAGTGTTGGCACTAATAGTCATGTCATTGGAGTTTTGCCGACAGGTGGTGGAAAAAGCATGGCCTTTTTTGGAGCTACCAAGCTTTGTCCTGAATGGTTATTCATTGTTGTTAGCCTCTTGAATGTGCTCACTTTTGATCTTGAACAACAATGATGCAACCTTAGTATTCAAGGTGGTATATAGAGAGAACCAGGTATCAACTACCACACAGCCCAAATTGTATTCATATTGGCACATGCTACTGGTACCAATCACTTTTACAAGTGGATTTCCTTGTTGGGAACCAAGACAAGACTTGATCGTATATTTGTCAATGAATGTTACAGAATCATAACTGACAAGTTGTACAGAGAATGTTTCCATCTCTTCCACCTTCTCACTTGCACAGGAATCCCCATCATGTTTTTATCAGGATCACTTATGCTCAAATCTGTACCCAAGATGCTCAACATGATGCACATACAAGATTCAAGTTTGGTAATGGAGATTAGAGCTTATTATACAGGTCGACCAAACCTGTGTTATATCATGGAAAAGTTGGATGAACAAGAGTTGGACTGATGGCTACAACAACTCATTTCTGAAGCCAGTCTAAAGATGGGACAAGACAAAAGAGGGATGATCTTTACTCAAACAAGAAAATACACTCAAGAAATAAGTGGCTCTTATGGATTCCTCACTTACACCAGTTCATATCAGATGACCCCAACAAGAACAAGGAATTGAAGCAAGCCAATGAAGATGCATGGATGTAAGAGATTCACCCTCTGGTAGTTCTGGCAGCTCTGACTCTTCCTACCAGGGTTCTCTTGCTGGCTCTGCTAGCTGCCCAGATGTCTAGTTCTCCTTTTCTAAAAGTAAGATGCTGTAAGGGAACATCTGTTTTCCTTATTACCTTACCATACTAGAGTAGTGCACTTAGTTGCTCTATTACAAGTTGCTGTGATGAGGTACAGTGTCCAGAGTGTTGTACATATATTCTCTTTATATTCCCCTTCAATTCTGCACCTACAGTTATCTTATAGCATCTCTAGATCATCCAGTATGTTCAGTTGAACATCAAAGTGCTCAACTCACTGAATTATGCATTTTGGATTTCAAACATTCATAGTGTGTTACCTGTTACACCATAGGCTTAACGGTGGATTCCAGTGCATTCTGCACTATCAAAAATTTTTTTGTGTTTTTATGTATTCTAGTGATAATATACTTTAGATCCCCCACTGCTAGGCTTGTGTGATAGCCTCCAGAGGTTGCCCTTACAACTACAACAAGAACCAAGAATACAAGATAGAATAAATGATACAGAGGTATTCAAGTCCATGTAACTACTTGCCAGACTGTCCACCATGTCAAGTAGTGTAAGTATATTGAAACCTCAGCAATTTTAAGGGAGGTTCAAACTCAGAACTGCTGGCATTGTCAACACAGGAGAGGACAACCTCTTCAACCTCATTCTCTTCTGCAGAAGTTACTGGAGCCTTACACTTTTTTGAGGAATGCTTTTGCAGAGGAATGGGAGAAGGCACAGAAGGAGGTGTTGGGAAGGAGAAAGGACTTGGGTGTTATATACATTTAGAAGGAGGAACTAGTCCTCCTCTGACAAGCCCTTCTCTTTATATTCCCCTTCAATTCTGCACCTACAGTTACTTTATAGCATCTCTAGATCATCCAGTATACTCAGTTGAACATCAAAGTGCTCAACTCACTGAGTTACGCATTTTGGATTTCAAATGTTCGTAGCGCATTACCTGTTGGACTGTGGACTTAATGGTGGAATTCCAGTGCCCCAACCTCGCTGGGAGGCTATCACACAAGCCTAGCAGTGGGGGATCCGAAGAGAAAAGGCTAAAAGGATTCCACTGCCATTGTTACAGTATATATGACAGAGTATGGAGGGGTTTTTAACTCACATGATCTAAACTACATCATATATGACAATGTCTCAAGAAGGTGTGGGAACTATGACATATCTAAGCGCCAGAGCGCTAAAATCCGTGTCTAAATAGTGAAAGAACATATAACAATGAAGTTAAAGCATATAAAACATCGCAGCATGTATAGTAGAACAATAAAAGAGTATACAAAGTGAAACTCACAAAGTGCTGCAAATGAGCTGATAAGACTTGCACTGAAAAATTAAGATTACGCAATAACGGATGGATATAGGGATCTGCAGCGTTGGGGATACGGTTGTCGATAGTGCAGAATGCACTGGAATGCACCATTAAGCCCACGGTCAAACAGGGTAACGCGCTACGAACGTTTGAAATCCAAAATGCATAACTCAGTGAGTTGAGCACTTTGATGTTCAGCTGAACATACTGGATGATCTAGAGATGCTATAAGATAACTGTAGGTGCAGAATTGAATGGGAATATAAAGAGAATATATGTACAACACTCTGGACACTAAGTGCACTACTCTAGTATGGTAAGGTAATAAGGAAAACAGATGTTCCCCTTACAGCATCTTACTTTTAGAAAAGGAGAACTAGACATCTGGGCAGCTAGCAGAGCCAGCAAGAGAACCCTGGTAGGAAGAGTCAAAGCTGCCAGAACTACCAGAGGGTGAATCTGTAATATCCATAGCATCAAATCCTCCTCTAATACTTGCCAGACTGCCAGTGGTACTCTGGCTATCAAGTGTACCTGCTGGAGTGCTGGGAGAAGCTGTAGTCCAGTGGAAATTAGTCTCAGCTGATTGCAGTTGTTCTTCACTCTCCTGCATCAGATCCTCCAACTCTGATGTAGTTGCTTCTGCTGATGATAAGGCCTACTTAAACCAGTCTATTTCTGCACCATCACTATTATCTCTGTCTAGCACTTCATATTGATCTCCAGAGCAGACACTAATTTTAAACAGATCACAAAAGTGAGTCTGCAGGCCAGTTGTGCATAAAGCCAAGTGTCACAGTAATGCACTGGGTTCCAATATGGAAGGTTGTACAGTGCAGTCTACCAGACACCACTTGTAGTCTCTAGCTCTTCCTGCTGCTTCAGTGTTCTTGCTGCTTTTCAAGTATTTGCATAATCTAGCACTTCTTGTGCAGTACACTGCAGGCTTTCCAGACCTGGCCAAACATAGAGTAGTTCTACTCTGCACTTGTAATATATAGCAGAAAGTGCAGAACAGATTTGCATTGTGTGTAAGAAACCCAGACATTTTATTCATAGCACCATCTGGATATTGGTAGGTGCAGAGCACCTTTCCCTGCCAATATGGAAGCAGAATCTTTGCAAATGGTTTCAGAATGTGTGAAATTGTCATAACATCTGGAGTAGTAGGATCTAGTTAATCCCAATAAAGAACAAGTTCTCTAGCAGGTAGTGCATCTCTAGTGGGAGATTCAGGCATACAAGAAAGAATGCACCTACCGAAATCATTCTTCCTGCTGGCTGGTTACTGATTGGGTTGAACTAGTTAAGATAGAGAACAAAGGTCAAGTGACCAGGACTATATGGAAAGTTTGAAATGCTGTGCCATGCTGGGCTATCCCAAACATCATGCATGACTTGGCTAGAGAGTGGTTGGTGCATGTATGATCGAGTATTATAGTAGCAGTAGGCAAAAAGCTTTTGTCCTTTGCATGTGTGCTGCACCTTCTTGAGCCTTGCACCACACGGTCAAGCCCACTCAGACCTCTGGAAAGTGCAGTGATCAGGAATATCTGCAAGAGCCATATCTCACAATGTATAGCATTTGGGATAGCATACTATGCATTGGATATCTGGCTAAAGACCAAGGCACTTGAAGGCAGTATGCAGATTGCAAGGGATATCAAGTGCAGGTAACTGCATGGTGACACCAAAGGTCACAAGAATAACAGGAAGAAGTTGTAAAGTAGACTGAAGGATAAGTAAGGTGAAGAGCTGTGAGCACAGTATTGGTAGTTGAGCAGCCAGCCTCTGCATACAAATTCAGCCAGACAGCTAAATAGCAACAAATTCTTCCTAGAATACTGACAAATCTTTCTGCATATGTTACTATGTCAGCCTAGACTCCTTTTTATCAAGACAATTCTGCCATACCTGCAATTCTCTGCCTCTTAGAGGCTGCTTCCATAGCTTCTATAAACTCCAGGTTTTCACTAGATGAAGTGCTAGACCCATCTTTACCCAACTCATCTGCAAACTCTGCTGCATATTTTTCTTCTCACTTCCTCCAGTCTCACTTTTCATATTCTAGCCTGGCTCAGCTACTGATTTCACAGCCTCTCTTAGGGCCACAAACTGAGCATTAGCAGGTTACCATTTTTACTAAGCACCAGTAGATCACTATTCAACCAACTGAAAACATTAGTAAAGATGCTTAAAAGCCTATGCTTCTACTATACAAACACAAGGCCTGTGGTGCCAAAATATACTCCAAAAAGGTAAATAAGGTTTTGATTCTTAGTTGTTTTTGTGAGTTGGTTCAGCATGATTTACTGTTACTGCAACATTAAGAATGATTCTCAATGTCTCACTCAGTAGAGATGAATGCCTTCAAAACAACTGCTCAGATTGAGATATATGTTCTGTACTTGTAAATATTTTCTCAGGTTTGTGGTTTTATTAATCACTTCAAAAGCAAGACTAGTAACTAAAAGTTCAACTAGAAATTGCCCAAAGACCAAAAGACTGAAACTTCTTCTAAGTGAGAACAAAGGTACCTCTTGTAACTAAATATAGCTCTTTTGGCTACACTCTGCAACAATTCTCAAGAGGACAAATCTTCTAGATACTGCTAGCCTGAAACTCTCTGATTCACATTGAAACACCAGACTATACTGATGCATGTCAGTTGCTCTCTTAGCAACTGATACAATCAATATTCATCTTATCAGAAAACACACCTCTTGTGTTAAAAACTGAGCTCTTTTTAGATCTCTGGTTTGAGTGTAAGGGGAACATCTGTTTTCCTTATTACCTTACCATACTAGAGTAGTGCACTTAATTGCTCTATTACAAGTTGTTGTGATGAGGTACAGTGTCCAGAGTGTTGTACATATATTCTCTTTATATTCCCATTCAATTCTGCACCTACAGTTATCTTATAGCATCTCTAGATCATCCAGTATGTTCAGTTGAACATCAAAGTGCTCAACTCACCGAGTTATGCATTTTCGAATTCAAACGTTCGTAGCGCGTTACCTGTTGGACTGTGGGCTTAGTGGTGGATTCCAGTGCATTCTGCACTTTCGAACACCTTATCTCGAACACCTTATCCCCAACGCCGCAGGTCTGTATATCCATCTGTTATTGCGTAATCTTAATTTTTCAGTGCAAGTCTTATCAGCTCATTTGCAGCACTTTGTGAGTTTCACTTTGTATATCCTTTTACTGTTGTACTATACATGCTGCGATGTTTTCATGTGTTATAGCTTCATTGTTATATGTTCTTCTATTGTTCAGACACGGATTTTAGCGCTCTGGTGCTTAGATATGTCATAGTCCTCACGCCTTCTTGAGATGTTGTCATATATGTAGTTTAGATCATGTGAGTCCAGACCCTCCCAATACTCTGTCATATATGGCAGTGGAATCCTTTTAGCCTTTTCTCTTTGGATCCCCTACTGCTAGGTGCGATGTTTTTATGTTTTTATGTATTCTAGTGTTAATATACTTTGGATCCCCCACTGCTAGGCTTGTGTGACAGCCTCCAGAGGTTGCCTATACAGCATACCAGTAAAGCTTGTCAAAAGTATCTTAGTTGGGTAGTCAGTCAAAGAACTGTACAAAGAGTCAGAAGGAAAAGTGTATTAAAGGAATAAGAGCTTACATTGCATGCTGCAGGAAGCTGAGGTAGAGATGATAGGAGGGCCCAGCAGTATTTATGTTTTTATGTTGACTTGAGCAAAGGTGTNACTTTCGAACACCTTATCTCGAACACCTTATCCCCAACGCCGCAGGTCTGTATATCCATCTGTTATTGCGTAATCTTAATTTTTCAGTGCAAGTCTTATCAGCTCATTTGCAGCACTTTGTGAGTTTCACTTTGTATATTGTTTTACTGTTGTACTATACATGCTGCGATGTTTTTATATGTTATAGCTTCATTGTTATATGTTCTTCTATTGTTTAGACACGGATTTTAGCGCTCTGGTGCTTAAATATACCCCCTCAATACTCCATCATATGTATAATACTGTAACCATGGCAGTGGAATCCTTTTAGCCTTTTTCTCTTTGGATCCCCCACTGGTAGGTGCGATGTTTTTATGTTTTTATGTATTCTAGTGTTAATATACTTTAGATTCCCCACTGCTAGGCTTGTGTGATGACCTCTAGAGGTTGCTCTTACATTGAGTTACAATCTCAGGTCTGAACTAGTCTGCACCTCTTGCACAACTAAATAAGCTAGAGCCTAAAGTGATTGAAAAATACTGATTGCAGGTAGCCTTTCTATCTGAACAACCTCATATACTCTGGTAATTAGTGGGCAGTATCTCTCCTGCTTTCTGCCTACAAAGCACATCCTTTTATATACTCTACAATATAGATAATCTAATATATCTGTCACATATAAAAATACACTGAGTCAGGTGCTAAATATTATATAAACTGAGCTGTGTTTGGTAATTTCTCTGTCACAGTGTCTGATTGTAGTCAGGCTTTGTAGCCATAAACTCTTTATTTCTTTTCTTTCATGATTATATGGTCTTCTGATACCAATTGTTTGCAATTTTCTCTATCAAACAGCTTTCCTTCTGAGTCTATTTGCAAATATTATACTTCTATGCCACTTCACACAGTTTCTTCCTTCTCCATCTATTGTCATCTGCTTTGTGGACACATAATATGCTTTCTTTTCTTGTACAAAGTGTATGTGTAAGCTCAGCTGTGCTGTCTCTTCCATCATACAGCTTTGTCTTCCTCTTTTCCATGATCAAGGCACCTTCCTAGTAACCAATCATCTATTTCATTCCTCTAATTTGATATTGGTATCTTAAGTATTTCCCACTGACAATTTGTTATTCTCTGTTTCATATCCATTTCTTGATAATATTCTGTTTGCATATTATCAAAGGCTTTTATTCTTCCTTTAAATTGGATGTGGAATTGAAAATATTATTAAAAGTGAAAATATTCCCTTTGGTATGCTTTCAATAGAGATATGGAGTAGTGTTTATCTCTGCAGGTTTCAGGATGCTTCTCTGTGTTCAGATTCACTGTTTATTTTCATACTAGCAGTAGTTAGATACCCTTATATGGCCTACTATCAACTATTGCTCTACTGATATTTTGTAGCCTCCTCTACTACTCACTTTGGCTTGCTGCTCAGAGCCCACACTAGTTCTCAATTCCCTTATATACTTTATTNAATATAGATAATCTAATATATCTGTCACATATAAAAATACACTGAGTCAGGTGCTAAATATTATATAAACTGAGCTGTGTTTGGTAATTTCTCTGTCACAGTGTCTGATTGTAGTCAGGCTTTGTAGCCATAAACTCTTTATTTCTTTTCTTTCATGATTATATGGTCTTCTGATACCAATTGTTTGCAATTTTCTCTATCAAACAGCTTTCCTTCTGAGTCTATTTGCAAATATTATACTTCTATGCCACTTCACACAGTTTCTTCCTTCTCCATCTATTGTCATCTGCTTTGTGGACACATAATATGCTTTCTTTTCTTGTACAAAGTGTATGTGTAAGCTCAGCTGTGCTGTCTCTTCCATCATACAGCTTTGTCTTCCTCTTTTCCATGATCAAGGCACCTTCCTAGTAACCAATCATCTATTTCATTCCTCTAATTTGATATTGGTATCTTAAGTATTTCCCACTGACAATTTGTTATTCTCTGTTTCATATCCATTTCTTGATAATATTCTGTTTGCATATTATCAAAGGCTTTTATTCTTCCTTTAAATTGGATGTGGAATTGAAAATATTATTAAAAGTGAAAATATTCCCTTTGGTATGCTTTCAATAGAGATATGGAGTAGTGTTTATCTCTGCAGGTTTCAGGATGCTTCTCTGTGTTCAGATTCACTGTTTATTTTCATACTAGCAGTAGTTAGATACCCTTATATGGCCTACTATCAACTATTGCTCTACTGATATTTTGTAGCCTCCTCTACTACTCACTTTGGCTTGCTGCTCAGAGCCCACACTAGTTCTCAATTCCCTTATATACTTTATTTTTAACCATAAAAGTGCAAAATAAGAAGGTAAAAGGTATGCATATTATCAGCAGATAGACTTTACTCACATTGAGATCTTCAATTTAGTACTCAGTATATAGTGCAGCTGAAAGGCAAGAGAAAAAAACAAGACAGCAGTGATTCAACTGATTAAGCAGCTTGAAGGAAATTAAAACTCTGGGTAACTTGATGCCCAATGTTTTGGTCTATTTTATTCTAATTTAGTAATCTATATTAGAATGTTGGCAACTTTCTTCTGCAAACTGTTATGAAAAATTCTTATTTAGCTGGAAACATTTGCAGATAGATTTTACTTGCATTATCTTCAATTTGGAATATAGTGTAGCTAAAAGGTTAGTGAGCAACAAGGCAGCAGCAGCTGAACCAATCCAGCAGCTTTTAGCAAATTAAAGCATAAGGTAAAATGACATCCAATGTTTTGCTCTAATTTATCTTAATTTAGTAGTTTACATTAGAAATTCAGCACTTCTGAATAAACTCTGTGTGAACTGCTATGAAAGCAGTTTATTGCTAACTGCTTGCCATATGCTACTCATGTAATCTAAAATGCAGTACAACAACTCTGAATTAATAGTAGATAAGCAAAACATATCAGGGTTAGATCAATTTAGAATGTGGAGGAATACAACATACTGGAAATATGTTAGGACTATATAGAAGAGACAAGAAGTACAGCTGAATGACTAGAGAGAGTCATATGAGGAGTACCATACACAGGTGTGTTTGCTGAAGCTATCAGCAGCAGCCCTACTGTCTATGGTGAAGAATCACATGAGATGAAGAGTCTCATATGAGAAGTATGAGGAGTTCAGATGAGAGATTGTGTAGAACAATGTTAATCTTCCACTTGAGATATCAAAGTACTGTACATGCACCTTATATACTAACTCAGCTATGGCAATGAGGCTAGTACATATATCTATTAGCAGCAAAGATTCTTTGGTAGATACAAGCAATAGATGCCTTTAGTGCAGTAGTAGCAGGTTGATTACAGAGATCAGACAATAGTATAAGAGGGAGGAACTGAACTAGTGATTGCAGTGTCTATAGGCTGCTTAAGTACAGAGGAGTGAACAAGGTAAGGGATATAATAGGTAAGTAGTAAAGGAGAAATGGAATGGAGATATATTGTATGGTGTTTTATATGTATCTGTCAATGGTAACTGAGTAGTGCATGTGTATAAGTTGATAGTAGTGATGATAGCTGATTTTTATGAGTAATAAAACTGAGAGTAACATATGTACAATGGAGTCTAGAATACAAACCTCTGACAGTATCTACACAAGGACTTTGTGGAACATGCTACAAGAGAACATGCTGCAAATATAGAGATGCAGAGTGGAAGTAGAACATGAGGGTAGAAATGTGTATGTAGGGTTAGCCACACCAATACTTCATACAAGTTATCTTGGCCAAGAGGTATGGGCATAACAGTATCCCACCCTTAGGTTCTGACTCTGGAGGAACATTATAGGAAAGGAAATAAGTGGAACAATGCAGAAGAATAATGCAAAAGATAATGGAAGGAAATTACCACATGGCAGCAGAAGAGGGGAACATATAAAAGGAAAGCCTGAAGAACCTTGACTCCATCACAATCCCTCTAAGTCCAAACACAAAATGTCATCCAAAGCATCATCCAGTACTTAATACAGCACTGAGGTGGACTCTGACAGTTACAAGACTGCAGAGGAGCACCCCATATTGGAACTTCTCAACCTCAGTAGTTGCATGTATCTTCAGCTGACCCATACCTGGAAAAACCCTAAGGTCCTCAAAGTGATGTCCTCAGACATGCTAACCATTGAATTTCTGGCTGAGGTTCCTAAGCCTGATTACCCCCTCTTCCTGTTCACAAACCAGATGAGAGTGCCACTCTCTACTCAGCTCACATGAGAGTAGCAAACACTATCCAGGGCTGAATTGAGGCAGATTGGCTGGCTGTGGTAGAAGCCCAGGAGGAGCAGCTTGCTGAGTGGAAGCAGTAGCAGATTGCATATGAGGAGATCAAGAACAGCCAAATCATAGTGTGGCTGGAGGCAGTATGCAAGGCTAAGAAGAAAGAGAGGGAGGAGAGAGAGTGAGCTGAATGTGCAGAGAAGAAGAGGGTAGAGAAGGAATGGGTGGAGATAGTTGAAGAGAGAACAGGAAGAGCATGCTTGTGTGAGGAACACAACACTGGCAGTAGGTGAAGAGAATGATGGGACATATAAGACCTCTTATGCAAAGAGGTCAGCCAAGGAAAAGAAGAGTAAGGTGGTTACTGTCATTGATCTTAACTGAAGGTAGAGGCAGCTCAGTATGGTCAGGTATCTCAGATGGGTGGAAAGGTTTGAGCTGAGAGACATAGAAGACTGGATGAATGCTGGAGAGATAGTCAGGGAGTTGGATGGTGTGTTACATTACTTGCACAGCAACACTAACTCCTCAACACCACAAGGCTTAGTAATGTAGAGTTCAAAGTCAAGTTTGAGTCTGCTCAGAGGATATGTATTTTGACCCTCTGGATTCAACTTTGATAGTCCCATAATTTCCAGATCACTCTGTAAAGATATCTACATATAAGTAGTTTTTTGAGGACTTCTGGACATCTATTGAACTGATGCTAATAAAATACCCAGAAGTTGCCTCCTACCTTTTTTTGGGTCACTGAATCCGAATCTAAAGTCACCTTAGTACAGTAATCATTCCCTGGGGAGTTATTCAATAATTATTGGCTGAACTATTTGTATAACATTTATACCCTGTAAAAACAGCATTAGAGCATTGGGATTGCTTGAGTAAGTATATATTCCTCATCAGTACATTAATAGAGAAGTTCTGACCATGCTTTAGCCTATTCAAATCAGCCTCTGTCCTGTAGTATTATTAAAATCCTGAAAAAGTAAATTTGGCTGTAGTAATTCAGGAAAAAATACTAGTCTTATAATAATAAAATAAAGATACTTTAAAATAAGTAAAGATAATTATTAACAGGCTTTAACTAAAAGAATAGTTTAGGAGTTTCAATCTCAGCTAAACAAAATCCGAAAAAATTATCTAAATTAATATTATTCATACTCTCATTGTGGAGCAAGGAGGGCTGCTTATAAGATTAGGCTAAGATTGAGTAAATGAATCTTTAACTAAAGGATAATTTTTATAGATCTCCAACACTCTCCCTTCTTCTTGCTTTACTAAGAAACTATACAAATATATTGTATAATTATTAATATTTTAAAAATATTAAGAAATTAAGGAGAAGCCTATTAAGAATAATGAATTAAATTTAAGTGAATTAAGAAAAAGTTATAATTTTAATAATTATTCATATAATATAGATCCTAAAGATTCATCTTCTGAGGGTAAGTCTTTTGGCCATGTGAACTTAGTTATAGACTGATAGCTGTTTTATAGTGTCTCACTAGGTGCAATAAAGTGTAAGACATATGAATTATGTTAATCTTTATATTAGATTTTCTTTAACAAATTCTATGATAATGCATATAAATTATATATAGTAAACTATTTTTGAATTTATGTTAATAAATTTCTCATGATTTTACTAGCATAATACACATGTATTATGCTGACATTATGCTAAACATTACCTTGATTTTATGCTATGTTGTTGTTAGGACTATGCAAGAATGGAGAAGAACAAGTGCAGATACAGCTGAATGGCAAGGAGAGTACTGTATGAAGATCACCATACAAAGAAGAAGGAGTCGCTGAAGCTATCAGCAACAGCACTACTGAACTACAGAACTTGGCCGAGATAAAGGGTCTCTGCATGAGTGAGAATAAGAGCAAGTAGAGAGAATAGAGCATAGAACAATGTTAATTTTCCACTTGGGGTATACTGGTAGAATACAATGGTTTATATACTAATAGGAGAAGCATAAGTGGAGAACATGTGTAGTCTATGAAGACAATAACCAAGATGTTGCTACAAGAAAAACATGCTATAAGATGTACAGTGTGGAGATTAATGAAACATGTAGGATATGGTAGGAAGGATACATAGGTAATCCTTGTATGAGGTCTCATATGGGTTAGGGCTGAGTCAAGTCGTACAGGTGTAACAGTATCTCCCTCTTAGGTTCTGACCCTGGAGGAACATACTAAAAAAGGAAATAGAAAGAAATGGAAAGAATTGTTCTAGGTGTCATGTGTCCAGTGGCAGTGTTGGGATATAAAAAGCCTTGGGAAAAGATCGAAGTCCATCATTTCCCCCTATCAGAAATCATGTCAGCTGAACCATCCAACTTGTATGAAGTCATTGACCTCATGAACATTGATAATGCAGACTTCTTGTCTCCCCTTCAGTATCCGGTGACTCCCATCCTAAACATCAGACAACACATGTATTCTCAGGCGACTCATACATGGAACAACCCTCTGGTGCTCAAGGAGATGGATGAAGATTGCCCAACTGTGGAGTTTTCTGCCCCTGTTCCTGAACCTGAATTTCCTCCTCCAATTGTCCAGGCACCTGGTGAAAAGTTGGCAGCATGGGGAGCCTGCCACAGGGCGGATACTCAAGAATGAGCTTAGATCTCAGCCAAGTGGGAGATGGCATTGACTGCATGTGAGGAGCAGTTGTTGGACTGGAAGTGTTTTTGGTCTGCTTACAAGCAGATTGAAAGAAAATAGGCAGGTCAAGGAGTAGTTGCAAGAACAGTGGAAAGCTGAAGAACAGGAGCATGTGGAGAGAGCTGCAAAGGAGAAGGCTGAGGAGGAGCAATGTCAAGTGATGACTCATACAGCATCTTCTGCTACCGTGCAGGGGAGTATGAGCACAGTGGTCAAAGAGTCCCCTTGTATGACATGGTCAGGTGGCAAATGTAAGGGTAAGGCAGTGATTGCCTATAGTCTGGACTACATTGAGTTGCCTTCATTAGGTGACTCCAGCAAACAGCTGCGCAAGTCAACTTTGCCTATAACCCACTGTAAGCATGCAAGAGCTCAGGAAGAGCCAGAGAGTGAGTCTGGAGTTTGGATGGAGGTACAAGAGGGTGAAGGCAAGTCATTGTACAAACTTCACATCTTGGCCAGCTAACTTGGCAATAGAATGTGAAGGTTGTACTGCTCATAGCAAGGTGTGTGTACATCAGGTGGAGACCACCAGTGGCCAAACCAGGCCAATTGGTGCATGCTTGGCATGCCGCATGTCCAAGGTGAAGTGTAGCTTTGTTTCCATAGCAACAGAATCTTCCAAGAATGCCGCAGGACTCTCAAAGAAGAAGAAGAAGAAGGCTTCTGGTCTTCCAACGAGCAGACCCTTCATCAAGGACTTGGATGTGGACTTTGTCAGAGAGGAGGACTCTGCAGAACTCAGCTGACTCATCTTGCTGGAGGTAAAGCAGATGAGGCAGAAGATGAACGAGCAAATGGATGAGCTCTTTGGCCAAGTAGAGCGTCTGGAGAAGGAAACCGAAACTCTGTGTCAGCACAGGTGCTGGATGTCTTGGACATAGCACACTCAGACAGAGGAGAGGAGGAGAAGCTGCAGCCGAAACTGGACAAGGGGAGAGGGAAGGCTGTGGAGAAGTTAGAAGACAGATCAGGTAAGGAGGAGGTCGACAACAGAGAGGAGGATGAAGAGAAGTAATGGTTGACTGAACACTTTCTTGATTCTTGGCCATGAACACAGACATGGACAACTTGTAGAGTATTGTACAAAAAAAAATATCTTGGTAAAAATTAAATAGGAATAATTAGTTATGTGCATTAAGTCAAGAAGTGTGATGCAAGAAAGAAAACTCAAAGTTTAGCTGGCTGGAGTGCTGAGTATTGTGCAAGGGCAGCTTTGTGTTTGTCAAGAAGGCTGGGTTTATGTTGGGTTGAGAGATTGGAGTAGAAGTTGTCAAGTGCTTTGCCCAGGTCTAAGTCCTCAGCTGAAACCCATTGGATTTCTTCATCTGTACCCTCATAACCAGCCCACTTCATGAGGTACTATAACTGACACTTACACCACTGATCCAACTTTGAGTCTAAGATCTCAGATATCTCATAATGAGGTTCACCTTCGTCATTGATCTCGACTGGAGGTGGTGGTTCAGTGTGGTTAGGTATCTTGGAAGGGTGGAAGGGTTTGAGTTGGGATACATGGAAAACGGAGTGTATACTGGAAAGGTAGTCAGAAAGTCAGATGGTAAAAGCATTAGAGCTTGGTTGAGCAATGATTGTATATAGATCTAAGTACTTCTCTGAAAGCTTCTTTGTCAGCCAAGTCATCTTAATATGCTTGGCTAAAATGTAGACTTGTTGGCCAACTTGGAAGTCAGGTGCAGGCTTTTATTGATTATTGGCTATGATTTTGTAAGTGTCCTGGGCAGCCTTGATCTTATTGCATAAGAACTGGTGTACGTCATTAAGGTTGCTGACATAGTTGTGAGCTTTCTGAGATGTGAGATGGTATTCTGGGTGTATTGTGATGTTTGAGTAGTATCTCTTATTGGTGAAGAAAGGAGAGATGCCTGTGGAAGCGTTAGGAGCATTGTTGTAAGCAAACTCTGCAAGGGTTGTCCTGCTGGTAAGTGCAGTACATCCAGAGATACTGTTCCAATGTCTGATTTGCTTGTTCAGTCTGTCCATTGGCTTCAGGGTGGTAACTGGAGGTGAAGTGCAATGTCATGTTCAGGGCTTGTCCAAGGCTTCAGCTGAAGGATGAAATGAATTTGGATCTGCAGTCAGAGGTAACATGGTTTGGAACACTATGCTTGGAGAAGACGTGGATAACAAAAAGTTGTGTGAGAGTTTCAGAGGTGATTTTTTTGGGAAGAGGAATGAAGATGGCTTGTTTGGACACACGATCAATGATGATGAGGATACACTACATACAAGGTGTTCTTTTTATGCTATTGATACAAAGGAAATATACTCAGAATATATTTGCTTCCAGATATCACTCAGAAAATTCTATTAGTTTCAAGTTATCATCACATATTGAAAACAGCAAGCATACTCTGAATTTTAATTTCCACAAGAGTCTGTGTTTTTTGATTATTTTATAATAATGAAATTATAGAATTATCCTTTAATTTTCTAATTACCAATATACTAAATTTTCTGCCTTATAAAATAGTGAGAAAACATTTAGAAAACAAATACAAGATTTTGAATTTTATATCAAAGGAAACATGTTAAATACAAAAGGAAAACTGTATGAAAACTATCTAAGAACTGCTTTAAAATATAGTGTTTTCACATGATTTTCCTAGTGTTTTCCTAGTGTTTTCTCTGACTTTCCCACAATAGAAAATGTGGAATCTTTATCTTATCTTATTAGCATTTTTTAAGCATTTTAAACCAGAGAAAATTTAATGTTTTCTCAGTATGAAAATTATTCTAATATATTGTATTATCTATTAATTTTCAGAATTTGAAAATTCTATATCTTTTGCTGCTGAAAATTTAGTATTCTCCAGGCATATTCTTGTTGAGAGGACACAATTGAAATTTGGAATTTATATATGGTTTCATAAAAATTCTCTTTGCAAGAAGATTAAGTGTTTTCTCAATCAGAAAACCATGTTAAAAGAACACCTTGTATGTAGTGATAGACATGTGACCATTGGAATCAGGAAGCTGTTCAATAAAGTTGAGAGAGATAGAATCCCAAGGTCAGGTTGGAATGGGTAAGGGTTTGAGCATTCCATACAGCCGATGTCGATGAGACTTGTTCCTGCCACAGTCAGTGCATGATCCAACATAATCCTTAATGAAATTCTGGATCCAAGGCCAAGTATATGAACACTAAATGATGGCTAGTGTATGGTTCTGGCCAAAGTGACTGGCAAGGATGTGGTTGTGATAATGCTTGCAGACTTGTAGGTGGAGGTCGTCAGCCAAGAGTACAAAGATCCTGTTGTCTAGTCAGAGGAGACCAGAGTCATCGATTGTCCATCAGTTGTGACCTTTCTGCACATGTTGCATGCTTGCAATGGCTTCAGGGTCAGAGGGAAGAGTGGTTCAGATGTCGGAATGGAGTTTCTCGATGTCTATGAGAACACTTGCTCAGAGAACAGGTTCCTCTAAGTAGGTTGCCTGGAGTGAGGAGATCAGCTGTTCTTTGGTAAAGATTGGCTGAAGATTCTGTGGATTGACTGACATGTAGCTGGTATCCCCCTCTTTATGGTAGACATCCCAATGTCTAGTTAGAGCATCAGGCTTGGCATCCAACCTTCCCAGCTGAAAACAAATTACCATGTTGAAGGCGGATAAGTACTCCGACCATTGGACTTGTCATTAGGTTAGAATCTTGGTGGTGGAGAAATATTCCAAGTTCTTGTGGTCAGTGACGACATCAATCAGGTTAGCAGCACCTTTGAGGTAGTGATGCCACAACTTGAATGCTTCAAAGATAGAAAGCAATTCTTTGTCGTGTGTGTTGTAGTTGAGTTTGGCTCTGGTAAGGGTTCGAGAGAGGAAAGTGACAGGATGGAGTTCGCTGTTGGAAAGGGTAATGGACAGAATGGCAGCAATAGCATAGTCAGATGTGTCAGTTTCAATTGTAATTGGGCAGTCAGGTTCCTAGTGAGTCAGTACCGATGCTCAGGTAAATGCTTTCTTATATAAGGTCTTCAAACACTTTCTGAGCCTCAGGTCCCCAGTTCCATCGGATGTTCTTCCTAGTGAGTCGAGTGAGAGGGATAGTGATGTTGGAGTAGCTATAGATGAACTGGCAGTAGAAGCTGCAGAAACCTAGGAAGGATTGGATGTCTTTGTTTTTTTGGGGAATAGGCCAGTCGGTGATAGCTCAGACCTTGTCTTCAGCCATGTGGAAGCTGTCAGGTAAGAGTATGAAGCTGAGGAATTCACATTTGGATATGTGGAACTCACACTTCTTTGGATTATAGTATAAGCTGTGCTTTTTCAGCCATTGGAGGACTTCCTTAATGTGCTTCTCGTGATTGTCCATGTTCTCAGAATAGATGACAACACAGATGTCCAAGAGATCAGCGAAGATGGAATTGATGAAGTGCTGGAAAGCAGCAGGAGCGTTAGTGAGTCCTTCGGGGATGACATTCCATTGATAAGAGCCATATTGGGTCTGGAATGCAGTTTTCCACTTGTCACCTTCAGTGATTTGTACAAGATGGTATGCATGGCAAAGATCGAGCTTGGTATAGACTTTGGCCTTACTCAGGGCATCAAGTAGGTTGGAAATGAGAGGAAGAGGATGGCAATCCTTCTTGGTGATCTTGTTAAGACCTTGGAAATCCACACACAGGTGTAGGGCCCTGGATTTCTTCTTGACAAAGAGTACTGGTGCTCTGAAGGGAGAGCCTGAGGAGGTGATGAATCCACTGTGAAGATTGTCATCTAGGAATTCCCAAAGAGCTGCCAGCTTGTTGCCCGAGAGAGGGTAAACTCGGCTGAGAGGTGGCTGAGCTCCTTCCTCAAGTTCAATCTTCAGATTGAACTCTTGGTGGTTGGCAAGCTTCCAGGAAAGACCTTCATCAAAAATGGGTGCAAAATCATGATAGGGAGTAGAGACAGCAGACATATCAACCAGCTCAATGTCGCCAGCCTTACCAGAAAACTCTGTGCTTGGATCTGTAGCATAGAGAGTGAATTGCTGTGCACCAGGCTCATTACAGGCATGGAGGAATGCTGCAGCAGAAATGATAGAGATAGGTGCTTCCACAGCATGAGTTTTGAGTGGGGAGTAGATCGGTTCATATGGCCAGGAGGGCTTATGTGGCTTTCTTGTAGGTAAGAGGAGCATCATATGAGGTTTAGGCAAAATGGAGGGTGGCATAGTGTCTGATGAGGTGTCAGACTTGGCCAATGCAGGTTGTGGAGCTGCAGAGGGAGGAGAGGGTGCATTGAGGTGCTAGAATGTAATACTGCCTTCAGCCCAGTCAATCAACAGATTGTAGTGGGTGAGCCAGTTGTATCCTAGCACTAGATTGCACTCTGAATCTAGTTGGGTGACATAGAAATCCAGATGAAAAACTTCTCTGTGGCTGAAACAGATCAGAAGAGTGACCGTCTCAGTAATAAGCATACCGTTTGAACTGTCTAAGAGTTTGAGTTGCACAGAAGGAATCATTTCAGTGGGAATGCAGTTTATTCATATGAAATCAGAGTCTATAAAACAATGGGAAGAACTGGAATCAATGAGAGCAGGAAAGTGCAAAAGTAATGTTTGGAAGGGGGAAGAAAGGCCATTGGGGGAATCATTCTTTATAAGTTTGTTGGTAGTGTAGGTGGAGGAAAGGGGAATGTGTAGGGAATGACTGGAAAGAGTAGATGCATTGAGCATTTATGGATAACACCAGAAGGGTCAAAGTCTAGTTTTTTGACTCAGCAGACCCACTGGCTTTGTCAGCCAAGGGTGCTTCGTCAACAGAGGCAGCGTGTCCAGATGCTTTGCCTTTCACATCACGGGCCTTCTTCTTCACAAAGTTGTTGATGTCATGCTTTTCACTGCAGAACATGCAAAGGCCATTCTCCTGTTGGCACTTGCGTTCTTCATCTGTCAGTTTCCCATTCTTGAGCTTGCCTTCAAGCCAAAAGGGTAGTGATTTGGACTGGTTACCTGAGCCAGACTTTGACTTAGCAGTGGAAGAGGAAGATGAAGAGCCTTGGTCCAAGGACTTGAAATTGCCTAAGTTGGAGTTGGAACCTGAGTTCCCACTCAAAGATGAACTCTTGCTATTCTTGCCTCTGGAACCAGAACTGGTGCCAGACTTCAGACCTGAAGACTGGGCAGATCCTGACATGCAAGACTTCTCAGCCTGTCAAGACTAATACTGGTTATCAATTGAATGGGTGAGATCTCAGAGCACGTAGAAGAAATCAGGTTGGCTGACATGAGACATCTCGTCCTTGATGTGGTCAGGAAGACCCCAGTAGTACTGGTAAGAGAAGGCATTCTCACTTCAATCCAGTTCAACCATAGTGTCCTGGAACTTGAGGTTGTAGGTGTGGATGTGATCTGCATCACACATCTAGAGGTTGTTGAGAGTGTCCTCCACTTCAGCTTGCAAGTTACGAGGTCTGAAGTTGACCCAGAGTTCATTTACAAATACAGCATGGTTCTCGGTCCAAAGAGCTTTGGGCTCTGGCCAAACACCAAGAATGTCATGCTGAAACCATTTGGATGTGTTGCCCCGGAGGAAGGAGAGGGCAAACATGACTTTCAAGGTGTCAGCAGAGAAGGCGTTGGGTCAGTCATTGAAGAGCAAGAGATTCTAGCCA
This sequence comes from Moniliophthora roreri, assembly GCA_001466705.2. Lineage (NCBI taxonomy): Eukaryota > Fungi > Basidiomycota > Agaricomycetes > Agaricales > Marasmiaceae > Moniliophthora > Moniliophthora roreri. The sequence continues at coordinate 363,902 of LATX02000001.1, read as the reverse complement.
CTATGTATAAGGTGTTCTTTTGACATAGTTTTCTGATTGAGAAAACACTTAATCAAAAAAGCATTTATAAATTCTAAATTTTAATTGTGTCCCCTCATCAAGAATATGTCTGGAGGATGCTGAATTTTCAATAGCAAAAAATATAAAATTTTCAAATTCTGAGAATTAATAGACAATACAATATATTAGAATAATTTCCATGCTGAGAAAACATTAAATTTTCTCTAGTTGAAAATACTCAGAAAATGCTAATAAGATAAGATAAAAATTCCAAATTTTTTATTGTGGGAAAGTCAGAGAAAACACTAGGAAAATAGTAGGAAAATCATGTGGAAATACTATAATCTTACAGCAGTTTTCAGATAGTTTTCATATAATTTTCCTTTTGTATTTAACATGTTTTCCTTGATATAATATTCAAAATTTTATATTTATTTTCTGAATGTTTTCTCACTATTTTATAAGGCAGAAAATCTAGTATATTTGTAATTAGAAAACTAAAGGATAATTTTATAATTTCATTGTTATAAAATTATTAGAAAATACAGACTCTTCTGGAAATTAAAATACAGAATATGCTGGCTGTTTTCAATATGTGATGATAGCTTGAAACTAATAGAGTTTTCTGAGTGTTGTCTAGAAGTAAATATATAGCAGTATTCTGAGTGTATTTTCTTTGTATTAATAGCATGAAAAGAACACCTCATATGTAGTGATACTCTGCAAATCTTGCATTCAATGCAACTGCAGGGGCTGCTGGAGGACTCGTCCTTGAGGGACTAGTAACAGTACTATTGCCATCTACATACTCCTGAGACAATGACCTACAGCCTAGACCCAATGTCCCAGGTCCCATCCCCAACGATATTTGCGATGCAGATCCAAACAGTCCAGAGTTCTGGATGGCGCACCTCACATATGCAGAACGGATCCGAAATGCAGTGCAGCTGGCCTGCGAACAGTTTGAATGAATCCCCAGAATCCCCTCACCCAGGTTTGGTTTATCTGAGCTGCCTTGTCAACCTGAACCCAGCACAACCAACCCTACCAATACTGAACGACACTCCCCCGCTCTTAGTACCCACTCCTTGGTCTACCCAGACCCCCCAAGCCCCTCCAGCAATGGATATGAACCAACTCCTGGCTCCGACAGTGGAAGTCCACCTATCAATGCAGAATCCATCAGCATCCGAACCCCTTCCTCTTCAGATTCAGGTGCTGAGGCTGTCAAATCCAATATGAAGAGTGTCTACTCCCCTGGAGTTCAGAGATGTGATAATTGTGACCCCCCCACCATGGTACCTTTCCATGCTGACGGGACACTCAACCCTTATTTCCAACCCCCCCACATTATTTATGCTGATGCCAGGCTCTTCCCCAGTCTGATCGTTGACAAATCAACCACCAATGCTGATGCCCCCAAGGACTCTGACACGAGATCCCATGACGAGGTCCATGTGGAATGACAACAACCTAGAAGAAGCATCATCGAGCAAGCCATTGCAGAATCTGAATGAACTGAGGGACATCACTGACGAAGTCCATGAGTACCTCTCTGCCCTGTGTGCAGAATGGTGAACCACTGCAGCCACGACTGCACAAAGTACCATTGTGAAGTATGTGAGATGTTTGCACCTGGTCACCTCTCTCGAGATTGTCATCTCAGACAAAGGTCATGTAGAATTGCTTGAAAATATGATTCTGAGCACTCAAGACCTATTGACTATGATAGCTATGGGGGTGACTTTGACACTGAACTCTATGGAGACAGAGAGCAGTAGTTTGAATACAGCTCAAGAAAATGTTGAGGGTGAATACAAGTAGAGATACACCAGATGACAGGAAAGCTTCAGGCAAGTTACCCTATCTGATGGAACTGTGGTGACACTGGAGTTTCGCCCTTGAAGAGGGAGTAGTGTTACGAACACGGACTGATGAATAGACATGTAGATACTAACATGTGTATTACTAATTTCCTTTGTCATTTTTTTCTTTCACTTTCTATGAGCTTCTATTTGTCTTAGTCATAAAGGTCTTCAAGATTCTCTTTGTTTCTCTGATATTTGTCATTGTAGTTACTTTGTTGTATTTAAGACAGCCTAACTAGGTCTAAGCTCTTCAGCTTGACCTGGTTTGCAATAAACCTTGTACAAAGCAGTGATCTGAACCTCTGAACTGCAGAAGTCTCTGCATGAACTCAAGCTTAAACCTTGCAACTTACTTGACTGTGTTATAGTTGAGTTAGTTGTTGACGTTGCTGCACAAGTAAGGTAACAGCTAGAGATGGAGGGGGCTGATTCTCTTTGTCCTCCTCTCCTTCCTCTGCTGCCACACCTTCCTCAACCTGTAGCTTGAACCACACTGCTGGAGTCAATGACAAGGGTGTCAAGAGGGGGGACACATCAGAGGGTGTGCTCGACTTTCAGCTTAACATCAGGATCAGGAGAGGATTCAGGATAAATGAGGGAGTAGTCAGGAGAGGGTTCAGTAGCCTGGGCAGGGGGACTGGTGATTTGCTCTTGGAGGGAGGGTCGGGGGTACCCATTGCCATCGGTTTGTCATCTGAGTCTGTGAAGAAGACTGAACATATTCAGGTTGGGATACTTGGAAGGAGCTTGGGGATCTGTTGGTGGAGGCATGGACAAATGAGAATAATATGGGAAAGTAGATAGTGCTGTCACAGCTCCTTCTAATCCAATCCCATAGTTGTATGCATAAAGGACCTAATTTGTGATTTCCAGGTCACAACTCTGAGCAATCTTGTCGAGTAGGTCACATTGGGCCCATAGGAAAAAGAGGCCTTTGACTCGGGGTTCCAGTTGGTTGTCAGGATTAGCAGTGTTTTGGATCTGCTGGTCATATTGTTGGGAGTTGAACAGGTGGAGGAGTTGATAGGGGTTTGGACAGAGGCTGTGGTAATAGGTGAGGTTTTCTCCATACCTGCTGTTCCCAGCTTCAGTAGGAGTAGGGCTCAGGAGTCCTTGTGGTTGGCTACCAGTAGCAGAGCCAGAAGCAGAAGCAGAAGGAGTCACATGAGTAGACATATTATGCATTAAGGATGAGTTTCAACAGCTTCAGCTTGTGCTTCTTTATATAGTCTTCATAGAGCTCTAGACAATTGGTCATTCCTTCAGTCTCAACCTATCAGTTATGAGAAGAGTCATAACCAGTGTATGAGATGAGAAATTCTTGGGGTCTTTTCTTTGGCCTATGTCCTATAATTGCTTCTACTTCATATTCTTCAAACCCTTTGATCAGATCAGGTGGCAGTTCTGTGAAACTAGGTCCATGTGCTTCCATCTCTTTAAATGGGGACAATAGTGCCACATGGAACACCAGATGTATTTTCCACTGTTGAGGCAATTGAAGTTGGTATGTTACCAGTCCCATTACTTCAAGGATCTTGAAGGGGCCTTCCCTTTTTGGGGCAAGCTTTTTTGTTGGATACCCAATGATGAGGTTCTTTCCTTCCAACCACACCTTCTGGCCCTTTTCAAATGTATCAAGGTGTTTCTTCTCCCTTCTGATCATCTGCTGTTATGCTAACTCTAGAAGGCTCAATGTTTCTTCTCATGTTCTTCTTATGTCTTCCAGTCTTTCTTCAACTGATGGAATGTTTGTCTTTTCAAATGTTGTGGGGAATGCTCTGGGGTGATAACCCATTATTAGATAGAATGGTGATTTCTTCATGACAGAGTGTATTCAATTATTGTGGGCAAACTCTGCAAAGGGGAGAAGCTTCTTCCATTGGGTTTGCTCTTTGGAACAGAAGATTTGTAAGAATACTTCAATCAATTTCTTGATTGACTCTTTCTGTCTCCCCATCCATTTGTAGATGATACACTGTAGACATTGAATGTTTGATGAGCAGTTGCTTCTCCATCTCCTGGAACACTTCTGCTGTGAAATATGGATCTCAATCCAAAATTATTTGATCTGAGAGTCTGAAGCGTTTGTAAAGATGTTGGAGCAGGAGTTCCACTATCTCCAGAGCATCTGTTGTCTTGGTGCAAGGGATAAAAATTACCCCTTTTGTAGATGAGTGGTCCACCATGACTAGAATACTATCAGAACCATCTACCTCCAGTAAATCTGTGATGAGGTCCATTGTGACAACCTGGAAAGGAAAGGAGGACTTCGGTGCTTGTATTGGTTGTATCAGTGTCCTCATGGAGTGTGTGTTAATTTTACTTTGTTGACACAGCACACATCCATCAATGAATTCCTTGATGAACTTTATTATTCCCAGCCACCAGAAGTCTCTCTGGACCTGTTCTACCATGTTGTTACGTTACTTGCGCAGCAACGACAACAACTCAACAACACTTGACATAGTGATGTGGAGTTAACTTCAACAAGAAAGGCAAGTTCCTTTCCTGAAGGAGTAAAGTTCAAGTTGGAGAGCTAGCTTAGGAAAAGCTAGAGTTCAGAGTTCATTCGTTGGCTTAAACACAAGTTTGAATAAACTAGGTCAAGCTGAAGAGCTTAGGCCTGAAAATCTACCTACTTATACACCTGTTGTAGCTACTTGTTTGGATACAAATGGCGAGACTGACATTGTTGTTTGTTAAACAAGTAGAAAGCAATAGAATGTGGTAGAATGTCGATGAAGTCATAAATAAGAAACTTGACATCATAAGCGATGTCATCGGAAGGAGATAGAAACTAATAGAATAAACGGAGTCATGATGATGTCATAAATATCGAAGAAGGAAAGGGGATGCTGGGAATGTGGATGAGTCCAGATGTCAAGAAGAAGCATAATGTTGGGCACTAACTTGCCCAGAATAGTAGTACAGGAAGAGGAAAGTGAAAAAGCATCCGGTAAAGATAAAAAATTGTAACATTACCCCTTCTTTATGCCTGAGCGTCCACACTCATCACTGGTTGTCCCATGTGTAGCCACTCTCCTTCGAACTGAGGCGAGTTTACCCTATAAAAATATCTCGGACCCTCCTCTTCCCCTACGTCTACTATGAATGCTGGTCTTGGTGGTGGGTCTCGTCGTTCAGGACTCTCCGTCTCTGTAGACCTCATTGTCCCAGGTGAGATTGTCTGTAAGATTGTCGTAAGCAGTTGGATCGCCGAGGGAATAGTTACGGTTCGAAGTTCTTTGAGACCTTCGTCGGTCGTGACAGTCACTAGATAAATGTCCAGGTGCACGTTCGGTGCAGATCAGGCAACTATACTCCCTGCAGTCAGTGGTGCAGTGCTTCTCCAGCTTGCACACAGGGCACAGAGTCGCTCGTACACCTCTTCCGTCCGTTCCATGGTATGTGGCATGGGATTCCTTGATCTGTCGACGGGTAGTAGTTCTTCTGGTTCTTCGTCGATATCTTCGTCGTCCCACACTGATCTGCGTTCGGGAGTTAGACGGCTCATTGGCAGTGTCAAACTGGTTAACGGGGTTGAATTGTTGTTCGTGATAGGAAGTAGTAGGGGAGCGGGGTCGATCAGCTCCTGGTTCAAGCATGGGAGGAGGTGTTGTACATGGGGAAGTGGTGGGGAATAATCGTGCTCGTTCAGTTGCGTTGGAGATGGTTCCTGAGCTGTCAGAGGTTCGTGTATCCGATGACTCAGGGGGGTAGACGAGTTCATTCTGGGAGTCAGTGTTGGCATTGTTGTTCTGTGTTGGATGGGGATCGATGGTAGGGGATGCAAGACATAGTTTCTGTCTTGTCTGGAGAAGGCATTGGCCGTGAGCGACGACAATCGCTCTTCGGAGTCTTCAATGAGTTCGCTGGAGTTCATGGAAGAAGGCAGGTTCGTTGGGGTTGATGTCCTTGCTATCAGGGAAGGGTTCATCGGCATCTTTCAGAATTTCTACGTGAACTGGTAAGTTCTCGACGTCTAGGACGGGCACTGGTACCATAATAGGACCCATCAATTGGATCACGTCTTCGTTGTTCGTCATGGCTTCGGCAAACATTCCGGCTTGTTGATCTAGCTGAGCCAAGGCCTCATTCATTCTGCAGCAATGTCCTCTCAAAAAGAGCATGCTTCCCCAGAAGGCCCGAAGTCTGTCATTGTCTTGGATGGTGGCAGTAATTTGGTCATCATAGTCTTCGGAATTTATGAGGAAGAGGAGTTTGAACGCACTGGGACAGAACGGTCCAGTGTGAGTGATTTCGTGAGAAAAGATTTGTTGAGAGGAGTATGGGAGTGCAGAAGACATTTTCACTAGAATGGAGTTCTAGAGGAGGTTGTGTCGGATTTTATATTCCAGGTACAACTCCATAGAATGTTTGAGGGCACTCAGTCTTTTCCATTGATTATGGGATGAGTCATACCCTTTCCAAGTCACAAGGTAATGAGTCAGCTTCTGGATTTTTCCTTTCTTCTTTCCTTTTGGTCGATGGCCAATGATTGCTTCCACTTTAAACTCTTCTTGTCCTTCTACGATGTCAGGTGGTGGTTCAAGGAAGTTCGGTCCATGGACTGGAATGGGAGTTTTAGCTTGTAGGTTACTGGTCCCATCACTTCTTCAATTTCGAAGGGTCCTTCTCTTTTTGGCGACAGTTTTGGTGATGGGTAACCAAGCGAGAGGTTCTTCCCTTCTAGCCAAACCTTTTGTCCTTTTTCGAACTTGTCGAAGCGTCTTCTGTTTCTTTCCTTCATCCTTCTTGCAGAAATATCTAAGAGTGCTGAGGTTTCTTCTCTCAGCTTCTTGAGTTCTTCGATTCGTTTTTCCACTGATGGAATTAGCGTTTTGTCAAAGACCGTAGGTAATGGTTGGGGATGATAACCCATTGTGAGATAAAAAGGGGATTGTTTGGTTGTAGAATGTGTCCGAGAGTTGTGCGCGAACTCTGCAAAATGGAGGAGGTCCTTCCATTTTGTTTGTTCTTTCGTGCAGAAGAAGTGTAGATAAATTTCCACTTCTTGATTAACTCTTTCAGTTTCTCTGTCCGTTTGAGGGTGATAAGCAGTACTTAGCATTTGTTTAATCCCCAATATCCTTCCCATTTCAGTAAACACTTCTGCAGTGAATCGAGGGTCTCTATCCGAGATGATCTTGTCTGGTAGTCCGAACCTCTTGTATACATGGGAAAAGAGAAGTTCAGCTGTCTCTGCTGCGTCTAGTTTCTTCTTGCACGGAATGAAAATCACCCCCTTAGTAGCGGCGTGGTCCACCACAACTAAGATTGAATTGCATCTGTCCACTTCTGGAAGGTCTGTGATCAAATCCATCGTAATTATTTGGAACGGTAATGCATCTTTGTGTCCTCCTATAGGTTGTAACAGTACTTGTGTAGGATGTGTATTGGTTTTCATCTGTTGACATGCTGCACATCCATCCACAAATGTTTTGATGTATTTCGTCATTCCTGGCCACCAATAGTCTCGTTGGATTTGATCAATAGTGTTCCATTGTCCTGGATGTCCGTGCGGTAGCACTTCGTGGATCGATTTCACCAAGTGTTTGCGCAATGTTGGGTCATTTGGAATGTATGCTCTATTTTTGTAATAGAGGATTCCATCTGTTGTCCTCCAGTCTTGTAATGACGATTTGATCGGAGTGACCCCTTTTTCCAATAATGATTCCATTGTCATTTTGAAAAATTCGTCTGTTGGCAATGCTTCTTCAAGCATGTCCTTCAGTTCCATGTCAATTGTATTAATAATGAATAACTTATCAGGTAATACAACAACGTCTTTGTTGTCTGTGTCTTCTTCTTCTACGAGATCTGGTCTTCTCGACAAGGTGTCTGATTGTACCATCCTTGTTCCCGGTACATGACACAATTGAAGTTCGAATTGAGAGAGGTAAAGGCTCCATCAGGCTTGTCTTCGATTTAACTTCTGTGCAGTTCTGAAGTAAGACAAATTTTTGTGATCAGATAGAATTGTCACCGGGTGAGTAGAATCAAGCAAATAATGTTCCCATGCTTTGAGAGCGTTTACTATTGCTAGCAGTTCTATGTTGTAGATCTCAGAATTCCATTCCGTCTCCGTGAGAGCGTGTGACAGGTATCCACATGGGTGCCACTTGTTATCTGTGTCTTTTTGTCGTAATACTGCTCCCGTAGCCCATTTCAAGGCGTCGGCTTCAATTACGAACAGTTGTGTATCGTCTGCCATTTTCAGGATTGGTTGTTGTAGGAATTTCGCCTTCATTATCTTGAAAGCTACTTGACATCGCTTCGTCCATTCAAAGAGTACATCTTTCCTTGTCAAATCGTGCAGAGGTCGTGCGATTTCCGCATATCGTCCTATAAATTTCCAATAGAAATTTGCGAATCTGAGGAAAGATCTCACACCTTTGAGTGTAGTCGGCAGTTCCCAGTCTTTAATTCCTGCTAACTTCGTTGGGTCCATCTGGACATGTCTGGGGGTGATGACCAATCCTAGGAAGAGTGTTTTGAAAATGTTGAATTCGCACTTCTCTGGTTTAAGGTACAGGTCATGTTCCCATAATCATTCCAGTATTTGTCTCGTTCGAAGTTGATGCGTTTGTCTGTCGTCCGAAAATATGAGGATGTCATCCATGTATACGATGCACCATCCTTTATCGATAAAATCCTTTAAGATGTTGTTCATAAAGGCTTGGAAGGTGGCCGGTGAATTTGTTAATCCAAAAAACATGACTGTTGGCTCGAAGAGTCCTCTCGGAGTTTTGAACACTGCTTTCCATTGATCTCCATCTTTGATTCAGATATTATTGTATCCGTTTCGCAAATCCAGTTTGGTAAAAACATGAGCTGTTTTCAACTTGTCAACGAGGTCGGTGACGAGAGGAAGAGGGTATCGATTTTTTATTGTCCTGTTGTTAAGGTCCCTGTAATCTTGACATGGTCTAAGTGCCCCCACTTCTTTCTTTGACACGAAAAAGAAGGGGGAGGCCATTGGGGATTTCAAAGGTTGAATGTACCCTTTTCAAAGGTTTTTGTCCAAGAATTTGTCTTGTTCGATTCGTTCCTTGGGTGAAAGGGAATAGACCTTGCAATCCCGAGGTTTAAAATCGGGTTTCAAGTTTATTGTGTGGTCATAGGGTTGAGATGGTGGAAATCTTTCAGACTTCTTCTCAAACCTATCAGTGTAATCCGACAGGTAAGGAGGAATCAGCTCTTCTAGACTTTTCGATTTGACCTTGTGAGCTTGTGCCAATACTTGGGAGGTGGACAACTTAGCATTGATCCTGATTTCATCGCTATCCTCTTCTCCTCTAATGAACGACCAGATAATCACTTCTTCGTCTTCCACTTTGTCAAGAATTCCTGAGAAATGTTTGATTGGTCTCTTAACCATGATCTTCCATTTAGGTCTGAATCGGATTACTCCGGTGATCCAATCAATATCTGGATTCTGATCTTGTAACCAGGGCAATCCTAAGATCATTCGTTCCGGTCCGAGTCCCAAAATAAAAAGTGTCTCCATCATTTCTTTATCCCCGATGGAAATCTCCATAGTGATTGTGTGTGTGATCCAACCAATTTTGTTTCATGTTCCATCAACATTATAAACCTTGATGGGTTTTGCCAGTTTGTTCCATAGCTTCTTTGTTTTTCGTGCTTCTTCTTCACTAATGAAGTGTCCTCCTGCCCCAGAATCGATCAGGGCTTTTCCTTCGACGATTTCTGTCCCATTGTTGTACATGAATGGAATATGCATAGAATGTCTCGTAAACTTAGCTAGTACAACAGTTGAGACTGTAATTGCAGGTGGTAAGAGCATTGTCCTCTTCCACCTCTTCAAAAACCCTCTTTTCCCATGAGATCGAAGATCTCTTCTTGTTCGGCAGCTCCCTGTTCCAGTATCATTTTCTGAACTTTGGTGAAAACGTCCCGTGGCGTTATTTTCTTTGTTTTGGGTTTCAGAGGAGGAATTCGTTCGGTTTGCGTTTGTCCTTTGAGGGGACAATCTCGTGAGATGTGACTGATCTGTGCACACCTGAAACACTTCCCTTGAATCATATAGTCTCTCTTGTCGTTATCCGACAAAGGAAAGGTTCAATTGATCACTACTTCTTTTTCTTTCCAATTGATCTTTGGGTTTATCGTCTCCTTCGGCTGTCTCTGTTTCTTGTTTGCCATAGCGAACTTGTATTGGTTATCGTATCAAATAGCAACTTCATACCACTTGTCGATAGTCTCAGGTGGTCCTTTGGGTCTGAGCATAATTTTGTCTTAGAGAGAAGGTACTAAACCTTCTTTGAAAAATGTTATCAAGGCAACGTCGTCATATCCAGTCTGAGATGCAAGGAGTCGGAATTGATTAACGTAATCGTCGGCGCATTCCTTCATTTGGAGATCGTGGATCCTCATCTGTGCATCTCCTGCTACATCGACAGGTTGCCAATGTTTTCTGAATCTATTCTTGAAAGTGCTCCAAGTTTCTTCAGCAGCCTTCTTTTTCTCTTCGGGGTCATTGTCCTCTGGGAACAATCGTTCTTGTTCAGTGGTTTTCCAGTCTGTGGTCTTTCCTTTAAGGAATGAAAGAAGAATCATTTTCTTCTTTTCGTCTGTGTTTGCTCTGCTAGGGTTCATTCTGAAGTAAAGTTCGAGGTCAAAAAGAAATCGATGTGTATCTTTGTGATCTCCTTCATACAGTTCGGAGGCAGGTCCTTTGCTCAAGTCTTCCTTCTTTTCATCAATTGCTTCGACTACCAAAGTCGCGATCTGTACAGCCCACTGCTGGTTGGAGTTTTCCTCCTTCTTGACATCAGGTTTGACGTCAGTACTTCCACTTGGAGTAGTCATTTCTGGAGTTCGGAATAAGTCTTTTATTCCCAGGGATTCTGTTTCGGATTCATGTGAAGACTTAGCTTCGGGTTTGCTCTCGGTTTGTTCTTCAGTTTCTTGTTCTTGAAGCCCTTCAACAGCTTTCTTTCGTTGGCTTCGAGTGATCCTTCACGGAGTTTGAGTCGGGTCAGGGTTCAATAGCTGTTCAGCTACTTCAAGATCTTCGTCAAGATCGGCTTCTTGTTCTGCCATAAGGTGTGCTCGAGGTAACGTCTTGTCTTCGGTAGATGATGCCTAAACCTGGGTAGGTCGGCAATGATCAGCTTGACCTTTTGTTACGTTACTTGTGCAGCAACGACAACAACTCAACAACACTTGACGTAGTGGTGCGGAGTTAACTTCGACAAGAAAGGTGAGTTCCTTTCCTGAAGGAGTAAAGTTCAAGTTGGAGAGCTAGCTTAGGAAAAGCTAGAGTTCAGAGTTTGTTCATTGGCTTAAACACAAGTTTGAATAAACCAGGTCAAGCTGAAGAGCTTAGGCCTGAAAATCTACCTACTTATACACCTGTTGTAGCTACTTGTTTGGATACAAACGGCGAGACTGACATTGTTGTTTGTTAAACAAGTAGAAAGCAATAGAATGTGGTAGAATGTTGATGAAGTCATAAATAAGAAACTTGACATCATAAGTGATGTCATCAGAAGGAGATAGAAACTAATAGAATAAACGGAGTCATGATGATGTCATAAATATCGAAGAAGGAAAGGGGATGCTGGAAATGTGGATGAGTCCAGATGTCAAGAAGAAGCATAATGTTGGGTGCTAACTTGCCCAGAATAGTAGTACAGGAAGAGGAAAGTGAAAAAGCGTCTGGTAAAGATAAAAAATTGTAACACATGTTCTACTGTCCTGGATGTCCAACTTCTTTTCCTTTGTGAATCTCCTTTACAATGGTCCTTCGGAGTTTATTATCCTTTGGCACATAGATCCTCTCTTTGAAGAACAGGAGGTCTCCTTTGATTTCCCAGTTGGACAAAGCAGATTTGATTGGCAGCATGCCTTGGGTCAATAACATGTCCAAAGCCAACTTATAGAAGTCATCTGGGCCCAATCACTTATGTACTTCTTCTGCCAGTTCAATGTTAACTCCTTTAATGAAAAGGTGGTCTGGCAGTAGAATGATGTTATCATTGTCAGAATCTTCCTCTTCCCATTCGTTTGACCGTCTGGAGAGGGTGTCTGCTTGGGTCATCTGTTTTCCTGGCATATGCACCAGACCCAAGTCAAATTCTAACAAGAAAAGGCTCCATCTTGCCTGTCTCTGATTTAGTTTTTGTGCAGTCCAGAAATACATCAGGTTTTTGTGATCTAAAAGTACTACCACCTTGTGCTTTCCTCCCATCAGATAGTGTCTCCATTTACTTAACACCTTAACTATTGCCAACAGTTCTCTGTCATATATTTCATAGTTCTGTTCCATTGTGGAAAGGGATTTAGAGAGGTAACCACAGGGATGCTACTCTCTATCATCTCCTTTCTGCTGTAATACCACCCCCATGGCCCATTTCAATGCAGAAGATTGTAGCAGTATATCAGAAAGCTACAGACTGGGATCTAGAGAAGCTTAGAGCATATCATAGGGCATTTAAGCCAGAAGCAGCTAAATTGATGAGAGATCCACCTATGATTTCGAATTTTGAAGCAATAGATTTTTATTTAGCAGGTTTAGAACTGTCAGTTTGAGAAAGACTCCAAATTAGGATGGCTGATTGGTCCCTGAACAAGTTAAATTTGGAAACTGAGGATGGAAGAAGAAGAATGGATCCATGGAAACTCCAGAAAGTCATGGAGCAAGCAGAGATGATTATGATTGCAAGCTCAGGAGATGTATATATAGGATTAGAAAGTTTTGCATTGGGAGCTGGAGTTCCACCAGTCAACCCAGGAGTAGGGACAGTGATGCTAAGTGCAGCAATGCCTTTGTCATATCTGTTCCAGCCGCCACCAGTGTTTCCTACCATGAATATTACTCAACCATCAAAGCCTGTTTCAGTAAAACAAGAAGAATTGTTTCCAGATATCCTAGATAAGACTAAAGAAGAAGCAGAATTGAGAACTATGGCCATAGCTACCTCAGTAGATGCACATACAGTTTCTATTAAGGCACATGAGACAGAGTTAGCAGCCTTAAGAAAAGGAATGGAAGATGTAAAGACACTTTCCACTGAAGTTAAAGATATAAAGATGATGTTAGTAGGCATGCCAGGACAGATCATTGCTGTGATGGCAGGGCAAACTAATAGAACATGTGATGGAAATAACAATAATATGGTTAGAGGAAAACCAGGACAGCCAATGATTGGTGGAGGAAAATATTTATGTTTCTACTGCAATGAAGATGGTCATAGGCTCAGAGATTGTCCTTACCAGAGAGAAATGATACAGAAAGGATGGATCATTTGGAATAACAGTGCAGGAAAATATACATTGAGAGATGGCACTGGATTTCCAAAGGTTGAATCTGGAGAGAAGCTCAAAGACAGAGTAGCTGAATATGTAAAGCAACAAGGATAAGATAGAATTGTACATCCAGATGCCCATTTGTTCATGGAAATGGAAGAAGAACCAGCAGTGGTTTATCAGGCAGCAGTAGTTCCACCTCAAGAGGGAATGGACTTGAATAGATTAGCAATGTTGTTGGCAGAAAAGATGAAGCCTGCAACTGATATGCAGTCAAAAAACTAGCAGACCCAGGGATGGGGCTGGTTAATTCTAGAATAGCCAATAATAGTACCCCTGAGGGTAACCCCAAGAGATTGATGCCACAAATTGAAATATCTAGAATGAAGCAATCAGAGAAGAAAAAGTATATTGACCCAATGGCTGATATATTGGAAACCAATGGGTTAGCTATAAATGCTAGAGAAAATAATGACAGAGTACAAAAGACAGTGAGGTTTAACAAACCAGATAAGGAAGAAAGACTGTTTGATAAGGTAGAGCCGATAGAGAGGGCTCCCCTACCTAAAAATCAGGCAATAGAACAAGGAACTTCACATTTGAAGCACTCAGGACAGAAGAATAAAGAGATCCTAAGAAAAAGGGATAATTCAATTGACATGACAATAATGACAGTTGAAGAAGAAATACTAGATAAATATTTAAAGTTGGAAGTGAACATACCATTGGGAGAAATGTTGAAAATTTCACCAGCAGTAAGGAAGCTTTTGGCTAGAAAGTGCAGATTTAGGAATATTAAGCAGAGATCAGCAAAAGAGTTTTACAAGCAGCTACCCAGAGCACAGGCATTAGCACTGAGCAATGAAATACTGGAGGATCTTGATAAGGCTGATTTTGTGATTGATGTTGAAAGTATTGTTGAAGCAGATGAAGAATTGGCACAGACCTTTTTAGAAGTTCTAGAAGTAGAACAGAATGGAATGCCAGCAAGGACTGTAGTGCAAAGAGATGTGATAGACACATATTTGAATGATATATCAGAAGACCAGAGAAGTAAAGTGATTATAGTAGCTTCACAATCTGAAAACCTGAGGTGTGTTTATGTGAAACAAAATGGACACCCAGATGAGATTGAAGGGATTTTGGATCCAGGCTCTATGATCCTTTGTATAGATAAGAAAGAAGCAGTAGGAAGAGGGATTACATGGGATCCTTCTACTTGCATACATATGCAGAGCGTAAATGGTAGCTTATAGAAGACACTGGGGCTAGCCAGGAATAAGTTGATACAGATTGGAGATTTAGAATTGAGAGCACAACTTCATGTGTTGGAGAAAGCACCATACCAGTTACTGATAGGGAGGCCATTTGAGTCTCTAACCAGTATGGAAATGAAAGCATATCCAGATGGGAGGTTAGACTTAATGTTGACGCACCCAAACACAGGCAAGAAGTTAACTTGCAGAACTTATCCCAGAGGACAAGGGATAAAAGTAGAACAATTGAATGAAGAGCCAGAACTAAGGTCCACAGAAAGAGATACACATGTTGGCCCACCTAAAGAAGAAATAAATGAGGACATAGAGATTACAAGTTTTCAAGAAACCTTGAGGAACTGTTAGATGAACAGGGAGAGGTAGCCTTGATATTTAAGATGAACAAAAATGGAGAATGCATAGTAGAAAGATATGCTATGCCAGATAAGAATATTTTCAAAAATGAGGAACTAGTGAATGCATTTGCACAGGCAGCAAGAGCTGAGCCAGAAACACAAATGCTAATAGAAGAGAAAATGGATGAATTGATAAAACAGAGCATGACCCATTTGGAAGGGGAAGCTTTCCAATGTGTGGTAGATCAAGCAAACAAAATATTAAGAGAACAGTCCAAGGGCAAGAATCGGTATAAAGAATATATATATGAGAAGAATGACTGGCTGCCTATGGTAAAGATGTTTGATGTAATATAGACTAGAGACAAAGCATTGAGTGATATATATGATGTATTTGGAAAATACAAGCCAGTGGATAAGAAAGTTTGCCCAGTGAAGGCAACATTACCACAGGAATTTCATGTTAAGAGACAGATTGTTGGGAATCCATTAGAAGGAGTGCCCATACTCCCAGTACATCTGCCAGAATTTACACCAGGAGAAAGATATACTCAAGAAAGAAAAGATATTATTGATAAGAATCACCCAGAAGGATTTCTGTGAGTAGAAGAAAGAAAACTGTTACATGAATTAATGAAGTTACAAGAGATGGCATTTGCATAGAATGCAGCAGAGGTAGGAAATTTTAGAACAGATTTCTTTCCACCAGGTATATACAAGGAGGTTTGTGGAATAATAAAAGACAAGATAGATGCAGAAGTATATGAACCATCTAGTTCATCATATCAATTGAAGTGGTTCTGTGTATTAAAGAAAAATGGGAAAAGTTTGAGAATAGTGCATAGCTTGGAGCCATTAAACAAAGTTACAATTCAGTACTCAGGCATACCACCTGCAACAGCTGAAGTAGCAAGTTATTTTTCAGGCAGAGCATGCATAGGACTCTTAGACATATGGGTTGGATATGATGAAAGATTAATAGATGAGGAATCAAGAGATTTAACAATGTTCCAGACAGTGTTTAGGCCACATCAGTTGGTAAAGTTACCAATGGGATGGACCAATTTGGTACCAATATTTCATGATGATGTTTGTTATATATTCAGAGATGAGATACCAGAAATTACAATGCCATATGTAGATGATGTATTGGCTAGAGGTCCAGCATCTCAGTATAAATTAGAAGATGGAAGTTATGAAACTATACCAGAGAACCCAGGAATTAGAAGATTTGTATGGGAACATATGAATAATATGAACAGATTGATGCAGAGGCTGAAATATGTTGGAGGAACATTTTCAGGCCCCAAAGCATTTATATGTTTAGAGAGGGGAGTGGTATTAGGTTTTCAAGTAGGACCAGAAGGTCAAGAGATAAATGAGAAGTTTGCAAAGGTAGTTTTGGATTGGAATCCAAATACTTTTGAATTAAAGACAGATGTAAAGTCATTATTGGGTATAGCAGTACAGATGCATATTTTCATTAAGGACTATGCAAAGATAATGAGACCATTGAATAAGATAACTAGGGCAAATGCAATTTTCCAAATGGGAGAAGAAGAGAAACAAGCAGTTAGAAATCTGCAAGAAGCTATTAGAAAAATGCACCTTGGTTGAAACCAGTAGATTATGGGAAACCATTAATATTAGCAGTTGATACATTGTGGCAAGCAGTAGGCTTCTACTTGTATCAGCTAGATGAAAATGATTCGAAGAGAAAATATTTTAACTATTTTGGATCAGTTGGTCTGAATGAGAGAGAAGCGAGATTTTCACAGCCCAAGAGGGAGCTGTATGGATTAAAGATGGCTTTAGAAGCTACATATTATACAAGCTATGGTTGTAGAGAACTAGTAGTGGAAACAGATGCTAGTTATATAAAGAGAATGCTAGACAATCCAAGTGCAGGCCCTAATGCAACTATCAATCGTTGGATAGAAGCTGTCAGAAAGTATCACTTTGAATTAGTGCATATAAAAGGAGTTAAGCATGGACTGGATGGTTTATCTAGACCACCACCAGGCAGTGCAATGACAATGAGACCATCTGAAAATGAAGAAGATTATTTAGATAATGATGATGGAGAACTTATGAAATTTAAAATGGGAGAGAATGAAACGGATCCACCCTATCCTTTTGAAGATTTCAGAGAAGAAATTGATACCAGAGGAGGACATTATTTAGAAAGAGCAGTATGTGTAGAGGATTTTACACAGAATCTAGAGGCAGCAGCAGAAGAAATGAGGATGAATAATTTGGTTTTAGGATGGCCAACATACGAGTCATTTGTACAGATTAAAATATTTCCCCCTGCATTAATGGCTAAGTGGCAAGAACAGAATCCTTATGTGGAATCTTATCACACAATGCTAGGCAAAAAGCTGGATAAAACTTTACCAGATATAATCAGTTATCTGACAGATGAAGATTGGATTAGACAGAGAAATTTAGACAAAGATTATGAAACATTTATAAGGAAACAAGCCCAGAGGTTCTTTGTTGATAAAGAAGGAAGGGTGTATAGAAGAAATGAAGAATTAGAAGGCCAGCACAAGCTGGTAGTTTTGAAGAACAAGAGAATGTGGATGATGTCTGCAGCACATGATTATGTAGGTCACAAAGAAATGTTTGCAACTGAGCAACTCCTTAAAAAGAAATTTTGGTGGCCAGAATTAGAGCATGATGTAGAATGGTTTGTTAAATCATGTCAACCATGCCAGGATAGGCAATTGAGCATAATTAAGATTCCACTTACATAGACACATACACCATCTTTGTTTCAGAAGATTCATATCAACATATTCAAGCTATTACCAGCTAGCAACAGTTGCAAAAATGTAGCTCATGCTAGGTGTGCTTTGTCAAATTGGTCAGAGGCCAAAGCAATAAGAGATGAAAAAGCAAAGACAATTGGAGAATGGATATTTGAAGATATTTTGTGTCATTGGGGACCAGTGGAAGAAATTGTCACAGACAATGCTCCTCAACTAGAAGTAGTGATGAGATGGTTAAATGAGAAATATGGAGTGAGACATATTAAGATTTCACCCTATAATTCTCAAGCTAATGAGAAGATTGAGAGACCCTATTTTGATATAAGACAAGCCTTAGTGAAAGCTACAGGTGGAGATTTGAGGAGATGGTATTGGTACTTGAAGCCAGTACTATGAGCAGATAGAGTTACAATTAGAAGAGGATTGGGATGTTCACCATACTTTTTAGTAACAGGAGCAGAACCAATCCTACCTTTTGATATTGTGGAATCAACATGGTTAGTACATATGCCAGATAGAATATTATTGCATGAAGAGTTAGTAGGATATAGGGCATTAGTGCTAGCTAAACATTGTACACATGTCAATAAGATGATAGAGAGTAGACCAAATAAAGAGAGATAACTTGAGAAAGTTTGAAAAAGAGAATAGACATAAGATCAAAGATTTTGATTTTAAACCAGGACAGCTGGTACAGATGTGTAACTTGAGTATAGAGAAGGATTTGGATAGAAAGATGTACCCCAGGTACTTAGGCCTGATAATGGTAGTCAGATGTATGAAGAGAGGATCTTATATTCTGGCTGACATAAATGGTGCAGTAAAGAAAGAGAAAGTAGCTGCATTTAGGGTGATACCACATGTAGCAAGATATGAACCCATTTCTCTACCAGAAAATATTTATGAATTGATAGATATAACAAGAGATCAAATAGACAAAATGGTCAAAGATGAAGGAAGTAAACAGTATGTTGGTAAAGACTTTATATTTCCAAACATACCAGAAATGAAAAGACTGGAGCCAGGGAAAGAATTGGTACATGATGATAATATTAAAGAAACACAGCATGATGAGGACGAAGATATTGAAGATATAGACTTAGATGAGCCCAGGCAAACTAGGCAACATAGAATTCAGAAGGAATTAGAAGTGTTGATAGTTGGACTGGGGAATTAAGAAATATTTTGGAGCTGGGCAGTCATACAGAAATGATTGTAAGGCCCTCTTCATGAATAATAAAAGAAATGATTACTGAAAAGTTGACTTAGTCACACAAGAAAAGGAATATGACACACAGATACATGCAGCTGGAATTTAAAGACTGACTGGCTACATGGAAGAGATACAGAGTTATAATAGAGCTATAAAGAGTGGAGAATCAGAGATAACAACTGTAGAAGTTGAGTCTCAGAAAGAATATGTTTATAAATACATTTTAGGAGTGAGAGGTGACATTTGATATGAGTATTTTAAAATATAGTGGAACCTGGTATCTAGCTCAAACAAGGTGAACTGAAGTTCAACCTGAGCACAAGCAAGGAAATGAAGTATATGTTCTAAACCTTGGGAAAAAGCTCTAAGTATCAACTAGAGCAGGGACTGTTCCAACCTCAATAGTAGCACAAATGGGTTGAGCTTTGCCTATTTGTTCATCTTGGATAGCAACTTTGAAGAGACAGATACAATTGACCTCTTCAAGACTCTTAGAGGAGACCTGGTATTGGCCAATGTAGAAGTGAATATTGTGTTCCAAGGAAGAGAGTTCAGCATGGAGGAAGTTGGTGACTGACAAGAGGACTTCAGAGGAAGCCTTTTCCAGGTCAAGGAATGGGATCAATGCTGATTTCTTAGCAATCGATTCAAATGTGAGGGCATGGAGTGCTTGTTCATCTAATTTAGAAATAATATTAATGTCTATAAATGATAATGAGAAAGAGAGTGACTTTCCAGTTGTTTCTTGGCAACAATCCACAACTGATGAAGAGACCTTACTCTTCTTGGAAGCAGAAGTAGTCGACTTGGTCTCAGGAGCAGTAGTGGTAACCTATTATAGAGAGAATATTAAGACAATGAGAGGTTAAATAGAGTTGGGAAGGAGGACTTACATCAAGAGATTTACTCAGAACCTTCTTGTCCTTTTCCTTTTTATCCACCTTGAAAAAAATAGAATAATTAGAGGGAGAGAGCTAGATGATATGAAGAGGAACATACAGCATTATTTTTAGAGAAGCAGACTTTCTGTGCAGGTTCATTTGTGGAACCAGACTTAGGAGTGTGAACAGAGGTAGAAAGGGACCTGGCATCCTGCATCTGTTCAGACAGGCAGATGAGTATGGGTTGATATTAATGAAATGAGGAGAAGACATACTTCCAAATCATCATTTGTAATATTGACGATTTGTACTTCCTCCTCATCTGATGAATCCAGATACCTTTGAGGCTTTATGCTTTCCTAGAGAGAATCTTTATGAATAATGTTGAAACATAAAGAAGACAGAGAGAGAGCTGACAATTTTTGGATGCAGCCACATGGGAGCAAAAGGCATGCATTTCATATGTAAAAGCCTTGAGAGAATCCAGCACAAATGGAGCTTTGGCACTAGTGAAGATCTGAGTGTTAATAAACTTGATGCAAGCACAATAGAGTTTGTATGCTTCTTCATCAGCAGCAACATGCTTAAAATTGAGTTGCCCTTTCTAGAGAGAAGATAATATTGATAAGCATAAGTGAGATGAGAGATAATAGTAAGGCATACTAGATGGTCTGCCAGTTGTGCAACCAAAAGGCTATGAATATTAGGATTACTGCCATGCACAGAATGCTTAATGAAGTCAAACAGCTCGGTGGTGTTGTGAAACCATATCTGACAATCATGCCAAGGGTTGGATGGAGGCATTGAAGCAGTATCCGAAAGATTAGACAACAAATTTTGAAGAGAGAAAGAATGTGAATTATAGGGAGTTATTGTTCAAATGCACCAAATTTATAGGCATACACCATAGAATGTGCATGTTCATAGAAATGAATAGTGGAAATTGTCAGATGAGATACATGTACCTTGCCTGAACAATGGGGACATTGTTATTATTTAGTTGGGGGGAGGAATATACACAGAAATTTCAACAATTTTCAACAATTTTCAAAAAGAATTGAATAAAGATTGCCTGTATGGAAGTTTCAGAGAACCACTAAGACATGTGAATAGTGGATAGAATGACTATCAGCTGGAAAAAGAGAAGCATACATAGACATGGAGACTAATAGATGAAACTGAAAGTGGCATAAGAGGAACTTCATAGAGATAATAAGAGTGCTGATTCTGCAACTGAGAAAATATAGAACAGGAACAATAGATTCAATTCAGTTCTGAAAGAATATTTGATTGGATCACTAAATATAGAGTGCTTACATGTATATACAGAGAATGACACATACAGAAAAGGCTTAGAGATTGGCAATAGATAAGAAAAGAAGTTCATGATAGACTTATCTATGTGAAGAAGGATAAGAGAGATGACAAAAGCATGATCTGTGATAGCAATTCACACAAAATAAGAGAGATATGCTTGACTTGAGAAATGTTTAAGTTCAAAGATAACTAGGGCTTATAATATTTTCATGCATTGGCTTAGAATATGAGTAGAAGATGTTATATGATTGTTTCAGTAAGCAAATAGTATGAAAACTATAGCTACTGAAGAGAAAGTCCAAGTAGATTTGAAAATATCTAAGTGTTTTTGAGTGAACTACTTAGAATATTTTGTTGAGAGATAAGATAGAGTAAAATATTTAAGTATGCAAGATGAAAGTACTTAAATATCTTGGCAACAAGAGAGTATAGCAGAGTTGTAGATGATAATATTATGTCCAATACGTGATATAATAGCCCAGCCAAGTGCCAACCAAGAAGAGAGTAACACAATGAAATCCTATGTTGAGAGGGTATGCAGCACCTCATCCTCATCATCTGACTTGGAAGCAGTCAAGAGACATAGGAGACCAAAGAATGCAATACTATCTGAAGCAGATGATGGTGTCAGCAAAGACACAGGTTGTGGCATATCCACCAGCTTACTAGAAGGTAGCTAGTTAGTAAGAGATTAGAATATTAAAGAAGAAGAGACATACCAAAGGATTGGCATTGTTGGCTACTGCAGCACTGGCTTTGTTAGTCGAGTCAATGGTATTTGAAGGACTAACTGCACAAAGGGTAGCAAGAGCAGAAGGCCCAGTGTTAGCAGTCTATGAGAATGATAGAATATTAATGAGAGATATAGTGGAAAAGTGATAGAGAAGACTTATGGAGTTTGAGGGGCCAGCTTCGTTCTCAACAGCAAGGCCTTCAAAATGTGGAGCTTCCAACCCATTGACTATAATAACCTTGTTGTCGATGATCATGTAAGAACTGGATTTTAAGCCAGTGATGTCAAAGTTGGTGCCCCTCAAAATAACCCATATGTCACTTAGAGAGGCAGAGAATAGATCCATGGGACAAACAACTTCAAATTCATAGCTGTCAGGCACACCCAGGTCTCTAGTGATCCAACCCAGAGAAGTGCAGAGGATGTTGAGTTGTTCCTCTGAAGAAGCAAAGTTAGGATTGTGCCAGAACAGGTATTTCAGAATGACACAGGGATTAGTGCAGCTTGCTTGAAGGAGCTCTCAACGATGATGAAGAGAACTTTTGATGGACTCCTCTTGAGCATGCAGGAGAGAGATCTGTTGTCAAATGCCAAAAGACGAAACCATTAGATCAAAGATGGTGGACATCTGGAAGGCGAGACCTGAAAAATATTAAGATTAGAATAAGAGTGAAAAAGAAAGAGAAGATAGTATTACTGGTGAGACTACTTAGCAATTGAATGAAATGCTAGTTGTTCATAGTAAAGGCATTGAAGAAATACATTCCAAACAAGCACTATAGTTGGAGGTGAGTGCATTACTGACAGTGGGTGGATGTCCCTGATCCAGTTTCACAACAAGCATTGGCAGAGTCACATTGAGTGCAAGATAATCCATTGTTGATGTCAGCTTCAGCCTATAGAAAGAAGAATATTTAGAGAAATGTTAAAGATGAGAGGAATGAGCAAGAATAATTACCCTGGGGTGAGTTGTCAGAGCAGACATGATCTTGTGTACAGGCCAGAAGGTGTCGCTGAGGCCAAGATTTAGCAATCCAGGGTGAGCTAAAAAGAAAAGAATTAGAGAGCCTAAGGGTAGATAGTGGGTAAACAGAGCTTACCTTGAAGTACCTCTATGACTTTAGTTCAACTAAGAGCTTGGAGAAGACAGAGGACATTGGAAGTGTTTTCCTTAGCAGGTGACCTTGACCAACTCCACCAACGATCTCCTCCAGATTGAGGTCTTGGATAGATTTAGTGGCAGATGGTTGTGAAGGATTGAGCTTATCAAGATCCATATCGCCATCTTCCTGGAGATAGAAAATAATAATGAGAGAAAGATAATATTTTAGAAAAAGAGAGACTTACATCTTTCTCACCTTCATCAGATGGAGGGTCAATGGCATGTTTCTTACCTTTAGGGTTGGAACTCTAAAAAGAAAGAATAAAATTAATGAGATGGATGATATAATATTAAAGAGAATAATACCTTATCTGCAGCCTTAGTGGCAGTTCAAGAGCATTTTATGGCAGAGGGCTACAGTAAGTGTAATAAGAAAGAGATTTAGAATGAGAAAATATTGAGACAAACCTGAGACTGCAAGGTATCAGGAACCTTATGCTTAGATGAAGACAGTTCAGTCTTGATAGTCACTTGAGTAGACAAAGATGTGGCTGGTCGAGACTATGGAGGGTAAATATTAAGTTTAGAGACAGTTCTATAGGAGATGGAGCTCACCTTTTGCTTAGTTTTACTGGAGCCACTGGAGTGGGCCAGCTATGAGGAAAAGAATATGAGAAACAGAAGAAAGAATATTATTATTGGAATGAGCACATGTACCACTTTGACAATAGGAGTAACACAAGCAGGAGGCTTAGTAGTATGAACAGAGTGTTTAGAGGCTTTCACCTCTACCACATCTTCGTCACCCAAAGCGTCCTCCTCACTACTATCCAAATCTTCATGATCAGAGATTTTGATATTGTCGTCGATGTCGGGAATGTTTCAGTTGGGATTGTATTCCACCAAGATATCTTTTATGGAAGGGAAATCAGTGGAGGGATTGAGTGGCTGGAAAATAATAATATTAATAAGAGAAGAAAAATGAATGGATGAGAAAACCTACCTTGAGACCCAACATATGCTTCTAGAAATGAAATTGAGATTTGGAAGGGAAAGAACTATAGAGGTCATTGGGAATGGTAATTGAGAAACGAGATTCAAGACACTTGAGGAGCTGGAGGGCCAACATGAGGAGACTCATAAAGGCTTGTGGAAACCAAAACTGTCCACAATATTCATTAAGCGAAACCTAGAGAAGCATAATATTAATGAAAAGAAAGATAGAGAATAATTAATTTCAGAGACATACCAGAGGGGTTTTCATAGCTGGGAAAGCAAAATTTGCCAAGGCAGACACATCAGCAAAGGGGGAAGACTTGCCCTTGAGGTGACACCAGATGTTATGACAAATAGAGAATAAGAGCATGCAGTGGAGATGAAGAACACTGAGAGTGGCAGCATTTATGGTTGAGAGTTGGGGAAGAGAGACATTCTTTGACTTTAAAGGAGAGGCGACAGCAGTGGTGGACTTGCTCTTAGCCTTGTAAGTCATGTTGGAAGGAAGGGAAGAAAGAAAGAAAGCAGATAGTCCAAGTTCAAAACAGACTCTACTTAAATATTTGTTGAAGACTGATCTAAAATATTTAAGTGAATAGAATGAGAAGAATATAGAAGAAAATGACTTTACCGAATTAGGCTACAAGAAGCCTGATGGTAACAGAATAATTTCTTAACATCAAGTATCGGAAGCAGACTTTGAATGCATGGTTATGGAGATCATCTGATGTTATGAAAAAAGCAAGAGAAATTGATGCAGAGAGATAAAGATAAGATAAAGATATACCAGAGAGAGATTTTAGTATCATTGGAAAGAGCTTGAAAAGACCTACAAGAGGGTGGTTATTTCATATCAGGAGATGCAGTATTAAAGAGAATCCTATATTTCACCCATAATATTGACAGATTGGGGACAATCCTTTTCTTTAGTTGGGGGGAGATGATATGCATAACTTTCACCTTTTGTTTCACACACAAATAGAGAATATTTTGCACTTTTATAGTTGAAAATGAAATATATAAGGGAATTAAGGACTAGTGTGAGCCCTGAGCAGCTAGTCAAAGCAAGTAGTAGAGAAGGATATAAAATGTTAGCAGAGTAATGGTTGATGGGTATCTGACCACTGCTAGTATGAAAATAAACAGTGAATCTGAACACAGAGGAGCATCCCAAAACCTGTAGGGAACCATACCACATAATACTTCTCTATCGAAAGCATANAAAATGACTTTACCGAATTAGGCTACAAGAAGCCTGATGGTAACAGAATAATTTCTTAACATCAAGTATCGGAAGCAGACTTTGAATGCATGGTTATGGAGATCATCTGATGTTATGAAAAAAGCAAGAGAAATTGATGCAGAGAGATAAAGATAAGATAAAGATATACCAGAGAGAGATTTTAGTATCATTGGAAAGAGCTTGAAAAGACCTACAAGAGGGTGGTTATTTCATATCAGGAGATGCAGTATTAAAGAGAATCCCATATTTTGCCCATAATATTGACAGATTGGGGACAATCCTTTTCTTTAGTTGGGGGGAGATGATATGCATAGCTTTTACCTTTTGTTTTGCATGGAAATAGAAAATATTTTGCACTTTTATAGTTGAAAATGAAATATATAAGAGAATTGAGAACTAGTGTGAGCTCTGAGCAGCTGGTCAAAGCGAGTAGTAGAGAAGGATACAAAATATTAGCAGAGTAATGGTTGATGGTAGGCCATACAAGGGTACTCAACTACTGCTAGTATGAAAATAAACAGCAAATCTGAACACAGAGGAGCATTCTGAAACCTGTAGGAAACCACACCACATAATACTTCTCTATTGAAAGCATACCAAAGGGAATATTTTCACTTTTAACAATATTTTCAATCCATACCCAGCTTGAAGGAAGAATAAAAGCCTTCAATGATACACATACAAGAATATTATTGAGAAATGGATATGAAAGAGAGGATGACAAATTATTGGTGAGGGATACTTGAGATACTGAATATCAAATTAGAGGAATGAAATAGATGATAGGCTACTGGAAGGGTGCCTGTATCATGGAAAAACAGAAGACAAAGCTGTATGATGAGAAACCAGCATGGCTGAGCTTATGTGTACACTTTAAACATAGAGATGGAAGCATATTACACATCCATAGAGCAGATAATAGTAGACAGAGAAGGAAGGAACCATGTGGAGTGGCATGGAAGTATAATATTTTCAAACAGAGTTGGAAGGAGAGCCATTTGATAGAGAAAATTGCAAACAGTTAGTGTCAGAAGACTGCACAATTGTTATAGAAAAAGAATAAAAGAGTTTATGGCTATGAAGCCTGACTACAATTGGACACTGTGACAGAGAAATTACCAAACACAGCTCAGTTTATATAATATTTAGCACCCAGCTTAGTTTTATTTGTATGTGTGANGTGTGTTGTCTGATAAGAGAGACATTGTATTAGTCTACTAAGAGAGTAGCTGATGTACATCAGTATAGTCTGGTGTTTTAAGGTGAATCAGAGAGAGTTTCAGGCTAGCAGTGTCTAGAAGATTTGTCCTCTTGAGAATTGTTGCAGAACATAGCTAAGAGGGCAGTGATTAATAAAACCACAAAACCAATAAATATTATACAAAATGAACATCTATTTTTGATCTGAGAAGTTGTTTTGAAGGCAATCATCTCTGAACTACTGAGCAAGACATTGAGAATTATTCTTGATGCTGCAGTAACAGTGAACCATGCTGAACCAACTCACAAACAAAACTGAGAATCAAGAACTTATATATACCTTTTTCAGGGGTATTTTGCCACCACAGGCCTCATGTTTTCATAGGTTTTTGAGCATCTTCACTGGAGATTCTCTTCAATGAACTTGTCTTATTCTTCTTGTTCTTTCAGTGACAGAGGATAAAGCTTGCAGTTTGCTGGTGTAAAGTCCAGTTTTAGCTCAATTGCATGGTCATAAGGCCTAGAAGCAGGGAATCTTTCCGACTTTTTCTTTTCAAATCATTCATAAAACTCCATGAGGTATGGCAGTACAAGCTCTTTGATAGTTTGCTTTGGCCCTTCTGTTGCTTGAGCCAGTTCCTGGGAAGTCATAGTTTTAGCTCAAATGAGAATCTTGCAGTCTGTTTGGTCTAAGACTCTATAGAACCTTTTGATTTTGATCCTTCTCCATTCTGGGAATTTCATTTCACTGGTCTGCCAATTTATTTTTGGATTGTGTGTTTGTAACCATGGCAATCTGAGTATGATCTCTTTCTCTCCAATTCCAGAAATCAGAAAGGTTTCTGAGAACTTCTTATCTCCTATAGTGAATATGAGATCAACCAAATAGGAGATCCATACTGTTTTGTTTGGAGTTCCATCCACATTATACACTTTGATTTTTTCTGGAAGTTTGTTCCAATCCTTCTTCAGCCTTCTTGCTGCTTCTACACTGATGAATCTTCCTTCTGCTCTGGAGTCAAGGAGGGCTTTGGTTTCAACAGTTTGGTCTCCCACTTGGTACCAAAGAGGAATATGCATGGAATTTCGATCGATCTTGGCTAGTACAAAGTGTGAGATAACAACAGGCAGTAGAGACGTTGTTCTCCTCTGCCATTCTAAAAACCCTCTTTCTCCATCAAGTCAATGAGTAAATCTTTTTCTTCCTTAGTTTGGTCATCCATGATGGCTCAGATCTTTGTGAACCTTTCTTCTCTTGTCATCCTTCTTGGTTCTTCCTTCTTTGGTTCATCCTTCTTTGGTTCATCCTTCTTTCCCCCTTCTGGGCAGTCCCTTATCCTATGTCTGCTTCATCCACATTGGAAGCAGAGTCTCTTCACCATGTACTCCTTTCGATCTGTTTCACTGATTTTGCAGATTGAAGTTCATTTCTTTTTTTGGAAACTTTGTTGAGGCTTTCTTCCATTGTCCTCATCCTATCTTTTCCCATACTCAATCGCTTGTTTCCAGCTTTTGTCATACAGGATTGCAGCACTCATCCAGTCTTTGATGGTCACCAGCTTTCCCTCTGGTTGGGTCATGATTTTCCACATTAGGTTCCTCAGCAATTCTTGTTTAAAGGCTTCAATTTGTGCTGCATCGTTATAGCCTGTTTGCTTGGCAATGAATTGGAACTGATAGGTGTATTCATCAGCTCTTTCCTTCATCTTCAGGTCTCATAGCTTCATCTGTGCTTCCAGCATAGTGTCCAAAGGCTCGAATGCTAATTTAAACTCTTTAATGAAATCTCCCCACAATGCTTTTTCAGCTTCTTCATCTCTTGCCAAAAGGAGGTCAGTCTTGTTGTTTTTCCAGAATTCTCCTAGTCTATTGATCATGTATGAAAGGAGAAACAGCTTCTTGGCTCAGTCTGTGGTGAACATTTTCAGATTCAGCTCGACATACAGGAGTACTTCTCATAAGAACTTCTTAGCTTCCTTTTGTTCTCCCATGAAGGCCCTGGGGAGTACTGCTTTGATTTCCTTTTCTGCAATAACTTGTACCAGTACAGTACTTCCGATTGCTGTTTCCTCCTTGGGTTCTCCCTTTGGCCCACTTCTGGACAGCTTCTTTTCTTTGGCCGTTTCAATTGGTAGTTGAGGTGATTTAGCTCAGAGACTATTTTTCAGGGTTTCCAAAAGTCTCTGGAAGGGATTGTGTTCTTCAGGAGATCTGGTGGAGGTTTCTGACATAGATGAGCCTTCTCTCTTCAATATCTGTGGTGATTTGAAGTCTTTGTAACCTGCTCCCTCTGATCCATGCACTATGGATTGTGGGGTTGAGGTTCTCTTTGTTCTTGATGGATTGGGTAGTCTCTTCCTGAGACTGCCTCTGTTGCAATAGCAATGGCAAGGGGGTCAATATTTCCCTCTGTGTGGCCCTGGTTAATGGTGGGATTGCTTGTCCACCAGAGTTCGATATGGACTGGGTTTGTAAAGTATGCTATTGTTTCTCTGCTTCAGCAATGTCCTGTTTGAGCTGTTGTTCACTCTGTTGTGATGTCATCTTGTCCTTCCAGGTGAATGCCTAAACCTTGGTAGGTCAGCAATTGATCAGCTTGACCTTGTGTTACACTACTCAATGACAATGCTAGACTGATCTTGTTACGCGATGCCCTTCGCAATAGCACTAAGTTCAAGTTTGAGCTTGATTTGTGGGATCCAAAGTGATTGATACAAGAGGATTCCGCGTCCGCGATTGCAAAAGACAAAGTTCTGAGTGGATTAATGGAATAACCCAAGTCTAACCAAGCCTAATTGAATCTGATTGAGGTTAACTGAGATCAGTTGGGGTCAATTGGAGGTCAAGCTGGAGAAGCTTTGACCCTGATTGTCAGGCTTAAATACAATCAGTGCCTATCTAAATATATCTACTCTGCCAAATATAGCTACTTGATTGATAAGCTAATGCTGAGTAAAATCAGGTCTGTTACTAAGAAAGAACTTGAGAGAAGGAATTGGTAAGGAAAAAGGAACATTTGCTAAACGATATTTGAAGAAAATGTATGGGGATGGGGGTCATCGAAAATGAGTAATCAGAAAAGTCATGTTGTAACAGATCTAACGACCTTCGTTCAAGTCTTCACAGATCAAGTTAGAGTGCACTCAAGGCAATCCTTGAGGTTCAGAGTTCCTTTGAGATTGCATTGACGCAAGTAGAATTGATTAACCAGGTCAAGCTGAAGAGCTTAGACCATGGCTTCAGCGCTTAAATAAGTACATCCAAGAACTACATAAAGTCATATGAGTAAATGGTAGTTACAGCTAAATAGATGGATTCCTGATGCCATCAGGATATCCTTATGATCTGGTATTAAAATCATGAGAAAGGAAAGGAGAACTGGGGAAGTGGATGTGTCCAATAGAAGGAGTAACATAGAGAGAAGGAAAAGGGAACTGGGAAGATGTACTATATCTGATAGAAAGAGAAGCATATGTAAGGCGATACAAAGAGAATTGTAACAGTAATTGGTGCTTCATGGATTGTGAAGCATAGCGTTGATGGTGATTTTACCTGTATGCCTCTCAAGATTAATCTGGATTCAATCGGTGTGCCATGGACTATGCTGCAGGCTCAGTACAAACAACAGATGCAGCTGGGTGGTTAGGATTATCAGTGGAAGGATCAAGGATTGCATAGATTACATAAAGATTAAACACATTCAGGCTCATAGAGTGTTACAGACTTTTTCTATTAGACACTTTTTCTTTTTCTTTATTACTATTCTGGGCAAGTTAGCGCCCAACATTATGCTTCTCTTTAACATCTGGACTTGTTCACATTCCCAGCTCCCTTTTCCGATACTTATAACGTCATAACGTTTTCACTTATTCCATTAGTTTCCATCTCTTTCCGATGACATCGCTTATGATGTCAAATTACTTATTTATAACTTCGTTGACATTCTACCATATTCCATTGCTTTCTACTTGTTTGACAAACAACGATGTCGATCTCACATTTGTATCCAAACGAGTAACTACAAAGGATGTATAAGTAGATAGTTTTCTGGGTCTAAGCTCTTCAGCTTGACCTAGTTTAATCAAAACTTGTGTTCAGCCAACAAACGAACTTCTGAACTTTAGCTTTTCTAAAGCTAACTCTCAAACTTGAACTTTACTCCTTCAAGAAGGAAATCTTCCTTTCTTGTCGAAGTTATCTCCGCATCACTTAGTCAAGTGGTGTTGAGTTGTTGTTGTTGCTGCGCAAGTAACGTAACATAGAGATCTTGTATGCTCACCATGATGTATATTAATCCATAGATTACCTTCTGATCATTTGGGATTATCAGGTTACTCAATGGGATACTGTGGGATTATATCTACTGAGTAGATTCCAGTAAATGTCTAGTAAGGATTAATCAGCCAATCTGGTAGTCCTAGCATGCTATAATTCTCTAATTCTCTCATTCTCTTTCTTCCATGCCTCATTCAACACCTCCCACTCCTTTCTTGCTTTCAACACTTCTTCTTTGCTGCCCTTCTGGGCCTTGTGTGCTCTTTCCTGTTCCTCAGCTTCCTTGGCAAAACTCTCAACCCTTTTCACAAAATCCTCACTAGTCAGCAGCTTCAGCATTCCATCGCCCATAACACTAGATGCAATAAAGTGTAAGACACATGAATTATGTTAATCTAACATAAAGATTAACATAATTCATATGTCTACACTTTATTGCACCCAGTGTAAGGCACACTTTTGACACCTGTTTTTGCACTTCTTCTTGAGCAGCTGTGAACAGTACATTGAGTTGAGCACAATCATGGACTGCATGGAAATAGCCTTCTCTCTAAGGCTCTCATATTTCCTACACATGGTTCTTAGCTCATGAATGAGCAACTCCTCCCATATACTTTTCAGCAGTTCATTAAGGAGGGAACCAAGGTTATCTAATTTGATAGGAGATAAATCAATGGTTGGGAATAATGGGAGATTGGCTGTTAATAATTTGGCTGGAGAATCTGATGTTAGAAATAAGGATGAAGAGCAGTTGAGGCTCTTGATTGTGTTTTCAGTTGGGGTCAAGAAGGGATTTGAGGTTGAGTGCTGTTGGGTTTGAGTTGGTGACCCAGGCTCAATTCATGGGCAGCAAATAGTCTGAATGTGAGAAGGGGAGGCTGAAGGTGAGGTTTCCACTTGTCACTTATGTTGCCGATTACTGACTTTGAGTAGGAATGATGAAACTGTCTGAAAGAGACTTGGCTCTGGAACTAGTAACAACCCTGTTGATTGGTGCCATCATTGCCAGTGTTATAACAACTGGGTTGTATGGAACAACACCTGTCTTGGCAAATGCAGCCTTGATGCTTTTGGGTGTCAGTGCTGCAAGGTGAGCATGTTCATATACAGCAAGAAAGTTGTATTTGTTGATGTCCAGATGCTTCTCCTCAGCCCAACACTTTTTCAAAAGACTGAATAACACAACATTGAGCCCTTGGTAGACATGTGTTCCATGTGCTGAATAGCATAAGACATGGATACAATGTGCACATGCAAAGCAAAGGAAGCCAACAGTGTAGTGTGAGTTATGGCTATCAACAAGGAGGTGCTGCATGTATTCTGCTGCATTCTCCTTGGTCTGCTCATGGAAATCCTGGATCCATTCAATGCCAATCTCACCATCAGTCCAGCCTTTTTTTTGAGTGGCCCAAGCTAATGTTAAACTGAGCAAGGTCAGTTTTTATTACATCATTGATGCTGAAATTGAGACTCATGATGCATTTGCAGGGTTTTCTTGGTTCCAGTTCACCTGAAAGTATGTTCCCTTGAAGATGACAGTAGAATGGATAGCAGTGCCATCTGCACAAATGGTGACAATGACAGCAGTATTCTCCCTTCCTGCACCTCTCTGCTTATGCTGAAATTGCTTGCCTCTAGATCTAATAACTCACACTTTAATGCTATCATCTTCAGTAAATCCAGATTCATTGGCACTATAAGCAAGCTCAATTGCAATCAGTATGTTGGTCTCTGATCCCATTCTTGTGTTGGGAGTCTCCTGATGAGAAGATCCAAACCCATCAACCTGGGTTCCAGGGGGATTGAGCTGATCACAGTCAACATTCATATTTTCCTCATCCTCCTGAATCACTTCTTCTTCCTATACAATCAATTCATCTTCCTTGCCACCAAGATTACCCTCTCTGTTAGGAACAGGCATCAGAAAGCTTTCCCAATCAACTTCTCTGTCAGGTGTTTACTCCATGTCAAACTCATGGTTCCACTTTCCAGCCAACACATCACCTAGAATAATGAAGTACTCCTTGTTGGTGAACAGGTTTACAGCATGCCCTCACTTTGAGTCAAGTTTGGAACTCCAAAACATCTTGAGTCAATCACTGTACTTCTCAACAAAGCAGTACATCTACTGCTTGCCTACTTCTGTTTTTGGAAACTTGTCACCTAATCAAGCATGGCAGATTTTGTCTACACACTCCTTGAGCTGCCAAAGAGTTAATGGAAATTCCCAATCAGCCATCTCCTGGGCATATTTGATCAGGATCTTGACTTCTGACTCTAAGAGCCAGCCTCAAGATGTGTTAGAAATGCTCTTCAGTTGACAGCCCTTGACAAGCTCAGCCAGTGTCGAGGTAGCAAGTGACCTAGATGGGTTTTTCCTTGTTCTCTTGATGTAATCCTTCATGACAATATCACAGACTGTTTGCAGGCTGTGGAGTTTCCAACTGAGTGATTTTGCAGTAATGCCAGGAGCTCAATCTGCTTTATACAGTGTGAGAGCCTCAGCATAGAGGTTGTCCATGATATTCCTGTCTGTATGGAGCCTTTTTGTCTGGGACATGGCATGTCCAACCATTTTGGAAAGGCATAGCAAGAGCAGTTGGAGGGGAGATTGTTACACTACTCGATGACAGTGCTAGACTGATCTAACGTTCTCTTGTCCGAGTCTTCACAGATCAAGTTCAAGCACACTCAAGGCAGTTCTTGAGGTTCAGAGTTCCTTCGAGATTGCATTGACACAAGTAGAGTTAATTAACCAGGTCAAGCTGAGGGCTTAGACCATGGCACTAGCACTTAAATACATACATCTGAGAACTACGTAAAGTTGTATGAGTAAACGGTAGTTATGGCTAAATAGATGGATTCCTGATGCTATTGGGATATCCTTACAACTTGGTATTACAATCATAGGAAAGAAAAGGGAACTGGGGAAGTGGACATGTCTGATAGGAAAGGAATAGCATAGGAAGAAGGGAAAGGAAGCTGGAAAGGTGTAGGAAGTCCAGTAGAAAGAGAAGCATATGTAAGGCAGTTCAAAGGGAATTGTAACATTACTCCCCAGTTAAGGTCTAGATTCCAGCTCTAGACTCTCTAAGACTCTCCATCTCCATAAAGTTCCACATCATAGTCTTGCAACTCATCTGGAGACCAACCCTGCTGCTCTTCAATGTCATCCATTGTGGCTCTCAATGAGCTGGGCTGCCATTCCTGACTCATACAGTCCTCGACTCCTACCTTATAGTCTGATAGAGTCACTTTTTTTGGATTTACTGTTACATTACTTGCGCAGCAATGTCAACTTCAACTACATTAACAAAGTATTCCCTCTGTTAATAGTCACAAGTTCAAGTTTGAGTTCGTTCAGTGGTCACTGAAGTTCAGAGGTCCCTCGATATTGGCGTTGACACAAGTATAAATTAACCAGGTCAAGCTGAAGACTTAGAGTTTCAGCTTGAGCGCTTAAATACAGTACAACCGTTGTGACGCTAACTACATTTAGAAAGCGAAGAGATCGGTGTTTACATAAGGTTTCCCGAGCTCGTCGGGATATAAATAATACAAGTACAAAAGGATAGGTAAATGGGGACTGGGAAGGTGTAGAAGTCCGATGGAGAGAGAAGCATGTGTGGGAGAGATGAAAATGGGAGCTGGGAAGGTGTAAGAGTCCAATGGAAGGGGAAGCATAGGAAGAACAGAAAGGAAAAGAGTCTACTAAGGAAAAAGTCTGTAACACTACCCCCTCAACAAGGGGCAAGCTCCGGTTGCCTACCTCTATGATTCTCCATCTCCGTACAACTCGGCATTGTAATCATACGAAGTATCCGGCCTATCATCGTCTTCCGGCATTTCATCTTCCATCTCCATCTTCAGAGTTGCTGGTGTGTCAGAAACTGGCTGCCATCCCATGGCCTGTCGTTCCTCTACCGAAAGCAGCCTCACCTTTTTTGGATCCGCCTCTACAAACAACAACTGGGCATCCTGGTCGTACTCCTTAACCAACATCTCAACATTCCCCTCCGAGATTGTTGTAGGGCTCGTCATCATAGTTTCGCTCATCGTCATAACGGTGACCATCCGACATAGAGTCTGAGCTCGAATGAGTCCTTCGACGCACAATGCAGCCAGACCTTCGTTGGTCAGGGCAGTGTCCAGATGTATGTCCAGGCTGAGTCTTGAAGCATCTGCGACACATGTACTGCGGGCAATGTCTGGCAAAATGGCGCTCCAGTCTGCACACAGGGCAGAGACGCGGTCGACGAGCTGCATCATCGGGGTCGGGGCTGGAGTCGGACTTCTCAAGCTGACTATCGGTGGGTCTTTGACGTTTTCGGGAGTTCGGTTCTCCCGATCGTCGTCCTTGACCGCGTCCTCTGACTCCGCAAGAGCAACCTCCCCTCCAACTGTGGGAATATGCTCCACTCTCGGGCGGAACTGTGGCTTCAGGCGTCTGAAGATTTCGGGGGTCAATGGCGGTCGGAGGTTCGGGCTGGGAGCTGGTAAGGGAGTCGACTGACTTGACCTTATATTTGACATTGGGATCGGGAGTGGGGTCAGGATAAATGAGGGCGTTGTCGGGACCAGGGGAGGAACTGGGAGCGACGGGGAGCCCGGCTTCGCTGCCCACGGGTTTGTCGGTGAGTCTGGAGATGAGACTTCTGTCGTCGTTAAGATTGGGACGGGGATATCCGTTCCCATCGGTTTGTCGTCCAAGACGGTCGAGGAGGCTGAAGGTGAGGGGATCAGGGTATTCTGACATCGCTCTGGGATCTGCAGGAGGAGGCATGGACAAATGGGGGTGGAAGGGAAAGGTGGACGGTACCGTAATAGGACCCTCAAGTCCCAACTGATCATTACAGGCATACATCACCTGGTTTGCAATCTTGAGGCTGCAGCTTTCAACGATTCTTTCGAAAAGCTTTCGTTGGGTCCTGAGGAAAAACAGGCTTTTGACGCAGGGTTCCAGTCGGTTGTGCTGATTAGCGGCGTTGCGGATTTGGTCATTGTACTGCTCGGTATTAAAGAGGTGAAGGAGTTGGTATGGGTTGGGCTTGAGGCCATTCGGAAATGTGATATTTTCGCCATATCTGCCCTCTCCTGACACAGTAGGAACAGGGCTCGGGTTTCGGGCTGGCTGGCTGCCAACAAGAGAAGAGGAAGAGGCGGCAGAGGATGCATCAGACATGATTATGTTTCAGTTGGGATGGGGTCTTTGGGTTTCACTCGATGTTTCTTTATATACCCCTTGAGAAGGTCTAGACAATTCGCCATTCCCTCCATTCGGATCCATCGATTATGAGATGAGTCATAGCTGGTGTACGATACGAGAAATTCTTGTGGTTGTTTCTTTGGTCTATGCCCTACTATAGCTTCCACTTCATATTCTTCGAACCCTTCAATGAGATCTGGGGGTGGTTCCGTGAAGCTTGGTCCATGGGCTTCGGTTTGTTTGAACGGCGATAATAAGGCCGCGTGGAAGACAGGGTGGATTTTCCATTGATGAGGTAAATCCAATTTGTATGTTACCGGTCCGAGTACCTTGAGGATTTTGAACGGTCCTTCTCTTTTTGGTGCTAATTTCTTTGAGGGGTATCCTGTGGCTAGATTCTTTGCTTCTAGCCAAACCTTCTGTCCTTCTTTGAACGTATCTAACTTCTGCTTCTCTCTTCATATCATCTGTTGCTGTGCTAGCTCTAGTAGACTCGCCGTTTCTTCTCTCACTCTTTTCAGTTCTTGGAGTCGTTCCTCCACCGATGGGATCGTCGTTTTTTCAAATATCGTTGGTAGTGGGCAAGGGTGATATCCCATCATCATGTAAAATGGAGACTTTTTGAGGACTGAATGGGTTCAGTTGTTATGAGCGAACTCTGCTAGCGGGAGGTGTTCTTTCCATCGAGTTTGTTCTTTCGAACAGAACGCTCTGAGGTAGACTTCAATTTCCCGATTTACTCATTCTGTTTCTCCGTCTGTCTGTGGGTGAAACGCGGTGCTCATGGAATGTTTGATGGATAACTGTTTTCCCATCTCTTGGAACACTTCTGCTGCGAATCTAGGGTCTCGGTCGGATATGATTCCGTCTGGTAATCCGAACCTTTTGTAGAGATGTTGGATTAGCATTTCCGCTATCTTGGTGGCGTCTGCCGTTTTCGCGCATGGAGTAAAAATTACCCCCTTCGTAGATGAGTGGTCCACCACGACTAGAATAGAGTCCATCCCATTGCATTCCGGCAGATCGGTGATGAGGTCCATCGTGCAAACTTGGAATGGGAAGGAATTTGGTGTTGGTTGTAGTGGTTGAATAGGAGTTCTTGTGGGGTGCGTGTTGGTTTTTGATTGTTGACACACTACACAACCATCAACGAATGATCTGATGAATTTAGCCATTCCTGGCCACCAGAAGTCCCGCTGTACTTGTTCGATTGTATTCCACTGTCCTGGGTGTCCCACACCTGGTGTGTTATGAATAGACTGTACAATTCGTCGGCGGAGTTCGAGGTCATTTGGTACATAAACCCGTTCTTTGAAGAAGAGTAAATCTCCGTCGATTCTCCAATCAGATAATGCAGATTTGATCGGCGGCACGCCTTGGTCTAGAAGTTGTTCCAAGGCCAATTTGTGAAAATCGTCCGGGCCCAATCGTTCTTCATTCCTAAGTCGATTCCTCGGATAAAGAGTCGATCTGGTAACACTATGATATCTTCATTGTCGCTGTCGACATCATCTTGTTCGTTACTCTGTCTGGACAAGGTGTCCGCTTGTGAGATTGATTTACCTGAAACGTGTACCAGTCCTAAATCGAATTCTGATAAGAACAGGCTCCACCTTGCCTGTCTCCTATTCAGTTTCTGTGCTGTTCAAAAGTACGTCAAGTTCTTGTGGTCAGAAAGGACTAGAACTTTGAATTTTCCTCCCATGAGGTAGTGTTGCCACTCCATCAGCGCTCTGTAGATTGCAAGAAGTTCGCGGTCGTAGATTTCGTAATTTCGCTCCGTGGGAGAGAGGGACTTAGACAAATATCCACAGGGATGCCATTCCCCATCAGGTCCCTTTTGTCGGAGTACTGCTCCCGTAGCCCATTTAGAGGCATCCGCTTCTATACAGAAGGGCTTGTCAACGTCTGGCATTACCAGTATTGGTTCGGAAAGGAATTTCGCTTTTAAAAGATCAAAGGCGATTTGGCATTGCCGTGTCCATTCGAATTTTCTGTTCTTTTGTAGAAGGTCGTTTAGTGGTCTTGTGAGATGTGTGTATCTTCCGATAAATTTTCGATAGAAGTTCCCAAACCCTAAAAATGCTCATACTCCCTTCACCGTTTGTGGTGGTTCCCAATCGGCTATTCCTGCCAATTTTACTGGGTCCATGGCAATGTATCCCGGTCGGATCACCATTCCCAGGAAGACTACTTCCGTTACATCGAATTCGCATTTTTCTGGTTTAAGGAACAGGTCGTGGGTCTTAAGGCGATGCATCAGACGTTCTGTTCGTTCCTTTTGATCGTCCCGGCCTTCTGAGAAGATGAGGATGTCGTCCATATATACTACACACCACCCTTCGTCTATGAAATTGGAGAGGATATCATTCATGAAGGCTTGGAAGGTGGTGGGAGAATTGCTTAATCCAAAAAACATCACTGTTGGTTCGAAAAGTCCTCTATTGGTTTTGAATGTGGCTTTCCACTGGTCTCCGTCCTTTATTCTGACATTGTTATATCTGTTTCGAAGGTCAAGTTTCGTAAATATCGTTGCTCCTTTGAGTTTATCAAGAAGCTCCAAAATTAATGGTAGGGGATAAGCGTTCTTTATTGTTCCTTTGTTGAGTTCTCTGTAGTCCTGTGTAGGCCTCAGCGCTCCCTTCTCCTTTTTGGCCACAAAGAAGAAAGGGGAAGCCATGGGGGATTTCGACTTGCAGATATATCCCTTTCGTAGATTTTCTTCGAGGAATTTATCTTGCTCCTCTTGTTTGACAGGACTTAATGGATAGAGCTTGCAATTTCTGGGAACGAAGTCTGGTTTGAGATCAATTGCATGATCGTACGTCCTACTCGGCGGGAATCGTTCTGCTTTCCCTTTTTCGAACTGATCTCGATATCCTATCAGGTAGCTGGGAATAAGTTCTTCGATCTCCTTTTTAACGGTTTGTTGCTGATGAGCCATTTCTTGTGACGCCGTAGTTTTGGCTCCTATAAGGATTTCAGGTTCGAATTCGTCCAGAATTCCTCGGAACCTTTTGATCTGAATTCTTCATCGAGGGTGGAACTGCATTTCTCCTGTCTCCCAGTTGATTGTAGGGTTGTGATATCTCAACCACGGAAGTCCCAGAATCATGTCTTCATCTCCGATGCCCGAGATCATGAAGTTTTCCCGGAACTCCTTTCCTGCGATCTGGAATTCTAGTTCCACGACATGCGTTATCCACGCTGTTTTATTGGCCGTTCCATCAACGTTGAACACCCAGATCTTTTCTGGTAATATCTTTTCCCTAGTGTTCGAGCAAGCTCCGTGCTTATGAACCTCCCTCCTGCCCCAGAGTCCAATAGGGCATTTGTTTCGATGAGTTTTGTTCCCACTTTGTACTTGAGAGGAATATGCATAGAATTTCGGTCCATCTTAGCTAGTACAAAGTGCGAAATAGTTATTGGCGGTGGAGACATCGTCCTCTGTCGCCGTTTCAAAAACCCTCTTGTTCCATTAAATCGAGAAGGAAATCCTTATCTTCTTTCGGCTGTTCGTTTACCAAGGCCCTGATTTTGGCGAACCTCTCCTCTTTCGTAAGCTTCTTCGGCTCCTCTTGTTTCTTCTCGTCCCTCTTCAGTGTGTCTGGGCAGTCTTTGATGCGGTGTCCTGCCTTCCCACATCTGAAGCATAACCCTTTTGCCATGTACTCCTTCCTGTCTATCTCCGTAATCTGCTTGATGGCCACTTCTTCCTTCTTCCTAAAGCTTCTCTGGGGTTTCTTCCCTCCGTGTTCATCGTCCCAAGTCTTTCCATATTCCAGCACTTGTTTGTAACTTTCGTCAAATATAATGGCGGTGTTCATCCATTCCTTAATCATGGAAGGTGCTCCTTCTGGTCTCGTCATAATTTTGAATACCAAACTTTTCGGCAATCCCTGTTTGAATGCTACTATCTGGGCCGCGTCGTTATACCCCGTTTGCTTTGCAAGGTAGGTGAACTGGTATGTGTATTCGTCAGCTCTTTCCTTCATTTTCAAATCCTTGAGTTCCAATTGTGCTTTTAAGGCAGGATCAAGGGGTTCGAAGGACGTTCTGAAGTCGTCCAGGAACTCCAACCACGTCACCTTTTCGGCATCGGCATCGAACGTGAGTAAAAGGTCGGTCTTTTCGTTCTTCCAGAATTCTCCTGGTCCATCCGTCATGTAGGAAAGGAGAAAGAGCTTCTTCGATCTATCGTCTGGGAATGCTTTTGGGTTGAGTGCTACGTAAATCAACACTTCTCTTAAAAACTTCTTCACATCTTTCCGTGATCCCATAAAGGCCCTTGGAAGTGCAGCTTTCACTTCTTTCACTGCCGAGACTACTTGTACCGGCATTGCGGAGCCAATGATTGCTTCTTCGGCCGTTGGTTCCTCTCTCTTAGGTCCACTTCCTGACGGCTTCTTGTCCTCTGCCATCGTTTCTGTCTGTACTTTCGGTGATCGGGGGCTGTTCTTTAAGCCTTGTAGTAGTCGTTGAAATGGATCTAATTCCTCCGGAGAGTCGGTGGAGATATTCAATGTATCTGAGTCTGATGGCTTCGGTGTACTCGGCGAGGGTTCTTCTTCTGGTTTGATCATTCTCGATCCAATTGGAGTGAATGATGGGGTCGAGGTTCTCCTTGTTTCTGGGTCTTCTGCTGGTGTCTCTGTCAGTTGCTGACTCGTTAGCGATGGCGAGTGCAAGGGGGTCAATAGATCTCTGCGGGACGCTCGGGTTAACGGTGGGATCGCTCGTCCACCAGGATTCGATATGGATTGGGTTAGTTGCCCATGCCGGCGCGCCTCTGCCTTGGCGATGTCCTGCTCTAGCTGTCGTTCGCTCCGTTGCGACATCTTGTGCTCCTAGGTGATGCCTAAACCTGGGTAGGTCGGCAATCGATCAGCTTGACCTTGTGTTACGTTACTTGCGCAGCAACGTCAACTTCAACTACGTTAACGAAGTATTCCCTCCGTTAATAGTCACAAGTTCAAGTTTGAGTTTGTTCAGTGGTCACTGAAGTTCAGAGGTCCCTCGATATTGGCGTTGACACAAGTATAAATTAACCAGGTCAAGCTGAAGACTTAGAGTTTCAGCTTGAGCGCTTAAATACAGTACAACTGTTGTGATGCTAACTACATTTAGAAAGCGAAGAGATCAGTGTTTACATAAGGTTTCCTGAGCTCATCGGGATATGAATAATACAAGTACAAAAGGATAGGTAAATGGGGACTGGGAAGGTGTAGAAGTCCGATGGAGAGAGAAGCATGTGTGGGAGAGATGAAAATGGAAGCTGGGAAGGTGTAAGAGTCCAATGGAAGGGGAAGCATAGGAAGAACAGAAAGGAAAAGAGTCTACTAAGGAAAAAGTCTGTAACATTTACCCCCATAAATATGAATTCCTGCTTCTCCTCTTCTGTATCCATGACAAAGGTCCAATCATTGTTCTCTGTTGTGATTGTCATATCTGTCATCATCATAATCATTATGGTCTGACAGAGTGCCACTATCCAAACCAGCCCTTCTATGTGTAAGTCTCAAAGACCACCTTCGTGTAGTGCACCCTGCAGTGATATGTCCAGGCACATAGAGGAGGCATCACTTACAATAGTAGTGCAGGCAGTTTTGGGAGAGATGGCAGTCCAGTTCGCACACAAGGCAGATACGTGGTCTATCAGTGTCTCTGTATGAGTCAGCAGCAGCAATCTGTCATTCTGTTGGGTTTCACTTGATGGTTCAGGCATGGATGGGGCTAGAGATGGAGGGGGCTGGTTCTCTTTGTCCTCTCCTCCTTCTCCTGCTGCCATGCCTTCCTTGACCTGTGGCTCAAACCACACTGCTGGAGTCGATGACAAGGGTGTCAAGAGGGAGGACATATCAGAGGGTGTGCTCAACTTTCAGCTTAACATCAGGATTGGGAGAGGATTCAGGATAAATGAGGGAGTAGTCAGGAGAGGGTTTGGTGGTCTGGGCAGAGGGGCTGGTGATTCATTCTTGGAGGGAGGGTCAGAGGTACCTGTTGCCATCGGTTTGTCATCTGAGTCTGTCAAGAAGACTGAACATATTCAGGTCGGAATACTTGAAAGGAGCTCAAGGATCTGTTGGCAGAAGCATGGACAAATGAGAATGATGTAGGAAGGTAGACAGTACTGTTATGGCCTCTTTTAATCTGATTCCATAGTTGCATGCATAAAGGACCTGATTTGCAATTTCCAGGTTGCAACTCTGAGTGATCTTGTCAAGTAAGTCATGTTGGGCCTATAGGAAAAAGAGGCTTTTGACTGTGGGTTCCAGTCAGTTGTTGGGATTAGCAGTGTTTCAGATCTGTTGGTTGTATTGTTGGGAGTTGAACAGGTGGAGGAGTTGGTAGGAGTTTGGATGGAGGCCGTGGTGATAGGTGAGGTTTTCTCCATACCTGCCGTTCCCAGCTTCAGTAGGAGTAGGGCTCGGGAGTCCTTGTGGTTGGCTACCAGTAGCAGAGCCAGAAGCAGAAGTGGAAGTAGTCACATGAGTAGACATGTTATGCAGTGGGGATCAGTTTCAACGGTTTCAACTTGTGTTTCTTTATATAGTCTTCATAGAGCTCTAGACAATTGGCCATTCCTTCGGTCTTGACCCATTGATTATGGAATGAGTCATAACTAGTGTATGAGATGAGAAATTCTTGGAGTCTTTTCTTCAGCCTATGTCCTATGATCACTTCTACCTCATATTCTTCAAATCCTTTGATCAGATTGGGTGGCAGCTCTGTGAAACTAGGTCCATGTGCTTCAGTTTCCTTAAATGGGGACAATAGCACCACATGGAACACCAGGTGTATTTTCCATTGCAGAGGCAGTTGAAGTCAGTATGTTACTGGTCCCATTGTTTCAAGGATTTCAAAGGGTCCTTCCCTTTTTGGAGCAGGCTTTTTCATTGGATATCCGATGATGAGGTTCTTTCCTTCCAGCCACACCTTCTGACCCTTTTCGAATGTGTCAAGATGTTTCTTTTCTCTTCTGACCATCTGCTGTTGTGCCAATTCTAGAAGGCTCAATGTTTCTTTCTATATTCTTCTTATGTCTTCTAGTCTTTCTTCAACCAACAGAATGTTTGTTTTCTCGAATGTCGTGGGGAATGCTCT
Source organism: Moniliophthora roreri (assembly GCA_001466705.2). Lineage (NCBI taxonomy): Eukaryota > Fungi > Basidiomycota > Agaricomycetes > Agaricales > Marasmiaceae > Moniliophthora > Moniliophthora roreri. Next base: position 321,104 of record LATX02000001.1, on the reverse strand, counting down.
GGGGTGGTGTCCCATCATTAGATAGAACAGCAACTTCTTCATAACAGAGTGTATCCAATTATTGTGGGCAAACTCTGTGAAGGGGAGAAGCTTCTTCCATCTGGTTTGCTCTTTGGAACAGAAGATTTGTAAGAATACTTTGATTTCCTGGTTGACCCTTTCTGTTTCCCCATCTGTCTGTGGATGATACGCCATAGACATTGAATGTTTGATGAACAGTTGCTTCCCCATCTCTTGAAACACTTCTGCTGCAAAACATGGATCTTGATCTGAAATTATTTGATCTGGGAGTCTGAAGTGTCTGTAGAGATGTTGAAGTAAAAGTTCCACTATCTCTGGAGCATCTTTTATCTTGGTGCAAGAGATAAAAATCACCCCCTTCATAGACGAGTGGTCCACCATGACTAGAATACTATCAGAACTGTCTACCTCTGGTAAATCTGTAATAAGGTCCATTGTGATGATCTGGAAAGGAAAGGAGGACTTCGGTGCTTGTATTGGTTGTATCAGTGTCCTCATGGGGTGTGTGTTAATTTTACTTTGTTGACACAGCACACATCTATCAACAAATTCTTTGATGAATTTCATCATCCCTAGCTACCAGAAGTCTCTAGACCTGTTCTATGGTGTTCCATTATCCTGGATGTCCAACTTCCTTTCCTTTGTGAATTTCCTTTACAATGGTCCATCAAAGTTTGTTATCTTTTGGAACATAAATGCTTTCTTTAAGGAACAAGAGGTCTCCTTTAATCTCTCAATCAGACAAAGCAGATTTGATTGGCAGCATGCTCTGGGTCAGTAATATGTCCAAAGCTGACTTATGGAAGTTGTCCAGGCCCAATTGTTTTTGTACTTCTTCTGCCAGCTCAATGTTAACCCCTTTGATAAAAAGGTGGTCTGGCAACAGAATAATGTTATCATTATTAGAATCTTCCCCTTCCCATTCATTTGACTGTCTGGAGAGGGTGTCTGCTTGGGTCATCTGCTTTCCCAGCATATGCACCAGAACCAAGTCAAATTCCAACAGGAAAAGGCTCCATCTGGCTTGTCTTCAATTCAGTCTTTGTGCAGTCCAGAAATACATCAGATTTTTGTGGTCTGAGTACTACCACCTTGTGCTTTCCTTCTATCACATAGTGTCTCCATTTGCTCAACACTCTAACTATCACCAACAGCTTCCTGTCATATATCTCGTAGTTCCATTCCATTGTGGAAAGGGATTTAGAGAGGTAACCACAAGGATGCCATTCCCCACCGCCTCTCTTCTGCCATAACACCACCCCTGTGGCCCATTTCAATGTGTCAGCTTCTATTATGAAAGGTTGGTTGTCGTCTGGGATTTTTAGAATTGGTTCTGAAAGGAACTTCTTCTTTAGAAGGTTGAATGTGTTTTGACATGCCTGTGTCCATTTGAACTTTTGTAATTTCTTTGTTAAATTGTTCAATAGTTTGGTGATGTCAGAGTAACATCCAATGAACTTCCAATAGAAGTTCCCAAAGCCTAGATGGGCTCCCACTCCACTATCCCAGCAAGCTTTACAGGGTCCATTGCGATGTGTCCTGGGCATATGACCATTCTGAGGAAGATGACCTCATGAACATCAAATTCGCATTTCTCTGGTTTTAGATATAAGTCATGTTCCTGTATTTGTCTTATAAGGCATTGCATTCTTTCCTAATGTGTCTTCTGATCTTTTGAAAAGATCAGTGTATATGATGCATCACCCTTCCTCTATGAAGTCCAATAAAATATTTTTCATAAATGCTTGAAACATTGCTGGGGAATTACTAAGACCAAAGAACATGATGGTAGGTTCGAAAAGCCCCTTATTTGTCTTGAAGGCTGCCTTCCATTGATCTCTATCCTTTATTCATATGTTATTGTAGCCATTCCATAGGTCCAATTTACTAAAGATCTTGGCTTCTTTTAGTTTATCAATAAGGTTGGATACTAAAGGCAGTGGATACGTGTTTTTGATCATTCCTTTGTTCAATTTTTGGTAATCCTGCATTGGCCTGAGTGCCTCCCTCTCTTTCTTAGCAATAAAGAAAAAGAGGGAAGCCATTGGAGATTTCAAAAGGTGAATATATCCTTTTTGGAGATTCTCTTCAATGAATTTGTCTTGTTCCTCTTGTTCTTTCAGCGACAGGAGGTAGAGCTTGCAGTTTGCCAGTGTAAAGTCCAGCTTTAGCTCGATGGCATGGTTGTAAGGCCTGGAAATGGGGGAACCTTTCCGACTTTTTCTTTTCAAACTGGTTGTAAAACTCCACAAGGTATGGTGGTACAAGCTCTTCGATAGTTTGCTTCAGCCCTTCCATTGTCTGAGCCAGTTCTTGAGAAGTCATAGTTTTAGCTTGAATGAGAATCTTGGGGTCTGTTTGATCTAGAACTCCATGGAACCTTTTGATCTTGATCTTTCTCTGCTCTGGGAACTCCATTCCACCAGTCTGCCAATTTATTTTCAGATTATGTGTCTGTAACCATGGTAATCCAAGGATCACCTCTTCTTCTCCAATTCCAGAAATTAGAAAGGTTTCTGAAAACTTCTTTTCTCCTATGGTGAATGAGAGGTTGACCAAGTAGGAGATCCATACTGTTTTGTTTGGAGTTCCATCTATATTATACACTTTGATTTTTTCTGGGAGTTTGTTCCAATCCTTCCTCAGTTTCTTTGCTGCTTCTACACTAATGAACCTTCTACCTGCTCTGGAGTCAAGGAGGGCTCAGGTTTTGACAGTTTGGTCTCCTACTTGGTACTGAAGAGGAATGTGCATGGAATTTCAATCAATCTTGGCTAGTACAAAGTGTGAGATAACAACTAGTGCTTTGATGGTCACCAGCTTTCCCTCTGGTTGGGTCATGATTTTCCACATCAAATTCCTTGGCAGTCCCTGTTTAAAGGCTTCAATTTGTGCTGCATTGTTGTAGCCCATTTGCTTAGCAATGAATTGGAACTGATAGATGTATTCATTGGCTCTTTCCTTTATCCTCAGGTCTCACAGCTTCATTTGTGCTTCCAACATAGTGTCCAAAGGCTTCAATGAAATCTCCCCATGATATCTTTTCAGCTTCTTTGTCTCTTGCCAACAGGAGGTTGGTTTTGTTGTTCTTCCAGAATTCTCCTGGTCTGTCAGTCATATATGAAAGGAGAAACAGCTTTTTGGCTTGGTCTGTAGTAAACATTTTCAGATTCAGCTCAACATACAGAAGTACTTCTCATAGAAACTTCTTGGCTTCCTTTTGTTCTCCTGTAAAGGCTCTAGGAAGAGCTGTTTTGATTTCTTTCTCTGCAACAACTTGTACCAGTACAGTACTTCCAATTGTTGTTTCCTCTTTGGGTTCTCCCTTTGGCCCACTTCTGGACAGCTTCTTTTCTTCAGCCATTTCAATTGGTAGTCAAGGTAATTTAGCTTGGGGACTGTTTTTCAGGGTTTCCAGAAGTCTCTGGAAGAGATTGTGTTCTTTAGGAGATCTGGTGGAGGTATCTGACGTAGACGATTCTTCTCTCTTCAATATCTGCAGCGATTCAAAGTCTTTATAACTTGCTTCTTCTGATCCATGCACTATGGATTGGGGGGTCAAGGTTTTCTTTGTTCTTAATGGATCAGGTAGTATCTCTTCCTAAGACTGCCTCTGTTGCAATAGCAATAGTGAGGGGGTCAATATCTCCCTCCATGTGGCTCTGGTTAACGGTGGGATCACTCATCCACCAGAATTCAATATAGATTGGGTCTGTAAAGTACACTGTTGCTCCTCTGCTTTGGTAATGTCCTGTTCAAGCTGTTGTTCCCTCCGTTGTGACATTGTCTTGTTCCTCCAGGTAAATGCCTAAACCTTGGTAGATCAGCAATTGATCAGCTTGACCTTGTGTTATACTACTTGATGACAACACTAGACTGATCTAATGTTCTCTTGTCTGAGTCTTCACAGATCAAGTTCGAGCATGCTAAAGGCAGTCCTTGAGGTTCAGAGTGTTACAGTCTTTTCTTTCTGTTAGACCCTTGTATTCTTTTCTTTGTTGTTGTTCACATCATATGCTTCTCCTTAACATCTGGACACATCCACATTCCCAGTTCTCTTCCTTAGTATCCCTTGTACTTATAGTTCTTCAATGTTCTATGTTTTTCCTTTCACTTAGTCAGCCTTTCATCATCTTCCTTGCTTATTCATTTCATTCTCTTTCATTCTATTTCATTCTTTCAGATTACTAAAGGTCTTTCTATGACTTTCTCTGAGATTCTTCTGTAACAATAATTATATACAAACAGATGTATAAGTAGATATGATCTAGGTCAAAGCTCCTCAGCTTGACCTAGTTAATCTAACTTGCGTCTACTCAACAATCGAACCATCTGAACTCTAGACTCAGTCTAGACAAATTCAACAAACTCAAACTTGAACCTTAGACAACTTTGCAGAAGGTCTTACCATCTGTAGAGTTGTTGTTGTTGTTGCTGTGCAAGTAACATAACACAGAGTTCCTTTAGGATTGCATTGACACAAGTAGAGTTAATTAACCAGGTCAAGCTGAGGGCTTAGACTATGGTGCCAGCACTTAAATACATACATCTGAGAACTACATAAAGTTGTATGAGTAAACAGTAGTTATGGCTAAATAGATGGATTCCTGACAGCATTGGGATATCCTTGTGACTTGGTATTACAATCATGGGAAAGAAAAGGGAACTGGGGAAGTGGATGTGTCTGATAGGAAAGGAATAGCATAGAGAGAAGGGAAAGGGAGCTGGGAAGGTGTAGGAAGTCCAGTAGAAAGGGAAGCATATGTAAGGCAGTTCAAAGGGAATTGTAACAGAGATGTTGCTGGCAGTATGTTGCAGCTCATTCCATTTTTGGTGTGTGACAACCTGCATCTGGCTGCTTGGACCACTTCATTGTGTACTGTATTTCTCTGTCATTACTACCCAATAGAACCCACAGATTTTATGTTACTTGTGTAGTAGAGTGTATTATCCAAAAAAGAAGGAAAAAAATAGCCTTTATGTTCTACAACATGCAAAACACTGTTTCCAAGAGTGGTCTTGATTTTCTGTAATTCCTAAAACTTGCACTATAGCCTTCAAAAGTATATAGACATGTCACTCATACATATATGTACCTAGGATAAATTTTGGATGAGGCTATAGAGTCTTGTGGAACCTAAGGAATGGTTTGTCCCGTTGGCTGGTAGATGCCTGTATATCCCATTTGATTGGCCAGGTACTTGAATTTATAGCAGTATTCATCAGCTCACTCCTTCATCTTCAGATCTCAGAGCTTCATCTGCATGTTGAGTTCTACATCAAGTGGTCCAAATGACTCTTTGAAGTCTTTGATGAAGTCCTTCCATGCTGGGATTTTTGCAGAGTCCTCTTCCACTAGAATTTCTTTGGCCTTTTCCAACTTCCAAAACCAGACCAGTCCTCCCTGTACATAAGACAGCATAAACAACTCCTTCAACTTGTCAGTTTTGAATGCTTTCAGGTTCAATGCAACATAAAGCTGCACCTTTAAGATAAACCTCTTTGTTTCCTTCCTGTCTCCCATAAACAGGGTGGGTAGAGCAGCCTTTATTTCTTTGTTGTCATTCAGTTGTACAGTGGACCCAATTGTTGTTTCCTCCAGCTTTGGTTCCATCTTAGGCTTACTTCCAGACAGTCTCTTGTCTTTGGACATCTTGATTTTCAGGGTCTTGAGTATTGGGGATTTTTTCAATGCTTCAAGAAGTTTCTGGAATGGATCTGTCTCTTTGGGTGATCTGGAGAAGGTATCAGATGTAAATGATTCTTCTTTCGTGAATGTCTTCTCAGATGATGAGAGTCTGAAGTCTTCTTCTTCAGTGCCAAAGGTTGTGAATTTGGGGGTTAAGGTTTTCTTTGTCTTGGGTTCTTCAGCTGCTGTCTCTTCCTGAGATGACTTTGAGAGTGATGGCTTCAGCAACAGAGTCAATAGTTGTCTGCATGACTGATGGGTTAGCAGTAGGATCACTAGTCCACCAGGATTCAATATTGACTAAGACTGTAAATTGTGCCATCTTGCTCCTGCTTCAGTAATACTTTGTTTGAGTTTCTGTTCCCATGTAAGGGGGGTTTCAGCTTCTTTCTGATGAGACATCTTGTTAGTATCTCCAGATAATGCCTAAACCTTGATAGGTCAGCAATTGATTAGCTTGACCTTATGTTACATTACTCATGCTTTGTCCAAGCAGTGAGCATTCACACACCCTGATACCTCAAGTGCATAACACAAGTCAAGTTTGAGAACGGATTAGAAGGTTGAGACTGTTCAATTGTTTGACACAAGTAGTATTAACCAGGTCAAGCTAAAGAGCTAAGGGCCTGTTTGGTGGCACTGTGTTGCAATCTGGACCTGGGTCTGGGTTCTTGTTCTGTGATGTTCACAAGACCTGTACCTTGCCCATACCTGGATGTAACATAGATTGTCACTAGATAGTCACACTTTGTCACACACTTATCTCTCAACCATCATGGTGAATATGCTCTCTGCCTCTGCTGCTGCCCACAAATCTAATGCACAACATAAATGGCATCACAAAAAGATCAAGTGGGACACCATTCTAGCTGCTGTCAGTGGTGCAGTGAGTTCCATACTGTATCTCATGCAGAGTGACTCACAACCAGTACAGACTTCTATCCTTACTGGTGAAGCATGGCTGAATGAGCTTCTGAATGGCCATTCATGGCACTTTCAAGAGCAGCTTGGCATGACCAAGTATGTTTTCAGAAAGCTTCTTCAAGAACTACAGACACATTCTGGGCTAGAGGATGGAAAGCATATTACTGCAGCAGAGCAGCTTGCCATCTTTCTCTACCTTGGTTGTGCTGGTGCTTCAAATAGAGATCTGCAGGAGCGGTTTCAACACAGTGGTGATACTATTTCAAAGTATTTTCTTTTATCAAGGCTACAACCCTATTCTAATATTTGGTACTATAGATATATTCATCTTCTGCTTGAGAAGTGCTGTAGTAGCTTCTATTGGAAGTTTGTTTGCCCTCCTCTAGACCAGACACCATATGAGATCCACTTCAATCCAAAGCCCTATCCTTATTTTAAGGATACTTGCTGCTTTGTTGATGGTTCTCAATTCAATCAATACTGCACTGCAGAGTCTGTTGCACACAGCTGAAACTGAAAGGAAGAGGTTACACAGAATGTTCTCTGTGCATGTGACTTTGACCTGAAGTTCACCTATGTGTGTAGTGGCTGGGAGGGGGCTAGATCAGATGGCATGGTGTATGAGAGTGCTCATGGTATAGACTTTGCCATTAAGCCAGGAACATATTACCTGGCAGATGCAGGCTTTCCACTGTGTCATGCCTTACTCACACCATATCATGGAAAGCAGTATCATTTGAGAGAGTGGGCAAACACAGTAGAGGGATGGTATGTTATTGTGGTATCTTGATCACTTCTTCCTATTTACCACCTCTGGCAGACCAAAGGACCATGAGGAACTCTTCAACCTTCAACATGCACAAGCATGCAATGTTGTTGAACACATATTTGGAATCTTCAAGCAAAGGTTCAGCCTTATGGAAGCAGCACCAGAATACTCTCAGAAGACACAGGCCCAGCTCATTGCAGCTTTTTGTGCTATTCACAATTTTATTTGCATTCAAAATCCACATATTGAGAGCCACCTGTATCACAGATAGTTGGTTATAACTGTCCCTGTCGCCTTTCACAATAAGAGACAATTGAACTTTTTCAGGCCCCACCTCCCACCATCCAGGCAGAGCATTTGGGAATGTGTATCACAGAGTCAGAATGACATGCAGCTGCAGCAAAACATGATCAGATTGCACAAGCAATGTGAGATGATTATGTAGCATATACTACAGAACATGGGTACTCAACTGCTGTGTAGATATGACCATCTATAGAAAAGAAGTAACACTATTAATTTGCTAGTACAATATATGGACAAAGTGTTATGCCTGTACAACTTGATTTAGCCATAACCTGTATGAGACCTCATATGAGAACTATCTACATATCCTTCCTATCATATCCTACATGTTTCATTAATCTCCACACTGTACATCTTATAGCACATTTTTCTTGTAGCAACATCTTGATCATGGTCCTCATGGACTACACATGTTTTCCACTTATGCCTCTCCCATTAGTATATAAACCATTGTATTCTACCAGTATACTCCAAGTGGAAAATTAATATTGTTCTACACTCTACTCTTCTCTTCTCTACTCACTCTCATCCTCACTTGTGCAGAGACCCTTCATCTCAGCCGAGTCCTGTAGTTCAGTAGTGCTGTTGCCGATAGCTTCAGCAAACCTAACCCCTTCATACAGTGATCCTCATATGGTACTCTCCTTGCTATTTGGCCATACTTGTCTTTGTCTCTTCCTCTTGCATAGTCCTAACACAAAGAGTATATAGACAAAGGTATTAATGAATGATTAAGCAAGTTGGCTCTGAAGAAAGGCAGTATGATGATGTTTTGTAGAAATAGAGGCAAATGTGTCCATTGTACCTGTATCCTTACTGAAAAGGGAACAGATCTTGGTAAAGTCTTCATCTGAAAAATCATCATCTTCCTCAAGTAGCTTGACAGCCCATTTGCACCTTGAAGGAGTTGACTCAGCTCATGCTAGTTGAAATTGCTCACAGAGCACTAGCAACATCACTGACTGCCTCAGGTCCACAAAGGTGATGGCCACAGCAGGGACCACTAGACATCTTTGAAGAGCCAGGCACATTCCTAGGTGTACCAGTGGCAGGAGAAGAATCATCTGAATCAGACTAGTAGAGTCAGTATTGATGCATAGATAGATAATAAAATGTACTCACTTCATTGTCACCATCTGCAGTTGGTGAATTATGAGTAGTAGATAGTGGTTGAGCACTAGCACCAGTCAGAGCTGTAGTAACTGGTGCAGTGGGTGGGGACTGAGCAGTATCTTCTGACACAGGCTGTGACTCAGTAGCTGCTGGAGGCTGGGGAGGCAAAGAAGGGTGATAGGCACCATCTCCTGTTGCCATAATACCCTCATTGATGTAAAGCATGTCATTATAATGGGGTAACAGTGCTTATGCCAGTAACAAGCATTGTACTGGTTGCTCTGTCAAGGTATGAGAAATGGAAAGAGATTCCATTGATTAACACACCTTTAGCAGTGGTTCCCAGACATCTGGTGTGGCTAAGATCTGATAGGTGATAGTACAGAAGGAAAATCCAGACTGTGTTGAGAGAGAGTAGACATTGCACCAATCCTTCTTAAGCTGTAATAGTATATGTCAGTATAGATTAAAATGGAAAAAGGCACACACACCTTTGAGGTCCAATGATCCTGGCACTTCTCTTCTGTCTTTGGTGGGTCAGACACACCAACATCTTGCTCTAGGTACTCCTTCACAATCTTCCATACACCAGGCTTCCACTCACTCTGTGCTTGTCTTCTAGAATCCTTCTGGACATGTAGCTCATCTATCATCACTGTATTCTCCTCTTCAGTCCATTTGCACTTGACTTTTGTAACAGGATTTGTGTTCAGATTGCCGGTGTCTTTATTGGTGGACTTCTTCCTCCCCATATGTCAAGATCTTCGTGAATGAATGTTCTGGAAGCAAGAAATGAATGTAATTTGGTTAGAAATGGTAATGCCAGCACTTATAATGAGAGGATGCAAGCCACAATGCAGAAAATGGATGATGTGACAAAAGAAGACAGTGCCACCAAACAGACTTTTCTTACCTGTATGTGGCAGGTTACTTAGCACCCATACTCACACGGACCAAAAGAGCTGTATGGCTGAGTTTTGGCTGGGCCCAGGTTGCAACACAGTGCCACCAAACAGGCTCTAAGACCCTGGCATGAGTGCTTAAATAGGTACATCCAATATCTACATAATGTCTGGTAGGTAAATGGTAGTATCAGGTAAATATGAGTAATTCCCAGTTCAACCAGTGGTTACTGACAATGTTAGTATTACAAGTGTGAGAAGAAAGGGGAACTGGGAAGGTGTATGTGTCTGATGAGAAGAAGCATAGAGAGAAAGGAAAAGGGGGCTGGGAAGATGTAATAAGTCCAAGGGCAAAAGAGAAGCATAAGTACAAAAGAGAAAAAGTGTAACAGTTTTTGGAGTTAGTGGAGACAATAGTGATGATAGCAGATGCTGCCATCACTGTTGTTGGGTTGTTCTGGGCACCAGCACTAGCACCATCACCACCTCTCTACTCTCTTTCCACCAATTTCTCCTGCATCTACAACACCAACAACAGGCTGTACCCTGTTTTTGGGGTCAGCAGAGATGATGGTGATGATAGTGGATGCTGTTGTCACTATTATTGGGTCATTCTGGGCACCAGCACCACCACTACCTCTCTACCCTCTTTCCACTAACTTCTTCTGCACCTACAATACCAACAATGGGCCATACCCCTATTTCTGGAGTCAGCAGATGTGATTGTGATGATAGCAGATGCTGTTATCACTGTCATTGGGTTGTTCTGGTCACTGACACAACCAACACCCCAGCACTCTCTTTCTGCTAGCTTCCCCTGTGCCTACACTACTAACAACATGCTATACTCTTGTTCTTGAGTCAGCAAATACAATGGTGGCACCTCTGGATGTATTGTATTAAATACTCATAATCGCTAGTAATTACAATCTGTGAGCATATTGCTGCCCAATAATTGTATAATTTATTTTTCATACTTCCCCATTCTGCATTGAGCAAATAAGTAAGATTTATATAAATTGACTGAGCACTTACAGCTATCAGTAAGGAGTGTACCTTTTTGCACTTTAGGCAATCTTTGCAAGCTTAGTAGTACTTAAGCATTGGGGGTAGCTTCAAAATGAGTAAGCAAGTCTAATACATCTAACCAGCCCTCTTGTCTGAGCCTTTTAGTAATTCTACAATAGTGTCAGTGTGTATGTATAACTCACAGCAATTCAGGTGACATACTGCTTAAACTGAGTAGCCTGAATATTTTTTAAGACTTCACTAGCTGCAGACTGTTTAGCCAATTGGACATTGATTATTTGTTCTACAGTCTGAAAGATGTTAAGTTTGCAGATGCTTAGAAAAGACTTGAGAGACTAACTTGTCTTTTGGAGTGATGCAGTTGCCTAGTATTGATAATCCACTTATAGAATGTTGCCTCATCTATTCCTCGAATTGCTTTGAGGACTGCATCAAGTCTATCTGCAAAATAGAGTTTAGTGATTTTCATCTAGCTGTATAGTTAGAATGAGTCAGCTGATCTAAATGGTTGGCCTACACTCTTCAGGCTGATATGCTCATTCAACCTGTGTGCAAGGGACAAATTCAAGTATTTCTGCAAAATGAAACTGTTGATCACAAGGTATGAATCTGCATGTAGCTTCTGTATTGATATAGCACATTGTATAAGCACTTACAGTGAGGCAGCACATTCCTGACACCAATGATGCCCTCCTCCAAATTTTCTCAATCCAGTCCAAGTAATTTCTTTGCATGGTTCTTGAAATCTCTGAAAAAAGTATTAATGTAAATTATAATTTTAGAAATGAGTAACAGATGTACCTCACAAAACTTGTGAAACCATAGGCATACAAATACAGGCTTACTCATGCCTTCTACCACACAGGGAAACCCTGCAGACTCTCTGGAGACTTTCCACTAAGTCTCACTCTTCCTATCTATCAATAAGGACCTTAGATATTTGCAAGTCCAAGCAAGATGAAGAAGGTCAATTGGTAGTAAATGCCAAAAGATCGAACCATGTCAGTTTCCTTCTCTATGGTGATATTTGAGAGAAACATACCTCAGAAAGTAATTCATTAGGTAAAATTATAAGCTTGAAGTGCTTCTTAAGCTTGTTTCTTGGAGGCATTTGTGTAGGCAACTGAGAAGAGACCAAAGGCAATCAAAGACAGAACAGAGATAAGATGACACAATGTCACATTGCTGTGACTGATTATCTAGCCAGGCAATCACACCTCTTGTTCTTTCTTCCTTCCCTCCTCCAATGAATCCAACCTGTGCTAGTAAGTTTTTTTTTTGCTTTAATACTCAGTAATCCTCTGAGCAAGCTTTAATTGGTCTATATTTTACCTAGTACTTCTTGCAACATCCCAATTAATATTATACTACAAGCTAGCAATCTCAGAGCCCACTCAAAGAACCTCAAGATTCTCACAGAGAGCTTTCCTTCACCTTCTATAGTCAATCAAGACACCAGACAGCCTATTTATCTAACAGAATCAAGTGAAACACTGTTATTCCTTCTTGCATTCACTTACAATGCCCAGCCACCCAACTTTGAAGGTTTGGCTCCCAAGAGTGTTGTAAAACTGTATCAAGCAGCTGATAAGTATGGGAGCTACCCTGCTCTTGCTTATAGTAAGCAGGAAATATTGTAAATACTCTATAGTCTTCTAGTTTATGTGTATTAATCTGCATACTAGGGTGCAATCCCATAAAACTGCATCTGAGGCAGTCACATTCTTGTGCCTACTCACATCTATTCCTTTTGCCTCAAGACACATGTTGAACCAACTTGCAATATGCTGTCTCCCACTTCTCCAGCAGATTGTTTCTTGCCACCTCGAGAGCAGCTGTGCACATAGACTCTGAGTGTGTTTTACATATAATTTAACTTACACTTATGAGATTTTCTAGATCCATTTCAGCAGTACACATGAAATGTGATTGGCTAAGTATACCCACTGCTTTAGTTGGGCCTCAGAGGACTACACAGTTCACACTATGTGGAGTAATAATACTCCAACTGCATGTCCAGGCCTCAAAGACATTGCAGCTAGTGTACAGGTTGCACTCAATGAGCTTGAGTCTAATGGGCCAACTGCAGAAGGCTTTTTGCAAGCTGTAGAGACTTGTAGTGGACTGCAGATTGGCCAGCAAGCATGTCTAGCTCCAGGTTGTATGGCTTTTTCAAAGTGGCAGACAGTAGTAATGAATTCAATTTGTACTAAGCCAATGTTTAATAGTTTCTTTTAGTATTTAAGAATATGAAAGTTGATTTGTCTATTATTTGCACTCCCAATTGAGTGCTGTACAAATAAGTAGAATATCATAGTTGTAAATGCCAAAAGTGCCTCTCAGTCTGCAATAATCACATGTGAGATAAGGTGCTTCAGCTCAATGGTGACTACAACTTGAGAAGGAGCTGCATCTACAATGCAGGTCATAAAACTGGGCTGCTGTGAATATGGTCTCTTATTTTCCTCCTCCTCTGGTAAATTTCTATAAATTGTAACAAACAAGAATGTGTGCAGTTCCCCTTGGAGTGGCATAGTGCAGATTGCTTGAATAGAACCTGCATATGTTCCTTTAAACCCCCAATCATAGAACATAACTGTACTATTTGCCTTATGAGAAGTTTGACAACTGAATGTACAGCCATCATGCTTGATCTCACTTCTTGACTGGACCTTGGCAGGCAATATCTTAGCATCTATTGGAAAAGAGCCTGCTGAATATAGTAGCCACTGGCCTCTTTCAATAGTATTCAAATACTAGAAAAGACACTAGTATAATGGCAGTGCCAACTCCATCATAGCAGTTCCTCCTTTGAGAAATTGGGCTTCTTCCACAGCAGTAATATGGCCTGAAGTACAATGTATAAGAAGTGCTGAATCTGCAGGTGGAAAAAGAATTCTAGCTAGCTGCTGGATGATTGAATCTTCACTTGATAAGCCTTCCTGAAGAAGAGCATTCAGCTTTCCTCTGCAGCATATCTGCTTGAGAATAGTATAATCTAGATTATCTAGAATGGAATCCCTTAAAAGTACAAAGATTCAAACATAGATAGAACCATATCAATTTGTTTGCTAGTATTGATCTCTTGTAGAAACCCATTTATCTGCTCTCCACCAAATTCACTTAGTCCTGCTAGTGGTACCCATAGCTTTAGTAGAGTAGCATTATGTGTTGCATAATGGTAGTTTGGTTTGAGATCAAGGTGAGGAAAAAAGTCTTCCAGAAGACCTTCCATATTGAGTATAGTGGAGGTTGAATTGATCTGCATCACTAGCAGAGAGTGAAAATGAGGCTACAATATTTGTTGCAGCAACAAGATGATGGAGATTGTTGAGAAGGGCTTCCTTATGGTTCAGAATGAGCCAATTTCATCTGGTCATAATTCAGGAAGAATAAGAGGGAAAATCAATGTGAAGATATTCAGATAATCAACTGCCTTAAGTCTTCCATGAGATTTACCTCTAAGATTGTTTGGAATCTGGCCAAGGTAAGTTGAAAAGACTATCTCCTCTATGCCCTTGTGGATTGTCTGCATCTCACTTTTAGAAAAGGAGAACCAGACATCTGGGTAGCTAGCAAAGCCAGCAAGTGAAGCCTGGTAGGAAGAGTCAGAGCTGCCAGGGCTATCAGGAGGTAAATCTGTGATATTTATAGTATCAAATCCTCCTCTAACAGTTGCCAGGCTGTCAGTAGTGCTCTGGCTATCAAGTGTGGCCTCATCATCTGCAGAAGTGCTAGAAGAAGAAGCTGTAGTCTAGCAAAAACCAGTACCAGCTGATTGCAGTTGTTCCTCTCACTACAGACAAAAGGTCCTTTTGGAATTTACTAAAATATTTGAAAAATATTGCTAAAAGCTAATACATCCCTCTGGGCAACATTTGTTCTAAACTTATTGTAAATTTAACTATCTTTAAAGAGCATTTTCCTTATGCAATTCTGTAGGAATATATAGTAATCCTAACAGTTGCAAAACAGTCAGAAAAGATAGAACTTTGATATATAAAATATTTTGGCTAAATGTGTCTGAAAGTGAATAGAATATTTGATAATTGCTTTTTAGCTAAAACTAGTAGGAAAGTATCAAGATTTTGATCTAATTTCAATAAAATTTGGACAAAAAAAGTATAAGAAAAAAGTACATGATTTTGAGACTGTCTTTTTTATATAAAAAACTTATTCCTACTATATAAACATTTTTAGTTAACTAAATTTTGTAGAAAATTATTCCAAAAGGACCTTTTGTCCATAGTGTCTTTACTCTTCTGCATTAGATCCTCCAACTCTGATGTATTTGCTTCTGCTGATGATGAGGCCTACTCAAACCAGTCTATTTCTGCACTATCACTGTTATCTCTGTCTAGCACCTCATATTAATCTCCAGAACAGACACCAATTCTAAACAGATCATGCAAGTGAGTCTGCAGAACACCTTTAAGCCAGTTGTGCATAAAACCAAGTGTCACAGAATGCACTAGATTTTAATATGGAAGGTTGTACAGTGCTGTCCACCAGACACCACTTGCAGTCTCCAGCTCCTTCCACTGCTTCAGTATTCTTGCTGCTTTCCAAGCATTTACATGATCTAGCACTTCTTGTGCAGTGCAGGCTTTTCAGACCTGGCCAAACATGGAGTAGTTTCACTCTGCACTTGAGTTATGCCCATATGACTCAACTCAGCCAGAACCCATATGAGACCTTGTACAAGGACCACCTACATGCCCTTTCTATCATATCTTACACGTTTCATTAATCTCCACATTGTACATCTTACCACATGTTTTTCTTGTAGTGACATCTTGGTCATTATCCTCATGGACTGCACATGTTCTCCATGTTGTACCCTTTCCCAGTAGATATAAACCGCTGTATTCTACCAGTATACCCCAAGTGGAAAATTAACATTGTTCTATGCTCTTCTTCTATCTACTCACTCTCATCCTCACTTGTGCAGAGACCCTTCATCTTGGCCAAGCCCTGTAGTTCAGTAGTGCTGTTGCCAATAGCTTCAGCAAACCTACCCCCTTCATATGGAGATCCTCATACAGTACTCTCCTTGCCATTCAGCCATACCTGTTCTTGTCTCTTCCTTCTCGCATAGTCCTAACAGTATTTTCCACTTAGGAACTGCTGAATTATGGTTTTTTTTTCTTTCTTCTGACCACAATCTTCTGCTCCAACTTCCTTCACTGCCAAACAACTGACTAAAGCTGATTCCCAATGTCAGAAGCAAGATGCTGACTGCAATCTCTAGGTGCAATGTCAAGCTGCAGGAGTCCCTGCATCTTCAGGTAAGGTGGGGCATACTGCACACATGAAACCCACTTTCCAAATGCAGAGTGACTTCATTCAGGAATCACTTAAAGACAGCAGTTCATGGACTGGGCCATCATCTGGCAGTCTCTTCTCCTATGACTCTATTTCCACACATCTTTCATGCCAGTCCCCTCAGACTAGTTTTCTCTCATCCCCTTTTCCTTCAACATTTGGATCCAACAGATACACAGGTCAGCTGAGCTTATTCTCTCGCTTTGGTTTGCCTCTTGACTTAGAAGCCCCTGATGGTTCTGGTGACACTGGTCAGCAGGCTGGACCTCCAGACAAAGAGGATGATGAAGAATGCTCTGTTGCAGGCTCCATACTGCCTTGCCAACTAGCTCTGGATGGAGATAGTGATGAGAAAGGAGGAGATGGAGACGACGAAGTGCCTGGTGATGGACCTGGTGATGGTGGTGGAGATGATTCCCTACCTCCCAGCAGCAGAGAAGAAGGCAGTAGTAGTGGTGGATACGGCAGATGCAGTCGTTCTCAGGGCTGATCCCCTGAAAACAATGAAGCTCTTCTCACCTTCCAATCCATGACCCATGTTCTCAGCTCCTTAGCTGATTATCTGGAATTAACAGGCAACCCAGAGAAGTCATCTTGTGTGAAGTCCAAACTGAAAGAACCTGATACATGTGATGGTAGCAACCTGAAGCTCCTGAAACTTCACTTCAACAACCAACCCAACACCTTCTCTGCTGACACTTCAAAAGTCATGTTCGCTCTTTTCTTTCTTTGGGGCAACACATCTAAATGGTTTCAGCATGTCATTCTTGGCGTTCAGCCAGGGCCCAAAGCTCTTTGGACCAAGAACTATGCCACATTCATAAATGAACTCTGGGTCAACTTCAGACCTCATAACTCATAAGCTGAAGTGGAGGACACTCTCAACAACCTCTGGATGCATGATGCAGATCACATCTGCACCTACAATCTCAAGCTCCAGGACACTATGGTTGAACTGGATTGGAGCAAGAACACCTTTTCTTACCAGTACTACCGGGGTCTGCCTGACTGCATCAAGGATGAGATGTCTCCCATTGGCCAACCTGATTCTTTCTATGTGCTCTGAGTTCTTGCCCATTTGATTGATGACCAGTATTGGTCTCAACAGGCTGAGAAGTCTCGCATGTCAGGATCTGCCCAGTCTTCAGGTCTGAAGTCTGGCACCAGTTCCAGTTCCAGGGGCAGGAATGGCAAGGGTTCATCTTCAAGTGGGAACTCAGGTTCCAACTTCAACTCAGGCAAATCCCAGTCCTTGGACCAAGGCTCTTTATCTTCCTCTTCCACTGCTAAGTCAAAGTCCAGTTCAGGAAACCAGTCCAAATTGCTACCCTCTTGGCTTGAAGGCAAGCTCAAGAACAGGAAACTGACAGACGAAGAACACAAGTGCCGACAGGAGAATAGTCTTTGCATGTTCTGCAGTGACAAGCATGACATCAACAACTGTGCAAAGAAGAAAGCCCACAATGTGAAAGATAAAGCATCCAGATGTGCTGCCTCTGTTGACAAAGCACCCTTGACCGACAAAGCCAGCAGTTCTGCTGAGTCAAAAAACTAGACCACAGCTCCAATACCTCAACACCGGATTGGAGTTGTGTTGACCCTTCTGGTGTTATCTACAAGGTTATGCTCAATGCATCCACTCTTTCCAGCCATTCCCTATGCATCCCCCTTTCCTCCACCTACACTACAAATGAACTTATAGAGAATGATTCCCCCAATGGCCTTTCTTCCCCTTTCCAAACTTTGCTTCTGCATTTTCTTGCTCTTGTCGATTCCAGTTCTTTCCATTGTTTTATAGACTCCAATTTCATATGAATAAACTGCATTTCCACCAAAACAATTCCTCCTGTGTGACTCAAACTCCTAGATGGTTCAAACAGTATGCTTATCACTGAGATAGTTACTCTTCCAATCCATTTCAGCCATGGAGAAGTTCTTCATCTGGATTTCTATGTCACCCAACTAGATTCAGAGTGCAATCTAGTGCTAGGATACAACTGGCTCACCTGCTACAATCCATTGATTGACTAGGCTGAGGGCAGTATTGCTTTCCAGCACCTCAATGCATCCTCTCCTCCCTCTGCAGCTTCACAACCTGCATTGGCCAAGTCTGACACCTCATCAGACATTACGCCACCCTCTATTTTGCCTCAACCTCATACAACACTCCCCTCACCTACAAGAAAGCCACATAAGCCCTTCTGGCCATATGAACTGATCTACTCCTTACCCAAAACTTGTGCTGCAGAAGCACCCATCTCCATCATCTTCACTGCAGCATTCCTTTGTGCCTGTAGTAAGCCTAGTGTGCAGCAATTCACTCTCTATGCTACAGACCTGATAATACTACTTGATTGTGCTACACAAAGAGCTGATCTGTTGATCAGATCCTGCTCTACTATTGTCTATGTGTGTGTGGTGATGTGCAGAGTGTGGTTTGGCATGATCAGAGTTACCACACTTAGACTCTATTTGATCTTTGTGATTTAAAATAAGTGTGTATTTGGTTATCAATGTAGAGACTATGAGGATATATTTGTTTAAATAATTTGTTTTTATTGTGCATTTTCTGGTTTCTACTATCTCAATCAAGCCTAAATACAACAGCTAATTGTGCTGAGGTGATGGTAAGACTACCTTGAAGTGATAACCCAAGTAATCAAAGACTACAGTACCTCTTGTACTGGATACAACCCTTTTGGTTGTGATCTCTAATGTGCTTAAGCTGGAAAACTTCTACTCTGGTAGCCTGAGCTCTCTCTAAGATGTGACTACTCAATTTAGAACACACTTAAGCAGGAAAACTTCTACTCTCATAGCCTGAGCCCTCTCTAAGATGCATTGACACTAGCAAAACACTAGCTGCCTCCAGAAAGCCACTAAAACTTTCTAATACAAAGTCTTCTCTTGCCTCAAAAATGACTATTCGCTAAAGCGCAGAACAAATATCTGGCTTTGCCATTGATATGCATAACTTTTACCTTTTATTTCACATGCAAATAGAGAATATTTTGCACTTTCATGGTTGAAAATGACATATACAAGGGAATTGAGGACTAGTGTGAGCCCTGAGCAGCTAGTCAAAGTAAGTAGTAGAGAAGGATACAAAATATTAGCAGAGTAATGGTTGACGGTAGGCCATACAAGGGTACCCAACCACTGCTAGTATGAAAATAAACAGCGAATCTGAATACAGAGGAGCATCTCAAAACCTGTAGGGAACCACACCACATCACACCTCTCTATCAAAAGCTTACCAAAGGGAATATTTTCAATTTTAAACAATATTTTCAAACCACACCCGACTTGAAGGAAGAATAGAAGCCTTCGATGATACATCAATGAGAATATTACCAGGAAACAGATATGAAACAGAGAATGACAAATTATCAGCGGGGGATACTCGAGATACTGATATCAAATTAGACAAATGAAATAGACGATCGGTTACTGGAAAGGTGCCTGTATCACAGAAAGCAGAAGACAAAGCTGTATGATGAGAAGATAGCACAGTTGAGCTTACGCGTACACTTTAGAGGAGAAATAGAAGCATATTACACATCCACAGAGCAGATGACAATAGATAGAGAAGGAAGGAACCATGCAGAGTGGCATGGAAGTATAATATTTTCAAATGGAGTCGGAAGGAGAGCTGTTTGATTGAGGAAATTGCAAATGATTAGTGTCAGGAGACTGTGCAATCATCNTAGATTATTTATGTTGTAGGGTATATAAGGGGATGTGTTTTGTAGGTGGAAAGCAGGAGAGATACTGCCCACCAAGTACCAGAGTGTATGAGGTTGTTGTTCAGGTAGAAGAGCTACTGGCAATCAGTATTTTTCAACCACTTCAGGCTCTAGCTTATTTAGTTGTGCAAGAGGCACAGGCTAGTTGAGACCTGAGATTGTAACCCAAACCAGAGATATAAATAAAAGCTAGAAAGAGCTTAGTTTTTAACGCAAGAGGCATGTTTTCTGATAAGAAGAATATTGTATCAGTTTACCAAGAGGGTAGCTGACGTGCATCAGTATAGTCTGGTGTTTTGACGTGAATCAGAGAGGGTTTCAGGCTAGCAGTGTCTAGAAGATTTGTCCTCTTGAGAATCATTGCAGAACATAGCTAAGAGAGCTATATTCAGGTACAAGAGGTACCTTTGTTCTCGCTTAGAAGAAGTTTATTCTTTGGGCAGTTTCTAGTCAAACATCGATACCAGTATTTGCTTTGAAGTGATTAATAAAACTATAAACCCATAAATATTATACAAAACAAACACCAATCTCGATCTGAGAAGTTGTTTTGAAGGCATTCATCTCTGAACTACTGAGCGAGACATTGAGAAATTATTCTTGACGTTGTGGTAACAGTGAACCACGCCGAACCAACTCACAAACAAAACTGAGAATCAAGAACTTATATATATACCTTTTTTAGGGGTATTTTAGCACCACAGGCCTCGTGTTTTCATAGTAGAGGCATAGGTTTTTGAGCATCTTCACCGTCACTATTAAGTTTGGTATATAGTCTTATATCTCAACTAGGTCTACTCTGAGTCCCTAGGGCCTGACATGAGGAGGAAAATCTGATCAGATGTGATTTCTCTACACAAACAATAGCCACATACAAATATCGCATAGTGATAGGGCAGATTCCTCTTGCTCCTACCTACAAAACTGTCCTTATATACTGCTGGAAACAAATATCTACAATAAAATTATAATAATAGGTATATATTGTACTGGTCACAGAAAAAAAATCACAAAATGAACATATATGGGTTCAGTCCCATGTCACAACAGTAATCCCATACTATATATGGGTATGCAGGTCACCAATAAATACAATCTTGAGTATCAGAAGCATGACTCGAGCTAGGCCCTCCATGTGGTATATGGGTATCTAGGTTTGGAATCCATTGCTACTGCCTAGGAGTTCCTTATCCTGTTTTTCAATGGTCAGAAATACTCTCAACTTCCATAGGAGTCATTATGTATTTCCTTGTTCTGTCTGTCCTATCTGACTGACTCATGCTTATCTCTCATGTTTCTTTTCTTGTCTATCAGTCATATCTGATTTCTGTCTTATCACTTTCCTTCTATCTTTGGAGGATTATGGCATCACCCTCTTGGAATGCAGAGTGATCATATACTTGAGCTAATACTCCATTATATACATGATTTGGATATCATTGTATCTTTTCTCTTGGTATATCATAGGTATCATCCCAAGCTTGAAGGAGCTTGCTGAGAGTAATTGAAGATTGTTTAAAAGTGAAATATCCCCTTGATATACCATATATATGTTCAACTACCAATGTGTCTCTCTTGAACACACCATATAGAGGTCCCTACAGGTTTCAGAAGGCTCAATGCACAATATTGAGAGTCTATAAGTGACTTGGTACCCATGTGGAGCATACTGTAAGTACAATTAACTTATAGCTTCATGCCATCAAGCATATATAGGTTTTGACTGACTACTCAGGCTCATATCAGTCCTTCTATTTCCATGTTTCTTATCATTTCAACTGTTTAAATATGTCTGAACAATGCTCATATGTGTAGAATTTGAAAGGTTTATAAAATTGGTATATTACTGAGCACAGAGTCTTCTGGTAAGGCTGGCAACATTGAGCTGGTTGATATGTCTGCTGTCCCTACTCCCTATCACAAGTTTGCACCTGTTTTCAATGAAGGTCTTTCCTGGAAACTTGCTGACCACCAAGAGTTCAATCTGAAGATTGAACTTGAGGAAGGAGCTCAGCCACCTCTTGGCTGAGTTTACTCTCTCTCAGGCAATGAGCTGGCAGCTCTTCAGGAATTCCTAGATGACAATCTTTGCAGTGGATTCATCACCTCCTCAGGCTCACCCTTTGGAGCACTGGTACTCTTTGTTAAGAAGAAATCCAGGGCCCTATGCCTGTGTGTGGATTTTCAAGGCCTTAACAAGATCACCAAGAAGGATTGTTATTCCCTTCTTCTCATTTCTGACCCACTTGATGCCCTGAGTAAGGCCAAAGTTTATACCAAGCTCGATCTTTGCCATGCATACCATTTCGTATGAATCCCTGAAGGTGATGAGTGGAAAACTGCATTTCAGACCTGATATGGCTCTTATCAATGGAACATCATCCCTAAAGGACTCACCAACACTCCTGCTGCTTTCCAGCACTTTGTCAATTCCATTTTCACTGATCTCTTAAACATCTGTGTTGTTGTTTATCTTGACAACATCCTCATCTATTCTGAAAACATGGACAATCATGAGAAGCACATTAAGGAGGTCCTCTGACAGTTGAAAAAGCATGGCTTATATTGTAATCCAAAGAAGTGCGAGTTCCACATATCCAAATGCAAATTCCTTGGATTCATACTCTCACCCAATGGCTTTTGCATGGCCAAAGACAAGGTCCAAGCTATTGCTGACTGGCCTGTTCCCCAGAAAGTTAAAGACATCCAATCCTTCCTAGGGTTCTGTAACTTCTACCACTGGTTCATCTACAGCTACTCCAACATCACTATTCCTCTCACCTGGCTTACTAGAAAGGACGTCCAATGGAACTGGGGACCCAAGGCTCAGAAAGTGTTCGAAGACCTTAAGGAAACTTTCACCCAAGCACTGGTACTGACTCACTGGGAACCTGATTGCCCAATCATGATTGAAACCGACACATCCAACTATGCTATTGCTGCCATTCTTTGCATCACCCTTTCCAATGGCGAACTTCACCCAGTCACTTTCCTCTCTCGAATCCTTACTGGAGCTGAACTCAACTATGACACACATGACAAGGAGTTGCTTGCTATCTCTGAAGCATTCAAGTTGTGGCATTATTACCTCGAAGGTGCTGCTAACCCAATCAACATCATCACCAACCACAAGAACTTGGAATATTTCTCCACTACCAAGATTCTCACCTGACAACAGGTCCAATGGTCAGAGTACTTATCTGCCTTCAACATGGTAATCCATTTTCAGCCAGGAAGGTTAGGTGCCAAGCCTGATGCTCTGACTAGACATTGGGACATCTACTCTAAAGAGGGAGATACTGGCTATGTGTCAGTCAATCTACAGAATCTTCAGCTAATTTTCACTAAAGAGCAGCTCATCTCCTCACTTCGGGCGACTTACTTAGAGGAACCTGTTCTCCAAGCAAGTGTTCTCATGGACATCAAGAAGCTCCATTCCAACATCTGAACTGCTCTTCCCTCCAACCCTGAAGCCATTGCAGGCATGCAACATGTGCAGAAAGGCCACAACCAATGGACAATCAATGACTCTGGTCTCCTCCAACTAGACAACAGGATCTTTATACTCTCAGCCAACAACCTCTGCCTACAAGTCTGCAAGCATCATCATGACCATGTCCTTGCCAGTCACTTTGGCCAGAATCATATGCTAGCAATCATTCAGTGTTTATATACTTGGCCTTGGATCCAGGATTTTGTCAAGAACTATGTTAGGTCATGCACTGACTGTGGCAGGAACAAGTCTCATCGACATCGGCCATATGGAATGCTCAAACTCTTACCTGTTCCAACCCGACCTTGGGATTCCATCTCTCTCAACTTCATTGAACAGCTCTCTGATTCCAATGGTCACACATCTATCCTTGTCATCATTGATCATGCATGCAAGCAAGCCATCTTCATTCCTCTTTCCAAAAAGATCACTTCCAAAACTCTCACACAACTCTTTGTTATCCATGTCTTCTCCAAGCATGGTGTTCCAACCCATGTTACCTCCAACTGTGGATCCGAATTCATTTTGTCCTTCAGCCAAAGCCTTGGACAAGCTCTAAACATGAAGTTGCACTTCACTTCCAGTTATCACCCCAAAGCCAATGGACAGACCAAACAAGCAAATCAGATATTGGAACAGTATCTTCAGATGTACTGCACTTACCAGCAGGACAACTGGGATGTCTTGTTACCTCTTGCAGAGTTTGCTTACAACAATGCTCCTAACACTTCCACAGGTATCTCTCCTTTCTTTGCCAACAAGAGATACCATCTGAACATCACAGTACACCCAGAATACCATCTCACATCCCAGAAAGCTCACAACTATGTTAGCAATCTCAATGATGTACACCAGTTCCTACACAATGAGATCAAGGCTGCCCAGGAAGCTTATAAAATCACAGCCAATAATCAATGAAAACCCACACCTGACTTCCAAGTTGGCCAACAAGTCTACATTCTAGCCAAGCATATTAAGATGACTTGGCCAATGAAGAAGCTTGCAGAGAAGTACCTAGGTCTGTACACAATCATTGCTCAATCAAGCTCCAATGCCTTCACCATCCAACTTCCTGACTACCTTTCCAGCATTCACTCTGTTTTCCATGTATCCCAACTTGAACCTTTCCACTCTTCCAAAATACCTAACTNCCTGAATATAGCCCTCTTAGCTATGTTCTGCAACAATTCTCAAGAGGACAAATCTTCTAGACACTGCTAGCCTGAAACCCTCTCTGATTCACGTCAAAACACCAGACTATACTGATGCATGTCAGCTACCCTCTTGGTAAACTGATACAATATTCTTCTTATCAGAAAACATGCCTCTTGCATTAAAAACTAAGCTCTTCCTAGCTTTTATTTATATCTCTGGTTTGGGTTAGTCTCAGGTCTCAACTAGCCTGTGCCTCTTGCACAACTAAATAAGCTAGAGCCCAAAGTGGTTGAAAAATACTGATTGCTGGTAGCTCTTCTACCTGAACAACAATGTCATATACTCTGGTAATCAGTGGGCAGTATCTCTCCTGCCTTCCATCTACAAAACATGTCCTTTTATATACCCTACAACATAAATAATCTAATATATCTGTCACACATACAAATAAAACTGAGTTGGGTGCTAAATATTATATAAACTGAGCTGTGTTTGGTAATTTCTCTGTCACAGTGTCCAATTGTAGTCAGGCTTCATAGCCATAATCTCTTTTATTCTTTTTCTATGACGATTGCACAGTCTCCTGACACCAATCGTTTGCAATTTTCTTGATCAAACGGCTCTCCTTCCAACTCTGTTTGAAAATATTATACTTCCATACCACTCTGCATGGTTCCTTCCTTCTCCGTCTATTGTCATCTGCTCTGTGGACATGTAATATGCTTCCATTTCTCTTCTAAAGTGTATGCGTAAGCTCAGCTGTGCTATCTTCTCGTCATACAGCTTTGTCTTCCACTTTCCGTGATACAGGCACCTTTCCAGTAACCAATCGTCTATTTCATTTGTCTAATTTGATATCGGTATCTCAAGTATCCCCCGCTGATAATTTGTCATTCTCTGTTTCATATCTGTTTCTTGGTAATATTCTCGTTGATGTATCATTGGAGGCTTTTATTCTTCCTTCAAGTCAGGTGTGGTTTGAAAATATTCCCTTTGGTAAGCTTTCGATAGAGAGGTGTGATGTGGTGTGGTTCTCTACAGGTTTCGGGATGCTTCTATGTATTCAGATTTGCTGTTTATTTTCATACTAGCAGTGGTTGGGTACCCTTGTATGGCCTACCATCAACCATTACTCTGCTAATATTTTATATTCTTCTCTACTACTCACTTTGACTAGCTGCTTAGGGCTTACACTAGTCCTCAATTCCCTTATATATTTCATTTTCAACTATAAAAGTGCAAAATATTCTCTTTTTGTGTGTGAAACAAAAGGTAAAAGTTATGCATATCAGCATCAACAATTATGGCTTAGAACAGGCACTTAACTTATCTTACAAAAGTGGTTTATCATGTTGTCTTGTGCAGTTTGCATCACACATGGACCACTATGACACTCTTTGTGGCAGCTGTCTAAAATGTGACAGTTATCTCTTATCCTCTTACATTTACCTTATCAGTCTGAGCCTTGCTTCAAGAGCCTTGCTTCAATCCTATCAAAATAAACAGGTTAAAGAATCATATATTCACTTTAAATACATAAGGTACAGTATTACTAGCAACATTGTTACCTGTACAACACTGCCTGACAGCCTATTTATAGGCAAAAAAAGTATCTAAGAATGGGGAGGAGTAAACAGGTTGTTCAAATATATTCACAAGGGTAAGCTCACCAAACCAGCAACACTGGCAATCAAAGAACCTAAGACAGTATCATCAGTGAATGAGATGAAAAAATGATAAGAGGCACACTTTATGTAGACACATGTGGGCACCAACAATACACTAACCTTGATGATCAGGCATGACATTGGATTCAATATGATGGACCTAGGGTTGAAATTGTAAGAGTCTATGTTGTAATATGAGCTGTGAATGATGTACCCCTTTTAGATGGTGTCTGAGCACTGGTATTATTAATAGCATTTTGGCAGCTTGACGGACCTTGTCAAGGACATTAGTGTTGAGCATATTACTGGTGAGGGCAGTAACATGGCACATAATGTTAATAATGTTGGTGATGTGTCAGCAAGTGTTGTCAGTAGCAGTGAGGAACATTATCAAGAGTGCCATTGGTGTTAAGCATGTTGTTGGCAGCAGTGAGGGTGATGACGTAGCACATGATGTTGGTCTTGTTGCTGGCTGTAATATGTCAGACAGCATTGAGGAACATTGTTCAGTGTGTTGTTGGTGTCAAGCATGTCATTGCTATTGTCAGTGATGGAGATGACAGTGGTGGAAGGGAATGACAATGGGAGAAGGGGATAACAGTGGTGGGGACAACAATAGTAGTAGTTAAGAAGAGAAAGAAATGGAGTTTGAAAATTTGCCACATGTTGGAATTTAAGGTCCACTTTGGAGGGGTCTTCAGGCATATGATCACTGCCAATTATTTTCCTTAGAGTCCCATCCTTCATGAAGGTGCTGTATCAGTGCTGTATCAGTGCTGCATCACTGATATAGCATTCTATACTCCATTAGAATACTACACAATCTGATATAACAGCTGGAACTCAATATAATGCATGCAACTTGATATAACACCCAAAACACATTATATTGTGATATAATGTCTGCAACATGTTATAATGCCCTGCAATTGTTATGGGGCATTATATTAGGTATTTAACTTAAATATATTACTACAGAATAACTACATAGTGTTCTAACTACATTAAATTCATCTAGAACAATTGCAGGCTGTTGCATTTTGTGGTAACACTCTGTAACCTATTGCAGTGGCCTGTCAGTTTTTGTGATGTCACATGACCCAACCCAATGCACTATAAAATACTACCTCCCTTCCCCTCAACCTCATCCCAAATGTGTATCACCACCTCACTGCTCATTATCATACTAGGCACAGCCTTCACTGTTGTTGCAGACCAATGTACCAAGAGCTGTCAAGATAGTGTTCCAACAAGTTGTCAGTTGTACATTTTTTTTTCCCTTCTGAATCCAATACCACCTTCTCATCATTATTGCATGCTTAGTAAGGAAGGTTTTCAGGCCTGCTTGTGCAAAGATAAAGTTTTCCAGAAAGCTCTCCCCAAATGCTTGAAGAAGTGTGATCCCAAAGAAGCATCTGAAACACAGACATACATTGCCAAAATATGCAAGATACACCACCAATGTGTCCTAACCTCCTCACGAGGTGATAGGACTGATGTCATGCGATCTCCCCTGCTCGCCAATGCTTGACCTCCTACGAGACCCCAGGTTTGATCAGGATTCTGCATGGGTAGCAATGCCATCACAGCTTGCATTACGGCTCACCTTTTTATGGTTCCTATTCCCTGCCGCCGATCCTTTTGCTTTTGAATTGTTCCAATTTTTTAAGTGCAGCAAACACGTATATCATTAATGAATCTAGACTACAGAGTACAACATGGTGGGCCTAAGCTACCATAAGTCCCCTTGAAAGACTGTATATATGGCAACAATGATCAGGAGGGCAAAGGAGGACCAGACTTTGAGATATTCGAGCTTTTTAATTTTTCGTAGAGTACCATAGTGGGACAGACTCGTTGCGAAGCCAAGTCCGATGTCACAAGGTGTGACACGTGACTCTCTATAAAGGTTGCAGATGGCCACGAGCCTAAACGCTGTATGTAGAACGGGTCGGCTCTGCATGCTCCTGAACTCAATTTTTTTAGTGTACCTTTAGGCTCGCTCAGCCGTTCTCCAAGAGGGGAATGGCGAAAGGGAGGGAAAGGGCACGGTTCTTGATCGCACATTGATCCCAGTCCATTGAGCCTAGGGCTCCTAGCGGATCAGATGATCCGCCGTCATCCGAGCAATGAGAGGTCAGATTCGGATGGCGGATGGGCTCCTCGACAAGCACCATCCGACGGATGGCATCCAACCAATCCGACGATGAGCGGCGGATGAATCACGCGGTGCAGACAATTGTCGTTGGGCTTCGTTAGGTTGACCAGAGTCATGCCTGGGGCTGTCCGTGGTTACCTTTTTGACCTTCATAGCAGTAGTAGGTGATATATCAGCCATTATCTGTCTGTCTGACTAACCTTTGACTTGTATTTTAGCTGTTTTGGGTACAATATATGAACTTGTCTCGACTCTTTACACAACAAATTAAATAGGTATAATTCAGACACCTGGAATCAACTTGGAATGCCGCACAACTAGATCAATGTCCCACACCTGAGAGCCCCCTCCCTCCAAGTGGCTCCAAACATCATATTCTCAACATGACATCAAGTCTTGAGGGTCTATAGGGTAGCTTGAGACTTGCCAAAGGGATTGGAGGTGAACAAGGCGACAATACTGACGGGGAAGCAAAATTTTCACCGTGGGAGGGAGGTTTCATTGTGAAGCGCTGGCTTAGCGCCCATCCGTCGGATTATCGGACCATCCGACGGATACCATCCGCCGATGCGGATTGCTCTCTCAATCACCACCATCCGAACGGATGAATCCGTATCCGATCCTAATCCGATCCGCTAGGAGCCCTAATTGAGCCGTTGTGTGATTGGCGGGTCAAGCGCAGAGAATCGGCTGGGCCTTGACATGACCCAACCCGACGCACTATAAAATACTACCTCCCTTCCCCTCAACCTCATCCCAAATGCGTATCACCACCTCACTACTCGTTATCATACTAGGCACGGCCTTCACTGTTGTTGCAGACCAATGTACCAAGGGCTGTGAAGACAACGTTCCAACAAGTTGTCAGTTGTACGTTTTTTTTTCCCTTCTGAATCCAGTACCACCCTCTCATCATTATTGCATGCTTAGTAAGGAAGGTTTTCAGGCCTGTTTGTGCAAAGATGAAGTTTTCCAGAAAGCTCTCCCTGAATGCTTGAAGAAGTGTGATCCCAAAGAAGCATCTGAAGCACAGGCATACATTGCCAAAATATGCAAGATATGTATGTACTTTTATAGACAAAGGCCGGACAAAGATCTATCTGTGGTACTGATCAACTTTCCTAGACGAACAACCAGAGGAATACCCTGGCCAAGCCTGTGTTGAAGCTTGCGGAGTGGACTTGATCAGATTCACCAAGAACAAGTGCAAAAACACGTACGTATTCTCTTTTTCTTCCCTTTTTTCTCACTTGACACCTGTACCTAATTACCCAGGAGCGACTGGGACTGCCTTTGCGACAAGGCGAAATATCTGAACGGCATTCAATATTGTTTTGATGGACACATGTGTAATGTGAAAGCGGTGAAGAAATGGGATGAGCAGTGCAAAAAATGCAAGAAGTGCAAAACTGTACAATGTATGTCATTCCTAAGCAGCGAAAACGGTTGTAGTGGTGGTAGCTGACAACCCTTTGATTCTAGTCAAAGGCAACTAGGGCATGGCGTATAAGCAACCTGGTGGATCCTCAAGGGTGCGTACAAGCCTGATACCCTTACTCACGCACGTTTCCTTCTGACACAGTTCAACACGTAGGCCCTCCTACATACCCGTCATTTAATTATTGCTTGACACCCCTTTGTGCTGGTTTGGTTTGCACTTATTACCGCTCTCTTTTTCAAGTTCAATCAGTATTGAGAACTCTTCTTATGTATACCCTGCCATTAACTCGAGAATTTGTGGGTCCACAGTATTATTTAGATCAGGCTTGAGTAAGGCTTACCGCACAAATTTCGGCGCAAACTCTGCCTGAACGAAGATAAGGGAAATGACGAAGCTGGGCATGGCATTGGTAGCGAGAACATGAGCAGGAGAGCGCACCGGAAGTCCCAGAGAAGTCGAGCGTCAAAGTNTTCCTTCTGACACAGTTCAACACGTAGGCCCTCCTACATACCCGTCATTTAATTATTGCTTGACACCCCTTTGTGCTGGTTTGGTTTGCACTTATTACCGCTCTCTTTTTCAAGTTCAATCAGTATTGAGAACTCTTCTTATGTATACCCTGCCATTAACTCGAGAATTTGTGGGTCCACAGTATTATTTAGATCAGGCTTGAGTAAGGCTTACCGCACAAATTTCGGCGCAAACTCTGCCTGAACGAAGATAAGGGAAATGACGAAGCTGGGCATGGCATTGGTAGCGAGAACATGAGCAGGAGAGCGCACTGGAAGTCCCAGAGGAGTCGAGCGTCAAAGTGGCGGTTGCCTTTTTCTCCACGTGCCAACTGTCCAGGGGATTTATGTCCCAGCCTCCCTCTTTCGCCTTCCCCAATGCCGGAAGAACTCGTCCACATCAACAACTTTGTCGTTTGTCGCAGTCACGGCTCAGGATTATGCAACATTTGCTGCTTCAGCTTTCGTTTGTCGAACAACTTGGAGATACAAAAAACCATCTTCCCAGCGTGTTACTTGAGATGACCGCAAATGATCTAGCTGTTGGGTTGGCGCTGGGTGGACGCTGCTCGTACATGACTACGACAACATGCAGGATCATGGCCGTCAAGTCTAAATCTGGCAACGTGCCACTCTATCAATGTCGATTGCACAAGACCGTCGATTGTCAGACTTGTTTTGGCTGGCCTTACCTCGTTGCGGAGAAGATGACCAGCGCTACTACATCTGGATGTAGGATTCCTATGCTATTGACACTGAGGTTGGCAAACTTTCAAATATGAGCATGGACTTTCTTCAGGACATCAGCTCTAGTGGTGGTATGTCCTTCGTCTATTACATCTCAGAGTTCACAGTCAGCTGATGCATAAATTTATTATTAGAAGCATTGTTTCCTTGCAGCAGTTGGGAAGACCACATCATTAAGTCTGCTGTTGATCATTGCGTCTCCATTACCATGGCTCATTTCCGCAGAATCAAGTGTGTTGATGAAATGATTCATGAAATGCGCAATGACATTCACATCATGCAGCATGTTTGGGATTGGGTCAAGTTTGACTGGGAAGAACTGCGATTGCATGGCAAGCACATTCAGGAGCAGAGTCATCGATATCAGAAGATGTTTGACCAGATGACTGGCAACACCAACCGCTTCAATATTCCACCTTCAACTTATCCAGTCCACTTCCCATACCCAGAAACACATATTGACCGTCATTGAACATTCATCTTCACACAGACTGTGAGTATATATTTACAAGGCCAATTTTATTCATTTACTTTACTTCTATCTATTTCAACTATCTCTTCTGTATTCTATACTCACCAAATGATTATGCGCATGCCTGTGACTGTCACAGACACAACAGTGTTGATTTTGACCCCTTTTTACTGTTATACCCATGCCAACCTATACTAGCACTAAAAAGCCAGACCTGGATGAAACTGGTGTGTGAAAAATATCTCTGAAATTCTCTCTCAAGCTTATTGCTTATCAGTCTGGCGATCCGATGTTAGAAATAGTCGATAGGTAGCATTCTGCATCCCTTGTTTTGACACCTCTGGAAGTGATCTCTATAACTGCTCTCGACATGAAAAGACTCCTACTCATCACAAAAATCTTGCTAAATATCTTCGGCAGAGACATGAAAAAGCTGCCACTTCCCAGTCACACAGAGCAATACCGGTCTCAAGCATTGCTGATAGAAATGCTACTTATCTTATGCAATCATTTCTGCCTCAAGAAGCACCTAGAGAACAGCTTCCGGCATCATTAGCAGAAACTGAAGAAGGGGACTATGTTCTATTCCAGAATCTACAGGGTGAAAGTGCAGAGCTGCATGGGACTTCAGAATATGAAGCTATCCACTCTCTGACTCAGCAGGTGCTTCATTTGTGGGAATCTGGACCAGACAGTGTAGATTCAGATGATGAAGAGCAAGAGATACCAAGTGCAGGAGCACCACAATGGCTGCCATGCAATACTAATGACGAAGGTATAAACTTGTCTTTTCTTTGCTTGAAGAAGTAATCTCACTGTGTTCTATTTAGAGGATGAGTTTGCTGGATTGGCTCCAAAGTGTACCAGAACAGGAAATACAGAATCTAGTACAGAGTGGTTCCCATGGGATGACTGAATCATATGTCGCTTCTTACTTCTAGATTGATTTATAGCTTACCTCAGTAACTGCTCAGACTTGTATGCTAGATATCATGATGCATCTTCCATGTTCAGCATTCTCTGTTCACCAGATGGATCTGTTCATGTGGCTGCTTCGAATCAATGGTGTCACTGGTGTCCCATCTGTGAAAACAATGAAGGATCTCAATGCAAAATTACAATAACTCTATGGCATTCAGACCTTTCGATACAAAGAGGCTTTTGGACACATCTACTATGTCAATAGTGTTGCAGATCTTATATCAGGAGTAAGCTAGTTCTCTCTGGTCAACTTTGAATCTCATGATATGCATCAGGACATGTCCAATCCCAATGTGTGGAAGCACCTATCATTCTATCCTGAAGATAACAGTCCCAGACTGGCAGAAGCAAGGCAGGCTGCTCATTAGCTGCATGAGCTGAAAGATGATGAGCTCATGCCAATGGTTCGCGTCAAGCGAGGCACCAAGTATCAAGACTTTTATATCTTTGAGCCAGCTCTTCTTGGAATAGGATGCATCACTATGCCTCATCGCTGGTACACTGTTGATGGCAAGATACATGGTCGTTGTTGGCGAATGGAGGAGATTGCTCATGATGATGGATGCAGATCTTGGAGAGTACAGAAGGATGATGAGATTATTGTCAGTGAAGAAGATTTACTTCACTCTTTCCCTGAGTTAGTCCAGAGGGCAGATGAGGATGTCTTCTGTGATGTACAACAGATTCAAGGTCAGTTATGCACTCCATTCACATGAACTCTTCTGATTAGTTTTGTAGATGTCCGCTAGGGTAATACACTCTCACCATGGCAAACAACTGACCCAAGTCAAGGAAACCCTTGGAGAATAAAATCAAAAGGCCAACGATGTGTAGTTTTCCCTTTTTGGCTTTACTGTGATGACACTTCCGGAAATGTCTCAAAGAAATGGAATGAGCATAATAGTTTTCTCATGACAGCTGCTGGTCTTCCCTGTTCAGAAGCTTCAAAAGAATGCAACATACATTTTCTGTGTACTTTGAACACGGCACCACCCTTGGAAATGCTGGATGGGATTGCAGACCAAATTGAGTAAGTTTCAATTAATATAGCTTTCTTGAACGTGATTTGAGACAACATTCTAGGGATGGACAGATTCATGGGATATGGTCATGGGACACTGAGTATAATGAGCCTATCCTCACTCTCCCATGTGTGTTTGCCCTTCTGGGTGACAATCCGATGCAGTCTGAGTTCGCCTGTCACATCAGTATGATAGGGAAGTACTTCTGCCAGATTTGTCGAGTGAGAGGAAAGGATGCTAGTGATATGGAAGCTTTCAATAAGCCTGATGGCCTACGAGACAAGGAAGCACAGAGTGATGACGACAATTTGGATGATTTGGACTCTGACAAAGACTCGGTTAGCAGCAACGCTTCAGCAAACAGCGATGGTGGGGAACAGCCCAGCCCACAAGCATCTAAAGAGAAAGCAAAGAAGAGATCTCCCAGAAAGAAGTTGCTAGAGAGCCTTGAAGTGATGTATGAACAGGTCAAGAGGTTTGTTAAGGTGTGCATTGGCTACTACTTATGCTCTGAAGATATCTCACGTCATTTTCACAGCCTGGCGAGCCACAAATGCCATCTTACACTACCGAGAAACTTCAGGAACACTTGCAGTGTGCACAGCGAGTTGGTGCTGATAGCGAGTTGAAGAAATTCCAAACACAGCATGGCATCAAAGACACTTACCAAATGTTCTTTATTGATCGACTCGTCAATTCATACAAGGGCCAGCGCACACTAGCAGACAAGCAGACAGCACTCAAATGTGCTATTGAAGCACTGCCTGATTGTACTATGAGCCCCATTTGGCGGATTCGCGGTCAGATAGGACACCAGTTCAATTTTCCACAAT
This sequence comes from Moniliophthora roreri, assembly GCA_001466705.2. Lineage (NCBI taxonomy): Eukaryota > Fungi > Basidiomycota > Agaricomycetes > Agaricales > Marasmiaceae > Moniliophthora > Moniliophthora roreri. Next base: position 286,802 of record LATX02000001.1, on the reverse strand, counting down.
TACTGACTTGACGCATTTCAGGACTTAACCCTCACTTGGACACCCCAGTGGAGATTCTGCATGTTGTCCTGCTGGGCTTTGTGAAGTACCTGTGGTGCAATGTTATTAAGAACCAGCTCAAAGATAATAAGGATAAGAAGAGAGTATTAGTGGCATGGCTCTGCTCATTGAATGTAGAAGGCCTTGGTATGGACAGCAGCACTCTAAACGGAGACACTCTTGTCAATTATTATGGCTCTCTCATGGGAGGTGACTTTCAGAAGATTGCCCAAGTTGCTCCATTTGTTCTTCATGGCATGGTGAAGGAAGAATGCTATTCCACATGGGTATCACTCTCGAAACTGATACCACTTATATGGCAGCCAGAAATTATGGATTTGAAGAAGTACCTTGTGAGTGTAGCTTTATGTCTAACATTACAAGTATTACTCAGTTGGATGCAGGTGACACTTATGAGTGAGATTGAGAGCTTTTTAGTTCATGCAGCCAAGTGGAATGTCATCACACAAAATGTCAAAAGGTGCTGACAGGTTATGGGCGGCTAAAACACCTGAAACCTGCCAGCGCCTAGTAATAAGTAGACATATCCCTAATGAAACTCGACTTGATCAGTAATAGAGGCTGTAACAACCATGAGAATCATACTGACTGGTTTTGTGTAGGATATAACCCCCTTGTGACCACCTCTTTACCTGCCATTACCGGTTAAGGGTGGTTAAGGGTGGTTGTGGGAGATATTTCAGGTTTTTAGTGCTGGAGCTGTTTTCAGAGGTTCACATGCGTTTACTGGGTTCAACACAAGTTATGTGGGGTTCTGTGTAGGAATTTTGGGAGGAAACTGTTGTCATTAAGTATGACTAAGAAATGATGTTTGTCAATTGGCATCCTCACATGAGTGAAGACCCCCACAATCATTTGTTTATTTGTTCAACAGTTTTCAAACTTCGCGGATTCTTTCTTTCCTTTGTACCACCACCATCCTTCCTGTCCTTGCCATTGTCTACCCTCACAACTATAGATCCACTGTCGCTGTCGCCTACTCTCATTGCCATTGTCATCTACTCTCATTGCCATCATCATCTACCCTCATTGCCATCATCATCTACCCTCATTGCTGTCGTTCCCTTGTTATCGCCGTCATCATTCCATTTATATTGTCTACCCTTGTTGTGATCTAATGTGAGTATCAAACTCAATACGTCGTCATGTTGACTTTGTCACTAATCCTGAATCTTGATCCTTGGACAGGAATACTTTTCTGCATTCTTAGTACAAGGTCTGGTCATTATTGGTGCGTTGTTCCCAGTGATTGTCATACAAGCCCTTACTAACCACCAACATCTGGTTTCCTCAGTGTTGATCACCTTATTGAACTGTTGACTTCCAAAGACTCCCAAACATCCTGCGCTGAATCAATGACATGGTAAGCCTCATTATGTGTTCATATATGCGCATACAGATGCTGAAATACTTTGATACTTTGCTCTATTGAGTCCAGCTGTCCTGTACGCCCACAAGACTTTGTAAATGGTATGAGGTTATGTTTTCATTTATTATATTAGTATTGATACCATCCTTCTAGATCAGACCATGGTTATGAAGTGGGAATCATGAAGTCTTTCAAGGCCCTGCTTAAAGACTTGCCAGCGGTTAGGGGTAAGCATCATATGTTGTCATTCATGTACTGTCAACTGATTTTCCACCTCTCAAGGTTCTGCCTCTGTTGGGTGATTGGACTGGGTTTACATAGTGACCATATTTCTCATTTGAATGTATCCAGATAGATTCCAATATACTTCTTTTGAATTCAATTTGCAAGCCTGATATTTGAGCAACAGCTAATATGCTGGCAGTGTGTATCCACTGTTGACTGTTCATACCACTGATAACTGGTAATGGGGGGTAATGGAGGTTATAGCACCACTAATTAGTGATAACTGTGCTAACTTAGCATAACCATGCAAACCACCCATAACCACCATTACTTATCAAAACCTACCATAACTGGTTATGATTGTCTGCTAACCTGTGAAGAGCCCCATTTACCGGTCACATCAAATCACTGACTGCAAAACCAGTTGGTGGAGAGTCACAACGAATCATAGGTGACATAACGTCCCCTCTGCCTTGGCCATAACCCCCATAACCAGGGGTCCCTAGGTATATGGGGGTGTTCACAAGTGTTGGGTGTTATTCCTTGGTCATGCTGACTTGCCATTTTGTGCGATGGTATGGTGGTTTAACAAGCCCAAGTATCATATTCTGGTACATCTCCCGGAACACATTCGGCAATTCGGCCCTGCGGCTGGCTTTGCAACTGAAGTGTTCGAATCATTCAACACAGTCATCAGAGCAAAGAGCGTACATTCAAACTGGCAGGCACCCTCTCGAGACATTGCCCTGTCATTTGCGCAAGGAGATCAAATCCATCATTTCCTTAGGGGTGGCTACTTTCTGCGTCACAAAGCTGTCGAGTGGACCTCTGAAGATGATCAAGTGTGCAAGGACTTCGACAAACCTAACTTACCACAGTCCAGATGAGTCACAGATAATCAACTTTACTTCTGCAATCATGAACCTCGCTTATCACACTGGGGTATTGTGGGGAAGCATGCTCGCAGCATTATTGAAGACACCAATTCAGCTGATATTGTTGGGCATTATCTTGGTCTGGACAACACTGAGGAGAAGGAATTAAATCGACATGCATGCAGAATGATTTAGTATTTCCATCAACAAACCATAAACTAACAGCTATTGGATTCAGGGCTCACTTGTCGTTTTGATGGTGCAGAAACTGAACGAGCATTTGCAAAGACAACAATCAGTTCACACATACCTCATTTGTCAATATTCTCTGAAAGAGAGCATAGCGTCGGCAAGTTTCGGAGGGCACAACAACTTATACTTCCCAACAGTGACCGATGTCTTTCCAACAGCTTCGTCATCACCCAAACTCCATCCCCACTAGCGCCGTCATCACAAGCACAGGTCCTTCCATCATGGCCAGTGATGCCGCTGACACTTGACGTGGCTCATGTCCAGGAGATCTTACAAATTCGACATCTGCTCCAGCCTGGCAGGAAGGAGGCTGATTGTGTCCTGGCTGAAATTCTCCAAATCAGTCCTGATGTTTCAGTTCATGGAATGCCTCAACTAGTTTCACATAATCTGAAGAAATACATTGCAGCGGACACAGAGGTAGGTCAACTTCATAAGATGAGAATGTTTATAGAGCTGATTCTCACTCAGAATGTCCTCTGTGTGGTCAATGTCCAACACAATTGCATCCGAAACAAGTGCCCAACTAAAGATACCACTGTTGTAAGGCAAGAACGCGAAGATACAATACTTCGTCGAGAATGTGTGGAACATGTTGGAAATCCATGTAATTATGTCCTTAACACTGCTCAAATGTGTAGTGCAAAGTTTCTTCAATGCTTCCGGGTGTCTGCACCTACTCTTGACACTGAAAAGATTCTTATGGAGAGCATAAAGAGGGAGTTTGAAGCACAACAGAAGTGAGTTAGAGCGAAGGCACCCAATCCCACAGTGGCTCTCCAAGTGTCATCATTAGCCAGTCGACCATTACCATCTGTTTCAGAACCAAGTCCAGGTGCACACCATTCTCTTCCAGTGCCACGTCAATGCGACGTCATGTCTCATAGATCTCGTCCCTTAAGGAGTGGCATGGTTGAAATCACTCCTCATCCTGCACACTGAAGCTCTGGGACTTCAAGTGCTGTCGACTGTCTCCTAGACTCCCTCGGACAGACACATCATATGGGTGCCAACAATTCCATTCACCAATCATCAATATCACCCAGTGTCCCCTTCATGCTTGGAGCTAGGCATAGATCATTTCAGCTGGTTCAACCGAGCCCTCTACGGATCCATGATGAGGCTTTCTTACCACCAGTTCTAACAGATGTATGGCGTTATAACAGTAATTATCCGTCACAGAGCTCATCGGACTCACAGTATTCACAGCATTCGGACATGACGTAGTTATGGTGTTATATGTTGTTATCGCACAAAGTGAGATTGCAGTTGAAACACTAATTACTTGAAAATTGGTTTCACTTCAAATATACATGCATTCGGATCATAAAATTCTGGAAATGAGATGTGTCTGATTTTTAGGTAGCGTGTATAATTCAGCGTTTGGGTCCATCACACATTCCGCCGAGATGTGATATCTTGCCAGCAAAGGGCTGGCCGTGTAGAACGGAAAGAGCCACCCGAAATGGCGTCATACTGGGTTAACACAACGCTTGTGAAACAATGGGTCTGAGCGTGACAGGTGCGGAATTGGAAATTCTATTTTTTTGAGCCTTGTGTGAACTGGGTGACGCAGGGCTTGAACCGGCTCTGTTCAAGCGTTGCTTGAGTGAACCTTCCGGCTGTGTACGAGTGAAATAAATATTAGCGGAAGGTGCGCGGGTGATGCGGATAAAGAACGGATAAGAACGGATAAAGGGAGTAAGAGAAACGGGAAATGGGACCTGGATCGTGACAAATGCTATCGGGAACCCTGCCCCCTCACTCCAGATAAAACTTTTTGTAAATTTGATCCCGTAGTTACCCGTAGATAGCTGATACAAACATTTCTCTCAGCCAAAGTTAAGGGCTGGGAGAGCTCGTTAGAGCTACAGAAATTGGCAGGGATCAGCACGAAAACTCGCCCGCGACTTTAGCTGGGATTCCAATTTAGGCAATCTCGCGCGGAGTTTGTATTTGGCTGGAGGATTGCCTACAGTCACCCTTATCCACCATGAGCTATACGTACGTTCCCAGTAAAACCCATGCAGTCCATCTCTGACCATGACTCTGCTTATAGACCAACCAACTTTTTCAGTGGTTCACCACTCAATCGCCTTTCATGGCTTAGACCATCTCACAAGTTCCTCAACGCCGTTATCACTTCACCAAACACAAGATGGCTTCTGTTCAAGGCTGGTCAACCTCTTCTTACATCTCCGCAATCGACAGCCGAGGCAAAGTCGACCAAGAAGCTCGCTTACCTTCCTACCCGAATCGTTCTGCCAATCCTTGGACCATCACCATACTTTGGTCAATCCCAAAAACCAGGCGAACTCTTATCTCAGTCTGATATCACCCAAAGTACAGAAGCTGCACGACATCTCGGTATTCCAGTCGTTTTCCTTGGGTTGCACGAGACTGGTACAGGCAGTGCGTTGCCCGAAACAGAGTTCAAAGAGGACGTGGAGAGCATTGTGAACAAGTTGGAAGGGACACCGTATTTCGCTGTTGATGTCGGGGACTTGGAAGAATCCCAGATCGACGGGGTGCTGAAAACTGTTGAGAAGGAGGAGAATGTTAAATTGGAATGGGGTGAACCGAGGTCGGCGATGGGTTCGATGGATGGGTTTGAGGCTGCTGTGTACGCTGAAGCAAGGAGTATGGTTGATTGGAACTTTAGGTCCAAGGTGTGTATTGGTCGTCTCTTCTTTGGATGATACCGACGTGTTTCTAGTTCTGCGCTGGATGCGGAGCCCCTCAGTACTCTATGTGGGGTGGTTGGAAGCTCTCGTGCACGCGACTTCTGCCTTGGGGTGATAACAGCTCCGAAGGCAGGAAACCGTGTCCTTCTGGGTACGTGCAATCCCTTGTTAGCTATCCGATCAAATTCTCATCCCTGTATAGCAAAGGTCTCAACAACTACACACATCCTCGAACTGACGCGGTTGTCATTATGATTGCCATTGACCACACTGGCGAAAAGATCCTTCTCGGCAGAAATGCACGCGTATTTTTCTACTCTTTTTGCTATTTTACGAAGCCTAACATGACGCGTAATTACAGAGAAAGTTCCCACTCAAGTTCTATTCTGCCTTGGCCGGTTTCATTGAACCTGGCGAGGCATTTGAAGACGCTGTGAAGCGAGAAATGTGGGAAGAGGCAGGTGTACGAGTTTGGGACGTGACATACCATTCAGCGCAACCTTGGGTACGTGTATCAGATGCCTTCAAGGCAAACTTGTCATTGATCATACCAATAGCCGTACCCAGCCAACCTCATGGTCGGATATTATGCTCGTGCCGATTCGACGAAACCGATACGGACAGATCTGGACAATGAACTGATGGGTTCGTCTCAAATCTATTCTGAATGTCCTATACTAAAGCGCGCTTTTAGATGCCAGGTGGTACACCCGAGGCGAAATTCTATCGGTCCTCGGCCAATCAAACAGGTACCAAGCTCGATTTCAAACGTTTTGCACAAAAGGAAAAGGCCGATGAACAAGAGCAGAGTGCTTCGCTACAGAAACAACAGGAGCGTTGGAGACAGCAGCTGCAGCAGAATCCGGGAGAGGGTGCTGGTGCTCTTGCCCATTCTGATCCCAGTATTGTGGCTAATGCTGCTGTCGCGCCGCCAAAGCTAAACGACGGAGTTGTAGAGAACGTCCAGGAAGGCGAGCCGCCTTTTAGAGTCCCACCAGCGACAGCTATTGCAGGAATGTTGATTCGGGATTGGGCTGAGAGGAAGATCGGCTTCCCACCGATAACGCCTGCTAACCTATAGAGTATTCTTGTCCTATCTGTGGCGTTTACTTTCGTAGTTGTGTGAATGTTTTAGACATGTCGATTGCTGTGCTGACTAGACATCGTGTCGCTGTGTTGAAATCAAAGGAGAAACGTTTCTTGAACACTTGGCTTGTTGAGGTATACAATGGGTGCTCCGAGTGCTCCAAGACATACACTAAACTGCAACTCGCTACTCCTCTTCGCCCATCTATGTATCTCGTGTCTGTTTTGCATCACGTTCATAATCTCTGCATGCGGATCTCGGCTCTCTTGCAAGTAGACGGTGAAACTCCCCCATTGGTCAGTGATCAGCGTCGGACTATTAGGTTCCTTTGCACGACAAATTACGACGAGGAAGGGCCGGTCACGATAGATGTTCGGAGGAGTCTCTAAAGCACCATCCAAGGTCTTTGATTGGTGAATCATCCGACTTTGCAGTGACGATTATTGGTGTCCATATTCGTCCCTTCAACAAGGTGCACATTTACAAACCGTTAGTTTCTATCATTAGGTAGATGGGTTCACAGAACCTGACCTGCTCCACGGTAAGCAACCGAACGATATTGAGAGCACCTGCTCACAACTTTACCTCCGCAAACGATGCATCCAGGGTGAAGAGAAAGATGGCCCAGTGGGAAGGAGGAACGAGAGTGTGGACTGCTGCTCGCTGCTTTTGCGTGTTGGAGTATCATGATAGTTGAGTGAGATTCGCCTAGCGTTCAAGTTAAGGACCGTGTGCAAGGAATTCAGAGCTTGAGGTCTGAGAGTGAGTACAGATACAGGTCAGTGAAGGCCAGCGTCTGCAAGCCAATCTATGCCGCCATTAATCCCAGTGTAGGGAAGTATTCGACATTAGAGCATGAACACGGGAACAATCGGCTTGACCTCGTGTACTTCAATAATCTGTACGGGTCATGAATGGAATGAGGTCAGCGTCGCATACGGAGCATATAGAGAGTAGGACACGTACGCGTATACAAATTGAGGAAGTTGCTTGCAAGAATCCGACATTTGAATGGCGTCTCCTCTGGCAGGCCAAAACCAAGTTCTCCACCAAAAACTTTGTTTGATCTTCGCTGACTGCCTTTCCGAGCCATGAGCACCCTTCGCAAGCCCATAAAGAGGCCATCGCTGTAAGACGCAGAAAAGTCTTCCTGACCAAGGAATTCCGCACGCTGAGAAGCGTCCTTTTCCGTGAGGCTAGAGCGCTTCACAACATCGGGTAGTGACGGCCTATCAGAGGCTGATCGCCAGAGTGGAAAGGAGATGGGTTCGATGGGATGTTTGCAAGCGATTGGGCAGCACTGATGGCTTTGAAGAGCTCGGCATCGAAAGTTTGACAGCTTGACGTGTAAGAGCCTGCCCTAAATCTCGAGTCTCTGGGGTAAATGACAACGAAGAAGTCAAAGTCGCATGATCCCTCTTTAGGGTTTTCCCTTGGTGTTTATGATTTTTCTGGAGTATCGCGATATGGCCTATGGGCCGAAGAGAATCGAAAGAGTTGCGAAAGAGCAAGTTTCTGGAACGTGGATGCTTTTGCAAAGTGACACCTGTCTCCCGTCCTCGACTCGACAATTCGTCGGCACATCAAACTCATCTTTGCAGTGGGAAATCATGCTCGGGTCCGGATAATTCGTGTTACTTCCAAGATACTCGACGAACAAGAAAGCACAAGGAATAATTATAAACGACTATCTCTACCATGCAGGGTTATTCAAGGCTGGCGCTCTGTCAAGACAGACCTCTTCGCCCATCGACATATCTCCAACAGTGTCCCCATCTCTCTTATGATCTCGCTATACGTAATCGGATTCTCATTCTGTTTAACATGCACCATCATACTCCTCAACTGGTCGTAAATCAACATGGACCCCCCCCTTGGTCGCTATCATTGCCCAAAGGACACTGGACCTTGATGAGAAGGGTCTTGTCACCCCGAACGTATTGCTCTGATCCGCGCTTCTAGGAGAATCAGACATATAGAATTGTGGAGATCCATGCTGAAGAAGTGCAATGGGAACCCTTGGGTAGTGGCCAAGGTTGAGGCATAGTGTCGGAAAGAGAAGGCGAGCGAACGCCAGCTTCCACCTTTCAGCGAATTAAACATCGACTTGTGTTCCTTCCAGTGAATCTTGACGTTCTGCAGGTGATGTCATCGTCAGGAGGGAAGCTAACCACGAAGAGAGGGAGCTCGAACCGACCTGCACTACAATACTCAACAGTTCAACGTTGGTCGCACCCATTGATTACCTTATACCCGCATGCAAATGCCATATTCCTGGCCCCTGTCCTGTATCGCGATGTACCTCGGTCAGCATGATGACCCAAATCAACGAGCATTTGTCGGAAATCCATGAAAGCATTCACGTATAAAGGGAACAGGCGTTGACCCTGGGACCGTGTGACGGATGAACGCGTCTCGTTCCATGAAACTGACGCGTTTGACAGCGTCGGTGAGCGCCAACCTATTGCCGCCTGTAGACCAGAGTGGAAAGGAAGATGGGCTAATGGTTGGTTCGTCGACGGTCTGCTTCAAGGATCGTGCAGAGTCAATGGCAATATGGAGCTTCTTGTCGTCAATCTCTTCGTCCGGAAGACGCGTTTTGGGACATAGCTCGACGCCTCTATAACAGCCAGCAGACCTAATTTCTCTTTTCTCGACGACGTAATACTGAAAATCGGCAGGCAGAGTGGGAGAGCCACTACAGGCGAGAGCAGCATTGGCTGAGTGATACATAACATTGATATCGTTGGTAGAAGAGCAGGCGCCATCGGGTTGCCAGCCATCATTGAGGCATAGATTCTCCAGTGCCCTGAGCATCTCGTTCTCAGCTCGCTCTGAGGTATCGGGGGCGAGTATACTGATAACTTCCTTCATCTCTTCCCTCAAAGACGTGACATCCTCAAGAGCGATGAGTAAGCAATCACCAGCAGAGCAGAACCATGCAGGGGGATAGGGACTATTGATAGGAGAATGAGAAACAATGACCAAGAGAAGATATGGAAATCAACTCACACCTAATCCTCTACTGGCTGGGATTGACCATAAGAAGACATGTTGTGGTTGTCAAGCTCAACTTGAGATGCAGTTTGCAGAGACATGGCATGAAGAAAAGAAGAAGGCCATCAAACATGCCTTTTATATGCTCATGTGGCTGTGAGTCACGACATTGTCATGACTTTGCACTTTTGTTGACTGCCCTCAACAAAATGTGCCCCCAGTGACCTCGCCAATCGTGTCTTGACAAAACAAGTCCAATCTGTGGTAGAGTATAAGAGCAGAAGTTTCAAGATAGCTCATCTGCTTACCAGTCATGCAGACTCCCCGCAACTCCTATCACTTTCCAACAAATGCTATATCCATGTATATGGACACCTCTTCCACATGGCCATCCATCTCACAACTCATACAAGGCCATCACACAATCAATAACACATCATAAACTCCAAGCTGTCCACTGACGGCCTTCAATGGTTGTGGTGACCACCAGGAGCATCTACCTCCTATCTAACATGTCTCTTCTTCGTTCCAGCATGACACTCTTTTCCAGTGTGACTCTCCTCTGCTCCCGCTTAACTCTCTGGCAACCAGCAAAACACCTACAGGCAGTTCAGTCTCTCTGCCTGCTCAGGTTAGCATTATGGATTCTACCCAGCTTCTCATCGAGTCATTGGTGGCAGACTTTGGACTGGGTGAAGAGCAACAGAAAACTTTAGCAAGAATGTATAAAGTGAGTTTTACACAAGGTTTTGAGTATTCGAGGTGCTTACCATTTGAAGTCATCTACACAGGCAATCACCGGACAGGGTATGCCACCAGTGATCCTATACCTTGCATTGTTCAATGTGTCAGCGGTGTATCAGTGCTTCAATTGTCGTTTCAAAGGAGACCCCAACATGGTTTCAATGGCGAAGATGATAAGTGATGCCCAGGCCTTGATTGACGATCACTGGCACACAAATCATGATGAGAATGTGAGTCTTCATCTTCCTATTTACCAAATATCAGCTAAGATTCTCGGCATTGAACAGAAAAGCATATGTTTATTGTCAAATGAAAGGGCCTACAATCCACTACGTATTTCATATCATGTGCTTGAGGAAGATGTCTTTGTATGCTGCAGTCCTATCTCACTATTGACCTATGTTCAACTTGAACAACATACAGAACACCATCGAGAAGAACGCAAAGAAGTTCCGCTTCTTCAACATCTTCCCATGCCTGATTTGGATGAAAGTGCTCCATGATAGTATTGGCACTGTGTGCTCTAGCATACAAAATGGCTTTTGGAACAATGTGAGTACTTTCTGTCAAGAAGCAGTGTTGAATGGAGACTCACCAAACAGGGTTAGATCAAGAAAAGCATTGATAATGGGCAGAGCCTTGCCGACTTCACCTATGTGATGAACAAGATTTACTACTGGCCTGGTGGTAAGAGATATTCAAAAGACCTGTTCATTGCCCACAACGCAATCTTGGTGTGTATCCCTGTCCACTGTTTGTTTCTTTGATGTTCATTGCTTAATTCACCCTGGTAGAGGCACATTATGGTTGATTGAACCGATGTGATATGGACCGAAGAGCCTGAATCTGTTGTTGCGGGAGAGCAGGGGGGCAGTGGCAAGAACTTGGAGCCACAGAGCCCAAACTCAGCTAATGGAAATGTGGAATTTGAAGAATCTGCCAAAGGTGTGAAGAAGCGTGGCAGTCACAAAAAGAAGGGTGAAGACTTCTGGAGTGTAGTGGACAAGTTCTTTGACGATAAGATGCAGAAGGGGTGGGGTGAGGACATCAGCAAGGGTGACTGGGTCGAGTAAGTGTCAGATAGTCGCATTCTGTACCAAATTGACCCACAATGCATGCTAGATTTCTGCAGAAACTTGTGAAGGAAGACAATGAGCGAACTGGAGACCTCCCGCGGAAGAAGAAGTGAAGGATGGCCAGTAATGGAGTGGTATCTAAGTCCCAGGTGGCTGCACCATCTGTATCGGCTGTGGATATGTTGCTGGCTGGTCAAGCTGTCACTAGCCAGGCATCAACGTCGACTCATAGACCACTGGGTTTCATGGGTACGGTCATGGGATAAGAATCTCCTTTCCTCTTCTGCCTCTCTCCTCGTTCTTGTTCTCCTTGTAAGAATGCTTGTAGTTTATCTCGGCCAGTGAGCCATGTTCTATTGGTATATTTCTGTATATTAATGAGTAGAATATTCTGTAAAAAGTAAAAGAAATAACAGACCTTGGGCTTCGAGAGTCAACGAAATTTGCTTCCATCGACGCAATGTGTTGATGTCATCTGTTTGGGTCTGCTTATGTCAGGTTCAGTTTTCCGTGACTCAAACGAACTCCCACTCCTTCAACTTGAACCACCAACGGGCTTCAAGGCGACCCACACTCGTTGGTGCACCAGATTGCTGCAGGAACGGCCCCCACCTCAAATTATTCCATATTTCGGTACCCTCTAGACCATCATTGCCTCGCTGCACCTACAAGCCCCACATATCTGACCCACACAATCCTGATCACTATTGCTTATCACCACCAGAACCAGAAACCTACCCAATGATCAGCGAGTCACCTCCCACCAAACTGAACTCGTCTGACCTATTTCATGCCATTCAGGTTGCTTATGCTGCCATCTCGAGAAACCACCGATGTTCTGTGAGTCACTCCGCATAAATTTGGCTTGTCTGACTCCTGTTCAATGTCACTTATGCAGCTCCAGAACCGGAAACCACCCAATGTTCAGTAAGTCACTCCCCGTGTGGATCTGGCTTATCTGACCAGTTGCATCTTGCGGTGCAATCGCTCAGTGTCGCTTATGCTGCCACCTCCAGAACCAGAAATTGCCGAAGTTCAGTAAGTTGCCCTCTGCATGAACTTGGCTTATCTGACCTCTGTCCAGTATCACTTGTACTGTTGCCCCCATGACCAAAAACCAAGAATGTTCAGTAAGTCGCCCCTCACATGAAAAAGGCTTATCTGACCTCCGTTTAATACTGCCTATTCTGCTCCAGAACCAAAAACCGTTCAACATTTGGTGAGTCACTCCTCTGTGAATATGGCTTATCTGACCCTGATAAATAAGCCAGCTGGATTGGTGTTATGCTAGTCACCAGTGGACTTGTCATTGTGTCTGTGCCAGGATAAGGAGTGATTGCTTCGCAAAGGTGGAAGATGCCACGTATGTTCTTTTCCTTCTCTTACTTCTCTCTCACTCTCACCTTACTGTCTACCACAGATATCATTGTATTCCTCACCGTCAATGTATTCTTCATGGTTCTTTTTGAGCTGTGGCAGCTTTCGAATCATTCAGTGAGTCCCCTCAGATGAACTTGGCTTACCTGACCTGTTGCATTCCGTTCAGCGTCACTTTTGCTGCCACCACCTGAACCCAAAGCTACCTGATGGTGAGAGTGTCCAGAAATCCAGAAGAACGAGTTGGCATGAGTTAGGTCAAGTTAGTGTGAGTCTACCAATTTATGTCACCATACAGGATTTTCATCAGCACCGAGTGTCCTGGGGACATTACCAATGGATTTGCCAAGCTCAAAAACATACACTTCGACTCTAATTTCAGTTCTGTTGAGACTAGTGGAGAATTAGGTAGGGGTTTCGGGACCAGAGAGTAAGACGTCGCCGTACTGGATTCGCATCAACACCGAGCATCCCCAGGGACATTACCAATGGATTTGTCAGCCTCAAAAACATATCTGGACTCTTGCAACGTCGATTTGTGTAGAGTGGGTGTCGTTATAGCATGAGATAGCAAGTCCACACGAGCACAGGATTTTGTTGAATGTGGCTCTTTCTCAAGGGCTATCACTAGGTGAGTGGAAACAGCCATTCTGCCTAAGTTTTGACCCTATATATGACGCATTCCTTTCCCTTCTGCTGCTCAGGAATTGCTTCTGACCCAATGGAAGCTAGTCTGAGCAGCAAGAGGGGGAGAAACACTTCGTGTAGTGTCAAAGAAGGGTGAATTCTTTCTGTTTTTTTCTTCCTACACAGTAGGCTGACTGGCTCGGTCTCCTGAAGGTTGATTCGGTCCCCTGCGCAAAACTTGTCAACTCACACCACTCACCCAACTTGGCCTGACTCAGTTCCCCGAAATCCCGGACGATCTGCTGATAGTCAGAGTGTGCCCCAGAGGCCCGTGTCAACCCAGTGTACTGTCGTTGAGCTCAGGATTTCAGAAGGTAGTCTTAGCAGTTGCAACCTGTGTATAATATAATATCACATGGGTATGAATCAGAATATGTCTAGATGTGAATATGTATTTGTATTATATTCCTGGAAAAGAAAGGAAAAACTCGAACAAAATTCTTGTATATGAAATGTTTGTGGTTTAATGTGAGTGTAGGCTTCAAATAGAATATTTCTCATCTGTGTTCCAAGTAATGTCTCATTCAGTCAGCACCAAAACCCATACTGGGTTCGAATTTGAATTTCTCAATTTTGTGCTGAGCTTCCAGGTTTTGTGCTGTGTTTCAATGGCTTGATATGCATTTCTGAATGTGTTCAGGTGTCTGGCTGTGTATACCACTCCCGTTCCTTTCTGCTTTTACTGTAAACCAACTATGCAATCTATATTAATCGTCATTAGCAAATCAAACACCTAATGATCATGGCAGAAAATGATCGAAATAGGTGATCATGGGCAAAATACATTATTATCTATTTTGGATTTGATAATGGCAGAAAACAGACCCCACCTAGTGATCATGGGAGATCATGGGCAGAATGGGTGATTATTCATTTTGCCTATGATTACCCATTTCTGCCATTATCATCCATTTTGCCCATGATTGCCCATTTTCATGAGAGTTGGCCAGACAGAGAAAATGTATACTGCCTCCTGGCAGAATCAAACCAGTGACACCAGCATTGCTTTGTAAGCCAACACAGGAGCTCGGGCCACAACGTAACCACTGTACCAAAGTGCTATATAACATTTTAGTGTACACAGTACAATATATCCCCTTGGCTCCCTAGCTAATTCAGGGAAAACCTGCATCCCCCTGGCCTTGGCTAGTGTTTTTATCAGTCAGAACATTAACCAATAAGTCCTCTCTACCATATAGACCCCTCTCTCTGTGTTTTAGAAGGCAGAAAAAAATTGGGTCTTATGATCATCCATTTTCTTCCATTTTCACCCATAATCAGTGACCGAAATCATTTCTGCCCATTTTCTCCCATTTTCTTCCATGATATTGACCAAAATCATTTTCCCTCATTTTCTGCTATGCTCATCCATGATCATTGACCAAAATCATTTTTGTCTATTATTGTACATGATATAGACCAAAATAGATTATCATCCATGCTCATTAACTGCACAATTTGCTGATGGTGCTACACTGGTACAATACAGACTCTCCAGCACTGCTAATCCAACTGACCCTTTCTCCAAAGCCCTGCATGCCAACCGTGAAACCACACATCACAAACCCGATCAGTAAATCATCAGCGTGGTGAAAGAGAACATTGACGACAAAAGTATCACTACACCTGTCATGCTAAAGTGATTGCACAAAAGTCCTTGACAACCTTGACAACATACTGTTGGCTTCCCCTTGAGTGAGACAGAGAGGTGCCAATTCCACTCTGTGTTGACGACAGCACTCTGGATTGACCAGTACCAGCGTTTATCACAAGGCCATTAACAGGGAAAGATGAAGGTGCACCGATTTGACANATATGCTTATCAGCACACATAGTGCAATATATCCTCTTACTCAAAAGACCTATCTCCACCCCCTTGCTGTTTCTATTGATCAAATCCCCAACCAAAAGCTTCCCTTCACTTTATAGAGTCCTCTCCCTGTCCTCTGGAAGGCATAAAAATGCACTGATTTGATTGCCTCTGTTACAATCTATTTTACTACATTATAATAACCCTGTCTTATTTTATTGCATTTTAATATACTATAATAATACCATCCCATTTTATTGTATTTTAATGGATTATAATAACACCAGTCTCATTTTAATGCATTTTAATGTATTGTAATAGCATTGCTTGATTTTAATGTATTATAATGAACTAAATAAAATCAGCAAAATACATTATAATTTATTATATTTAGGTGTCCATTTTGCTGATGCTCTGCGCGCCGACAGGAGCAAAAACTCCTCTCCCAAGACACATCCCAATACACCACCAACACCAGTTAGAATTTCATGGAAAGGTATGCATAATTTACAGAATAACTATAGAGCCAAATTTTCACTTATAATAGGCATTTAGGTCAAAACACCTCCGCTACCACGACCATGACCAGCACCTGCAGCCTCACATTCGGCGTTCTTCCTCTTCTCCTTTTCTGTAGCAATCAAACGGCCTGGGAACCCTGCCCTGTCATCATTCTGTAACTGGGTGAGATATTTGCATTTCCCAGTGAGTTCGAAGCAGGCCCATTTAGCAACTGGACTCATGACTTCTATGGCACCGTTGACAGCTTCTTGCTCACCTGCATCCACCGTCGGGTACTACATATCATGAACTATCACTGTTGAACACTTCACGCTCCCTTCCTGTGGGTGCTCATGCTCACCAACCCAATGTTCCAAGCGGTTTATGGAACTCTGGCTGACTTGCCCTGTAATTTGTTTTATCACTGGATGAGTTTTTGAAGCATGGTCTGATGTTTTTCAATCATTCCAAGCAATTACCAACTGTTTTCATACAAGGGCTGCTTTCCAGATCTTAGGTTGGGTATCAATTGGCTTTTGAGACAAGGTGTCTATTAATGTCTGGCCATGTACTCATCCTATTCTGTACTTGTTTCACTCACATTTGATATCTTAACTACAGTATGAGTATTTAAGAAGACTTGTAAATACCTTATTCCTTAGTTGAATCAACTCTTTACTTCAGCTTCTCTCAACGAACCTCATAACCTCATCTTCAGTCCTTAACAGAGGCCCAGACCCTTTACCATCTCGCAGACCGGTCTGACCCTCACAGTTTGATTTGACTACCAAATACAGCCTCATACTTCTGTTACCCTATTATCTCTAACATTCTGTCACTTTATCTTTTTCCCTCCATCCCAAATCTTGACAATTCAAATTTCCTCATATCCATTAATTCCCTCTCGCGATCATGTCTGTTCCCGGTAATTTTGATGGTACCAATCAACAGCAGTCCCAATTCGTTCCTCCAGGATGGATCCCGACCAAAGAACACCCAGATCCCCTGACGGTAACATAGACTGACTTGTACAGTATCTACCAGACTGTCAGCCAGATCGGTGTCTCCCTCAGGTCCATGCAGCAAAGAGAAGGAGCAATGCTTCACTCCTTGAACACTATAGCCACCCACCTTACTCAACTTCGAGCTCCAGATGACAGACCGAAGGGTGTCCCTAAATTCAAAGAGCCAAAGATTTTTGATGGAAAGGCTTCCTCCATTACCCAATTCCTCTAGGACATCAAAAATGCGATCTAGCTCTCATGCCGCTCCCTAGTGTCCGATCATGACAAATGCCTGTACTTCTCCACTTACCTTGGCTCTGGAGCACCAAAGGAATGGTACAACTCCGTCAAGCTGAATAACAGGACACTCCTCGATGACTTCACAAAATTCACAGAGAGTTTCAAGAAACATTTCGGAGACTCGAACATAGTTGCTACTGCCCAAAGTAAACTCGATGATCTATATCAAACCGGATCAGCAGCCCAATACATTGCCTGGTTCAATGAGTGGGTTATCCACCTCGACCTCACCGACACCTCGAAAATTCACATGCTATACGGACACCTTAAGACATCTGTTAAGGATGCCATCACCTTTGTTTCAAAAACCACTCAACCAACCAAATTCAAAGAGTACTGTGACCTCATCACCAAGATTGATGATCAGATTCATGAACAAGACCGAGAAAAGAAGAAGGATTACAAACCAAATGGCAAACCCAAAACTTCCAATGATACAGAGCCCAATAACATCCCTTCCATCCCTACGACCATGCCCTCATCTGGTGAACCACTGGAAATCGACGCCACTAAAGTCTCCAAACCTTGAGAACCACTTACAAAAGCCGAACGAGAGTGCCGTAGAGGGAAAGGCCTCTGCATGTATTGTGGAGGGAACTCTCACCAAGTCAAAGAATGCCTGAACATGTCCAAGAAGGCCAAGAGAGCATATCTCAAGAAGCAGAAAGCTGCTTCCTTGGGAAAAGCTTAACCAAATGTTCCCAAGTCCCAGAGCATTTGGTGGATGTTGGGACTCATTCTAGCAAACTGGATGCTACCTATACCCGCCATACTGATGGCACTTACTCCCTCACTAATACCATTGCTCCCATCTTCATCCACGCCATACATTTTCCATCTCAGCATTTTATTATCTCTGTCAGACTAAGACTTCCTAATAAATCCATCTCCACTTACGCATTGGTCGATTGTGGCGCAACTAATTCATGCATATCCGACAAATTCTCTCTCAGGCATGCAGTCCCTTGCAGGCAGAGAGACGTTCCTAGTCCAATTACGGCTGTAGACGACCATCCCATAGCGTCTGGATTGATTACCCAAGACATCACCACCCAACTTTTCATTTCTTCCCATCTAGAACACATCTCTCATGGTAGTGTCTGTCAACTACCCAATTATATTAGGCCTTGACTGGCTGTGGCGTCACAACCCAAGCATTGACTGGGCAGATTCATCTCTCACGTTCAAATGCTGTGATGTCATCTCTCCTATCACGGTATATGCAAAGGGCTTTGGTCCTCCACACACTCTGAACCTCAGCACCATCAGAATATTGCATGTTGAAGGCCTTGGTCTCTCCAGTGCATCACCTAGTACCTGGATCACATATAAATTTCCCAATACAATCCCTAAGGTTGATTTATGAACCTTGCTGCTACACCCTAAGCCACACACCACGTTCTTGTCCACTCTAGCGCAATTGAACCTGTCTAGCTTCTCAGTGCATGACAAGTTTCCCACTGCTACAGATTTCCTCACATCTCCAAACTCGTCACCAAATGTCAAAATTGTCAGCCAGTGCAAATTCAAACATATCACCAGGAACAATCCAAGTTCAGTACAGCTGCTCTGGTTCTTCGATAATACTACCCTGACATATATTAACTCCTATTCAACAAATCCTGAGCCCGATGGCACAACTCCACAGGCTCCTCTGCCCAAGCCTCCCGATCAGGTTCTGGAAAACAATTACCTGAAATACATACCGAACAAGTATACAGATTTTGCAGACATGGTCTTCAATCCTCAAGACTTTGAAAAGCTACCAGATCACCAACCATATGACATCGATATCAAGTTAGAGGAAGGAACCACGCCTCCATTCGGACCCATGTATAAGCTTACTCCTCAGGAATGAGAAGCAGTAGCTGAATATGTCCATACGAATTTCAAACAGGGGCATATTAGACCATCTACCTCATCGGCTGGTGCACCTGTACTATTCACATGAAAGAAAACTGGCGAAATATGACTCTGTGTTTATTTTAGAGGTCTCAACTCAATCACAAAGAAAAACTGGTTTCCTCTTCCACTTGTAGATGACCTCCTTGATTCAGTTCAAGGCTGCAAAATTTTCACTGTCATCGACCTCAAAAGCACATACAGTCATTTGCATATCAGTGAAGGCAACAAGTGGAAGACTGCCTTTAGAACCCATTTAGGACTTTTCAAACATCTAATCGTCCCTTATGGCCTTATGAATGCCCCTGCAGCATGGCAATCATTCATACAAAATGTTTTACGAGACATCCTTGGCATTGTATGTGTCATGTACCTAGACGACATCCTCATATTCTCCAAAACCCAAGAAGAGCACGATCAGCACATCTGACTCATTCTGGAATGCCTGCACAATGCTAATTTGTGTACCAACGCAAAGAAGTGTGGGTTCGACAAAAGTGAAGTCAAATACTTAGGTTACATCGTCAGTGCTCAAGGCATCTCAATGAATCCGAAGAAACTCGACACCATTCTTTCTTGGCCACAACCACAGAAGTTGAAAGACCTACAATCATTTCTAGGCTTTACAAACTTCTATCGATGATTCATCCATGATTATTCACACATCACTCTTCTGTTAACAGCTCTCATGAAAAAGTCTATCACCTTTAACTTCTCAGACGAATGTCAAGACAGCTTTGAAGAGTTAATTAAATGCTGTTTCACCTCAGCTCCAGTTCTTTGCCACTTCAATCCTCATGCTCCATGCTATGTTTCCACAGATGGCTCTGACTTCACGCTATCTGGGATCATCCAACAAGCAGATGAGAACGGAGACCTACACTCTATATCATTTTTCTCCCAAAAATTCGCCCCCACAGAAATCAACTATGATGTATATGATAAGGAACTTCTTGCAATAGTTGAAACCTTTTGTGAACATCGGCACTGGCTTCTAGGCTTGCCCTTTCCCATATTAGTAATTTGTGACCACAAAAACCTCGTCTACTTCATGACTTTGCGATTGTTGAACAGAAGACAAGACAGTGGGGGATGTTTCTCTCTGAATTTGACTTTAAACTCGATTGGGCCCCGGGAAAACTCAATATAGCTGACGCTGCATCACGTTGGCCCGATTTTGCACCTCAAACAGGAGATGAACACCTCACAGCCCAACATCAGACACTTCTCAAACCCAAAAACATTGAGCACCTAATTTCCAGACAATTCGAAATTCCCCACAGTTTGTCAGCCTCAACACTCAGCGCAGTAACCACACTTTCTGTTGACAATACAGAAACTCTAGAACACTTCAAATCTGCGTTCAAGGAGGATGATGTCTGGAAAGAAGCTTTAGCCACTGGCAATTCTGATTTTACCACAACTCACGGTCTAGTGTTCCACAAGGGTCGACTCTATGTCCCTCCTTCACTACATCGGGAAATTCTCTTCTCACGACACAACTCGCTGATTGGGGGACACCCAGGACATCGACGAACAGAGAGACTCATTTTCTGTGATTACTCATGGCCTGGAATGAGTACATACATACACAATTACATCGAAGCATGTGATACTTGCCCCCAAACCAAGTTAGAACATCATAAGCCTTACAGCCTCCTACATCCGCTAGAAATTCCAGATTGCCCATGGCAACATATAACTATGGATTTCATCACCAAGCTCTCTATTTCCCAGACTCATGATTCCATATGGGTCGTTTGTGATCGTTTCACACACGCTGTGCACTTCATTCCATGTAACGAAAGCATTACGGCTTCCCAACTTGCATGGACTTTTCTTGATCAAATTTTCCAACTCCATGGTCTTCCCACTTCTATCGTTTCCAACCGTGACAAGTTGTTCATATCGAAGTTTTGGCAAGAACTCATGTCCCTTCTCCAAACGGACATCAGAACTTCAACTGCTTATCATCCCCAAACAGACAGACTCACGGAAAGATCAAACCAAGTTCTGGAAATTTATCTCTGGTCATATTATTCATATCACCAAGATGACTGGGTCAATTATCTGCCACTAGCTGAATTCTCATTCAATAATCTCGAGAACGCTTCCATGCAACAGACCCCTTTCTTTGCAAACCTTAGCTACCATCCTACCTTCAAACCTTGAATCACAGAGCAATCTAGTGTCCCAGCAGCCAAAGATCTCGCCGAACGACTCAAGATTATTCATGAGGAACTGAAAGTGAACCTTCAGCATGCCCAAGATGCACAAGGGCATTTTTACAACAAAAATAGAAAACCCGCACCAGAACTTCATGAAGGACAACTAGTTTGGCTCTTATGTCGAAATATTAAAACAACGTGCTCTTCTCAGAAATTGGACCATCGTAAACTTGGTTCTTATCTAATTGAGAAGAGGATTCACGACACCAACGTGTACAAGCTCAAATTACCGTCTTACCTATCCTGCTTACATCCAGTTTTCCATGTTTTGCTACTGGAGCCCTACAAGGATCCTTCCGAATTTCATCCTCACTCTAACCCAATTCATATCCAATTAGATGAAACCCCCATGATGATCAAAAGCATCAAGGACTCACGAAAGATTGGCAAGACATATGAGTACCTCGTACACTTCTGTGAAACGGATCAATCAGAGGACTTGTGGATTCCACTCTCGGATATTCCCTCAAACTTGGATGAAACCATCAATAGGTTCCACCATAGACACCCCCAAGCTTCACAACCAAACAATATCTTGTTTCAACAACGTTTGACTTTCAACAACTCAGATGAAGCACCGGTTACTTCGTCATCTGAAGATAGTGTTGACAAATCGATCCCTGTCAGACCGACATCACTGAAAAATGTTTTGATCAATCCCAAAACAAATTATACGATGCCTGTGCACACCACAACTAGGTCTGGTCAGGTTTTACAGCCTGCTCTGAGGCTCGATCCTATAATACCAGGTTGAGAGTAGAGGACTCACTATTCGAATTCCCGACTATGCACATGGAATTGCCACTAGCTTTACCACTCAAACACTTTCTCGAGATCAATGGAGTAGTCATTCTAGTTACCGACATGCAACGAGACCTTCTCCTTTCTTATCATGAATTAAAAACATATGGACGACACCTACCTCCATTCAACACATTCGACAACGATGGCCTATTAATCATCCCTGCTATAGAACATATGCCACAACGATATTGGACAGGTGCCACTGTACATGATCACTCTTTATCCACATCACCCGTGCACCTTCTGCTAATATTTATTTCACTCGTCCTCATCCTATTCCATACTCGTTTCACTCACATTTGATATCTTAACTACAGTATGAGTATTTAAGAAGACTTGTAAATACCTTATTTCTTAGTCAAATCAACTCTTTACTTCAGCTCCTCTCAATGAACCTTGTAACCTTGTCTTCAGTCCTTAACAGAGGCCCAGACTCTTTACTGTCTCACAGACCGGTCTGACCCTCACAGCATTAAAGACATAGTTTGCTAAGTCTTGGAGAATTTGGGACATTTTTCTCAAATTTCTTCCCGTAGTTACCCCAGAAATGCCTTTAAGAGCAAATCCCAATGATTAGAACAGCACCCACTATGTACAAGGTGTTCTTTTTATGCTATTAATACAAAGGAAATACACTCAGAATACTACTATATATTTGCTTCCAGACAACACTCAGAAAATTCTATTAGTTTCAAGTTATCATCACATATTGAAAACAGCAAGCATACTCTGGATTTTAATTTCCAGAAGAGTCTGTGTTTTTTTATTATTTTATAATAATGAAATTATAGAATTATCCTTTAATTTTCTAATTACAAATATACTAAATTTTCTGCCTTATAAAATAGTGAGAAAACATTTAGAAAATAAATATAAGATTTTGAATTTTATATTAAAGAAAACATGTTAAATACAAAAGGAAAACTATGTGAAAATTATCTAAAAACTGCTTTAAAATATAGTATTTTCACATCATTTTCCTACCATTTTCCTAGTGTTTTCCTAGTGTTTTCTCTGACTTTCCCACAATAGAAAGTGTGGAATTTTTATCTTATCTTATTAGCAATTTCTGAGCATTTTCAACCAGAGAAAATTTAATGTTTTCTCAGTATGGAAATTATTCTAATATGTTGTATTATCTATTAATTCTCAGAATTTGAAAATTCCATATCTTTTGCTGCTGAAAATTTAGTATTCTCCAGGCATATTCTTGTTGAGAGGACACAATTGAAATTTAGAATTTATATATGGTTTTATAAAAATTCTCTTTGCAAGAAGATTAAGTGTTTTCTCAATCAGAATACTATGTTAAAAGAACACCTCATATGTAGTGAAAAGAAATATTCGTCAATATTGATGAAATACATACTTCAGAAATGTTCAAAGTTTTAACCGAGCCTGTAGGGGATATGCCCACAGGAGTGGTGGTTCAGTTGGATCCTGTTGATTCAATGTGGATATTGTGGATTGTCCAGATGGAGTGAAAAAGGTGCTAACAATAGTAGCTTCCATGACTGAAGGACTCAGGGTAATATTTCCGAAAGTCAATGGGAGTAGTGTCATGGTAGAAGTGGTTCTAGACACTGGATCACAAATAATCTCTATAGATACATGGATTGCTAAAAGCCTAGACTTGACCTGGGATCCTGATACAGTTATATGCATGCAATTGTTGAACAGTGGACTCAACTCTACATGGAGCCTAGCTAGAAATGTGCCCTTCAAGTTTGGAGAGATAGTCCTGTACTTACAAGTGCATATAGTTGATGGTGCACCATATCAAGTGTTGCTAGGTCGACCATTCAATACTCTAGCAAATACAAAAGTATTAAACAATGGGGAAGATACTGAACTAGAGCTTACATGTCCAAATACCAAGTGGAGAGTTACACTTCCTACATTTAAACGAGGGTCGTATTGGCCTCCGCAGCACAAAGATGTCAAACCTATAGTTGAAGAACCAGCATCTCCTCAAATGGAGGAAGAGGTAAATTTTCAGACCTCAAGAATCTGATTAGCCAACAGGGAGAGGTAGCCTTACAGTTTGAGCTCACGGAAACAAGCAAAGTAGTGCTTATGGGCTATAAGTTACCTAGTACTGGCAAGCAATTCCACTCTGAAGAACTAGCCAAAGCATATGTGATGATAGCATATACAGGAGATGGAAACAAGGATAGTGAGTTGAACAGGCTGATTCAACAGTTCTTGATGGGAGCAAAAGTCTGAGAAAACCATAAAACAAAAGAAAATCAATACAAGAGTCAGTGGAGGGTGGAGCACACAATGGAAGAAACAAGAAAGAAAGTAATAGAAAAAAATCAAACAGAGGAAAGTGGCAGCAAAGGCTGCTCTGGAGAGAGCCAAAGAGGTAAATGGGCTATGAGAACAAACATTAGCAGAATGCATAGACTGGCAATCAATGAAATGGAGTGACTGGTCAGGTAAAGACTCAGATACTCAGTCTCTGACTCAATACACTGTATGCAAGACACTGTTCCAGGGCTCTGGTTTTGTAGTGCCATATAGCAAAAAGAAGTACAAACCAGTGGCTAAGAAAGTTAAACCAATCAAGGCTATGTTACCCTCCAAATTTTGAATTGAACAAAATATTACAGGAAATCCTCTAGAAGGAATGCCCGAGTTACCCACCAATCCACCCGAATACACGCCAGCAGTGCTTTATACTGAAGAATGAAAGAAAGTCATAGACAAGAATCATCAGAGGGATTTCTTCTGCCTGAAGAACGAAAGCTGTTACATTGTTTATTGAAGCTACAAGAAATGGCTTTCACATGAGAGGAATCTGAAGCAGGAATCTTTAGAGAGGATTTCTTTCCTCAGGTAGAGTTTCCAGTAATACCACACACACTGTGGGTGTTACGTTACTTGCGCAACAACGTCAACTCAACTACCTTAGCGAAGTGTTACCTCCATTCAAGTAGTCTTCTAAGTTCAAGTTCAAGTTTGTTTAGTGGTTGCTGAAGTTCAGAGGTCTGTTCAATCGTTGTGTTGACACAAGATAGTATAAACCAGGTCAAGCTGAAGACTTTGAGTCTTAGCTTGAGCGCTTAAATATGTTACAACTGACTAATACTTGCTACATACGTAAAAGTGGTAAGTTTGGTGTTTAGATAGTAATTCCCGAGTCCACCGGAATATGAGTAATACAGAAAAGATAGGGAAACGGGGGGCTGGAAATGTGTATGAGTCCGATGACAATAGAAGCATGTGGAAAGATAAGGAAATGGGGGCTGGGAAGGTGTATAGGTCTGATAGAAGGAGAAGCATAGAGAAGAAAGAGAAAAGAAATGTAACATTACTCTCTCAACAAGGGGCAAACTCCGTGTTGCCAACACTACGATTCACTATCTCTGTACAATTCCATGTCATAATCATATGACATATCAGGCATCTCATCCACGGTTTCTAGCCTTGGCGTTGAGGGGATGTCGAAATTCGGCTGCCATCCCATAGCCTGCCGTTCTTCGACCGAAAGCAGCCTCACCTTTTTAGGGTCCTCTCCCACGAATAACAACTGGGCGTCCCTGTCGTACTCAGCAGTCAACATCTCAACATTTTCCGCTGAGATTGTCGTAGGGCTCGTCATCATAGTTTCGTTCATCATCACAACGGTGACCATCCGACAGAGTGTCTGAGCTCGAATCAGACCTTCAGTGCGCAATACAGCGAGACCTTCGTTGGTCAGGGCAGTGACCAGATGTATGTCCAGGTTGAGTTTTGAAGCATCTACAGCACATGTACTGTGGGCAATATCGGGCGAAATGGTGCTCCAATCTGCACAAAGGGCAGAGACGTGGTCGACAAGCTGCATCATCGGGGTCGGGGCCAGAGTCGGATTTCTCAAGCTGGGCATCAGTGGGCCATCGTCGCTTTCGGGAATTTGGTTCTCCCGTTCTTCGTCCTCGGCCACGTCCTCTGACTCCTTGAGAGCGACCTCCCCTCCAACTGCGGGGATGTGCTCCACCTTCCAGTGGAACTGAGGCTTCAGGCATCTGAAGACTTCAGAGGGTCAACGGTGGTCGAAGGTCTGGGTTGGGATGAGCTGTTGGAGTCGACTGACTTGACCCTAGGCTTGACATTGGGATTGGGAGTGGGGTCAGGATAAATGAGGGCGTCATCGGGTTTGGAGGTGGAATGGGTAGCAGCGGGGAGTCCCGCTTCGTCAACCATGGGTTCGGCAGTGAGTCTGGAGATGAGACTCCGAGTATCTGTGATGTCGGAACGGGGATATCCATTCCCGTCGGTTCGTTGTCTGAGTCGGTTGAGGAGGCTGAAGGAGAGGGGGATCAGGGTATTCCGACATTGCTCAGGGATCTGCAGGAGGAGGCATGGACAAGTGGGGATGATACAGAAACGTAGATGGTGCCATGATGGGGCCTGAGAGTCCCAACTAATAATTGCAAGTGTACATTACTTGGTTTGCAATCTTGAGACTGCAGCTTTCAATAATCCTTTTGAAAAGCTTTTGTTGGGTCCTGAGGAAAAACAGGCTTTTGATGCAGGGTTCCAGTCTGTTGTGCTGATCAGCAGCAGCTCAGATCTGGTCGTCATACTGTTCGGAATTAAAGAGGTGAAGGAGTTGGTAGGGGTTGAGCTTGAGACTGTTCAGGTAGGTGATGTTCTCCCCATATTGTCCTTCTTCTGACACAGTAGGAACAGGGCTCAGGACTCGGGCTGACTGGCTGCTAGAAGCAGAAGAGGAAGAGGCAGCAGTGGTTGCATTGGACATGGTTAATCTGAGGTGGGAATGGGGTCTCTAGGTGTTATTCAATGCCTCTTTATATATCCTCTGAGGAGGTCTAGGCAGTTCACCATTCCCTCCATTTGGATCTATCGGTTATGAGACGAGTCGTACACGGTGTACGAGACTAGAAACTCCTGGGGTTGCTTCTTTGGTCTGTGTCCTACAACTACTTCCACTTTGTATTCTTCGAATCCTTCTATGAGGTCTTGGGGTGGTTCCGTGAAGCTCGGTCCATGAGCTTCGGTTTCTTTAAACGGCGATAGAAGGGTTGCATGGAAAACGGGATGAATTTTCCATTGATGTGGTAAGTCTAGCTTATACGTCACTGGTCCAAGGACCTCGAGAACTTTGAATGGCCCTTCTCTTTTGGGAGCTAGCTTCTTCGATGGGTATCCTGTGGCTAGGTTCTTTGCTTCTAGCCAGACTTTTTGTCCCTCTTTGAACATATCTAGCTTCTGCTTCTCTCTTCGTATCATCTGCTGTCTCGCTAACTCTAACAGGCTTGCAGTTTCTTCTCTGATCCTCTTTAACTCCTGGAGTCGCTCTTCTACTGAAGGGATTGTCGTCTTTTCGAATATCGTTGGGAGTGGATAAGGGTGGTATCCCATTATCATGAAGAATAGAGATTTCTTGAGAACTGAATGAGTTCAATTATTGTGTGCAAACTCTGTTAGGGGAAGATACTCCTTCCATCAGGTCTGTTCCTTCAAACAAAACACTCTTAGGTAAACTTTGATTTCTTGGTTTACCCGTTCAGTTTCCCCATCAGTCTGTGGGTGGAATGCCGTACTCATCGAATGTTTGATGGACAGTTGTTTTCCCATTTCCTAGAATACTTCCACAGTGAATCTAGGGTCTCGATCTGATATAATGCGGTCTGGCAATCCAAATCTTTTGTAAAGATGTTGTATTAATAGTTCCGCTATCTTCATAGTGTCCATTGTTTTGGTGCATGGAGTAAAAATTACCCCCTTCATAGATGAGTGGTCCACTACGACTAGAATAGAATCCATTCCATCACATTCAGATAGGTCTGTGATCAGGTCCATTGTACAGACCTGAAATGGAAAGGAGTTTGTCGCCGGTTGTATGGGTTGTATTGGTGTCCTTGTGGGGTGAGTGTTGATTTTCGATTGTTGGCACACAACGCAACTGTCAACAAAAGATCTGATGAATTTGGCCATCCCCAGCCACCAGAAATCCCTCTGTACCTGCTCTATGGTGTTCCATTGCCCTGGATGTCTGACACCTGGTGTTTCATGTATAGTTTGTACCACTCGTTGGAGGAGGTCAGTATCGTTTGGGACATAAACTCGTTCCTGAAAGAAGAGTAATCCTTCTTTGATCTTCCAATCCGACAACGCAGATTTGATTGGCAGCACGCCTTGTTGCAGTAACTGCTCTAAGGCCAACTTGTGAAAGTCATCTGGGCCCAACTGTTCCGCAATGTCCTCCTTCACTCCTAAGTCAATTCCTTTGATGAATAATCGGTCTGGTAATACAACAATGTCTTCATTGTCGTTGTCTACGTCATCTTGTTCATTGCTCTGCCCCGATAAGGCGTCAGCCTGAGTAATCAATTTCCCAGGAACATGTACTAATCCTAAGTCAAATTCTGATAGGAAAAGGCTCCATCTGGCTTGTCGTCTGTTCAGTTTCTGTGCCGTGTGGAAGTACGTTAGATTTTTATAATCCAGTAGGATCACGATCTTGAATTTGCCTCCCATGAGGTAATGTCACCATTCTACTAATGCTCGGTAAATGGCTAAGAGTTCGCAATCGTAAATCTCGTAGTTCCGTTCCGTTGGTGACAATGATTTTGAAAGGTATCCACAAGGGTGCCATTCTCCATCGGTTCTTTTCTGTCTAAGAACAGTGCCTGTTGCCCATTTGGAAGCGTCGGCTTCTATAAAGAAGGGTTTGTCGACATCTGGCATGACGAGTATTGGTTCCAAAAGAAATTTCGCTTTGAGGAGATCGAAGGCTATTTGACACTCTCAGCTCCAGTCGAACTTCCGATTCTTTTGCAGTAGGTCGTTCATCGGTCTTGTCAACTGCGCATATTTCCCTATGAACTTCCTGTAGAAGTTCCCGAATCCCAAGAATGCGCGCACCCCTCACTGTTTGCGGCAGCTCCCAATCTGCTATTCCTGCTAGCTTCACAGGGTTCATGGTGATGTAGCTGGGTCTGATGACCATCCCCAAAAATACTACCTCTGTTACATCAAACTCACATTTCTCCGGTTTAAGGAACAGATCATGCTTCTTGAGGCGATGCATCAGCCGTTCTGTCCGTTCCCTATGCTCAGTTTGATCCTTGGAGAAAAGAAGGATGTCGTCCATGTAGACCACACACCATCCTTCATCGATGAAGTCAGAAAGAATGTCATTCATGAAGGCCTGAAAAGTGGCTGGGGAATTGCTTAATCCAAAGAACATGACTGTTGGTTCAAAGAGCCCTCTGTTAGTCTTAAAGGCAGCTTTCCACTGATCTCCATCTTTGATCCTAACATTGTTGTAACCGTTTCGAAGGTTGAGTTTCATAAAAACTGTTGCTCCTTTCAGTTTGTCCAGAAGCTCTGGAATTAGAGGTAATGGATAAGCGTTCTTCACCGTTCCCTCGTTGAGTGCTCTGTAGTCCTGAGTTGGTCGTAGTGCCCCTTGCTCCTTCTTTGCTACGAAGAAGAAAGGAGATGCCATCAGTGATTTCGACTTGCGAATGTATTCTTTCCATAGATTTTCTTCGAGGAATTTGTCCTGCTCTATTTGCTCCGCTGGGCTTAGCAGGTATAATTTACAGTTCCTTGGCACAAAGTCCAGTTTTAGGTCTATCACGTGATCGTAAGTTTGGCTGGGGGGAAATTGTTCAGCTTTCCCTTTCTCAAAACGATCTCGATACCCCAACAGATACTTGGGAATGAGTTCGTCAATATTCTTCTTCACCACCTGTTGTTGATGCGCCATCTCTTGAGAAGCAGTGATCTTTGCTCCTATGAGGACTTCCAAGTTGGTATTACCCAAGACTCCTCTAAATCTCTTGATCTGGATCCTCCTACATGGCAGAAACTGAATTTCCCCTGTTTCCCAATTGATTTGAGGGTTGTGATACCATAACCATGGGAGCCCTAGAATCATTTCCTCGTCCCCTATACCTGATATCATAAAGTTTTCTCGGAATTCTTTTCTTGCGATCCGGAATTCCAATTCAACCACATGTGTTATCCAGGCTGTTTTATTGGCCATTCCATCAACGTTGAAGACTCTGATCTTCTCTGGTAGCTGGATCCATCTTTTTCCCAGCATTCGTGCTAACTCTGTGCTTATGAATTGTCCTCCTGCTCCCAAATCTAACAGTGCTTTTGTTTTGATGGTTTTTGTTCCCACTTTGTACTGAAGAGGAATATGCATAGAATTTCAATCCATCTTAGCTGGTACAAAGTGTGAGATAGTTATTGGCGGTGGAGACATCGTCCTCTTCTGCCGTTTCAAAAACCCTCCTGTTCCATTATATCAATAAGGAGGTTCTTCTCTTCCTCCATTTGCTTGTTTACCAACACCCTGATTCTGGTGAACCTTTCTTCCTTCAAAAGTTTCTTTAGCTCTTCCTGTTTCCTCTTGTCCTTTTTCGGCATATCTGGGCAATCCTTGATGCGATGTCCATTTCGTCTGCATCTAAAACATAGCCCCTTTGCCATATATTCCTTTCAATCGATATCAGCGATTTTTTTGATGTGTTACGTTACTTGCGCAGCAACGACAACAACTCAACACCACTTGACATAGTGGTGCAGAGTTAACTTCGACAAGAAAGTTAAGTTTCTTTCCTGAGGTTCAAGTTAGAGAGCTAGCTTAAGAAAAGCTAGAGTTCAGAGTTCGTTCGTTGGCTAAACACAAGTTTGATTAAACCAGGTCAAGCTGAAGAGCTTAGACCTAGAAAACTAACTACTTATACACCTTTTGTAGCTACTCATTTGGATACAATCTGTGAGATCGACATCATTGTTTACTAAACAAGTAGAAAGTAACAGAAGGCCATAGAATGTCAATGAAATCATAATCAAGGATTTTGACATCATAAGCGATGTCATTGGAAAGGAATAGAAACTAATGGAATAAAATGAAGTCATGATGATGTCATAAATATCGAAGAAGAAAAGGGGTACTGGGAATGTGTATGAGTCCAGATGTCAAGAAGAAGCATAATGTCAGGTGCTAAGTTACCCAAATGGTAATACAGGAAAAGGAAAATAGTAGATTGTCTGATGAAGTTGAAAAACTGTAACATGATGGCTATGTCATCCTTCTTTCAAAAGTTCCTTTGGGGCTTCTTCATCCTATGTTCTTCATCCCATGTCTTTCCATATTCCAATGCCTGCTTATAACTTTCGTCGAACAGTATGGTGGCGTTCATTCAATCCTTAATGGTAGTGGGCGCTCCTTCTGGCCTTGTCATGATTTTGAGCGCCAAACTCCTAGGTAACCCTCGTTTGAAGGCCATGATTTGCGCTGCGTCATTGTATCCTGTCTGCTTTGCGAGATAGGTGAATTGATATGTGTATTTGTCTGCTCTGTCCTTTATCCTCAAATTCTTGAGTTCTAGCTGCACCTTCAGAGCTGGGTCAAGGGGTTCAAAGGAGGTCCTGAAATCATCTATAAACTCTGACCACGTAACCTTCTCAGCTTCTGGATCAAATGTGAGTAGGAGGTCGGTTTTGTCATTCTTCCAGAACCCTCCTGGCCCATCGGTCATGTAAGAGAGAAGGAACAGCTTCTTCAACCTATCATCGGGAAACGCCTTCGGGTTAAGTGCGATTTAGATCAGCACTTCTCGTAAGAACTTCTTGGCATCCTTCCGGGTCCCTGTAAAGGCTCTCAGCAAAGCAGCTTTTACTTCCTTAACTGCCGACACTACTTGCACCAGCATCACAGAACCAATAACAGCTTCTTCAACCTTCAGTTCCTCTTTCTTGGGTCTACTCCCTGATAGCTTCTTATCTTCCACCATTGTCTCAAGCTGTATCTTTGGTGATCGGAGACTGTTCTTTAATCCTTGTAGCAATCGTTGAAATGGGTCTAACTCCTCCGGCGAGCTCACAGAGGTGTTCAATGTATCTGATTCTAGTGGCTTTGGTGTATTCGATGAGGATCTCTCTTCGAATTCGATCAGTCTCGATCCAGTCAAGATGGATGACAGGGTCAAGGTTCTCTTTATTTCTGGGTTTTCTTCAGGTGTCTCGATTAGTGGCTGACTTGTTGGCGATGGCGAGTGCAAGGGGGTCAGGAGCTCTCTGTGCGATGCTCTGGTTAATGGCAGGATCGCTCATCCACCAGGATTCGATATGGATTGGGTTAGTAATCCACACCGGCGTGCTTCTGCTTTGGAGATGTCTTGTTCTAGCTGTTGTTCTGTCTGTGGTGGCATCTTGCCATTTCCTAGTGATGCCTAAACCTGGATAGGTCAGCAATCAATCAGCTTAACCTTATGTTATGTTACTTGCGCAGCAATGTCAACTCAACTACCTTAGTGAAGTGTTACCTCTGTTCAAGTAGTCTTCTAAGTTCAAGTTCGAGTTTGTTCAGCAGTTGCTGAAGTTCAGAGGTCCATTCAATTGTTGCATTGACACAAGATAGTATAAACCAGGTCAAGCTGAAGACTTTGAGTCTCAGCTTGAGCGCTTAAATATGTTACAACTGACTAATACTTGCTACATACGTAAAAGCGGTAATTTTGATGTTTAGATAGTAATTCCCAAGTCCACTGGGATATGAGTAATACAGAAAAGATAGGGAAATGGGGGGCTGGGAATGTGTACGAGTCCGATGACAATAGAAGCATGTGGAAAGATAAGGAAATGGGGGCTGGGAAGGTGTATAGGTCTGATAGAAGGAGAAGCATAGAGAAGAAAGAGAAAAGAAATGTAAAAGTGGGTGTTCAAAAATGCACCAATTCTGCCAGGAATCTTTGATGAAGTGTGTAACATAATTAAAGGAAAGATTATGAGCAAGACTTACAAACCATCAAACAGTTCCTATCGTTCCTGATGGTTCTGTGTTGCTAAGAAAGATGGAAGACTGCATATAGTGCACAGTTTAGAACCGTTGAATGCTGTGACAATACAACATTCAGAGATTCCCCCAGCAACATATGAGCTAGCAAATCATTTTGCAGGAAGAGCTTGTGGAGGGACTCTGGATTTGTTCATGGAATACAATGAAAGGAAAATACATCCTTCATCATGGGACTTGACCATGTTTCAAACACCTTTTGGCACGTACAGACTAGTCAAATTACCTATGGAATGGACTAATTCGGTTCCTATATTCCATGAGGATGTCTGTGAAATCCTGAAGGATGACCAGAAAATCCAGGCATAAGATGCTTTGTATGGGAACATATGCAGAGCATAAATTGAACTTTACAACGTGTTAAATACTGTGGTGGAACATTCATGGGGAAAAAGTCTTTTGTATGCTGCAATGAAACAATTGTAGTAGGACACAGGTGTACCTATGTGGGACTCAAACCTACCCATGATAAGATAGAGGCCATTACTACTTGGCCTTCACCACTGAATACCAAGACGGATGTAAGAAGCTTTTTGGGGACTTGTGGACAAGTAAGGCAGTTTATTAAAAACTTTGCTAAGATAGCTGCCCCAATACAATGTCTTGTGTGGGACAATGTAGCAGTTGAATGGGGACCTAAGGCTTTGTGCAACATGGAGCCTCTGAAACCTATAGACTATAAAAGTGAGGGGGAGGTCATATTGGCAGTAGATACCTCTTACTTGGCAGTAGGATATTATCTCTACCAACATGACATATCAGACAAGAAAAAGAGAAACTATCGCTTATTCAGTTCTATAACTCTTAATGAGAGGGAAGCTAGGTTCTCTAAACCCAAGAGAGAACTCTATGGATTGAAGTTAGCCCTATTAGCAACACATTATTGGACCGTAGAATGTAGAAAGCTAGCAGTAGAAACCGATGCTAAATACATAAAGGGAATGCTAGACAATCCCAGTATTACTCCCAATGCGATGATCAATAGGTGGATAGAAGAAATACAGAAGTACCATTTCACCTTAATTCATATTCCAGTGGCCAGCCATGGTTTGGCAGATGGTTTATTGTGGAGGCCACCAGGTGGACAGGAAGCAGCTATTCATAAGCTAGATCCTGCAGACCGAGATGGAGATGATGATGGGGAACCCATGAGGTTCGAGAAGGATGAAGGGGTAGTAGAGGACCCATTAGAGCTGTGCGACTTTTATGGTGCACAGGGGCATACCAATAGTGTAGAACTCTCAAGCAAGTCAAACACTGGTTGAACACAATCTAAGTAACGTGTTCTGTAAGGGTTTGGTGCACAGATGCAACCCAATAGCAAAGGACTCTTAATAGACTCCAATACTAAGTGAACACAATGTAAAGCACCGTGTTCACAAGTGTTTTGGTCCAGTAATGTGAACCAGTGGCGGAGGACTCCCAGATCAATGAAACACCAATAAATGTGACTGAAGCAATGTGCTTATTCAAGTTTTGGTGCACTAACACAACCAATGGTGTACAGTTCTCAAAAGAATCCAGTAATCAGATGAACACAACCTGTTGGTATGTGTTCACAAGGTGGTTGGTTGACTTAAGTGTATTTCACACTAAAGTACAGTAAAATAGAGCTTTTGATTGGTATCTTGGCTTATAGAAGAGACAGCTGGCAAATGCCTAGAAGGTGTTGGTAAAGCACTGTCACAAACTTGCCTGGAACAGCACCAATGCAGACGTCCAGAGCAAGCTGCTATGAAGCAAGGCAAGATGCCAGCTGCTGCTTGAGCCTTGTAAGTAATGTACATCACAATATATACAGTCCAGAAAATAGAATAATACCAAAACTCAAAATAATGGAAAAAGATAAGATGTTATATGTTTAAGAAATGTGTATGTGACCAAAAGTCCTGCTACATATAGAAAGTGTCCAATATTGGGAATATTTGTGCAAATGTTGCACAGGACCACTGGTGTAGTACTGATGTGTGGTCCACAGCACATTCTTTCTCCTCCTCTAGTTTCCTTCCTCTCTATCCGATTGGTGGTTGTCAATCCTCTATCTGCATTTCAATGAATGTGTAATCCCACCGATCTTCCGACATACAGGGTCCCACTAGGCCTAGATGGTGGCTCCGTGGAGATACCCATGATTATAGCCTAGCTTGTAATCCTTGAATGCTCAATGCATAGGTTGGTTGACTGGATATAGGTTCTAATAACCATGTGTATAGGTCTTCTGCAGTATTCAATGCCATTCCACATAATGATAATGTCTCAATAGTGTGTTATAATGCTTGTGATTGCTTTTGCATCCAGTCTGGTGCATTCAGACTGTAGATCCTGCTGATATCTATTTCTTTATTAGATTGGAATTGGTGGTTTCTGGCCCACTTACGACCAAGGACCTTCACAGCAACACTTCACTGCAATATAGTAGACTAGTATAATCTACTAAGCCTCAACTAGGTTGTTTCACAGTGCTATTTGAGAGACTGATTGGTTTATTGACAACTAGTGCTTAAGCCATGCATATAACACAGGTCTGTATTCTGCACTAAATTAGGAATTAGACGTGCAAATGCACTGCTATACATCTGTGCTGAAAATGGGGCACATTGCCATGTTGTTTCAGAAGATTCACGTCAACACTTTTCAAGTGTCTCCAGCGAGTAATGGTTGTAAATATGTGGTGCACAGTCAATGCATGTTGACATTCTGGTCAGAGGCAAGGGCCTTGAGATCAGATAAAGTGTCTGCGATAGGCCAATGGTTTTTTGAAGACTTCATTTGTAGGTGGGGAATTCTGAAGGAAGTAGTAATGGATAACGCTGGTCAAATGAAGAAAGTACTGGATTGGTTGGAACATAAGTATAACATAAGAGGCATATGAATTAGCCTTTATAAATGGAAAAGTTGAGAGAGCACACTTTGATATCCGAATGGTGTTGGCTAAGGCTACTAATAATGACCTCACTAAGTGGTATTGGTATCTGAGGCATGTCCTTTGGGCCGATCATGTTACTCTGCAGAGAGGTTTTGGGTGCTCTCCATATTTCTTGGTAGTCAGAGCTGACCCAGTACTGCCATTTGACTTGAAGGAATCAACATAGTTTGGTAGACATACCAGATAGGGTGTTAACTCATGCAGAGCTGACAGGCTTGCATGCTAGAGCTCTGGGGAAACATAAGACATTAGTAGAGTCAATGATGCATAGAGTGAGCATGGAGAAATTAGCAGAACTAAAACGATATGAAGAAAAGTATAAACATGTAATCAAGAGCTATGTGTTTGAACCAGGAACATTAGTCCAAGTTTGGAACACTACTATTGAGAAGAGTCTTGATTGAAAGATGAAACCCAGGTACTGCAGACTGTATGTAGTGGTCAGAAGAACACAAGGTGGTTCGTACATCATAGCTGAAATGGATGGTATGGTGTTGAAAGAAAAGGTAGCTGCATTCCGGGTGGTGCCACATAAGTTGTGGTATGGTCCAGTTATCTTGCCCACGGACATACAAAAGGTTTTGGATGCAGATATTGACCAACTGGATGAGTTGGAAGAGACCATGAATAATGACATCAATGACACACATGTATATTCAGGCCCTGATTATGTGTTCTATGGCATGGTGTGGTGCTGCAGTGACCCTCATAACAGTGAGTAGAACCCTCTGCACTCAAGTCAGGAAAGGGATAAGGAAAGAGGTGATCTGGCATAGACTCTAGGTCGATACAACGTTGAACTCAACAGACACTAAGTCAATGCTAGCCCAAATGACCAAGAGGTCAAGATGGGGAACTAGGCTACAAGTGTCAAGTATAAATACAAGGAGTCTGTCTCGGTGAGAATAGCTGATGGAAATGGAAGAATGATCTGGAATGAGATCTGGGTTGAATGGAATGTTCTATGGAGAAGTGGCTGTGATAGTATAAATAAGGTAAATAATCAGATAAATAGATAAAAGATAAGAGATAAGATAATGGGACTTAGAAGAAAAGAGAAAGGAAAAGTTGCACTCCATCACATTACCCCCTCCCTAGAGTCTATCGTCCACGATAGACCCAGGCCTACTTTCTTCCCCTCCTTCCATGTGAGGTCTGTCATTGCCTTGGTGAAGTTCTTAAGTTCCTGCCATAGTAGTGTTGCGAAGAGCACTGCAGCCACTCTGGCTGGTGCATTGGGGTTCTTTTTATGGAAGCTCTTCACCTTTGCCTTTGCATGTTCTATGTTCTCTGCAGGCTCCCAGCTATCCTCCTCTTCACCATATTCTTCCCATCTCACCAAGTACTGCAATTTCTTTCTGTACACTCGGCTGTCCAGTATTTCTTCTACTAAGTGCTCTTCCTCTCCTTCCACTTCTACTACTTCGGGTGGTGGGGCTTGTTGCCCATTGACTTCATTGCCTCTCCATGGTGATAAGCAATTAACATGGAAGACATTGTGGACTTTCATTGCTGGAGGTAATTTGAGGCAGTAGTCTAAGTCACCAATGTGTTCCACCACCTCGAAGGGGCCTAGTTGTCTTAGGCCTAATTTTCTGCTTGCCTGATGGATTTTAATGTCCTTTGCTGCAAGCCACACCTTATCTCCCACTCTGAAATCGTGTGCTTTCCTCTTCCCCTCCTCGTATGCCTCTTTCATCTTCTCTTTTCCCATCCACAATGCTGCCTCTGCCTCCTCTCGAATCTTCTTCAGGTCATCAAGGTGTGCCTCTAAAGCAGGGAACTTGTTTGTGTGTCATCCTGCTGGGATGGTAAAGTCAGGCCTGTACCCATACATGACTTCAAAGGGGCTTTTGTCGTGTGCTGTGTGAACTCATGAGTTGAGTACAAATTCTGCAGTAGGAAGCCAGTCCGCCCAGTCATCTTGACGTTTGCTCACAAAGAGACAAAGGAACTGTCCAATCTCTTGGTTTGCTCGTTCTGTCTGTCCATTTGCTGATGGGTGGTATGCAGTTGTAAGACCTGCTTGGATTCCTAGGCGTTTGTAGAGCGCACGTGTGACTTGAGCTGCAAATTGGGGTCCTCTGTCTAACACAAACTTGTGGGGTATGCCATGAAGATGGAAGATCTCCCAATAGTGTATGTCTGCAACTCCTTTAGCATCAAGAGTGGTTTAGGATATGGACTTGTTTGCTGTAGAGGTCGACATAGGTGATGATGGTGTCATACCCCTGGCTTTCAGGCAGTCCTGTGATGAGGTCCACACCCACTACATTCCATAGGCCTTCAGGTACATCGTGTGGGTGCAGTGTTGCATCTGGGTGTACTGCTGGTTTGCTTCGCTGATATCTTTCGCATCTCTGCACATACTTTCTGACAAAGCTACCCATACCAGGCCACCAGTAGTAGTAGTTCACTTGCTCTAGTGTCCCATGCTCTCCCAGGTGTCCAGCAGTTGGTGCGTCATGACACTGTTTGAGCACATCTGTGCATAGTCTCTTATCTGCAGAGATGTAGAGCTTCCCTTTGTAGTATACAAGCCCGTTGTCCTCCTCCCACTCCAGCAGTCCATTGATAAGCCTTCATGGACCCTTCTTCTTTAACTCCTCTACCGCCTGCAGCACTTCAGCTTCCTTCTCCACCCCTTTACAGATTCTCTCTTCCAGCTCTCCTCCTTTCATCCTTGTCATCGCAATCCTCATGAACCTCTCTGGACGAAGTACAACCTGTCCTTGGTTGTCCTCCACCATCTGTCACCTAGAAGGTTGGGATTCGAGAGAGAGGGTCAGCCTGAGTGTTAGTATTGCCTGGTTTGTGAGTCAGGCAGAAGTCAAACCATAAGAGCCATAAGGACCATTGTGCTTGTCGTCGGGACAGGTCTTGAGCTGTCCTCCAGTACTTAAGATTCTGGTGGTCAGTGATGATTTCGAATGGCTCAGGTAGGCCTTCTAAGTAGTGATGCCAGTCTTCCAAGGCTTGTATAATGGCGAGCATCTCCCTATCATAGATCTCGTAGTTTCACTCAGCAGGTGCCATCGACTCTGACCTGTATGCCACTAGATGCCACAGTCCGTCTTCCAGCTGCTGCAGGATCACCCCTCCTGTGGCATAACCAGAAGCATCCACTTCCAGCCGAGTTGGCCGTGTAGGGTCCTACATTACTAGTATCAGTTCCTTCATGAAGGCTTCCTTCAACGTCTCAAAGGCCTGACGCTGTCGTATGCCCCACTCCCAGTGGCAGTCCTTCTTGGTTAAGTCATTCAAAGGACGCGCAATCTTGGAAAAGTCCTTGATGAATCGCTGGTAGAAGTTGGCAAAGCCTAGGAAGCCTCGGAGTTCACAAAGATTCCTTGGAGTAACCTATTCTTTCACTGCACCTTGACTGGATCCATACTGACCACCCCCTCACGGATCACCATACCCAAATACTCCACTTGCTCTTGATCAAACTCGCATTTCTCAGGACACAGATAGAGGTTATTCTCCTGCAGTCATTTGAGTACTTCATGTGTTGTCCGGTGATGTTCCTCCAAGTTAGTACTGTAGATGAGAATGTCGTCCAGATACACAGCAACCTTCCCCTGGGCAATCAGGTCTGCGAAAATGGAGTTCATGAGTGCTTGAAAGGTGGCTGGAGAGTTCATCAGCCTAAAGAACATGACCTGGGGTTCGAAGAGACCTTGGTTGGTGACAAAGGCAGCCTTCCATTCGTCTCCTTCCTTAATCCAAACATTGTTGTAACCCCAGCAAACATTCAGCTTGGTGAAGTATTTAGCACCTTTGAGTTGGTTGATGATATCAGAAGCAAGAGGGAGCAGGTATCGATTCTTGACTGTGAACTCATTGAGCTTGTGGTAATCCTGTACAAACTGCAGCTTGCCATCCTTCTTCTTCACAAAGAAGACTGGGGAAGCCATGGGCGACTTGGAAGGGATGATATATCCTTTTTGCAGGTTCTCCTCTAAGAATTGGTCCAGCTCCCCTTGCTCATTCACTGACATGGGGTACACCTTGGATTGGATCGTCTCAGGTGCATCTGGTTTCAGGTTAATGGTATGGTCGTATGGCTTATGCTCTGGGAGACGATGGGACTCTTCCTCTGAGAAGACCTTTCAGTACTTGTGGAACTCTGCTGGCATGATCTCTTCCATGCTTCGCTTCTCCTTCTTCTTTGACTCTTCATATGCTAACTCAGCTAAGTATGTCACTCCAGCTGCCACCCACAACTCGTCCATCATATCCTCAAGGATCCCCTCCTTCCACCACTTCCTCCTCTGCTTACAATTCCCCATGATCCTTTGATACCGCTCTTCTGCTTCTGCTCCATCCTCCTTCACTTCTTCCTCTTCCTCCACTTTGATGTTCATTAACCCAGCTCTCCAGTCTATGTCTGGATTAACCTTCCTTAACCACGGCAGACCCAGAATCACCTCCTCTGGGCCCAGGTCTGTGACTAACAGCTCTACCACCTCCACATAGTCCCCAATAGTCAGCTCCAGTCACACAAATTCTGAGATGCTTCCAGCACAATTTTTGGTTCCGTCGATGTTGTATAGAGGTATCTCCTTCTTAAGAAGGTGCCTCCATACCTTTTGTTCCATTACCCAGCTTTGGCTTATGAATAAGCCAGTCGCTCCAGAGTCTATCATTGCCACAACCTTCTTTCTTCAATTTCTTCCCCTCAGACTTGCATGGTACACGGAAATGGTTATCATGTTTATTGGCAACAGGAATAGATATTGTACATGCAGAGACTGAATCATACGTAGAGAGAGATGGTGAAGGAGAAAGTAAGTGATCAGGTGCCCCATTCGTGGCTGGCAGTGACACCTGTTTTAAAAAGACTGCTTAAGGGCAGCAAACTGGGCTGACAGCTGGTTGAGTTGAGCCAGCATGTCATTGATGTTGGGGGGTAGAGGATGTGGTGATGACGGTTCAGGTGGTGACAGACCAGAGACTTCTATGGGGGCGCTTTCAGATGCTGCTACTCTTCTTGCTTTTGGTTTGCCAGCCCACTTGTCAAAGCACACTGCTTCACGATGACCAGCCCAACCACAATGACCACAGATCTCACGTTTGTGATTTCCATTTGCCTTGGTATGCTGAGTGGAGCCGCACCCATAGCACTTCCCGGCCATCATGCGGGTCCAGTCCAGCCTAGACTTGGTAGCATCAACTTCCATGGCATTGGGGTCATGAGCAGGTGGGGCAAAGGGAGTGATTGAAGCAGTTGATGGATGAGGGGCAGGAGGTAGAATAGTAGGCATGGTCATTGCTGCCACAGGTCGGCGAGCCTTCTCAGCCTCTCATTGGTAGATACGAATGTCCAGGTCATTGGCAACATTAATGAGCTGATCAAGGGTCTCAGTCTTGCGGTCAGTGTGCACAAGCTCATCCTTAATACAAGATGCCATGTGCTTGTAGAAGCAGTCACAGAGGTCAGCAGAGGAGTAACCAGTCCTCGACATGATCTCCTTGAACTTGGCAGCATACTCAGCTACTGACTGCCTTCCTTGGAAGAGCACCCACAGTTGTTCCTTTGCATCTGCTGCCTCATCCGTTGTCTCAAACCTCAGCTCAAAACCTTTGACGAAGTCCTCCCAGCTGTTGTCATAGGGGTGCCTCCCTTGGGCAACCTCTTCCATAGCTGGTGTGGCCCACACAGCTGCATCGTCCTGCATGAATGTCAGGGCTGAACAGATCCACAAGCCATTCTCTCTTGCCCAAGTCCCATCTGCATTGGCTCTGTTGAGTGCTGCCGTCTGTGACTGTGCATAGAGTGAAAAGGCAGCAAGAAATCGGCAGGCATCGGCTCCATCAAGCTTCTCTGTGAATGCAGAAGGTTTCTGGAAAGGCTTCTGATCTGAGGAGGTCAAGGCTGATGCAGCTGCAGCAGTGGTCTGGACCAGTTGACTGATGTTCTGCGACATCTGATTGAAGCTGGCAACCATCTGTGTCACTGCATTTGAGAGATTGGTTTGGCTCATAACCAGAGCTTGGAGAAGTTGATTGGTGGAGGGTTGATTGGTGGGGGTGTTTGACATTTTTGGGAACTCTCTGGGGTCTTGGAAGATGTCAGTGGGGTCATTGGTGTGGAAGGGATTTAGGAGTCAGTTTGGACAGAGTTGTTCATCACAAGGATACCACTCGTCTTCAGTTGGGTAGTGGTGGGCATCTTGGCTGTCTTCAGTGTCATCGGTGTGAGTGCATTCTCTGCAATCTCTGGCCAGAGTGCTTTGCTGATGCAAGGTCGACGTACACTATCGACGGTGCAACCTGAGATCTTGACCTAATGTGGTGCCACAGTGACC
Organism: Moniliophthora roreri; assembly: GCA_001466705.2. Taxonomy (NCBI): domain Eukaryota; kingdom Fungi; phylum Basidiomycota; class Agaricomycetes; order Agaricales; family Marasmiaceae; genus Moniliophthora; species Moniliophthora roreri. The sequence continues at coordinate 244,752 of LATX02000001.1, read as the reverse complement.
CTCGTAATAGTAAGTAGAACCCTCTGCACTTGAGTCAGAAAAGAGATAAGGAAAGGGGTGATCTGGCATAGACTCTAGGTCGATATGACGTTGAACTCAACAGACACTAAGTCAATGCTAGCCCAAATGACCAAGTTAGCTTAACTACTGAGAGATATATACAAGGAATACTTGTCTAGCCCAAATGACCAAGAGGTCAAGATGGGGAACTAGGCTACAAGTGTCAAGTATAAATACAAGGAGTCTGTCTCGGCGAAAATAGCTGATGGAAATGGAAGAATGATCTGGAATGAGATCTGGGTTGAATGGAATGTTCTATGGAGAAGTGGCTGTGATGGTATAAATAAGGTAAGTAATCAGATAAATAGATAAAAGATAAGAGATAAGATAATGGGACTTGGAAGAAAAGAGAAAGGAAAAGTTGCACTCCATCACACATGGGTAGCAGAGAAGGTGATGTGGAATCAGATGTTGAGGACTGACACTATGTACAAGGTGTTCTTTTAACATGGTTTTCTGATTGAGAAAACACTTAATCTTCTTGCAAAGAGAATTTTTATAAAACCATATATAAATTCTAAATTTCAATTGTGTCCTCTCAACAAGAATATGCCTGGAGAATACTAAATTTTCAGTAGCAAAAGATATAGAATTTTCAAATTCTGAGAATTAATAGATAATACAATATATTAGAATAATTTCTATACTGAGAAAACATTAAATTTTCTCTGGTCGAAAATGCTCAGAAATTGCTGATAAGATAAGATAAAAATTCCACATTTTCTATTGTGGAAAAGTCAGAGAAAACACTAGGAAAACACTAGGAAAATGGTAGGAAAATCATGTGAAAATACTATATTTTAAAGCAGTTTTTAGATAGTTTTCATATAGTTTTCCTTTTGTATTTAACATGTTTTCTCACTATTTTATAAGGCAGAAAATTTAGTATATTTGTAATTAGAAAATTAAAGGATAATTCTATAATTTCATTATTATAAAATAATCAAGAAACACTGACTCTTCTGGAAATTAAAATCCAGAGTATGCTTGCTGTTTTCAATATGTGATGACAACTTGAAACTAATAGAATTCTCTGAGTGTTGTCTGGAAGCAAATATATAGCAGTATTCTGAGTGTTTCCTTTGTATTAATAGCATAAAAAGAACACCTTGTACATAGTGTCTGCAGGAGCACTCTTGTCAGGCTTGCACATACCAGCCACAAGTTGTTCAATGTAGAGCACATTATCGGAAACACTCTTATGGACCTGGTTATCGATAACATTCCAAACAGAACTGTTGGTCATCTCCTTGAACACAGTGATGCACAGTTCAACAAGCTCATGGTTTTTGGACACTGCAAGCATGTCATCATCACTGAGGCCAGCCTATGTTGTAAATATGCATCAATATCACCATGGGAAAGGGGTATTGGTGGAAAAAGAGGTTCTCAGACTGTTGAATGCTTCGTGGCAGAAATTGTCAACCACAACACCAAAGGAGGCCTTCTCAGGCAGAAATTTGTGCACGTTGGAAAGGGTTTTCTTAAGCTCCATGAGATCAATAGTCATTGCAGCAATTGCGATGCCTTTCGATATGAATACGGGGAATAGAGGGTTGCCCAGTCTGATTAAGAGAGAGATTGGTAGAGAGAGAAAAAGTTATGCTGATTGCTGCATGTAGCCCTGTCCAGTCTTTTATACTGGGATGCAGAAGAGACTGTGATAAAATCCATGGTATTTTGAAAATCTACATCATGCCTTCCATGTGTTCTGCATTAGTGACCACCGAAGGGAAAAGTTTCAATAGACTGCAGGGTGTTCTTGGCAAACACAGGGTTTCAATGCCTACATGGAAGATATCGATAACAGATTTACAGGAGTTGGGCTGCTGCATAACTAAGCATGGTACAGAGGTTTGCTGAGGTACTCCATGGCCATTTCCCATTGGAGTGCCATTAACTGCATTTCAATCTTTGTGCACAGTGTCAGGAGATTGGAAAGCAGGGTCCTTATTGTGGTGTGATCTTCCATAAGAAGATGATTGTCTGTGTACAAGTTGTTAGTGACAGTGGTGATCGAGACTAAGGCCTGATCCAGGAGGGTTGAATGGCCATGCTCAGGATTTTCAAACATTGCCACTTTATCCAGTAACACCTTCTAGACATATGGTTAGTCCAACCTAAACCAAATAATAGTGTGCACATACTACAATGTTATCCAAGTCAGCGAGCCTGCAGAGTTTTTCTGCAGGAGTGGTGTTGTTGCTAAAGAAGAATGGTGTTTTTGACACTATTACAAGTTCGTTTCCAGCTGCTTGAAATGCAGCAGGTTGTTTAGCCTTGTTGATATATTCGCAGAGAAGCATTTCATCTAATGTTAAGGGCAGCCACACTGTGTGTTTAAGTACCTGGCAGTATTCTCTGTCAACTGGGGACAGTTGAAATTCTTTCAGTTTGGGGGAGAAGGCAGGCAAATATTGCAGATCGATCCATCCATACGCAGAAAGATAACATCGATCTAACAAGCAATAACAGATAGATGTGATGATTAGCAAGTGGATGACGAGGTGTACAAATATAGTATACCAGTTGCCAGAATAAATTACAAAGGAAGACTTAAAGAAAAATTTCTAAGTCCTACAAGGATTAGTAATAGAGGGTAGAGTCTGAAAGGATTTTATTAGACTTAATCACACAATGGATCACACAAAAGTAAAGAAATGAAGAGTACCAAAGCTAGCATTAGCTAGTCAGTACTAATGTATCAATTACACAGTGTCTACTTTATCAAGTATAAAGTACACTTTAACAAAAATACAAGATATACTAGTGTTAGGACTATGCAAAAGGACAAGGACGAGTACAGCTGGACAGCAAGGAGAGTACCAAATGAGGATCACTGTATGAAGGAGGTGGGTTCGCTGAGGCTATTGGCAACAGCACTACTGAACTATGGAGCTTGGCTGAGATGCAGGACCTCCACATGAGCGAGATCGAGAGCGAAGTAGAGGAGAGAAGAGAAGAGCATAGAACAACGTTAATTTTCCACTTGGGGTATAACAGTAGAATACAGTGGTTTATATCTACTGGGAGAGAATACAATGTGGAGAACATATGTAGCCTATGAGGACAATGATCAAGAAGTCACTACAAGAAAACATGTTGTAAGATGTACAATAGCAGAGATTAATGGAACATGTAGGTTATGACAGAGGAGATGTGTAAGCATGTCTCATACGAGTCAATGGCTGAGCCAAGTTGTATGGGCGTAACAACTAGAAGATACATGAATGTGAATAAAGTCCATAGAGCTACTTGCCAGACTGACCACCAAATTGCATAGTGTAAGTGTGTTCCACCCTTGGCATTTTTGAAGAGGGTTCAAACTCGGAACTGCTGGCGTCATCGACGGGAGGAAGGACCACCTCCTCAACCTTGTTGTCTTCTGCGAAGGTTACAGGAGCCTTACACTTGTTTGAGGAACACTTTCGCAAAGGAGCAGAAGAAGGCATTGGCAGAGGTGTTGGAGAATGAGAAAGAACTTGGTCATCGTATATGTTAGGAAGGAGGAAATGGTCCTCCCCTGACGAGCCCTTCTCAATGAAACCAGCTTCAATCTGCATCTCCAACAGTGCATGATTGATAGCCTCCATGTACATCTGAAGTTGGGCTGCACTGATAGCTTGAGAATGACCAGATGATGCAAAGAAAAGGTTTGATGGAGGAACAGCAGATGTATTGAATGGCATGGGAGTGAAGTTGACGAGGGGGTCAGGGTGATGAAGGATATCATGTTGACATCTCTGAGCCTCTTTGAAATCAGTCCAAGTGTAGTTCATAAGAGAACAAAAACAAGCCCAGGTGTCATCACCAATGGCAGGTTTGAGTTCTCAATGACCATTTCACAGCCAAATCAAATGAAGGAAGTGTTGTGGATCCAGAGCAGCAACGTGGAGACAGTCGAGAATTTGATGAACCATTTTTATAGAGGTGGCAGCCTCTGCTTGTTCCTGTGTGGCCTTAGACAGGAAAGACTCAAGTAGAGCAAAATTGTCCACCAGAGCTGCCAGAATAAAAATCAGGCACAATAAATTCATTAACAAGTAAAACCTACCAGGCATGGAACCAGAGAAAAGGGAGAGGAGTTGCTGAAACATCAGCTTGAGCTCTTCAACTGAAAGGCTGTTTGAGCACTTGAGGTGATACTTTTCACAATAGGTGCAGTTCTTGGATCCAGGAAGGAAACGACAGGGATAACCTCCAGGAATAAGTGAGCATGCCAAACACACCAAGAAAGTGTTGACGTTGGAAAGGCCCTGGTAAGCACTGTTGATGTTGGATGCAGTGATGCCTTGACCAGAAGTCTTGATTACCAGGAAAGCAACCAAAGAAAGAGAAGTGAGCAAGAGAAACCAAGAAGAAATAGAAGAACTTATACCTTCACCCTCTCCTTTCTTGCCACCTTTTCTTCCTTTGTACTGTATGATACCTCCACATTGGATGTCACCCTGGAAGAAGTCATAGGCACTGTAGGTCCATAAAGAATTGGAAGGTTCCATGGGAGTAGGGTCAACAATTTTGGCTTTGGCTGTTACAATCCTTTCTCACAGACATTTTACTTCATTTCTTTTTCTTCCTTTTTTAACTTTTAGATGCTGTACTAACACCTGTTTATGCTTCCCATTGACATCTGGACTTCTTCACCTTTCTAGTTCTCTTTTCAATATATTTTATCTATGTCTATCTCATTCTATCTCTTTCCATTTCTTGATGTCATTGTGATTTCATTCCTGACATCATTATGATCGTAACCTTCCATCAGTTTCTCTTACTTTCTCTATGACATCAACATAATGTCATTCTTACTACTTCTTTTCCATGCCCTTATTTCGTCATGTTCTAGGATGTTCCAAGTAGCACAAATGACTAGATACAACAAATGTATAAAGGTAGATAGTTATTGGGTCTAAGCTCTTCAGCTTGACCTAGTTAATTCACTCTACTTCTTGCAAGCTATGACTGAACTAGACAACTAACAGAAGGTCTTACCTACTGTTGGGTTGTTACACTCAAACTTGAACCTTATCACTTGACATCACTTTGCTTAGTGGTGTCGAGTTGTTGTCATTGCTGCACAAGTAACATAACATTGGCTTTACCTTTTGTCATAGCAGTAATATGTCGAACCTAGAAAAGACCCACTTTTATTTATTTTACACTATTTCTGAATTGGAACACTTTAATATGACACGAGATAATGGTTAATAAGGACTAGAGTGAGCACAGTCTGCTAGTTATTGCCTTAGAGAAGCAGTGGTACCTTAGAAAGTATGAAGAGCTATATAATATGCTATACAGAGGTGTCTAAGCTGTACTTTCTAACCTATCTAAGTATCAGATTCAAAGTGGATCACTCCCAAAACCTGTAGGGAATCTAACTATGGCCCAATGAACGCATTGGCTAGTTAACCAAGCTCTCAAAAGTGCTATCAATAGGATTTTAACTTCTACTTTACTTTTCTATGACATCTGCAAAGTGCAACATGCAGTCAAACATTACAGAGGTACTTAGAGGAGACATCAAAACAGAAAGACGACCTAGAACAGGAACGATCATAGAACAATCCTCCTCCAAAGTCAATTTAGAGATCAGAGTCAAAGCAGGTGATCTCTTAATAAAGAATTCACCAGCGGCTAAACAATATGCGATAAGCAAACTAGGTACAAAGCCTGCTCAGAAAGACAGAAATCACTTCCGAAGGACATCCACTACCTACAGACAGATACAATGAGACATATGAAGAATATCTAATGTGCAAGAAATCCTAAATAAGACCAAGTGTGCATTGTCAAAAGAGATCAGAACAATAACAGTGTGTTCCAACCTTGGAAAATTTGGCACCTAGGCCACTGCCGATGTGCAGATACTAGAAAAGAGAAATGCTGTCAAAAGACGGGATGGATACAGCCATCCACTCATAGATACCTGACTTAGAAAAGAGAAAATACAAATTATAGAGTCTAGAACACCTGGAGGCGTAGATACCCACACAGATATGGTCGGATACCCTAGTGGCCAGACTCCATGACATCTGAATAATCCCTCTTTTAGTATCTCAGTCACTCATTTGTCATTTCCTGAATTATTGGACAATATTTATAATTTTCTGTAGATATATTCCTTGGACTGTATATAAGGACAACTCAAAACACCATGGACATGATTACCAAAACCCATCAAAGTCTATAATGTTGATGGCACCTGGAACAAAATCGGTTGGATCACACATTTGGTCACTATAGATCTATCTGTTGGGGATTGAATTATGACAGAGACATTGCTCATCTCTGGACTGGGACTGGAACAGTTCATTTTTGGATTACCCTGGTTACAAGATCATAATCCAGATATCGATTGGATAATGGGAGTAATCAGGTTTAGACCAAGGCAAAAAGTGATGATAAGAAGGCCACTTAAACTGTTTACTGGCATATTGGACTGTGTCCAAGACAACGAAATGGCTCCTCTTTGTTGTCTGTGGGTGATCCTTCATGGGGTCGCAGAGGGATCAGAGTTTAGTAGCTGTTGGGCTACTTCAAGCTGTTTGTCGAGATCAGTTTCTGCTGCTGTAAGGCGAGCTCTCAGGGGCATCGTGTTTCGGTTTGTAGGTGATGCCTAAACCTTGGCAGGTCAGCAACGATCAGCTTGACCTTTTGTTACATTACTTGCATAGCAACAACAACAACTTGACACCACTAAGCGAAGTGATGTCAAGCAATAAGGTTCAAGTTTGAGTTCAACAACTCAACAGTAGGTAAAACCTTCTGCTAGTTATCTGAGTTCGGTCATGGCTTGCAAGATGTAGAGTGGATTAACCAGGTCAAGCTGAAGAGCCTTGACCAGTTTCTATCTACTTATACACCTGTTGTATCTAGTTGTTTTACATTATTTGTATTGTACTAGGATACAAAGTTTGAAAAACAAATAGAATTTGAAAGAATCAGAAAGAAAGAAAAGAAGAAATATAAAGTCATTATGATATCATTGGTGAAGTAGTAATAGAATGTCAAGGAAGGGAATGGAACGAATATGTAAGAGATACTCAAAAGGGAACTGGAAATGTGTAATTGTCCAGATGTCAATGGGAAGCATATAAGGTGCTTAAATGATAAAAAAGGAAAATAAAGTCTGTATGAGTAGAAATTTGTAACAATCTGTTGTTTATACCTTCATATGTCAGCTTTGGAATCACTAAATAATACTATAAAGTACTCAATATTGTACATCCCAGCGCTGATGACTTGAAATGTGTGTCTTTGACAGCTTAGGATGATAGTGCTCACATCTGTACAGTTGTGCTTGAGGTGTAGTATAATGAGAATGACAAAGGACTTACTGTACAATAACATTATCACTGAGTTGGTGCATTATAAGCCTTCCTTTGCAGGTTTTCTTGCTAACATGTCCCCTCTTGGCTTTTTGAAGTGTTTTTTGAATCTTTTCTCATTGTTGCTACTCTGCTAAAGATAGAAGGGTAGGCTCAAGTGGTGGCCCAAAGCATTTCTGGCCACAGAAAGACACCTATAGCCCCAGAGTCTTTTCATGTACATTACATTGCAGGTGTGAGGCCTGAAGCAACTGAGTATTGTTTATGTAGATGCTACAGGCAGTTCTGTCTGCAATAATATAAGGTTTTGTGACTTGCTTCACATCAACATTGGCATGCTTTGACACCTTAACCTTAAAATATATAAGATCTTACTGCAGTGATATAAATAGTGAGCAAAACACTCATACATATTGCAGTCTGTTTGGTGCAAGGTGTTACATTGCTTGTCTCAACTCAAGACAACAATAACAACCAAACAAAAGAGAAGATGTCTCTTGTTGTTCAGTTAAAAAGGTTCAAGTTCAAGAGCAATTCAGAGAGTCCAGAGTAAGACAAGGTGGATTAATCAGGTCAAGCTGAGGAGCTAGGACACTGGTTGAACTGTTTAAATACATCACTAGTAACTAGTGTCTCTACTTGGTAATTGAAAGAGTCCTTGGTAATACTGCAATGAGATCAGAATATGAGTCAGTACAAATACAGAGAGAGACTAAGAAGGGAACCAGGAATGTGTATAAGTCCAATGTAAATGGAAGCATGAGATAGTAAAAGTACAAAGGAGGAGACAGAAAAGGGAACTGGAAAGGTGAATGTGTCCAGAATCAAGTAGAAGCATGTGGGTACAGAAGTATATATGTCCAAGGAGATGAAGGGAAATTGTAACACAAGATACCATGTTTCCCTCTGCATCCTTCATTACTTGAATGAAAACCTCAGCTACTTGCCCTTTTGGTTCCTCAAGGGAATATGCTAGCCTATTGGCAGGATTTTGCCAGTTGTCTGGATCAATATTGAATAAATGTCCAACTGATTTGTTAGAGTTAAGGCTTGTGCATAGATGGTGTTATAATTTTCCTTTTATAATGTCATTGTTACGTTACTTGCGCAGCAACGTCTCAGTCTAACTACTCTAACGAAGTGACTTCTTTGCCCGAGCAGTATTCACAAGTTCAAGTTAGAGTTCGTTCAGTGGTTACTGAAGTTCAGAGGTCCAGATACTGGCGTTGACACAAGTATAGATTAACCAGGTCAAGCTGAAGACTTAGAGTCTCAGCTTGAGCGCTTAAATACAATACAACCGTTGTAACGCTAACTACATATAGAAAGTGAAGAGTTCGGTGTTTACCTAAGGTTTCCCGAGCTATATGAGTAATACAAGTACAAGGGGATAAGCAAATGGGGGCACGGAAGGTGTAGAAGTCCGATGGAATGAGAAGCATACGTGAGAGAAGGGAGTGGGAATTGGGAAGGTGTACGAGTCCGATGGAAAAGGGAAGCATAGGGGTAAAGACAAAAGAAGAGAGTCTACTAAGAGAAAGGAAAAAGTCTGTAACATTAGCCCCTCAACAAGGGGCAAGCTCCGGCTGCCTACTTCTACGATTCTCCGTCTCCGTACAATTCGGTGTCATAATCATATGACGTATCCGGTCTGTCCTCCATCTCCGGCATCTCATCCTCAACTTCCATCATCGGAGTTGCCGGTGGGTCGGAAGGTGGCTGCCATCCCATAGCCTGTCGTTCCTCTACTGAAAGCAACCTCACCTTTTTTAGATCCGCCCCTACGAACAGCAACTGAGTGTCCTGATCATACTCTTTGACCAACATCTCAACATTCCCTTCCGAGATTGTCATAGGGTTCGTCATTATAATTTCGTTCATCGTCATAACGGCGACCGTCCGACATAGAGTCTGAGCCCGAATCAGACCTTCGACCCACAATGCGGCCAGACCTTCGTTGGTCAGGGCAGTGCCCAGATGTATGTCCAGGCTGAGTCTTGAAGCATCTATGACATATGTACTGCGGGCAATGTCTGGCGAAATGGCGCTCCAATCCGCACACAGGGCAGAGACACGGTCGACAAGCTGCATCATTTGGGTTGGGGCCGGAGTCGGACTTCTCAAGCTGATTATCGGTGGGTCTTCAACATTTTCGAGAAGTTGGTTCTCCCGATCTTCGTCTGCGACCACGTCCTCTGATTCCGCGAGAACGACCTCCCCTCCAACTGCGGGGATATGCTCCACTCTCTGGTGGAACTGTGGCCTCAGGCGTCTGAAGATTTCGGGGGTCAGTGGCGGTCGGAGGCTCGGGTTGGGAGGAGGTGAGGGAGTCGATCAACTCGACCTTATATTTGACGTCGGGATTGGGAGTGGGGTCAGGATAAATGAGGGTGTTGTCGGGATTGGGGGAGGAATGGGAAGTGGTGGCGAGTCCGGCTTCGTTGCCCATGGGTTTATCGGTGAGCCTAGAGATGAGACTTCTATTGTCGTTGAGGTCGGGACGGGGATATCCGTTCCCATCTGTTCGTTGTCCGAGACAGTCGAGGAGGCTGAAGGTGAGGGGATCAGGGTATTCTGACATTGCTCTGGGATCTGTAGGGGGAGGCATGGACAAATGGGGGTGGAAGGGAAAGGTGGACGGTACCGTGATAGGACCTTCAAGCCCCAACTGATAATTACAGACGTACATCACCTGGTTTGCAATCTCGAGACTGCAGCTTTCAACGATCCTCTCGAAAAGCTTTCGTTGGGTCCTGAGGAAAAACAGGCTTTTGACGCAGGGTTCCAGTCAGTTGTGTTGATCAGCAGTGTTTCGGATTTGGTCGTCATATTGTTCGGTATTAAAGAGATGAAGGAGTTGGTAAGGGTTGGGCTTGAGGCCGTTCAGGAAGGTGATGTTTTCACTGTATCTGCCCTCTCCTGACACAGTAGGAACAGGGCTTGGGTTTCGGGCTGGCTGGCTGCCAGTAAGAGAAGAGGAAGAGGCGGCGGAGGATGCATTGGACATGGTTATGTTTCGGTTGGAATGGGGTCTTTGAGTCTTCCTCGATGTTTCTTTATATATTCTTTGAGAAGATCGAGACAATTCGTCATTCCTTCCATTCGGATCCATCAATTATGAGACGAGTCGTAACCAGTGTACAACACGAGAAATTCTCGTGGTCGTTTCTTCGGTCTATGCCCCATTACTGCTTCTACTTCGTATTCTTCGAACCCTTCAATGAGATCTGGGGGTGGTTCCGCGAAGCTTGGTCCGTGGGCTTCGGTCTGTTTGAACGGCGATAGTAAGGCCACGTGGAAAACAGGGTGGATTTTCCATTGATGAGGTAAATCCAATTTGTACGTTACCGGTCCGAGTACCTTAAGGATTTTGAATGGTCCTTCCCTTTTCGGTGCTAGTTTCTTTGAGGGGTATCCTGTGGCTAGATTCTTCGCTTCGAGCCAGACTTTCTGTCCTTCTTCCAATGTATCACTTTTGTTTCTCCCTTTGTATCATCTGTTGCCGTGCTAATTCCAACAGACTCGTCATTTCCTCTCTCGCCCTTTTTAGCTCTTGAAGTCGTTCTTCCACTGATGGAATCGTCGTTTCCTCGAATATTGTTGGAAGTGGGCAGGGGTGATATCCCATCATCATGTAGAACGGAGACTTCTTGAGGACTGAATGAGTTCGATTGTTATGGGCGAATTCTGCGAGCGGGAGATATTCCTTCCATCGGGTTTGTTCTTTCGAGCAAAATGCTCTAAGGTAGACTTCAATTCCCTGATTTACTCGTTCTGTTTCTCCGTCCGTCTGTGGGTGAAATGCAATGCTCATGGAACGTTTGATAGATAGCTGTTTTCCCATCTCTTGGAACACCTCTGCTGCAAATCTGGGGTCTCGATCGGATATAATTCGGTCAGGTAGTCCGAACCTCTTGTAAAGGTGTTGGATTAGCATTTCTGCTATCTTGGTGGCATCCGCTGTTTTCACGCATGGAGTAAAAATTACCCCCTTCATAGACGAGTGGTCCACCACAACTAGAATAGAATCCATTCCGTCGCATTCCGGCAGATCTGTAATGAGATCCATCATACAGACTTGGAACGGGAAAGAGTTCGGTGTTGGTTGTAATGGCTGGATTGGGGTTCTTGTTGGGTGCGTGTTGACTTTCGATTGTTGGCATATCATGCAACAATCGACGAAGGATTTGATGAATTTAGCCATTCCTGGCCACCAAAAGTCTCGTTGTATTTGTTCGATTGTATTCCATTGTCCTGGGTGTCCTACACCCGGTGTTTCATGGATTGACTGTACAACTCGTTGGCGGAGGTCAATGTCATTTGGTACGTAAACCCGGTCTTTGTAAAAGAGCAGGTCTCCATCAATTCTCCAATCTGATAATGCAGATTTGATCAGCGGCACACCTTGGTCTAGAAGCTGTTCCAAGGCCGATTTATGAAAATCATCCGGGCCCAATCATTCTGCTATGTCTTTTTTCATCCCCAAATCAATTCCTCGGATAAAGAGTCGGTCCAGTAATACTATGATGTCTTCATTGTCATTATCGACGTTGTCTTGTCCATTAGTTCGCCTGGACAATGTGTCTGCTTGTGAAATTGATTTGCCTGGGACGTGTACCAGTCCTAAATCGAATTCCGATAAGAACAAGCTCCACCTCGCTTGCCCCCTATTCAGCTTCTGCGCTGTCCGGAAATATGTCAAGTTCTTGTGGTCTGAAAGGACTAACACCTTGAATTTTCCTCCCATGAGGTAGTGTCGTCATTCCATCAGTGCTCTATAGATTGCGAGAAGTTCGCAATCGTAGATTCCGTAATTCTGTTCTGTGGGAGAGAGGGACTTAGACAGGTATCCACAGGGGTGCCATTCCCCGTCAGGTCCCTTCTGTCTGAGTACTGCACCTGTGGCCCATTTGGAAGCATCGGCTTCTATACAGAATGGTTTGTCGATGTCTGGCATTACCAGTATGGGTTCGGAAAGGAATTTTGCTTTTAGAAGATCGAAGGCGATCTGACATTGACGCGTCCATTCGAATTTTTGGTCCTTCTGTAGAAGGTCATTTAATGGTCGTGTAAGGTGTGCATATTTTCCGATGAATTTCCGGTAAAAGTTTCCGAATCCTAGAAATGCTCAAACCCCTTTTACTGTCTGCGGGGGTTCCCAATCAGCTATCCCTGCCAGTTTCACTGGCTCCATGGCAATATATCCGGGTCGGATCACTATTCCTAGGAATATCACTTTCGTCACATCGAACTCGCATTTCTCCAGTTTGAGGAACAAGTCGTGCGTCTTTAGTCAGCGCATCAGTCGTTCTGTGCATTCCTTGTGATCATTTTGGTTTTCCGAGAAGATGAGGATATCATCCATGTATACCACGCACCATCCTTTGTCGATGAAGTCAGAGAGGATGTCGTTCATGAAAGCTTGAAAAGTTGCGGGAGAGTTGCTCAGTCCAAAGAACATTACTGTTGGTTCGAATAGTCCTCTGTTCATTTTGAACGCAGCCTTCCATTGATCTCCGTCCTTTATCCGTACATTGTTATATCCGTTCCGAAGGTCGAGCTTCGTAAATATCGTCGCCCCTTTGAGTTTATCGAGAAGTTCCGAAATCAAGGGTAGGGGATAGGCGTTCTTTATCATTCCCTTATTGAGTTCTCTGTAGTCCTGTGTAGGCCTTAGCGCTCCCTTCTCTTTTTTTGCCACAAAGAAGAAAGAGGAGGCCATGGGGGATTTCGATTTGCAAATGTATCCTTTTCGTAAATTTTCTTCGAGGAATTTGTCTTGTTCTTCTTGTTCGATAGGGCTCAGCGGGTAGAGCTTGCAGTTCCTTGGAACAAAGTCTGGTTTGAGATCAATTGCATGATCGTATGTTCTAGCTGGCGGAAATTGCTCTGCTTTCCCTTTCTCGAATCGATCTCGATATCCTATCAAATAGCTGGGAATAAGTTCCTCGATATCCTTCTTAACAGTCTGCTGCTGATGAGCCATCTCTTGTGATGCTGTGATTTTGGCTCCTATAAGGATTTTGGGTTCAAACTCGTCTAGAACTCCTCGGAACCTCTTGATCTGAATCTTCCGTCAGGGGTGGAACTGTACTTCTCCTGTCTCCCAATCAATTGTGGGGTTATGATATCTCAACCATGGGAGTCCCAAGATCATTTCTTCGTCTCCGATGCCTGAGATCATGAAGTTCTCCCGGAACTCCTTTCGTGCAATATGAAATTCCAGTTCCACTACATGTGTTATCCAGGCTGTTTTATTAGCCGTTCCGTCAACATTGAAGACTCGGATCTTTTCTGGTAGTCAGATCCATCTTTTCCCAAGTGTTCGGGCAAGTTCCGTGCTTATGAATCTTCCTCCTGCTCCTGAGTCCAACAAGGCTTTTGTTTCAATGATTTTCGTTCCCACTTTGTACTTGAGAGGAATATGCATAGAATTTCGGTCCATTTTAGCTAGTACAAAGTGTGAAATAGTTATCGGCGGTGGAGACATTGTCCTCGTTCGCCGTTTCAAAAACCCTCTTGTTCCATTAAATCGAGAAGAAAGTCCTTGTCTTCTTTCGGCTGTTCGTTCACCAAGGCCCTAATCTTGGCGAACCTTTCCTCTTTTGTAAGTTTCTTCGGCTCTTCCTGCTTCCTTTCATCCTTTTTCGGGGCATCTGGACAATCTCTGATGCGGTGTCCTGCTCTTCCACATCTGAAGCATAATCCCTTCGCCATATATTCCTTCCTGTCCATTTCCATGATCTGTTTAATAGCTACGTCTTCCTTCTTCCTGAAGCTTCTCTGGGGCTTCTTTCCCCCGTGTTCATCATCCCAGGTCTTTCCATATTCCAATGCCTGTTTATAACTTTCATCAAATATGATGGCGGCATTCATCCATTCCTTGATCATGGAAGGTGTTCCTTCTGGTCTTGTCATGATTTTGAATACCAAGCTCTTCGGCAATCCCCGTTTGAACGCTAATATTTGGGCCGCATTGTTGTACCCAGTTTGCTTTGCGAGATAGGTGAATTGGTATGTATACTCGTCAGCTCTTTCCTTCATCTTCAGATCTTTGAGTTCCAACTGTGCTTTTAAGGCAGGATCAAGGGGTTCGAAAGACGTTCTGAAATCGTCTAAGAACTCCGACCATGTCACCTTTTCAGCGTCGGCATCGAACGCGAGTAGGAGATAAGTTTTCTCATTCTTCCAGAATTCTCCTGGTCCATCTGTCATGTATGAGAGGAGAAAGAGCTTCTTCAATCTGTCGTCTGGGAACGCCTTGGGGTTGAGCGCTACGTAAATCAACACTTCTCTTAAGAACTTCTTCGCATCTTTCCGTGCTCCCGTAAAGGCCCTTGGAAGTGCGGCTTTCACTTCTTTCACTGCCGAGACTACTTGTACCGGCATTGCGGAGCCTATGATTGCTTCTTCGGCCACTGGTTCTTCCCTTCTAGGCCTGCTTCCTGACGGCTTCTTATCTTCTGCCATTGTTTCCGTTTGTACTTTCGGTGATCAGGGGCTGTTCTTCAAGCCCTGTAGTAGTCGTTGAAATGGATCTAATTCCTCCGGAGAGTCGGTGGAGGGATTCAATGTATCCGAGTCTGACTGCTTCAGTGTATTCGGCAAGGGTTCTTCCTCTGATTCGCTCGTTCTCGATCCAATCGGAGTGAATGATGGGGTCGAGGTTCTCCTTATTCCTGGGTTTTCTGCTGGTGTCTCTGTCAGTTGCTGACTCATTAGCGATGGCGAGTGCAAGGGGGTCAATAGATCTCTGCGGGACGCTCGGGTTAACGGTGGGATTGCTCGTCCACCAGGATTCGATATGGATTGGGTTAGTTGCCCACGCCGGCGCACCTCGGCTTCGACGATGTCCTGCTCTAGTTGTCGTTCGCTCCGTTGCGACGTCTTGTTGTTCCTAGGTGATGCCTAAACCTGGGTAGGTCAGCAATCGATCAGCTTGACCTTGTGTTACGTTACTTGCGCAGCAACGTCTCAGTCTAACTACTCTAACGGAGTGACTTCTTCGCCCAAGCAGTATTCACAAGTTTAAGTTAGAGTTCGTTCAGTGGTTACTGAAGTTCAGAGGTCCAGATACTGGCGTTGACACAAGTATAGATTAACTAGGTCAAGCTGAAGACTTAGAGTCTCAGTTTGAGCGCTTAAATACAATACAACCGTTGTAACGCTAACTACATATAGAAAGCGAAGAGTTTGGTGTTTACCTAAGGTTTCCCGAGCTATCGGGATATGAGTAATACAAGTACAAGGGGATAAGCAAATGGGGGCACGGAAGGTGTAGAAGTCCGATGGAATGAGAAGCATACATGAGAGAAGGGAGTGGGAACTGGGAAGGTGTACGAGTCCGATGGAAAAGGGAAGCATAGGGGTAAAGACGAAAGAAGAGAGTCTACTAAGAGAAAGGAAAAAGTCTGTAACAGTCATCTCTTGCTATTCCTATTGCTCTCTGTCTCTTTTTCAAAGATGCTTACTTGTGTACTTATCTATTTCACATGCTTCTCTTTTCTATTGTACACCTTCACAGTTCTCTTTTTAATCTACCTCTGTACTTGTATTGCAATATCCTTTTCACATGTCTCCAAACATATCAAATGTTTACTTAACTAGTTATAGTAACTAGTTTAGTACAAATACTTGCATGTATGTATTTAAGCAGTCAAGACCAGTAATCAAGCTCCTCAGCTTGATCTGGTTAATCAACCTTGTCTAAACTCCAAATTTGAACTCTGAACACTCTCAAACTTGACCCAGATAACTAGTTACTCAGGACAATCTCTCTTGTGATTAGTTTGATGTTGTTTTTGACAAGCAACATAACAAATGGACACATATGCTAGTACATGTATAGTGGTGCAGCTTGTCAATGTCTATAGCAAAGACTGATCAAGCAGGTTGACTAGTACATGCATTTCAAGGTTGTGAACAGTCTGCAGCCTTGTACATGCAGCTTGAGTCCATCTCAAAGGAACCTTGATTCACAGTCCTGAGTGACTCTCTCCATTCACCTTCTGAATGACATTGTGTCTGCTTTATGAGTTCTTGCCATTCTGTTGCTCACGTTACTCCTACGGTGCACGGGCTATCAACGGCCGGCTCTGCCTTCGCCCCTGCGCCTCGTGCTCCTTTTCTGCCGGCGGCTTCATCACCTTGATAACTTCTTCGCTTCGTGATGCCTTTCCGTAAGGATCGAGTTACTCCGCGTCATCCCGACCTTACAAATCATTTGGTGGCCTGGAGGACCCCGGTAATAGGTGCCGAAGGCCGTTCGGAATTCTTGGCAAAATGGCCAGTTTTTGTCCACACCCATATTTGGGGCCTCCCGCCAGCTTTTTGTCCAAACCGCCGAGGGGCATTGTCCCAAGGCCAACTTTTGTCCAAACCAGCGTAACGGCCCATTGTCCTATACGGGTGGCCACTGTGGTCTGATGCCACGCTACAGTACCTACCTATTCGAGTGTACAATGACATCTGTTCTTGTCCAAATTCTGGATCTGGCTTCCGCCTGCGGCGGGCCAGTTTTTGTCCAAACTTCCGAGCGGGGTCCTCACCTATTATCGGGGTCCTTGGTCATTCTGCCTGGCAAACGAGCTTCAAAGTATCTCTCGAATCATTGGCTTTATTCATTCAAGTTGGAGTGAGCTACTCACTCTGGCATCGGATCTTTTCGCCCCGAGAGCTAACGAACGGTATACGCAAGGCATATGCACATACCCTACATCCTCAAAATTTTGGAGCCTTCCAAGTCACCATGTCCCAGGCCGCTGAAAAGGTGCTGAAAGTAGTATCATCATCAGTCACCGATATGAAAAGTTCTCACTACCTTTTGATGGCTACTGCCCTGATTTCTATATTGAAGGCAATACTGTGGAAGAAGATCAATAATATAGATCTGTGCTGGCTGCTCATTTGGGTGGCAGCGCGTTCCTGATCGCATGGGGTCTTTGGTCCCAGAAAGCCTAGAATTAGTACGACTGGCAATAGGATTTCCCGGCCTCTGGATCTCGAGATATTCCGAGTCAATATGTCATGTTGAAACCACGACTAGCATCTCTCATTTGGTTACTAGTACAGCTCCAGGTTGTGGAATTGAATCGCCTAAATCCAGGAGCTTGTCGAAACTTGGATTAACAAATCAAGGATTTTCGACCACAGGAGTGAGTTGATGGCCAATGGCCTATTCGTTGATGGGCACCCTCATGCAAGATACCATTCACTCTGATTGAACCGTTATAAGTACGTCCGTGAGGGGGACCGTTGCCTAATCCAACGCCCGATAACTCTGCCGTAATTAAAGCAGGCGCACCAATGCATTGCAACCATTCCTATTCGGCCACACTAGACGAACCGTCACTGCGAAACCTCAGTGTGACTTCTTGAAAATCGTGGGTAGACCGGGACCTCTCCATTTTTCTCGACGTCATTCGCCTTGAGGACGCCATGAGTACGTTTCCGGCTCACAATATGAGCGAGGCCAGCTCTCCCAACGTGTGTCGGATAGTTTTGAGGTCGGTGGAGGGTCGGAACGAGTCAGGCAATTTTGCTACAACTCTTCGGCGGACCCGAGAGCTTGATGACATGGCCGTGTATTCCCCTCTCTCAGCGTGGTTTGGCTGGAGATAGAGGCTCATGTGTCGAGAGAAAGAGCCGAATGGGTCAAGGGTGATGCAGAGATGTGTCTTCTATGGCTAGTCGAAGCCTAACATGCTATAGTTCCTAGGCTAGGGGATAATGATACGATACCTCTAGACAAGAAGGGCCGGAGTGTCCGATGCCGAGTTTCAGTACTTTGAGGTAATATGACAGGACTTCGAATCAAGGTCGGTCTCCATATAAAAATGCCAATCATTCAAAGTTGTAGTTCTTAAACTCTTCTCGAGCACTCTCACTCAGTTCTAGATTTTTCAGCGTGTGAGTGATATGGAACCTCCAGCGACCAGATTCACTTATACCGGTCATTATGTATCATCAGCTAAGCTGAAAATGAAGAGAGCAGAAGTCCCGCAAGAGCTCATTGACCTCTGTATCGATGAATTGAAGAACGACAAGCATGGGCTGGCAGCCTGCTCGCTAGTGGCTCGAGATTGGCTTCCTCGTGCAAGATGCCATCTATTTCGTCGCCTCTGCTTTCAACCAACGCACACTGGCAACCTTGAAATCTCCTGGGAGCCCATCGAATCCGGCATAGTCGCCTTCATTGACCTATTTACGTCTCCTCTCTGCACTATTCCCCAAGCCGGTCCCCGTTCGTTTCGACTAGGCGGCAGTATCAGTCCAACTGGCTTTGAAGAGGAGCACGAACCGAAGGCCCTGCTCAAGCTTTTGGAGTGGCTCTCTGATCCGGCACCATTCCATGGAGCAATGTGTAGAAATGCAGACGTATTGTTCTGGAACCTCCATGAGTTGGTTTTAGCCAGTTTCGCCAATAGTCCGAGGGGCTGGGAACAGGTTCGGCTCGCCAACCTGGGTGCGTTCGCGAGTGTACGGCAATTGAGTCTGTACCGCACGCCAATTGACACGTCATCCGGCGAATTTATTCATGGTTTCCCCTCCCTGAACTCGATAACCTTGAGTGACGTTTGGTTCCCAGGTGAAGACTATAACGGCCCCCATTTTGAGCGACACGTACCGTGCCTCGAAAAAGTGATTATCGAAAGACGACATTCCTTCAGGGACAGGGGAATCGAGCTATTCTCGAGATACGGGACGATCACAGAACTCCGTCTCCCAGTTGACCCCTTTCTTGAATCGGAGTCATCGATGATCAACCAACTCCTCGCGTATAACCCGGCTGTAAAAGCAGGTACCCTGAATCATTTGCATTTGCAAACCATCGACTTCAAGTCTGGACCTCGCGGAGATATATTACAGTTTCTGGGAAAGGTAAAGCTCCGTCAGATTACAAACTGGACCATCAATATCCTCCTTGAGGACATCGATACGTCCTTGACTCGCGACCTAAGCGAGGTCATCTTCCCAAACGTTCGCCGGATCATTTTCAGATTCGCATGGGGCTGGAACATGGGTGATATGGATCGCCGAGTTCGACGGCTCGATAATTTGCTGGCAGATGGACGATTGTTCCCTTCTCTCCTTGAGATTTGGCTAGGAGTGACATTCGTCTCAACAGAAGATATGACTGTAGATGATCGGTTGAGGGAAAACGTGGAACGGGTCAAAGGAACGATGCAGAGTTGTGATGAAAGGAAGCTTCTACGGCTGGTAAAAGTCTATCGTTCGGTACATGGTCATCGTGAATGGGGGTTCTTGGTTTAGGAAATTGTAATTGTGCCTCGTCTTCGTATATCTTTACAGCAAAGGCTTCCTGGAAAACGAAAAGGACATAATACAGTGCGACATATTATACATGGTCATCGGTTCCGTTCATCTCCTTTCTCCTGTGAGATACGAGAAATTTCATTAACAAGGTAGTCTATTTGAACGATCAGGTCACATACTAGTGCTTTCACCTCAGACTCTAAAGCCTTAAGCTGAGATTCCAACTGCTCCCTTTGCTTCACTAGCATGTTAAGGCGCCGTTGTTCAAGTTTCTGGGCTGCCATGGTCATTCCAGCGGTAGGTCTCGGTGGCTTGACTTTTGCTGCATCGACCTGAACGTGAATAAGACTGCTATCAGTAGTCGTGAATGATGATAAAGCGGTATAAGCACCTTCGCTTTCAGCTGGTTCTCCTTGCGATGAAGTGCCTTTAGTCCCTCCTCTGCTCGTTCGATGAGCTCTGAGACTGCGGGCTCTATTTCCTCCGATATTTCAGACTTGTATCTCTTGACTGTGCCTTCGTCAACCAAAAGGAAGAGCTGAGAATCGATGAAAGGTTGAAACAAGACTGTGTGGATGACTACGTACCCTCTGGCTTTCTAGCACCCTTGTGATACGGGATAAATCCTGTGTACCGCTTCTAAGGAGAGTTTGAGCGGCATGAGTCTGCGAAGATCTTTGACTATAAGATATCACAAACCAGACTTTTTGAATTACCATACCTCTTCACAGCAGTCCTCTAGCGACATGACGCATTCGGCCAGATCAGCAGGACATGTCGCATGAATATCACCACGATGTATGTCCGGTCCCCTGGTGAAAACCGACTCTCTTCCTCTCAAGTTAGGTCGCGATAAACGGGACATCTGGCGAATAGAGCCTACAGACCGGCGTCAAAATCAGGAACGCCGACTTTCACGTGATTGCAAGACAGTAAATTGAAACTCCGACCAAGGGGAAGTATAAATTTTTTTCCCCTCGGTTGCAGATTTTTTTCCTCAAGTGTCTGCAACTCAACCTTCCACGAAGCGCTCAGCCCTTCGTGGGCGCAGAAGTTCACTCTTCTGATGGCGTTGAAGATTTCTGGTTGACGGAGCGAGGTGTCCTTTGCGATGCTCACGAGAGCGAGTGCTTCCACCTCTAGCTCGAGTCCGCTTCGGTGGTGATTCGAGTGGTGGGTGAAGGTGCGGCGTCATATTCCTGTACCTCCCGTAACCCATCCGCAAGGATGTGCTACTATGTGGCTTTGACGGTCTGGTTAAACCATGACGCAAACATTTTTCTATCCTCCACAGAATTTGATGTACATATATCTCGTCCCAGCATTCTTCAATAAAACAGTATCTCCAACCCTATTTGTCTGTCACTCGCGGCTTCGGGGAAAATTCCTTTGTTTGAAGAATTGGATCTATGGACGACTAATATGCAAAAAAGTCCTTTGGAAAGGTGAGCGTTGAGGTGATCACAGACTACGTAGGAGCCGCGCCTTATATCCCTTTCAGTTACACGGTGGTTGTACGGTCTCATCGAAGCTTCCCCTGCTGCCGTTCCTTGCTTCCAGAATTATTCGGCATAACGTCTTGTCCCCATGGCTGGAGTCTTCAAATACAGAAGTTGCCATACTTCCACTGATGGGGTCTGAAGCGACTAGTATCCGCACATTTCGTCCTGAAGACCTTTCGGCGGTGCAAGCTCTATACCTCGATGCGACGATCTATAGGCGTACGTGACCCCAATTGGCTTTTATGTCGCGAAATTACTCACTGATGTTTCTCTTAGGTGGTTCTCCTTTTCGTGTTTTAGTGTCACGCTTTTTCGCTAATACGCTCTGGTCCCACATTGCATACATATCTCTGGCTATTGGATTATGGTTGCTTGTACTCCGCCCAACCAACAGTCCATACGTCCGAGTTCTGGGCGGACTGTTGATCGTGACTTTCATTAGTTTCATTGTCGGCATGGTCTACACCCTTTTGCACTTTTATTTGCGCCGACGAAGCTCTTTGCGTGAAGACTTGGAGGACGTTGCAGCACATTATAGGATTCCAGCTTCCTCTTCTACGTCCGACCCGACACCCAACGGATTCTGGGTCGCGGAGATCGAGAACAAAGTAGTCGGCTGTGTTGGTCTAGGTGGGTTGTTGTCCAGCTATTGGACGAATTCAACTTATCTAGATGCAGGCTACTTTTATGACGCCAATCCTACTCAAGGTGAGGTTCGCCGCGCGGCCGTATCGTCATGCTATCGTCGTCGAGACATTGCGAAGAAGTTAATGCACAGGCTCATAGCGCACGCTCGGAACCATGACTTGGAAACTCTAACGCTAAACACAAAAGAATTGTACGATACTGCTTTGAAGATGTATATGGAATCAGGGTGGGAGGTGGTCCGGATGAGAAGGCGTAACAAAGGACCATTCGTATCGTTTGAAGCAGTGGATTGTCGGCTGGAGTTGGGGGATGAGAGGAAAGGCAAGGGCAAATGGATTCAAATATAGAGAACGGATGGTAGATGACAGCTCGAGGGTATGAAGTAGGCCCATTCGGGTTTAAAGAAATACTCGTCATTTTACGAACACCCACCTATATCTTTGCTCAGTGTTCCAGTAACGGTGTACTTATTATGAAGAGCCTCTATGCATTGTCGTATGTCCTACCGATACAGGTTGCGAAATGTAAGTAACGAGGAAGATGCTACGATGATACAGTAATGGGCACGATGCCTGATACAAATAAGATTAAGAAAACCCCAGAGGGAGAAATTCGTCGCTTAACGGGAGAAAACAGAAACTTCTGCTTGCCATGCATTGTCGAGGACTTTGTAGAGTGAATGCAAGACGATGTCGTTGAAGGTAATGCCAGGACGGCCAAGTCTCCACTCGGGTGAAGTAGTATCCTCATATTGAGCTCTCTATTGTAAATTAACCATCAGTGGCTAGAGAATGAAAGGGAAATGAGGTAGTACCTCACCTCGACGAATCGCGCGAAGTGCTGTGTGATAGCAAGCGCGAGCTGCCTTCGGGTGATAGGTCCCGTGGGGGTCAAAATGTCTATATTGCGAATCCTTTTGACGTAACCCGGCCACTAGGGAACAACAGGTAAGCCTTTGGTAGCAATCATAGAGAAGGAATATCGCTTACTCTGATATGCAAGGTGATTCTGCTAAGCTGAGTGTGTGCGAGAACTTGGTCGTTCGCACCTTTCATCTGTTCCGTAGCGGATCCTCGAAAAGACAGCTCCCGAAGAGGCACGCCTTCCCCGAGATTCTTGATGTGGTCGAAGGTGATCCGCGAGCGGTCAACATGACCAATTTGGCACCTCCGCTCCTCCTCAGGAGTGTAGTTCCCTTGGGGTACCAAAATGGTCCAATTCTGGGAATGCCCATTGGATGAGGGAGTTCCATTCACCGCCTCGCCGAGGGTTGTGAAAGTAGACCTCTGGTTGGCGGGGACGTTGGTGTGCAAGGGGTTGTGGTAAGACATGTCGAAGAGATTCAGTTGAGGTTGAGAGGATGGGTAAGTAGCTGTAGGCCGAAGTTATTGGTGGGGACACACCTTCAATAGCAAGAAGAATTTATACAACGTATAGCAATGGCATACGCTTGGACGGTGCCATGATAGGATTGGCCATGGCCACAGTTTCCTTGAAAAGATTGTGTGTTCCGGTCACCGCTAAAAGTCCAAGAAAGTCCAAGGGCGTGAAAGAGATATGGATTTCATTGGAGAAGGTAAGGATCCCTTTGAACGCAGGATAGTCGATGGCGGGACCAAGTACTGATAATGACATAGGGAGCCTAGGGAGTCGGTCTGAGAAAAGGCCACCACAGGGCGGACGGGTGATAACACCCTCAAAATAGTTACCCGTTCCCCGCAGTCATGACTGACTCACGGTACTAGGGTACCGTAAAACACCGAGGACAATACAGGACAATGGTCACAGCCTGAAAGAACACTGTGTGTGGCCGAGGTACGGGGAAAAAACGTCACGGGTCCTAGCGAAAGCTGGTGACGGCAACGATTGGGAGTCCCTTAAATAATATCATCTTGGCTACTTTTTCGTGCTGATAATCGGGATTCTGGGGGTGACTGGTCGCGGGAAGGAGTCTGGAAAACGGGCTCGATGAATGGATTTGGCGATAAGAATTCCACCTGCAGACCATTATAATTATGAAGAATGTGAGGGGTAGCACCAACGAGTGGGGACTGTTGCGCACCTCAATGCTTATAACCGAGCTTTAAGCTATCATTGTTCTGCTTCCGGAAAGCCTTCAAGAACGAGGAATACGTTTCCCAGCATTCGTTGGACAACACGGGCTGAAGCCGACCGTTTAAGGTTGGTCGAGAGGGGGAGACTTGATTCGCCTTCGAGTTCCGCAGAAGTTGTTCGTGGATTGACACAGGGCGAACGCCAACTACGCATACATCACAAGCATCGTGGGAGCAGAAGTAAAACACGGGCGCTTGACATCTGTAAAAAATTTGATTACATTCTGTCGAGCCGGTATCGATTAGAGTAGTGTACTACGCAAAGATAAAATTATTAATGGAAGTCAGTAAAGGCAGCCTTGGTGGCGGGTTTCCACGCTGCAGTCTTTGCAGTAGTCTTCGCAAGCTGGTTCCGCTTTGGTAGTGACATCAAGAAAATGGCATAAAGCTTGACAAATTTTCCGGCATTTCTGGCATTTCTGGTATTTTCGGCCCAAAACAGGAAACTAACAGGCAAAAAAAACCGGTATGCCAGAAAAGGCTACTTTTTTTGGGGGGGCTGCTACGCAGTGGACCCAGCAAGGTACACAAGGGTTCAGATGTTGATATTTTAATTTCTACTCAATAATAGGGATGTATAAAATTGAGATGTGACTAGCATTGCTGAAGAATGCAGGTGATACATGAATTATGGCCTGATCATATATTTCCATCCTATCTACAGTTTCTGATTCTGGACCACAATACACATTTTATTTGATATCTCTCAGACTTGTTTTCACCCACTAATCAAGTTTACACTTTCATATTCTAGTATTTATACATTAAAAACACCTTGTAACACCTCAGCTGTTTACATATTCAGTGTAACTGTCTGAGGTAAGATATCCTACTTTTCTCTCTATGTACTTGCTGGACTCACAACAAATCTCTACAGTACTTATTAGTTGCTATTTATGACAGGTTATAGGCCCCATTGCCTAAATCACTGTGTCAGAATACAGTCTACACAATAACCTTGAACATTGGGTCACATAAACCCATATCTGCTCCATCATGACATCTGTCAATACTCTGAGCAATTACTTAAACATGTTACACAAGTCCTTCACGATGTTCACTAAGTTCAAGTTCGAGAGCTTGATTCACAATTTCCAAAGTCAATAGACTTGGTCAGATGACTTAGAAACTAGAGTCAGGTGCAAAAGACAATGATTAATAAGGTTTCAACCAGGTCAAGCTGAAGAAGCTTGTCTACTGGTTATGGGTTTAGATACAAATGACTACTAGCTAATGACTAAGTATTCAGAGCTAATAATAGCTATCATGAATAAGCAAAAGCAAGTAAAAAGAAAGGCTGAATAAGAAAATGACTACCAGCTAAATATTCAGAGCTAATTATAGCTACAATGAATAAGCAAAAGTGAGTCTGAGTAAGAAAAGAAATATATGACTAAATATTGCTGAGTAAAGAAGAAAAAGAGTCTGGAGATAAGAAATTGGTAACATTACCCCCTGTTTACATTTGCTGTTCCAACAGCAATCTTGGCATCATTGGCATAATAGTGGATGGGAATGAATGTGTGCATTTCTCCTTCTGGTGCTTTGACTGTAATGGGTTCTCTATCATCCAATGTTGGCAATGTTCTTGGTTCTTCAACTGTAGGGCTGTCTGATAGTGTTGGCTCCTCAGTAGAAGTGTGGTTCATCTGTGAGGTTGCTGAGAGTGGTGGTGTCACTATAATTGTCCTCGAATCCATCAACAGATGGATGGTTTCAGGCAGAGTGTGTGCTAAAATTTGCTCACTTCATCAAATGTGTGGGCAATGTTCAGAGAGATAGTGAGGACCGTATATGTCACATACTGCACACTGGTAATCTCCACAATCCTGTGTGTAGTGACCAAATTGGCTGCATTGATCACATTGAGGAACTGGGTCATGGAAACTGTATTGGTTGGAGAAGATGATTCTGAAGTTCTTTGACTTCTTGCCTTGTCTTTGTCATTGCTTTTGTCGGGGTGGTTCTGAAGTTGGCTCTTGAAGGTTCCAGTCATGAGTGGATCAGGTGTCTGCAGCACTGTCATTAATGGGAATGGGGATACAGAGTGGTGGAGTAGGGGTTCAGTTGAGGTCTGCTCTGGTGGGGATCTTCTCAACCTCTGGGCTGAACTGGACTTGGAGCTAGATGTGCTTTGAGATGGGTTCTGGAGGCGCTGAGGAGGATCTATGGGAGGAGGAGTTGGGGGATGATCTGGGCTTGGGAGTCAGAGTAGTTCAGGTCTGTTGAAGTTGTCGACATTGAATCAATTGATGGGGTTCAGTGGAGTAGATGTGGGTCTATAGGGTTTGATGAGCTCATAGTCCTCAAGGGTCTCAGAGGGGTGTCTGGGAGGATAGACCAGTCCACTGTCAGGAGGTGTCTAGTCCCTGGAGGCAGTGGAGTGATCTGTGGTAAGGTTTGAGCAGAGAAGTTGTGCAGGGGTGTTTGTAGGCATGAGTACTGTAGTGTTACCAGAGATGGTGAATCCTGTTGCAGAGATGTCCAAAGCAATGAGCTTCATTCAATAATTAATGCCTGTCAACAGACTTTTGAAATGGTTGTGTTGTTGTTAGAGGAAGAGGTAGTTGGCAACCAGATAGTTGACGATGTTGTCTGCTCTAGTGGCTTGGATGATTCAATCTCTGTATGGGAAATTGTTGAAGAGGAAAAGGGATTGGGCAGCAGTGGGTTGGAGGTTGGTAAATGTCCAGTTAGTTTGAGACATGGTGCAATAGAAGGGAGGCAGTTTATAATGAGGATTTGTTTTAGTTTATGGGCCTTTTTATAGTCTGCTAGGGTTTTCTTCACATGGCGAAAGTCTGATTGTTTGAGCCACTCATTTTCTGAAAAGGGATATCCTTTCCAAGAAACAAGGAATTGTGTGGGTTTCTTTGTTCTTGGAGAATGTGTGATGATGGCTTCTATCTTGTATTCTTCTTCTCCTTCTACCAGGTCAGGTAGCAGTTCTAGAAAATTCTTTCTGTAGATTTTGTTTTCCTTGTAAGGCAAAAGAAGGAAAGCATGGAATATAGGGTGGATCTTCCATTGTTTTGGCAGGGTCAGCTGATATGTCACTGGGCCTAGAACAGCTTCTATAGGAAAAGGTCCCTCTCTTTTGGGTGCTAGTTTCTTCAATTGGTATCCAATGGATAAATTCTTTCCTTCTAACCAGACTTTCTGACTGACTTTGAATAGGGTAGAAAGTTTCTTGATTCTTCCTTCCATCTTTTTCATGCAAGTTCCATGAGAGAAAACATTTCTTCTCAGAGCTTTTTGAGTTTGGCAAGTCGCTCCTCCACTGATAGAAGGTAGGTTTTCATAAAGGTGGTGGGAAGTGGTCTCAGATTATATCTCATCATGAGATAGAACAGTGAACATTTCATGGTGGAGTGGAAACAATTATTGTGTGTGAATTTGGCAAATGGCAGGAATTTGGCCCATCTAGTTTGTTGATGAGAGCAGAACATTTGAAGGAATGTTTCTAATTTTTGGTTTACTCTTTCAGATTCTCTGTGCATTTGTGAATGAAAGGCAGTACTCATCATGTGTTTAACCCCCAATAGTCTTTCTAATTCCTAGAATACTTTTGCTGTGAATCTCAGATCTCTGTCTGAGATAATTTTGTCTAGTAACCCAAATCATTTGTAGACGTTATTTAGAAGAAGAGTAGCTGCTCCTTTGGCATTGATTGTCTTCTTGCAGAGTGAGAAAATTACCCCCTTTGTAGAGGAGTGGTCCACCATGACTAGGATAGAATCGTTTCCTTCCAATTCAGGAAGGTCAGTGATAAGATCCATTGTAATTTTGGTGAATGGTGACACATCTTTTTCCCCTTGTATTGGTATAAGTGGGGTCTTTGTTGGGTGGGTATTGATCTTATTCTCTTGACATGTTGTGCATCCATCGACAAAAGTGGAGATGAATTTCACCGTTCCCAGCCACCAAAATTCATGTTGGACTTGTTCTAATGTCCAATATTGTCCTGGATGCCCTGTTGCATTTGATTCATGTATCCTTTTGACAATTTTTTTTCTGAATATCTCCTCTGTCTGGTATGTAACATCTTCTCTTGTAAAAAAGTAATTGGTCCTGAATTTCCCAGTCTTCCATTGCTAATTTGATTGGCAGTGGCCCTTGGTTCAGAACTGTCTTTAGAGCATCTCCATAAAGAACTTCTTCTTTCAAATTTTCTAGAATTTCTTTTTGCAGTTTGATGTCTATGGATCTGATAAAGAACTTATCTGGTAAGACAATGATATTGTCATTGTCATTTTTGTCATTGTCTATATGATCTGGTCTTCTCGATAGGGCATCAGATTGCATCATTTTCATTCCTGGTGTGTAAATTACCTGCAGATTGAATTCTAAAAGGAATAACATCTATCTTGCTTGCCTTTGGTTTAATTTTTGTGCTGTTTGGAAGAAGGTAAGGTTTTTGTGATTGGATAGAATTGTAACTGGATGTTTCCCTCTCATTAGGTAATGTCTCCAGGTCTCTAGAGCTTGAATGATGCTGAGTAGTTCTTGATCATAGATTTCATAGTTCCATTCTGTTGGTGTGAGAGAATGTAAAAGGTAACCATATGGATGCTATTCCCTGTTCTTCCCTTGTTGTCGTAGTATGGCACCAGTTGCCTATTTTGAAGTATCACATTCTATCAAGAACAGTTTTTCTGAATCAGGCATGATCAAGACAGGCTCAGATAAGAACTTCCTTTTTAGTGTATTAAAGGCCTTTTGACATTCTTTTGTCCATTTGAACCTGACATCTTTCTTGGTTAGGTTATTGAGCAGTCATGCCAATTCCGATGAACTTTCAATAGAAGTTTCTGAATCCTGAGAAGGAACAGACTCCTTTTACTGTTGTGGGAGGTTGCCAATCTCTAATTCCTGCCAGTTTGACACTACATATGAGGTGTTCTTTTTATGCTATTAATACAAAGGAAATACACTCAGAATACTGCTATATATTTGCTTCCAGACAACACTCAGAAAATTCTATTAGTTTCAAGTTGTCATCACATATTGAAAACAGCAAGCATACTCTGGATTTTAATTTCCAGAAGAGTCAGTGTTTCTTGATTATTTTATAATAATGAAATTATAGAATTATCCTTTAATTTTCTAATTACAAATATACTAGATTTTCTGCCTTATAAAATAGTGAGAAAACATGTTAAATACAAAAGGAAAACTATATGAAAACTATCTAAAAACTGCTTTAAAATATAGTATTTTCACATGATTTTCCTACCATTTTCCTAGTGTTTTCCTAGTGTTTTCTCTGACTTTCCCACAATAGAAAATGTGGAATTTTTATCTTATCTTATCAGCAATTTCTGAGCATTTTCAACTACAGAAAATTTAATGTTTTCTCAGTATGGAAATTATTCTAATATATTGTATTATCTATTAATTCTCAGAATTTGAAAATTCCATATCTTTTGCTGCTGAAAATTTAGTATTCTCCAGGCATATTCTTGTTGAGAGGACACAATTGAAATTTAGAATTTATATATGGTTTTCTAAGAATTCTCTTTGCAAGAAGATTAAGTATTTTCTCAATCAGAAAACCATGTTAAAAGAACACCTCATATGTAGTGTGATGGGGTCCATGCTGATGTACTCTGGTTGTATGATCATTTCTAAGAAGTCAATTTCTTTTATGTCAAATTTGCACTTCTTGGGTTTAAGAAAGAGATTGTGTATCCATAATTGTTCTAGAACCTTTATTGTTCACTTTTGGTAGGTCTTGGCATCTGGTGAAAAGAGTAAATTGTTGTCTATATAGATTACTATCCATCCTTCTTTGAGGTAATCAGCAAAGATATTGTTCATGAAGGATTGGAACATAGCTGGCAAATTTAATAATCTGAAGAACATCACTATTGGTTCAAAAAGTCCTTTGTTGGTTTTGAAAGTGGCCTTCCACTGATCTCTGTCTTTGATTTGAATATTGTTATAACCATTTCATAAGTTGAGTTTAGTAAAAATTTTCACTCTGACAAGTTTGTTGATTAAACCAGAGACAAGTGGCAGTGGGTAAGTGTTTTTGACTGTTTTCTTGTTCAATTCTCAATAATCCTGGCAGGGTCAGAAAGACTCTTTTTCCTTCTTTGCTACAAAGAAAAACAGGGATGCTATAGGCAATTTCGATAGTCTGATGTATTCTTTCTATAGATTTTCTGAGAGAAATTTGTCCTGGAGTTGTTGTTCAATTGGGGATAGCAGATAGATTTTGCAGTTGAGAGAATCCAATCCTGGTTTCAGGTCTGTGGCATGGTCATATGGTTGTGAATCTGGAAATCTTTCCAAAGCATGTTTTTCAAATTGCTGTTTATAGTCAAGGAGGTAATCTGGAATTTGCTCTTTGATGGATTTCTTCTTTTCTTCTTTGCCATGTGCAAGTGTCTGGGAAACCATTGTCTTGGCTCAGATTAGAACCTCTGGTTCTGTTTGATCTAGTATCCCTTGGAAACAGTGGATTTTAATCTTTCTTCTTGGAGGGATTTCAATCTCACTGCTTCTCCAATTAATTTTTGGATTATAGTTTTGTAACCAAGGGAGTTCTAATATGATCTTTTCTCCTCCAAGGCCTGAGACCATAAGTTTTTCGGTCATTCTCCAATCTCCAATTTGACTTGTGCTCCATGAGTAACATATGCAGAAGTGTTCAGAGTTCTGTCTACATTGAAAACTTTAACTTTTTTTTTAAGTTTGAAAAGTAGAAGATGTAGCTTTCCTGCTGTGACTCTGCTAATGAAGTTTTCTTCTGCTCTTGAATCTAAGAGTGCTAAACTTTTGATGATTTGACTTCCAGTGTGTAAGGCCAGCAGAATACATGTAGAGTTTCATTCTATTGCAGCTGCTACAGTAACACTAGAAATACAAATAGGTGGGAGAGATGTCAAGCTCAACCACCACACCAAAAACCCTCTTCTTCCATCAGATCCAA
Source organism: Moniliophthora roreri (assembly GCA_001466705.2). Classification (NCBI taxonomy): domain Eukaryota; kingdom Fungi; phylum Basidiomycota; class Agaricomycetes; order Agaricales; family Marasmiaceae; genus Moniliophthora; species Moniliophthora roreri. The sequence goes on along the minus strand of LATX02000001.1, from coordinate 213,887 downwards.
AATCTGGGTTTGTTCTTCAGCAGAGTAATCCCAGTAGATTGCACAAATTTGGTAATATGCATCTTTGGGGGTTTGTTTCCCATTTGGTTCCTTCTTTGTTTGTTCTTTCAGCTTGGTGGGACATTCTCCTGATATGGCAGTGCTTTCCACATTGGTAACAGAGGCCTTTTTGACAATAGTCAGCTGTTTCGGCATCAGAAAGATGGTTCACCTTGGATTCAGCTTTTGCCTTTTCTACCTTCACTTTGGCTTTACCAGTGATGGCTAACTTGGTAAGCCACATGTCATTATATTTTCTGGCCCTGTCATACCATTCCATGATGTTGACAGGTTGATCTGGGGTTGACAAACATGAATTGAGCAATTCCAGATTTAATATAGCTATGAAGTAGTTGATAAGTGCTCTATCATCATACCACTTCAGGCAACCCTTTTGAGCTACCAGTTAGGTGCAACCTACTAGTCTGAATAAATAACCTAAAGAGGTCCTATTTGAAGGAAGGTGTCCTCCACTCAGGCAATGTCCTCTCCAGAGGACCTGCCCCCAAGGACAGGTTCTCTATATATGATGTGACAGGAGTGTCTGGGGTCCTTTTTAGAGGGCATGTCCTCTATACTAGCTGGAGAAAAATTGCCTAATCACAGGCTCTGGATAGTAGTATTTTAGCTTATTTCAATTAGCTTAGTTCTTACTCTATTGGTATTGCTATCATAATGCTGTCTTTTATGCTAGCTTGGAAAAAATCAGCTATTCAGGGCTTTAGAAACAGCATATTTTAGCCTAATTTTAGCACTCTAGCTTTTCTTACATCTGCAATACAAATAGATTTAGATAAATATTATATTTTACTACTTAAAAATGCCTATTTGGCACTATAATTAAGAGTACACTATATTTAAAGTGTCATTAACAGTGTGACCCTGCAACAAGGACCTAACCTCAGTTAATACATATATATCTTTTTACTACAGAGGACCTGACTTCAGCAACAGAAGTCAGGTCCTCCACTGTGGGAGGACATGTCCTCCAGAAGAGCAGGTGTATTCTCCAGCAAGGTAGACATGCCCTCTAGTAGAGCAGACATGTCCTCTGCTAGAGCAGACACACTCTCCAGTAGAGCAGACACACTCTCCAGTAGAGCAGACATGTCCTCTGCTGTAGCCTGTTGAACCATCATCCAGAACCTAAATGGAAATACTAGTAGTCATTCTACACATACAACCTGGAGGTTCTGCAAAGTCTTGGAAAAACAGAACTTGTACTAACTAACTGCAACTTTGTCATTCCTGTAGAAGATGTATTGAGTGTGTTCACATACTTCTTATTCCAAACTAATCTATGCACATAAGCAGAATGTATCTATCTCAAATCCTTTCAAGACAATCATTGCAATTAGCAGCCATTCTATAACTTGGCTTCATTTGTTTGTTTCAGCATTTCATTCTCTTGATCTAGTGCAAGCATTCATCCCACTGACTACCTAGAACCAGTAAGATATTTTACTTGTAGAGTGTATACATTATATACCAGTACTAGTAACTAGTTAAAAGGCTACTTCCTCCTCATCAGAATCTATAGTCAACATTTGATCTAGATATTCTATCAATGTAGTGTCTTCATTAACCTCTACTTCACTGTCTCCCTCTGAGTCTGAGTTGTTTCCCAGCTCAATGACAACATCTCTATGCAATATTTGACACTGAGCGTCCAATTCCCTTTTGGATGGACCCCAGTCTGACACTCCTTCTGATGCTTGCACATATACAAAAGCTCTTTGCCATGTAACTAGAAGTTTCACCAATGATAGCTTTTTCAGCTTTAGTTGATGCTTTATGCCATCAGTATCTGCCAATTGTTAGCTACTAGTACTAAGCCAATATATGCAATATAGACATACCTGCTTTGTCAATTGCATTACATATTACTGTCCACTCCTCTGCAAACTACTTCTGCATAGAGTCCCTTTCATGCTGTAATTGAATCAACTTCTCATCAAAACGGTCCCTTTCTAACAAGGCACATATTCCAAGTTGGACATTATCATCTGCCAGCCAAGAGAAGGGGTCACCACCTTCTTCAGATAATCCTACATCCTGCCAGATTGCATCATCAATGTCTAGGCTGAAAAGAGACTTGGTATCAATAGGAAGGGGTGCAACTGCATGTTTTGGAGCAGCTTTTGTAGCTACCAGCTTTGCCATATCTGCACATAGCTTGTTGTACTGTCTAGCCAACTGTTGAATAGAAGAATCTCATTTCTAGTGATAGGTTCTCTGTGGAGTGCAGTAGCTCCATGTAAGGGTTGACTAAGGATGAAATAACCTCTGTCAGCCAGCACTCTGACTGAGAGTGACACTTCTGCCAGTGGGGTGATGAAGGGTCAAATGAATAGTCAAGAATGTGTATAAATCCATCTTCTTGAGATGAAATGTCTGATCCTGCTGGTGTGTCTTCCTTATCTGCAGAATTATGCTTCTGATCACCCTCATGCTCGCTTGTATCTCTATGGGTACCATCTCCTGAATGTGGCCTTGATGAATGTGTTTGGAAAAGTGTCTGACCATCAGCAAGATAAACCCAGGCCCAAGGATGTTTGCTAGTTTTCTGTGCACAATGGTGGGGTATCTTGACTGGGAACAGCTTGTTAGATGAGGTGGTAGCAATTGGATGTGTGTAGGCTGTCTTTGGAAGGTTTGAACAAGACATAGGGACCACCAATGGATGAGATCTTCAGATGGAGATAGAGATAGAGAGATGGAGGAATGGAGATGAATGTATACTATTTATATATGCTTAAAGGTTCTGAGTCCCTTAGTAATTCAAATTTGTCAAGGCACCAAATTCAACATATTTTAATGCAAACAAATTCATTCAATGCAGTTAGAATATAGAAAAAGTTCAGGCCAAAACTTGAACTTGGAACCTCTGCTATTTATTGAGCTTGATTGTTTCAACATAAGTTTAAACCATAATTTATATTGTAAGCTCATTATACTTGTACTAGAACTCATTGAATGCAAAGGTCACAGCAGAAACAGATAACATATTAACAGTTAAAGTATATGTAGATATATTTACTAGAATAGAGGGGAAAAAAATATGGAAAATGCATAAGGCTCAGGGTGAGACTTGAACTCACATTCAACAGATGTGGCAATTATCCCCATGCACCATACCACATGGTGACTGAGCTATAGAAAAAAAAAATAAGCAACAATTTGCTAAAGCTGAAGTGTACCAGGAATGCTAGACTTATGAATATTATATGAGTATATGGTTTACAAGTGTACATAGGGTTCAGTATACAACAAGACATTGGGGAAATGGAGTTATGGTGCAGAAGGTAAGGAAAGAGCCCATGGGAAACACGAAACTGCCTTTGTTAGACCTGTCCCACTGCAAAAAATCACATGATTTGATACAGTCATATGACATTAAAAGCTTAGAGCATAATCACAAAGCACAGTTGACTCTGGTGTGGCAGATAGTACAAGCAGATCAGGTTTATTAGAATAATTGAACAAGATGGTATTTGAATAACTTTTACTGCACTCTTCAAATCTCAGTGGTCTGCTGCTTGGCAACCTCAGTGCTGAATTTGGAGACTGCCTGCTTCACCTTCAACAGGAGCATATATTCAGTGCAGACACATTTCAACATGAGAATGTCAAACTCCTTGAGTGCTTGTTGCTTGGCCACTGATAGTGTGAGGCTTGGATCTATGACACAGTTACTCTTAGACTTGTAAATAAAGGCAGAAAAACCTGCCTTGTTGCAACAACTCTTCAATCTGGAGCTGTATTCCCTTCTCATGCTCAACGATATATGCTTGTAGATCTGTATTTGTCCCTGAGATAGAGTGAGCCACATATGAACATCAGAAATACAAACTTACTCAGGTTGGCATTCAATTTCCTCCTGAGAGAGTAACACCTCCCTGACTTTGTCTCTCGGTTGGCCTGTCCTCTCCACCACAAAGTTGACCATTTGCTCATAAATAGAGTAATTGCATCTGGGGTGTTCTGTAGCCATGAATAAAGTGAAAAATAGTAACTTAGATAAAAGGTCAGGGAGACTTACTTTTTATATGTTTTATTTCGATGATCTAATTAAGGTGCAGTCTGAAGATTCTAGAATATCACAAGTTGTTTAGCAGTCATGGTTTCATGAGGGTTACAACCAAACTTACAATGTGCTATAATATAGCATTACATGTAAAAAGATATATGTAAGCAACAACAGTGAGCTCTGAACACTATTGTCATTGTTGGTATCACAGAGATATTAGGTTGTGCCAGACCTCATAATGGTCAAGAAACGAGGGTAGACTGTGGGAATAGTTAAGTGGCCCAAATTGGATGCATTCTACTGCAAAAGATTACATGAATAAACACGCTCATGTGAAAAGTTCACATACAGCTCTAAGGCATAGGAGATATCACTAGCACAATAATAAATTAACAACCTAACTACACAGTTCAACAGGTTCCAACTTTGATTGTGACTCCTCAGTCTGTGCAAGTTCCATTGGAATACTCCGCCTTCACCAGGAGCATTATGGTTTGCAAGTTCAGTAGGTTCCTCAGGTTCTGACTCATTGCCTTATATATGGATGTAAGGTGCATGATCATTGCTGCATCATAGTTCTTCATGGCCTGTTCCTCACATTCTAATTTGGAAAGGTGGGGATCTATAAAGTTATTAGTGGTACAATCATGTGAATAAGAATACAATATACCTCTAAGCTTGAGCATTTGCATTCAAAGGTGCATGTATTCTTGGTATATCTCTTTTTCAGTTTGAACAGATTCATTTGCTGGTTGTATCACATCAATTAACATTCTATTTGCAAAGAATATACTTACCAGGTTGAGTGAGTAGGCAACTAATCTCAGTTGAGATAGTACTGGAGGCCACAGGTTTTGGGAATTGAGATGCCATCACTTGTGAGACTTGATATATATAACACAAATAGAAACTCAGTATGAGGTGTGAGTTAGGCGGTGATATGCATAACTTTTACCTTTTATTTCACATGCAAATAGAGAATATTTTGAACTTTTATAGTTGAAAATGACATATACAAGGGAATTGAGGACTAGTGTGAGCCCTGAGCAGCTAGTCAAAGTGAGTAGTAGAGAAGGATATAAAATATTAGCAGAGTAATAGTTGATGGTAGGCCATACAAGGGTACCCAACCACTGCTAGTATGAAAATAAACAGCAAATCTGAATACATAGAAGCATCCCGAAACCTGTAGAGAACCACACCACATCACACCTCTCTATCGAAAGCTTACCAAAGGGAATATTTTCAAACCACACCTGACTTGAAGGAAGAATAAAAGCCTCCAATGATACATCAACGAGAATATTACCAAGAAACAGATATGAAACAGAGAATGACAAATTATCAGCGGGGGATACTTGAGATACCGATATCAAATTAGACAAATGAAATAGACGATTGGTTACTGGAAAGGTGCCTGTATCACGGAAAGTGGAAGACAAAGCTGTATGACGAGAAGATAGCACAGCTGAGCTTACGCATACACTTTAGAAGAGAAATGGAAGCATATTACATGTCCACAGAGCAGATGACAATAGACGGAGAAGGAAGGAACCATGCAGAGTGGTATGGAAGTATAATATTTTCAAACAGAGTTGGAAGGAGAGCCGTTTGATCAAGAAAATTGCAAACGATTGGTGTCAGGAGACTGTGCAATCGTCATAGAAAAAGAATAAAAGAGATTATGGCTATGAAGCCTGACTACAATTGGACACTGTGACAGAGAAATTACCAAACACAGCTCAGTTTATATAATATTTAGCACCCAACTCAGTTTTATTTGTATGTGTGACAGATATATTAGATTATTTATGTTGTAGGGTATATAAAAGGACATGTTTTGTAGATGGAAGGCAGGAGAGATACTGCCCACTGATTACCAGAGTATATGACATTGTTGTTCAGGTAGAAGAGCTACCAGCAATCAGTATTTTTCAACCACTTTGGGCTCTAGCTTATTTAGTTGTGCAAGAGGCACAGGCTAGTTGAGACCTGAGATTGTAACCCAAACCAGAGATATAAATAAAAGCTAGGAAGAGCTTAGTTTTTAATGCAAGAGGTGTGTTTTCTGATAAGAAGAATATTGTATCAGTTTACCAAGAGGGTAGCTGATGTGCATCAGTATAGTCTGGTGTTCCGACGTGAATCAGAGAGGGTTTCAGGCTAGCAGTGTCTAGAAGATTTGTCCTCTTGAGAATTGTTGCAGAACATAGCTAAGAGGGCTATATTCAGGTACAAGAGGTACCTTTGTTCTCACTTAGAAGAAGTTTATTCTTTGGGCAGTTTTCTGGTTGAATATCGATACCAGTATTTGCTTTGAAGTGATTAATAAAACTATAAACCCATAAATATTATACAAAACGAACACCAATCTCGATCTGAGAAGTTGTTTTGAAGGCATTCATCTCTGAACTACCGAGCGAGACATTGAGAAATTATTCTTGATGTTGCGGTAACAGTGAACCATGCCGAACCAACTTACAAACAAAACTGAAAATCAAGAACTTATATATATACCTTTTTCGGAGGTATTTTGGCAACACAGGCCTTGTGTTTTCATAGTAGAGGCATAGATTTTTGAGCATCTTCAGTGGGACAGACTGTGTTTCAAATGAGTTTGAAAGCTGGTGAGCATAATCAGGATGAGAATGTGAGTATATATACCAGATGAGGGGCAAGGTTCTCATGTGAGAGATGTATTATTCAGTAGATAGATATTCAACACAGCAAAGGAGTGTGGCAATCCACAGTGTGAGTTGTTTGGTCAGTGAGTGAGCATAATCAGGAAGAGAGGGGAGTGAATTTTTACCTTGAGAGACAACAAGATAGTTGACTACTAGACCTTGGACATGTCAAGGTACCAAGAAAATATGAAAAACTGACAAGAAAACCACAAGGAAGGGAAAAGAATGACAACAACAACAACAGTGACAACAACAATGATGGGGACTCAGAGACATTGATGGCAAACACAAGGGAAGACCCCATCACTGTCGACATCGGCAATGAAGCAGAGGTTACAACGGAGGAGGTGGTGGTAAGAAAGAAAGGAGGATAGACTGTGGGAATGATTGAGCTGCCAGAGTTGGACCTGTCCCACTGCAAAAAGTACAGCCCTTTCCCCTTTCTTCCAGACCACCAAGTCTGCTCCCACTGTCAGGTACAGCTGCCTCCATCGGCATTTCTCAGTGAGTCCTCATCATGCTTAATGTTGAACACAATACTAACACATTATATCATTCCTCACTTGCTTCCTACATTCAGGTAAGGTACTCAGTGTCTGACTTTGGCTTTTTTTTTTTTTGATTATCTCTATGTGTACTATTCCCAATATTAAAACTCTGAGTTACTGAATTTCCAATATGGTGAACATGGTCACTGTTGGTGATGGCAATGAGACTGGGGAGCACATTGATTGGCTCTGTATGAAAATAATTTGAAAATTCATTAAGCTAATAGATTATTGGTAGAATAATGCCCAAAGCAACTCACAACACATTTATTAACAATAAAGCCACATCTGAGTCTGAGGACAGATACCTTGATGACAAGATCGATGAGCTCAATGCATCTGGTGACAAGTCCATGAACCAGACACATGTTTTACAACCACTTAGCATGCGCAAGGACATATTCATGAACATTTATTGTCATTTTGCACTACAACCTGTTCTCACTGAACTGAAGGATGAAACACCACAAGTTCAAAGTGTGGAAACCAAGGAACTGATAGAGGTTGATGTAGCTGAAGTTGTGACTGTGCCAAAACCCAAATCCAACCAAGATTGTATCGTTAAATCATTGTTGAAGCAGTGGGACCTGTTCATAAATGACAAGCTGGACTCTGACACCTTCTTTGACCTGATAAATTGTGAAGCTAAGGAATATCCATTGCTTTGGGATGCCTGGATTAAGTATGTGGGATCACTGGATGAATGGCTAGTGACTTCAGAGGGATTCTGCTCTGAGGTACGTATCTACACTTCAAACTGTATCATTTACATCTTAAAATTCTGTCAGCCTCCCTATTATGAGTGTACATCTGCTGGGAACAAGTCACAAGACTGACAAAATGAAGTTGTTACCTTGCTTTTGGAGAAGTGACAGCTATATCTCAGTAACGTGCTGGAATCAACAGAGTTTTACAACCTTATTCATGAAGAAACAAAGGACTTCCTATTAATAACATCAAATTGGATCAAACATGTTGGAGCACTGGGAGAGTGGATGGAAAAGGAGGAGGGTTTCTGCTCTGAGGTAGTTGTTGACAGGATTTTTTGCAGTCAAAATCTCCCACACTTTTACTGACTCTCCATAAAGCCTCCTGCATACACTAATGCCTCGAATACTCTGTCAGCAATGGGCCAGCCCAGTTCAGAGTGAGTGGATTCCGACGCAATGCAAGTCGATTCTGATCCACACTATAGCCTCATTTCCTCTGGTGCAAGCATTGATCCACAAGCAATTATCATTTATGAAAATCAAGGCCACAATATTAGTCTTTACATTTCCAGAGAAAACAATTCCATGCCTGGTCAGTTCGTGCATACCTCAGCCATTGAGAACCAGCCATCTCAACCAAAGCTGATTGAAAAACCATCAACCATTCTGACCATTCTGACTTCCGCTGCCATTTGCAATGTTTCTAAGGAGCTTGCTACAGGGAATATATCTATGGATGAGGAAGACTTGCTGGAAACTATCCTCACAGCATCACAGACAGTCAAGAATGAGTTTAACTTCTGCATTTATTGAGTTGAATGTGAGTGAGGGAAGAAGTGGATGTTCATGTTTGATATCACCAATGCAGCATTGCAATAGTCACACCCTGACACTCCAAATCTTTTTCTCTCTGCATACACTGGTGCCACTCATGGATACTTCTACATTGAGCTCTGATAATACACTAATTTTATAAACCTTTCAAATTCTACACATATGAGCATTGTTCAGACATATTTAAACAGTTGAAATGATAAGAAACATGGAAATAGAAGGACTGATATGAGCCTGAGTAGTCAGTCAAAACCTATATATGCTTGATGGCATGAAGCTATAAGTTAATTGTACTTACAGTATGCCCCACATGGGTACCAAGTCACTTATAGACTCTCAATATTGTGCATTGAGCCTCCTGAAACCTGTAGAGACCTCTATACAGTGTGTTCAAGAGAGACACATTGGTAGTTGAACATATATATGGTATATCAAAGGGATATTTCACTTTTAAACAATCTTCAATTAATCTCAGAGAGCTCCTTCAAGCTCAGGATGATACCTATGATATACCAAGAAAAAAGATATGACAATATCTAAGTCAGATATACGATGGATTATTAGCTCAAGTATATGATCACTCTGCATTCCAAGATGGTGATGCAATGATTCCTCCAAAGATAGGAGAAAGTGATAAGATGGAAATCAGATAGGATCGATAGACAAGAAAAGACACATGAGAGATAAGCATGAGTCGGTCAGATAGGACAGATGGTGAAGATACTCAAAAACCTATGCCTCTACTATGAAAACATAAGGCCTGTAGTGGCAAAATACCCTCAAAAAAGGTATATATATAAGTTCTTGATTCTCAGTTTTGTTTGCAAGTTCACTACATATGAGGTGTTCTTTTCATGCTATTAATACAAATGAAATACACTCAGAATACTGCTATATATTCACTTCTAGACAACATTCAGAAAATTCTATTGGTTTCAAGTTGTCATCACATGTTGAAAACAGCAGGCATACTTTGTATTTTAATTTCCAGAAGAGTCTGTGTTTTTTGATAATTTTATAACAATGAAATCATAAAATCATCTTTTAGTTTTCTACTTACAAATATACTAGATTTTCTACCTTATAAAATAGGAAGAAAACATTCAGAAAATAAATATAATATTTTGAATCTTATATTAAAGAAAATATGTTAAATACAAAAAGAAAACTATATGAAAACTATCTAAAAACTGCTTTAAAATATAGTGTTTTCATATGATTTTTCTACTATTTTTCTGATGTTTTCCTAGTGTTTTCTCTGACTTTCCCACAATGGAAAATTTGGTATTTTTATCTTATCTTATCAGCATTTTCTGAGCATTTTCAAACAGAGAAAACTTAATATATTCTCAGCATGGAAATTATTCTAATATATTGTATTATTGATTAATTCTCAGAATTTGAAATTTCCATATCTTTTGCTGTTGAAAATTTAGCATCCTCCAGACATATTCTTGTTAAGAGGGCACATTTAAAATTTAGAATTTATATATGGTTTTTTAAAAATTTTCTTTGCAAGAAGATTAAGTGTTTTCTCAATCAGAAAACCATGTTAAAAGAACACCTTGTACATAATGGTTGGTTTAGCGTGGTTCACTGTTACTGCAACGTCAAGAATAATTCTCAATGTCTCACTTGGTAGTTCAGAGATGATTGCCTTCAAAACAACTTCTCAGATTGAAAATGGGTGTTTGTTTGTATAATATTTATTAGTTTTGTGGTTTTATTAATCACTTCGAAAACAAATACTAGTATAGATTTCAACCAGAAACTGCCCAAAGAATAAACTTCTTCTAAGTGAGGACAAAGGCACCTCTTGTACCTGAATATAGCCCTCTTAGCTATGTTCTGCAATGATTCTCAAGAGGACAAATCTTCTAGNCCAGCAAAACCCCAGTCTATCAGCCACAGTGAGCTGTCCTTGGCAAGCATGATATTGGAGGGGTTCAAGTTGCTGTGATTGAAGACCAATGACCAATCCATCTTGTAATCATCAAACGGAAAATGCACATTGAGGGTATGGGTTTCTCTCCTGCCAATGAGAAACACACATTCACACAACTGCTGGAGACGTCTACCTGAACCTGGATGGAGTTCTTTCTCGTCAATTGCACAAACAACCCTCTGTAACACACTATCTTCCAAAGCCCATGCTCTATCCCTGTCATCAATCATCAAATGGAAAATGCACATTGAGGGTATGGGTTTCTCTCCTGCCAACGAGAAACACACATTCACACAACTGCTGGGGACATCTACCTGAACCTGGATGGAGTTCTTTCTCATCAATTGCACAAACAACCCCCTGTAACACACCATCTTCCAAAGCCCATGCCCTATTCCTGTCATCTGGGACTTTGAGTGAATGCAGTTGTTTAACATATAATCATAAAGTGCAGATGACACAAAACCACATGAAAAGACTGAGTCTATCCCAGCATTCATAAAGCATTGCGCCATCAATGTGATCCATGACCAGCCACAATTCAGTAGATAGATGAATGCGAGGGGTGGGTATACTAGTGTTTTGCTACATGTATTCTATAGCAGCAACTTCAGACAGCAAGGGTCTCTTGGCAATGAAGGAGGGTGTGATTAAATGAGTGGAGATCGGAGCAATGAAGGAGGGCTCAGTATTCAATCTTTGGCTGAGTTGATGGTCCCATTCCTGGGCGGTAGGCTGACTAACAAGGTTTGATATTTCAGCATTGTTTGTGAGTGAGGTTAGATTAAGATTGTGCTGAGGATATTGGATTAGGAATGGTTCGGTGAACATTGTAAAATGACAGAAACCTTTACTATGGGTTCTGGTAGTAGTAATTTGAAGCACCATGCAATCCCATCTAACACTAGGGCCACAAGCTTTTCTATATTTTGTTTGATACATCTCACAATGTCAAGCTGGGCCACAGCAGGAGTGGACACAATGTCAACTGATGAAGATAAATGAGATTGTATACTTTGAACCTTTGAGAATGGAACATACCTATTCTTCGAACAAGTTTGTCAATCCCTTCCCCAGATATGTTATCCACAGGGACATGAGAGTTCCCAGATTCAGTTGATAATGGCCAGAGATCAATGGTCAGGTTGCAGAAGATTGTAGCAGTATATCAGAAAGCTACAGACTGGGATTTAGAGAAACTTAGAGCATATCATAGGGCATTTAAGCTGGAAGCAGCTAAATTAATGAGAGATCCACCTATGATTTCGAATTTTGAAGCAATAGGCTTTTATTTAGCAGGTTTAGAACTGTCAGTTAGAGAAAGAGTCTGAATTAGGATGGCTGATTGGTCCCTGAACAAGCTAAATTTGGAAACTGAAGATGGAAGGAGAAGAATGGATCCATGGAAGCTTCAGGAAGTCATGGAACAAGCAGAGATGATTATGAGTGCAAGCTCAGGAGATGTATATATGAGATTAGGAAGTTTTGCATTAGGAGCTGGAGTTCCACCAGTCAACCCAGGAGTAGGAACAGCAATGTTAAGTGCAGCAATGCCTTTGTCATATCCATTCCAGCCTCCACCAGTGCTTCCTACCATGAATATTACTCCACCATCAAAGCCAGTTTCAGTGAAACAGGAGGAATTGTTTCCAGATATCCTAGATAAGACTAAAGAAGAAGCAGAATTGAGGACTATGGGCATAGCTACATCAGTAGATGCACATACAGTTTCTATTAAGGCAAATGATACAGAATTAGCAGCCTTAAAGAAGGGAATGGAAGATGTAAAGACACTTTCCACTGAAGTTAAAGATATAAAGATGATGTTAGTAGGCATGCCAGGACAGATTATTGTGGCAATAGCAGGTAAAACTAATAGATCATGTGATGGAAATAATAATAATATGGTCAGAGGAAAACCAGGACAGCCAATGATTGGCAGAGGAAAATATTTATGTTTCTACTGCAATGAAGATGGTCATAGGCTCAGAGATTGTCCTTACCAAAGAGAAATGATACAGAAAGGATGGATCATTTGGAATAATGGTGCAGGCAAATATACATTGAGAGACAGCACTGGATTTCCAAAGGTTGAACCTGGGGAGAAACTCAAAGATAGAGTAGCAGAATATGTAAAGCAACAAGGANCTGAATTAGGATGGCTGATTGGTCTCTGAACAAGTTAAATTTGGAAACTGAAGATGGAAGGAGAAGAATGGATCCATGGAAGCTTCAGGAAGTCATGGAACAAGCAGAGATGATTATGAGTGCAAGCTCAGGAGATGTATATATGGGATTAGGAAGTTTTGCATTGGGAGCTGGGGTTCCACCAGTCAACCCAGGAGTAGGAACAGCAATGCTTTTAGTGTAACCATTCCAGCCACCACTAGTACTTCCTGCCATAAATATTACTCAACCATCAAAGCCTGTTTCAGTAAAACAAGAAGAATTGTTTCCAGATATCCTAGATAAGACTAAAGAAGAAGCAGAATTGAGGTGCATGAGACAGAGTTGGCAGCCTTAAGAAAAGAAATGGAAGATGTAAAGACACTTTCCACTGAAGTTAAAGATATAAAGACGATGTTAGTAGACATGCCAGGACAGATCATTGCTGCGATGGCAGGGCAAACTAATAGACCGTGTCATGGAAATAATAATAATAATATGGTTAGAGGAAAGCCAGGACAGCCAATGATTGGCAGAGGAAAATATTTATGTTTCTACTGCAATGAAGATGGTCATAGGCTTAGAGATTGTCCTTACCAGAGAGAAATGATACAGAAAGGATGGATTATTTGGAATAATAGTGCAGGCAAATATACATTGAGAGACGGCACTGGATTTCCAAAGGTCGAAACTGGAGAGAAACTCAAAGATAGAGTAGCAGAATATGTGAAGCAACAAGGATGGGATAGAATAGTACATCCAGATGCTCATTTGTTCATGGAAATGGAAGAAGAGCCAGCAGTGGTTTATCAAGCAACAGTAGTTCAACCTCAAGAGGGGATGGACTTGGATAGGTTAGCAATGTTGTTGGCAGAAAAGATGAAGCCTGCAACTGATGTGCAGTCAAAAAACTAGCAGACCCAAGGATGGGGCTGGTTAATTCAAGAATAGCCAATAATAGTGCCCCTGAGGGTAACCCAAAGAGATTGATGCCACAAATTGAGATACCTAGAATGAAACAATCAGAAAAGAGAAAATATATTGACCCAATGGCTGATACATTGGAAACTGATGGGTTAGCAAGCAATGCTAGAGATAATATTAACAGAGTACAAAAGACAGTGAGGTTTAATGAGCCAGATAAAGAAGAAAGACCGTTTGATAAGGTAGAGCTGATAGAGAGGGCTCCCCTACCTAAGAATCAAGCGATAGAAAGAGGCACTTCACATTTGAAGCACTCAGGACAGAAGATATAAAGAAATCTTAGCAAAAGGAGATAATTCAATTGATTTGACAATGACAACAGTTGGAGAAGAAATACTAGATAAATATTTAAAGTTGGAAGCAAACATACCATTGGGAGAAATGTTGAAAATTTCACCAGCAGTAAGGAAGCTTTTGGCTAGAAAGTACAGATTTAGAAATATTAAGCAGAGATCATCAAAAGAGTTTTACAAGCAGCTACCCAGAGCACAGGCATTAGCACTGAGCAATGAAATACTGGAGGATCTTAATAAAGCTGATTTTGTGATTGATGTTGAAAGCATTGTTGAAGCAGATAAAGAATTAGCACAGACCTTTTTGGAAGTTCTGGAAGTAGAACAGAATGGAATGCCAGCAGGGACTGTAGTGTAAAGAGATGTGATAGACACATATCTGAATGATATATCTGAAGACCAGAGGAATAAAGTGATTATAGTAGCATCTCAATCTGAGAACCTGAGGTGTGTTTATGTGAGATTAAATGGACACCCAGATGAGATTGAAGGGATTTTGGACCCAGGCTCTATGATCCTTTGTATAGATAAGAAAGAAGCAGTAGGCAGAGGGATCACATGGGATCCTTCTACTTGCATACATATGCAGAGTGCAAATGGTAGCTTACAGAAGACACTGGGGCTAGCCAGGAATAAATTGATACAGATTGGAGATTTAGAATTGAGAGCACAACTTCATGTGTTGGAGAAAGCACCATATCAATTACTGATAGGAAGACCATTTGAGTCTCTAACCAGTATGGAAATGAAAGCATATCCAGATGGGAGATTAGACTTAATGTTGACGTGCCCAAACACAGGCAAGAAGTTAACTTGTGGAACTTATTCCAGAGGACAAGGGATAAAGGTAGAACAGTTGAATGATAAGCCAGAGCTGAGATCTACAGAAAGAGATACACATGTTGGCCCACCTAAAGAAGAAATAAATGAGGACATAGAGATTACAAGTTTTCAAGAAACCTTGAGGAACTGTTAGATGAACGGAGAGAGGTAGCCTTGATATTTAAGATAAATGAAAATGGAGAATGTGTAGTAGAAAGATATACTATGCCAGATAAGAATATTTTTGAAAATGAGGAACTAGTGAATGCATTTGCACAGGCAGCAAGAGCTGAGCCTGAAACACGAATGCTAATAGAAGAGAAACTGGATGAATTGATAAAACAGAGCATGACCCATTTGGAAGGTGAAGCTTTCCAATGTGTGGTAGATCAAGAGAATGAAATATTAAGAGGACAATCCAAGGGCAAGGATTGGTATAAAGAATATTTATATGAGAAGAATGACTGGCTGCCTATGGTAAAGATGTTTGATGTAATACAGACTAGAGATGAAGCATTGAGTGATATATATGATGTATTTGGAAAATACAAGCCAGTGGATAAGAAAGTTCACTCAGTAAAGGCAATGTTACCACAGGAATTTCATATTAAGAGACAGATTTTTGGGGATCCATTAGAGGGAATGCCCATGCTTCCAGTACATCTACCAGAATTTACACCTGGAGAAAGATACACTCAAGAAAGAAAAGATATTATTGATAAGAATCACCCAGAGGGATTTCTGTGGTTAGAAGAAAGAAAATTATTACATGAATTGATGAAATTACAAGAGATGGCATTTGCATGGAATGCAGCAGAAGGAGGAAATTTTAGAACAGATTTCTTTCCACCAGTAAAGTTCCCAGTATTACCACATGTGCTATGGGTAGAGAGAAATATTCCCATTCCACCAGGTATATACAAGGAGGTTTGCAGTATAATAAAAGATAAGATAGATGCAGGAGTTTATGAACCATCTAGTCCATTGTATTGATCAAAGTGGTTCTGTGTATTGAAGAAAGATGGAAAAAGTTTGAGAATAGTGCATAGCTTAGAGCCATTGAACAAGGTTATGATTCAGTACTCAGGCATACCACCTGTGACAGCTGAAGTAGCAAGTCATTTCTCAGGCAGAGCATGCATAGGACTCTTAGACATATGGGTTGGATATGATGAGAGATTAATAGATGAAGAATCAAGAGATTTAACGACATTTCAGACACTGTTTGGACCTCATCAGTTGGTAAAGCTACCAATAGGATGGACCAATTCAGTACCAATATTTCATGATGATGTTTGTTATATATTTAGAGATGAGATACCAGAGATTACTATGCCATATGTAGATGATGTATCAGCAAGAGGTCCAGCATCTCAGTACAGATTAGAAGATGGAAGTTATGAAACCATACCAGAGAACCTAGGAATTAGAAGATTTGTATAGGAGCATATGAATAATATGAACAGATTAATGCAGAGACTGAAATATGTTGGAGGGACATTTTCAGGCCCCAAAGCATTTATATGTTTAGAAAGGGGTGTGGTATTAGGTTTTCAAGTAGGACCAGAAGGTCAAGAGATAAATGAGAAGTTTGCAAAAGTAGTTTTGGATTGGGATCCAAATACTTTTGAATCAAAGACAGATGTAAAGTCATTATTGGGTACAGCAGTACAAATGCATACTTTTATTAAGGACTATGCAAAGATAATGAGACCATTAAACAAGATAACTGGAGCAAATGCAATCTTCCAGATGGGAGAAGAAGAGAAGCAAGCAGTTAGAAATCTGCAAGAAGCTATTAGAAATGCACCTTGTTTGAAACCAGTAGATTATGGGAAACCATTAATATTAGCAGTTGATACGTTGTGGCAAGCAGTAGGCTTCTACTTGTATCAATGAGATGAGAGTGATTCAAAGAGAAAATATTTTAACTATTTCAGATCAGTCGGTCTGAATGAGAGAGAAGCAAGATTTTCACAGCCCAAGAGGAAGCTGTATGGATTAAAGATGGCTTTAGAAGCTACATATTATACAACATATGGTTGTAGAGAGTTAATAGTAGAAACAGATACTAGTTATATTAAGGGAATACTAGACAATCCAAGTGCAGGCCCTAATGCGACTATCAATTGTTGGATAGAGGCAATCAGAAAATATCACTTTGAATTAGTGCATATAAAGGGAATTAAGCATGGACCAGATGGTTTGTCAAGACCACCACCAGGAGGAGCAATGTCAATGTGACCATCTGAAAATGAAGAAGATTATTTAGATAATAATGATGGAGAGCCTGTGAAATTTAAGATGGGAGAGGATGAAACAGATCCACTCTATCCTTTTGAAGATTTCAGGGAAGAGATTGATACTAGAGGAGGATATTATTTAGAGAAAGCTATGTGTGTAGAGGATTTTACACAGGATCTAGAAGCATCAGTAGAAGAAATGAGGATGAATAATTTGGTTATAAGATGGCTGACATATGAGTCATTCATACAGATTAAAATATTTCCCCCTGCATTAATGGCTGAGTGGCAAGAACAGAATCCTTATGTGGAATCTCATCACACAATGCTAGGAAAGAAGTTAGATAAAGCCTTATCAGATATTATTAGTTATCTGACAGATGAGGATTGGATTAGACGGAAAGATCTAGACAAGAATTATGAGAAATTTATGAAGAAACAAGCCCAGAGATTCTTTGTTGATAAAGAACAGAGGCTTTATAGGAGAAATGAAGAATTAGAAGGACAGCACAAGCTGGTAGTTTTGAAAGATAAGAGAATGTGGATGATGTCTGCAGCACATGATTATGTGGGTCACAAAGGGATGTTTGCAACTGAGCAGCTCCTTAAAAAGAGATTTTGGTGGCCAGAATTAGAGCATGATGTAGAATGGTTTGTTAAATCATGTCAACCATGCCAGAATAGGCAATTGAGCATGATTAAGATTCCACCTACTAGAACACATACACTATCTTTGTTTCAGAAGATTCATATTGACATATTCAAACTATCACCAGCTAGCAATGGTTGCAAAAATGTAGCTCATGCTAGGTGTGCATTGTCAAATTGGTCAGAGGCCAGAGCGATAAGAGATGAAAAAGCGAAGATTATTGGAGAATGGATATTTGAAGATATTTTGTGTTGTTGGGGGCCAGTAGAGGGGGTTGTCACAGACAATGCTCCCCAACTAGAAGTAGTGATAAAGTGGTTAAATGGGAAATATGGAGTGAGGCATATTAAGATCTCGCCCTATAATTCTCAAGCTAATGGGAAAATTGAGAGGCCTCATTTTGATATAAGACAAGCCTTAGTGAAAGCTACAGGCGGAGATTTGAGAAGATGGTATTGGTACTTGAAACCAGTACTATGGGCAGATAGAGTTACAATTAGGAGAGGATTGGGATGTTCACCATACTTTCTAGTAATGGGAGCAGAACCTATCTTACCTTTTGATATTGTTGAGTTGACGTGGCTGGTACATATGCCTGATAGAATATTATCACATGAAGAGTTAGTGGGATATAGGGCATTAGCACTAGCTAAACATCGGCCACATGTTAATAAAATGATGGAGAGAGTAGACCAAATAAAGAGAGATAACTTGAAAAAGTTTGAGAAAGAAAATAGACACAAGATCAAAGAATTCAATTTTAAGCCAGGGCAGCTGGTGCAGATGTGTAATTCTAGCATAGAGAAAGATTTGGATAGAAAGATGTACTCAAGGTACTTAGGACCAATGATAGCCACATCTGATGATCAGGCTAAGGGTTGGACAGAGGCATTGAAGCAGTATCCAGAAGATTAGACAACGAATTTTGAATAGAGAAAGAAAGTAGATTGGGAAGAATTAATGTTTGAATGCACAGACTTTATAGGCATACACTATAGAATGTGCATGTTCATGCAAATGAATTGTGAAACTTGTCAGATGAGATACATGTACCTTGCCTGAACAATAGGGATGTTGTTATTATTTAGTTGGGGGGAGGGATACACACTGAAATTTCAACAATTTTCAACATTTCAAAAGGATTAAATAGAGATTGGCTTACGGAAGTTTCAGAAACCCACTAAGACATGGGATGGAATGACTATCAGCCAGATAAGGAAAAGCATATGTAGACATAGAAACTATTCAAGGAAATAGAAAGTGGCACAAGAGGAACTTCATTGAGATAACAGGAGTGCCAATTCCGCAACTGGGAAAATATAGGACAGGAACAATAGATTTAATTCAGTTCTGAAGACAAGAGAATATTTGATTGGATCACTAAATATAGAGCACTTATGCATACCTACTGAGAATGATGCATACAGAAAAGGCTTATAGATTGGCAATAGATAAGAAGAAGTCTCAGGATAGACTTATGTACATGAATGAAGAAATAAGAGAGAATGACAAAAGCATGGGATATGATAGGGATATACAGCCATGCTTGATTCAAACAATATTTAAGTCCAGCATAAGTTTAAGGGCTTATAATATTTTCATGCGTTAGTTGAGAATACGAATAAGAGAAGGTTAATATGATTGTTCAGTATGCAAATAGTAATGAAACTATAGATACTGAAGTAAAAGTCCAATTAGATAGAAAATATCTAAGTACTTGAGATGAATGTACTTATGATATTTCTACATCAGAGATATGAGATATAAAGAATATTTAAGTACGCATGGTGAATGTACTTTAAATATTCTTGCAGCAAGAGAGTATAGAATAAGAGAATATTTTGTCTGACAAGTGATACAAGAGCCCAACCCAGTGCCAACCAAGAAGTGAACAAGACAAAGTCATATGTTGGAAGGGTATACAGTACCTTGTCCTCATCCTCATCAATTGACTCAGGAGCAGTCAAGAGACAAGGGAGACCAAAGAACGCAATACTGTCCGAAGTGGATGACAGTGTCAGCAAGAACATAGGTTGTGGCACATCCACCAGCTTACTGGGAAGTAGTTGGTTAGCAAGGAGATTAGAATAATATTGAGAAGAAGAAAAAGAATATACTGAGGGATTAGCATTGTCAGCTGCCACAGCACTGGCCTCATTAGTTGAGATGATGGTATTTGAAGGACTAATGGCACAAGGGGTAGCAGAGGAAGGCCCAGTGTCAGCAGTCTATGAGATGGATAAAATATTAGTAGAAAGAAGATTAAACGAGAGACAAGAGACTTACAGAATTTGATGGACCAGCTTTGTTCTCAATGGTATGGCCTTCGAAACACAGAGCTTCAGACCCATCGACCATGATGACCTTGTTGTCGATGATCATGTACAAACTGGACTTTAGACTGGTGATGTCAAAGTCAGTACCCTTCAAAATTACCTGTACATCGCTAAGTGAAGCAAAGAACGGATCCACAGGACAAATGACTTCAAATTTGTAGCTGTCAGGAACACCCATGTCCCTAGTGATCCAACCCAGAGAAGTACAGAGGATGTTGAGCTGTTCCTCCAAAGGAGCAAAGTTGGGATTGTGCCAGAATAGATATTTCAGAATGACACGAGGATCAGCGCAGCTGGCTTGAAGGAGTTCTTGACATTGACGAAGAGCACTTTTGACAGATTCCTCTTGAACACAGAGAAGGGAGATCTGTTATTGAATGCAAAAGGATGAAATCATCAAGTCAAAGATGGCAGATGTCTGGAAAGTGAGACCTGAAAGAATATTTAGGTTAGAAATGAGATAAGACAAGAGAAAGAGAATAATATTACCAGCTAGACTACTCAGCGATTGAACAAAGTGCTGATTGTTTACAGTGAAGGCATCGAAGAAGTACATCTCAAATGAGCATTGCAATTGAAGGTGAGTGCATCATTGACAGCAGGTAGACGTTCCTAAGCCAGTTTCACAATGAGCATTGGCCAAGTCGCATTGAGTGCACAAGAGTTTGCTGTTGATATTTGCATTGGCCTACAAAGAGAATATTTAGAGAAAACAATGAAGATATTTAAGAGAAAAGCAAGAATATTACCCCAGGATGTGTTGTCAGTGTGGACACAATCTTGTGCACAGACCAGAAAGTGTCACTGAGACCAAGATTTAGCAGTCCAGGGTGAGCTAAAGAGTAAAAAGAATTAGAGAACATAGAGATAGATAGTGGGTAAACAAAACTTACATCAGAGTACCTCCATGGCCTTAGTTTGGCCAAGAGCTTGGAGAAGATGGAGGACATTCAAAGCATTTTCCTTGGCAGGATGACCTTGACCCACTCCACCAATGATCTCTTCCAGATCAAGATCTTGAATGGACTTGATGGCGGATGGCTGCAAAGGGTCCAGCTCATCAATATCCATATCCCCAGCATTCTAGAAATCAGAGAATATTAAGGAAAAAGTGATGAATATTTTAGAGATGGAGACTTACATCCTGCTTGCCTTTGTCAGGAGGAGGGTCAATGGCACATTTCTTGCCTTTAGGGTCAGAACTCTAAAGGGGATGAAGTATTAAAGACAAGATGGACATAATATTAAAGAGAATAATACGTTATCTGCAGCCTTGGTAGCAGTTTGAGAGCATTTTGCAGCAGGAGGCTACAGTAAAGGTTAATAAAGAAGAGATTTTAAAGAGGCATTGATGAGAACAAACCTGAGGGGGTGAGGTATCACGAGCCTTACACTTTGAAGAGGACAGCTCTGTCTTGATAGTTACTTGAGTAGAAGAAGACGTGGCTGGTCGAAGCTATAGAAGGGTAAATATTAAGTTTGGAGACGGTTCCATAGAATATGGAACTCACCTTTTGCTTAGTTTTACTGGAACCACTGGCACAGGCCAGCTATGAGAAAAAGAATATTATTGAAGTGAGCACACATACCACTTCGATGATAGAAGTAGCATGAGCAGGAGGTTTAATAGTGCAAACGGAGGATTTAGAGGGTGGCACCTCAACCATGTCTTCATCACCTGAACCATCCTCATCGCTGCTGTCTGAGTCTTTGTGATCTGAGATTTCAATGTCGTCGTCGATGTCAGGGACATTACAATTAGGATTGTATTCAGCCAAAATATCTCTTATAGAAGGGAAATCAGTGGAAGGATTGAGTGGCTGGAGGATAACAATATTAATAAAGAGAAAAAGCAAGAGTGGATAGATGAACATACCTTAAGGCCCAATAAATGCTTCCAGAAGTGAAACTGAGACTTGGAAGGGAAAGCACTATAAAGGTCGTTGGGGATACCAATAGAGAAATGAGAGTCGAGATGTTTGAGGAGCTGAAGTGCCAACATGAAGAGACACATAAAGGCTTGTGGAAACCAAAATTGTCCACAATATTCATCAAGCAATGCCTAGAAAGCATGAATATTAATAAAAGAAGAGAAAAGAAAAGAATTAAAATCTGAGATGTACCAAAGGGGTTTTCATAGACAGAAAGGCAAAATTTGCCAAGGCAGATGCATTGGAAAAAGGGGAAGCCTCACCCTTGAGGTGACGCCAGATGTCCTGACAGACGGAAAATAAGAGCATAGAGTGAAGATGGAGGATACTAAGGGTTGCAGCATTGACAGCCGAGAGTTGAGGGAGGGAANAAAATATAGTGTTTTCATATGATTTTTCTACTATTTTTCTGATGTTTTCCTAGTGTTTTCTCTGACTTTCCCACAATGGAAAATTTGGTATTTTTATCTTATCTTATCAGCATTTTCTGAGCATTTTCAAACAGAGAAAACTTAATATATTCTCAGCATGGAAATTATTCTAATATATTGTATTATTGATTAATTCTCAGAATTTGAAATTTCCATATCTTTTGCTGTTGAAAATTTAGCATCCTCCAGACATATTCTTGTTAAGAGGGCACATTTAAAATTTAGAATTTATATATGGTTTTTTAAAAATTTTCTTTGCAAGAAGATTAAGTGTTTTCTCAATCAGAAAACCATGTTAAAAGAACACCTTGTACATAATGGTTGGTTTAGCGTGGTTCACTGTTACTGCAACGTCAAGAATAATTCTCAATGTCTCACTTGGTAGTTCAGAGATGATTGCCTTCAAAACAACTTCTCAGATTGAAAATGGGTGTTTGTTTGTATAATATTTATTAGTTTTGTGGTTTTATTAATCACTTCGAAAACAAATACTAGTATAGATTTCAACCAGAAACTGCCCAAAGAATAAACTTCTTCTAAGTGAGGACAAAGGCACCTCTTGTACCTGAATATAGCCCTCTTAGCTATGTTCTGCAATGATTCTCAAGAGGACAAATCTTCTAGACACTGCTAGCCTGAAACCCTCTCTGATTCATGTTGAAACACCAGACTATACTGATGCACATCAGCTACCCTCTTAGTAGACTGATACAATGTTTCTCTTATTGGAAAACATGCCTCTTGCATTAAAAACTAAGCTCTTCCTAGCTTTTATTTATATCTCTGGTTTGGGTTACAATCTCAGGTCTCAACTAGCCTGTGCCTCTTGCACAACTACATAAGCTAGAGCCCGAAGTGGTTGAAAAATACTGATTGCTGGTAGCTCTTCTACCTGAACAACAATGTTATACACTCTGGTAATCAGTGGGCAGTATCTCTCCTGCCTTCCATCTACAAAACATGTCCTTTTATATACCCTACAACATAAATAATCTAATATATCTGTCACACATACAAATAAAACTGAGCCAAGTGCTAAATATTATATAAACTGAGCTGTGTTTGGTAATTTCTCTGTCACAGTGTCCAATTGTAGTCAGACTTTGTAGCTATAATCTCTTTTATTCTTTTTCTATGACAATTGTGCAGTCTTCTGACACTAACTGTTTGCAATTTTCTCTATCGAATAGCTCTCCTTCCAACTCTGTTTGAAAATATTATACTTCTATGCTGCTAATTTGTCTAAGAATAAGACTAGTGGAAAGCTACCCAAAAGATAACCTCCAAAAAGTCTAACTCAGTTTGTTGTGCAAGTGTGGATCAACATGATCAGAGTTACTGCACTTAGAATGCCAACAAAACTCTTAGCTAGGTTGATTCTCTCTCCTATGGAAGCAATCTACTTCAAAGTGTTCACCTCCAGAGGAGTATATATGGGTTTTTAAAAAGAGTTTATATCCAAACACACAAACACACACACACAAGAACACAGTGCACAAAGCACAAAACACAAGAGCTACAGTCCCATACAAAGACTCAATAGCTAATATAGTCTGACTCTATGGAGTTCAAGACTTCTTCAAGATAACTACAGCACATAGTGTACTGGAAAAGGTCCTAGACCAATTTCTACAAAGAGCTCAGTGCAGGCAGACCTCTTGCTAAGACTCTAAGTGTGTCACAACCTGATACACACACAGGCCACACTTCAAGTGCCCAAGGCTCCTTCTTGGTGTAAAGTGTCTCTTAGAAAAGTGCTACAATGCACTTAAGATGTTATTCTTAGTCTCTTACGACACAAGTTCGTTATCAGATTCTATCTCTCTGGAGTCACTCAGAACAAATCTCCAGGGCCTGAAGTGAGGAAGCAAAACTGAAATGGCACACAAATTTATACATCAAACAAACTCATCATGTATTCACAATCTGAGAGGGGCAGAGTTACTTGAGTATGTATGAATATCTAGCTGTTCTTATATACGGTCCAAGGAATATATCTACAGAAAAATATAAATAATGTATGATAATTCAGGAAATGATAAATAAGTGACTGAGATACTGAAAGAGGGAATATTCAGATGTCACAGAGTCTGGCCACTATGGTATCTGACCATATCCATGTGGGTATCTATGTTTCCAGGCATTCTGGACTCTATAATTTGTATTTTCTCTTTTTCTAAGTCAGGTATCTATGAGCAGATGGCTGTATCCGTCCTGTCTCTTTACAGCATTTCCCTTTCTAGTATCTGCACATCGGCAGAGACCTAGATGCCAAAGTTTCCAAGGTCAGAACATGCTAGTACTGCACACTCAGTCTTATTTAGGACTTCTTATGTGTTTAGATATTCTTTGTATGTCTTGTGGTATCTGTCTGTAAGTAGTGGATGTCCTTCAGAAGTGAGTTCCATCGTTCTGAGATGACCTTATACCTAGTTAGGTTATTGCATATTGTTTAGCCACTGGTGAATTCTTTATTAAGAGATCACCTGCTTTGACTCTAATCCATATATTGACTTCGGAGGAGGATCATTCTATGATCGTTCCTGTTCTAAGTTGTCTTTCTGTTTTAATGTCTCCTCTAAGTACCTCTATACTGTTTGACTGCAGATTGCACTTTGCAGATATCATAGAAAGGTAAAGTAGAAATTAAAATCCTCTTGATAGCACTCTGAGAGCTTGGTTAACTAGCCAATGCATTCATTGGGCCATAGTTAGGTTCCCTACATGTTTCAGGAGTGATCTGTTTTAGATCTGATACATAGATAAGTCAGGAAGTACAGCTTTAACACCTCTGTATAGTGTATCATATGGCTCTTCATACTTTTCAAGATACTATAGCTTCTCTAAAGCAATAACTAGCAGAGTGGGCTCACTCTAGTCCTTATTACCCATTATCTGGTGTTATATTAAAGTGTTCCAATTCAAAAGTAATGTAAAATGAATAAAAGTGGGTATTTTCTAGATTAGACATATTACCGCTCTGCACAGTTCCTTTCTTCTCTGTCTTCTATCATCTGCTCTATGGACGCGCAATAGACTTCTATCTCTATTGTTTAAAGTGTATGTGTAAGCTCAGCCGTGCTGGTTTCTCGTCATACATACTATGTATGAGGTGTTCTTTTTATGCTATTAATACAAAGGAAATACACTCAGAATACTACTATATATTTCCAGACAACACTCAGAAAATTCTATTAGTTCCAAGTTGTCATCACATATTGAAAACAGCAAGCATACTCTGGATTTTAATTTCCAGAAGAGTCTGTGTTTTTTTATTATTTTATAATAATGAAATTATAGAATTATCCTTTAATTTTCTAATTACAAATATACTAAATTTTCTGCCTTATAAAATAGTGAGAAAACATTTAGAAAATAAATATAAGATTTTGAATTTTATATCAAAGGAAACATGTTAAATACAAAAGGAAAACTATATGAAAACTATCTAAGAACTGCTTTAAAATAGTGTTTTCACATGATTTTCCTACTATTTTCCTGGTGTTTTCCTAGTGTTTTCTCTGACTTTCCCACAATAGAAAATGTAGAATTTTCATCTTATCTTATCAGCAATTTCTGAGCATTTTCAACCAGAGAAAATTTAATGTTTTCTCAGTATGGAAATTATTCTAATATATTGTATTATCTATTAATTCTCAGAATTTGAAAATTCCATATCTTTTGCTGCTGAAAATTTAGTATTCTCCAGGCATATTCTTGTTGAGAGGACACAATTGAAATTTAGAATTTATATATAGTTTTATAAAAATTCTCTTTGCAAGAAGATTAAGTGTTTTCTCAATCAGAAAACCATGTTAAAAGAACACCTTGTACATAGTGACAGCTTTGTCTTCCATTTTTCCATGATACAGGCACCCTTCCAGTAGCTGATCATCTATTTCATTCTTCAATTTGACATTCAGTATCTCAAGTATCCCTCGCCAATAATTTGTCATCCTCTGTTTCATATCCATTTCTCAATAATATTCTTGTATGTGTATCATTGAAGGCTTTTATTCTTTCTTCAAGTTGGGTATAGATTGGAAATATCATTAAAAGTGAAAATATTCTCTTTGGTATGCTTTTGATAGAGAGGTGTGATGTGGTATATTTCCCTACAGATTTCGGGATGCTCCTCTGTGTTCAGATTCGCTGTTTATTTGCATACTAGCAGTGGTCAGGTACCCTTGTATGGCCTACCATCAACCATTACTCTACTAATATTTTATATCTTTCTCTACTAGCTTTGACTAGCTGCTCAGGGCGAACACTAGTCCTCAATTCCCTTATCTATGTCATTTTCAACGATAAAAGTGCAAAATATTCTCTATTTGCATGTGAAATAAAAGGTAAAAGTTATGCATATCAACAGAACAAGGAAATACACGATGACTCCTATGGAAGTTGAGAGTATTTCTGACCATTGAAAAATGGAATAAGGAACTCCTAGACAGTAGCAACAGATTCTAAACCTAGATACTCATATACCGCATGGAGGGCCTAGCTTAAGTCATGCTTCCGATACCTGAGATTGTATTTATTGGTGACCTGCATACCTATATATGGTATAGGATTACTATTGTGACAAGGGACTGAACCCATATATGTTCATTTTGTGATTTTTCCTGTGACCAGTGCAATATATACCTATTATTATAATTTTATTGTAGATATTTGTGTCCAGCAGTATATAAGGACAGCCATTTTGTAGGTGGGAGCAAGAGAAATCTGCCCCACCACTGCATGATATTTGTATGTGGCTATTGTTTGTGTAGAGAAATTACATTCAATCAGATTTTCCTTCTTATGTCAGGCCCTAGGGACTCAGAGTAGACCTAGTTGAGATATAAGACTATAAACCAAACTTGATAGTGACAGTAATATGTCGAACCTAGAAAAGACCCACTTTTATTCATTTTACACTATTTCTGAATCGGAACACTTTAATATAACACCAGTTAATGGGTAATAAGGGCTAGAGTGAGCCCACTCTGCTAGTCATTGCCTTAGAGAAGCAGTGGTACCTTAGAAAGTACGAAGAGCTATACGATATGCTATACAGAGGTGTCAAAGCTGTACTTTCTAACCTATCTAAGTATCAGATCCAAAGCAGATCACTCCCGAAACCTGTAGGGAGTCTAACTATGGCCCAATGAATGCATTGGCTAGTTAACCAAGCTCTCAAAAGTGCTATCAATGGGATTTTAACTTCTACTTTACTTTTCTATGACATCTGCAAAGTGCAAGCTGCAGTCAAACAGTACAGAGGTACTTAGAGGAGACATCAAAACAGAAAGACAGCTTAGAACAGGAACAATCATAGAACAATCCTCCTCCAAAGTCAATATACGGATTAGAGTCAAAGCAGGCGTTCTCTTAATAAAGAATTCACCAGTGGCTAAACAATATGCAATAACCTAACTAGGTATAAGGTCATCTCAGAACGATGGAACTCACTTCTGAAGGACATCCACTACTTACAGACAGATACCACAAGACATACAAAGAATATCTAAACACANAAATTATTCTAATATATTGTATTATCTATTAATTCTCAGAATTTGAAAATTCCATATCTTTTGCTGCTGAAAATTTAGTATTCTCCAGGCATATTCTTGTTGAGAGGACACAATTGAAATTTAGAATTTATATATAGTTTTATAAAAATTCTCTTTGCAAGAAGATTAAGTGTTTTCTCAATCAGAAAACCATGTTAAAAGAACACCTTGTACATAGTGACAGCTTTGTCTTCCATTTTTCCATGATACAGGCACCCTTCCAGTAGCTGATCATCTATTTCATTCTTCAATTTGACATTCAGTATCTCAAGTATCCCTCGCCAATAATTTGTCATCCTCTGTTTCATATCCATTTCTCAATAATATTCTTGTATGTGTATCATTGAAGGCTTTTATTCTTTCTTCAAGTTGGGTATAGATTGGAAATATCATTAAAAGTGAAAATATTCTCTTTGGTATGCTTTTGATAGAGAGGTGTGATGTGGTATATTTCCCTACAGATTTCGGGATGCTCCTCTGTGTTCAGATTCGCTGTTTATTTGCATACTAGCAGTGGTCAGGTACCCTTGTATGGCCTACCATCAACCATTACTCTACTAATATTTTATATCTTTCTCTACTAGCTTTGACTAGCTGCTCAGGGCGAACACTAGTCCTCAATTCCCTTATCTATGTCATTTTCAACGATAAAAGTGCAAAATATTCTCTATTTGCATGTGAAATAAAAGGTAAAAGTTATGCATATCAACAGAACAAGGAAATACACGATGACTCCTATGGAAGTTGAGAGTATTTCTGACCATTGAAAAATGGAATAAGGAACTCCTAGACAGTAGCAACAGATTCTAAACCTAGATACTCATATACCGCATGGAGGGCCTAGCTTGAGTCATGCTTCCGATACCTGAGATTGTATTTATTGGTGACCTGCATACCTATATATGGTATAGGATTACTATTGTGACAAGGGACTGAACCCATATATGTTCATTTTGTGATTTTTCCTGTGACCAGTGCAATATATACCTATTATTATAATTTTATTGTAGATATTTGTGTCCAGCAGTATATAAGGACAGCCATTTTGTAGGTGGGAGCAAGAGAAATCTGCCCCACCACTGCATGATATTTGTATGTGGCTATTGTTTGTGTAGAGAAATTACATTCAATCAGATTTTCCTTCTTATGTCAGGCCCTAGGGACTCAGAGTAGACCTAGTTGAGATATAAGACTATAAACCAAACTTGATAGTGACAGTAATATGTCGAACCTAGAAAAGACCCACTTTTATTCATTTTACACTATTTCTGAATCGGAACACTTTAATATAACACCAGTTAATGGGTAATAAGGGCTAGAGTGAGCCCACTCTGCTAGTCATTGCCTTAGAGAAGCAGTGGTACCTTAGAAAGTACGAAGAGCTATACGATATGCTATACAGAGGTGTCAAAGCTGTACTTTCTAACCTATCTAAGTATCAGATCCAAAGCAGATCACTCCCGAAACCTGTAGGGAGTCTAACTATGGCCCAATGAATGCATTGGCTAGTTAACCAAGCTCTCAAAAGTGCTATCAATGGGATTTTAACTTCTACTTTACTTTTCTATGACATCTGCAAAGTGCAAGCTGCAGTCAAACAGTACAGAGGTACTTAGAGGAGACATCAAAACAGAAAGACAGCTTAGAACAGGAACAATCATAGAACAATCCTCCTCCAAAGTCAATATACGGATTAGAGTCAAAGCAGGCGTTCTCTTAATAAAGAATTCACCAGTGGCTAAACAATATGCAATAACCTAACTAGGTACAAATCCTGCTCGGAAAGACAGAAATCACTTCCGAAGGACATCCACCATCTACAGACAGATGAAATGAGACATATGAAGAATATCTAATGTGCAAGAAATCCTAAGTAAGACCGAGAGTGCATTGTCAAAGGAGATTGGAACAATAACAGTGTGTTCCAACCTTGGAAAATTTGGCATCTAGGCGACTGCTGATGTGCAGGTACTAGAAAAGGGAAATGCTGTCAAAAGACAGGACAGATACAGCCATCCACTCATAGATACCCGACTTAGAAAAGAGAAAATACAAATTATAGAGTCTAGAACACCTAGAGGCATAGATACCCATGCAGATATGGTTGGATACCCTAGTAGCCAGACTCCATGACATCTGAATAATCCCTCTTTTAGTATTTCAGTTACTCATTTGTCATTTCCTGAATTATCAGACATTATTTATAATTTTCTGTAGATATATTCCTGGACTATATATAAGGACAGTTAGATATTTGTACATACTCAAGTAACTCTGCCCCTCTCTGATTGTGAATACATGACAAGTTTGTTTGGTATATAAATTTGTGTGCCATTCCAGTTTTGCTTCCTCACTACAGGCCCTGGAGATTGGTCCTGAGTGACTCCAGAGAGATAGAATCTGATAACGAACTTGCATCATAAGAGATAAGAGTAACATCTTGAGTGTGTTATAGCACTTTTCTAAGAGACACTTTACACCAAGAAGGAGCCTTGGGCACTTGGAGTGTGGCCTGTGTGTATATCAGGTTGTAACACACTTAGAGTCTTAGCAAGGGGTGTGCCTGCACTGAACTCTTTGTAGAAATAGGTCTAGGACCTTTTCCAGTACAGTGTGTGCTGTAGTTATCTTGAAGAAGTCTTGAACTCCATAGGGTCAGACTATATCAGCTATTTAGTCTTTGTACAGGACTGTAGCTCTTGTGTTTGTGCTTTGTGCACCATGTTCTTTGTGTTTTGTGTGTGTGTTTGTGATATAAAACATTTTAAAACCATATATACTCCTCTGGAGGTGAATACTTTGAAGTAGAACACTTCAATAAGAGAGAATCAACCTAGCTAAGAGTTTTGTTGGCATTCTAAGTGCAGTAACTCTGATCACGTCGATCCACACTTGCACAACAAACTGAGTTAGACTTTTGGAGGTTATCTTTTTGGGTAGTTTTCCACTAGTCTTATCTTAGACAAATTAACGGCAAAGCCAGATATTTGTTCTGCACTTTAGCAGATAGTCATTTTCAAGTCAAGAGAAGACTTTGTATCAGAAAGTTTTAGTGGCTTTCTGGAGGCAGCTAGTGTTTTGCTAGTGTTGATGCATCTTAGAGAGGGCTCAGGCTATGAGAGTAAAAGTTTTCCTGCTTAAGTGTGTTCTAAATTGAGTAGACACATCTTAGAGAGGGCTCAGGCTACCAGAGTAGAAGTTTTCCGGCTTAAGTGTGTTACAAATCACAACCAAGAGGGTTGTATCCAGTACAAGGAGTACTGTAGTCTTTGATTACTTGGGTTATCACTTCAGAGTAGTATTACCATCGCCTCAGCGCACTTAGCTGTTGTATTTAGGCTTGATTGAGATAATAGAAATTAGAAAACACACAATAAAAATGAATTATTAAACAAATATATTCTTATAGTCTCTATGTTGATAAACAAATACATACTTATTTGGTTCACAAACATCAAATAGAGTCTAAGTGCAGTAACTCTGATCACACCCAACCACACTCTGCACATCACCATGCTCACATATAGACAATAGTAGAGCAGGATCTGATCAACAGATCAGCTCTTTGTGTAGCACATTCAAGTGGTATTACCAAAGCAAATTCAAAATCTCTGACCCTGTTGTACTACAAGCTCTGTGCCTAGTTCCTGCCATGAGGTTTCCTACTCATTCCTCAACTGATGTGGTGCCTTTACACTCCAGTGTTGCTGTTGAGGATTGGCACAACACACTCTTCAGTCTTTCTCATGTAGGTTCCATTCAGTTTGGAATGTGGGTGAAAGTGAACAGAGAGACATATTGCAGAGACATTGCTCTTGTGCTTGACAACACTGTTTACAAATCAACATCAGCATGATACATCTGAGTCATTGTTGTGCTGCATATTGATCTTGCTGCATGGCTCTAGGAGAAGGAGAAAGGTCCATTTGGGTTGAAGAACAAGGGCAAAAGCAAGGCGGGCACCACCCAACACCCTCCAGTTTGTCTGGTTGATGTCGACAATCTGAGCAGGCATGGTTTAGTGCTTGGAAATGATTTCAAGGTTCACTGTACCTGTGATATTGACAATGCTCCTGAGGAGCACTATACTGAACCTGAAAGATGCCCACAGAAGTTAGTTTATCTGGGGAGATGCTCTTTCACAGCTGGGCTAGAGCTCCAGGAATATGCAGTAATGTCAGTCATACCTGCTGAAACATGCCCCTTCAAATTCACAAGGTATTTTTACACCTGTCAAAATCCTGTTGTCCAGTCCTGTTTGGAAGGACTTCCCATTCTCAACACTTGGGACTTCCAGCCTAAGGAACTTGTGCAGGCAGTTGCCTATGCACCAAAGCCAGGCATGTCAGGAGTGACTGATATACTTGCACAGTATGCTACACTTTGCCAGATACACTATCCAGAATGCATGCAAGGTCATCAGGATATTACTGGTGCTTGTGACACCAACATCCTAGCATTGGCAAGGGAGTGGGCACAAGAGGTTGCTGACTCCATCACAACCTCTTACTTCAACCAGAATGTGAGGGAAGAGTACCTCAGGTCCAGAACAGTGTCTAGACCAGGACTCTTGCAAGAAACAGAGACATACCCAGAGGATCAGCCAATGCCTTACACCTGGCATGATCCTTAGTTCTTCACTCTTCACAAGACCTCCATCTGCTACTGGCATGAACAACAAAAGTTGCGGGAGTCAGAGAAACTTTTACCTTTGGAGGATCCAAAACATACTGTTGTCATTCCTCATCCTGTGGTTGGTGGACATGTGATTGGTTATGTGCAGAGAACCTCAAAGAGAAGGGTCCACATACTGTTCGATGACAAGGTAACAGTAGTAATCAATTCACATTCACTGTGGAAGGTGTTTCAAATGGGTGATCTTGTACAACTCTTGCATCCTGGTCATGCAGATGCAGTTGCNAACCTATCTAAGTATCAGATCCAAAGCGGATCACTCCCGAAACCTGTAGGGAATCTAACTATGGCCCAATGAACACATTGGCTAGTTAACCAAGCTCTCAAAAGTGCTATTAATGGGATTTTAACTTCTACTTTACTTTTCTATGACATCTGCAAAGTGCAAGCTGCAGTCAAACAGTACAGAGGTACTTAGAGGAGACATCAAAACAGAAAGACGACTTGGAACAGGAATGATCATAGAATGATCCTCCTCCAAAGTCAATATAGGGATCAGAGTCAAAGCAGGCAATCTCTTAATAAAGAATTCACCAGCGCCTAAACAATATGCGATAAGCAAACTAGGTACAAAGCCTGCTCGGAAAGACAGAAATCACTTCCAAAGGACATCTACTACCTACAGACAGATACAATGAGACATATGAAGAATATCTAATGTGCAAGAAATCCTAAATAAGACCGGCTGTCAAAAGACAGGACGGATACAGCCATCTGCTCATAGATACCT
Organism: Moniliophthora roreri; assembly: GCA_001466705.2. Lineage (NCBI taxonomy): Eukaryota > Fungi > Basidiomycota > Agaricomycetes > Agaricales > Marasmiaceae > Moniliophthora > Moniliophthora roreri. The sequence goes on along the minus strand of LATX02000001.1, from coordinate 180,256 downwards.
GACTTAGAAAAGAGAAAATACAAATTATAGAGTCTAGAACGCCTGGAGGCATAGATACCCATGCAGATATGGTTGGATACCCTAGTGGCCAGACTCCATGACATCTGAATAATCCCTCTTTTAGTATCTCAGTCACTCATTTGTCATTTCCTGAATTATCAGACATTATTTATAATTTTCTGTAGATATATTCCTGGACTATATATAAGGACAGTTAGATATTTGTACATACTCAAGTAACTCTGCCCCTCTCTGATTGTGAATACATGACAAGTTTGTTTGGTATATAAATTTGTGTGCCATTCCAGTTTTGCTTCCTCACTACAGGCCCTGGAGATTGGTCCTGAGTGACTCCAGAGAGATAGAATCTGATAACGAACTTGCATCATAAGAGATAAGAGTAACATCTTGAGTGTGTTATAGCACTTTTCTAAGAGACACTTTACACCAAGAAGGAGCCTTGGGCACTTGGAGTGTGGCCTGTGTGTATATCAGGTTGTAACACACTTAGAGTCTTAGCAAGGGGTGTGCCTGCACTGAACTCTTTGTAGAAATAGGTCTAGGACCTTTTCCAGTACAGTGTGTGCTGTAGTTATCTTGAAGAAGTCTTGAACTCCATAGGGTCAGACTATATCAGCTATTTAGTCTTTGTACAGGACTGTAGCTCTTGTGTTTGTGCTTTGTGCACCATGTTCTTTGTGTTTTGTGTGTGTGTTTGTGATATAAAACATTTTAAAACCATATATACTCCTCTGGAGGTGAATACTTTGAAGTAGAACACTTCAATAAGAGAGAATCAACCTAGCTAAGAGTTTTGTTGGCATTCTAAGTGCAGTAACTCTGATCACGTCGATCCACACTTGCACAACAAACTGAGTTAGACTTTTGGAGGTTATCTTTTTGGGTAGTTTTCCACTAGTCTTATCTTAGACAAATTAACGGCAAAGCCAGATATTTGTTCTGCACTTTAGCAGATAGTCATTTTCAAGTCAAGAGAAGACTTTGTATCAGAAAGTTTTAGTGGCTTTCTGGAGGCAGCTAGTGTTTTGCTAGTGTTGATGCATCTTAGAGAGGGCTCAGGCTATGAGAGTAAAAGTTTTCCTGCTTAAGTGTGTTCTAAATTGAGTAGACACATCTTAGAGAGGGCTCAGGCTACCAGAGTAGAAGTTTTCCGGCTTAAGTGTGTTACAAATCACAACCAAGAGGGTTGTATCCAGTACAAGGAGTACTGTAGTCTTTGATTACTTGGGTTATCACTTCAGAGTAGTATTACCATCGCCTCAGCGCACTTAGCTGTTGTATTTAGGCTTGATTGAGATAATAGAAATTAGAAAACACACAATAAAAATGAATTATTAAACAAATATATTCTTATAGTCTCTATGTTGATAAACAAATACATACTTATTTGGTTCACAAACATCAAATAGAGTCTAAGTGCAGTAACTCTGATCACACCCAACCACACTCTGCACATCACCATGCTCACATATAGACAATAGTAGAGCAGGATCTGATCAACAGATCAGCTCTTTGTGTAGCACATTCAAGTGGTATTACCAAAGCAAATTCAAAATCTCTGACCCTGTTGTACTACAAGCTCTGTGCCTAGTTCCTGCCATGAGGTTTCCTACTCATTCCTCAACTGATGTGGTGCCTTTACACTCCAGTGTTGCTGTTGAGGATTGGCACAACACACTCTTCAGTCTTTCTCATGTAGGTTCCATTCAGTTTGGAATGTGGGTGAAAGTGAACAGAGAGACATATTGCAGAGACATTGCTCTTGTGCTTGACAACACTGTTTACAAATCAACATCAGCATGATACATCTGAGTCATTGTTGTGCTGCATATTGATCTTGCTGCATGGCTCTAGGAGAAGGAGAAAGGTCCATTTGGGTTGAAGAACAAGGGCAAAAGCAAGGCGGGCACCACCCAACACCCTCCAGTTTGTCTGGTTGATGTCGACAATCTGAGCAGGCATGGTTTAGTGCTTGGAAATGATTTCAAGGTTCACTGTACCTGTGATATTGACAATGCTCCTGAGGAGCACTATACTGAACCTGAAAGATGCCCACAGAAGTTAGTTTATCTGGGGAGATGCTCTTTCACAGCTGGGCTAGAGCTCCAGGAATATGCAGTAATGTCAGTCATACCTGCTGAAACATGCCCCTTCAAATTCACAAGGTATTTTTACACCTGTCAAAATCCTGTTGTCCAGTCCTGTTTGGAAGGACTTCCCATTCTCAACACTTGGGACTTCCAGCCTAAGGAACTTGTGCAGGCAGTTGCCTATGCACCAAAGCCAGGCATGTCAGGAGTGACTGATATACTTGCACAGTATGCTACACTTTGCCAGATACACTATCCAGAATGCATGCAAGGTCATCAGGATATTACTGGTGCTTGTGACACCAACATCCTAGCATTGGCAAGGGAGTGGGCACAAGAGGTTGCTGACTCCATCACAACCTCTTACTTCAACCAGAATGTGAGGGAAGAGTACCTCAGGTCCAGAACAGTGTCTAGACCAGGACTCTTGCAAGAAACAGAGACATACCCAGAGGATCAGCCAATGCCTTACACCTGGCATGATCCTTAGTTCTTCACTCTTCACAAGACCTCCATCTGCTACTGGCATGAACAACAAAAGTTGCGGGAGTCAGAGAAACTTTTACCTTTGGAGGATCCAAAACATACTGTTGTCATTCCTCATCCTGTGGTTGGTGGACATGTGATTGGTTATGTGCAGAGAACCTCAAAGAGAAGGGTCCACATACTGTTCGATGACAAGGTAACAGTAGTAATCAATTCACATTCACTGTGGAAGGTGTTTCAAATGGGTGATCTTGTACAACTCTTGCATCCTGGTCATGCAGATGCAGTTGCAAAGATTTAGCAGGGACAGAGTGACATTCCCTTGTATGCTCTCATTGTTGGTGTGGATTGTTCTATTGTTAGTCTCAAAGCCACTGCTGACAAAATGGTGAGCGATTCATGATATTATAGCTTCAGTAATCTGAATATATCTAGATGTTTACCACACATTGCAATATGTTGAGTCAGGTGGAAGCAATCAGTTCAGATGTGACTATACTTCCTATGATAAAGAGTATGTCACAAGTTCAACCCACCTTTGTACAGCAGAATGTGCCATCAGAGTCACTCACGACTGGGAGAGCCCTATGGATTGGGATGCTGGTCCAAATCATGAAGACTGTGATGAAAGGTCTAGCATTCGAGGTCGAAGATGTCTACCAAGATCCAGATGCTCCTAGTGGGCTGACAATTTTGGTAAAACAGGCTCACCTAGGTCAGGTATATGAGAAACAATTGGATTACAGTCATGTACAACAATACATGTAAGTGACAAAGGTGTTCATGGATTGTAGCTATTCATATCCAAGTATTAGGTCTAATCTGTTTCTTCCAATTCCCAAAAACCTGGCATGGCAACTTTGACCTGGCTTCAAAGCAGAGTACACCAATGAGGAGAAGGTGCGCTTCGCCAAGGTTGGCAAGTCAATTTTGTCACATCACAGAACTGTTGTGCCCAACAGTATTGTTGATGCTGACTTGCAAGCAGAGAACATGAATGATAGCTCTGTTTGGAATGCTCATGCCAGAAACCCAGGAGAAGTACACGAGAGTCTCAGGTGGATGATGAATGAGTCATATTGACAATGCCTCCAGGATCAAGCTGTGAAGGTCAACATTGACAAGCACAGCAAGAAGATACAGGATGGTTGGGTGTTCTTTTGCGGTGAGGAGCATCAAGTGGGCTATTTGGGACCCAAAGCAAAGAACAAGGAACTTGCACTCCACATCAATATTTCATCCATCTGGCCTTCTATGACGTGTCCTAAACTGACTTCCAAATGAGAGCTGATGATGATCACAGCACTAGATGAAACTGGTGGCTATTTTGTGCATCAAGCAGGTCACCAATACCCTTTCAGTGATGACCTACCTCATTGTGGTGTAATGATTGTCAGAGTGGTGAAGCCTGCCTCATGAGATGGGGAAACATGACTCTGGGGTGAGACCATTAAAGATAAGGAATTCCGGGTCCATGTGGATAACCTTGTTCTTGTCAAGAAGGAACATAAGGATGAGAAATTGGGGAACCAACAGATAAAGGCGATTCAGAAGCAGGTAGACAGTCAGTTCTCACCACCACCTGAGGAAGGAGCATCATTTGGAGCTCTCCATTCAAACATATGTGCAATTCTGTTGTCTGCTTCATCGTCAAGAGCTCCTCTGCTGACACCTGCTCACCTTCCTGCAATATTGTCAGCACCACCAGTACAAGAATCATCAGACTCACATGCACAAACATTGCTAGTGCTATCACCAGTAGAACCTTCAGTTGCACCACCACCAGCAGAAACATCATTAATGCCACTCTCAACACTATTGTCAGCCTCAAACCCAGCACAATTGTTGTCTTCATCTGCAGAAACATTGTCAACACTACTACCTACACAAATGTCAGCCCCACCACCAGCACAATCATCATTAGCCCCCCCCACCTGTACAAACATCGTCAGCTCTACCACCAACACTACTGTCTCCACCTACATACCTATCATCTCTGCCAACAACCTCTCCACAAAACTGACTCTGTACTTTTTCTTGTATCTTGTATTTTTTTTTGGCCGCAATCTACAGATTTACATATTAAATTGACTATTCCAAACCATATGTAATCTTTAGATTTTTTTTTAAATCTACAATATCACAATTTAGACATTTTTTAAGGTCTGAAGGAGTAAGTGCTCTGGTGCTATAGCTGTCTCCCGCATGCACTAAGGTATTTAGTGCTTGACACAGTCACATGACTTTTTGCAGTAGGACATGTTTATTATTTACTGGCTGCTCCTAGACCTGGGTTGTCCTCTTATTATCACTATCTCCCTCAAGTTGAGTCTGGAGAGCACCACTGTGCTTGTTATTAAGCACAGTGGTACCCTTACCACTCATGGTACATTATCGCAACTTGAATGTTGACTAGACTGAAGACCTTTTAAGCAATTCTAAGTACCTGCTTCCCAACATCATCTCCGGGTGCAACGTTGAGCTGCAGGAGTCTCTGCATCTTTAGGTAAAACGGAGCGTACTGCACGCACGAAAACTGCTTTCTGAACGCAGAGTGACTTCATTCAGGATTCGCTCAAGGACGGCGGTTCATGGACTGGGCCGTCGTCAGGCAGTCTTTTCACTTATGACTCCATTTCTGCACACCTTTCATGCCAGTCCTCTCAGACAGGCTTTCTCTCTTCTCCTTTTCCTTCAACCTTCAGATCCGACAAATACCTTGGTCGGCCGAGCATATTTTCTTCCTTCGACTCACCTCTCGACTCAGAAGCCCCTGATGGTTCTGGCAACACTGGTCAGCAGGCTGGACCTCTGGACAAGGAGGATGATGAAGAAGACTCTGTTGCAGACTTCACACCACCTTGCCAACCAGCTCCGGATGGAGATGGTGACGAGGAAGGAGGAGACGGAGGTGACAGAGTGCCTGGTGATGGACCTGGGGGTGGTGGTGGAGATGATCCCCCACCTCCCGGAGGAGGAGGAGGAGGCGGTAGTGGTAGTAGGCATGGCAGACACAGTTGTTCTCGGGGCCGATCCCCCAAAAATGATAAAGCTCTTCTCGCTTTCCAATCCATGACCCGTGTCCTCAGCTCCTTAGCTGACCGTCTGGAATTAACAGGCGACCCAGGAAGATCATCTTGCACGAAGTCCAAACTCAAAGAACCTGACACATACAATGGTAGCAACCCAAAGCTCCTGAAACCTTGGCTAGCGTCTCTCACCCTTCACTTCAACGACCGACCCAACGCCTTCTCTGCTGACACTTTGAAAGTCATGTTTGCCCTTTCCTTCCTTCATGGCAACGCATCGAAGTGGTTCCAGCACGACATTCTTGGCATTCGGCCGGGGCCCAAAGCTCTTTGGACCAAGAACTACACCACATTTATAAACAAACTCTGGATCAACTTCGGACCTCATAACTCGCGAGCCAAAGTGGAGGACACTCTCAACAACCTCCGAATGTGTGATGCCAATCACATCTGCACCTATGATCTCAAGTTCCAGGATGCCATGGTTGAACTGGATTGGGGCGAGAATGCCTTCTCTTACCAGTACTACTGGGGTCTTCCTGACTGCATCAAGGACGAGATGTCTCGTGTCAGCTGACCTGACTCTTTCCATGTGCTCCGAGATCTTGCCTGTTCAATTGATGCCTGGTATTGGTCCCGACAGGCTGAGAAAGCTCGCACATCAGGATCTGCCCAGTCTTCAGGTCCGAAGTCTGGCACCAGTTCCAGTTCTGGGGGCAAGGATAGCAAGGGTTCGTCTTTGAGTGGGAACTCAGGTTCCAACTCCAACTTGGGCAATTCCAAGTCCTCAGACCAAGGCTCTTCCTCTTTCTCTTCCACCGCTAAGTCAAAGTCTGGTTCAGGTAACTAGTCCAAATCGCTACCCTCTTGGCTTGAAGGCAAGCTCAAGAACAGGAAACTGATGGACGAAGAATGCAAACACTGTCAGGAGAACGGTCTCTGCATGTTCTGCAGTGACAAGCACAACATCAACAACTGTGTGAAGAAGAAGGCCCGCGACGCAAAAGGTAAAGCAACCGGACGCGCTGCCTCTGTCAACAAAGCACCCTCGGCCGACAAAGCCGATGGGTCTGCTGAGTCAAAAAACTAGACTGCGGCTCCAATACCTTGACACCGGATCAGAGTTGTGTTGACCCTTCTGGTGTTATCCACAAGGTCACGCTCAATGCATCTGCTCTTTCCAGTCATTCCCTACAAATCCCTCTTTCCTCTACTTATTCTACCAACAAACTTATAGAGAATGATTCCCCTAATGGCCTTTCTTCCCCTTTCCAAACTTTACTTCTATATTTTCTTGCTCTTGTCAATTCCAGTTCTTCCCATTGTTTTATAGACTCCGGCTTCATACAAATAAACTGCATTCCCACCAAAACGATTCCTCCTGTGCAACTCAAACTCCTAGACGGTTCAAACGGTATGCTTATTACTGAGACAGTCACTCTTCCAATCCGTTTCAGCCACGGAGAAACTCTCCATCTGGATTTCTATGTCACCCAACTAGATTCAGAGTGCAATCTAGTGCTAGGATACAACTAGCTCACCCGCTACAATCTGTTGATTGATTGGGCTGAGGGCAGTATTACATTCCGGCACCCCAACACATCCTCTCCTCCCTCCGCAGCTCCACGACCTGCATCAGCTGAGTCTGACACCTCGTCAGATGCTACGCCACCCTCCATTTTGCCTAAACCTCATATGATGCTCCCTTCGCCTACTAGGAAGCCACATAGGCCCTCCTGGCCATATGAACTGATCTACTCCTTACCCGAAACTCGTGCTGCGGAAGCACCCATCTCCATCATTTCCACTGCTGCATTCCTTTGCGCCTGTAATGAGCCTGGTGTGCAGCAATTCACTCTCTACACTATGGACCTGAGTACAGAGTCTTCTAGTAAAGCTGGCGACATTGAGCTGGTTGATATGTCTGCCGTCCCTACTCCCTATCACGAGTTCACATCCATTTTCAATGAAGATCTTTCCTGGAAGCTTGCCGACCACCGAGAGTTCGATCTGAAAATTGAACTTGAGGAAGGGGCTCAGCCACCTCTTGGCCGAGTTGACCCTCTCTTGGGCAACGAGCTGGCAGCTCTTTGGGAATTCCTAGACAAAAATCTTCACAGTGGATTCATCACCTCCTCAGGCTCTCCCTTTGGAGCACCGGTACTCTTCGTCAAGAAGAAATCTGGAGCCCTACGCCTATGTGTGGATTTTCGAGGTCTTAACAAGATCACCAAGAAGGATCACTATCCTCTTCCCCTCATTTCTGACCTTCTCGATGCCCCGAGTAAGGCCAAAGTCTATACCAAGCTTGATCTTTGCCATGCATACCATCTCGTACAAATTGCTGAAGGTGATGAGTTGAAAACCGCATTCTGGACCCGATACAGCTCTTATCAATGGAACATTATTCCTGAAGGACTCACCAATGCTTCTGCTGCTTTCCAGCGCTTCGTCAATTCCATCTTCGCTGATCTCTTGGACGTCTGTGTTGTTGTCTACCTCGATGACATTCTCATCTATTCTGAGAACATGGACGATCACGAGAAACACGTTAAGGAAGTCCTCTGACAATTGAAAAAGCATGGCCTATACTGTAATCTGAAGAAGTGTGAGTTCCACATATCTGAATGCGGATTCCTCAGCTTCATACTCTCACCCGACGGCTTCCACATGGCTGAAGACAAGGTCCGAGCTATCACCAACTGGCCCGTTCCCTGAAAAATCAAAGACATCCAATCCTTCCTAGGTTTCTGCAACTTCTACCGCCAGTTCATCTACGGCTACTCTGACATCACTATCCCTCTCACTTGACTCACTAGGAAGGATGTCCGATGGAACTGGGGACCCGAGGCTCAGAAAGTGTTCGAAGACCTTAAGGAAGCATTCACCCGAGCACCAGTACTGACTCACTGGGAGCCCGACTGCCCAATCACGATTGAAACCAACACATCCGACTATGCTATTGCTACCATTCTTTCCATTACCCTTTCCAACAGCGAACTCCACCCAGTTGCTTTTCTCTCTCGAACCCTCACTGGAGCCGAACTCAACTACGACACGCATGACAAAGAATTGCTAGCCATCTTCGAAGCATTCAAGTCGTGGTGTCACTACCTCGAAGGTGCTGCTAACCCGATCGACGTTATTACTGACCACAAGAACTTGGAATACTTTTCCACTACCAAGATTCTAACCAGACGACAAGTCCGATGGTCAGAGTACTCATCCGCCTTCAACATGGTAATCTGTTTTCGGCCGGGAAGATTAGGTGCCAAGCCTGATGCCCTGACTAGACGTTGGGATGTCTACCCTAAAGAGGGGGATACCGGCTATGCATCAGTCAATCCACAGAACATTTGGCTGATCTTTACCGAAGAACAGCTGATCTCCTCACTCCAGGCAACCTACTTAGAGGAACCCGTTCTCTGAGCAAGTGTTCTCATGGACATCGAGAAACTTCATTCCGACATCCGAACCGCCCTTCCCTCCGACCCTGAAGCCGTTGTGGGCATGCAACATGCACAGAAAGGTCACAACCGATGGACAATCAATAACTCTGGTCTCCTCCGACTAGACGACAGGATCTTTGTACCCTCGGCTGACGACCTCTGCCTACAAGTCTGCAAGCACCATCATGACCACGTCCTTGCCGGTCACTTTGGCCAGAACTGTACACCAGCAATCATTCAGCATTCATACACCTGGCCTCGGATCTGGGATTTTGTCAAGGATTATGTTAGGTCATGTACTGACTGTTGCAGGAACAAGTCGCATCGACACCAGCCATACAGAATGCTCAAGCCATTACCTGTTCCAACCCGACCTTGGGATTCCATCTCTCTCAACTTCATTGAACAGCTCCCCAATTCCAATGGTCACACATCTATCCTTGTCATCATTGATCGCGCGTCCAAACAAGCCATCTTCATTCCTCTTCCAAAAAAAATTACCTCTGAAACTCTCGCACGACTTTTTGTTATCCACGTTTTCTCTAAGCATGGCGTTCCGAACCATGTTACCTCCGACCGCGGATCCAAATTCATTTCGTCTTTCAGCCAAGGCCTCAGACAAGCCCTGAAGATGACATTGCACTTCACCTCCGGTTACCACCCTGAAGCTGATGGACAGACCGAACAAGCAAATCAGACATTGGAACAGTATCTTCGGATGTACTGCACTTACCAGCAGGACAACTGGGATACCTTATTACCCCTTGCAAAGTTTGCTTACAACAATGCTCCTAACGCTTCCACAGGTGTCTCTCCTTTCTTCGCCAATAAGAGATACCACCTGAATATCACAGTACACCTGGAATACCATCTCGCATCTCAGAAAGCTCGCAACTATGTCAGCAACCTCGACGACGTACACCAGTTCTTATGCAATGAGATCAAGGCTGCCCAAGAAGCTTACAAAACCACGGCCAATAGCCGACGAAAACCTGCACCCGACTTCCAAGTTGGCCAACAAGTCTACATTCTAGCCAAGCACCTTAAGACAACTCGGCCGATGAAGAAGCTTTCGGAGAAGTATTTAGGTCTGTATACCATCATCGCTCAACCCAGCTCTAATGCCTTCACCGTCCGACTTCCTGACTACTTTTCTAGCATTCACCCCGTTTTCCATGTATCCCAACTCAAGCCCTTTCACCCTTCCGAAATACCTAATCGCACTGAACCACCACCACCTCCAGTCAAGATCGATGATGAAGATGAACCTCATTCACTATGTACAAGGTGTTCTTTTAACATGGTTTTCTCATTGAGAAAACACTTAATCTTCTTGCAAAGAGAATTTTTATAAAACCATATGTAAATTCTAAATTTCAATCATGTCCTCTTAACAAGAATATGCCTGGAGAATACTAAATTTTCAGCAGCAACAGATATGGAATTTTCAAATTCTGAGAATTAAAAGATAATACAATATATTAGAATAATTTCCATACTGAGAAAACATTAAATTTTCTCTAGTTGAAGATCCTCAGAAAATGCTGATAAGATAAGATAAAAATTCCACATTTTCTATTGTGGGAAAGTCAGAGAAAACACTAGGAAAATAGTAGGAAAATTATATGAAAACACTATATTTTAAAGCAGTTCTTAGATAGTTTTCATTTAGTTTTCCTTTTGTATTTAACATGTTTCCTTAAATATAAAATTCAAAATCTTATATTTGTTTTCTAAATGTTTTCTCACTATTTTATAAGGCAGAAAATTTAGTATATTTGTAATTAGAAAATTAAAGGATAATTCTATAACTTCATTATTATAAAATAATCAAAAAACACTGACTCTTCTGGAAATTAAAATCCAGAGTATGNTTACCCTTTCCAACAGCGAACTCCACCCAGTTGCTTTTCTCTCTCGAACCCTCACTGGAGCCGAACTCAACTACGACACGCATGACAAAGAATTGCTAGCCATCTTCGAAGCATTCAAGTCGTGGTGTCACTACCTCGAAGGTGCTGCTAACCCGATCGACGTTATTACTGACCACAAGAACTTGGAATACTTTTCCACTACCAAGATTCTAACCAGACGACAAGTCCGATGGTCAGAGTACTCATCCGCCTTCAACATGGTAATCTGTTTTCGGCCGGGAAGATTAGGTGCCAAGCCTGATGCCCTGACTAGACGTTGGGATGTCTACCCTAAAGAGGGGGATACCGGCTATGCATCAGTCAATCCACAGAACATTTGGCTGATCTTTACCGAAGAACAGCTGATCTCCTCACTCCAGGCAACCTACTTAGAGGAACCCGTTCTCTGAGCAAGTGTTCTCATGGACATCGAGAAACTTCATTCCGACATCCGAACCGCCCTTCCCTCCGACCCTGAAGCCGTTGTGGGCATGCAACATGCACAGAAAGGTCACAACCGATGGACAATCAATAACTCTGGTCTCCTCCGACTAGACGACAGGATCTTTGTACCCTCGGCTGACGACCTCTGCCTACAAGTCTGCAAGCACCATCATGACCACGTCCTTGCCGGTCACTTTGGCCAGAACTGTACACCAGCAATCATTCAGCATTCATACACCTGGCCTCGGATCTGGGATTTTGTCAAGGATTATGTTAGGTCATGTACTGACTGTTGCAGGAACAAGTCGCATCGACACCAGCCATACAGAATGCTCAAGCCATTACCTGTTCCAACCCGACCTTGGGATTCCATCTCTCTCAACTTCATTGAACAGCTCCCCAATTCCAATGGTCACACATCTATCCTTGTCATCATTGATCGCGCGTCCAAACAAGCCATCTTCATTCCTCTTCCAAAAAAAATTACCTCTGAAACTCTCGCACGACTTTTTGTTATCCACGTTTTCTCTAAGCATGGCGTTCCGAACCATGTTACCTCCGACCGCGGATCCAAATTCATTTCGTCTTTCAGCCAAGGCCTCAGACAAGCCCTGAAGATGACATTGCACTTCACCTCCGGTTACCACCCTGAAGCTGATGGACAGACCGAACAAGCAAATCAGACATTGGAACAGTATCTTCGGATGTACTGCACTTACCAGCAGACCCCTTGCAAAGTTTGCTTACAACAATGCTCCTAACGCTTCCACAGGTGTCTCTCCTTTCTTCGCCAATAAGAGATACCACCTGAATATCACAGTACACCTGGAATACCATCTCGCATCTCAGAAAGCTCGCAACTATGTCAGCAACCTCGACGACGTACACCAGTTCTTATGCAATGAGATCAAGGCTGCCCAAGAAGCTTACAAAACCACGGCCAATAGCCGACGAAAACCTGCACCCGACTTCCAAGTTGGCCAACAAGTCTACATTCTAGCCAAGCACCTTAAGACAACTCGGCCGATGAAGAAGCTTTCGGAGAAGTATTTAGGTCTGTATACCATCATCGCTCAACCCAGCTCTAATGCCTTCACCGTCCGACTTCCTGACTACTTTTCTAGCATTCACCCCGTTTTCCATGTATCCCAACTCAAGCCCTTTCACCCTTCCGAAATACCTAATCGCACTGAACCACCACCACCTCCAGTCAAGATCGATGATGAAGATGAACCTCATTCACTATGTACAAGGTGTTCTTTTAACATGGTTTTCTCATTGAGAAAACACTTAATCTTCTTGCAAAGAGAATTTTTATAAAACCATATGTAAATTCTAAATTTCAATCATGTCCTCTTAACAAGAATATGCCTGGAGAATACTAAATTTTCAGCAGCAACAGATATGGAATTTTCAAATTCTGAGAATTAAAAGATAATACAATATATTAGAATAATTTCCATACTGAGAAAACATTAAATTTTCTCTAGTTGAAGATCCTCAGAAAATGCTGATAAGATAAGATAAAAATTCCACATTTTCTATTGTGGGAAAGTCAGAGAAAACACTAGGAAAATAGTAGGAAAATTATATGAAAACACTATATTTTAAAGCAGTTCTTAGATAGTTTTCATTTAGTTTTCCTTTTGTATTTAACATGTTTCCTTAAATATAAAATTCAAAATCTTATATTTGTTTTCTAAATGTTTTCTCACTATTTTTTAAGGCAGAAAATTTAGTATATCTGTAATTAGAAAATTAAAGGATAATTCTATAACTTCATTATTATAAAATAATCAAAAAACACTAACTCTTCTGGAAATTAAAATCCAGAGTATGCTTGCTGTTTTCACTATGTGATGATAACTTGAAACTAATAGAATTTTCTGAGTATTGTCTGGAAGCAAATATATAGCAGTATTCTGAGTGTATTTCCTTTGTATTAATAGCATTAAAAGGACACCTCGTATGTAGTGATTATGAGATATCTGAGATCTTAGACTCAAAGTTGGATCAGTAGTGTAAGTGTCAGTTACGGTACCTCGTGAAGTGGGCTGGCTATGAAGGAACGGACGAAGAAATCCAATGGGTTTCGGCTGAGGATTTAGACCTGGGCGAAGCACTTGACGATTTCCACTCCAACCCATCAACCTGACATAAGCCCAGCCCTCTCGACAAACACAAGGCCACCCTTGCACAATACTTAGCACTTCAGCCAATCAAACCTTGAGTCTTTCTTGCATCACACTTCTTGTTTCTCAATGCACATAGCTAATTATTCTTATTTAAATTTCTACCAAGATAATTTTCTATGATACTCTACACTTCTGTCCATATCTGTGTTCATGGTCCAAGAAAAAAAAGAAAATTCAGCTGACTCGATGAATTTGTCAGTCCTCAGGCTCAGCCACCGACGACTCAGCCCCACTCTCACCCCCAGAACCATCCTCCGACTCCTCCACGGCCTTTCCCTTTCCCTTGTCCAGCATTGGCTGCACTGTCTCCTCCTCCTCTCTGTCCAAGTGCACTACGTCCAAGACATCCAGTACTTGCGCCGACCTATGACACAGAGTTTCAGCCTCCTTCTCCAGACGCTCCACTCAGCCAAGGAGCTCGTCCATTCACTCATTCATCTCGTGCTTCATCTGCTTGACCTCCAGCAAGACAAGTCGGCCGAGCTCAGCAGCACTCTCATCAGGACTGTAGTCTCCATCCGAGTCCTCCACCACCGGATGGGACTTTGGATGTCTACAAGCTTTCGGCTTAGAAGGTCCAGCTACATTCTCCCATACTTGAGCCACGAAGCTGCATCAGATCTTCGACGATCAGCATGCCTTGCAAGTGCCAATCAGCCGAGTCTGCCCGTCCTGCGTCTCGATCTGCCTCTCGCACGACACTGGATTCTTCTTCCGCCGCTGGCAGTTGTCACACTCTGAACGAAGTCAGCCTCATCCAGAAGGAACTCGTATGACATACCTTGACCGTCCTCCACTGTCACCCAAACTCCCTCCTCGCTCAAACCCAGCTCTACCCTCGTCCGTTTGCGACTCTCGATAGGGGACTCGGCCGGAACTGGGACAGTGGATGAGTCCAGATGTCAATGGGAAGCATAGGGTAAATATACATGTTTGTTGGTCAAGAGAGTCTGTAGTAACGAGAGAAAATTTGTAACACCTTTTAACTCTGTGAATTTCACATTGCGGTCTACGTCTTGCTTTTGACATTGGGATTCGGCTCTAGTTGGTTGTTTGGCAGTGAAGGAAGTAGGAGCAGGAGATTGTGAACGGAAAGAAGAAAAGAGATTCATGATTCAGCAGCTCATAGTGGAAAATACTGTTAGAGCTATGCAAGAAAGCAAGGACGAGTACGGCCGAGTGGCTAGGAGAGTGCCGTATGAGAATCACCGTATGAAGGAGATGGGTTCGCTGAGGCTATTGGCAACAGCACTACTGAACTACAGAGCTCAGCTGAGATGAAGGGTCTCCACATAAGCGAGATGGAGGGCGAGGTAGAGGAGAGAAGTGAAGAGCGTAGAGCAACATTAATTTTCCACTTGGGGTATATCAGTAGAATACAGTGGTTTATATCTACTGGAAGAGAATACAACATGGAGAACGTATGTAGTCCATGAGGACAATGACCAGGATGTTGCTACAAGAAAATGTGTTGTAAGATGTACAATGGTGGAGATTAATGGAACGTGTAGGTTATGATGGAGGAGATGCATAAGCATGTCTCATACGGGTCACGGCCGAGCCGAGTCGTATGAGCGTAACATATTGATGAACTTTTTACACCTAACAGGCACCCAAAGAAGGCACATACTAGTGATGAACCAGTCTCATCCATTTCTAGTGAGCAAGAATATTGAGTCTGCAACAATGGTCTAATTTTGTTTTAAAGGTACTAGTAGACAGCATAGACCTGGTCACTACATACAAGGTGTTCTTTTTATGCTATTAATACAAAGGAAATACACTCAGAATACTGCTATATATTTGCTTCCAGACAACACTCAGAAAATTCTATTAGTTTCAAGCTATCATCACATAGTGAAAACAGCAAGCATACTCTGGATTTTAATTTCCAGAAGAGTCAGTGTTTTTTGATGATTTTATAATAATAAAGTTATAGAACTATCCTTTAATTTTCTAATTACAAATATACTAAATTTTCTGCCTTATAAAATAGTGAGAAAACATTTAGAAAACAAATATAAGATTTGAATTTTATATTAAAGGAAATATGTTAAATACAAAAGGAAAACTAAATGAAAACTATCTAAGAACTGCCTTAAAATATAGTTTTCACATGATTTTCCTACTATTTTCCTAGTGTTTTCCTAGTGTTTTCTCTGACTTTCCCACAATAGAAAATGTGGAATTTTTATCTTATCTTATCAGCATTTTCTGAGGATCTTCAACCAGAGAAAATTTAATGTTTTCTCAGTATGGAAGTTATTCTAATATATTGTATTATCTATTAATTCTCAGAATTTGAAAATACCATATCTTTTGCTGCTGAAAATTTAGTATTCTCCAGGCATATTCTTGTTGAGAGGACACAATTGAAATTTAGAATTTATATATGGTTTTATAAAAATTCTCTTTGCAAGAAGATTAAGTGTTTTCTCAATGAGAAAATCATGTTAAAAGAACACTTCATACATAGTGGGTCTAGCTATGTGTCATTAACATGTTGAACCTAGAAAAGACCTACTTTTATTCATTTTACATTACTTTTGATCTGGAACACTTTAATATGACACAAGATAACAGGTAATAAGGACTAGAGTGAGCCCAGTCTGCTAGTCATTGCTTTAGAGAAGCTATGGTACCTTGGAAAGTACAAAGAGCTATATGATATGCTATATAGAGGTGTCTAAGCTGTACTTACTGAATTATTTATGTATCAGATCCAAAATAGATCACTTCCAAAACCTGTAGGGAACCTAACTACAGCCCAATGAACACATTGGCTAGTTAACCAAGCTCTCAAAGTGCTATTAATGGGAACTTAATTTCTATTTTACATTTCTATGACATCTGCAAAGTGCAACATGCAGTCAAACGGTACAGAGGTACTTAGAGAAGATGTCAAAACAGAAAGACGACTTAGAACGGGAACGATCACAGAACGATCCTCCTCCAAAGTCAATCTATGGATCAAAGTCAAAGCAGGCAATCTCTTAATAAAGAGTTCACCAGTGGCTAAACAATACAAGATAAACTAACTAGGTACAAAGTCATCTTGGAAAGAAGGAAATCACTTCTGAAGGACATCCACTACCTACAGACAGATACAAAGAGACATAAGAAGAATATCTAACACATAAGAAGTCCCAAATGAGACCAAGCATGCATTGTTGAAGGAGATAGGAACAGTAACAGTGTGTTCCAACCTTGGAAACCTTGGCATCTAGGCCTCTGCTGATGTGCAGATACTAGAAAAGGGGAAATGCTGTCAAAAGACAGGACGGATACAGCCATCCACTCATAGATACCCGACTTAGAAAAGAGAAAATACAAATTATAGAGTCCAGAACACCTGGAGACGTAGATACCCACATGGATATGGTTGGATACCCTAGTGGCCAGACTCTGTGACATCCAATTATTCCCTCTTTTAGTATCTCAGTCACTCATTTATCATTTCCTGAATTATCAGACATTATTTATAATTTTCTGTAGATATATTCCCTGGACTGTATATAAGAACAGCTAGATATTTGTACATACTCAAGTAACTCTGCCCCCTCTGATTGTGAATACATGAAGAGTTTGTTTGATGTATAAATTTGTGTGCCATTTCAGTTTTGCTTCCTCACTTCAGGCCCTGGAGATTGGTCCTGAGTGACTCCAGAGAGATAGAAATCTGATAACGAACTTGCGTTGTAAGAGATAAGAGTANCCAGGATAAAACTTTCCAGTCTGATAATCTTTGAAGCTGTAAAGGAATCCAAACAGGCTTGTAGTCTTGAGCAGTAATCTTTCGACCTCTTCATGGGCACTGATAAAATATTAGTAGCATATATAGGGAAACTCTGGTCACATATGCAAGTCTGACATTGGCATCGACACTTTTGAATTTGTCGATAAAAGAAGCAGTGCAGAGAAGAGGTGCAATTGAGAGGTGTTGGACACCTTGACCATATTCCATCTTTGGGTCAAGATATGGGATAAGGTCATGGTAATATGTCGAACCTAGAAAAGACCCACTTTTATTCATTTTACACTATTTCTGAATTGGAACACTTTAATATGACATGAGATAATAGGTAATAAGGACTAGAGTGAGCCCAGTCTGCTAGTCATTGCCTTAGAGAAGCTGTAGTACCTTAGAAAGTATGAAGAGCTATATGATATGCTATACAGAGGTGTCTAAGCTGTACTTTCTAACCTATCTAAGTATCAGATCCAAAGCGGATCACTCCCGAAACCTGTAGGGAATCTAACTATGGCCCAATGAACACATTGGCTAGTTAACCAAGCTCTCAAAGTGCTATCAATGGGATTTTAACTTCTACTTTANCAAGATAATTGGTAATAAGGACTAGAGTGAGCCCAGTCTGCTAGTCATTGCCTTAGAGAAGCTGTAGTACCTGGGAAAGTACAAAGAGCTATATGATATGCTATACAGAGGTATCTTAGCTGTACTTTCTGACCTATCTATGTATCAGATATAAAGCAGATCACTCCCAAAACCTGTAGGGAATCTAACTATGGCCCAATGAACACATTGGCTAGTTAACCAAGCTCTCAAAAGTGCTATCAATGGGATTTTAACTTCTACTGTACTTTTGTATGACATCTGCAAAGTGCAAGCTGCAGTCAAACAGTACAGAGGTACTTAGAGGAGACATCAAAACAGAAAGACAGCTTAGAACAGGAACAATCATAAAACAATCCTCCTTCAAAGTCAATATACGGATCAGAGTCAAAGCAGGCGATCTCTTAATAAAGAATTCACTGGCAGCTAAACAATATGCGATAAGCAAACTAGGTACAAAGACTGCTCAGAAAGACAGAAATCACTTCTGAAGGACATCCACTACCTACAGACAGATACAAAGAGACATAAGAAGAATATCTAACACATAAGAAGTCCCAAATGAGACCAAGCATGCATTGTTGAAGGAGATAGGANCCCAATGAACACATTGGCTAGTTAACCAAGCTCTCAAAGTGCTATCAATGGGATTTTAACTTCTACTTTACTTTTCTATGACATCTGCAAAGTGCAAGCTGCAGTCAAACAGTACAGAGGTACTTAGAGGAGACATCAAAACAGAAAGACGACTTAGAACAGGAATGATCATAGAATGATCCTCCTCCAAAGTCAATATATGGATCAGAGTCAAAGCAGGCAATCTCTTAATAAAGAATTCACCAGCAGCTAAACAATATGTGATAAGTGAACTAGGTACAAAGACTGCTTGGAAAGACAGAAATCACTTCTGAAGGACATCCACTACCTACAGAAATAAGACTGCACATGCATTGTCAAAGGAGATAGGAACAATAACAGCGTGTTCTGACCTTGGAAACTTTGGCATCTAGGCCTCTGCCGATGTGTGGATACTAGAAAAGGGAAATGCTGTCAAAAGACAGGATAGATACAGCCATCTGCTCATAGATACCCGACTTAGAAAAGAGAAAATACAAATTATAGAATCTGGAACACCTGGAAACGTAGATACCCACGTGGATATGGTTGGATACCCTAGTGGCCAGACTCCATGACATCCGAATAATCCCTCTTTTAGTATCTCAGTCACTCATTTTGTCATTTCCTGAATTATTGGACATTATTTATAATTTTCTGTAGATATATTCCTTGGACCATATATAAGGACAGCTAGATATTTGTACATACTCAAGTAACTCTGCCCCCTCTGATTGTGAATACATGAAGAGTTTGTTTGGTGTATAAATTTGTGTGCCATTCCAGTTTTGCTTCCTCACTTCAGGCCCTGGAGATTGGTCCTGAGTGACTCCAGAGAAATAGAAATCTGATAACAAACTTGTGTTATAAGAGATAAGAGTAACATCTTGAGTGCATTATAGCACTTTTCTAAGAGAAACTTTACACTAAGAAGGAGCCTTGGGCACTTGAAGTGTGGCCTGTGTGTGTAACACACTTAGAGTCTTAGCAAGGGGTGTGCCTGCACTGAACTCTTTGTAGAAATTGGTCTAGGACCTTTTCCAGTACACTGTGTGCTGTAGTTGTCTTAAAGAAGTCTTGAACTCCATAGGGTCAGACTATATCGGCTATTGAGTCTTTGTACAGGACTGTAGCTCTTGTGTTTGTGCTTTGTGCACCATGTTCTTTGTGTTTTGTGTGTGTGTTTGTGATATAAACCATTTTAAAACCATATATACTCCTCTGGAGGTGAACACTTTGAAGTAGAACACTTCAATAAGAGAGAATCAACCTAGCTAAGAGTTTTGTTGGCATTCTAAGTGCAGTAACTCTGATCACATTGATCCACACTTGCACAACAAACTGAGTTAGACTTTTGGAGGTTATCTTTTGAATAGTCTTTCCACTAGTCTTATCTTAGACAAATTATTGTCAAGGGCAGGGAGGCTTTGTGCCAACAGTAAAACATCTTATCTTGAGCCATGTTGATGTTCCACGTCTCCCTCAGTCTCCCTCTCCAGCACAGCATGAGCTATACATTGCTCCAGCTATCTCANTTCTAAGTGCAGTAACTCTGATCATGTCGATCTACACTTGCACAACAACTGGAGATAGAACTTTTGGAGGTTATCTTTTTGGGTAGTTTTCCACTAGTCTTATTTTAGACAAATTACTAGTCACTCCATTTCATTGATTGCCGGTCTACATGTTCCACTAATGTTTGTTCTTGTAGCCCATCTACCTCTTTGGCTCTCTCTGTGGCAGCCTTTGCTGCTGCTTTCCTCTGTTTGATTTCTCTGTTACTTTCTTGTTTCTTCCATTATGTGCTCCACCCTCTACTGACTCTCATATTGATTTTATTTTGTTTTGTGGTTTTCTCAGACTTTTGCTCCCATCAAGAACTGTTGAATCAGCCTGTTCGACTCACTATTCTCATTTCCATCTCCCATATATAATGCCATCACATATGCTTCAGCTAGTTCTTCAGGGTGGGAGGAGGCATAGATACCCACACAGATATGGTCGGATACCCTAGTGGCCAGACTCTGTGACATCTGAATAATCCCTCTTTTAGTATCTCAGTCACTCATTTATCATTTCCTGAATTATTGGACATTATTTATAATTTTCTGTAGATATATTCCTTGGACCATATATAAGGACAGCTAGATATTTGTATATACTCAAGTAACTCTGCCCCTTCTGATTGTGAATACATGGTGAGTTTGTTTGGTGCATAGATTTGTGTGCCATTCCAGTTCTGCTTCCTTACTTCAGGCCCTGGAGATTGGTCCTAAGTGACTCCAGAGAGATAGAAATCTGATAATGAACTTGTGTTATAAGAGACAAAGAACAACATCTTTAGTGCAATTGGCACTTTTCTAAAAGACGATTTACACCAAGAAGGAGCCTTGGGCACTTGGAGTGTGGCCTGTGTGTGTATCAGGTTGTGACACTCTTAGCAAGAGGTGTGCCTGCACTGAGCTCTTTGTAGAAATTGGTCTAGGACCTTTTCCAGTACACTGTGTGCTGTAGTTGTCTTAAGGAAGTCTTGAACTCTATAGGGTCAGACTATATCGGCTACCAAGTCTTTGTATGGGACTGTAGCTCTTGTGTTTGTGCTTTGTGCACTGTGTTCTTTGTGTTTTGTGTGTGTTTGTAATATAAACCCTTTTTAAAACCCATATATACTCCTCTGGAGGTGAACACCTTGAAGTAGATTGCTTCAATAAGAGAGAATCAACCTAGCTAAGAGTTTTGTTGGCATTCTAAGTGCAGTAACTCTGATCACATTGATCCACACTTGNCTAGTATAGATTTCAACCAGAAACTGCCCAAAGAATAAACTTCTTCTAAGTGAGAACAAAGGTACCTCTTGTACCTGAATATAGCCCTCTTAGCTATGTTCTGCAACAATTCTCAAGAGGACAAACCTTCTAGACACTGCTAGCCTGAAACCCTCTCTGATTCACATTGAAACACCAGACTATACTGATGTATGTCAGCTACCCTCTTAGTAGAACTGATACAATGCTCTTCTTATCAGAAAACACACCTCTTGCATTAAAAACTAAGCTCTTCCTAGCTTTTATTTATATCTCTGGTTTGGGTTACAATTTCAGGTCTCAACTAGCCTGCACCTCTTGCACAACTAAATAAGCTAGAGCCCGAAGTGGTTGAAAAATACTGATTGCCAGTAATATGTCAAACCTAGAAAAGACCCACTTTTATTCATTTTACATTACTTTTGATCTGGAACACTTTAATATGACACAAGATAACAGGTAATAAGGACTAGAGTAAGCCCAGTCTGCTAGTCATTGCTTTAGAGAAGCTATGGTACCTTGGAAAGTATGAAGAGCTATAGGATATGCTATACAGAGGTGTCTAAGCTGTACTTTCTGACTTATCTATGTATCAGATCCAAAGCAGATCACTGCCGAAACCTGTAGGGAACCTAACTATGGCCCAATGAATGCATTGGCTAGTTAACCAAGCTCTCAAAGTGCTATCAGTGGGATTTTAATTTCTACTTTACCTTTCTATGACATCTGCAAGGTGCAACATGCAGTCAAACAGTACAGAGGTACTTAGAGGAGACATTAGAACAGAAAGATGACTTAGAACAGGAACAATCACAGAATGATCCTCCTCCAAAGTCAATATATGGATCAAAGTCAAAGCAGGCAATCTCTTAATAAAGAGTTTGCCAGCAGCTAAACAATATGAGATAAACTAACTAGGTACAAAGTCATCTCAGAAAGAAGGAAATCACTTCCAAAGGACATCTACTACCTACAGACAGATACAACAAGACATAAAAAGAATATCTAACACATAAGAAGTCCTAAATAAGACCAAGCATGCATTGTTGAAGGAGATAGGAACAGTAACAGCATGTTCCGACCTTGGAAGCTTTGGCATCTAGACCTCTGCTGATGTGCAGATACTAGAAAGGGAAATGCTGTAAAGAAACGGGATGGATACAGCCATCCACTCATAGATACCTGACTTAGAAAAAGAGAAAATACAAATTTTAGAGTCCAGAACACCTGGAGACATAGATACCTGCACAGATATGGTTGGATACCCTAGTGGCCAGACTCCGTGACATCCAATTATTCCCTCTTTTAGTATCTCAGTCACTCATTTATCATTTCATGAATTATTGGACATTATTTATAATTTTCTGTAGATATATTCTCTGGACTATATATAAGGACAGCTAGATATTCATACATACTCAAGTAACTCTGCCCCCTCTGATTGTGAATACATGAAGAGTTTGTTTGGTGTATAAATTTGTGTCCCATTCCAGTTTTGCTTCCCCACTTCAGGCCCTGGAGATTGGTCCTGAGTGACTGCAGAGAAATAGACATCTAATAACAAACTTGCATTGTAAGAGATAAGAGTAACATCTTGAGTGTGTTATAGCACTTTTCTAAGAGACACTTTACACCAAGAAGGAGCCTTGGGCACTTGGGGTGTGGCCTGTGTTGGGTATCAGGTTGTGACACACTTAGAGTCTTAGCAAAGGGTGTGCCTGCACTGAGCTCTTTGTAGAAACTGGTCTAGAACCTTTTCCAGTACACTGTGTGCTGTAGTTGTCTTAAGGAAGTCTTGAACTCTATAGGGTCAGACTATATCGGCTACCAAGTCTTTGTATGGGACTGTAGCTCTTGTGTTTGTGCTTTGTGCACTGTGTTCTTTGTGTTTTGTGTGTGTTTGTAATATAAACCCTTTTTAAAACCCATATATACTCCTCTGGAGGTGAACACCTTGAAGTAGATTGCTTCAATAAGAGAGAATCAACCTAGCTAAGAGTTTTGTTGGCATTCTAAGTGTGGCAACTCTGATCACGTCAATCCACACTTGCACAACAACCTGAGTTAGACTTTTGGAGGTTATCTTTTGGGTAGTTTTCCACTAGTCTTATCTTAGACAAATTACTAGTAGCTCTTCTACCTGAACAACATCATACACTCTGGTAATCGGTGGGCAGTATCTCTCCTGCCTTCCATCTACAAAACACATCTCTTTATATACTCTACAACATAAACAATCTAATATATCTGTCACACATACAAATAAAACTGAGTTGGGTGCTAAATATTATATAAACTGAGCTGTGTTTGGTAATTTCTCTGTCACAGTGTCCAATTGTAGTCAGGCTTCATAGCCATAAACTGAACGGTTAGAAACAAGGAGAATCTCGACCCCACCATCCATCACACTTGGTTCAGAAGAGAACAAATCTGAAGACGATACATTTCCACCCATCTTGAAGAAGAAAGACTCAGATACATCTACTACCTCCTTATTGCCAGTGGAGGAACAAGTCGCATCTGAAAAACTTCTTACAGCACTGAAGAACAGCCCCAGGCCCAAGAAACACCCACAAATTGAAGAAATGGCTGAAGAAAAGAAGCTGTTGAAAAGCAGGCCTAAAAGTGAGCTGGAGCCTGAAGAAACAACCATAGAAGCAATGGTACCAGTACAGGTAGTAGCGGCAGAGAAGGAGGTTAAAGCAGCACTGCTGAGAATGTTCACAGGCCAGCAGTGAAGATGCTCAAAAATCTATGCCTCTACTATGAAAACATAAGGCCTGTGGTCCCAAAATACTCCTGAAAAAAGTATATATAAGTTCTTGATTCTCAGTTTTGTTTGCAAGTTGGTTTGGCATGGTTCACTGTTACCGCAATGTCAAGAATAATTCTCAATGTCTTGCTCAGTAGTTCAGAGATGATTGCCTTCAAAACAACTTCTCAGATCAAAAATAGGTGTTCGTTTGTATAATATTTATTGGTTTTGTGGTTTTATTAATCACTTTGAAAGCAAATACTAGTATAGATTTCAACCAGAAACTGCCCAAAGAATAAACTTCTTCTAAGTGAGAACAAAAGTACCTCTTGTACCTAAATATAGCCCTCTTAGCTATGTTCTGCAACAATTCTCAAGAGGGCAAATCTTCTAGACACTGCTAGCCTGAAACCCTCTCTGATTCACATTGAAACACCAGACTATACTGATGCATGTCAGCTACCCTCTTAGTAGACTGATACAATGTTTCTCTTATCGGAAAACATGCTTCTTGCATTAAAAACTAAGCTCTTCCTAGCTTTTATTTATATCTCTGGTTTGGGTTACAATCTCAGGTCTCAACTAGCCTGTGCCTCTTGCACAACTAAATAAGCTAGGGCCCAAAGTGGTTGAAAAATACTGATTGCTGGTAGCTCTTCTACCTGAACAACAACGTTATACACTCTGGTAATCGGTGGGCAGTATCTCTCCTGCTTTCCACCTACAAAACATGTCCCCTTATATACCCTACAACATAAATAATCTAATATATCTGTCACAAATACAAATAAAACTGAGTCAGGTGATAAATATTATATAAACTGAGCTGTGTTTGGTAATTTCTCTGTCACAGTGTCCAATTGTAGTCAGGCTTCATAGCCATAATCTCTTTTATTCTTTTTCTATGATGATTGTGCAGTCTCCTGACACTAATCATTTGCAATTTCTTCTATCAAACAGCTCTCCTTCCAACTCTGTTTGAAAATATTATACTTCCATGCCACTCTGCATAGTTTCTTCCTTCTCCGTCTATTGTCATCTGCTCTGTGGACACATAATATGCTTCCATTTTCCCTCTAAAGTGTATGTGTAAGCTCAGCTATGNTTATCCATTATCTCCTGGTGTTGCTGGTGGTCTGATGAAGATGCTCAAAAACCTATGCCTCTACTATGAAAACACGAGGCCTGTGGTGCCAAAATACCCTTGAAAAAGGTATATATATAAGTTCTTGATTCTCAGTTTTGTTTGCGAGTTGGTTCAGCATGGTTCACTGTTACCGCAATGTCAAGAATAATTCTCAATGACTCGCTTGGTAGTTCAGAGATGATTGCCTTCAAAACAACTTCTCAGATCGAAAATAGGTGTTTGTTTGTATAATATTTATTGGTTTTGTGGTTTTATTAATCACTTCGATCTGCAACGATTCTCAAGAGGACAAATCTTCTAGACACTGCTAGCCTGAAACTCTCTCTGATTCACGTTGAAACACCAGACTATACTGATGCACATCAGCTACCCTCTTAGTAGACTGATACAATGTTTCTCTTATTGGAAAACACACCTCTTGCATTAAAAACTAAGCTCTTTCTAGCTTTTATTTATATCTCTGGTTTGGGTTACAATCTCAGGTCTCAACTAGCCTGTGCCTCTTGCACAACTAAATAAGCTAGGGCCCAAAGTGGTTGAAAAATACTGATTGCCAGTAGCTCTTCTACCTGAACAACAACATCATACACTCTGGTAATTGGTGGGCAGTATCTCTCCTGCTTTCCACTTACAAAACATGTCTCCTTATATACCCTACAACATAAATAATCTAATATATCTGTCACAAATACAAATAAAACTGAGTTGGGTGATAAATATTATATAAACTGAGCTGTGTTTGGTAATTTCTCTGTCACAGAGTCTGATTGTAGTCAGGCTTCATAGCTATAATCTCTTTTATTCTTTTTCTTTGACAATTGTGCCGTCTTCTGACACTAACTGTTTGCAATTTTCTCTATCAAACAGCTCTCCTTCTGACTCTGTTTGAAAATATTATACTTCCATGCTGCTCTGCATGGTTCCTTCCTTCTCCATCTATCATCTGCTCTATGGACACACAATATGCTTCCTTTTTCGTGTCTAAAGCATACGTGTAGGCTCAGCCATGCTGCCTTCTCATCATACAGCTTTGTCTTCCGTTCTTCCATGATACAGGCACTCTTCCAGTAGCTAATCATCTATTTCATTCTTCAATATGACATTCAGTATCTTGAGTATCTCTCACTGATAATTTGTCATCCTCTGTTTCATATCCATTTCTTGATAATATTCTCATATGTGTATTATTGAAGGCTTTTTTATTCTTCCTTCAAGTTGGGTATAGATTAGAAATATTGTTAAAAGTGAAAATATTCCCTTTGGTATGCTTTCAATAGAGAAGTATTATGTGGTGTTATTCCCTACAGGTTTCAGAATGCTCCTTTGTGTTCAGATTTGCTATTTATTTTCATACTAGCAGTGGTCAGGTACCCTTGTATGGCCTACCATCAACTATTACTCTGCTAATATTTTATATCCTTCTCTACTACTCACTTTGACTAGCTGCTTAGGGCTCACACTAGTCCTCAATTCCTTTATCTATGTTATTTTCAACTATAAAAGTGCAAAATATTCTCTATTTGCATGTGAAATAAAAGGTAAAAGTTATGCATATCACCAACCTGGTAAGCCAGCACCTAACTAGTGCCTGACAATCCTTTATTTGCATTCCACCCTCTAAGCAAACACTCCCATCACCCATCACCCATGCAACGGGTGCATCAGTGATATACCCTCTTCTAGGATGTCAATTGAAAGACTCAGAATAATAGAGATTTATTGGGACTGGTGCATTTCTTCTCTCTTTACCTTATGCTTATACAATCTAACCATGAAATAAAGAGATTAACTATACATCTGTGAAACAGAATGTTGAGAGTAACAATCTCACTAAAAAAATCACAATCATCAAAATTTGAGCAGAAGCTGATAAGCTTATATTAACACACTTGTTTACCTTTTTGAATTTCCAAAGGTTTGCATTCACAATGTGCAACCCACTATTCTACACCTCACATGGAGAGATGTTACATTCTGCTGAAGCAGAGGGACTCATCCCAAACACTGTGTGTATTTACCTCTATGAAATGTGAAAGCTGATCTAACATGTAAAAACAGGTATGCATAGGTGCACCAACTGAGCTCCTTACACCCAGAGGTGAAATTCCTTTCATTATTAAAATGATTCATAAAATCACAGAACAAGCTGCTGATGTGCCTAATTTTGGCCTAGATATGAAATTGTGCACTTTTCATGTCAAATACTAGAAAAAGAGCCCAGAGTACATGTGATTTCCACATAACTCAACACTTAGAGAGCACTGATATGGCATCTAAGCTTCAAGTACCAAGTCAAATAAGTCTAATAATGTTTGAGGCTAGTGAGTGGCACAGCCTGCTCCTGCTTTATTATTGACCTGGCTCATTTTTGCTTATTTTTGCTAGATATAACAATATAACAGTTATAATTTTCTATAGATGACATGACTCAACTTAATACAGCACAATGTGGCTAGACTGTGCACTGGGAATCTACCTGCCTCTACCTGCCTCTACATGCCTTGATATGCCTATGCCACACTGGCTCTACCTGCCTTGCTATGGCTTGATATGCCAATCCAATTTTGACCCATGCCAGCTTCTTACCACACCAGTGTTTGCACTTGTTAATACCAAATGACTTGAGGCATTTTTCATTACTTGATATTGTCCATGATGTGATCTGTGAGAGGCTGGCTTGAGCATATGGATAACAAAGATAGAATCTACCAGTGGAACTTGTCTCAAGTCAAGAGCCTTCAGCTCCAGGTCATGTTCTGAGTAGCATGAGCCTGAGAAGAACTCTATGGTGACCTGCACCTGCTTCACAGTTACTGAAAGTCTGTACAGACTTGTCTTGAAAAGGTCTGGCAGGTTTCTATCTGTATGAGATAGGAGGAGACNTTCATCTTTGGTTTGTGGAAATGACTCAGAGGTATCCAGATGTGGTCACTGTTGGCTCTCCTTCTCTCATTCAACATTCAAACCCAACATTCACCGACTCTATGGCGACTTGGGATGATTGGTTGGCATTGAAGTATGATTTAGTTGCTTCAACTTGAAGAATTGGAGATGAAGTGGGGAAGGAATGATGGTAGAAGAGAAGAGAGGTTAGGCACTAGACCAGCATTGTGGTCTTTGATTCGTTCAGCAATAGGTTGTATTCTTTTGTTTTCATGGACAATGCAAATGGCTATAATTGGCCTCTGAAGATGATTGTTCATCAGCAAAAACTGGAGAGTGGTATAGTGGGTTAGCAGGGGAAACAACACCTGATACGCATTGCCTACAAGTCTGTTAGTGCTGTAACCAGGTATATAATACCCTGTTACTGTACCCCGAGAATACAATGTGTGTTATAACCCCCCATGACTATGAATGGGGGTTATAACCATAGATATAACTCTAGTTATAACTCTTCACAACAGTTACAAAGAGTCATAACGCTGGGTGTAATGGTAATCTTAACATAGGTTATAACCCCTTATAACTGTAATGGTAGGTTATAATCCTACAGAACCATCAATAATGCCCAAGTCTTGTTACAAGGCCTTATGACAGTTTTTTTTGAATGTCAGAAGCATATATTACAAGCAGTGATATACCTACTGAACAGTAAATATATTCTGCAAGAACTCTTTCCCTCCTACTTGCAAGCACTGACCCTTCTACAAGTCAACTCCCAACCTGTAATGAGATGGTTGATTTGATTCTGGACTGTATGTGCTGTTGATGTCGTCAAACATAGCAGAGGAGAGCAATATGTGTGATGATTGTCAGAGCATTGGATCTGGATGCTGGACTCCTCAGAGTTGATAACATGTAATACATCATCAAGCTCTATTACCTCACTCGCCATCTCTTTAACACTATTCAACACCTCTGACACCTCAAAAACACAAAGGACATCCCCCACAACCACACATTGAAAACTCTAGCCTCTGACCTACCTTAAACTAGTCTGTGCACACTCCAAACTTTCATATAAAGACTGCTCCAGAATTCCAAACACACTGGGTGCAATAAAGTGTAAGACATGTGAATTATGTTAATTTTTATGTTAGATTTTCTTTAACAAATCCTACAATAATGCATGTGAATTATAGTAAATTACTTTTGAATTTATGTTAATAAATTTCTCATGATTTTACTAGCATAATACACATGTATTATGCTGACATTATGCTAAACATTATCTTGAATTTATGCTATGTTGTACAGCATCTATGATAAAGCATAAAACTCATGTAGTACTTATCTGATTTATGCTTATTTTATGCTATAAAGAAGA
Organism: Moniliophthora roreri; assembly: GCA_001466705.2. Lineage (NCBI taxonomy): Eukaryota > Fungi > Basidiomycota > Agaricomycetes > Agaricales > Marasmiaceae > Moniliophthora > Moniliophthora roreri. The sequence goes on along the minus strand of LATX02000001.1, from coordinate 150,684 downwards.
ATTAGCATAAGTATACCATTTCACATAAAGTAAGATACATACCTTATGTTAAATAGAGTTCATGTAATTATTAAACATTTTATATCATTTTACCTCTGATATATTTAGCATAATTCTTAAGAATTATATATGCCTTATAGTAATAAATTGAGAAGATGGAAAGCAGGCCTACCTTTAGATGTAATTAAAAGTAAGTACTAAGAATCATTAGAGTAATACATATACATTATCATAAAATTGTCTAAGGTTTATATTGATTGATAAGACATTATATAATATGCTAATAATTAGTATATTACCCCAGCATATACTAATTATTGATCTCCATGCAGGTAATGTAGGTTCAACATAGCTTAGTCTTTATGCAGTAAGTATAGTCCTTATGCATAGCCTCTATAGGCAGCATAGTCTCTGTGCAGTGAGTATAGCCTCTATGCAGTAAGTATAATCTCTATGTATAGTTTCTGTGCAGTGGGTATGACNATCAGTCTGTTGGTCTGGGTTATGATGACAGCAATCATCTGTTCATTTTTGGTTGTCCTGCCTTTGCTAAGCTGATGCTATTGCTTTTACTCTCCCAGTGACATGCATGCAGACGGGAGCTGCTTATGGAGCATTACTGACACTTTCCCAGATGAATCATCCACCAATAAACCTGCTTCCAACAGGAATGCATTGGTCCCACAGCCTATTGCTCTGAGGAGGAGGTCAAGAAATAAGGCAACAGTAGGCCTTCCAGGCCCTGTTTCAAGCCAAGTGGGCACAGTACAGAAGAATGCAGTGTGAGTGTTTTGTCTTACTTCCAGTTAATATTCTGACCTTTATGTTGCAGGATTTGGCACAATTTGGGTAAGACTGGTAGGGCTGGTCAATGGACAACTATTTGGGTTCCAAAAGTGCAAGAGGACCGCACCAACCTCCCAATTTAATATGTTGCTGAATTCTTCCAAATGTGTTTATGCTTGGGCAATTGAAGAGAGTGTTGGGGTGCATGCTTTGATCTTGAGCTGAATATGTGTTTCAACACTGAAGTGTCATTGTACTCACTTGGCATTGCATCACTTCAACATTCATGATCACTACTATTTACCACCAATCTCAAAACCCAACTCTCCAACAATAAACCCCTTTGAGCTTCCTGACACTTGCAACTTCATCTTTGGTTTGTGGAAATGACTCAGAGGTATCCAGATGTGGTCACTGTTGGCTCTCCTTCTCTCATTCAACATTCAAACCCAACATTCACCGACTCTATGGCGACTTGGGATGATTGGTTGGCATTGAAGTATGATTTAGTTGCTTCAACTTGAAGAATTGGAGATGAAGTGGGGAAGGAATGATGGTAGAAGAGAAGAGAGGTTAGGCACTAGACCAGCATTGTGGTCTTTGATTCGTTCAGCAATAGGTTGTATTCTTTTGTTTTCATGGACAATGCAAATGGCTATAATTGGCCTCTGAAGATGATTGTTCATCAGCAAAAACTGGAGAGTGGTATAGTGGGTTAGCAGGGGAAACAACACCTGATACGCATTGCCTACAAGTCTGTTAGTGCTGTAACCAGGTATATAATACCCTGTTACTGTACCCCGAGAATACAATGTGTGTTATAACCCCCCATGACTATGAATGGGGGTTATAACCATAGATATAACTCTAGTTATAACTCTTCACAACAGTTACAAAGAGTCATAACGCTGGGTGTAATGGTAATCTTAACATAGGTTATAACCCCTTATAACTGTAATGGTAGGTTATAATCCTACAGAACCATCAATAATGCCCAAGTCTTGTTACAAGGCCTTATGACAGTTTTTTTTGAATGTCAGAAGCATATATTACAAGCAGTGATATACCTACTGAACAGTAAATATATTCTGCAAGAACTCTTTCCCTCCTACTTGCAAGCACTGACCCTTCTACAAGTCAACTCCCAACCTGTAATGAGATGGTTGATTTGATTCTGGACTGTATGTGCTGTTGATGTCGTCAAACATAGCAGAGGAGAGCAATATGTGTGATGATTGTCAGAGCATTGGATCTGGATGCTGGACTCCTCAGAGTTGATAACATGTAATACATCATCAAGCTCTATTACCTCACTCGCCATCTCTTTAACACTATTCAACACCTCTGACACCTCAAAAACACAAAGGACATCCCCCACAACCACACATTGAAAACTCTAGCCTCTGACCTACCTTAAACTAGTCTGTGCACACTCCAAACTTTCATATAAAGACTGCTCCAGAATTCCAAACACACTGGGTGCAATAAAGTGTAAGACATGTGAATTATGTTAATTTTTATGTTAGATTTTCTTTAACAAATCCTACAATAATGCATGTGAATTATAGTAAATTACTTTTGAATTTATGTTAATAAATTTCTCATGATTTTACTAGCATAATACACATGTATTATGCTGACATTATGCTAAACATTATCTTATTGATAAGATGCTATATAATATGCTAATAATTAGTATATTACCCCAGCATGTACTAATCATTGGTCTCCATGCAGGTAATGTAGATTCAATGTAGATTAGTCTTTATGCAGCAAGTATAGCCTTATGCATAGCCTCTATAGGCAGTATAGTCTCTGTGCAGTACATATGACCTTCATGCAGTGAGTATAGTCTCTATATGGTCCCTGTGCAGTGAGTATGACCTTCATGCAGTAAGTATAGTCCATGCATAGTCTACGCAGGCAATATAGTCTCCATGCAGGCATTATAGTCTCTATGCAGGCAGTATAGTCTCTCTGCAGGCAGGACAGTCTCTATGCAAGCAGTATAGTCTCTCTGTAGGCAGTACAGTCTCTCTGCAGGCAGTACAGTCTCCTTGCAGGCAGTATAGTCTCCATGCAGACAGTATAGTCTCTGTGTAGTAAGTATAGTCTCCATGCAGTAAGTTAGAGGTGCCAACAGCTCAGCTCAGCTCACTCCAGCTTGGCTCTGGCTCAGCTCTGGTGCTATCAGCTCAGTGAGCCATTTGCCCAAATGGCTCAATGGCTTGAGCTGCTCCAAGCAGCTAAGCCAATAGCTCAAGCAGGTTTTTGGCAATGTAAGGAAATGGGATCGTATGGATATTCTAAGTGGCTAAGGAATGCAAAGGGTTCATTCTCTTTGTATATAGTTTACAATGATAGTTGATCTTAGTTGACTAGAGGGCTGTGGGACACAAGAGATCAGGGTTCAGAGTGGGAGAATTGCAAACAGCTCAATCAGATAATGTTCTTGAGCTCACTGGTCTAGATGAAATGAAAATAAGAACTAATAATAAGGAAAAGAAGTTATATGGCATACCTTTGACCCTTTGCCCAATCCAAATAGCTGTCAACATCTTGAAAACTGGATCAGAGAACAACTAAAGCATAGAATTATAAGCATGTTACTGATAAATGATGGCAAAGGAATGTACAATGTCAGGAAAGAGTGTTGGTCACCAGAAATAGACTTTTTATGCTGTCAAGGTCATTGTTGTGGTTGTTGTGTGCAGTATGGCAGTTACTGAAGCCACTGAATGGGTGGCTGTGTAACTATATAGTACCCCCAGCCCTTACTGGTCCATTCCACTCTAGATTTTTGTTCTCTTTCATATTTTTTCCAAGGTTGAGACAGTACAAAATCAAACTTTTGGCCCTCTAAAAAATAACCAGCTAAGCTGGTGGCTTAGCCACCTGAAGCAACTTGGAGCAACTTGTCTAAACAGCTCAGCTAGAGCTATTAAGCGGAGCAGCTCATACCAGCTCAGCTCCAGTCCAGCTCAAGCTGAGCTGTTGACACCCCTACAGTAAGTACAACCTCTATATAGTGAGTATAGCCTCCATGCATGGTCAATACAGGCAGTATGGCCTTCATGAAGATAGTATAATCTCTATACAGTAAGTATAGTGTTACAGTCGGACATGAACAGACTATCTTTTTCTCGTCATTATTTCTTGCTTTGACACTTTAGCGCCTTCGAGCGCTAATCACTATGTCATTCGTGACATCAGTATGATATCATTATTCTATTCGTTTCTTTCCCCTTCTATTTATGAACCAACGTCATCACTGACATCGGTTATTGTATCATCATATCTATTTTCATTTCCTCGACATCACTTCTGATGTCACTCTCTTATTTATCATGTCGTCAAAGGTACATTCTATTTGCTAAACAAACGATGTTGATCTAGCAGTTTGTATACAAACTAGTAGCTACAATCGTTGTATAAGTAGATAGTCTGAAGGTCTAAGCTACCTCAGCTTGACCTAGTTAAACCTTTGGACATCTTTCTCAAACATGACCGAACTCTGAGAACTTTAGCACAAGCTAGAGAACTCTTCCTCGAACTTGCTCCTTTTGTCAACTTAGCGTCGCTATGTCATAGTGGTTGTTGAGTTGTTGTCGTTGCTGCGCAAGTAACGTAACAAAAGGTCAAGCTGATCGTTGCCGACCTACCCAGGTTTAGGCACCACCACTTACCGAAACACGACTCCCCCGAAGGCTCCCTTTACGGCAGCCGAAGAAGCCGATCTCGACGATCAACTCGAAGTAGCCGAACAGCTATTGAACCCCGATCCCGAACAGACTCTGCACCGAATTACTCGTAGCCAACGGAGAGGAGCAGTTGAAAGTCTCCAACCAGAAGGAACAGAAACCGAAGCTAAGTCTTCTGAAACTGATCCATTTGACGAATACCGAAATATTTTCCATACTCCGACACCAGAAATGACAACTCCTAGTGGAAGCGCTGCTGCTGCTTCAGACGTCAAACCGAAAGTAGAACACGATGACACCGATGAACAATGGGCCCAAACTATTTCCACGGCCGTACTACAGACCATTGATGACAAGAAGGACGAAGCCAGTAAGGGACCGACCCCCGATCCTTTCTTGGGCAAACAATCAGACACCCGTCGCTTCCTCCTCGACCTCGAACTTTATTTCGCGATGAACCCGGTCAAGGCAAATACCAATGAGAAGAAGAAGATGCTTCTTTTGTCGCTGGTCAAGGGAAACACCAGTGAATGGAAGCAGAGGGAGACGATGAAATTATTCCCTGAAGACGACGATCCTGAAGAGAAGAAGAAAGCTGCCGAAGAAACGTGGAGTAGTTTCAAGCAGAGATTCCGAAATGAATGGCAACCCGTCAATGTTGTCAGAGAAGCACAGACCAAAATCGAACAAATCAGAATGACAGATAGGGCCGATGAATACGTCAATAGGTTTCGCCTTATTGCGATGGACACCAAATACGACGACGAGGCCCTTATGAGATTCTTCAGAGAAGGACTCCCTGAATCTCTCCAGACCAAGATCATGCTCCGAACAGACGGGGAACCCGAAACCTTGGACGAATGGTACAAACTGGCGATCAAGTATGATAACCAGTACAAATTGGTCATGGCCAATAGGAAGAAGAGAGAACCGATCAAGCCGAAGATCGTTAGAAAGGAGAAAGAAGTTATGGTCGGACGGCTATTATCCGAATCTGATAGGAAGGATTACATGGTCGCAGGGAAGTGCTTCCATTGTGCAAAGACCGGTCACATCTCACGAGATTGTCCCCTCAAAGGACAAGCACAACAAACCCCGCCACTGAAATATGAACCCAAGAAGCTCTCACCACAAGAAGCTTTCACCAAGATCAGAATGCTGATCGCCGAACAAGAAGAAGGAGAACAGGAAGAGATCTTTGATCTCATGGGAAAAGAGGGTTTTTGAAGAGGTGGAAGAGGCCGACGCTCTTACCACCTGCAATTACGATCTCGAACGTTGTACTAGCTAAGTTAAATCGAAATTCTATGCGAATCCCTATTCAATACAACGTCGGGACAGAAATCGTCGAAACTAAAGCCCTGATTGATTCAGACACTGGAGGACGCTTCATCTGTGAAGAAGAAGCACGAAAACTGAAGAAACCCTGGACAAGATTGGAAAAACCCATCAAGGTTTTCAACGTTGATGGAACTCGGAACAAAATCGGTTGGATCACTCACTCCGTCACAATCGACATCACAATCAGAGATAGATTGATGAGGGAAACCTTGTTGATCTCAGGATTAGGGCCAGAAAGAGTCATTCTAGGATTACCTTGGCTTCAAGATCACAATCCAGATATTGATTGGGTCACTGGAGTAGTCCACTTCCGACCTAGACGAAAGATCATAGTTAAACGGCCGATGAAACCATTTATTGGAATCTTCGATGAAACAAAGGAACTAGACACTGGAATATTGGACAGAGTCGAAGACGATGAAGTCTTAATTCGATCTTTTATCAAAGGAGAAGAAGACAGCGATGAAATTCGAATCAACGCTAAGTTATCCACTTCTCAGGTACTGGCACAAGCTCACGAGGTCAAGGTGAAACCATTGGAAGAACTTCTTCCCACTTATCTTTCCGATTACACGGATCGATTCGAAAAGAAGAAAGCCGAACGATTTCCACTTTCTCGACCATACAATCACACAATTGACCTCAAACCGGATTTCAAACCATGGGATTGTAAGATCTACTCTTTATCACCAAAAGAGCGGATTGAACAAGATAAATTCCTGGACGAAAATTTATGGAAAGGATACATTCAACCCTCGAAATCCCCGATGGCATCCCCTTTCTTCTTTGTAGCCAAGAAAGAAGCAGGAGTGCTACGACCCTGCCAGGACTATCGAGATCTGAACAACGGAACGATCAAAAACCGCTATCCTCTACCATTGGTCACGGATCTTGTAGACAAACTAAAGACGGCTAAGGTGTTTACGAAATTGGATCTTCGAAACGGATACAACAACATACGGATCAAAGATGGAGACCAATGGAAAGCAGCATTCAAAACACCACAAGGCCTTTTTGAACCAACAGTTATGTTCTTCGGTTTAACCAATTCCCCTGCAACGTTCCAAGCGTTTATGAACGACATCCTCAAAGATTTTATCAATAAGGGTTGGTGCGTGGTCTACATGGACGACATCTTGATATTCTCTGATGAGATTAACATCCATCGACTTCACACGAGACATGTTCTAGAACGATTACGGGAAAATGATCTATATCTCAAACCGGAGAAATGTGAATTCGAAGTCACAAAGACATTGTTCTTAGGAATGGTCATTACGCCAGGACACATATCGATGGACGAAACAAAGTTAGCCGGGATAAAAGATTGGGAAGTGCCCAAGACAATCAAAGGTGTGCGATCGTTCCTTGGATTTGCGAACTTCTATCGCAAGTTCATAGGAAAATACGCGGAATTGGCGCGGCCTTTACACGAGTTGACAAAGAAGGACACAAAATTCGAATGGACGGAACCACGAGACATTGCTTTCAATGTTCTCAAAGCAAAATTCCTCCAACGACCGATTTTACAAATGCCAGACGATGAAAAGCCTTTTATAATTGAAGCAGATGCCTCTAAATGGGCCACAGGAGCGGTATTGAAACAACAAGGATCCAATGGCGAATTGCATCCGTGCGGATATATCTCACACGCGTTCACTGCAACAGAACGGAACTACGAAATCTATGACTGCGAACTGTTGGCTATCACGAACGCGTTGAAGGCCTGGGAACACTATCTCCTGGGAGGAGCTCACCCGGTGACAGTCTTATCTGATCACAAGAACCTAACTTACTTCCGGACTGCACAGAAGTTGAACAGACGACAAGCTAGACTGAGCCTCTACTTGACTCAATTTGACCTTCAACTAGTGCACGTTCCAGGAACGAAAATGGTTCAATCTGATGCCCTCTCACGACGACCGGACCTAATCGACGAAGAAGAAAACGATAACGAAGACATCGTCATGTTACCAGATAAGTTATTTGTTAACGTGATTGATACAGAACTTAAAACCATGCTGGAGAAAGCTTTGCCAAACGACGAATTCCTTCAGATGACAATAGAAAGCCTCATTGATAATGGGACACCACCAATCAAATCATCCTTGCACGATTGGCGGACTGAAGGAAACCTATTGTTTTATAAAGACAGAATCTATGTTCCGAACGACCCGACGTTACGGAGGCTAATTGTCAAGACAATTCACGAAGCTTTACCTCACAGACACCCTGGACAGTGGAATACAGTTGATCAGGTGCAAAGAGATTACTGGTGGCCAGGGATGACAAAGTTCATCAAATCATTTGTTGATGGGTGCGCCGCATGCCAACAAATGAAGGTGAACACGCATCCAACGCGGACACCTATACAACCCATTGGGGGACACAAAGATGTGTTGCCGTTCCAAATCATATCCATGGACTTGATCACAGATTTACCAAAGATTGCGGATTGTGATTCCATACTGGTCGTGGTTGACCATGCGGCTACAAAGGGGGTGATTTTCATCCCATGCCACAAGAAGATCGACGCCACAGACACAGCCGAACTACTTTTTCAACATGTCTACAAGCGCTTCGGACTGCCCGACAAGATTATTTCAGACAGATCTGAGATTCACAGCCGAAGTCTTCAAGGAAATGGGAAAATTATTGGGGATAAAGCAAATGCTAAGTACCGCTTATCATCCTCAGATGGACGGAGAGACTGAAAGAGTTAATCAAGAAGTAGAAATCTTCCTTCGGTTCTTTTGCGCTAAAGAACAAACGAAATGGAAAGATCTCCTTCACTTTGCCGAATTTGCACACAATACCCGAACGCATTCGGTCACGAAGAATTCCCCTTTCTATCTCACAATGGGATATCACCCCCGACCTCTCCCCACTGTCTTCAAAAAGACAACTGTTCCTTCTGTAGAGAAAAGAATGGCTGAATTGAAGAAGTTGAGAGAAGAAACATCGGCCCTGTTGGACATTGCAGCAAGAAGGGTGAAAGAGAGAAATGGAAAAGACCTAGACAAATTCGAGAAGGGTCAGAAGGTCTGGTTAGAAGGAAAGAACCTGTCGTTGGGATATCCATCTCCAAAACTGTCCCCAAAACGCGAAGGACCCTTCGAAATCACAGAAGTTTTAGGACCCGTGACGTACAGATTGAAACTCCCATTTCAATGGAGAATTCACCCTGTTTTCCATGCTAGCCTTTTATTGCCATTCAAGGAAACCGACATCCATGGACCCAACTTTCTGGAACCACCTCCGGATATAGTTGAAGGACAAGAAGAATATGAAGTCGAGGCCATCATCAGACATCGACCAAAAAAGAAGAATCAACCACCAAAGGAATATCTTGTTTCCTGGAAAGGATACGACTCATCACATAATCAATGGTTAAAGCCAGCCGGCTTAAAACATTCGATGGAGTTGTATCTGGAGTATAAAATCAAATACAATCTGCGTTGATTCTTCACTCCAACCAAAACATGTCTTCCTACTCTAACCCATCCGTCCGAACTGGCCTCCCTCCCTTCAATTCCCCACATCAGGTCTTTCCAGATGACGCCGTCCATACCGAACCTTTTCATCCCTCCACGTTCAAGCTTCTATATCTCATGAACTGCGAACATTACGACGAGGAGTTGGCGACTGCAATAAATGCCTCCAACGAAAGGAACCGTGCCATCTACGGGAGCCTAATCTTTCTCCAAGGACAAAGACGACAAATGATGGAGAACATAACGAGAATGGACCGACACATGGGCCAGTTGGCCCAACAAATTTCTGACGACGAAACTTTCACTGTAACAGGAGCCATAGCGGTACCGCGTCCAACTCTCGATATCGCGAACTTACCCCTTTATATCATCCTTCCAGACACAGATCCCGATGGAGATCGCTTCGCTACGGACGACGACGTCAACCCCAATGACCCAGCCTTCATCAGGAAGGCTATTGCGCATCGACGAAGTCTCAAACGAGCAACTGAGGTCTCCAGGAGTCAACACCTCCTCCAGCTTAGACAGCGATGTATTGGAGCGGTTTCGACCCCAATCCCCTCTTCCTCTTTCCCCCAGACCAACACAACCGGACGCATGGATGCGTCTACCAGCCGAAGAAGCTCGACTCCCATGGCAGGCGTCAGCAGTCTACCTGCCGACCAGCAAACCCTTCTCTACCCCGATTCATTCCCCATTACAGACGACACCCGAAGTGATGACTCAGACGTCTCCGATGCCAGCGGAAGAGCCACAAAGTTCCCTATTGTCTCCCCTCCTACCACCCCGCCCGCAATGTCTCCCAGGAACGAATTCCCCTCCACCCCTTCCGGTACGACCGAACCTTCCAGAAAGACCTTCAAGGCAGCAAGGCTTTCTCCAGAACTCCCGAACCCCCTACGCCTCCCCTCCCCCATTATCCCAATCAACCCAGACACCCAACGTCCCTACCGTGTCGGTGTGGGACGACGAGGACGCGGAGCCGGACAACAGGGATTTGCAAACCGAAACCAGATCAAGCAATCCTACAACACATACTACGGCATTACTCAACAAGGTTCACCAAGAATTGAGTGCCCTGTGTGTAAACTGGGAGAACACTGCGCCGTCGACTGTGTGGACTATGTCTGCCCGGTTTGCAACACTAATAAAGCTGGCCATCTCCCTGGATATTGTAGGGACAGAAGAAGGTCTATGAGAACTACGGGACGAAACGATACCGGCGGTACATCAACTCTTGACGACGATTGGAGACATGATACCACGTGGGACGATGCCGACTACGGGAATGGAGAGCAATGAGAGACCACAAGATCCACCGCTAGGGGATGGGATTGTCGTCGACATGGGTTCTCCGGAAGGACCAAGAATCTTTAGGCGGCTAGACCGAGAGATGGTGATAAGAGAAGCGCAATGGGGAGGCGAATGGTTAGTAGAGGGGCAGCCAATTGTTTCGAACGTGTAAGTTCGAAGGTAAGGCGGGGGTAATGTTACAGTCGGACATGAACAGACTATCTTTTTCTTGTCATTATTTCTTGCTTTGACACTTTAGCGCCTTCGAGCACTAGTATTCTCTTTTTACCTATGCTTCTCATTAACATCTGGACACATCCACCTTCCCAGTTCCCTTTTCCGACTTCATGTCTTCCCTTCTATTTAAGATGTCATCACTATGTCATTCGCAACATCAGTATGATATCATTATTCTATTCGTTTCTTTCCCCTTCTATTTATGAACTGACGTCATCGCTGACATCGGTTATTGTATCATCATATCTATTTTCATTTCCTCGACATCACTTCTGATGTCACTCTCTTATTTATCATGTCGTCAAAGGTACATTCTATTTGCTAAACAAACGATGTCGATCTAGCAGTTTGTATACAAACTAGTAGCTACAATCATTGTATAAGTAGATAGTCTGAAGGTCTAAGCTACCTCAGCTTGACCTAGTTAAACCTTTGGACATCTTGCTCAAACACGACCGAACTCTGAGAACTTTAGTGAAAGCTAGAGAACCCTTCCTCGAACTTGCTCCTTTTGTCAACTTAGCGCCGCTACGTCATAGTGGTTGTTGAGTTGTTGTCGTTGCTGCGCAAGTAACGTAACATATAGCCTTCAAGCAGACAGGTTAGTCTCTGTGTAGTAAGTATAGTCTCTATATAGTAAGTATAGCCTCTGTGTAGACAGTATAGTCTCTGTGCAGTAAGTATAGCCTTCATGCAGTAAATATAGTCTCTATGCATAGATGGTTTTTGTAGGCAGTATAGTCTCTGTGCAGTGAGTATAACCTTCATGCAGTAAGTATAGTCTTCATGCATAGTCTATGCAGGCAGTATAGTCTATACTGTAAGTATAGCCTCTATGCAGTGAGTACAACCTCTATGTAGTGAGTATAGTCTCCATACATGGTCAATACAGGCAGTATGGCCTTCATACAGATAGTATAATCTCCATGCAGTAAGTATAGCCTCTATAATTCACATATCTTACACTTTATTGCACCCAGTATAGCATTCTCTAGACATATTCTTGTTAAGGGGACACAATTAAAATTTAGAATTTATATATGGTTTTTTAAGAATTTTCTCAATCAGAAAACCATGTTAAAAGAACACCTCATATGTAGTGAATAGTGTTCAGCTTAGTCATCACACTAGCTGCTCAGTTGGAATGCTAACACCTACTGGCTTCACTTCAGCAGTGTCAGCATCTGCACTTCAGGCAGGTTGGATGCTGGATAATCTGCAGATTATCTATGCAAAGCCTCAGCTTCCATAATGAGTTTGACAAGTAACATTAACTTCCTCTGAATATGCAAACTTAACTCACAGATGACATACAACAACATACATGCTTGAGTTGTCACAGTGGGTATAAGTCTGCCTAGGGGAGACTAGTTTTTTTAGCACATCCCCCAAAGTATAGAAATTCTAACCAGTTCTGCTATATTTTACAAATGATGTAATTCTGAACATGCTTGATTACCACAAGGAACATGTTACCTACAGTATACAATAACTGATAACAAACAGACTTCTAGCACAGTTCCCAGCATTCTTCCTACCTAATCTAACTGAGTCTAACGTTTAACAGGAACCGGAACTGGACTGGCAGCTCTCGAATCATCATAATCACTTCCTTCTGCTCTCAACTCATCCCTCCCCATCTTATGTAGTTTTTCATCAAAATCCCTCCTACGGTATCCAGAGACAATACGCTCAAGCAGTTCAGAGGTAGACACGCCAGGTGTTCGACGAGTAGGTATGAATTTACCTATATTCCAGAAGATTAGACTGGGAAGCGGGTAATATCAATAGACACACCCTGGGCCTTAACAAACGCATAAACATCATCATGTCCCTCAGCGACGTAGGGGTCCTCATCATGCGCTACATAGTCAATATGATACTTGTCCATAAAGGCCTGGTCGATGATCCAAGGCGCTTCAGGGATGACTTGATCTACCCAGCGACAGTGTCTGACTGCTTCAAGCCTGTGAGAAGATTCAGAATACGGGTGAGAAGCAGCAAGGAAAGGCAATGAACCGCTCAGCATGAGTCATCACTGATTTGGATTTATGCTCTTTGACGAGTTCATCGGAGCATACGCCAACGAGGAGGTAGACATTAGGAAAGGAGAGCTTGGCTTGTCGAAGTTGCAAAGCGTGTCTGTACGTATGCACATGATATTTCAAAAGCTAGAAAACATATAAGGTGAAGAACATACCCAAAGTGGAAGAGGTCATACACGCCTGGCGAAAGGAAGAGAAGGTGACGTCAGTAAACAGTCACCGAGGGAAAAAGATTGATCAGATTGATATGACGAACGTTCGACGCGAGCTGAGAGGTGGAAAAAAAAGTCGGTGATGGCGGAGAAAGGATAGTATCGCAAGAAAAAGAAGAGGGACAGAAAAACCATACGTACCATCAGCATAAACCCTCACCGGTCTATCCATAGGGGGCTCATTTATCTTGTATTTACGCCAGGTTTCACCGTCGATGGCTTTCCTCACGAACACCTGGATGTTCTCCGGGGTAAGTGCAGCGGGGTTGAAACGTAAGGCTTCTGCAGCTTGTTCTGGGACGGCAGGTTCCACTGGCGAACTTTGCTGCTGCTGCTGCTGTTGCTCGGCTAGCATAGCTCGAGTGTCTAGATTGAATTCTGAGGTATCGTCGGATGGAAACGATGGTGTAACAGGTGTGCTTAATGTAGAGGTGGATGAGGTATGGTGATGATGGTGATGATGGAGTTTAGAAGAGCCGGAGTGAATCGAGTCTGGACCCGCCGTCGTTGAAGATTCCACGTCTCCATCATAAGTTGGTGAATCGACGCCGTCCGAATCTGACGTCAAGCTAGCAGCTAAATGGTGTCGGTGCTGCAGAGGACGATCGCGAGAAGGCGGTGGTGGCTTCAGGGTACGTCGTGTGGTGCTAGGAGGAACAGATGTTTGAGAGGCTGCATCAGAAACGTCGCCGTGATCGTTGTCTTCTTCAGAGGCATCTTTTTCAGTCAGAAAAGGTTAGAAAAGACTCGTTCAGCTGGCTAATTGTCACACACCGTATGCTGGAGAATCTAAAGCCCTTGGGTGCTTTCCAAAGGACCGTTTCCTAGAACCGAGTCCTTTTCGATGTGTGTCTGGTTCCATGGCCTGAATGGTCACACGTCACGTCGAATCGTCACTCTCGCGTCAGTGCTAGTGGGGCTGCATATGAACGAAAGTAGCTAGGCTGTAAAAGTCTATGGGAGGTTGGGCCAGAGTGCGTGTTGGAGCGGTATCACCGACCTCCGGTGGTGAAGACAGCTGAAATCGGATTAAATAATGAATATCTATCTGTTTAACTTGAATGTACAATGCTCTTCTCATTCGTAATCTACCGGAGAATAAAGGGAACAGATTGCCCAGGAATCATAGATTGAAATCTAGAGCAGATGGATGCTGCACAGGCCTAACGTCAGTACCATATACCGAGAAAGCACGCTCGAATGACTGACCTCAAGCGTCATGTCCCAACTCCTCCTCCTCCGCAATCAACTTCTCCGCCTCCAAAGCAGCCATGCACCCACTTCCCGCGCTTGTGATTGCTTGCCTGTACCGCTTGTCCTGAACATCACCAGCGGCGAAGACACCTTTCACGGATGTCTGTGTGGTTCCCGGAACAGTGACGATGTAGCCGTCGGGATCGGTTTGGAGTTGACCACGGAAGATGGCGGTGGCTGGTTCGTGACCTGAAAAGAGTCATATGTTTGAGTAGCTGGAGTAGAACAGGCTTGAGGATATGGCAACTCACCGATAGCATAGAACAAGCCATTCACAGAAAGGTCCTTTTCTTCACCCGTGAGGACGTTCTTGATGCGCAAGTTCTTGAGCAAATCACCGTCTCCTTGGCATTCTGTAGCGACGGTATTCCAAAGGACAGTCTATTGTTTGGGCACGTCAGTATTGAATTATTGGACATACGAGAAGGGCACGAACAATCTTGGGGTTGTTCAAGAGACGCTTGGCCATGATCTTTGAAGCACGAAGCTCGCCTCGACGGACGAGAACGTAAACGTGGGAACCGTACTTGGTGAGGTCTGAAACGCCGTAAAGTCATTGCTCGGATACAAGTGGTATGTAAGAGCGACGAACAAGTAGCTTCCTCCGCTGCTGAATCACCACCACCAATAACGGCCAATGGTTTGTTCCTGTAGCAGACCGCATCGGCTATCATACAATCATCGAAAAGTACTCTATACCTCACCTGAAGATAGGAACGGCACCATCACACACGGCGCAGGCACTAATACCACTCTGCCAGTATGTTTCCTCTCCCTTGAGTCCCAGCCGTTTTGCACTGGCACCGGTGGCAATAATCACGGTATCCGCGGTCTCCGGCTCCTCGCTCTCCTGCATCTCCCTCCAATATCTGAACGGCCTCTGGGACAAGTCGATCTTGGAAATCGTCTCGGTGATAATGCGGGTCCCAAATCGAAGGGATTGTTCACGGAATTTTTCCATGAGTTCAGGACCGAGGATGCCGTTGGGAAAACCGGGGAAGTTCTCGACTGGGAGGGTACCATCGCGTCAGCTTGTGAAGCAGTCAGAAAGAAGTGGAAAGTATGTTACCATCGGTCGTCGTTGTAAGTTGGCCTCCAGCGGCAAAGCCGTTGGCCATAAATCCTTCGAAGAGAACCGGGTTTAGGTTAGCCCGAGCAAGGTAGATTGCGGCGGTATGTCCCGCAGGACCAGAACCAATGATAACCTGCATGTCGAGTTATTCAGCCAATACACCTAGGTAACACTAAGAATGAGTTACGCACAACTTTGGAATGCATCTTTGAGCTCTTCTCCGAGGTTCCGTTGGTTGCAACGCCGTTAGTCGTTACGGGTGCCATTGTGGTCGAGTAGGCTTTAGAGGAAATGATAGAAGTCGAAACTGCTAATGGTATAACAGAAAACCTTCTGCAAAATGTACTGAAGAGGCGTCGAGACGACGTATTGACAGGAGGTGAAGCCAGAGGCAGCTTTTAAAGGCGGAAAAAGATGGGAATGCTGATCAAGCGCACGATTCCACTGATCAAGGCAAACACGTGATGCTAGGCTGGAGTCTGGCTTAGCCTAAGTAGTATACCGTAGTACTGGCATCCCTCATTTGCTTTTTGCCCTTCCCTGCTTCCATATGGCAGCCATGTGGAGTTAATTCAACTGGCAAGGGGGGGAAATCCCAGATCAAGCTGACGCAATTTCTGGTCTGGATGAATTTGATTCATGCTGGAAATTGGACTTCAAAGCGCGTAATTATACCTTTTACTGTGTACTAGCCATACTAGCGGTGAAAATCAAAAGCTGACGGATGTCATCCAGATTACGCGTTTGAAGCTTGGTAGAAAGGCAACCTCTAGCGGGTAAACCTCTTCCGTCCGAGCACTAAGCTTGGTTGGAGGCAGTGGTAGACTGCTGACACTGAAAGTCACTCGCTCCCGCCAAGCAATGCAAACTCTGCGCAACGTTTTTGCAGTTTGCCATGAAAGAACCAACTATGCCAATAGTTTGTCCTTTTCAGATGGGTTTTAGGGTTTTTCCTGGACGCAAGCTCAAACTGTAGATCTAGAACCACATATGCACGATATGATCAATGAATTTGACCCGAGCATTCGTCGCTACCTTGACAGAAATCTGAATGAAGCACTGCATGTCATGACCACCTAATCCATACACTCTATGCAAACTGAAACTGAAGGTAAAAACTATATTGCTGATTGACATTGCATCACTTGGAATCAAAAAAACAGTCACAGTAATGAAGCAGGCAATCGTAGGAGTTATGCGCCGAAGAGGGAGAAACCGAAACCAGGAAAAGGAGAGAAACGGAGAGGAACACCAAAACAGAGCGAAAGAGCCTTCCCCCACTCGTCTATACCGTGATAAGGGCGACCAACGTTGGAGTAAAAAGAACGCTATGATGCGTCAACTCGCCGAGTGGTGAATCTTCATGCCAAACTTAAAGCAACATGCAGATGTCAGAAGCACATCAGGAGGCACACCCAGACCATCTTTGTATCTAAGTCTACCCAAAGCTAGGCGACCCTTCTGCAACCCAAGCAATTGATCTGAACATGATTGCTCGACTTGTGTTACGCGATGAGGCAAGCCCAAAAGACAGCCGTAACACCTCCAACATCAATTTTACTCTGCTGTTGATACGAATGTCGATCGATTGTAAGGCCTTGAGGGTCTTGTGGATTGTGGAGTGCGTAGTTGAATAGTCGAAAAGTGAGTCTTTTCCAATGTCCATACCCGCTGATCCTCACCTGGTAGACCAAGAGATTACCCTGGCATCTGCAGGATATCGCGTTCTGTGGCAATGAAGCATGCACCCGTACGGCTTGGACGATGGCAGTCGCGCGAGTCGTAGAATGCGAGGAGCAGCCAAGCTAACTTGAGCGCCCGACGGCGAACCCCTTTTGACAGCAACCCACTACATCAACAGTATCAATCAAAATCCGATTCACACTACTCAATGAACAGCTGACATCCTATGTTCGCAACCCCAAGGTCGGAGTTATGTATACCCTCCAAAAAAGATTAGGTTATTCCAGCGCTGAGTCCAAGGAACTATGCAAGATGTACCACCCACCCCATCGGTGTATTTTCGTTTCAGTGTTTCTGAAAGTCACTTACTGCATCATTCTTCCTTCCAGGGTCCCCAATACCAGTGACGCGCATCCATCTTCCAGTAACCATCTTCATGCCCGTCTTGTCCCCTCCCGAAGCCATCACAAATGTTTACGCTACCCCGACCAACGTGGCCGTAACTCAATTTATCAGAATGAATCACCGGCGATTGATAATCCTTCAAGTTTGTGCTTTCAGTGCTAGTTGAAGTCACTCGCCCAAATTTCGGAAGGTCATGCGGAGATGCAGCTGCCTTCAAGACTGCTGCTGATGGCTGGCTCAGAAACGATATATATACCAATTAAACATCGTTTACCGATACTACATCTATCCAAAATGCCCCTCAAAACCCGAATTGTGGCCTCCCTTTCACTTGCTTCTCTCAGTTTTGCCAAAATTTATGATAGTTTTTCGGAGGTTCCTATTCATACCTTTGACTTTGTGGTTGTCGGAGGTAGGCATACCTGCTGGAATAACCCATTAATACTGATCGTTTCGTCCTACATCAGGTGGAGCTGGTGGACTCGTGGTTGCAAACAGATTGTCAGAGAATACCCATGTCACGGTCCTTGTCATTGAAGCTGGTGTATCGTGAGTTTAAAGCTGCATCTGGAAGATGATCAACCATTCACGATAATGCAGGGACAAAGACGCTCTGCTTTTACAAGTGCCGTTCTTGTGGCCTAACGCACAGGCCACCCAATTTGACTGGAATTATACGTATATCAGCCACCATCCAAAAAAAATAGCATGAACTGAAAACCTTACACAGCACCGCAGCTCAACAAGGTCTCAACGGCCGAACAATTCCTTACGCCCGTGGGCACGTCATTGGTGGAAGCACCAGCATAAGTCAGCATGCCTTGACATATAGTACCGTGCCGACATGTTAAGCCCTTTTGGTCGGAACACAGATGCTCAAGTCTATACGCGTACCGCTGGGGAAGAGTGGGATCGATTGGCGAAGGAAACGGGAGATGGGGGCTGGTCGTGGAAAAACATGAAACAATATTTCCTCAAGGTTCGTTATTGAGCTTTCACGCTGTCCAATCAGACTGACCAAGTCCCCGCTTGCTAGAACGAGATTCTGACACCTGCTGTGAGCGTTGCCATCTTTATCTCACATGAAATTTTCTGTACTTGACGGTTTCCTAGGATGGACATGACATCACCGGTCAAATCAATCCAGCCGTCCATGGGAAGTCGGGCATAAACGGTGATAGTCTTCCTGGATTCCCTAGCCCCATCGATTCTAGGGTCATACAAACCACTAAAGAACTTCCAAACGAATTCCCGTTCAACCTTGACATGAACGACGGTTCACCTGTTGGAGTTGGTGAGTTGCACAAGACTTGGTGACGGGCGTTTGATATTTATTTGATGTCCAGGCTGGTGTTTGAGTACTGTCCGCGACGGTGCGCGAAGCAGCGCTTCGACTTCCTACCTGGCTCCCAAGTATGCTAATCGATCAAATCTTCACGTTGTCTTGAATACTCGAGTTACCCGTGTACTTGCAAATACGCCAGAAACACCTTTAAAGCTTCAGAAAGTTGAAATTGCTTCGACAGCTGCCGGTGCGCAAATCCACTTTTTCCCCCATCTTTTATTCAACTTGTAAATGATAGGTCCGACATTCCAATTCACGGCACGTAAAGAAGTCATCCTCGCTGGAGGCACCATTGGGTCCGCACAGATCTTGATGAATTCAGGCATTGGAGATGCATCTGCTT
Organism: Moniliophthora roreri; assembly: GCA_001466705.2. NCBI lineage: Eukaryota > Fungi > Basidiomycota > Agaricomycetes > Agaricales > Marasmiaceae > Moniliophthora > Moniliophthora roreri. The sequence goes on along the minus strand of LATX02000001.1, from coordinate 131,473 downwards.
TACAAACCCTCGGAATTCAGCCTGTACTCGACAACCCTTCTGTGGGAGCAAACTTGAGTGACCATTCCATGGTTCCCATTTCATTTTATGTCAATTCGACCGATACCCGGGATACTATGGCTCGCGACCCAAGTCTTATGGACTGTTATTTGGAAGAATGGATAGCCTCACGCACCGGTCCTTTAGTGGTACCGGGTGCCAGCACGCTTGTGTTTCTTCGGCTCGCCAAGGACTCACCAGTCTTGAAGCAATTCGCTGATCCTGTGCCTGGAAGCCAGACTCCTCACATTGAACTCCTCATTATAGTAGGCCTCTACGTGTTCACTCATATGTATGACTGATATGGCCTCTTACAGAATGGGTTCAGTGGTTCACCTCTTCCTGAAACTGGCAATTTCCTGGCTATCTCGGCCAGCGTTGTTTCCCCTTCAGCTCGTTCGTCTTTTCCTTTATCCTGGATTCTGCTGCTTTGCTTTGGTTAACAAGTTTGAACCCATTAGGCGGCTCCATACGACTGAGTTCGAACAACCCTTTTGACTCCCCCAATCATCAATCCCAATTTGCTTGGAACAGATTTTGATATTGCTGTCATGAAAGAAGCGATCAAGAGTGCTCACCACTTTGTCTCGGCGCCTGTTTGGAGTGACTATGTGTTGGGACCGTTTGTCAACATTACAACAGATGCAGAGCTTGAGCAATACATCCGTGACAACGCCGACACTGTCTGGCACCCTGTAGGAACTGCGGCGATGACCGCAAAGACCGCTTCCTTTGGTGTAGTCGATCCTGATCTCTCTGTCAAGGGTGTCGAGGGCCTCCGAGTCATTGATGCCTCTGTCTTTGTAGGTACCCATCTTTTGGTAGCAAGGGTCTGCTCTCATTGCTGTATGCAGCCTCACGTTCCAGCAGGACATACCCAAGTTCCAGTCTATGTTGTTGCTGAAAGAGGTTCGGATCTCATAAAGAAGAAATGGAAATTGTAGGATGTTTTACCATGATACTAGCCTGTTGACTTTCCCAATTTGTCAAAAACATATCTGGCTATCCTCGACTTTTTATTATTAAAGGCTACAAAGGGAAAGGACGTATCGCCTTCGAAATGAATAGTATCTGTCTCGACACCTCATGAACAATAGCCGCTCAAACACTGTCCTAGAGCATTCAGTCATTCGATCCATTCATTCTATCTAAGCTACATGCAAGTTGAAGTTAAAAACTACATTGATAATTGGCGTTGCATCCCTTGGAATCAAAAAAGCAATGAAAATATCGTAACTGGTAAATGAAGCAGGCATTCGAAAAACATGATACAGTATGCGTAATTGTGTGAGTGTAGGAGTCATCAAGGGTGCCGTTAATGTGTTGATATGTGAGAGAGAGAAAGAAAGAAACCAGAAAAGAAAGAAACCGAGAGAACCCAAGGGGACCTGCCCCTCAACTCATCCACACACCACCACTCGCCAACCTCTTGAACACCCCCTCCTCCTCCTCAATCAATTCATCATACGCTCCTTCCTGAACAACACGTCCACCATCCAACACCAAGATCCGATCCACAGCCTTCATAGCCGGCAATCGATGCGTGACCATCAGCCCCATCCTGCCCTGCTGTTCGACGACGTAGGATTGAAGAGTGTGCAACACCTTTTCTTCCCTGACAGGATCCAAAGCACTCGTCGGTTCATCCATAACCAACACCTTGGCACGAGGCGACCGCTCCAGAGCACGAGCAATCATCACACGTTGTGCCTGTCCGCCAGAGAGTTCTTTTGCTTTTGCCTTATCTTTGGGTATATCAGCGAGCCAGTCGTACTCAACATCGGAAGAGAAGAGGTTTTCAGCCACCGAAACCTCGGGGAAAAGCGTATTGCCCTGCTCGACGACACCCATCTGCTCTCTCCACCACCTGACATCGACATCCTTCAAATCGTACTCGTCGTCATCCTTTTCACGGCGAAGGACGATACGCCCAGAGGTAGGCTGGAGTTCTCCTTCCAAAAGACCCGAAAGTGTACTCTTGCCACCACCAGAGCTACCAACAACAGCGACTAACTCGCCTGGTCGGAGTGTGAATGAGACGTCTTTGAGTACGCGTTCGGTGGGTGCAGATGGGTACGCAAAGGATACAGTGTCAAAGCAAATTTCGTATCCCTGGCCATTCGAAGGAGGAATAGTCTTGGGAATAGTATCACGCGGGGAAGCCTCGATATCATTGAGCAAAGTCATGATCTGATCCGTAGCTTCGAGGGTTTTTGCAATCTTGTTGACTAGAAAGCACTATTAGCAATTGCCAAAAAAAAAAAAAACTCAAACACGAGAAAGGCACTCACCAAACCCAACCCCCTGTCCCCCAATACTAACCGCAAACACCACCAAATTCAACGTCTCAACCATTTTACTATACTCGACCCGTCCACCCGCAACCAAAACTGCACCAACGTAAAACAACACACCCTCACTCAAATAAATCAACGCGCTCGCTATACCCAACGTCGCACCTTCCACAAATGCGCCTCGGACACCAATACGACAACTCTCGCCGACGGCATCATTCATACGAGTCGTGTAGGTGGGTTGGAGATGTGCACCTCGGATACCCTTGATTGCAGAAACAAACAAGAGAACCTCGGATGTGATACGGTTCTTGGCGGCGAGGATCCTCTGTTCCTGTGAAGCGACCAGTCTTCCTTGGATAGTCATCACACCCAGGAAAACCGGTACGAGCGCAATACCCGTGAGTGTCAACTCCCATCCACGAATCAGCGCGAGGAGGAGCGAGATGCTGAGGATAGACAATGTCGTAAGACTCTGGGGGAGGATGAGGGAAAGCAAAGGCCTGATAAGGGGCAACGTCGTCGTCATAACCGGGACCATTCCCTGAGGCGTACGTTCCTTGTCGGCATCCCACCAAGTCCTCGAGACACCCACAAGACCTCCAAGAACACGTTCCCTAACCCTGCACACCCATCGTCCACTTTCACATTCATTAAGCCAAAACTTGAGGCCAATGAATGCACTGTCGAGGACAACGATGGAAAGGACAATGCCACCCCACTTATTTACCTCTTCTTTTGAGGCCGATGCAGGCGAGTTGGCTGGGATCGTCGATACGAGGAATAAAAGACGGGAGAGTAGGAATGAAAAGATGGGAATCATTGCTCCACTAGCCAAAGCGCAAACCAATCCCAGGGCAATAATTGGCAGTCCTCTCCTCTCAACTGTAGGATAGACACGTCCAATAGTCTTGAACAGACCTGGTGGTGGAGCGTGCGTTTCTTCGGTCTGAAGCGGTTGAGAGACCGTGATCTCCAAAGCAGGAGTGGCGACGGGCCGAGTGCGTCTCGTAGGCCTTTTTTGAGCCATACGACCAGACATTTCGAGAACACCCTTTTCCTGCTCAAACTCCAGATCATCCTCGACCGATGCCCTGTTGTTGTTGTCCTTGTTGTCGTAATGGAACGTAGGCGAAGTCGGTGTGAATTGGAGGCTTCTCCTTCGTTCGATTGTGGGAGAAGTGGTGATCGGTGACAACTCAAAGCTCGACGTCCTTCGTAGCTTGGTGTTGCTGTTGGTAAGGTTGAGCGGGGGAACAGGTGGGAAGAGGGTGTTGCGCCTTGGAAGGGTAGTGGTCGAATTGGAAGCCGCCGACGTCAGATCATTAACAACATCCAACATCCAACCGGCCACTGCACCAGATGCAGCAATCGTCAACCGATTCGGATACGCTGACATTCTCTTTTCCTCGAGGAGTTGAGATTGTCTGTACGTCGGTAAAACTTCTTGCTCGTCTTGATCTACACAATTATCAGTACCAAATCGAAATAGCCAAGACTTGGACTCACCAGACTCGAAAGAGATTGCATCTGCATCCTTCTCCTCACCCCTTTGCACTCTCAACAACCTACTAAACTCGCCCTCCTTGGCACCCTCCAAATCCGCACGGAATCCACACTCTGCCACTTGTCCGTCCTTCATGACATAAACAAAGTCTATTGGCTGAATGGTTGCTGTCTCGCCATCACCAAACTCGTGTCCGATAACAACTGTCGTCTTTCCTTTCCTCCACTTTTTCAACGCACTCATGACGAGTTCCCTACCAACAGGATCCAAGGCACTCGTTGGTTCGTCCAAAATGAGGACGGGGGGGTTGCGGAGATAGGCACGTGCCAATGACAGTCTTTGAAGTTGACCTGGTGAGAGGTATACACCACTGGCGCAAGGAACACCACCTTCAAATTCTTGCTTATCTGAAGAGGTAGTAGAAGGGGCACCAAGAACCGTGTCATAGCCATCAGGAAGATCCCGAATGAAATCATGCAATAGAGCCGCACGACACGCATCGACGATTTGTCCACGAGTCATCATTTCGGGATGGGCAGCGCCAATGGAAATGTTAAAGTGAATTGATTCGCCTGGAATGATGGGTGGTATACCCTGCGATACGATACCGACGTTTTCAGTAACGTATACGGGTGAAAGGTAAGGGAGATCTTGGTCGTCTAGAAGGATTTGACCATTCTATGAGAGGCGTTAGTAAATATGGGGGGAGAGAGCGTGCTACGTACGTTTGGTTGATAAAATCCGGCCAAAAGCCCCGTCAAAGAGGACTTGCCCGAGCCGGAAGCACCAACAAGAAAAGTCATTTCGCCTGCTGGGATAAACATTTCCACATCTTGTAAAGCGGGTGCTTCCGCGTTGGGGTAGGAAAAGGATACACCATGGAGAGTGAGTTCGCCCCTTGCGGGAGCCGCTGGATGAATCTTTTTCATGCCGGACTTGAAGCGAGGGAAAGTGGGTGTTGAAGGCGCCTGGGGCTCCTCATCGCCACTACCACCCTCGGCCAACAAACCTTCCTTGCTATAGAGTCCACCCAATGCCACACGTCCTCTCTGCAACCCAGCCAACTGAGCCACTGCCATCTGCAAATTACTAGACGCGACGAGGCAAGCCCAAAAGACAGCCATGACACCGCCGACATCAATCTTGCCCTGCCTAACCAAAGTACTGCCAAACCAAAATGCCTGAACAAACATGGCCATGATCAAGAGTTCTGTCATGGAAGAAGAGATGGCAAAGGTGGTATTGATGCGAATGTCGGTGGATGTGAGTGTTTTGTGAATGTCTGCGAGAGTGCGAAGGGGAGATTGTGCGAGGTTGAATAGACGGATGGTGGGTAAGAGGGAGAGGGTGGTGTTGATGTGGGATGTGAGAGAGGAAAGGATGTCGCGCTCGGTGGCAATAAAGCGTGCGCTCCATACTTGGCTTATGGCTTGTACGATTGTGAGAAGAGGTATGGCGGATAGGGTGAGAAGGGTAAGGAGAGGGCTCTGGGTAAAAGCCAAAACCAAAGCGACGATAGTTGTTGTGAGGTGTTGAATGAGGAGGCCACTGGCTAGACCTGTGGAAAGACGAACTGAGTCTGCATCGTTTGTGAATGATGCAAGAAGGGCGCCTGGGTCGCGCGAGTCGTAGAAAGCCATTGGGCGACGAATAAGAGTTGTGTAGATAGCTAAACGCAATGATTTTGTATTGCGTTCTGCTACAGAGACCCAGAAAAAACTTGAAAGGCTTGATAGAGCGACACTGGCAGTTGCTAGACCGACTAGCTGCACAGCAGACATGCCTACTGAATGAAGAAGCGCGCGTTTGTCGTCACTTGTTGGAGTGGTGGGTGGAAGGGGGAATAGGGAGAATGCCTGAAAGACTTGACCGACGATGACGGTCATGATGGGTGGAATGAATCCAGAGCATATTGAAGAGAGGATGGCGGGAATGAGGAAGAGGATTAATTGGCGGCGTGTGAGAAAGGAGAAGAGTGTCGCAAGTGTGGCTGGAGATGGGTTCATCGTTAGATATTCGTGCAAGTAGCGTCCAGCGTTGTCGTAAGAGAGAAATGTTGGTCAAAGTAACGAAGAAAGGTGTCTCTTGCCGTTCTCTGTCCCTCTATCCTTTTTCTTTATTGTGTAGCTGGCCCTCAGTTTCTTTCTTTTGTCCTCGTCCATTGTGAGCCAAATTAGGAAATCACATCACCGGAGCTAATTGTTCTTCCATATACAGCTCATCATATTATCCTTCATGGCGTCTCTGGACGTCCTAGTGTGTAATGAGCCAAGTGGTATCGCTGCAGTCGGTGGGTAGTCTGTGGGTAGTCTGTGGGCAGTCTGCGTGTGGACGCTTACGCCGCCGTTTGTTTGGTCACCACCCAGCGCCAACTTTGTTTGTACATCACACCATACCAAACAAACACCGCTGATCGGAGCACGTGGCACTTGGTTCCTGAATCACAGCCGAGTCCGTGACGTCAATTGAAAAGTATCTCGGGCGCTTGTGCAGTGCTTTGTGTTAGCCCATTGTTTGTACACCACCCCGCAGCCAAACAAACATCCTGGTGAACGCCCACGTGGAGCTCGGTGCCTGCATGTCAGACTCACTGTGCTCTGCGAGTCCAAGGTGCGTTGTTACACGTCTCTTTTGCATCAATACCTTCCTTACTCATTTCATATATGTGGCTGGCTGCCCCGTACAAGTACAAGTTCCAAAGCTTGCCTCGTATCTTTAACACAGCCGTCATCATGGGATGCAAGTCACTCTGTACAATGAACGAACCCTTATTCGCCATCTAGAGTATACAACTGCACCTTCCAAGTAAGTATAAATAAATTACGATGCGACTATTAGATATGAGATTACTACAATACACATAGCACAGTTCAAAGTACGGACGTTATCGATATACTTGTGTGATACAGCTAGGTCGAACTCGTGTGTTCACTTTTCTAGATACTCTTCTAAATCATGGTATGTGGTATATACGCAATCGCAAGTATATCCCTTTTCCGCCTTTTCCTGACTCCTTTAAGCCTGGGGAACAGAGCGTCTCTTCGCAACAGCCTATACCAGAATGCGTCAACACCCTATCCACTATCAACGAACGACAGTCAGAGAGACGCACCTCGTTTAACTGATCAAGCATCGTAACAGTCGTGGCAAAATCAACACAAGCATCCGTGATACTGATACCATGCTTCAAACCCGAAGGACCCGAAGCCGGTACATCCTGCCTTCCATCATGGATATTCGACTCGATCATCACACCAGTGATGTTCCGCTCGCCAGCTGCCAGCTGCGAGCAGATGTCAGCAAGGACCTTGGGTTGGTTGAGGTGGTTCTTTTGCGAGTTGCCATCTGTTACAAGTTTGTATCATCAACATTTTGATAGGGAAGGTGCAAAAACGTGCAGACACATACGGCTACAGTCAACCATAATGCTTGCAAACGGCCTCTTCTTGGCTATGGATTTCGCTGCCTCCTTGACGTATTCGGATGCAAAGTTGGGACCTTTAGTGCCTCCGCGGAGGATAACGTGAACATCTTGGTTTCCACGAGTCTTGACAATGGAGGCAAGACCCTGTTCGGTGACACCCATAAAGGCGTGAGGGTTGGATGCAGAGTGCATGGCATCCACTGCAACAGTAACGCTGTGTTGAAGGAACCAACTCGGCAACTAGACGCAGTCGAGAAAGAAAGATAGACCTACCTGCCATCTGTACCGTTCTTGAATCCTATTGGGAAAGATACACCGGAAGCGAGTTCACGGTGCAGTTGCGATTCAGTCGTCCGTGCACCAATAGCACCCCAGGAGATCACTACATGAATATGGTTCGTGAGTGTCCGACTGTATTCAATTGCGATAACCTACAATCAGCGATATACTGCGGAGAAATGGTATCCAAAAGTTCTGAACCGACGGGAACTCCCATGTCGGTGAGGTCGCATAACAATTTTCTTGCAGTGCGAAGACCCTTGTTGATTTGGAAGGTTCCGTCGATTTCTGGGTCATTAATGAGTCCCTTCCAACCGACCGTCGTACGGGGTTTCTTTTTTCAGAAAAAAGGCTTTAGTCTATCTATGGGGCTACTAAGTGAATGATGTTCATATACCTCGCTAACATGTGGACAATCAGTATAAATGCAAGTTCACAGACAGTGAACAGCACTCACAAGTAGGCTCGCATGATGATGAGGAGATTGGGCCAAGATGGAATCTTGTCTTTTAGCATCCGTGCATACTCCATCGCTTGTTCCGGCGAATGGACCGAGCATGGGCCAACAATAACCAAGATGCGATCATCAGTACCGGAGATGATTCGACTCGCACTGTAGCGAGCTGTTGCGATGGTACGATGAGAATGTTTGGAAGATACGATTTCGTGTCGAAGGAGAGCGGGCTGGACAAGAGGATCGTACTGTCAAAAAAAGAAGTAGGTGAGTAACTGATCATGAAGAGCGTTGACGGTCAACGCACGCCTATCACACGTCGATCTTGGAGGTACTGCTCGACTTTGGCTGTATCATTGAAGTCTGGGTAAGGTTGGACCATATCGTCTTGAGGTACGGCTGCAAGGTGGGGTTATGAGCAGGGAAGATCTGCTGTAAGATTGGGAGAATACTGACGAAACCTGAAGGGAGCAGTTGAATCTTTTATAGATGCCATTGTAGAGCAACTGATCAAGTCGGATGGAGAAAGGTGTATAATAGGCAAGTGAGCAGACACAGCAAGTAGCGGTTAGCAGTTGAAGGCGTGTCAACTCAGTTCGAGTCAGAGTCGAGAGGACTCGGAGGACCATGTCCGATCATCAATGGGGGGATTATATCGAGCCACGTGCCCGAAAGTCTCCACCAGTTGACCACCATCGCCATGTCGAATACTGTTCCTGTATCTCTCAAACCAGTTGCTGGTTTCTGTATCAAGTCCACGACTCTTCAGCCTGCTGTGTATACTCCTGCATCCCCTACACGCTCTCCCAACTCACTCGAGCCCAAAATTTTACCCATCACAGTCCCGGCCGGCTTCAAGATATTTGTCAACGTCGCTTGGAACGCAAACGTGCCACCACCACCGGAATGCAGTGAGGAGGCCATCAAACGCGCCATGGAAGGTCAAACTAGTGATGAAAACGGAACCGACGGATCAGGCGAATACTTCGTTCCTGTAGTTGTCAGTGAAGGCAGGCAGGACACGGATAAAGGTATGTCTATTATTCCACAGATTTACGCAATATTTTCGGCCGGTTGGACAACCAAGACCATTCTGGACATTGCACTGCACCTTTTCGAGGCAAAGCTATGTTTCATGTATAGCGTGCTTCACCCCAATCCTAATACTACCGTGGTGCAAAATGGATTTTGACGGTATTCTCTCTCTTTCTCTTTTTCCAGCTGGAAAACCATCTCTCGTCTTTGATTGCGTCTTTCACAAGTCTGTCAAGACTCGCACGCTCATCGATCATGAGTACAAAGTTTTCATTATAGGTATGCTTCTTTTTCCCTCATCTCATTTAGCACACCCATTAAACCCCCTAGAACTCTCCTTACAGCGCATCGAGGCACAAACCGGTCTCCTATTATCCCGTAACATTGGTACGCCTAACATAGCCGCAAAGGGGAAACTCGAACCTCGTACGGTGTCTATACCCTCATTTCTCGCTCCCACGTCCTCGTCCGACGCCAAGAAGAAGCCGCTAATCGAGGAAATAGCATCCACGGAACCGGAGTCCGTCAAGCCGCCTTCAAAACCAAAGGGTATATTGAAAGGCGTGCAGCAATCGTCATCTTCAGCTTTAGCTTCCGCTTCCGCTCCGCGGGCACAACAGAAACCCCTCCAATGGTCTTGGTCCAAGCAAAATGACCAAATACACCTTTCCATCTCTGTTCCTCGCCTCGTAAGTACTACAAAATCTTCTCACCACACCTTAAAACTCTCCATTCGTCGGAGTCTCGGGCATCTCAAGATGTCCACCTATTCTTTGCGCCACACCCTCGGCCGGGATCTCATACTTTCCTTACAGGACAAATCCACCATCTCCAAAGCCACATTCGACATCGAACCCCGACGATTCATTCTCTCAGTCCCCAACCACCCAATTCTCGATGTCGATCTTAGAATATCTGATGCCGAAATTGTCAGTAAATTAGGAACAGCCACGGCCGCAGACACAGAAGCAGGTAGCGGCGGAATTCTCACTCTGAAGCGGCAGCGTGAATTTCAAGTTGAGAATGTTACAGCAGAGTGGCGCATGGTAGAGGATAAACTAGTAATTGTTGCTTAGGAACTGAATACGAGTATGGTTGTATATTAGTGGTAAACATACGGCGGAAACGTCTATGTAAAAGTAAACGATACATAAGTACAGGCCGTGTGAGAGTACTGGATACATCATGAGAAGAATAATATATCATTCCATTACATGACCGGGTCGTAGCGAGTCGTAAAATGCAAAGCAAAGACAACAGATTCAGTGAAGCAGATAACGAAATATAGATAACGATATGAATATGATGGAGAAATCACGTCCAATGACGAATAGTCGCAGCAAGACAGGTGAGACGCTTGGGTTTAACCACCCGCTTTACCTAGCAAGGCATAGCCGTTACCGGCAGGCCCGTGAAGCTATACATCATAATACATCAGTTCACAAAACGATAATCCCGAATGCTAACACCAACCTTGTTATAGCATCGTCCGCATAGCGGCGTACCATCATGATCTCTCAACCGCGTAGAATCAAGTAACGTGTTGCATTCTGTGCACCTCAAACAATTCTTATGCCAAGTCTTGCCGACCGCTTTGATCTGAAACGACAAAAAACGATCAGATCATTCTTCATTTCACCGATGACGACATTACCTGCTCAGCAAAGTAGACACTCTTCTCGCACTTGGGACAACTGGGGTTGCTTGCACCCCATTTTCGGGGAGAAGAGCCTGTAGCGTTTGTCGCAAAACTACCACGACTGTAATCGCCTAAGGCTGCGCCGTATCTGGTACCTGTCGCAGTCTGCATGAGAGGCTTTGCAGCCGCGTAGCCCTCCATCACTGCGGCAGTGACACTGCTACTGCTGCGTCCAAGTGTGACGCCCCCTCTGAAGTGATTTCCGTTGGTCTGGGTTGATTCTGAATCACCGCTGGATAAAGGAGCGTCCACGGAAATGGGTCGTGCTTTTGCCGGTGTTGTTGAGTGCAGCTCCTCCTCCAATGTATCTCGGGCTTCTTCAGCCTCTGCTTCGTCAACCGGTTCAACCTTGGGTGGCGTAGTGTTGCCGTTACCACGAAATGTTGGGCTAGTCGGTGATGTCAGCGTTCGGTTGGGTTGCAATCGTGGAGAGACGATGGATGTGCCAATTGGTGAGCGCAGGGCCGGAGGTGGTGAAACGCTTCCAAAGCGGCCATTTGCTCTCGTTGGCGATAGAGGCGGACTGCTTGCACGTGGGGCTTGTGGCAGATTAGCTTGACGAAGGTCTCGTGTACCAAAGTTCTTGACATGACACGATTTACAGTAAGGCTATAGGAAAGAGGTTAGTGTATGTCATAACGAGTTGCAAGAGGAGAGCGACACACTTCTTGATCATGCTCGAGTAACGTATAGGAATCCAGCCTCTTGTTGCACAAAGTACATGCTAGACACGGCTGTTCGATGATTTCAGTTGCTGTGTTTATCCGGTATAATCAAAAAGGTGTACCTTGTGATACAGCTGAATATATCAAGTTCAGAAATTACTGCAATGAACATAGCATAGATCACTCACTTTTCTGCCAGGCCCCATAACCTACGATGAAACGATGTGGGTATACGAGTTAAATAATAATAATGATCAACGGAATACTTACCTGTTCAGCAGCGTAAACGGCCTTACTGCATCTAGGACAGATCGGGGTTCCTCCAAAAGGATGCATAATGTACAGAAGCGTCGGTTGTGGTAGTGGTAGTGGTAGTTAAAGCACAGGTCGCAGTGTACACAAACGTAATCGGTCGCGCTGCGCTTGACGCCAGGGCCCAAACAAGCAGTTTATTCACACGCACTGGGTCGGAGTTTAAAGATTGGGCTGATTGTTTGGCTGGCACAAATTTCGTCTGCGGATCGATTTTTCCTGAATCTGCATCTTGCTCTCCACTCCCTCGCCCTAGACCTTTTGCTGATCCTTCTTCCTACTTACTTTCCTTCTCCTCCAAAATGTCTGACGATGAACAGCACAACCAGACTTTTGAGCAGGTACCCAATTCTTCTCTTATTTATCGCTGTTCATCGGTGCTGATCGCGGTTTAATCGCCTTCATTTTCGCACAGGCCAGCGCTGGGGCCTCCGCGACCTACCCCATGCAATGCTCTGCCCTTCGTAAAAACGGACACGTCGTGATCAAGGGTGCGTATCCAACTTTGGGTGTCCTGCAGCTTGTCCATTCACCCATTTTATGCCTCCATCAAGGCCGTCCCTGCAAGATCGTCGAAATGTCCACCTCCAAAACTGGGAAGCACGGTCACGCAAAGGTTCACCTTGTCGGCATCGATGTGAGTTTTCAGAAATCCGTCGAGCCCGGCCGCGTCCGTACTGATAGTCCGGCTAGATTTTTACCGGCAAGAAGTTGGTCAGTAGAAGATCTACCGTCATAACCCTCCCAAACGCCTAAACTCCGTTACAGGAAGATATCTCCCCCTCTACCCACAACATGGACGTCCCCAACGTGTACCGCAATGAGTTCCAACTGGTAAGATCTTACCTGTCAACGTGCATACGACCGGCCATTCAATTTTACGTCTTCATCAGGTCAATATCGATGACGGTTTCCTCAACCTCATGACTCAAGATGGTAACCCCAAGGATGATGTTCGTCTTCCTGAGAACGACCTCGGCAAGCAGATCCAGGACGAGTTTGACGGTGGCAAGGATCTCCTTGTCACCATCGTTAGTGCTATGAGTGAAGAGCAGGTTCGCTTTACGTCTTCGCGCACCATTTGATCAAGTGTGACTCAACCCGCTTTCCACTCAGGCCATCTCCTTCAAGGAAGCTCCCAAGGGCGCATAAGCGAGAGAATTACCGTGAGTAATTAGATTAGTCCATCCACGTGATATATCTTGATGGCTTATCGAGCGCTTATCAGTCTGCTCTCGCTCTTTTTTCGTTTTCTTCCTTCGTTCGGCTTGTTCTCCGGTATTGTTATCGCACTCCCTTATCATCCGCAACATCTCCCGCATCTCTGTGTTTGAACTAGTTGTATTCAGTAAGAGAAGGAATGACTTGACATGCATTCTACTATTTTTACCGACCCCCAGTTGTTTTTAGTAGGTAAATCAGCTTGTATCTTGAATGCAGAATGTACATGTGCTGCTTACAGATAGACACACCATTCTCGACTGGCGACGAGGACAGTAGGGCGTGAGAGAGGATTTAGGCCGGAAGCAAACGCTTGCAGCATTGAGGAACCTCCATGGACTATGCATGCAACACAGATTCGACCCCTCCGCCACATGCAAGTTACTTATTGGACGCTACGGGTCCAATTAAGCCGGATGCAAACCACGCCACCTCTTTTAGTTCGCATGCTGCTGCCTTCTCTCACCGTCTATACGTAAGGGATTCAGCGTTTTAAGAACCTTTGAAATCACTACGCTCATGATCACTTGCAAATAGCCTCGAGGAGCTCCTGGGAACATCTCACGAATGCTGTCAATCCAGACAAGCTTTGTGTGAAGAAACTCGAATCCTGATTCGGACGTTTCTCACCATTTTCTCGTCGTCATACATACCATCTTCGGGATCATTCCACAATGGGAGCGCATAAATAGGATGCAATCTAGACAGCAACTCTCCCCATGACAGACTCGGGGGTCCCACTCTCTACATGCCTTGACCATGGTCAGTTTGCCTCGGTGAGTAATTTAAATCTTGCACTGACCCCTCTTGAATGACGTCTTGAAAGCGAATTTCAAGTTTGTAGTTCACAAGCTATACTTGGTTGCTTAGACTCATCCCTATCCTAACTACAGTGGCCAGCGCCGTACTTTTTGTCTGTTTCCTCCTCACTTCCTTCGCCCCTGCTGACACTCCGACCACTAGCTGTACGATTACATTCTGACATTCTCCGACGAAGTGAGTTGGTATCTATCTTTAGTCATCGTGTACTGATGGTGAACATGACCAACGGCAGATCGACTTTCTCTGGCCGCGACCATGTCGCTCACCAACGTCTTTATCATTCATCATCTCGAGGTATTCTGCCTTGGCGACAGCAATCATGACGCTTCTTCCAGTGAGTCCCGGGTTTCATGGCGACGCCATATGGTCGTACTGATGAAACATCATTTAAAGTATACCAAAAGTGTACAAGGAGATCGGGTTGCTACGAGTAAGTCCAAGCGTTTCTCGAAGACGGGAAATTTTGACCTTTTCGTTTTACTGCTAGCATTAAGAAGCATCGCGGCCATTTCGTCCGAATTAACGGTAGCCATTCGTACTAGCGCGATATGGTGCAACACGAGACAGATTATATGGGTTCTGGGTGTTTTAACATTGGTCAGTCGCGGTCGTCTGTTCTCGTCATTTTTCTGCTTTAATACTGACGTGGAAGCAGATGTGTATCGTGCCCACCATCACGATAATCACCCTCGGGATAATATCGAGTCACGACTTCGATTTGCTATCAAGGTCCGAAGCGCATTGTACGACCGTCTTGAGTCAGATTGGAAACTTGTACATCACCCCGTACATCATGGCTATAATATTCGACTCTGGTGAGGAAGGTCATTCCTATTGAACCATCTCTAACTCTCATGAAAAGCAAACCTCTCCCTCTCCTTAATACGAATTATACGCTGGCGTAGACTTCAAGACAGCAGTTACACAAGATCGTTGCTTGATATCTTGTATCGAGATGGTAAGTTATATTCAATCCCGTCCACCATGACATTGAGATATGCTTGCGACATGGGCAGGAATGGTGTATTTTTCGTGGATGGTTGGTATGTTCAGGGACTTCATTTACTATGGACGTTAAAGCTGAACCTGGTAGTACTGAGCATCGCGAATATCGGGATCATAATACAATCAGAGGTGGGTCTGCATTCATCGGTGGAAAGAACCCATAACGCTTAATATAGCTCGGGTATTGCAGTCACCCCAACTTCGCGCGGGTGGAACGCAGTGAGTGTAGGATGTAACACAAGACAGGACACAGGACCTGATGAATACCGCAGGCTACAAGCTGGTTTCCATAGTATGCTGGCGACTAGAATGATCATGGTGCGTAGTTCATGGTCTAGACAAGGATCTATGCTGAAAACAGGTACTCAGCATGTCTGGAGAACGTCAAAAGAGAATGGTTGGACTATGCCCGTGGAGCAGTTCACTTCGTTCCTCACGAACATTGAGGTGGCGAGTAGTATGGATGGGATCTCTAGTTACTGAAAGTATTTCAAGCAGTATACAGCCGTTGCCCACGTATTCTTCGTGTGCAGGCATTTGTCTATTGGTCAAGTAAAGCAAAACCAGTATCATCTTAGACAAGCCTGGATGGGTCTAAGTAGCTGAAAAAATGCTCCAAAGTAATGACGATTCACTGTTTGATTTTGAGCCAGACTTCGAGTTAGAGCGTTCCAATCTTCTGGTAGACCGGTTTGCTGTCGATATTCTCTGAGTGCTCTTGAGACAATTCAGATGCCATCGCTGAAAATATTTTACAGCAAGCACATGACAGTGGTACGCTGAGAATGAGAGCAATACCTTCACTCAGCCCCCACAACGTATTGCATAGGTGCCTTCTGATGTCTTCCGCTCCTTGATCGGGAATGCATGCCAGAGCGCTCGTCAGCTTGTTCAAAAACTCTTCCTGCCTGACCCTCTTCGTCAACCGTACTCCGATTCCACAAAGACTTGATACATATCAGTCAACGTCGGGTACGAGTCCCAGGCTTGTTACTATAAAACTGACGCGAGGCGTTGGAGAAAAACTCAATTTTGAATAACGAGCTTGATGCTTGGATTTTGAAGTACTATAGTGCACCAGCAGGAAAGGTCTTCACTTTTTATTTCAGTTCAGATATTGATCCGGAATTTCTGCTCGGCGTAACACGGATAGGTTGAACTTGGTCAGAACGACATGGAGGTTTGAGGCGAGTTGTAACTTAGCAGGAAATTGGCGCCCGTAACACTGACCTTGACTTTCATCCTCAATCTCACTCAGAGCCAGGAACTTGCTGGAAACGTGCTCATAGTACTCCTCACACCAGCCTTTACAAAACTAGGAGCTGTCAGTTCCTCCTGGTTCTTCACAGTGTATTTCAAAAAATCAGTTCTCAACTATGCTGACGCTTTTTTCTACAAGGAGATGCATACCAATGCGCATGCCATGGCCCTACAGCAATGATATCGTCAAGGACATCCTTACGTCTGGCACAGTCAATCAGTATAATCGCAAGATATATTGTTTTGGTTTTGGAAAGTGGTCGTTGTGAAGACATGGCTGCAGATACGAGGTCGTTTAAAAGAGAGTATGAGTGCAGGTACAGGCATTAGTTTTCCGCTTCTTGGTTGGACATGACAAGGACTGATGCAGGATTTTTCACATCGGACTCGAGAGACACTGACATCAGGGCTGCTGATCTCCAAATCTCAGCGGACCGACGACGAAAGGCGATCACAATCGGTTCCTTGCACTGGTTCAATCCCACGAATGATGCTAGCGCCTCGTGAAACTGGGATCATATGCACTTTGGTCGGGGTGGACATGGCCAAGACATGGGGATGAATGTGTCGGCTCGTTCTACTCTCTTTACGTCAAACGTCTTATCTAGGATTCAATTTGTATCATCATTCGCATCCCGTCCCTCAAAGCAACTCCCTATACTTGTAGTAGTTTAGCGCACGTTTATACTGAGGGTAAGTAGATGTGATGGTAGCTGGGGAAGAAAGGGAGACAGCTGCACCTTCCAATCTAATCATTTCCACATACCCTATCTATCCTTTGATCGTACAAACAATTTTATACTTACACTATCCGACTACACTTAACTTGAACAACTACATTGAAATCCCAACATCTGCTTCTCCCCAACACCACAGAATCGCCTCTCCTCCTTCTCCTCTTCGCTCATCTCCTCTTTCTCCCCTTCCAAACTCAGTAGTTCCAGATCACGCATCTCACCTTCTTCATTACCCCAAACTTCGTATGGATTACATGCCATCTGTGCCAAGCATGAGGAAGGTAGCAAAGCAGAAAATGGAAGGACGTACATGAAGGACCTTTGCAAGCAACCGTTTACCACGTTCACCATCCTTTTCTGTAACCCGAATAACCTCCTCTAGAGCCCACTGCCTCAATACAAACCTCGGGTTTGCGTTGAGCATCTCCCGTTTCCTTTCCTCTTCGCTCCACTCTCCGTCCTCTTTGGCGCGTGTAGCATATTTGTCTAGCCAAGTCGACCACTCATGTCGAGCGGTAAACTCATCTATGAACGCCGGTTCGGATGTATTTTTGAGTGCAGCGGTGATGAAAATTTCCTGGTTCAAAGGCGTGTAGTAGCAGAGTAATCGGAGTGTTTTATGGAAATCGAGTTTCTGAGAGGCTATCATATCTAACAATGGTCGACTCAAGGTGGCTTCGTCTTCAGGGTTCTGTTTTGTCAGACCAAGCCTCTGTTGCTCTCATCAGTTGATCACACACACCCGAAGATGAAAATGAAACACACCCTGCGCATCAACCGCCCGTACTCGACACTCATCACCTCTTGCGCAACTTTCTCTACCTCGTCCTTGGTGTTGTTGATTCCAGCCTGTCGCCATTCATCAATTTGTTCTTCGGAGGCATTAACTGCCCAGTTCGCTTTCGCGGGTTTGGAGGCGGTGTGTTCGTAGCCGATGAGTGGCGCAAGCGCGTTCAAAAGGGCGCGGAGGGCGAATATACTACCGACATTCGTGCTTATAATTAGACAGGAAGATGACGAACGGAAGGGAAGACATACATCATACTAGGCTGATACTTGTACGCGTACCGTCCACCGTCATCCGAGTGATTGCAAATATGCAACGGATCAAATGTATCCATGAACGCGTAAGGTCCATAGTCAATCGTCAGACCCATGATGGATACGCTGTTTACGTCGAGAAAGCCATTACCTCCAATCGCAAGAAAAAATGAAATAACAAGGGAAGAGAGACGCACTTGTCCGTGTTGATCACACCATGCATAAATCCATACGCTTGCCACCCTGCGACCATCTTCGCATTCCTTCTCGCAACCTCGAAAACTAGTTCCTTACCCCAAGGTGCGTCCTCGGGTAGATTCAGCTTGAGAACCTCCCGGCTCACCCAATCACCGAGTATACGCAAAGCCTCGTAATTTGCTTCTTGTTGCCCCCCTCCAAAGAACATCATCTGAGTTGGCCCGTTCAATGCTTCAAAATTACCGATCCGGATGAATGAAGGCGCGACACGGGTCATTATGCACGCAGTCTCCATTCGTTCACGAGCGACAGGTATCTCTGGCAGGCTAACGAGTGAAAGAGATCGAGTTGTTGGGATTCCGAGGGCCTGCATGTATTCGCTGCAAAGGAACTCTCGGATAGACGAGCGGAGAACGGCTAGACCGTCTGCTGAACGCGAGTAGGGTGTTCGTCCGGATCCTTTGAGTTGTAACTCGTATGTCGTACCCTGGTGTGAAGGATTCGGTGAAACGAGGACGGTTATGGCTCGACCATCGCCTAATTGGCCTGCCCAAGAGCCAAACTGGTGTCCAGAGTAGCGGAGAGCCCATGGCACGAATTCGTCGGACATAAGGACTGCGTGACCGCCCAAGACGTCGATGAGCTCATCACGGGCTATATTTGGTTCTGTCGGAGTAGGCGGTTCGTCTGGTACTGGTGCAAGAGAAGGTATGCCGAGAGTCGTGAATGCATCTCCAACGTCGAGATGAGGGACACAATCTCTCAGCCCGGTTTCGGATAGACCGATCAGAATGCGCTTGGTGCTTCGTTTTTCCGGATCTGGGTAGTGTAGCATCGAGCATTCTTCCTTCTTCTCCTTGGCTTCTCGCTCGCTCAGCCATCTCTCCACGACCTTTGCCTTGTCAACATTCTCGTCCTCTATTTCTTCTCGCAACGGTTCGACGTTGTACGGAAAAGCGATAGGGAACGGCGATACATAGCTGAAATGAGCTTCGGGTGAAACCAGTCGAGCTCGTCGTTGGATACTAGGGTTATTTGGGAGAGTATCGTGGATAAAAGTGGATGGAGAGGGAGTATACGGGTCTGGGGTGAGATTTGCTGTGAGAAGTTGGGTTGCAGTTGGGAGGGGAAGTTGAGAAATGCGGTATTTGGTGCAAGGCATTCTGCTTAGGAGGCGTATCATGCAAGGTCAAGGCAGAGATGGGGAATGATGCAATCGGAGGGTACAGCAGTTGCCGGAAAGACGGCATTCCAGCGACCAGCTGAACATCCTACACAAGACAAGTACAAGACCCCATTCTCTCGAACCAGATAAAGTTCAATACCACCATACATGCGACCCTTCACACAATTCACGAAGCAGTAAAGACAATGGCCGCTCCCTTGCCATCCTTCTCGGTGTAGAACCGTGAATTTCGGCTCTAATCCTCACGAATCTGTTGCGCTGGTCGGGAAAAAAGTATGTCATCGTCATCAATTTTACATACAGCCCTTCGTCATACGCGCCAAACGCTCCCGAAAGATCAAATACGAGTCGAAAGAGGTTGGGAATGGCAGAAATCACTCATCTTGGATTGCCGATAGTATTAGAGTATTTGCAAGTTCTACTCCGGTGAAGAGCAGATACTCATATTGGGGATTCTACTCGGAGAAGCAACCCCCCAGGTAGGTGGTGGTTGAACCTTGACAAGAAATAGGGTCTCTTCTCTCTCTCTCAGCTCTCCCAGCGATAATCGATTCAGGTACTGTAATTTCAACAGCACTCTTCTCCGACGACATCGCTCATTCACGCTCTTCCCCCAACTTCCATCTGAGTAGATCCCAGCCTCGAGGCTCAAAATCACTCGCTAAGTGCGCGATTCCGCATGTCTATCTCAACGTACAAGGTCACTCCCGAGAGCGGAATGTCATTTGGTTATTTTCTCGCCTTAGGATGACGACTGACTTGGACGTTCAGCTGAAGCCTAAATGATGGAATTCTCGTATGGAAAGACACGAGATTTTCCTCGCCAGTCTTAGTAGCACGAATGTTTGAGTTTCGTGAATGAGCATAGTGTGAATTCACTGATGCATCCTGCTTTAGACGCGGGAAGGCCGCATGCCCAACTTTTGAGGGCACTGCTCATTGGTATCACCTCCGGCACATGATATCACGATCCTCTTGGTGTAGTATTAACAACTCCGTTCCTATAATTTTACTCAAGTTCCCTATGTAGAAAACTATATAGGCATTCAGACTTCGTCAAGAACTTGAACAGGAGGAACCGGCATGAGAACGAATCTAGATCTAGGCCCATTTGTGCCACCTGACCGGCCTGTGAAATTATTCAACCCCTGTTAACCCTGCTATTAATGGTACATATCTTCACAAATCTCATCGATAGTCAAACAGTTTTATGCCGACCATCCCGACAGGTCAGTTTTGGCTAGCAAGGCACAACCTCTGATTCTCTAGCGAATTCTTGGTACTGTACCTTCTCGCCGCTAGCCCATATGTCAGTACCCAATACTTCACTGTCAAACTCATACCCTTGATTCCGCGTTTTCATGCACTCTGTCTTCGGAATCTGGAATTGCATGCCGATTAATACAGGGCTCCTTCGCCAAGGCACAAGTGAAAAGAGTGAGTACTTCGTACTACATCCTCAAGCTCGACAGGTAGAAGGATCCGGTTCTTATACGTGAGCACTTCCCCATGTTTCGTCTCCGTTGTCAAAGGACTGAATAGCCTTGTGAGCGTATCTGCCGATCATCGATCCTAGTAATCGCCCAACGGATAAGCGCTGGGTTAGCACTTGATCCACCTCTCTACGATGTGAACTCTAGGGCTAGACGCTGCATCCCATACAGAAGGGGCTGAAGTTGCTTGCATCTGTACGGTGGGACGGGGTCGTGAAAAGATGGGATCGAAACGATATGCCTTTACCTTCGTGTCCGAGTCGGTTGAGTTCCTACCACACAGCCGCATAATCAAACTCAGTTCAAAGCTCGGAGTCTGACAGCTCTGGAAGGGTAGGAAGGAAGGTCCCAAATTTGGGCAAGCCTGCGAACGAGTCGATGCTGACATTGTTTATTCACTGACTTCAGACAAACGTCCTCAGCCTTGTCATTTGACTATTGTTTATTCTATTTGGAAAACATTAGACACGTCCAAAGACGGTAACAGAAGTCATTTTCGAACTCGCGACCAAGGAATCCCAACAATAATACTCAGAAAAATCAGTTTGAGCCTATAGGTGTTACGGGTGACAAGCACAAACAGTATAAAATCATCCAGGTTTCTATTCCATTGCCTCAGAGTCACTCCTCTTCTCGATTTAATCCTCAACATGCCACTTGCATTGCAACCCGCCCACCTTCAGATCGACCTCTCTGCGAATAACGGACCTAGCGATGCTAAAGTCGTTGCTGTCCCGCTCCCAGCGAAAACTGTCGGCGTCGTCTTCGGGGTGAGTCAACCTGTCGCTACCCAATGTGTTAATGTCAACTATCTGACTGCTGTGTCCTGGTTTTAGCAACGAACCGCGGAATGGCGTCAACGCTACAACACTTACCTCCTCGATGCCAACAACTTGGTTATTGATCCTCAGGCGGTTTGGGATTCACAAAGTTCCAACGCCCGCTTTTTCATTAGTCAAAGCGTTCCCAGCAATGCCCCAGACCCTAATGTCCTCTCCATTGGCCCATTCAACGACGATCGCAAGATCGCGGTTTATTGCTCCCACTTGAGAGATGGCAGTAGTGATTTCCAGCAGAGCGACCCGAAACATAGTTTCGTACGTCTTTGCGTCCAATTTCACAACTCCGAGTCTGCTAATTGATTCCCGCGTTTAGAACAACTTTACCATTGGCGGAAAGAATGCTATCGCCTTCACTATGGTGAGTGAAACATTTTGTTATGACTACAAAGAGGAACTGAGGTGAGGGTGCCATGAACACAGATTAATGCTGAGGACGGCGGTGACAGCGACTATCATGATACGGTTGTTGGCGTTGCTGTACTGTCGTAAGTTTCAATTTCCACTGGTGTTATGCAAGTTGGTTTGACATCTTCTACAGCACGACCAAGTGAGGGCACGACACGCAGTCTATTACAACCGTTGGTTTGGTCAGATATGCTCATCATTAGTCTCTGGAAAACGAGAAAAACCCAAATAATCTGCTCCTGTACTTGTAGTTTGCGTCAAATGTGAAATCGTCTTTGAGAAACGGTACGCCGGGTACGGATCTAACCCCAAGATCCAGCAAGAAACTAGACTGAACCTAATCCAGTAACCTTGGTTTTCCGGGATGAACCTCAGTAAGTAGATGCATGCACACTTCAGAAGTGCAGTGGAAATCCACTGACCTTGGCCGAGAAAGTCATCTATTGGGTAGAATGTGAACCTAGGTGTAATCCCTGGTAGTATATCGGTTAGTACACGCGCGAAAGCTGGGTTCGACTCCCAGCCAGGGAGGTATAAGGTATGGGCCATCCAAATCCGACCAACCCCACGTGGCGCGAGCGTGACACGCCCAAATCGGGATGCATTTTCCTAGAGTAGCGTATTTCACCATAATTTTCATACCAATGAACAATTCTCGACCTAAAAGTTATGCTAATTATGTCGTAGTTAATGTGCATCCAAAAATTAAGGAAAACAGAGCAGAATTGAGGGAGGAGTTCCGAAAATACTGCTCCCACGCGCTGAAATCACCTCATTTACGCGTCCATCACAGCGCGCTATGCCGCCTATGAAGAGTACTATAAAGGGTTGAATGGGAGGCAAGCAGCATGGGCAGCTAGGAGGTACAAAGGTCATAGGGTCCTTCCTCAGAGCTTGATGGATGATATGGAGCGAGCGGACATCAAATAGTTGCATTTTGTGGCAGGTTAAAGCCCTACTTTACCATTTTTGATGATATTTTGAGAACTATACTCTCAGTTTTACATTAAATACCTTCATACTTGGATTCTACACTTTTATAATGTATTTGAACAAGATTTAGGTCTTACTTATGTTGAAGCACTGTACCTGTACTATACTAAACTAGATAGATTAGTTATTGTATTACTTGCATCTGTGATCAACTACGGAACTTACAAAGTATGTTCCTGAGCTTCTCCGGAGCTTGCACTATAGTCATAGGAGTGCTCTCTCATCCAGTAGGAATATTGTAGCCTCATGTATAATACAGTAGAACTCATGTAGAACACATGTATAGGTTCTTCCACTGTCAGACAATTCTATTGTGTCTCTTCAAGACACATTATTCTTGGATACTTTGTCTCACAAGTATTCAGTAGCTTACATCTATAGCTTACTAGGTTTCACTGTTTATCCATGGAACTTGTCCTTTAGAATAGTATAAAAGCAAGCATGTATGTAGCTACATTCCTCAGTTCAATTTACATTGACTACTCTGCACATCACACCTCTACAACCCTCAAGGTTCTAGCAAGCTGTTGTACAAATGTGAGTTGAGCACACTCTACTGCACTTTATGTCTCTGTTCTGTCTCAACAACTTAGTGTATTCATTGGGTCTAATGACGAAGGGATGTGCATTTGTGGGTTGAACACTGCTTTAGGACAGTGTGATGTGCTGTGACAGGGCACCATGCGGGGTTGGTCAGGTTTGGATGGCCCATACCTTATATTTTTCCTGGTGCCAAAAAGGTGTCCCTCAAGCAGAAGGACTGCATGTACTACTAGTATTGGAACCCAAACTTGCAGTACCTCAGCACAACTCCGCCGTTCATTCCTATTGGGTCCAAAGCTCAATTGATTGCAATTTGAAATATCTTGTATTCTTACTACACCATTGCTTGACCATTTGCTTCGTGAACATGAATTCAACTGTTATTATTGCTACATGTACAATTAGAGTACTGAATTAATTTTGCATTATTCACCTTAATGTCCTGATTATGTCCAAGACCTTCATGCATGATGATTAATGTCTTGCTGAGCTTCCCCCCGATCATTGCACATGTTGCCTGAAGAGGAAGCGAATCAACAACTCTGTACACTAACAAGTGGAATGACTCGTACCTTTAGCCTGTTGACTCTTATCTCCTGTCACAGCACCCATAACTGAATCTTCATAAAACCACCAACGTGGTCCTTGGCACCCTCAGCATAAACCTTGGCACAAGCAGCATCGTATTCTGCTTCGCCCTTTGTATGCTCTTCTTTACTGCTTTGTTGCCAAGATTGGGCACTGGTCGCATTACTGATGGTTTTGACAATGTTACCCTTTACAGAGTGGAGTTGACCAGAGGTCTTGCTGTGAAGAGGGAGAGGATGTCAGCATGAGGATGGAAAAGAGACAATGAGATGCATACTTGGGCTCAGAAGAAGAGTTGTTGGAGAACATGATAAGAGTTGGCTTGATTAATATAAGATGAATGTGTTTGAGTTGATGGTTGGCTCAGTATTCATTCTGCAGCTTTTATACATAGGCAAAAGTATGGCTGATGACTTGATTAGGTAGTCTTGAATACCAGACTGACAATACAATCTGACGATCACAAGTGATGTGGTTGTATGTAGTCTGGTACTTTTCTTAGTGGGCACACGGCTCTAGGTTTTGATTTCCATAGATAGAGAATACTCCCACGGCCTCTGCCTCTATTCCGTGCCTTGGATATCTCCAGATGTATCAGTAAGGGGACAAAAATAAACAATGACTTCCTCTGACCCGTTGCAGTAATAAGTGAAAGTCTATTTCCAGCCAGAACAGCTGGGATGTGCTCCAGTTGATGTGATGTTCAACAATCAGCTTGAGAGCATCTCTACTAGCAATGTTGGTCCAAATAGAATTAGAAGACATAATGGAGGTATCAATCCATTTATTTGAGAGTATATGGTATTGGCATTAGTATATTATGGTTCAGGAACAAGAGATTTGATGTGGTGCCTGCAAAATTTTGGCTGGGGAGCTGTGGGACAATTCTCTATGTGTGGGAACTAAATCCTAGTGCCACATGCTGAGCAAAGAAAAAAAATCAGACTATTGATTAGGTGGGGCCAGTAATGTAATACAAGAGCAAGGGGCATCTCGTTGGTGCTAAATGTCTGGATCTCAGGCTTGCACTCCTACATTATTCACAGTGAAAAGTCTGTCTGGCAAGCTTGAGCCAGATCGTGCGACAGCAAGGGTGCTGTGTGAAATTGAGGCTGTCAGAGTCTGCCTCTCACCACATACAATCTATTCAACAACTGTTTGTTTCCCAGTTGCACATGTCCTCTCTCTGCCTCGCCTGTACTAGATATGACAAAATATAGAATCATGTTTCTTTCTCCAACTTGTCTCAGTATTTGTGAACTTATGAATTTTTTTTCTTTGCTGCTACAATCCTCCATTCAACCACATCCAGAATGCCCTCTGCAAATGAAGATCTTTTAAAGCACTGGATTACAGTATCTTTGGATGGCAACAAAACATTTTATTTCTGTGATTGTCCAGTCAAATGCAAGAAATTGAAGAAAGTATCTTGACACACCTACAATTGACACGAAGGCAACTGTACACCAGAAAGTGAGGCCAAGATATTTAGAAATGGAGGTGATTGAACATCTTTATACTATTTGGATACTTCTGACCATAATATTATTTTATTAGAATTCATTGAGCTGCACAGTCAACTGCAACAAAGGCAAGGAGGAGTAACAGCACCTTCAAGACGGAATAATGTGTCGGATAGAAGGGCAAATATAGCTAGATCTTTGGTGTGGTTCCTTGCATTTTGCTTGTATGAAGCCTTATATAGTTTCTTCAGAGAAGTAACGCAACACAGAAGTGTGTTAATAGTGAGAACATGCCACACAATCCACCTAACTCACAGCACATGAGCTCACCAGATGTGCACCCTCCTTGTATGAGCTCTCCAGATTTGCAACCACCCCATACAGATCCGCCAGGTCTGCCACAGCCCTGTGCAGATTTACCAGACCCAGACCCTCTGGATATTAACACATTTCCCACATCCTCAATAGACAACATCACAACTATTCAGGAGTTTATTAGACAGCTTCGAAATGCTACTCTGGAAAGGAGTGGTCTGACACCTGAAGCCATTGAACATCTCAGAAATCCTCCAACTGAACCTATCAATGTTGAAATGAAAGCACAGAAACCTTCCATCCAATTGTATTTAAGCCACTCACAGATGTCAGAGGCAAAGTACAAGGAGTTGATAGAAGTTATTATGGAGAACTTTCCTCCACAATCAAAGGATAAGGAACTACTCTTGTATTATTGGGTCAAGAAACTTGTCAGGGATATCACAGGAATCAAGCCTATCAAGAATGATATGTGTCCTAAAACATGTATCAGTTATGTTGCTCAATTCGATGACCTTGACACATGCCCCTTCTGCAGACTGCCATGGATAGATCCCATCACAAAAAGACCCCAGAAATTCAGCACCATTCCATTTGGGTTCATTGTACAGGCTCTTCAATGACATCCCAATACAGCCAAGAAGATGTGCTATTTTCAAGACAGGATGAAGAAACTCTTGGAAGAGTTGGAGTTGAATGGTGAGATCGATGAGATCGATGATATCTGCTGTAGGGAGGATGTCTTAAATGCAGTTAAGGAGGAGAAGATTGGGCTTGATGATACTGTTGTTATGGTCACACTTGACGGTTGTCAGCTCTACCAGAGCAAGGCATCAGATTGCTGGGTGTTCAGCTACATCTTGGTGGTCTTGTTGCCAGACAAGTGGTATAAGAAGAAGTATTTCATACCCAGTGCCATCTTTCCAGGACCAAATAAATCCAAGGTGATGGAATCATTTCTTTTTGTAGCTCTGTACCACATTGCTGCCATTGCTAATAATGGTGGGCTTTGCATTTGGGATGCTCACTGGAACCTTATCATTATCAGCTGTATCTTCATTCTTTTCGCTCTGGCTGATTGCCCTGAGATGGTTCATTGGAGTGGTCTTGTTGTGCACACTGGAAAGATTGGGTGTCAGCTGTGGTGTCCACTCATTGGAAGACATAAACCAAATCAACATATGTACTACCCAGTTCTATACAAGCCAACTGCTCTTGATGTTGAAGAGAGCAACCATGCTGATCAAGATTCTCTCAGACTTTCACTCACACCCATTGATGCAGAGTGCTATGTGCAGTCACTTCATGTTGTCTGCAGTTCATGCAGCAACTGAATGTATGAGACAAATCATTGTGACTATGGCATCTCAAAGCCTAGCATTCTCAGTGGTTTGCCCTCAAGCTGTATTCTTGGCCTTCTAAACATGTTTGTGGGCAACATCATGCATATGGTGTTGGATCTTGCAGCCCTGTTGTTTGATTTGTGGCATGGCCAGATGACTTGTGACAAGGATGATTCTACAGACGACTGGGAATGGTTCATGCTCAGAGGTGACACATGGACTACCTTGGGGAAGCATGTTTGAGAGGAGTGCAAACATTCACTTCCCAGTCACTTCGGCAGACCTCCTCACAACCCTGTGGAGAAAGTCAATAGCAGATACAAGGCTTGGGAGTATCTTTTACTCCTCTTCTACCTCAGGCCAGGTCTCTTTTACAGTGTTCTTCCTGATGATGTTTGGATGTCATATTGCAAACTTGTATTTGGCATGCAAATCATTTATCAGAAGAAAGTGACTCAACAGCAGCTCACTGATGCCCACTTGTGCTTCATCCAGTTTGTCACTAAGTTTGAGAAGACTATCTATGTTAAGGACTGAGTGGACCAGATCCATTTTGTTCGACCAATTGTTTACACTCTGATTCATTCTGCTGTTGAAGCTCTTTGAGTCAGGCCTGGTATCTGCTCCTTACAATTTACTCTTGAGAATTTTATTGGAAATATCACAAGCAAGATATGACAACATTCAACTCCATACCAGAACCTATCTGAATGATGCATTCACTGTGCTGCTGACAATGCTCTCTTCATAATGATGCCAGAATTTGACAGGTCTGATAGGAAAAGAAAGCAAAGTCCAAGCAATGAGGGTGAGGGCGAAGATGATGATGATGATGATGATACTGGGCCCAATTTCCCCATTGGCCAAGGCTACATGCTCTGTCCTCGATACAATAATGTACCTCATGAATTTGAGTCAGAACTTGAGACAGCTGCCCTGTTCAGGTATCTGCAGGATGATCCTTGCTGTGACAAGGAGTCCATGCCACTGCCTACTCACAACTGAGTCAAGAAGTGGGCATGGTTACAACTTCTGAATGGCTACACAGCCCACTCACTGTGGAAATAGAGCAAGATGGCAAACCCATGGCATGCATGGAATGTTAAGGTGTGTTACATTTGCTCACCTGAGGTGCTCTGCTCAAGCCATGCATGCTAGTTTGTTGAAAATGGCAAGATTGGTTTTGCTGAAGTACTATACTTCTTTCACTTCTGAGTTTCTGAAGATGTTACATGGACTCTTGCCATGGTTGCTCTTTACAGCTCTCCCAACCACAAGCTACTCCAGAAATTATCAAACACACTCTGGTCCTGCTGACAGCTTTCTGATGAAGAGGGGATAACTATAATCTCTGTATTTGATATCCAGGCTGTTGTTGCCATGTTGCCACATTGCTCAAAACTTTTAGGACCCAAATGGGAAGGAAAGGTTTTTGCTGTTGACTGTCCTGGTCTTAAGCTTACAGATGCTGAGCTGGATAAGTATTCTGATGATTTACTCAACCAAACCAGTGGCAACAATAGGAATGTCTAAGTTCAGATTTTGTAGTACACTACTTTTACCTATAGTAGCCTAATATTTACATACTGTATGCCTTCTTTTGCAAAGCAAAATGTTTTGAAGAGGAGTCAAAAATTGTGTACAAAGAATCTACTTAGAGTATGCTGTTGCAGTCATATCAGTCGCACCAACTGGATGTGTGGCCAATCGACATGAATTCTTGCCTTTTGACCACTACTCTCTTTACTCTGCCTCTCTACTAGATGGACAAAAAACAAAGTTCTTTGTTCACAGCAGATCTAGCTGCAATTTCCAGCTCCATTACAGGCTCTTCCCAGGCTCATTCAGTTTCAACAACTGCCACATTATCACCCTCTATGGGCTTCTCTTCACCAACACTTCAACATTTCCTGGACGGTTCAACAGCACTGATGCAAAATGTATGGTCTCTGTATGTCACAGATGATAGCTACTGCTAAACATCTCTTTCACTCAGCAAGTTCCTTGACTCTATGGCCTCAATATGTTGCAACCACAGCCATCACTCATAGAAGACCTGGAACAAAAGCTGGCCCAGAAAAGCTTGGAATATGATGCTCTCTTGTACATATAGCAATATGAAATTCCAAAATAATTGATTGACTCTGCGCCATAGTCACCTGCACACAAACCTTCTAGGTGTCATTAACAGAATGGTCACAACTGTGTCCTCCCCAGTTCTCCTTGCCTGTTTACCCATCTCTCTCTACAACAGAGAAGATCATGAGCTTATTGAAATCTGGGACATTGACAACTTTACTAAAGCATGAAGACAATGTAATGATGGAATGGGAGCTACTGTACATAAACAGTCTGGATGGTGAATTGAGAAGGATGATGGCACCTCCATTTCAGAACATGAATTATCACATATCTGGGAGATCATGTGCAGCATATGGTCATCTATTGCAAGACAACATCTTCTACCAGCCAACTGGGGTGAAGCTGTGATTGAAGACATTACACTCTTGGAACATGTGCTTCTGTCCTGATTTCCTTACCTTGGATACTACTCAAACAGTTGGAAGATCTCAAAGCTTGCAACTGACAGATATCCATCTTGGTATGGAACGTGGAAAGAGAAGTTTGAGTCAGCCCACAAGGTGAAGGTGGAGCCAGATTTAGTCATTCCGTTAAAGCGATTGGAAAGCAAAGCACCACCAACAGCTCCCCTCTGCAAGAAGCACTGTCTAAGCTCCAACAAGCCCTGTTCTGACTCCAAAATACTGACTCAGGATACAGCTGTTGATGATGTTGTGCAAGTACCCTCACCTGCACCTACAGCAGTGCTTGAAACTCCAGCACTGACTCCAGTTCTCCCTCAAAATGCTCTCCCTACT
This sequence comes from Moniliophthora roreri, assembly GCA_001466705.2. Taxonomy (NCBI): domain Eukaryota; kingdom Fungi; phylum Basidiomycota; class Agaricomycetes; order Agaricales; family Marasmiaceae; genus Moniliophthora; species Moniliophthora roreri. The sequence continues at coordinate 101,431 of LATX02000001.1, read as the reverse complement.
GAGTCCAAGGCAAAAGGCAAAGAACCTGTAAGGCCTGTAAGGGCCTGTGTGAAGGGCATATGGTATGCTGTCCACATTTGTGTTGATTTCTGCTTATGTCAAATTCACAGTGCCTTGACTTCAGCTGATGTCAGCAGTAACCTCATTCAGTATGTTTTTGTTTTCTTTGTATTCTGTGACTGATTAGCTTCTCTAGATCCTCTGCTAGCACCTCAGCTTCAACAGCTTCAACATCCAAGCTGACTGAAATGTCCTCTCTGGTTCTGAAAGCTGCACCTGCTCTCTCTGTTGATACTTCAAGTTCCATCCTGAGTGCAAACAGTGCACTTCCTCCGAATGTAGCTGTGATGTTTGGCCTTCCACCAGAAAATGACACTAGATTTCTTAGTATTAATCAGAACCAGCTTGAGACCCTCTTTGCTGCTATCCAAGCTCATCAAAGTCAATCCTCAAACTCAACAGATATGCCATTACTCTCACCATTAGCACTTGACACACCTGTTCTTCCCTCACTCAAAGTCAACATAGACAAGGTCTGTATTCCTTATGCATTATGGTCATTTAGCTAACACTTCATATGCTCAGATTCCTTCCACAACTACTGTCACTGCCATAGATACTGATACTAGGCACAGTACTATGAATGATCTCACTCTGAACCCCTCCACTATCTGCATCACTTCTCCCAATACCACCAATGCCAGTACAACCATCAAAAATACTGATAGTGCAAATGTGGAAATGACTGGTCTCAATGCAACATCTCCCACTGCCGAACCCACTTCTGCTACCACTACTACCCCCAGTGTTATCTCTGTTTCTACCCTGAGCCTCTCTGTCCTGCACACCCCTGCTATACTCCTGTCAAAACAAGGCGCAAGGAAGTTGGCTTTAGATGATGGGACTAACAATAGAAAGTGAGTGGATGGTATATCCAAAATGACTGGTTGAGTAACATGTTAATTTTAGGAATCTATAGTGACTCAACTTTATCTGCAAGAAGGAGCATGATGGATTGGAAGCACTCAATGCTGAGTTCAAGAAAAACTAGAAACATATGAGTCCTGACATGAAAAAGGTTAGTTATTGTTCACTTTTCTTTTACTTCTCTTACTCACTGCAACCATAGAACCCTCCACCATGAGATATAGCACAAGCTCCAAGCTCTTCTGATTAATCAATATGGTATGTACTTGTTTTCATTTTAGTATTCCCCAGCTAATTTTCTCTACTCCAAGTCTCCAGATTTAGACCAGTTTGGTGTGCCAATGGATGTGTTTGGGGGTATTGTAAGGACACTAGTGTGATAAGGAGCTGGTGTGGCTCAATATTGGGATTGGCATATTGATTCAGAATGAGGCAGGCAGAGCCAGTGTTGAAAATGCTCAAAAACCTATGCCTCTACTATGAAAACATGAGGCCTGTGGTGCCAAAATACCCCTGAAAAAGGTATATATAAGTTCTTGATTCTCAGTTTTGTTTTGTGAGTTGGTTTGGTGTGGTTCACTGTTACTGCAATGTCAAGAATAATTCTCAATGTCTTGCTCAGTAGTTTAGAGATGATTGCCTTCAAAACAACTTCTCAGATCGAAAATGGGTGTTCATTTTGTATAATATTTATTGGTTTTGTGGTTTTATTAATCACTTCAAAAGCAAATACTGGTATAGATTTCAACCAGAAACTGCCCAAAGAATAAACTTCTTCTAAGTGAGAACAAAGGTACCTCTTGAATCTGAATATAGCCCTCTTAGCTATGTTCTGCAATGATCCTCAAGAGGACAAATCTTCTAGACACTGCTAGCCTGAAACCCTCTCTGATTCACATTGAAACACCAGACTATACTGATGTACNTAAAAACTAAGCTCTTCCTAGCTTTTATTTATATCTCTGGTTTGGGTTACAATTTCAGGTCTCAACTAGCCTGCGCCTCTTGCACAACTAAATATGCTAGAGCCTGAAGTGGTTGAAAAATACTGATTGCCAGTAGCTCTTCTACCTGAACAACAACATCATACACTCTGGTAATTGGTGGGCAGTATCTCTTCTGCTTTCCACCTACAAAACACATCCTCTTATATACCCTACAACATAAATAATCTAATATATCTGTCACAAATACAAATAAAACTGAGTCAGGTGATAAATATTATATAAACTGAGCTGTGTTTGGTAATTTCTCTGTCACAGTGTCCAATTGTAGTCAGGCTTCATAGCCATAAACTCTTTTATTCTTTTTCTATAATGATTGTGCAGTCTTCTGACACTAACTGTTTGGAATTTTCTCTATCAAATGGCTCTCCTTCTGACTCTGTTTGAAAATATTATACTTCCATGCTGCTCTGCATGGTTCCTTCCTTCTCTATCTACTATCATCTGCTCTATAGACATGTAATATGCTTCTATCTCTATGTTTAAAGTGTATGCATAAGCTCAGCTGTGCTGGTTTCTCATTATACAGCTTTGTCTTCCGTTTTTCTGTGATACAGGCACCCTTCCAGTAGCCAATCATCTATTTCATTCCTCTAATTTGATGTTCAGTATCTCGAGTATCTCTTGCCAATAATTTGTCATCCTCTGTTTCATATCCATTTTTTGATAATATTCTCATATGTGTATCATTGAAGGCTTTTATTCTTCCTTCAAGCTGGGTATGGATTGAAAATATTGTTAAAAGTGAAAATATTCCCTTTGGTATGCTTTCAATAGAGAAGTATTATGTGGTGTGGTTCCCTACAGGTTTTGGGATGCTCCTCTGTGTTCAGATTCACTGTTTATTTTCATACTAGCAGTGGTCAGGTACCCTTGTATGGCCTACTGTCAACCATTACTCTGCTAATATTTTGTATCCTTCTCTACTACTTGCTTTGACTAGCTGCTCAGAGCTTACACTAGTCCTCAATTCCCTTATATATTTCATTTTCCACCATAAAAGTGCAAAATATTCTCTATTTGTGTGTGAAACAAAAGGTAAAAGCTATGCATATCAGTGTGGCATAGCCATATCAAGCCATTATGAGGTGGGTAGCAGCAGGTAGGTTCCTGGTGCACAGTCTAGCCACATTGTGTTGTATCATGTTGTCTATAGAAAATCATAACTGTTATATTGTCATATCTAGTGAAAATGAGTGAGAGTGAGCCCAGTAAAATTTATGAAAATCATATGAAATTTCTATGAGCAATCCCATGATGTCATTGACCTGGCTTGATTTTGCTCAAAAAACCCATTGCGTTAGGTGCAAAATTCAAGCCATCCCAAGCACCAATGAGTCTGAGCAAGTTCTCAAAATCCTCACTGTCACACAATCTGGCTCAAGCTTGCCAGATAGACTTTTCACTGGGTGTCATTGTGAATCTCACAGCATCTGAAAGTTACACAAGTACTATAGAGAAAAATATAGAATGTATAGTAGAATAGAAGCCATAGCTTACCTGGGGTCTACATTGCAGCATGTCCAGCTATCTGAATTAGTGATCAACTATTGGGAGCTACATTGTACTATATAGCATACTCAGCAAACCACCCTTTTCTACAGACCTCAATGGAAGGCTGGGTCATTGGAAGACCTGAGCCAATCCAACAGCCTTGATCACAGTAATTCCAATGGGCTTTCTGTTAGTTGTTACTCTTATCCATCTCCACACTCTCTGGATCTACCCTTGGGTTCAGAAATTTTCCTGCTTCAGAATGCTCTGTCACTGGGTCCCACTCAGAAACTGGCCTGTATTGACCTCTTGGGATGATCACTAGTGCATACAGGTTCACATTTGTCATTTACATAGAATTAAATATAATTTCCACTTAAGAGAAGCAGCTGAGAGGGACATCAGCATGTTGCTCAATGCTAGCAGCATCAAGGTTGTCATTAATACCGGCAGAAGATCTGAACAGCAGGGGTGAATGAGAGAGTAATGCTTTTAATTAATGCTGACTCACTTGATGTCAGCCATTAAAGAAGATTGGAAGGCTGTGAGTGACTCTGGTTGATGCTCATTCCAGTTGTTGAGTTAGTGAAGATGGTGATGGTTTGGGACTGGAGGTATTGTTGATACTAGCAAGGATGCTTCATTTCATTGCCAAGTTGGGATCTGCAATGGAGGAAAATGAATAAGAGAAACAATAATACATATTCTGTTTTATATTGAGGCCTACATCAGACTTCGTGTTTGTCGAGCTGCCAGATGATGGCCCAGGTCAAGGAGAAAACATGTGGCCCAGAGATTGGGTTACAGTACCATTTTCTGTATGCAGGCGATTTCTGAGACAGAAATAGTACTGATACAATCCACAGAGTCATCAATCATCTTCCATATAGTTTGACAGTCTCCCACTATAGATCCAAGAGTCAAACAAAACCTTCCAAGTTCAGCTTCAAGCCATCCGATAGGATATAAGTTAGCTCTGCCACATGGTCAGCAGATTGAACTACTTACTATCAGCTGTCTATCCATTGCTACATAGTATACTCAATTTCAATCTATTCCACATCTCTGGCAACAGGTAAGCTCCCATATTATTTGGTACTATCTGACTATCCTGACTATATCATAGGATTGCTACTATTCCACTAGAATCAAGTTCCAGATGTCACAGCTTGAGCCCTGCATTTTAATGTATAGCCTTCTCTCTACCTGTACACACACTTATAATCTACTTGTGTTCTACAGTATGGTTCATTCCAATACAAGCAGCAACACTGTCGCTCATACAACTGCTCTGTATCACATACTGAGACAGGCCAGCTGCTTCACTGCAAGTCAATCAGTACAAGATACCACATTCAATCCATAAATGACTTACTTGAGACCTTCAAGATTCCAAGCCACTTGAGTCTAGCTGCAGGCTTGCATTGTACAGTATCCCCTGTTGATACCTTATTATTTTTGGGTGGTGCCTTATTTGGCACCCAGAGAGGGAATTGCAGATAATCAGGTGCTTCTGGGATGTCTTATTGATTGTAGTAGTATGATGTAGAATGCTTAAGGCAAGTTTGGAAGGTATGGCTATGTGGCTGAAAGTCCTCTTCAGCACCATCTCCAAGTACTACCAATGGAACTTGAATAACATCTTACCAGGCTTGAATTTGGAGTACACCAATTATCCAATAGACCAACTTCCCAGTGACAATCAGCCAAGAGTCCCTTCAGGTAGACCAGGTCTCATTGCTTGAACAGTTGCATGTTCATTATTGGTGAAACTGGAGAATACAAATCTCACCTTGTCCAAGTCTCCATCTGTTATATTTTCAGAGTTGTTCTTGACATCATCAACCAACACATCTACCCTCTCATACAATTCAAAGTCATGCTGTCCCAGATCACTTAACAGAGACTCTATGAGCTTGTTGAAAAGCTTCCCTTTCTCAGGCACAACATCTACAACAACCCAACTAGCAGGAACATGGATTAGGCTACTGATTGGAGAGATGGCTAGGAAGTGACTTGTACCAATAGCCTGTGAGATATAACTTGTTGAGGAATACTCTGCACAATTCACTGTATTTGCTTTCACCACTGAGCACACTTGCCAAAGCCAGTATGGCACTCAGAGTGCTGGGACCAGAGGATAGGTAGAAGCCAATGTGAAAACTGTCAGAGAATGATTCAAATCTCTCAATGAATTTGAGTGGCTTCTGGCCTGTAAGGGCCTGGATACTGGTTGGTGAGACTAGCACTGCTGTGAGAATAGATTACAACAGACCTTAGCCTACGAGAGTAACATCAATAGATGAAATGCATGCCACAATGCATAGAGCAGGCTGTAGTGTGTTCCTAGGTGTAATGCCAAAGACACAGCAAAGTGAGGATTGAATTTGTCCATTGCTGCAAGCAAGGTAGTACTTGGAGATTTGACCAATAAACATAAATGTGCCCAACTCTAGTATGCTACAGTAGTGAGTCACTGGAGCTGTACACAAGTGTCCAGTTTGAACTGTGGAAGATATTGTGGTTCTATTTGAGAAACTGTTCTAAGGGAGAAGAACAGCTATAAGGTTGAGGTACTCTATGTCAAGGTACCTCTGAATATGATATTCTCCTGCATGAACTGGATTCTGAAGGAATTCAGCAAAAGATGCATGCAGGATGTGAATGTCTGAGCTCATCGTCTGGAATGAACAGTACAGAATGAAGCCTCAAAAGGAGAATGCCAACCTCATTGTCCTGGAAGTTCAAAAGCTGGAACATGATCCATGCACATTGCCAATTATCAAGACTCAACACTCTGCCCAAAATTTGTTTTGGGTTTACATAAGGAGTAATGAGCAGCCAGAGGACTGGTTGAGCTTTGATCCAATTGTGACATATTAAGAGGATCTGACAATATAGAACATCCAACTGGAGGTACAGTGAAGTGACAAGACCCTCTATTCACAACCTAAGGGCCTGTTTGGTAGCACTGAGAAGGAACCTGGACCACACCAAAATTGAGCCGTATAGCTGGTCCAGTGTCAGTGCTGAATAATCCACCATGTCCAGGCAAAAAAGTTCTGTTTGGTGGCACCACTCTCTTCCATCACAACACAGTTCATGCCCCTCATGAGTCCAACTCGTTATTCCTCACATTCATTTCCCTCTTTTACCACATTCACGTACCACATTTATTACTACCTCAATTCCAGACATCTTGACATATGGAGGGCTGCAAAAAGTCTGTCAATGATGAAGTTTGTGTTGTGCATTGGTTTTGTATGCAGAAAAAGCTGCAGATGGGATGGATGAGTGATAAGTGTGGTGGGTCTGTGACTATTAGTGACAACCTATGTAACATCTGGAATCCCAGTTGGTATGGGTCTGTGAACATTACAGAAGGTCTACCCAGACCCAGGTCCAGGTTCCTTCCCAATGTCACCAAACAGGCCCTAAGGATTGTCTTTAGACACTCCTTACCTTTGGTTCCCACCCAGAGTCTCATATTTGATGGGCCAGATGGGGGATGCCAGTCCATCAGATTTGACATTATAATTTTTTTCTGACCACATGCAGAAACCACTCTCACATATTTCAAATAATTTTGATAACTCTCTGCCCACTCACCAAGTCCTCTGAGTCCTTGCTGAAGTCCCTCTGACTGCTTAACTCAGCATTCCCCACAATGCTGATGTCTTTCCACTTTTGTTGCCATCACTGCATCAGTCTCCTGAACATCAACATTACAAATATTCATCAACAAGCATGTCTTGACATCAAACCACTATCATCTCATGCCCTTGGCTCAACTATATCCATTTCCCATTCTGGAGTTATTACCGGAATGCCAGCAGAGGTTTCTCCACACTCTCTCTCCCAATTAGAAGTCTACTCATTCTAGGCTTGTAAGTGCACTGTCTGTTACACTGAGACCTTGTTCCCCAGCACAGAAGTCAAGAAATATGCAGTGCAGACAGTACCACTTAGGGTTTTAACCCATTCCTTGCTCCTTGCTCAATTTTCCTTGGTGAGTAGTTTCCATAATACTGAAGATGCCTGTTTCACACTTTTTAGGCTCTTTGTGACTGGCTTAGATTGTTGAAATTAGGCAGAAATTGGCATAGCCACAATAGTGCAAGGTGTGACATCACTTCACCCAATATGAATTGACTGTTTCCACCTACAGTAAATCACTACCATATCTCACAACAGTTAAATCAGGCATTGGCTGTCTTAAGTCATATACAATACCTGGCTTAAGCAGAGCTGACTACTGTAAGTTGTAGCCTTTATTGAGAGTCCATTGCATATTGACACAGCTGTCGTTCTTGCCAAGTGGGAAAACTACTGCTATATATTTATTTGATGGTCAGCACAGGTGTCCTCTGGGCAGGCCTATATCTTGATGTGGAAGGTGTCATGCAAGCAATGAGTGTTGATGCATATCTTTCCAACCGATGAAGCATATACAAACTTAGTCAACCATTGGACCTTTTTGCACACTGTGTATCTGTTCACTATCTTGATCAGCACTGAAGAGGCATTGCCTTCAAGCCTATATTCTTATAGACTCAAGACCCATTTGGGCACTGAGCAAGTGGATAAGTCTTTTGGATCCTCCCAGTTCTGCCTGGTGAGAATGTCATGCTTACATATCTATAAAATACAGCTGCAGGAAATGTATGGTGGCTGGCACTCTTGTAAGCATGATTCAGGTGTACCTACTGTTACCTGGAGACAGGAATCTCTGAAGAAAAATTCAGTCGACTAGGTGTCACTAGGTGTATTCATGACTTGTAACATCTTATAGAAACATTAGAATTCACGTTTTGCTCACTGTTGTATTATTTTGGTTGATCTGAACTGCACCACATCCAACAGGCTGTCTTTGGCAATTTCAGAGTCACCTCAAAAATCCAAAGAAATATTTATGCATTGTGTAACTTGTGCCCTGGAGTGTTCATACCTTGTACATAGCTCCAATAAATATAAATGAACTCAAATATAGAAGATCTCACTGAATAAAAAGGTAAGACTTTTTACTAATATGGTTGGGCACTCACATCAACAATAAGACAAGCAATAGCATGCCCTTTCAAACTACAATGTTGCCACCAGTGCAAATACCTGTTGGGGTGCTTAGCAGCATTCATATCTCTTAAAATACATTGACAAAAGTGTTATTGTGGACTTCTAAGCTATGTTTGGACCTCTCAGACTTTCAGACTATGTATGGACCTTTTTTGGACTCTTTTAGCTAGCACATCATTTTTTGCAATCTCATGTGATCTCTGTATGGCAGAGACTTCGTAACTGCCTTCCTTTCTTCCTTTCCTCAGTTGTGTTATCACCCAACTGAGCTTTTATTGACTCTGTCTTACCTAGGTGCCTTTTCACTTCAAGCTATACACACCAGTGGGCATTGAACAAGAGTCAAAAAGTTTGCCATGGTGATATGCTGTGGTAGTGGATTCTTTTGACATCACAATATTTGCTACACATTCTGATTGTTCAGAGACCTTCATAAAAACTTTCAGTGTTCTCTTGCTCAAATATCATGCCATAAGTATCTAAGGTAGGGCATGGCTAGAATGCCTGTCCACAACTTATATGCATGACTGTGGTGATACTCCGTGGTGACCTGTACATATTGCAATGCTGTTGATCATGGATTGCACCTGAACCTGAATTAACAGTGTTATAATATACATAAATTCTTTTGCACACATATTGCAGAGTATATACTGGCAAGGATGAGCGAAGAACAAGGGGGATATAATTGCTGTGGTGAGCAGTGTGGTGATGGCTACCAAGTCAATTTCCTTGTCAACTGAAACTATAGTTTTCATGGTGTTTGCATCATGATCAGTAGTTAGGTTGATTAGATTTCAAACAGTCTATATTTCCTCCAAATCACTACTATAGCTACATGGCCTCAACAAGGTAGGCTATGGAAAACCTGATCAGTCTACTTGATACCAGTCTCCTACCAGTCTTCTTCATATTCTTCCTATTCTCGGACTATGACAATACAGCTAGTCAGGAATTATTTGATGACTTCCTACAGGTCAAATCAATGATATCTCTTCTGCTGTAGTATTACTAGAAACACACCTTTTGTGACCAGATCAGGCTTTCTGCACTGGTTAAGTGAACAAACCTGCACTGAGAGCTCCAGACAAACTCTAAGATTCTAAGAAGGCTTGGAAATAGCATCAGAGGCCCTGTATCAGCATTGAAACATCATGTATAGAACAAGCACTTACTTGAGAGTTTCTATTGAGGACGCTGATCCTGGCAGAGTCCTTATATATGTGGAGCAGCTTGTCTTTAAGAGTGTATATTGTCGAAATGAATGTAGAATGTCATGAATGGGCATAGATTATGTGTCTGTCTACACGAATGAACAAACAAACAAACAAACAAAGACAGTGATTGGGTGCTGCCGCCCAATTGCCAGACCTGGGATTATAGTTCTCAAGGACTCAATATAATAAAGAGCGATGGCATGAAAGTAAGTCAGTAGAAGTGCTATCGGAAACAACAACTACGTACCTTGCAGACACTACTCCTTTTGTACACTTTCTATATGGCCGAATGATTCCACTTAGCTACTAATCAATGTCATTCAACCTCTAAAAGCCTTGTCAATAGAGCTGTAGACGTGGACAGGGTCAGCGACATGAGAAAGGAAATGACTATCTTTTACACACCTTTTTCCACTCATTGTTACTTCCAAATATGACTAGTTCCATCCATTGGTTAAGATTCAGGTATTGGCCGAGCATAAAATAACTGAAGAATTGAGAGAGTGTGTGTGGAGAAACCTCTGCTGGAATTCCAGCGATAACTCCAGAATGGGAAATGGGTATAGTTGAGCCAAGGGCGCGAGATGATAGTAGTTTGATGTCAAGACACGCTTGTTGATGAATATTTGTGATGTTGTTGATGTTCGGGAGACCGACGCGGTGACGGCGATGAAAGTGGAAAGATGATGACATCAGCATTGTGGGGAATGCTGAGTTAAGCAGTCAGAGGGACTTCAGCAAGGACTCAGAGGACTTGGTGAGTGGGCAGAGAGTTATCAAAATTATTTGAAATATGTGAGGGTGGTTTCTGTGTGCAGCCAGAAAAAAATTATAATGTCAAATCTGATGGACCAGCATCCCCTGTCTGGCCCATCAAATATGACGCTCTGGGTGGGAACCAAAGGTGCGCTCCTGGGGCAAGTTGTCTATAGTATCGACATACTTGACGACAGTAGCCACGAAAATGAATTGTCCACAAGCTCTGCAGACTAGCATTTGGATTACATTCTCACTGGGCCACAATGTTGTTCCCAACAGGTGACAAAACACCATATGATGCTTCTCTCTAATGGAAGCAAACGACGGAGGTAGATTGTGATGTCCTTGTCACTCTCATTCAAGTCACCAATTTCCATCTGGTCAAGTGGAACAACGAATCCTTGATGATTAAACCCATGATGGATGAGTGGCTCTGGTCTGCTGCAGACAATGAATATAGGGCCAAAGTTGATAGCGAGAGCCCCTCTAATCAGTGCCAGGAGCCTCACCTGTGACCCAAAGATAGCACATTCATCCAGGCTATCGATGACGATGACATTCAGTAGATGCTGCCATTCTGCTGAGTTCAACTTGGAACAAGGCTCCAGTATCAGCTTCTGAAACTGGTTTTCTATGTGTTGAAGCACTGTACCTGTACTATACTAAACTAGGCACATTAGTTATTGTATTACTTGTGTCTGTGATCAACTACAGAACTTACAAAGTATGTTCCTGAGCTTCTCTGGAGCTTGCACTATAGTCATAGGAGTGCTCCCTTGTCCAGTAGGAGTATTGTAGCCTCATGCATAATACAGTAGAACTCATGTAGAACACATGTATAGCTTCTTCCTCTGTCAGATGATTGTATTGTGTCTCTCCAAGACACATTATTCTTGGATACTTTGTCTCACAAGTATTCAGTAGCTTACATCCATAGCTTACTAGGTTTTACTGTCTATCCACGGAACTTATCTTTTAGAGTAGTATAAAAGCAAGCATGTATGTAGCTATATTCTTTAGTTCAATTTACATTGACTACTCTGCACATTGCACCTCTACAACCCTCAAGGTTCTAGCAAGCTGTTGTACAAATGTGAGTTGAGCACACTCCACTGTGCTTTATGTCTCCGTTCTGTCTCAACACTATGAATGTGTGGAAAATGTTTGGGTCTGAGTGAATTGCCTAAATGATGAATGAACCAAGTCGCTCCCGGAGAGCATCTGACTTGAGAAACTGATAGGCAATGGTAGCAACAAATGGATGGAGTTTATCACTAGAAGAGTTGTTGCGCAAGAAGAAGAAACTCCCCACTAGCTGGTTGCTTGCATACTTTTCGGCCAGAGCTTGCGCAATGACAGACTTCCCTACACCAGCAGGTCCATAAACCCAATATATTTTGGTGCTTTGAGAGTTGCCCTCAATCCACTTGCTCAGCTTCACAAGGACTTCAGTATGCGTGCCTGAATGACAGTTTGGTGGAGGGTAACGCTATTCAGAATCATGGAAAGCGTTCACAGTGACCCTTGTGGCCAGCACCTCAGTATATTTGTCTGTAAACCTCAATTAGAATCAGCTAGCCATGCACAGGATTGGTCAAGAACCAACCAGTAGAGTCTCCAAAGTAGTTTATTGTACTCTGATTTCCATGAACAACATTGTTAATCCCGCCACCTACGCTGAATCCCCTTGCATTTGAAATAGACATGTACCTGTACAACTGAGTCCAGTACAGTGGTGGTGGCGGTTGGAACGTGAAGGAAGCACGACCCCATATGCATGTTGGATATGCAGATGGGTATAGTAGCACTTCAGCACAAGTCAGCTGCAGACCCATGTCAATTTCCCATCAGAAAATGAACAGATTGACATGCAGGTGTCTTCATCATGAATTCAGCGCTTCAAGCATTAAATGAGAGACATAGGTGAGAGATAATAAGAAAGCAGTGGTTTGAGTCAGATGCTGATTGAGTAAACCTCATCGATGTCCTACTGGATGATCAGGAGGATGGCGAGGACAACACTACCACCATGGACAGCACATTCAACTCAGATGAGGCCATCAATATCATCAGCAAAAACTGGAAAGTGCTATAACCTAGTTTCAGGGGGTTATAACCTGGTTTTGGCCTCGTTGGTGGGGGTTATGACTGGTTATAAGGGTTATAATACCCTGCAGGTGGATTATAAACCCCAGGGAACTCATTATAGCACTATACAGTTTAGGAGTGCCAATGGTCTGGCTCGCTCTCTGGCTAAGCAGCTCTGGAGCCGAGCCAGACAGAGCCGCTCACCTTAACAGCTCCAGTCAAGCCATTTAGGTGAGCGGCTAAGCCACAGCTGAGCTGATAAATTATTCAGTCTACAGGTTTAACCAGAAAGAGTAGGTTCTGGTAGTAAAACATTAAGGTATAGGTTGGACCAAACACGAGGAGAGCCGGGATCTGTGACCTGGGAAAATTGGAGCTTCTCACGGCTGCTGTACCTGGTCTCTACCTCTTAGCACCAGTGCTGCAGGTGTAGATGTTCAAAGGTGTGCATTTTTTCAGTTCTGTACATTCACTTACTAACTTGACTATTGTAAGGCTACACTCAAAGGGCAGAAAAAAGCAGGATGGAGATGCAAGAAGTGTGAGGAAGATGGGGTATTAGGTGCGCTGCCATTTTCAATCTTCTTTGATCTTTTTTGAGATCTTACAACCTCTAGTAGGTACCTTGCTCATTCATGTCCTCGTCTACACAAGCTGCTGTCATTCTTGAACCTCACAATTACCCACTACCTGCCCCAATGTTGTGCCAAGCTTCCAGCCCCAGCCACCAGTGCCCAGAGACTCTGGTCAAGATATCCAGGTGTTTTCTGGATATTTGTGGCCTTGCTGAGTCTTGGCGAGGTGTTTTCCCTGTTCATTTGTGCATCACCAGGACTTTGCCCACTTCTGCACTACCTGTATCCCCATTTCAGCCTCTAAACTCTTAGAATGATGTATTCATCATTTTTCATGGTTCCAGAGGCTAAAAAAAGGATCCCAGGGCAAGATGTGGGGATATAGTCTGGTGATGTCATTTTTCCTCAGATTCATGCACTCCCACTGACTTCACCCTGCTTCCAGCATGAACCAGTAGCAAACCAGGACATCACAGATGCATCTGAGTCACCAAACCCATCCAAAAAGAAAAAAACCCTGTGAGCCGTTGGCTTAGCAGCTCCAGAGCTGCTAACTGAGCCGAGCCGTTATGACTAATCAGCTCCGAGCCGGAGCCGGGAACCGGCTCCGCGAGCGAGCCACGAGCGAGCCGAGCCGCGCCGTTGGCACCCCTAATACGGTTTTTGCTGATGATTGACGTAGACCGGGACGTCAACCTCGCATCTGCAGCTTTCAAGGATGTGATACCCAGGGACACAAAATCCTCTGGAAACCACCGTCCTCCAGTTGTAACTTGTCATCGCTGGCATGTTGGCTCTCGAAATACCTGAGGAACAATCGGGAAGTACACAAGACAATGGCGGGTTTGATTGGGACAGTCTCTAGGAGCCTCGATATTATTCACATGCCAAATTGTTAAAGATTGCATTATTCACTCGTTATTATCAGTGTTAGAAAATAATGTGAACAAATGTTAATAACTACGTGAATAATAGCCTCCGAGGAGGTCGATGTGAGCAAATATGGCTGGGAATTAGTACTTAGTCACCGCACCCTTGGATTCAGGTTTTCTTTCTGTTTCGCTCTCAGGATCGTGCCTTTCCATCTGCTTCTGATAAAATACAAACGGTCAAGGAGTTATCGACGGTAATCATACCATACGGCACGAAATCGAAATGGGTCAATTATTCAGTGAATATAGCTTCAATACCCATTACAAAATGCTGGCACAAATAAAGTCCCAAGAAAAGTCGGTGGATGGTTGATGCATATACATAGTTCAATTTCTATGGTAAACTGGCGACATGCGACGGAACAACGACGCTACACCCTGTATTCGACTCGAATCGGCTTCGCTCCTCGAGGCGGGAATCATCTCTGGAGTAGTGGTTTCTCGACATCAGTTCGCGATGGCCCGTCAACTGCCGCCTCCGCACTTCTATTCTCTTGTCCATTCTTTGCCTTCACGACTCGAACAATATAAATAATCGCGCCCATAGCGATCAAGTTGGCAAAAAGTGCTACCAATGTAATCCAATTCGCATTCCCCAAGTTGGCTTTTAAACCCTGATCACGATAGCGGTTTCTGGCATTGGAAAAGATGGCAATGTCGGCGCCGAAGCAGGTGATTGAGATAAGGAGGGTGATGGCTATGTGATCGGAAAGGAGTATCAGTATTGCTTCAATTATTCGGGAAGGACTTGCGCGCCTTTTAACAAGATCACTTTCCGATCGGGACTGGTGTTTCGGTGACGGACAGCATAGTACAACCCAAAGGATAAATCGATCGCGGAATGAGCGGCACCTGGAGAAAGGGTACGGTTAACGGTTAGTTAACGGTTAGTCTGGTGCTCGGCTATTTGTTCCTTACCAATAGGGTGAGCAACTAATGTCCTGGTGAAGCCATTAAGAGTTTTTGGTCTTCATATCTCGTTAGTGAGGAGTAAAAATGACCGCAAGAAAGACATACTCTGGAATGAGATCAGGAAACTTGTACCCCATCTTCGCTTTCGATCCGGTATATCCAAAAACACCAAAATGTCGTTCTGAACCTTCAGATCCTACATTGAGAAAGGATATTGATTCCCATCCTGGAGAGGATGCAGAGACCTAGAAGAATACGATGAATGGTTGAATCACAATGTAAGCGCAAACGCACGAGGATGAAGGACAAAGCGGCTGCAAAGGAGCAGAATATGAACAATCCAAGGGCTCGAGAGATCATGTTGAGTCTTTGAGCGGAAAAGGTCATCGTAAGGTTGTAAAAAGACCTCGACGGCTTTATACAACCAGGACTCTATAGCCTATCTCGGTTTCGCTCGGTTTCGCTTTGACTTCACTGCCTTTGCGCAGCTTGTTGGTCGCCAGACGGATATGAACATCAATGTTTATAACGAGTTGAAGGTGGACATAGCGTAACACGGGCCCACGGCAAACGTGCCATTTTTCAAGCCTTCAAAATTGCCTTCAAAACGTAATTCTAATGACTCCAAGTCCGTAAATGCTGTGTCTCGTTGCCGTCGGTATCTGTATTTGGATGCGCAATTTGAATTTTGAATGGTTGCGCATAGTAGGACTCTTGACTGGCGAAAGACTGAGCGCATTTCGATCCCAGAACCTCTTCACGTCTTTACGGTCGTTGAAACAGAGAAAATGATTCGAGATTTGACCAAGTATCAAGCGCAACGTTTTTTTTTTTTGAATTGGGAATATTCGAAGCTGCGGATCGAAGATGAGAGTTGTGCATTCCCGCTCCCGTATAAACTTGGCGTGACGGTCCGAAGGAGACTCAGTCTGCTGCATCTTACAATAGACTCTTACAATCTCAAGCCTAGGTCCACTACATTGGATCCATTATCATGTCTGATCCATCAAGGCTGCTGGATTGATTGTTAGTATGCCCACACATGCTACATAAGGTGTGTCTCCTCCATTCACTTTTTCACCTTGTTTACTGATAATACTGTCTTAGGTTCTTTGGTTGCCAGTGTTGCTGGCTCAGTAAGCTTGCCCTTATGAATGTCTTTGAACACCCCATTTACTTATCCCCACCTTTAGAAAGCTTTTCACCATCAATAGGGTTATTGGGGGGTTATAATGGTGGACTCCAGGATTGTACAGATACCAATGTTGCTAGTAATACTTATATATGTGTGTACTTGAAGTTAATATATGATTCTTTCTGTTCATTTGGATTGGATTGAAATAAGGCTGTGTCCAGGACTATATTACTGCTATTGCCCACAGCATGGTATAACACTTAGAACATAATATATTGCCTGTAATGCAGTATAATGCCTGTAACATGATATATTGCCTATAATGCAGTATAATGCCCATAACATGATACATTGCCTAAAACATGATATAACATTCAAAATTCATTGTATTCTAGGTAATGTGTTGTATTCTGTGCATTTTACTATATCATCACTAATGGTTAACATTGTACAGAACTAGTTGCGATCCCTGTAACTTGCTGCCTTCCCTGTAATTCATTGCCTTGTGTTTTGGACCTTACAACACCACATAGCTTTGTTATAAGGGGTGTAATAATTACATTACATTATATTAGGTATGTATCTTGTTACTTACCATCCTATTATCATTATAACCTCTTGTCAGTTTTTGTGATGTAAGTAAGTAGAAAGAGAGAGAGAAAAGGGAATGTATTGTACTGAAGATTTTGGATATAAAAGATCTGATCCAAACACCCTCTTTTGCTGCATGTGTAAGTGCATTGTATTTGGCTTCAGTGGTAGAGAGAGTGACTACTGTTTGTCATTTTGATGATCATGACACTGCTTCTTTGTTGATCATAAACACATAGCCAGAGATGGCTCTGTGGTCTGAATTGCTCATGCCATCTGCATCCAAGTACCCAATGGGTACATTTGATGTGTTTGTGTCTGTCATTGTAGAATTCCCATATACAAACTATAATTTCCATATGCCATTCAAATAAGCGCATATGTGCTTCAAGGCCTGTATGTGAGCCTCCCCTGGACAAGAGCAGAATGTCACTATCTGGGATAAGGTGAATGCAATGTTATGATTACCCTTACATTTTCATATGCTTCTCTTTCCCCTTGGACTTATTACACCTTCCCAGCCCCCTTTTTCTTCTCTAATGTCATATGTTTCCTTTTATCAGACCAGTACACTATCTCTGCCTCCCCATTTTCTCTCCTGTTACATCTTATATGCTGACACTTTCGCTATTTATTAACAATCACCGATCTCATCACTATATATGAATATGGTAGAATTAGTTCAGTTGTACTTATTTAAGTGCTGTTACGCTCGTACGACTCGGCTCAGCCGTGACCCGTATGAGACATGCTTATGCATCTCCTCCATCATAACCTACATGTTCCATTAATCTCTGCCATTGTACATCTTACAACATGTTTTCTTGTAGCAACATCTTGGTCATTGTCCTCATGGACTACATACGTTCTCCACATTGTATTCTCTCCCAGTAGATATAAACCACTGTATTCTACCGATATACCCCAAGTGGAAAATTAACGTTGTTCTATGCTCTTCGCTTCCCTCCTCTACCTCGCCCTCCATCTTGCTTGTGTGGAGACCCTTCATCTCAGCCGAGCTCTGTAGTTCAGTAGTGCTGTTGCCGATAGCTTCAGCGAACCCATCTCCTTCATACAGTGATCCTCATACAGTACTCTTCTAGCTGTTCAGCTGTACTCATCCTTGCCTTCTTGCATAGTCCTAACAAGTGCTCAAGCAGAGACAGGATCTCTAGCTTGACCTAGTTAATCTATAAACTTGTGTCTAAGCAACGATGAGAAACTCTGAACTTCAACAAGCCGTTGAACAAACTCGAACTTGAGCTTGTTTCTACTTTGACTCTCTCTTGTCGAAGCTAGTAGTGATGTTGCTGTGCAAGTAACATAACACAAGGTCAAGCTGATTGATTGCCAACCTCCCAAGGTTTAGGCATCACCTATGAAGAACTACGACACCTCCTAGGACAGGATGGCAGCTCGAACAGGACATCACAGAAGTAGAAGAATGGCGGTGTGGATTACAAACCCAATTGATATTGAACCCAGGTGGATGGGTGATCTCACCATTAACCAGAGCATTCCGCAGAGAGCTCCTGACGCCCTCGCAATCACCATTGCCAGAGAGTCATTCTCCAACTGAGACTGCCACAGAACCAGGAAAAACAAAGAAAACCTTGACTCCATTATTCACCACCGGTGGATCAGAAGAGAGAGACTCCGCTGACAGTACCTCTCAGTGTATATTGAAGAAGGAAGACTTGGATATATCGATCACCTTCTTTCCATCAGTGGAGGAACAAGACCCCTTTGAACGACTTCTCACAGTGCTCAAGAACAGCCCCAGATTGAAGAAATCACCCCAGATTGAAGAAATGTCGGAAGACAAGAAGCCATCAGGAAGCAGACTGAAGGCAGAACCAGAAGCTGAGGAAACAAAGATAAGCACTGCTGTGCCAGTACAAGTAATAGCAGCCGAAAAGGAAGTAAAGGTGGCACTACCTCGAGTATTCACAGAACAGCGAAAGGAAGCCAAGAAATTCCTCAGAGAAGTCCTCCTATATATCACTCTCAACTCCAAAACCTTCACAAATGACAGAACGAAGAAGCTTTTTCTATTGTCATACATGACAGACGGACCTAGGGAGTTTTGAAAGAATGAAAAGACAGATCTTTTATTAGCAAACGATACAGAAGCCGAAAAGGTCACATGGGGTGAGTTCATCGAGGATTTCAAGACATCCTTTGAACCACTGGATACAGCCCTGGAAGCCCAGATGAAACTCAGGGACTTGAAGATGAAGGAGAGGGCTGACAAATACATGTACCAGTTCACCTACTTGGCCAAACAAGCCAGATATAATGATGCGGCACAGGTTGAGGCCTTCAAACGTCTTATGCTGAAAATTATGACCTGGCCTGAGAGAAAACCAGAAACGATAAAAGATTGAATGAACACAGCAATCCTGTTTGATGAAAGCTACAAACAAGCAGTAGAATACAGAAGAGTCTGGTATGAAGAGAACGGAAGGAAACCTCAGCATGCCTTCTGAAAGAAGGAAGGAACCACTGTAAAGAAGATTACAGAACTCAATAAGAAGAAGTATATGGCCAAGAGGCTCTGCTTCCAATGTGGGAGGAGCAGTCATTAGATTTAGGATTGTCCAGATGGGGTGAAAGGGAAGGAAATGAAGAAGGAGGAACCGAAGAAGCTGACGAAAGAAGAGAGGTTTGCAAAGATCCAAGCTCTAGTAAACAAGCAAACAGATGAAGAAAAGAATCAGCTTCTGGATCTTATGGAACAAACAGGTTTTTGAGGTGGTGGAAAAGGACAACACCTTTACTGCTGGTAATCATTTTGCACTTTGTATTAGCTAAAATCGACTACAATTCTATGCACCTTCCTTTACAATATAAAGTGGGAAATCAAACCATCAAAACCCAAGCATTACTAGACTCTGGAGCAGGAGGAAGATTCATTATGTTATGTTACTTGCACAGCAATGTCAACTAACCACTTGTAAAAGGTAAGGCCCTCTGCAAGCAGTTTCAAGTTCAAGTTAGAGTGTGTTCAGTGGGTGCTGAAGTTCAGAGATCCTTCAATTGGTTGGCTGTGACACAAGTATGAATTAACCAGGTCAAGCTGAGGACTTAGAGTCCTAGCTTGAGTGCTTAAATACATTACAACCTGTCATGTAATCTACGTTATACAATCATCCAGTGACCATGATGATTTGGTAATAAATACTGACTTAACTGGGATATAGCTAGACATTCTGATGGAAAAGAGAGCTAGGAAGGTGTAATAAGTCCGATGATAAGGAAGCATAAACATTCTGATAAGAAAGGGGGAACTGGGGATGTGTATGTGTCCAATCAAAAGGAGAAGCATAGGTATCAGGGTAAGAAAAATGTAACACATTAGCCCGGCATTGGCTGGGAGATTAGGAAAGAAGTGGGAGAAGCTTTCTGAGCCCATCAAGGTATTCAATATAGATGGAACCCCGAATAAGACCGCCTGGATATCACATGCGGTAGAAATTGAATTCCAGATACAAGGAAAAACCTTTAAAGAGAACTTCCTGATCTCAGGAATAGGAGAAGAGGAGATGATTCTAGGACTTCTCTGGTTACAACTTCACAATCCTAAAATCAATTGGGAGACAGGAGAGATGGAATTTCCCATGAAAAGGAAGATCCAGATCAAGTGCTTTATAGGAATACTGGATGTTACTCCGGCAGAGGTACTTATTGGAGCCAAGACCACAGTGTCTCAGGAACTCATGCACCAAAAAGAAGGAGCCAAGAAAAACATCAATGAATTAATTCCACTGTATCTCCAAAGATACAGACACTGGTTTGAAAAGGGAAAATTGGAACACTTTCCCTCCTCTCAAACATATGACCATGCAATCAAACTTAAAACAGATTTCATCCCCAGAAACTGTAAACTCTATCCACTCAGCCCAGTGGAACAGCAGGAACAGGATAAATTTCTGGAAGAAAATCTATGAAAAGGATACATCAGGAAGTTGAAGTCACCAATGGCGTCTCCTTTCTTTTTTGTAGCAAAAAAGGAGAAAGGAGCACTGTGACCAACCCAAGACTACCAAGAACTCAACAAGAGAACAGTGAAGAATGCTTATCCATTACCACTTGTATCTGAATTAATAGACAAGTTAAAAGGAGCCACAGTGTTTACCAAGTTAGACTTATGGAATGGATATAACAATGTTTGGATCAAAGACGGTGATCAATAGAAGGCCACCTTTAAAACAAACAAAGGGCTTTTCGAACCAACCATAATGTTTTTCAGGCTCAGTAACTTGCTGGCTACATTCCAAGCATTTATGAATGACATACTTTCCAACTTCATTGATAAAGGATGGTGTGTTGTCTATATGGACAACATCCTCATCTTCTCAAACAACTCAGAAGATCACCAGGAAAGGACTGAAAGATTGATGTGAAGGATCCAGGAACATGACCTTTACTTGAAACTGGAGAAATGCAAGTTTGATGTCAAGGAAGTCATCTTCTTGGGAATGGTCATTTGATTGGGGCATATTGCTATGGACCCCATCAAACTTGTGGAAATAGCTGAATGGGAGGCTCCCAGGACTGTTAAGGGAGTGCGAAGCTTCTTAGGATTTGGGAACTTCTATCAAAGATTCATTGGAAGATATTCTCATATAGCTAAACCCCTTCACAACCTCACCAAAAAGTCACGGAAATTCGAATGGACCCAAGAATGTCAAACATCCTTCGATCTTCTAAAGAAGAAGTTCTTCTCCAAACCAATACTGATTATGCCAAACACTAACAGACCATTTGTAATAGAAGCTGATGCATCCAAATGGGCAACTGGAGCAGTATTACAACAGTAAGAGACAGATGACGAATGGCACCCATGTGGGTATCTGTCAAAATCCTTATCTCAAACAGAGCGGAATTACAAAATCTATGACCAAGAGTTACTTGCCATTGTACAAGCATTGATGGAATGGCAACACTACCTGATGGGAGGGAATCACAAAGTCGTAATCCTCTCAGATCACAAGAACCTCACATACTTCCAGACGGCTCAGAAAATCAACCATAGACAGGCGAGATGGAGTCTCTTCTTATTAGAATTCAACTTGGCATTGATTCATATGCCGGGAAAAAGTATGACACAAGCAGATGCCTTGTCAAGAAGGTCAAATGAACAGGATGATAAAGAAAATGACAACAACAACATAATCCTCTTACCAGAACAGATGTTCATACAAGAGATTAATTTGAAGTTAGGAAAAGAGATTAGAGAATGGTTGGGTCCGGATGACTTTCACAAGTTGGCCTTGGAGTCACTATTGCATCAAGGCATGCCACCAATCAAATCAGTGCTATCACTATGTACAAGGTGTTCTTTTAACATGGTTTTCTGGTTGAGAAAACACTTAATCTTCTTGCAAAGAGAATTTTTATAAAACCATATATAAATTCTAAATTTCAATTGTGTCCTCTCAACAAGAATATGCCTGGAGAATACTAAATTTTCAGCAGCAAAAGATATGGAATTTTCAAATTCTGAAAATTAATAGATAATACAATATATTAGAATAATTTCCATACTGTGAAAACATTAAATTTTCTCTGGTTGAAAATGCTCAGAAAATGCTGATAAGATAAGATAAAAATTCCATATTTTCTATTGTGAGAAAGTCAGAGAAAACACTAGGAAAACACTAGGAAAATAGTAGGAAAATCATGTGAAAACACTATATTTTAAAGCAGTTTTTAGATAGTTTTCATATAGTTTTCCTTTTGTATTTAACATGTTTCCTTTGATATAAAATTCAAAATCTTATATTTATTTTCTAACACTACCTACAAGGTGTTCTTTTAACATGGTTTTCTGATTGAGAAAACACTTAATCTTCTTACAATGAAGATTTTTAAAAAAGCATTTATAAATTCTAAATTTTAATTGTGTCCCCTCAACAAGAATATGTCTGGAGGATGCTAAATTTTCAACAACAAAAGATATAGAATCTTCAAATGCTGAGAATTAATAGACAATACAATATATTAGAATGATTTCCATGCTGAGAAAACATTAAATTTTCTCTGGTTGAAAATGCTCAGAAAATGCTGATAAGATAAGAAAAAAACACAGACTCTTCTGGAAATTAAAATCCAGAGTATGCTTGCTGTTTTCAATATGTGATGACAACTTGAAACTAATAGAATTTTCTGAGTGTTGTCTGGAAGCAAATATATAGCAGTATTCTGAGTGTATTTCCTTTGTATTAATAGCATAAAAAGAACACCTCATACATAGTGTATCTGACTGGGAAATAAAAGAAGATTTGCTATTTTTTCAAGGATAGGTCTATGTGCCAAACAACATTGAGCTGCAATGCTCAATCATGCAAACTATACATGAAGTACCTGGAGTAGGACACTCAGGACAGTGGAATACACTGGAACAGGTGCAATGAGACTTTTGGTGGCCCGGAATGGCTAAATTCATCAAAGGTTTTGTTGATGGATGTGTACTGTGCCAACAGATAAAGGGTAAACACACACCCAACCAGAACACCAATTCAACCAATAAAACTGACAGAAAATTCATTCCCTTTCCAAATTTGCACAATGGACCTTATTACAGACCTCCCAGAGAGTGACAGGTCTGATTGTATTTTGGTTGTGGTGGACCACTCCTCTACAAAGGGGGTAATTTTTACTCCATGCACAAAGACAATTGATGCTCTGGGAGTCGCAGAAGCATTAATTCAATACTTGTACAAAAGATTCAGACTCTCCAATCGCATCATCTCAGATCGAGACCCCAGGTTCACTGTGGAAGTCTTCCAGGAAATGGGAAAGCAACTGTCTGTAAAACACTCAATGAGTACAGCCTTCCACCCTCAGACAGACAGAGAAACCAAAAGAGTCAACCAGGAAATTGAAATATATCTCCAGATCTTTTGTGTGAAGGAACAAACTCACTGGAAGGAGTTCTTACTGCTAGCAGAATTTGCCCATAACAACAGAACTCATTCGACTCTAAAGAAATCCCCATTCTTTATGATGATGGGTTACCACCCGAGACTGCTCCCCATGGTATTCACAAGAACAAACATTCTGTCAGTGGAAGAAAGACTTGTGGAGTTAATTACAAAAATATGAAAAGAAACGTCGAGCTTGTTGGAACTAGCAAGACAATGAATGATAAGAAGAGAAAAGCAGAAATTGGACACATTTAAAGTGGGACAAAAGGTATGGCTCGAAGGAAGGAACCTGATCATAGGATACCCATCAAAGAAGCTAGCTCCAAAATGAGAAGGACCCTTCCCAATATCTGAAGTAATGGGACCAGTGACATACTGGCTGGAACTTCCTCATCAATGGAAAATACACCCAGTGTTTCATGCTGCATTACTATCCCCATATAAACAGACAGAAGCATATGGACCAAGCTTTACAGAACCCCCACCAGACCTTATTGAAGGGTTCAAAGAATATGAAGTTGATGCAATTGTTAGACATAGGCCAAAGAAGCAACCCCGGGAATTCTTAGTATCCTACACAGGGTATGATTCTTCCTATAATTGATAGATTGAAACCGAAGGAATGGTCAATTGCATGGATCTTTACAAGGACTATATAAAGAAACACCATCTGCACCCTCGAAATTCCATCCCCATCTTATAACATGTCCACCAATGCATCTGCTTCCACTTCTGCTCCTAGCTCTTCTGCTAGTAACCAAACACAAGGACTCTCTAGCCCAACTCCAACTGAAGCTGGAGAAGGAAGGTACAGTGAGAATATTACCTACCATCATGGCCTCTGTCCAAACCTCCACCTCTTCAACTCCCGACAGTATGACCAACAGATCTGAAATGCAGCTAATCCTGACAACCGACTGGAACCCACAGTCAAAAGCCTGTTTTTTCTATGAGCCCAATGCCAACTACTCTCCAAGATTGCTGAGAGTTGCAACCTTGAAATTGCTACTCAGGTCCTGTATGCATGTAACTATGGAATAGGTCTAGAAGGACCTGTTATGGTACCATCCACATTCCCTTACCACTCGCACCTATCCATGCCTCCTCCTGCAGATCCCCAAGCAGCTTCCAAGTATCCCAACCCAAATACTTTCAGTGTTCTCAACAGACTCAGATGATGAACTGATGGAAACAGATACCCCTGACCTACCCTCCAGGAACAACTTGCCTCCCCTCCTGCACAGGCCCCCAAACCCGCTCCCAACTATGCCCTTCTTTATTCTGAACCCACTCCCGATCCTGACATTAAACCAAAAATTGAGCCTGCTAATATGTTGAACCTAGAAAAGACCCACTTTTATTCATTTTACACTATTTCTGAATTGGAACACTTTAATATGACACAAGATAACGGGTAATAAGGACTAGAGTGAGCCCAGTCTGCTAGTCATTGCCTTAGAGAAGCTGTGGTACCTTAGAAAGTACGAAGAGCTACATGATACGCTATACAGAGGTGTCTAAGCTGTACTTTCTAACCTATCTAAGTATTAGATCCAAAGCGGATCACTCCCAAAACCTGTAGGGAATCTAACTATGGCCTAATGAATGCATTGGCTAGTTAACCAAGCTCTCAAAGTGCTATCAATGGGATTTTAACTTCTACTTTACTTTTCTATGACATCTGCAAAGTGCAAGCTGCAGTCAAACAGTACAGAGGTACTTAGAGGAGACATCAAAACAGAAAGATGACTTAGAACAGGAACAATCATAGAACAATCCTCCTCTGAAGTCAATATATGGATCAGAGTCAAAGCAGGCAATTTCTTAATAAAGAATTCACCGGCAGCTAAACAATATGCAATAAGCAAACTAGGTACAAAGACTGCTCAGAAAGACAGAAATCACTTCTGAAGGACATCCACTACCTACAGACAGATACAACGAGACATATGAAGAATATCTAATGCACAAGAAATCCTAAATAAGACTGAGTGTGCATTGTCAAAGAAGATAGGAACAATAACAGTGTGTTCCGACCTTGGAAACTTTGGCATCTAGGCCTCTGCTGATGTGCAGATACTAGAAAAGGGAAATGCTGTCAAAAGATGGGACAGATACAGCCATCTGCTCATGGATACCTGACTTAGAAAAGAGAAAATACAAATTATAGAATCTAGAACACCTGGAAACATAGATACCCATGCAGATATGGTCGGATACCCTAGTGGCTAGACTCTGTGACATCCGAATAATCCCTCTTTTAGTATCTCAGTCACTTATTTGTCATTTCCTGAATTATCAGACATTATTTATAATTTCCTGTAGATATATTCCTTGGACTGTATATAAGGACAGCTAGATATTTGTACATACTCAAGTAACTCTGCCCCCTCTGATTGTGAATACATGACGAGTTTGTTTGGTGTATAAATTTGTGTGCCATTCCAGTTTTGCTTCCTCACTACAGGCCCTGGAGATTGGTCCTGAGTGACTCCAGAGAGATAGAAATCTGATAATGAACTTGCGTCATAAGAGATAAGAGTAACANGAAGCTGTGGTACCTTAGAAAGTACGAAGAGCTACATGATACGCTATACAGAGGTGTCTAAGCTGTACTTTCTAACCTATCTAAGTATTAGATCCAAAGCGGATCACTCCCAAAACCTGTAGGGAATCTAACTATGGCCTAATGAATGCATTGGCTAGTTAACCAAGCTCTCAAAGTGCTATCAATGGGATTTTAACTTCTACTTTACTTTTCTATGACATCTGCAAAGTGCAAGCTGCAGTCAAACAGTACAGAGGTACTTAGAGGAGACATCAAAACAGAAAGATGACTTAGAACAGGAACAATCATAGAACAATCCTCCTCTGAAGTCAATATATGGATCAGAGTCAAAGCAGGCAATTTCTTAATAAAGAATTCACCGGCAGCTAAACAATATGCAATAAGCAAACTAGGTACAAAGACTGCTCAGAAAGACAGAAATCACTTCTGAAGGACATCCACTACCTACAGACAGATACAACGAGACATATGAAGAATATCTAATGCACAAGAAATCCTAAATAAGACTGAGTGTGCATTGTCAAAGAAGATAGGAACAATAACAGTGTGTTCCGACCTTGGAAACTTTGGCATCTAGGCCTCTGCTGATGTGCAGATACTAGAAAAGGGAAATGCTGTCAAAAGATGGGACAGATACAGCCATCTGCTCATGGATACCTGACTTAGAAAAGAGAAAATACAAATTATAGAATCTAGAACACCTGGAAACATAGATACCCATGCAGATATGGTCGGATACCCTAGTGGCTAGACTCTGTGACATCCGAATAATCCCTCTTTTAGTATCTCAGTCACTTATTTGTCATTTCCTGAATTATCAGACATTATTTATA
This sequence comes from Moniliophthora roreri, assembly GCA_001466705.2. NCBI lineage: Eukaryota > Fungi > Basidiomycota > Agaricomycetes > Agaricales > Marasmiaceae > Moniliophthora > Moniliophthora roreri. The sequence goes on along the minus strand of LATX02000001.1, from coordinate 74,390 downwards.
ATTTCCTGTAGATATATTCCTTGGACTGTATATAAGGACAGCTAGATATTTGTACATACTCAAGTAACTCTGCCCCCTCTGATTGTGAATACATGACGAGTTTGTTTGGTGTATAAATTTGTGTGCCATTCCAGTTTTGCTTCCTCACTACAGGCCCTGGAGATTGGTCCTGAGTGACTCCAGAGAGATAGAAATCTGATAATGAACTTGCGTCATAAGAGATAAGAGTAACATCTTGAGTGCATTATAGCACTTTTCTAAGAGAAACTTTACACCAAGAAGGAGCCTTGGGCACTTGGAGTGTGGCCTGTGTGTGTATCAGGTTGTGACACACTTAGAGTCTTAGCAAGGGGTGTGCCTGTGCTGAACTCTTTGTAGAAATTGGTCTAGGACCTTTTCCAGTACACTGTGTGCTGTAGTTATCTTGAAGAAGTCTTGAACTCCGTAGGGTCAGACTATATTGGCTATCGAGTCTTTGTATGGAACTGTAGCTCTTGTGTTTGTGCTTTGTGCACTGTGTTCTTTGTGTTTTGTGTGTGTGTTTGTGATATAAACTATTTTAAAACCATATATACTCCTCTGGAGGTGAACACTTTGAAGTTGAACACTTCAATAAGAGAGAATCAACCTAGCTAAGAGTTTTGTTGGCATTCTAAGTGCGGTAACTCTGATCACGTTGATCCACACTTGCACAACAAACTGAGTTAGACTTTTGGAGGTTATCTTTTTGGGTAGTTTTCCACTAGTCTTATCTTAGACAAATTACCACCCTCTGAAGAGTCTCCGCTCTCAACACCCTCATCAACAGTCCCAACTGTTCAGTTCCATCCTCAAGTTGAGGAAGGCATGGCAGTCAGAGGAAAGAGGGGAGACAAGGAGAACCAGCCCCCCCAATCTCTACACCAATCCACACTTGAAGTACCCAATGACCTCCAACTGAACAACAGATTGCCGCCGCTGACTCCATCAGAGACATAGATGGACCACGCCTCTGCCTTGTGTGCGAATTGGACCACCATCTCCCCTAAGACTGCCCAAGCTACTTTTGCAGGCGATGCCTCCACTATGCACCTAGACATATCACTGCAGGGTGCACTGTCTGCTGATGGTCTTCACGACTTTCAAATGGAAGGTCTGGTCTGGATAGTGGTGCTCTGTCGGACTATAACAATTATGATGATGATGGATACAACAATCATGACAGAGAACAATGACTGGATGTTCATTGTGGAAACTAACACTGAGAGGAGGGAATTCTTATTCACTACATACAAGGTGCTCTTTTAACATGGTTTTCTGATTGAGAAAACACTTAATCTTCTTGCAATGAAAATTTTCAAAAAAGCATTTATAGATTCTAAATTTCAATTGTGTCCTCTTAACAAGAATATGTCTGGAGGATGCTAAATTTTCAACAACAAAAGATATAGAATTTTCAAATGCTGAGAATTAATAGACAATACACAATATATTAGAATAATTTTCATGCTGAGAAAATGCTGATAAGATAAGATAAAAATACCAAATCTTCTATTGTAGGAAAGTCAGAGAAACCACCTGGAAAACACTAGGAAAATGGTAGGAAAATCATGTGGAAATGCTATATTTTACAGCAGTTTTTAGATAGTTTTCATATAATTTTCCTCTTGTATTTAACATGTTTTCCTTGATTATAAAATTCAAAATTTTATATTTATTTTCTGAATGTTTTCTCACTATTTTATAAGGCAGAAAATCTAGTATATTTGTAATCAGAAAACTAAAGAATAATTTTATAATTTCATTGTTATAAAATTATTAAAAACACAGACTCTTCTGGAAATTAAAATACAGAATATGCTTGCTGTTTTCAATGTGTGATGATAGCTTGAAACCAATAGAATTTTCTGAATGTTGTCTGGAAGTGAATATATAGCAGTATTCTGAGTGTATTTCCTTTGTATTAATAGTATAAAAAGAACACCTTGTATGTAGTTGTTACATTACTTGCACAGCAACGTCAACTAACCACTTATAAAAGGTAGAACCCTTTGCAAGCAGCTTCAAGTTCAAGTTAGAGTTTGTTCAGCAGATGCTGAAGTTCAGAGATCCTCAATCTTTGGCATTGACACAAGTATAAATTAACTAGGTCAAGCTAAAGACTCAGAGTCCTAGCTTGAGCACTTAAATACATACAACCTGATTGTGTAATCTACGTTATACAAACGTCTGATAGCTATGATGACTTGGTAATAAATACCGATGATGTCAGGATATAGCTAAGCATTCTGATAAGAAAAGGGGTGCTAGGAAGGTGTAATAAGTCTGATAGAAGGAGAAGCATAGAAGATACTAAGAAATGGGGGGCAGGAAGGTGTACATGTCCAACCAGAAAGAGAAGCATATGTGAAGGGGTAAGAAAAACGTAACATTACCCCCCGATCAAGAGCAAAACTCCGTATTGCCACTTCAAGACTCTCCGTCTCTGTAAAGCTCTGTGTCATAATCGTAGGAAGTGTCCAGCATGTCTTCAACATCATGAAGTATAGGTGTGGTTGGTACGTCCTGTGTTGGTTGCCAGCCTGTCGCTGTCCATTCATCGACTGAGGGTAAGCCATCGAACCTTCTCACCTTTCACAGATCTGCTCCTATGAACAGGAAATCTGCATCCCCACTGCAGTTGTGAATTGACTCCTCAGCACTCTCCTCCAAGATTCTCGTAAGGTTCATTGTCATAACAGTGATCATCCGACATAGAGTCTGGACTCAAACCAGACCCTCAGTGCACAATACAGCAAGACCTTCATTGGTTAGGGCAGTGTCCAGATGTATGCCTGGGCTGAGTCATGAAGCATCTGCGACACATGTACTGTGGGCAGTTTTGGGCGAGATGGTGTTCCAGTTCGCACACAGGGCAGAGACATGGTCGACGAGCAATGTCATTGGGGTCGGGAGCAGAGTTGGAGACCTCAAGTTCATTGTTGGTAGGTCGTCATTGTTTGAGAGGGTTCGATTCTTGTTGTCCATGTCTTCGTCCTCGTGTTCCCCTGACAGGACCTCCCTGCCGACCATGGAGATGACCTCAACTTCTGGGTGGAAGAGAGGCTTCAGGTGTCTGAAGACTAAAGGGGTCAACAGCAGCTGGAGGTGTGAGTTCTCCGGGGAGGGGTGTTATCAGTCTGTTTGAGCTTGGGTTTGATGTCGGTATCAGGAGTGGGGTTAGGATAAACGAGGGTGTCGCTAGCGGGGGGTTCAGTGGCAGCATGGGGAGCAGCAGTGAATCGCTGTTTGAGAGATCTGGGTTCAGAGGTAAGGCAGGTGATGAGACTTCTGGTATCGTTGATGTTGGGACGGGAATACCCATTTCCATCAGTCCGTTGTCCGAGATGGTCGATGAGGCTGAAGGAGAGCGGATCAGGGTATTCAGACAATGCTCTGGGATCTGCGGGGGGTGGCATAGACAAGTGTGGGTGATATGGAAATGAAGACAGTACCATGACAGGTCCTGCTAACCCGATGTGGTAATTGCAGGTGTACATTACTTGGTTCGCAATCTTGAGACTGCAGCTTTCAGCAATTCTCTTGAATAGCTTGTGTTGGGACTGGAGGAAAAGCAAGCTTTTGATGCAGGGTTTCAATCGGTTGTCGCTATTAGTGGCTGCTCAGATCTGGTTGTTGTACTGTCTGGAATTAAAGAGGTGGAGGAGTTGATAGGGGTTGGGCTGGAGACCATGTGGGTAGGTGATGCTTTTGCCATAGTGTCCTTCTCCAGACACAGTAGGAACTGGGCTTGGGATTCCAGATGGCTGGCTGCCAGAAGCAGAAGAGGAAGAGGAGGAGGCGGTTGCATTGGACATTGTATGTTAGACGATGTTGGGGATAGGGTCTTTTGGCTTTAGTTTGTGTTTCTTTATATAGTCTTTGTAGAGATCTAGACAGTTGACCATCCCTTTGGTCTTAATCCATCAGTTATGAGATGAGTCGTAACCTGTGTACGAAATGAGGAATTCATAGGGTCGTTTCTTGGGTCTATGTTCTATGACCACTTCTACTTCATATTCTTCAAACCCTTCTATTAGGTCCAGGGGTGGTTCTGTGAAACTAGATCCATGGGCTTCAGTTTCCTTGAAAGGCATGAGAAGGGCTGTGTGGAAAACAGAGTGGATTTTCCATTGGTGTGGCAGATGTAACCGATACGTAACAGGCCCTAGAGCTTCAAGGATCTTGAACGGTCCTTCCCGTTTCGGTAATTTGTCTAAGATAAGACTAGTGGAAAACTACCCAAAAAGATAACCTCCAAAAGTCTAACTCAGTTTGTTGTGCAAGTGTGGATCAACATGATCAGAGTTACCGCACTTAGAATGCCAACAAAACTCTTAGCTAGGTTGATTCTCTCTTATTGAAGTGTTCACCTCCAGAGGAGTATATATAGTTTTAAAATAGTTTATATCACAAACACACACACAAAACACAAAGAACACAGTGCACAAAGCACAAACACAAGAGCTACAGNACAAAGACTCGATAGCCGATATAGTCTGACCCTATGGAGTTCAAGACTTCTTCAAGATAACTACAGCACACAGTGTACTGGAAAAGGTCCTAGACCAATTTCTACAAAGAGTTCAGCACAGGCACACCCCTTGCTAAGACTCTAAGTGTGTCACAACCTGATACACACACAGGCCACACTCCAAGTGCCCAAGGCTCCTTCTTGGTGTAAAGTTTCTCTTAGAAAAGTGCTATAATGCACTCAAGATGTTACTCTTATCTCTTATGACGCAAGTTCATTATCAGATTTCTATCTCTCTGGAGTCACTCAGGACCAATCTCCAGGGCCTGTAGTGAGGAAGCAAAACTGGAATGGCACACAAATTTATACACCAAACAAACTCGTCATGTATTCACAATCAGAGGGGGCAGAGTTACTTGAGTATGTACAAATATCTAGCTGTCCTTATATACAGTCCAAGGAATATATCTACAGGAAATTATAAATAATGTCTGATAATTCAGGAAATGACAAATAAGTGACTGAGATACTAAAAGAGGGATTATTCGGATGTCACAGAGTCTGGCCACTAGGGTATCCAACCATATCCATGTGGGTATCTACGTTTCCAGGTGTTCTAGATTCTATAATTTGTATTTTCTCTTTTCTAAGTTGGGTATCCATGAGCAGATGGCTGTATCCATCCTGTCTTTTGACAGCATTTCCCTTTTCTAGTATCTGCACATCGGCAGAGGCCTAGATTCCAAGGTCGGAACATGCTGTTATTGTTCCTATCTCCTTTGACAATGCATGCTCAGTCTTATTTAGGATTTCTTGCACGTTAGATATTCTTCATATGTCTCGTTGTATCTGTCTGTAGGTAGTGGATGTCCTTCAGAAGTGATTTCTGTCTTTCTGACCAGTCTTTGTACCTAGTTTGCTTATCGCATATTGTTTAGCCACTGGTGAATTCTTTATTAAGAGATCACCTGCTTTGACTCTGATCCGTATATTGACTTCGGAGGAGGATCGTTATATGATCGTTCCTGTTTTAAGTCATCTTTCTGTTTTGATGTCTCCTCTAAGTACCTCTGTACTTGTTTGACTGCAGCTTGCACTTTGCAGATGTCATAGAAAAGTAAAGTAGAAGTTAAAATCCCATTGATAGCACTTTGAGAGCTTGGTTAACTAGCCAATGTGTTCATTGGGCCATAGTTAGATTCCCTACAGGTTTTGGGAGTGATCTGCTTTGGATCTGATACATAGATAGGTCAGAAAGTACAGCTTAGACACCTCTGTATAGTGTATCATATAGCTCTTCATACTTTCTAAGGTACTACAGCTTCTCTAAGGCAATGACTAGCAGACTGGGCTCACTCTAGTTCTTATTACCCATCATCTCATGTCATATTAAAGTGTTCCAATTCAGAAATAGTGTAAAATAAATAAAAGTGGGTCTTTTCTAGGTTCGACATATTATTGGGGCAAGTTTCCTAGTTGGGTATCCTATAGCCAGGTTCTTCCCTTCTAACTATACTTTCTGTCCTACATTGAAGGTTTCTAATTTCTGCTTCTCCCTTTGTAACATCTGTTGCTGCGCTAGCTCTAGTAAGCTAGTTGTTTCTTCTCTGACCCTCTTCAGTTCCTGAAGCTATTCTTTGACTAATGGAATGTTGGTCCGTTCGAACACTATTGGGAATGCTTTCAGGTGGTATCCCATCATCATGAAAAAAGAGGAGTTCTTGAGTACTGAATGAGTTTGGTTATTGTGTGCAAACTTGGCTAGTGGGAGGTATTCTTTCCATTTCATCTGTTCCTTTGAACAGAAGATGCGAAGATAAACTTCAATCTCCTGGTTGACTCGTTCGGTTTCTCTGTCTGTCTGCAGATGGAAAGCAGTGCTCATTGAATGTTTGATAGACAGTTGTTTTCCCATTTCTTGAAATACCTCCACCACAAATCTAGGGTCTCGATCTGATATAAAGTGATCTGGAAGTCCGAAACGACTGTATAGGTGTTGAATTAACAGCCTTGCTATCTCCGTGGCATCTGATTTCTTTGTGCATGGTGTAAAAATTGCCCCCTTCATAGAGGAGTGGTCCACCATGACAAGGATAGAATCTACACTGTCGCATTCCAGTAGATCAGTGATAAGATCCATCATACACACTTGGAAGGGGAAGAAATTCGCTGCGGGTTGTAATGGTTGAAGTGGAGTCCTGGTTGGATGTGTATTGATCTTCGATTGCTGGCATGGTACACAGCCATCTACAAAGCTTTTCACAAACTTGGCCATTCCTGGCCACCAGAAATCACGTTGGATCTGTTCTAGCATATTCCACTGTCCCAGGTGCCCAACCCCTGGAGTTTCATGCACTGCTTTCACAACACTTTGGTGGAGCTCCACATCATTTGGCACATAAATTCACCCCTTGAAAAAGAGTAGCCCATCTTTGATTTTCCAATCTGACAGAGCGGATTTGATTGGTGGCACGCCTTGGTGGAGTAGCTGTTCCAAGGCTGACTTGTGAAAGTTGTCTGGGCCCAATTGTTCCATGATCTCAGTTTTCATTTCCAAGTTAATTCCCTTCACAAAGAGCCATTCTGGCAACATGACTACATCTTCGTTATCGCTGTCATCATCTCTGCACTCATTGGTTCTTTGTGACAGTGCATCTGCTTGTGTGAGTGACTTCCCTGGAACATGAATGAGGCCAAGGTCAAATTCTGATAGGAACAGGCTCCACCTTGCTTGTCTTTGGTTGAGCTTCTGGGCCGTTTGAAAGTATGTAAGGTTCTTGTGATCTGACAAGACCACTACTCTGTATTTTTCTCCCATCAAATAATGGTGCCATTCCATCAGCGCTTGTACTATAGCCAACAGTTCTCGGTTATAGATTTTGTAGTTCTGTTCTGTCAGTGAAAATGACTTCAAAAGATATCTGCATGGATGCCATTCTCCATCTGCTCCCTGCTGCTGGAGGACTGCCCCCATGGCCCATTTCGAAGTGTCTGCTTCGATAACAAAAGGCTTGTCGGTGTCCGGCATGAGTAATACTGGTTCTGAAAGGAGTTTTTTCTTGAGAAGGTTGAAGGCAATTTGACATGCCAAGGTTCATTCGAATTTCTGTGACTTCTTTGTTAGATCATTAAGTGGTCGAGCCAGTTGTGCATATTTTCCAATGAACTTTTGATAGAAGTTTCCAAAACCTAAGAAGGCATGTACTCCTTTTACAGTTTTTGGTGGTTCCCATTTGGCAGTCCCTGCCAGCTTTACAGGGTCTATTGCTACGTATCTGGGCTGGATTACCATTCCTAGAAATATGACTTTGGTGACATCAAATTCACATTTCTCCGGTTTAAAGTAAAGGTTGTGCTTCTGAATTCGCTGCATCAGCCTTTCAGTTCGTTCTTGATGTTCAGCCTGGTCTTTTGAGAACAAAAGGATGTCGTCCATATAGACTATGCACCATCCTTTGTCGATGAAGTCAGATAGAATGTCGTTCATAAAAGCTTGGAACATAGCTGGTGAGTTGCTGAGTCCGAAGAACATGACAGTTGGCTCAAACAGCCCTCAATTTGTCTTAAAGGCAGCTTTCCACTAGTCTCCATCCTTGATCCTTACATTATTGTACCTGTTCCTGAGGTCCAACTTCATGAAGATGTTTGCTCCTTTTAGCTTGTCGAGGAGCTCTAATATCAGAGGCAGTGGATATGTGTTCTTTATTGTTCCCTTGTTAAGTTCTCTGTAGTCCTGTGTAGGTCTTAGCACTCCCTTTTCCTTTTTCACAACAAAGAAAAAAGAGGAGGCCATCAGTGATTTCAATTTCCAAATGTATCCTTTGCATAGGTTCTCATCTAAGAACTTGTCCTGTTCCTTCTGTTCAACTGGGCTGAGGGGGTAAAGCTTGCAATTCCACGGCATGAAGTCCAGTTGTAGCTCTATGGCGTGGTCATAAGATCTAGAAGGGGGGAATCATTCTGCTTTCTCTTTTTCGAAACGATCTCGATACCCCTGAAGATAAGAGGGGATCAGCTTGTCTATCTCCTTCTTTACTTCCTGCTGCTGATGAGCTAACTCCTGCGATGCTGTAATCTTGGCCCCAATCAGGATTTCTTCAGAGGTATTGTCGAGTATACCCATGAACTTCTTGATTTGGAGTTTTCACCTTGGTAAGAACTTCATTTCCCCAGTCTCCCAATCGATTTGGGGGTTGTGATAACAAAGCCAAGGGAGTCCTAGAATCATACTTTCATCTCCAATGCCTGATATCATAAAGTTTTCCTTGTCCACTATTTTGAATTCGAGTTCCACCACATGAGAAATCCATGCGGTTTTGTTTGGTGTTCTGTCTACATTGAATATCTTGATCTTTTCAGGGAGCTGGATCCATCGCTTCTCTAATTTCCTTGCCAAAGTCGTGCTAATGAATCATCCTCCCACTCCTGAATCTAATAGAGCCTGTGTTTTGATGATTTGCATTCCTACTTTGTATTGGAGAGAAATATGCATAGAATTTTGGTCCATTCTGGCTAATACAAAGTGTGAAATAGTTACAGGCGGTGGAGATATTGTCCTCCTCCGCCACTTCAAAAACCCTCTTGCTCCATCAAATCAATCAGAAGGTTCTTTTCTTCCTCTGTTTGATTATTCACCAATGCCCTAATCTTGGCAAACTGTTCTTCCTTCTTCTTCTCTTCCTTCTTCAGAGCATCTGGACAATCTCTAATTTGGTGTCCCCCTCTTCCACATCGGAAGCATAGTCCCTTTGCCATATACTCCTTTCAATCTCCTTCTGAAATCTGTTTGATGGCAACGTCCTCCTTCTTTCAGAAGTTCCATAGTGGCTTTCTCCCGTTGTCTTCGTCCCAAGTCTTTCCATACTCCTGGGCTTGTTTATAGCTTTTGTCGAAGAGTATGGCTGCATTCATCCAATCCTTAATATTTGTGGGGGCTCCTTCGGGCCTAGTCATGATCTTTAGAACCAGACTCTTAGGTAGTCCTCGTTTGAATGCTACGATCTGTGTGGCATCATTATATCCTGTCTGTTTGGCCAGATAAGAGAACTGGTATGTGTATTCATTGGCTCTTTCCTTCATCCTCAAGTCTCGAAGCTTCAACTGGGCTTCTAAGGTGGTACTGAGTGGCTTGAATGATGTCTTAAAGTCTTCTACGAAATCTCCCCACAAGACCTTCTCTGTGTCTTGGTCTAATGCAAGTAAAAGGTCCATCTTCTCATTCTTCCAAAACTCTCCCAGTCTATCAGTCATGTAGAAGAGGAGGAAGAGCTTCTTCGTCCGATCTGTAGTGAATGTTTTAGGATTGAGTGCAATGTACAACAGTACTTCTCAAAGGAACTTCTTCGCATCCTTTCGGTGTCCAGTAAAGGCTCTCGGCAAGGCAGCCTTCACTTCTTTTTCTGTTGCTACCACCTGTACCAGTACTGTAGCACTGATTATGGCTTCTTCGGCCACCTGTTCCACCTTAGGTCTACTTCCTGAAGGTTTCTTGTCTTCTGACATTTCTTCAAGTTGAGGTTGTCTTGTCAATCTGGGGCTGTTCTTTAATGCACAAAGGAGAGGTTGAAAGGGGTCCGCTTCCTCTGCTGAGATCAAAGAGGTATGCAATGTATAAGGTTTGGGCTTCTTCAGTGTAGTAGGCTGCAGTTCTTCTTCAAATCTGATCTCCTCTAAGCCAGATGTGATGGATAGTGGGGTCGAGGTTCTCCTTATTTCAGGGTGCTCTTCTGGTATCTCTGTTAGTAATAGACTCGTTGGCAATGGCAACAGTGAGGCAGTCAGTAGTTCCTTGTGGGATGCCCAGGTTAATGGTGGGATCGCTTGTCCACCAGGATTCAATATGGATTGGGTTTGTAACCCATGCTGGCACTCCTCCACTTCTGCGATGTCCCTCTCTAGCTGTTGTTCTGTCCGTGGTGGCATCTTGTCCTCTCCTAGTGATGCCTAAACCTTGGTAGGTCGGCAATCAATCAGCTTGACCTTGTGTTACATTACTTGCACAGCAATGTCAACTAACCACTTATAAAAGGTAGAACTCTTTGCAAGCAGCTTCAAGTTCAAGTTAGAGTTTGTTCAGCAGATGCTGAAGTTCAGAGATCCTCAATCTTTGGCATTGACACAAGTATAAATTAACTAGGTCAAGCTAAAGACTCAGAGTTCTAGCTTGAGCGCTTAAATACATACAACCTGATCATGTAATCTATGTTATACAAATGTCCAATAGCTACAATGACTTGGTAATAAATACCGATGATGTCAGGATATAGCTAAGCATTCTGATAAGAAAAGGGGTGCTAGGAAGGTGTAATAAGTCCGATAGAAGGAGAAGCATAGAAGATACTAAGAAATAGGGGGTGGGAAGGTGTACATGTCCAATCAGAAAGAGAAGCATATGTGAAGGGGTAAGAAAAATGTAACAGTAGTGATTTATGGGGGTAAATCCAAAAAAGGTGAAGTTAGTAGACATCAAGAAAGGAGTTGAGGAAAGGATGGCAGAGGGATGGCAGCCAGAGTCGTCTCAAGTCCAGACAACAATGACAGGGGAGCTGGGGCAGATTTGCAGCAAGTTGGAGAGGTGTGGTGACGAGTCGCACAGCAATGATGAGCCTGGATGGGCCCCGGACAAGTCTCAGGATTATGATGGCGAGTTGTACGGCAACAGGGAGTCTTAGAGCATCTAGAGCTAGAATCTAGACCTTAACAGAGGGGTAATGTTACAATTACTCTTACATTTTCATATGCTTCTCTTTCCCCTCAGACTTATTACACCTTCCCAGCCCCCTTTTTCTTCTCTAATGTCATATGTTTCCTTTTATTGGACCAGTATGCTATTCCCACCTCCCCATTTTTTCTCCCATTACATCTTATATGCCGACACTTTTACTATTTATTAACAATCACCGATCTCATTGCTATATATGAATATGGTAGAATTAGTTTGGTTGTACTTATTTAAGCACTCAAGCAGAGACAGGATCTCTAGCTTGACCTAGTTAATCTATAAACTTGTGTCTAAGCAACAACAAGGAACTCTGAACTTCAACAAGCCATTGAACAAACTCAAACTTGAACTTGTTTCTACTTTGACTCTCTCTTGTCGAAGCTAGTAGTAATGTTGCTGTGCAAGTAACATAACATGCAATGTTCAGGCATGTGGCTACTGCTATGTACTGGAGAGTGCCAAGTATCTCCCTGAAAGGGAATTGCAATGCCACAGCTATGTCTGATTGGGGACAAGGGGCATTATTTGAAGGTGAGTTTAGTGGCAGGATCAAAAGGAGTGTATATGGGTTTTAGGTTGTCCAGTCTGTATCTTAAAATGGCTTCAATGTAGAATGTTTGTTGCAACTGAATGAATTGGTTTTCTTGTTGCACTTTGATTCTGAGTAACCAATGTAGTTGTCCTCCATCTGTAATCTCAATTTGGGACTTGATCTGCTTTTTTATCTGGGTTATGCTTTGGTCTGTTTCTGCAATGATGGTGATATCATCAATGTGTGTAAAAAGAATGATGAATGGAGATTTTGAGTAAAATACTGCATGATCATATTTGGATCTGGTGAGCCTGCATTTCTTTAGCCATGATACCAATGTTAGGTACCATTGTCTTCCTGCTTGTTTTGAACTGTATATGGCCACCTTTAATATCATGACCTGTCTCTCTTTTTCTCCAATGTTTATTCCAGGTGGGAGTTTAACATATATTTTCTCCCCTTCATCCAGTGCTCTGTATAGGTATGCTGATTCAACATCTATTTGGTGTATTTTCATATTGTGGTGGGCTGCAATGGTGAGTATGGATCTGATGGAAGTGAATTTTGCGACTGATGTGAAGGTGTCATTAGGGAAGTAATCAACTTCTGGGACTTGATTGAATCTCCTGATGACTAGCTGTGCTCAGTGTCCAGTTACATTTCCATGTTCATCCTTTTTGGTTTGAAATACCCATTTGGAGGTGAGTATGTTGGTATTTTCTGGGGGTTGGCCTAGTATGTATGCATTTCTGTCATTTAGTCTCTTTATTTCTTCTTCCATGGCTGCTTTCCATTTTGCAGCTTCTGGTCTGTTTAGTGCTTCTTGATGTGAGAGGGGATCATATCCCTCTGCTTCTGCTGTGACCTTTGCTAATGTGGTGGTGATATTTCAGATGATGTGTTGTGTCTCTTTTGACCCTTCTCCTTCTTCTACATGAATTTGTTGTATTTTGTGTGTGGGTTGTTGGATTCTCCTTCCTGTTACTATGTTTGGGTCAATGGGTTGGAAAGTTTCATTGTTGGATGGTGTGAATGTTTCATTATTTGTGTCTTCTGCAGGGGTGGTGTCATTTGATATAGGGGTGATGTCAGTTAATTCATTTGGAAGTAATGGTTGGTTGATATTAGTGGCTGATTTGTCCAAATGGAAATCTGCATTGTACTCCCCTTTGCTGATGACAATCTGTTGTTCTGAGAAGGCCACATTTTGTTCGGTGGTGATGCTGTTGGTGTTGGATTCTATATCTGGACCTAACCAGCGTCTCTGAATTGCTCTTGGTTCTATTTTGTCAGATATTTTGTCACATTTTACCCATACTATGGCTCCAAATTTGTGCATGTGTTCTGCAGTTGGATAGGTGCCATATTGACAAAAATATGGGGTTTCATAGTTGATGGCTTTGTATGGTGATCTGTTCTATATGTATACTGCATATGTTAATGCTGGACCCCATAACCATTTTGGTAGTTGTTCTTGTATCAAGTTGCATCTTGTGATGTCAAAGAGTGTGAGACGTGCTCTTTTGGCATCTCCATTGTGTTCTGATGTATTGTGTACTGTTAGATGTCTGATGGTCACTGTCCTGTGTAGAAAAGCTGTGAATTTATCTCTGAGAAATTCGCCTTCTTTGTCAGAATGTAAGATTTTGATTTTTACTCTGGCTTGTGTTTCCAATTGTATTTGATAGACAATGTATTGGAGAACTGCATTTCCTTTTGATGGGATAATTAGTTCTTCTATCCAACACATGTGACTGTCCAACAAGGTCATAGAGAAGTGGCCATAATGTTCTGTAAGAACACTGGCTGGTCCCCATAGGTCCATGTGTACCAGGTCTCCAAATTTGTTGTGCATTGTCAAGTTTGCTGAGCAAGACTAGTGTATTCATTATTTTGGGAACATGTAGGGTTTCTCTACAAGTGATATCTCTGATAGTCATTTTTTCTGCTGTTGTTGCCATTATGTTGTTTCTGTTTACCACATTGATCGTCCATTTTGGGATTTCATGTTTATCTCTGATTTTTGTGTGATCTGGTATCATGTGAGATGCTCTTGAGTCAAATATGATCACATTATGATTTGTTGGCAGAGATGCTGGGTACCCATATAGTGGATTGAGGTTGTCTTCCTATGTGAGATCTTGGTCTCTGTCCCAATGTTCCATATCTTCTATGATTTGGTAATCATAGATGCTTGCTCTTGGTGATGGTTGAGATTGTGCTTCTGGTGTTGTCAGTGTCTGTCTATTGGTGATGATTGTATGTTTGGATGTAGTATCTTTGCTGAAATTTGCATGTCTGAGTGCTTCAATGAGCATTCTGCCTCATAAGGCTTGGTGTTCTTCATCGTTGTGTTTTTCACTGTCATCAGCAGCTACTTTTGGAGTAGTCTGCATCAGTAATGGGTCTGTATCCCTCAATGCCCCCCAGAGGTCATTCAGATCAATGAGTTCTCATGCTCTAGTAATGTTAGCAGGATTATGCCATGTATTGAAATGCTCTCTTTCATTTTTCCATGCATCTTCTTTGGCTTTTGATGCTTTCCACTCTTCTGGTTCTCCTGCATTTTCTCACCAGTTGGGTCCCCATGGTGTGATTTGACTCAAACTTGATGTTGTATTGACAACTTGTCTGGTTGTGATTTCTCCTTCTAGTCTCCATTGGCAATTGATTGGTAGTCCATTGAATTTGTGACTGCTGATTCTATAGCATGTTTGGCATATGTAGTAGTCAATGAATTTGTCTGGTTCTTTGGAGTGTATGCATTGGATGATACTGATGGGTGTTCTGTTGAGTGTTTTAGATGTGTGGCATGTGGGAGCTTCACATGTTTTGGGTACTCCTTTATAGTATCCATTATCTTCTTTGGTGATGATAGGTGGTTCCCATATGCCTTCCTGTAGTCCAGTGTCAATTGCCACCCAACTTTCTTCAATGTTTTTCCATTTGATTTCATATGCTGTGTTACCTGTTTCTGTGTTTTTGAGTTCTTCTTTTGGTTCTTCTTTTGCAATATTTGCCTGTGTTTGTTGTTCTCATTCCTTTCAAGGTTTTGTGCATTCTCTAGCTATGTGTCCTTTTCTTGGCAGTTATAACAAATCATTTGTGATCTGTCTTGCCCTTGATATCTGCCTCATTCTTGTCCTCTTCCTCATCCATGGAATGATAATCCTAATGTTGCTAGATTTGCCTGTTCTTCAGCTAAATTTGTGTGTTCACGTCTGTGTCCAATTGATAATCCATCACCATGTGCTCAAACTATAGCTATTAAATCTTCCACAGTGAGGGTTTTGCCAGTAATTTTGTGTGCAATCATGGTGAATGATATAATTGCTGTGAGGGTGTTTGAGATGGATGCTAAAATGATGTTTTTGAATGTTTCATCTGGACAATCCATATCTTGATTGATTATTTTATTTCTGATGTTGATCAATTGATCAATGTGATGTCCTACTCTTGTGATGTCTGTGCATTTGAGAGTGTGTAATCTTCATTCCAATTCAGCTCTTGTAAGAGGATTCCTTGTGTCAAAGTCCTGTCATAACCCTTTCCAAAGATCAGCTGTGCTTTTGCAATTTTTGTATCTTCTGAATATGAAATCTGGCAATCTTGTGACTATTTCTCTTTTGATAATGGCATCTTGGTCAATGGTTGCATTGATATCTTCCTGTGATAGATCATTTGTGACAGTTAGTGTGTAAGGAGAATGTTTTAAAAGATCACCAAAATTTTCTGATTTTATCATAAGTTCAACTCTAGCTTCCCATGTTGACCAATTGGTCCTTTTTCCTTCAACTGTTGGTTGAGGGATTCTGTCAAAGGCTTTTACCAATCCTTTTATTGACATTGTCCTATACTCTTCTTTGTCACTTTCTTCTGGTCCTTATTCTGGTTGCTTAGGTTCTTCTTGGATTGGTCCTTGATCAGGTTCTTCTTCTTCTTCTTCATCTTTGCTGATGTCAGTGGGAGGTGCATTTTCTATTACTAACCTTTTGTTTTCTTCTGATGTTTGTGCTGCCCACTTTGGTAGTCTTCCTGGTTCTTTTGTTTCACAGTTTGGACATAGTTGTTGTGAGCAAATCCACCAATTTGATTTCTCTGCTCTTTGTGAGTATCTGTAATAATCTTGTTTCTCACCAGTGTGATATGTGTGTGAATATCCATCGCAAATGGATTTGTATTCTGGTGATCTTCTTGTTTCTTCTTGTTGTCTGAATGGTCCTGCAGTAACTGGTGGTGATATAGGCCTTGCTACTGGAGTTGCAGTTCCTAATGCTGTCCTGGATGGTGGTCTTGATATGCTGGTCATGAATTATAGGCCAGGGCCCATAACCTATTAGCAGCAATTATCCTTGGGTGATACAAGCATTGGGTACTTGTGAAGAGGCAACAGATGCCTTTAGTGCAGTGGCAGCAGAGGAATCACACAGAGTGATAAGAGATTGGAACTGAACTAAAGATTGCAGTATCTGTTGGCTGCTTAAATACATGAGGGTGACAAAGTAACAGATATAATAAGTAAGTAGAAAGAGAGAGAGAAAAGGGAATGTATTGTATAGTGTTTTATATGTATCTGTTGATAGTAACTGTGTAGTCCATATGTGCATGTCAATGGTAGAGAGGGTAACTGATTTTGGTGAGATAAAACAAAGTATAACATATGTGCAATGAAACATAGAATACAGACCTCTGACATGGTCTACCCACAAAAGGTATAAGGGAAATCAGGTTGGAGCTAGTGGTGACAGGTTCACTGATGATACTTTATGTGAGGGACAAAATAAGCTACCAAGAAGAAAACACACTCTAGGATACTGGGGTATTTCAATTGATTTGAATGGTCATGCATCACAGGGGCCAAAATTTCTGAATATTTTCAGATGGTCACAGGTCACAGACTGTGACCACCAGAAAAACTTCCAAATTTGGTGATTTTAGGTGCTGAAATCTGAATCAATTGAAATACCCCAGTAGTTCCTATAGTGAGGATCTCCATGAGACCATGAGGCTTCTAGATTGGACAGACACCTAGTCCTAACACCATATGAATCCCATTTATCTGGAGAACAAAAAAGAATGTCATTCTGAAAGCCTTAGAAGGGAATGCACATTACCACAGCCTACATAGCCAGTCAATTATGTCAAAATCTTCTTTGGCTATTTGAGTATAATGAGCTGGAAATATTGCACTGTATCCTGACTTGCTCAAGTTCTAGGAACTGATATTGTGAGATGATGGTTGGAAAGAGCCAATGCTGTGACTGTTGGGCATCAATCAGGCTCTTGCTTTAATGTGATGCTCTGTCCCTTCAGTCACCATTCCCTTGGACTTCTTTGTTGTCATCATGTGTTACAATTCTCTTATTGCTGTGGACATACTATCTTTCTTTTACTCTTCTACTCTGTATCATTATCTATGCTTCCCTTTTCATTGGATTTATTACATATTCCCAGCTCTCTTTTTCATCTCTCTCTATGCTTGTACTATTCCATCCAATTTTCCTTTTACTCTGTACATATTCCAGACCTGAACACTTTGTAGCATTACAGATTCTCTTTCAAATTACTAGATAGAGATAGTAGATACTTGCAATGTATTTAAGACAGACAGAACTGGGTCTAAGCTTCTCAGCTTGACCTGGTTAATCCACAACCTTGTGCTTGCAGTGATTGATTAACATCTGAACCTCAGAAAGCTTTCTGAGTGAACTCAAACTTGAACCTTGAACTCTTCATTGCTAAGTCTTGTGGTGTTGAGTGTTGATGTTGCTGTGCAAGGAATGTAACAAAAGGTCAAGCTGATCTATTGCTGACCTAACTAGATTCAGGCACCATATTGAGACATTATGTTGAGACATTGAAGAACCCCAACACTGAAAGACTATCAACAGGAGAACTCAAGAGCCAGGTTAACCAAGCAACAAGAGGCTAGGTTCATCAGCAAAATGACATCACACCTGCTGATTTTTCCCGCTTTTCTGACATTTCTGGTATATTTTGTCCCAAAAGGGAAGGCTGCCAGTCAAAAATGCTAGTAAGCTAAAAAAAGCCACTTTTCCAGCTTTTCTAAGCCACGACATCAGTACACCTCACCAATGACCGGTACTAATGCACTGTACATAGAATAGAGAGTCCAGAAAAGGTTTATAAATCAAAAATAGGAGGCACTAGATGCATTAAATTCATCTGCCCATCCAGCACTTCACCCATAGCATCGATCATAGACCGTCAGAGAAATAATGTATTGTGATCCAAAAGTAAATCTTTCTTGTCAATCTGTTTGAGGGTGGCTGAAGAAACATGAATGAGAATGAGCATACCTATGTCAGCAGACTATGGATGAGGCATGAAACAAGTTCTCATCAAGGTGAGAAGCAACCTTGAGAGTCGAGAACAAGACGAACACTGGAACAGAATAATGTATTGTGATCTGAAAGTAAATTTCTTCTTCACATCACCTGTCAATCTGTCTGAGGGTGGCAGAAGCAACATGAATGAGAATGGACGTACCTGTGGCGAGGTATGAAATGGTACAAACATCTGCGACGGCATCAATGACAATATCCACCATTCTGATGGTTGCTTTAGACTCATTGGCATAGTAACAAGCTTGAAAGCAAAGAAAAATATCAGAAAAACATAAGCAAAAGGAAGAGAATATGCTCACTGGCATGTCTAGGCTCCTGATCAGTCACCACTTTAGCATCGGCACTAGCAGCCATCGCATGTTGAATTAAGGAAGCACTGGAGAAGAAAGCACTAGTGTTTTTTGGCAGAACTTGCAGCTCTCTTTGGTGGGTGAGCGGTAGTGCTGTGAGTGCTGAGTATTGTTGTGGATGTGGAGTGCGCTGGACAGGGAATTGGTGGAAGAGGCTGTCCTGGAGGTTGGTATGAAGATGGTCTTGGTACATTGTGCATGAGGGTATTCAGGGAGTTTGGTGAGGAATTTTGGGCTGGATAGATTGCGTGAACAGGGAGCAATGTGGATGGGGTTGTCGTTCTGAGTATTTGACGATACTGCAGTTTACTGGAATCCTAAAGGCTGGAAGATGGTAAACCATAATAAGTAGAGCATAAAAAGAAAAATGAATGGGCACTCACATTTATAACGCCGCCCCATGTGAAGACTTTGTGCTCATTGAACCATGAAGACAGTAGTAAGAGTCAAGGAACACATGTCAGATCAACTGACACTGAGTCAACAATCATGAATCATACTTTTACAGTACATAGTACATACAGTGCTATGAGAGGAAATCGTACAGATAGTGACTGGCATATTTATTTACAACGTAAGCATTGAAACTATCGAGAGCCCAAGAATAATGGAAGTCCTCATCAAGCATCTCTTTCCCATACACGGGAAGTAGGTGAACAGGACGGATGATAGCATCCAAGGGAATTATTTGGAGTGGACGTTTCTGGCTCTGAGACCCTTCATACTCCAGCTCTACCACCCATAGTCCTGTGTCAGGATCAGGTTCTGGCCTTGGCATAAACCACTGGACAAGTGCTGCTTGATTCTTCTGTCCCCGGTACTCACACAAGAATAGGCAAAAGACTTGAGCAACTGCCATCCCATTCATAGCAGAGCCCTCACCTTCATCCATAGCAACCAAGACAGTATCATAGTGGGGTGTACTCTTCATCCAGTGGGGGTTCGACCGAAATATCTCAGAGTACATGCCTTCTCGGCCACAATCATCACTTGGCACATAGCAGCTGACGATGGCGGAATGGTAGATTGTGACTTGGCCGTCTGGCTCTGGAAGGCGGTTGAGAGGGATCTCTGAGACTTGATCTGCCTTGTCCAGATATCGTTGTTCATATAAATATTCATGCAGGAGCCGTGGAAAGGTTTGCTGGTTAATCTGCACTGTGAGAGCTTGCAGATCCCAACTGGAGTAGCCTCGAGCTGCATTAAATATGTTTAGGATAAATATATAGATAGACTATTTATCAACTCACCTTGGGCGGCCAGCCAAACAGAAACATGACTTTTTGGTGCATGTGACGGACTGAGATCATCAAACTCAAGCTCCCTAGCTTCAGTATCATCTTCCTCCTGTACCTTGAGAGTCCTCAGCAATAAAGCCTCTGTGAATGCAGACGTCGTTCCTCACAACATTCCCCATGAAATGAATTTGCGATGCAATGCATCCAGTTCATCCAATCTATGGATAGCGTGGAGCATTTGCGGTAATGCATTATTGCGACTAGAACAGCGCCAGGGCTGCTTGACTGCCTTGATATGTTTTGACTCAGTGATAGAGGAGCAGAGTCCGTTTGGTGCCCCAAAACGGGCTATGGCAACTATGAAGTGTTCAAGTGCATGCTGACAGGGAAGATTGAAATCATCTCACACTCCAAAGACCAGAAAGACTTTGCAATTATCGTGAAATGTTTTGAGATGCTCCTGGAATCGCACGAGATCTGATTGTTGGATAGCATTCTTTCTGGAAATATAACACATCTCCAAAAATGATGCCAAGCAATGCACGACTTGGGGGTCAAGGTGTCCAACTATTGCTGCAAGATAGACCTGACAAAATCAATTACCAATCTAAGACAAAACAAGGAAAACTTACTTTCATCAGGGCCTTACTATCGTCCCCAGTCCATTGGGAGAAATCACGACCTTCGTAGAATCTTCGGAGACCTGGAAACTCTGGTACTGCAGATATTCTGTTACAGTGTCAGAAACAGAGAATTATGCTGGTTCGAAAGCATGGAAGGTGAACCTTTTGTCAATGTTCTTGATAATTTTCCTTCCTGGACCCTTCCCGTGGATCTTGATAACCAGTTTACCAATAAAGGTGACCAAATGGTCTTTGAAGATGCCTTTGATCAACTGGTGGAGGATGTCTGGAGTAATAAGATCATTGATATCGCCTTGAGGAAAAGAAGGAGTGAAAGGCTGTTTTGCAGTCAGCTGATATGTATCAGATAGCGCTCAGTTACTTACCACAACGTCTCCCCAGATTCAAAATCATTTCCACAGTGTTTCAGCATCGAAAACCTCAAGATAGTGTTCTCGGAGCTCTTGTGAGCGAAGTATTGCATCTGGATCACTGTCAAGATTCTCGGGCCTTGTGGTGCATCTGTTGAGGCACAATTTATCAGTATCAATGTTCATAGCTGAGAATATGGTGGTGTTGAGAATGCTAGGTGCACCAGGATTGTCACTCATATGATTGTCATCAAAACAATCAAAATGGTCATCCCACACCCTGCTTTCACTTTCAGCGTCACCCGCATTACTACAAGTGCGGTAAGAGACAATGAATGATTCACAGACTTGAATGGACCTTGTGCACTAGCCATAGACACCAGCAGCGAGGATTACCTGCTCAGGGTAATCGGCTATATAGGGCCCCAGCTTGTAAATAACTCTTCAGTAATGTCCATTAGGACACTTTGCAACAACGGGCTGAGTCATGCCTGCCTGTAGCGGTGCAAGTACATTCACCAGACAGACATGAAACAGCTGTCGGGTAAACTGCTGAAAGATAGGTTTCTCGTGTTCCTGAGCATTGGCTATAATGTATGTGAGTGAGTAGGTAAGTGGCGCCGAATTATTGCAATCAACATACTTTTCAGAATAGGAAAGAACATAAGAGGGAGGACACTATTACTGTGGGCATGGCAAGCAATGTTGGTTAGGTTGCCAATAGAAATGTAGCAGGGGTGATATTCCTGATGGCCAGTGGTGATAGATACGGTTGTCTTATCACTCCTAAGAATGATGGGGACCAGCATCGCACCCTTTGTTGCATCATGGGTAGCAGGGTCTTGCATTAGTTTATCCTAACAGAGTTTTCAGCTATGGTATATAAGCGAAATTGCGATAAACTTACCACCATTTCCCAAGCCCACATTCCCGACATGAGATTTAAATAAATACGTTCACCACAAGGATTGAGCTGCTGATATGGCATGTAATTGAATGTTTCTGAGAAAGCCTTGGTTCATAACTGAGCTGTGATGACATCTTGTACATCTTGCATGCAGAGGGTATAGGTTTCTGTCATCCAGTTTGGTGCGTTCTCGGGTTCTTCACCGCTATAGGATAACTGATAGGATTTCCAGGGGGTGTTTTCTTTCTGAATTGAGTCGATGGTGGTGTAAAGGTCTTTGCAATTCGTGAAGGGAGCATCATCCTCATGTTCGAGTAGAAAAGCATGTAGAATATCTAGTGATTTGTCAATTTTGCCTTCTGAAGCCTGGAGCTCCGTGAAGTGAAAATGTGCAAAGTCAAATTTGGTGCGAGATGCAAAAGGGGCCCATGCCTCAGGTGTGTCAATATGGGGCTGTTCACATTCCTTTGGTGGTGGTGATTTTGGTGGTAAAGTTGTTCCTTGGATGTCGCAAGGATCAGCTATGTGTAAAGTAAGTAGAGTATATTAGATAGCAAAAATAAGAAGAAAACCTGTGAGATGAGTGTGGCGTATGTATGTGTACCTCCTTGCAGCTGCATCGTTGTCGTTGTCGTCAATTGGGGGAATTATTTCACGATGGACTGTGTTGTTGTGATGCATTAAACCACTGGAGCTTTTGAAGTCTCTCTTGCAGGGTTTGCACCAGAACGGTGAGCTAGAATCACTGCTAGAAGCCATAGGTAATGGGGAAATGGTTCTGGCTATTTGCTGCTTGTAGAAGCTGCATAAGTAGCAATACTGTGAGAACGATTTCTGTTTTCAAAAAGTGAGCCATCAAATACATACAGAACATTGTCTGCAACATCCACTTGCCAGCAAGCACTCCAAATCTCAAAACTCCACAAATCCGAATGCCAACATGTCGCCAAGCTCAAAATAATTCGTCTCCCTCATCGAACTCTGCTGAAAATAGCACGAATGAAGTCCCATTGGTGCCACCTGTCGAAACGCTGGCTTCCAATACTGCCAAGTTGAATGGCAAGAAGGATAAAGGCAGGAAGAAGGATATTCTTGAAGCTGTTGTCGAGTCAAATGGCCAGGAGATTGGTGGAGGTACAGAACTGCCAAAGCCAAAGACCCATGGTCACAATATAAAATCACTCAAAGTTATTGCTGCTACCAATGACAATACAGCTTAGCAGCCTTTGCCACTCCCCCTGCAGTCTACAGGGCAGATTGAACCTTGGGCTCCTTTAAATTCTCGATCTCAGCAACATTGATCTCGCTGAAACACAAACCCAGCTCTTCCAGACCTCCCAGCTCAGAAGCGTACATTGGCTCAAGTAAAAGCTGACCAGGTGGCACAGAAAGCCATGATTGAAGAACAGGAGCAGGAGTATCAGAAGAAGTTACTGGAAATACAGGAAATAGAGGAGAAGATGCAGAAGAATTCCGAGGCACAGAGACAGATGGCACTTGGAATTGCTCCGTCAACGAATAGGCCCAAGCTGCATGTTTTGAGGAAAGAAGAAAAAGATGCGGAATATATAGATACAAAGGAGGTGGATGAGGGGCCAGAAGAATCAGATGAAGCAGATGACAAACATGCAGTAATGTGTCAATTTCATTCTTTTCCCATATGCTATTGATGACTTACTTTTATCCCCTATCAGCCCACTCCAGCCAATCAGCAAAAGCCAGCTCATACATTACAGAAAAAAAGAACAAAGTACGTCTTGAATTGCTGGTCCCCTCACTCTGTATCTTGAGTTCTGACACGTTTCTTCGATAGGAAAGCTGCAGCAAATGACAACTTGGATCCAGATGCGAATGAGGATAATGCTACTAGGGGCTTGATGCCAAGCTCAGAGACTGGTGGCTTCCAGGACAGTGACACTATGGATGTTATGCCGAAGGAGAGCAAAAAAAAGAAGGCAGTCAAAGTAAATCAGGTGTGTTATCCTGTGGTTCCATCATTTGTACATCTCACCTGTCACCCTGGTTTATTTCAGTTTATCTTCTTGAATAGTGAACCTGAAGACACTGGTCAGAAACCTCTCAAGCGACCTTCTACAGCACGACCAACGAAAGCCAAGAATGCTAGTCCTGCTCCCTCTTGGACTGGCTCCACGGATTCACTCCCCTCACTTCCTTCTATTCCTTCCGCTCCCCCCTCCCAGGATAATACAGATGATGAGGCCAAGAAAACTAAACCCCGGGGTAAGCCTACGGAGAAGCAGCTCCCTATGTTTGCTCATGGGACCGTTTGGAAAACTGTTTTCATTGCAACTATTTGCCACCTCGCATTCACTCAGCCTAACCCAATGGCAGTCAAGAAGGACCGAGATCTTGTGAACATGGTCCAGAGTGTCATGAACAAGGTCTTCCCAAATGACCCATGGCCTGTTTGACTGGATGAGGATGCAGTTTTACAAGTGGTGCGTCCAGCATTTGGTGTGCATCTCAACAGTTCCATACTCACCTCTTAATTTAGTCATATGACCATATCAAGGACACTCAAAATAACATCGGCACAGAAGCATTCAAACTGGTTTCTAACTTCTTCCAGCAGCCAGATTATGCTGAGGATCATCGTGTCGCTTTTGCCTATGCTACATTTGTGCTGCGGAAAGATGGCCCCTTGTTATACAGAGTACTGACAGCTACCCTGTAGTTGGAGAAAGGAAAAGCAGGTTACAAGGTATTTTTATTCTGTTGTTTCTTATCAAATGACTGACTGCCTATTCTTATAGCCACCTGAGGGAATCTTTGAGTCTGATTTGATCATTGAGATGATGCAGAAGCACATTATCCCAGTCTACAAATGCTCCATCGAGACCGGCGAGCCCAAAGGGGCACTTGCTATAGTGATTTCTGCAGTAAGTATCCAGTGTAGTTTAGCAAGCTATTGAAAGCTCACATATTCCTTCTTGATATGCCAGCATAACAATGGCATCATGCCTGAGAAGCCCAACGATCAGTTCAGTGATGCCAAGTATGGCAAACACGTCAGCCAGTACATGAAGAGTATCGAGCACCTCTCCACGTGGTATTGGAATCATCTTCTGGAAATGTATGGGCAAAACATTGACAAAGCTGTTCCAGAGACCTTTGAGCTCGAAGATGACGGTCGCGACAATCTCTTCATTCCCTCTAGCCCGAAGAAGGATTGATTGCTGCTGTGGCAAGGTTAGGTGCCAATTTCTTGGTTTTCTTGGACTTCGTAGCCTTCACATTTTCTATTCCTCACCGTTCTACTTATTCATGCTGCATTACTATACATAACCTATCTTACATTATGTGGAATTGATTGTATACCTCACCGAAACCAACTTGCAAGCTTTCAGCTTTTCTTGCCTTTTTCGGCATTTCCTGGCACCAACTGGAGCTGGACCAGATCACATCAAAGTCGGACTTTGGCCCCAAAGGACATGGCTTTTTACCTGTGGCTTTTTACTTTTTTTGGAGGGTAAACAGGTGAAAAAAAGCCGGAAAAAAGTGCCAAAAAAGTTTTTGTAAAAATACTGATGGCCTTAGACCAGGTCATTGAAAGGGCACAATGGCTCAGAGAACTTTTGGAACCACTCCAATCCACACAGACTACAACTTTAATCTGCCACCAGAGGAGGAGGCTCCTGGAGCAAACAACCTCACTTGGCACATTGTCAACAACCTCAGAAGAGACACAGACACCTGACAATTTGTCAAACAGCTCAACCTGGTAATATGGCAAACCTAGAAAAGACCCAATTTTATTTGATTTACATTACTTTTGAATCAGAATACTTGGATATGACATCAGATAATGGGTAATAAGGACTAGAGTGAGCCCAGTCTGCTAGTCATTGTCTTAGAGAAGCTACAGTGTGTTGGAAAGTACAAAAAGCTATATGATATGCTATACAGAGGTGTCTAAGCTGTATATTCTGACTTATCTATATATCAGATCTGAAGCAGATCACTCCTGAAACCTGTAGAGAACCTAACTATGACCATATGAATATGTTGGCTAGTTAACTGAGCTCTCTCAAAGTGCTATCAATGGGAATTTTCAATTTATTCACTTTTCTATGACATCTGCAAAGCAAAAAGTGCAGTCATACAGTACAGAGGTACTTAAAGAAGACATCAGAACAGAGAGATGACTTGGAAAGAAACAATCAGAGAATGATCAGACATTGGAATATGCAGATCAGAATCAAAGCAGATTATCTCTTAATAAAGAGTTCTAATGTGGTGCAAATAGATGAAATTACTTAACAAGGGGCAATGCAACCTCAGCACTTCAGGCAACCCTTTTGAGGTACCACTTAGACACAACCTCTTAGTGTGAATAAATAACCTAACTAGATCTATTAGGGTGGTAAGTGTCCTCACTTTAGGTCCAGTCCTCTCTTCAGATCCTGACTATGGCTTGGTCTGTCATTTGTATAGTGGGTCAACCCTCTATAGCAGAGGTCAGGTTCTATAGATGTAATGTGACAGGGGTGTCAGGAGTCCTTTTTTTTTTAAAGGTCTTGCCCTCTGTACTGACTAGAGAAAAAAATACCTCTCCAGACCTTTAGAAATAGCATATTTTAGTATATTTTTTGCAACAGTTAATCTAGTTCTATATTCTATAATAGCCAGAGAAAAATAGGCTACTTTAAGCTCTAAAAACAGCTTATTTGAGCATTTCAGCTCTTACAACATCTGCAGTGCAAATAGTCTAAAATATAGTATTTTATTATCTATAAATATCTATTTGAGTCTTTATAATATTATATCTTGCTGCTTATGAGAAGCATTTTCNTCCAATCCACACAGACTACAACTTTAATCTGCCACCAGAGGAGGAGGCTCCTGGAGCAAACAACCTCACTTGGCACATTGTCAACAACCTCAGAAGAGACACAGACACCTGACAATTTGTCAAACAGCTCAACCTGGTAATATGGCAAACCTAGAAAAGACCCAATTTTATTTGATTTACATTACTTTTGAATCAGAATACTTTGATATGACATCAGATAATGGGTAATAAGGACTAGAGTGAGCCCAGTCTGCTAGTCATTGTCTTAGAGAAGCTACAGTGTGTTGGAAAGTACAAAAAGCTATATGATATGCTATACAGAGGTGTCTAAGCTGTATATTCTGACTTATCTATATATCAGATCTGAAGCAGATCACTCCTGAAACCTGTAGAGAACCTAACTATGACCATATGAATATGTTGGCTAGTTAACTGAGCTCTCTCAAAGTGCTATCAATGGGAATTTTCAATTTATTCACTTTTCTATGACATCTGCAAAGCAAAAAGTGCAGTCATACAGTACAGAGGTACTTAAAGAAGACATCAGAACAGAGAGATGACTTGGAAAGAAACAATCAGAGAATGATCAGACATTGGAATATGCAGATCAGAATCAAAGCAGATTATCTCTTAATAAAGAGTTCTAATGTGGTGCAAATAGATGAAATTACTTAACAAGGGGCAATGCAACCTCAGCACTTCAGGCAACCCTTTTGAGGTACCACTTAGACACAACCTCTTAGTGTGAATAAATAACCTAACTAGATCTATTAGGGTGGTAAGTGTCCTCACTTTAGGTCCAGTCCTCTCTTCAGATCCTGACTATGGCTTGGTCTGTCATTTGTATAGTGGGTCAACCCTCTATAGCAGAGGTCAGGTTCTATAGATGTAATGTGACAGGGGTGTCAGGAGTCCTTTTTTTTTTAAAGGTCTTGCCCTCTGTACTGACTAGAGAAAAAAATACCTCTCCAGACCTTTAGAAATAGCATATTTTAGTATATTTTTTGCAACAGTTAATCTAGTTCTATATTCTATAATAGCCAGAGAAAAATAGGCTACTTTAAGCTCTAAAAACAGCTTATTTGAGCATTTCAGCTCTTACAACATCTGCAGTGCAAATAGTCTAAAATATAGTAATTATCTATAAATATCTATTTGAGTCTTTATAATATTATATCTTGCTGCTTATGAGAAGCATTTTCCAACATTTAATAT
Source organism: Moniliophthora roreri (assembly GCA_001466705.2). NCBI lineage: Eukaryota > Fungi > Basidiomycota > Agaricomycetes > Agaricales > Marasmiaceae > Moniliophthora > Moniliophthora roreri. Next base: position 46,760 of record LATX02000001.1, on the reverse strand, counting down.
TGTATAGACTGTTCTTTACTGGCTTAAGGCATAACTAAAAATTTGAAATAACTAAGTATACAAGAACAAGCAACTTGTGATATGTTTTTGTACTTTCTATATATAATATATAACTATTCAACAAAGACAATAAGAGTATATTGCCTAGTGTAGTGACATAACCTTATAAAGTAATATATTTCCACTAGAGTAGGTGTGACCTAAGCTGCTAAAGAGAAGGTCCTCCAGTTGAGCAGGCCTGCCCTGAGCTGCTGGAGAGAAGGTCCCTCAGTTGAGCAGGCCTGCTCTAAGCTGTTGGAGGGAAGGTCTCTCAGTTGAGTGGGCCTGCCCTGAGCTGCTGGAGGGACAGTTCTCTAGTTGAAGAGTAGGTCTAATTTCAGCCAAGTGTAGATAGGTCTCCAGTAGAGCACATCTGACTTTAGCTATTAAGAGTTAGTTTTTTAATGGCTCTATAGTATACTACTAACAAGTAAATACTTTAGTTTTCAATATTATTTAGAAAGTTAAACTAATTGCTTACTTAAATAGCTTTCAAGTTCAGAATATATGCTAGAAGTTAGTTGGCCTTATAGCATTTGGATATTTGGCAAGCTTCCAATACTCTAGTTTTACTAGAGTTCAGGCTTTTAGACATAATCTTCTTTAAACACAATGCTACTAATATATTTTAATTAATTGAATAGTCATAGGTTACAGGTTTGTTCTTGTTTGAAAAACTTCAAATGGTCACAGAGCTACAAGAAGTCTATTCAGATTGCCCAGTGTGTGAAGTAGTACATTTATTCAAATCTTCAGTCTTGATCAGGCTACTCATGCATTATTTGAATTTTCAAGTTTGAATCGAATTATCACAAATAGCTCTTTTTTGCTTGTATTGATTAGTATTCTCAACTAGACTAAAAGTTATTTGAATTTGCTTCTATATATTCAGATTTGCACTAATCAGGATTCAAACCTGAACCCAGATTCTTGCCAAGCACAAGAACTATGCTTTGCCATTGAGCCATCAGTACATGCTTATATATTGTATCACTTGATAGATTATATCTGAACTTCAAGATAGTAGAGTAATAATGAAAAAACTATGTAATCAATTTATATTGCTCTGCCCCATTGAAGTATTTGTAGGCAATAAACCAGATGCAGGAGTAATGGCAAAGCTAGGATTAAGGCCAAAAATAGGGGGGAATGGAGCTCCACTCTGCTTCTCAAGGAGAATTCTGCATTGAAATGTCAAAAGTAGTGTCAAATGAGAATTTAAATGCACTCACAGCCCTAAACTCTCCATTATTACAGAAACATCATCATCTATAACATCAATAACACCTGGTGTATCCAAACCTGCCTTCAGCACCAAAACAGGACCCAATACTTCATGTCCACCAGCCTATGTCTTGACTGCCAATATGTTCAAATCCTCAGCTGTGAGATAAGAGTTGGGCTGAATCACAGCTGTAAACTTGAATCTGAGAGCATTCTGGCTATCAACTGCAGTCCAGGAGATGAGGTGCTGACCACATTGGTCAGTCTCTGGAACCTAATAACCAATTGCAACATGGTCAATGGTGCTGACAGGCAGGTCACAGACTTGTGGGTAGATTGGTACTGGCACAAAGTGAGGTTGTTTGCACTTGACACCAAAATAAAGGGCTTGCACCTTGGGCCAGTAACACTACAGCAGACTTGGTTAGTGGTCTATTTAAGAAAAAAAAAGCACATACACATATATCATAAACATCTATTCCAACTTCCAACACTTGTGCATCTGTCTGTAGTGATGTAGACCTCTGCTCAGTGCTGAACTCCTCTGCATAATGCTCATGGTGTTTAAGCCATTCACTTGCTGATTCCTTGGGTGCTGCAGAAGGAAGGTTGGACCATTGCTCAAAGATTTGAGCTGGTGGTATATTATTGAGAGGTATGCCTTGAGCATGGCATACTTTTTCCAATGCAACACGACACTGGAGTAATGCCTTGAAATCAAAGCAATGAACCACAGAGGACATTGAAGGGTACAGAAGGGATTGAACATAGAACATATAGTACTACCTGCTCTTTTCAATGATAGTGGACCGACACATTTACTTCCAATCAATGGGTCTATAACTTTAGCCATGTTACTTGGGAACTGAACTAAAAATAAACACAGGGTATACTATGAAAAAACTACAATGGCCTGCTGGAAGGACCAGCAATAGCATTCTGCAGATGCTGGATTGCAGATGAACCAGTAAGCACTGGGCATCAAGATGGCAGCTGTGCTACTTTACAGTTAACCTTGTTGATTGCCCAACTCTCTCCATCTATTGACATGCTCTTCTGAGTATCAATAGCATTTAACTTCCTCTTTTTGGCAATATGCATAGCTGACATTACACCACCTGTCTTTGATACTTGGAAAGAGGTTGATTGTAGTAGTGGTGATGGAGGATCAGCAGGAGGACCTTCACTAGAGTGGCAGATCAAATCATTAATTCCTGCAATGTCATAGTAGGCAGGTTGGTGGCATGGATCATCACTGTCCCAATCATCCTCACAAATCTCTTTGTCATGCCTTTCCTGGTATTATTGCCGTTGCTCTTCTCACACCTTTACATTGTCAACTTGCATCCTGGAGGGAATAACAGCTGGCAGTGGAATAGGCTTTGGCCATGGTTGTGACTGACTATGTTTCAACAATTTGGAAAGGTCAACTCAGGGAGCTTTGTGAGGAGAGCTTGAAGGTGGAGCAGCAGGTAATGTGTGTTTGGAAGGCCCTTTAGAGGTATATGCTTGTTTGGGTCAGCAAGAGCAAATATGAAGAATAGTATTATATACCTTTCAATAGAATTGGAGATTGTGACTCTTCTTCACCTCCTTTTTTGGCCTGCTCTACTGCACATGCTTTGCCTTTCAATCAAATGAGTGAAAATAACAAAAGAACAGTAAAACAGCAATATTACCTTTCTCCTGTGCTTGTTCTGTTCCAGCTTGATCAATATCTTGTTCATCTATATCTATAGTAAGACATGTACTATTCACTTTCTTGCTTTTACCATTCCATCTACCATGTTTCTTCAACCAGTCCTCACTATTGCATGCATAACCCAGATCACTACTATTACTAGATTGCACAATTGGTATCCATTGCTGATTGTCAGCTGGAAGTGCCCTTTCGTCTAGTATCTGTGTAAGTTACAAATATAACGATGACAGAGAAGAACCCACCAGATGACTGTTAGCTCTTGTTGTTCCTTTTTTGACAAAGAACCATCAACCAACTTCTGGATCCATTCTTCTTTTGCTGGTAGAAACTGCTTGTAGTGATCTTTTCTGAGTCCTCAAGGGCCCACTCCACCCAAACCAGGAAATGGGACATTATCAGGCCAGTTGAGCAGATGTATCTGTAAAGCACCTGCTTGCTTGATAAATGAACCAACTGCAACAGCCTCTTTGCAAACCAGTTCTGTTGATTACCATGTTAGCACTGGAAAGTCATTGACAAGGAACATTTACATGTTTCTGCCTTCATTATAGCTGTCCAGATAGCTCTGTGGTGATCTCAAGCTCCCTTCTCAATGTATGGCACTTCAAGCCTTGGAATCAAGGCAGTGTAATGATATGGGACATCAATGCCATGTTGGTTCATCTGACTAACTCTACAATGTTTGCCATCAACATATTGTTTATGAATGCATCTGAAAGGGGAGTACCTGAGCATGGCTTCNAAATACTTTAGTTTTCAATATTATTTAGAAAGTTAAACTAATTGCTTACTTAAATAGCTTTCAAGTTCAGAATATATGCTAGAAGTTAGTTGGCCTTATAGCATTTGGATATTTGGCAAGCTTCCAATACTCTAGTTTTACTAGAGTTCAGGCTTCTAGACATAATCTTCTTTAAACACAATGCTACTAATATATTTTAATTAATTGAATAGTCATAGGTTACAGGTTTGTTCTTGTTTGAAAAACTTCAAATGGTCACAGAGCTACAAGAAGTCTATTCAGATTGCCCAGTGTGTGAAGTAGTACATTTATTCAAATCTTCAGTCTTGATCAGGCTACTCATGCATTATTTGAATTTTCAAGTTTGAATCGAATTATCACAAATAGCTCTTTTTTGCTTGTATTGATTAGTATTCTCAACTAGACTAAAAGTTATTTGAATTTGCTTCTATATATTCAGATTTGCACTAATCAGGATTCAAACCTGAACCCAGATTCTTGCCAAGCACAAGAACTATGCTTTGCCATTGAGCCATCAGTACATGCTTATATATTGTATCACTTGATAGATTATATCTGAACTTCAAGATAGTAGAGTAATAATGAAAAAACTATGTAATCAATTTATATTGCTCTGCCCCATTGAAGTATTTGTAGGCAATAAACCAGATGCAGGAGTAATGGCAAAGCTAGGATTAAGGCCAAAAATAGGGGGGAATGGAGCTCCACTCTGCTTCTCAAGGAGAATTCTGCATTGAAATGTCAAAAGTAGTGTCAAATGAGAATTTAAATGCACTCACAGCCCTAAACTCTCCATTATTACAGAAACATCATCATCTATAACATCAATAACACCTGGTGTATCCAAACCTGCCTTCAGCACCAAAACAGGACCCAATACTTCATGTCCACCAGCCCATATCTTGACTGCCAATATGTTCAAATCCTCAGCTGTGAGATAAGAGTTGGGCTGAATCACAGCTGTAAACTTGAATCTGAGAGCATTCTGGCTATCAACTGCAGTCCAGGAGATGAGGTGCTGACCACATTGGTCAGTCTCTGGAACCCAATAACCAATTGCAACATGGTCAATGGTGCTGACAGGCAGGTCACGGACTTGTGGGTAGATTGGTACTGGCACAAAGTGAGGTTGTTTGCACTTAGCACCAAAATAAAGGGCTTGCACCTTGGGCCAGTAATGCTACAGCAGACTTGGTTAGTGGTCTATTTAAGAAAAAAAAAGCACATACACATATATCATAAACATCCATTCCAACTTCCAACACTTGTGCATCTGTCTGTGGTGATGTAGACCTCTGCTCAGTGCTGAACTCCTCTGCATAATGCTCATGGTGTTTAAGCCATTCACTTGCTGATTCCTTGGGTGCTGCAGAAGGAAGGTTGGACCATTGCTCAAAGATTTGAGCTGGTGGTATATCATTGAGAGGTATGCCTTGAGCATGGCATACTTTTTCCAATGCAACACGACACTGGAGTAATGCCTTGAAATCAAAGCGATGAACCATGGAGGACATTGAAGGGTACAGAAGAGATTGAACATAGAACATATAGTACTACCTGCTCTTTTCAATGATAGCGGACCAACACATTTACTTCTGATTGATGGGTCTATAACTTTAGCCATGTTACTTGGGAACTGAACTAAAAATAAATACAGGGTATACTATGAAAAACTACAATGGCCTGCTGGAAGGACCAGCAATAGCATTCTGCAGATGCTGGATTGCAGATGAACCAGTAAGCACTGGGCATCAAGATGGCAGCTGTGCTACTTTACAGTTAACCTTGTTGATTGCTCAACTCTCTCCATCCCTTGACATGCTCTGCTGAGTATCAATAGCATTTAACTTCCTCTTTTTGGCAACATGCATAGCTGATGTTACACCACCTGTCTTTGATACTTGGAAAGAGGTTGATTGTAGTAGTGGTGATGGAGGATCAGCAGGAGGACCTTCACTGGAGTGGCAGATTGAATCATTAATTCCTGCAATGTCATAGTAGGCAGGTTGGCGGCATAGATCATCACTGTCCCAATCATCCTCACAAATCTCTTTGTCACACCTTTCCTGGTATCGTTGCCATTGCTCTTCTCACACCTTTACATTGTCAACTTGCATCCTGGAGGGAATAACAGCTGGCAGTGGAATAGGCTTTGGCCATGGTCGTGACTGACTATGTTTCAGCAATTTGAAAAGGTCAACTCGGGGAGCTTTGTGAGGAGAGCTTGAAGGTGGAGCAGCAGGTAATGTGTGTTTGGAAGGCCCTTTAGAGGTATATGCTTATTTGGGTCAGCAAGAGCAAATATGAAGAATAGTACTATATACCTTTCAATGGAATTGGAGATTGTGACTCTTCTTCACCTCCTTCTTTGGCCTGCTCTACTGCATGTGCTTTGCCTTTCAATCAAATGAGTAAAAATAACAGGAGAACAGTAAAACAGCAATATTACCTTTCTCCTGTGCTTGTTCTTTCCCTGCATGCTCTTTACCTGCTTGTTCTGTTCCAGCTTCATCAATATCTTGTTCATCTATACCTATAGTAAGACACATACCATTCACTTTCTTGCTTTTACCATCCCACCTACTATGTTTCTTCAACCAGTCCTCACTATCGCATGCACAACCCAGATCACTACCATTACTAGATTGCACAATTGGTATCCATTGCTAATCATCAGCTGGAAGTGCCCTTTCATCTAGTATCTGTGTGAGTTACAAATATAACAACAACAGAGAAGAACCCACCAGCTGTCCAACATTCAAAACAGACAACTGTTGGCTCTTGTTGTTCCTTTTTCAACAAAGAACCATCAACCAACTTCCGGATCCATTCTTCTTTTGCTGGTAGAAACTGCTTGTAGTGATCTTTTCTGAGTCCTCGAGGGCCCACTCCACCCAAACCAGGAAATGGGACATTATCAGGCCAGTTGAGCAGACATATCTGTAAGGCACCTGCTCGCTTGACAAACGAACCAACTGCAACAGCCTCTTTGCAAACCAGTTCTGTTGATTACCATGTTAGCACTAGAAAGTCATTGACAGGGAACATTTACGTGTTTCCGCCTTCATTATAGCTGTCCAGATAGCTCTGTGGCGATCTCGAGCTCCCTTCTCAATGTATGGCGCTTCAAGCCTTGGAATCAAGGCAGTGTAATGGTACGAGACATCGATGCCACATTGGTTCATCTGACTAACTCTACAATGCTTGCTGTCAATGTATTGTTTATGAATGCATCTGAAAGGGGAGTACCTAAGCATGGCTTCAAGGTTGGTGATCTTCTCCTTAATATTCAGTGCATACTGGTTCTGAATTTCAAGCATCTCTGGGGTGCCCCACATGCAACTAAGTGTCTTCCCTTGTGTATCGTGAGTAGTATCAAGAGCAAACCCAAATACATGAATGTCATGGTTATCTCTTGTCATTGTAGCCTGTCTTGCAGATCAAAATCGAGCATATCCAGAACAATTTACCAACTCACCAATTTCATAAATGGCCTGAGGACACAATTTAGTGTTGTCTGGTACTTGCCATCCTCTTTGAGATATCTAATATAGTCTGCATGTGCCTTGGTATACCAGTCAATGTATGCAGACATGGCATTGCGAACGTTGATGGGATTATCAAGAATGTCTTGTGTTACAGAACCATCCTCGTTACCTAGTCCAAGCTCAACAAGCTGCACTCAGACTTCTTCATGATATGTGTCATGCATCGCAGAGTTGTACTGACGAGCAGTCACTGCAGAGAAGTATTCATTTAAAGAAACCATTGCAGTAAAGGAGAGGATGCACCTGTGGGGTTCTTTGGATGCTCATGGGAGTACTAGGCTTGAAAGGCATTGAAAGGATTGACAACTCGGGCAGACCTCACATCCTCGCCCTCGACATACTCTCTGCATCTTGCAACTGAAATGTTGTTTTCAGCAGAGATCTCATGGAGAGCGCATTCGTACTCCTGTTTCAAGTTGTCAAGGCTCTCCTTGGCCTGATCTGACAGAGGACCATGCGCTTTGAGGCCTTCGTCATCTTCCATATTCTGGTTTATTGCTTGGCCCATTTGTGATGCAGGGCCAACTCCCTTGCAGGTGACCTTGTTGTGGTGGGATGGGTCCTCAACGCTCTGAATGGTAGATTGCTGCGTTCGCATTGCCGGGTTGACTTGTTTAAGATGGACTTTGTTGTGAGATGCTTTTGGCTTTGAAGGCTTTGGAATTGGAACGTTGTAGTCATCAGACTCTGTGTCAGATTCAGAGCTGTCAGGAGAAAGTCCTTTCCGATTGCAGGCAGAGGCTGCCTTCTTCTTCCTCTCTTTCTCTGAGGCTGAGAAATCAGACCCTGAGTCATCATCAGAGTCATCATCCTCAGTACAAGAACGTGGGGACTTGGGAGGGGGTGACGAAGGTGGCAAAGGGGAGGAGAAAGAGGATATATAAAGATCCTCAACATTATTGGCATCCAAAGTGGCAGACTCTGATGTTCAGCAAACAATTGCATAGACCTTGAGCATATAGGTGTGACGAAATGGGGTTGTTTCAAAGGTATCGGGGAATCACAGTCTGTGAGACATGGTGACGAGGAACATGGGGGGAGCACAATGCTAGAAGTATTATCTTCTGCATTAGGGAGATAATTATCCTGGTTGAATGGTAGAGTCATCTCCAGCGACACAGCTTTCCCCTTCTCTTTAGGGCTTACGGAGACTGGAGACAATTCAGGGGAGACAGATTCATCTCCGGAAGCTGCCTCATCATCTAGCAATGGCAACGAGTCCTGCAACACTGCATGGGCCTTTTCTTTGTGTTTCAAGGAAATAGGTGAGGGTGAAACCTCGAGGGATATGGGTTCATCTGACACAGTTGAATGACCTTGTAGCATTGCCTCCTCTTCAGCTTCGAAGGCATCTAGGATTGCTAAAGATCTCCTCAGACCAAGTGCCATATCTTGTGGTATTGCTGGAGCAATATAAGGCACCTGTGGCACTGGAGACAATGGCAGGAATCTTTAGAGTGGTGGTACATTGACATGGCTCAAGACCAGGCATTTCACCATGGGTGTAAAGCCAGCCTGCGGCTGGGTATGCATCGCAGGTCCTTGTTGGTAACCATTCCCAGTACCTTCAAACCACTATTAGAGTAAGCAGGCTTTGAGATCATCTTTCACTGACCTAATATGGATGACAATTGCTTATCACTAGTGCGTGCCCTCTTCGCACACCGATCAAGTGTAAAGAATTCATTGATTGCATCCTGCTCAGTCTGTGCAAGGTTTATTTCAGTTATTGACTGTCTTAAGAAGAATGCATACCTGAAGTTGATCCAAGCGACTTGGCTGCAAAATATCAGCAAAAGTTCACCATCCTTGACTCAAAACTCACCTCTCCGAGGTGTTGGTGTTGGCGCTTCAAAGGCATTGGCTGCTTCTGATCATTGTCTTGAAGCTTTTCAGGCTCCTCAGGAACCGTCTCAAGAGGGACCTGGGCGTTAAATCTAAGTATAGGTCCTTTTATACAACTGGTGAAATGTACATGGCCTGCTTTTCTTCCTTTCCTTGGTTGAGCAGGTGACACCATGGTCAATGACTGTTCACGGTAGTTACCAGATGACCGGGTTTGCACTCCTGAAGCTCGGGTTTTGACCATTGGTTGCAAGATATTCCAGACACATCCATCGTCCTTTTAATTGCCTGGAACTGACATGTGGAAGCGGATCTACATATTCTATCCTAAACATTATGGTTGACTGATAAGGCACACTTCTAAAACTAGGAAAAATATAGACACATTCCATTTACTCTCTTTACTAACCTGAGAAGTAGGCTAATACAGAATATGGCTCAGTGTGTAGAAACTCAGGTGAGGTTAATGAGCTCACAGTATGTGGTCAATCTTGTTGATTATTTCCAACAATGTCCTGGAGCGGGTCCTTGACTAACACCTAAACAATTGTCAGCATGACCGAAGCCGAGAGGACTGTACATACCACAACCATGAAAGTAATCATAGCCATTACTAGCTATCACTCGCCATCATGACAGCTCAAGACTCCAAGTGGGTGTGGGGGAAGGGGCCAGAAAGAGAGATGATGATAGTAAGAGGACAAGATGTAGAACCTGGGTCCTATGCACAGTCAGCAAACAATAAACATGTCCCACTGCAAAAAGTCATGTGATCACACAAAGCGCGAACACGCATACTTGCTCTTTCAGAGTCACGCACCAAATCCAAAACTGAAGCAGTCCATTATAGATATTAGTATTGTGACTTGTAGTTATGCATATTCAAGATAATGTACCACTAAATGCTTGATGAGTGTACTATGAGCAATTTACCAGTCCTTTGTACATCTTCAGCACTGGGGAGGTGTCGATGGTGGGGAAGACAAGTGTGATTCAGGATGGATTTCTGAGAGCATGGGGGCTAACGATGTTGTGACCAATAGGTTTGATGATGTTGTGGGAGGTGGGCTTGATGATGTTGTGGCCAATGGCACTGATGATTGCATAAGGGGTGATACTGACGACGATGCTGCTGGCAACTGGGCTAATGTTCCTTCTGGCTGTGCTGTTGACAATGTTTCTGCTGATGGAGACATTGACAATGATGGTTTGTGAACAGCAGGCAGTGGAAGAGCTCTTGATGATGAAGCTGAGGACAGGATATCACATATGCTCGAACAAATAGCTTCGAGGGATGAATTATTCTCCAGTGGTGGTGAAAACTGGTTCGCTACCTGTTCCCGAATGGCCTTCATCTGCTGGTTGCCTGCTTTCTCATCTTCATGATCTTCCTTGATGAGAATGAGATTGCTCACAGGAAGACGGAACTCCCTGTCTTGGACTACCTCACCCCACAGATGCTCCTTTCCATTCCACACCACTGGTTTAACCACTCTGACGATCATTTCGCCACAATGAGGTTCATCAACACCGAACGGATACCTATGCCCTGCTCGACGCACAAAGAACCCACCAGAATCATCAAGCCTTGTGATCATCATCAAACCATGTTCTGCAGTGAGATTTGGGCGTGTTGTTGAAGGCCAAAGGGATGAGATTTCGACACGAAGTGCATTATCCTTGTTCCTCCCTTTGTGTGCCAGAAAGCCAACTTGATTTTGTTCACTACAAAGGAAGACCCAGCCATCCTTGACTTTTCTGCTAGACTCATGGATGTCAACCTTGATGAGTCATTCACTGAGGACTTCACGATATGAATTGTTCATCATCCACCAGAAATCGACATGCACATCCTCAGGGTTTGTAGCATGGGCATCCCAAACAGAGCCATCATTCGTATTCTCTGCTCGTATACCTGTGTCAATGATAGCATCGGACATGAAAACCCCATGTTGCTCGACAGCAGCTTTCCCACCTTGGGTGAAACACTTCTGCTCACTCTCTTCATACCTCGCCTGGAACCCTTGATGGAGCTGCCATGCTGGATTTCGGAGAATGGGCAAGAACAAGTTGGTTCTAAGGAAAGTATATCGGGAGCTGCACATACAAACAGGTTGTGGACTTACACGAATTGCCGGACATAAATGTAATCCAACATTTTCTCAACCGTTATGCCATTGTGCACCCACTTCACCAAAATCTTCAGACTGCTGGGCATTGTGGGATCACAGATTACATCGTGGACCTCAAACAGTAAGCCTTTCATCGCTGTTTTGGTGATCTGGACCTGCTCCCCAACCCACAGAGGTCTACCTGTGTTCAGCAGAGTTGACAACACCTTTTCTGTGATATATGCAGTCTCTGGTTGCTGAGTGCTCCATGTCGTTGGCACCAGATTAGTATCTGATATCACCATCACATCCGCTTGACGTAGGGTGTTGCAGTGAGCAATGTACACCTAATCAGAATCTTCAGAAATAAATACACTCTCAAAAAGATGAAAGACTTACAGCTTCACCAACATTGGACTTAAGAGCTACAATTGAGCGATTGACACTGATCACAAGAGCAGAGCTTGGGACCTCTTCCTGCTGTCGTTCTAGCTTGTCTGATGTGCATACTACAGCATCTGACCTGTGTGGATGAAGAATCTGAACTAGTTCTCCAGTCCGAAAGACTTTCTGAAGTGCAACCAGAGAGATCACAACGACAACATCATTGAACGACACTAGCACCCGACCTGGCAGTGAACTAGTCACATGACCAATTGCATCTCTGCCAATAGCAGGATGGGGAATTATGACTGTCTGTTTGGGGTCCTCCAGTGCTGGGATTTTCCCTGCCTTCTGCAACCCCTGTTGTTCACCCCAGTACTTCACTGGACTTTCATAAAGGGTGAAGAACCAAGGATCACACCATGTGTGTGGTGCAGGTTCGTCAAGTGGATCTACCTCCGGCACCTGTACTAGACCTGGTTGCAGTGTGTGCCGTGAGCTAAGGTACTGGTGTCGAGCGTCTTCATTGAAGAGATGCATTGCGATCACGTCTGCAGTCTCCTGTGCCCACTCAGCTGCTCTTGTTTGGATTTCTACCTCTTCACGAGCATCGTTCTTGTATCTCTCTGGCAAATGAATCCGTCAGATGGCAGCGTAATGATTGAGCGAGTCCGATAGCTGAGATGGACTAGGATCAGGTTTATATGCCACTGCCTGAACCATCTCCCCTGGTTGGAAATCCCAAGTGTCCAAGGCAGGGAGACCCTCCAAACAGATTTGAACCACGAAGTCAGTACTTGTGAAGAAGAATCGTGCAAGATCAGATGGGCACAATGATGTGATGGAAAGTGTGGTCACCATGTAGTCATGGACCTCAAAGCCTGCGGTGAAGGTATGGCTGCCCAGCTGAATCGTTCTGTTGGGGCATTGCAAAGGGTTCTCGTTGTGATCCTCAGCAGATGACGTGGGATCACATGCACAGCGAACTTTGAAGTCAGTGCCTATGTCAAGCCCATGGCGCTGCAAGTCCTCTACATCAACCCGGCAAAACTCTAGTCGCTGACTAGCTGCTTTCTGCTTCCTCTTGCACTGCCTTCGGCCTGCAGTCCAAGCAACCAAGTTGATGCATGGAACAAGCAGTACTCGCACATAGCATGCAGATGTACCTCTGTAGCAAGCATCATCCAGAACCAGACCCATGTCGCCTTGATACGTGCCTTTGCTCACTTGTATCCAAGTCCCAAACCAAATAGACGCAATGCAAGAGAACGTGAAGAGCATGCTGTGCCATTCATCGACGGGTACAATGTTGTGAGTCGGTAGCACCGCATGAGACAGACCAACTGAAAAATTAACACCCAGGACTAACTGTAATAACTGCAGCACTACTAGGTGCGAGAATGCAAATCCACTGTGGAGTTTGATATAGAAATGTCCCGGCATGGCACCAGTGTATGCAGAAAGAATGGGATTTGGGATGTCTGGGTGGGACCAGTTCAATGCTGCATTGGATATCGCAAAAACTGAAGTCCACTCTGTCCCACACTGACAATCAACACAGATGATCTGGGAGTACGTTTCTCTGCTGCCGATGCGAGCTGCTGTGAAGATAGACTCCAGCAAATCCTCCTGGTCCGAACTCGCATCACTGTCTATAGGGATACTGCAAATTGCCACAGAGACAGGAATCTCCTTCGGCACCAGCACCTCCTTGCCTGTGGACTCAAACATTTCATTCCGACATTCATCCTCATAGTGCCACCCAATCTCATGACCATCGAAGTTGTAAATCATGATACGGTTCCGAGCCGAGTCTAAGTCTGTTACAGGAACCATATTGACATCGGGATCCTCACTTATCCGAGCCGGCAGGTTGTCTATCAATGTTGCTAGTGCTGAGCTGAATTCATATGACAGTGCCTATATGATAGTTAGCCATGTATCATACTACTGTTGACTACATACCTCTGGCTTGAAACCTTCACCTGTCTCAAGCCATTCTCCGAGCATCCCAATATGGGTTGTCCATGTCTGCACGAGTGACGGGAAATCTGCAGCGTTCACGTTGATCAAGTTGAAAAAATTGGGAGATTCCAACTGATGGTTGATGAAAAGTGCCCACTTCTTGAGGAAGAGGTGCACAATGGCATCCTGCCGTTGCTTTTCATCCGAAACTGGAGGGTCAACCTCAATGTCTTCCTGTGTGCGGAGTTCATTGGAAGCAAAGTGATACTCTGGGGGCTACGTTTCATGTCAGTTACTGTAGCCTACTACACATTGTATAGCAATACCACAGGTTCAAAGCCATCCCCTTTATCCAGCCATTCTCTGAGCATGCCAATGTGCGCGATCCATGCTTGACATAGGTCCGTATAATCCTTTGCCTGAGCATAAACAAAGTCCGGGAATTTGACATATTGGTACTGATGCTTCAGGAAGGATTCCTGCTTCTCAAGGAACGAGCGAACCACCTGATCCTGTTGAAGTTTCTCATCAGAAATTGGCTGTTGCTGCAGTGGTGTAATCAGAGAGTAGAGATTCTTGGCACCTTCGTGAGCATTAGACTGAGAGGATTGAGGCCAATTGCAGTCAAGAACAGGGCAGGGCACAAACCTCTTGTAAATGTCGGCGAAAATGTCCTTTCGGGCACGTAAAGGTTGAATTTCACGAACTAGGGTGCCACGTTCATCATCTGATGAGTCCAGCTCATCTACCTGAGCGTCCTGTTCCTCATATTCATCGTCAGAAGAGATTGCTGCTTCATCATCGATAAAAACATTGCTCTTGCGAGGGGGCATGGTCTGCCCATAGCTGGTCAGTATCTCATTATTTCAACGCAGAGGCATGGGCAGCGCCGATCAATGGAATATTTGATCACACTGCAATCCCAATGTTATTGATGACGTTCACCTCCAATTAATTCACTCCATATTTCCAATTACTTATAAATAGCATAAATATACCCAGTTACTTAAAGGGTGGAAGGCAATAGATAACTGTACCTGAAATAGGAAGCAAATGATGCCAGCTACAATGGGTGTCAGCATTGAACTGAATGGTAACGACGACAAGCATAACTTACCCAATGATGGTGGTCAAGAGGAAAGAGGGACAGACTGTCTCTCTTTCCTCTTGACCACCATCATCTCTGGCGTTACCCTCCATAGTCATAGTCATCGGCGATGACGGTGTGGTGTTCTGCACGCCATCATCGCCATCACCCTATTTTGCTTCGACTGCTATTAACTTCCTCTTTCCTCTTGACCACCTCTGGCATTACCTTCATAGTCATAGTCATTGGCGACGACAGCATAGTCTTCTGTATGCCGTCGTCGCTGTCGCTATATTTTGCCTCCAACCGATATCCATGTTGTTTCACTATTAACATCCTTTCCTTCAATGCTCGTGGCACTGCTTCTCTGCTACATTATGGATGCCTTTTCACTTATTTGCTTTCCTTCAATGTCTCCGTCGTTTCACTACCACCTCAACTACTTCACTGTTTTTTAATGGTGTCCCACGAATCTTGCAATGTTATTTATACTTGTGCCCCATCATTGTCAGTCTAAGTGTTGATTTGTCCATGAGCTAATTATATACTGATGATCTCCAACTTAGTTGAAAGCCTGTGCTTGAACTTTACTGCCCCCCACCCAATACCGAACCCATCTTCGTCTGAGATTTAAATTGGTAGAGGTTCATCTTTTTTTCTTCTTTTGGAGTTTGAGTTCGCTTACCCCTCAACAATTTAGTGCAATTCTGCCCTTCTCAGAGCTCACCATTCTTGTTTGTTTGCCCCATTCTATGCCACACAAGTACGTTTTTCACTATGAAAGGTTTTTTTTTTCACCAGATACTGATACTTCTCAATAAGTTCTTGTATGACCATTGGCCATTAGGTAAGTGGTTCCTTTCATACCGATGTTACAGTGACAATGACAATGACAATGATTGTAATAATAACAGGATTACCTATTATTAGGCCCAAAGTGTGCTCTCTATTTCAGCAAGTGCATATACAGGTAGAGTTGTCATCATGCTGTATGTCCAATTAGCTCAGTGGTAGAGCACTTCAATTCAATGCATTGAGGACACATCTGTCTTGGAATGTCCCAGGTTCAAATCCTGGATTGGACTTTCTTTTTACAAAATATACATCTTTTGTTATACTGTAGTTTTTCAAATAGTCAGAGTCTTTCTCTAAAATGGAAGCCCATAAAGATGGATAAGAAGCAGTTATCAAATAGTCAGAGTCTTTCTCCAAAATGGAAGCTCATGAAGATGGAGAAGCAGCAGTTAGGTTCCAAGTTCAAGCTTTGGACTAAACTTGTGCTAAAGATTGTAGTTGTCTTTATGTTATCTAATCACACACTTGCTAATAAATGTGTTTCACCTGTTACATTCAGAAATAGAGTGATTTGAGCAGTTTGAAAGAGAAATTTATGCTTCAATAAGTAATATACTTCTGCTTACTTCTCTAGCATCTATATTGTTACTATGTCTCGCTCTCGCCTTCCAAAGACATCTTCCAAACNTATATTATATATAGAAAGTACAAAAATATATCACAAGTTGCTTGTTCTTATATAGTTATTTAAAATATTTTAGTTATGCCTCAAGCTAGTAAAGAACAACCTATATAATATTATAAAGACTCAAATAGATATTTATAGATAATAAAATACTATATTTTGGACTATTTGCATTGCAGATATTATAAGAGTTGAAATGCTCAAATAAGCTGTTTCTAGAGCTTAAAGTAGCCTATTTTTCTCTGGCCATTATAGAATATAGAACTGTATTGACAGTTGCAAAAAATATACTAAAATATGCTATTTCTAAAGCTCTGGAGAGGTATTTTTTTCTCTAGTCAGTACAGAGGGCAAGACCTTTCAAAAAAAAGGACCCCTGACACCCCTGTCACATTACATCTATAGGACCTGACCTCTGCTATAGAGGGTTGGCCCACTATACAAATAACAGACCAAGCCATGGTCAGGACCTGAAGAGAGGACTGGACCTAAAGTGAGGACACTTACTACCCTAATAGACCTAGTTAGGTTATTTATTCACACTAAGAGGTTGCGCCTAAGTGGTACCTCAAAAGAGTTGCCTGAAGTGAACTGCCCAGAAATTAAACAGACGACAAGCACGATGGAGTCTGTTGCTCTCGTTGTTCGACCTCAAGTTGGTGCATGTTCCAGGGAGCCAAATGATTCAATCGGATGCATTGTCCAGAAGAGTGGATTACGTCCCCAATGAAGACACAGATAATGAAAATATTGTGTTACTTCCAGAATCATTGTTCATCAATGCGATTGATGTGGAACTCCAGCAAAGATTGAAAGATACTTTGGGACATGATGATTTCCACAAGGGAGCTCTAGAAGCTTTACTCGATAAAGGAATTCCCCCCATTAAGTCCTCTCTTTCTGATTGGAAATTTGATGATGACATCCTCTTTTATAAAGGACATGCCTATGTGCCCAATGATATCAAGCTGTGTCATGATATCGTAAGGGCTATCCATAAGGGACAGCCATTTGGACATCCAGGGCAATACAGAACCATCGATTTGGTTGGACGAGAATTTTGGTGGCCGGGAATGGCAAGGTTCATCAAAGCATTTGTTGATGGATGTGCTCCATGTCAACAGATGAAGATCAACACACATCCTTCAGTAGCCACAACAATGCCATTGTCAGGATTGCCGAATGCAACCCCGTTTCAAGTAATCACAATGGATCTGATCACTGATCTACCAGAATCTGATGGATCGGACTCTATAATAGTCGTGGTAGACCATTCGTCTACAAAGGGGGCAATTTTCATCTCATGCACAAAGAAATTGGACACAACCAAAGCAGCAGAGCTTCTTTTTCAACATGTGTACAAACAATACAGGCTAGCGGAAAAGATCATATCTGATTGAGACACTAGATTTGTGGCAGAAGTCTTCCAGGAAATGACAAGATTACTGGGAATCAAACACTCAATGAGTACTGCTTATCACCCGCAGACAGATGGAGAAACTGAAAGAGTTAATCAGGAAGTCGAAATCTACCTGAGATTCTTCTGCAGGAAACAACAATCTGAATGGAGTAAACACCTCCACATGGCAGAATTTGTGCACAACAATCGAACACATTCCATCACTTATCATTCACCATTTTTCCTGACAATGGGATATCATCCAAGGCCATTGCCCATGGTCTTCGAAAAGACCGATGTACCATCAGTGGAGAAGAGACTTGCGGAGCTGAAAAGGCTGAGACAAGAAACATCAGCAATGATAGAAGTGGCCAGGCAAAGAATGATTAATCAAGGGAAAAGGAAGACAGACAAGTTTGCAAAAGGACAAAAGGTGTGGCTCGAAGGGAAAAATCTAGATTTTGGATATCCAACCAAGAAATTGTCACCCAAGAGAGAGGGGCCGTTTGAGATTGAAGAAGTCATGGGACCAGTGACGTATAAGCTGAAACTACTGAGACAATGGAGGATACACCCTGTTTTCCATGTAGGGCTTCTATCACCATACAAAGAGATGGAAGAGCATGGCGCCAACTTCCTGGAGCCCTCTCTGGACATAATAGAAGGGCACAAGGAATTCAAAATTGAAGCCATCATAGGCTATAAACCAAGGAAATATCTGAAGAAGTTCTTGGTATCCTGGAAACGTTATGATTCTTCTCATAACGAATGGAAGAAGAAAGCTGAACTTGAGCATGCCATGGAGCTCTATCTGGAGTATATAATATCAAACAAACTCTGAAGAGTTCCAGCAGAAACAACTTCAATTTCAAACATGTCCAACAGCCAGACCTACAACCTTTCCTCCACCTTCTTTGATCTTCACTCTTGTCCCCTCCTGCAGCGACCCAATGATCACATCGAGGACCCAGAAAATGTTCATTATATGGGCCCCTTCAATCCTATGCCTTTCGAGCTCCTCTATCTTGTCAACACAGGGGAGCATGATGAAATCTTATGTTCAGGCACAGCAGCTTCGCCTGTTCACCAAATCACCGTGGATGGGCTGATCAGACTCCAAGAACAGTGAGCGGCCATCAATAGGATTGTTCAAGAGACCAACACATACTCTGCCAACTTAGTGTACAATGCCATGGCTGGAGCCGCCAGAGGTCTCGTACTACAGGGACCTATCATGGTACCATTTCCACCTGCATATTCTCGAGATAATAACCTACAGAATGCCTCTGATGCCTTAGGTTCCATCCCTGAGGACATTTGCAATGCAGGTCCAAACAGTCCAGAATTCTGGATGGCTACAGCCGCATATGCAGAATGAATTCGGAATACAGCCCAGTTGGCCTGCAAACAATTTGAACAGATCCCTTCCATCCCCACACCCGGGTTTGGTTTATCTAGGCCATTTAATCAAGCTGGACCCTCAACCCCCTTTCATCCCAGAGATGAACAACTCCCCTCTGCCCCTTCCAGTCCCAGGTCCCTTGTATACTCCAACCCTCCTAGTCCCTCCAGTGATGGAGAATCAATCATTATTGAACACATCCCCACCTCAGAACCAGCAAGCCCTCCTATGTATGCTGCCTCCATCAGAATCTGCACCCCATCCCCTTCCAGTTCTAGTGCCAAGACCGTCGAATCCAGTATAGAGAACATCTACTTCCCAGGAATTCAGAGATGTGACAATTGTGACCCCCCCACCACGGTACTGTTCTGCGCTGATGAAGCAATTAACCCCTATTTCCAGCCCCTCCGAATTACCTACGCAGAGTACAGGGGAACGCTAGAGCCTATTGCTCATGAACTGGAGACCAATGCTGGTCCCTCCGAGAATGTTGATCAGAGATCCGACAATGCGATCAGTGTGGGACAACGAAGACCTCAAAGAAGCATCGTCGAGTGAGCCATCCTCGTCTCCAACCAACAGCGAGGACATGACTGACAAAGTTTATGAGTACCTCTCTGCCCTGTGTGCAGAGTGGCGAACCACTGTGGCCGAGAATGCCCAAGCTACCATTGTCAAGTTTGTGGGACATTTGCACCTGGTCACCTCTCTTGAGATTGTCGTCTCAAACGAAGGTTGCGCCAACTTGCTCACAACCACTATCCCCAGCACTCATCATCTTCTAACAATGATATCTATGGGGGTGACCCCAACACCAAACTCTACAGAGATGGAGAACAATGAGTCAGTAGCAGCGATGGAGAATGCCGAGGATCAGTACGAATGGGTGTATTCTGGACAACAGGAATCATTCAGAGAAGTGACATTGTCAAATGGAACAGTGGTGAGATTGGAATTTCACCCCTAAAGTGGGGGTAATGTTACAGTTTTCTTTATCTTGGAACACTAGCAGGTGACCGTGTATATTACTAAACTTTCTTTCTTGTTCTGTAATGTTCCATCGTATGTAAACCTTCTATCTTTTTCTATCTCTTTCTATCAGACTATTATATAACAAGTTCTATGATGTTCTCTTGAGTTCTATCTCGTTTGTAATCATAGATACTCTGTACTATTTAAGTAGCCAGAACTAGGTCTAAGCTCTTCAGCTTGACCTGGTTAGCAATAAACCTTGTACCAAGCAATGAACAGAACGAGCCTCTGGTGATGCATGAAGAGTTCTTCTCGCTGTGCTTACCTACTCTGAACTTGAACCTTAAAACCTTCTCAACTATATCATAGTTGAGTTGGTTGTTGACATTGCTGCGCAAGTAATGTAACATCAGGTTTGGCTTTCTGAAATGGAGGTGGGCACCCGATCACTTACTTTCTCCTTTGCCATCTCCTTCTACATATGATTCAGTCTCTGCATGTACAATATCTATTCCTGTTGCCAATAAATGTGATAACCATTTCCATGTACATGCAAGTCTGAGGGGGAGAAACCAAAGAAAGAAAGTTGTGGCAATGATAGACTCAGAAGCAACTGGCTTGTTCATAAGCTGAAGTTGGGTAACAGAACACAAGGTATGGAGGCACCTTCTCAAGAGAGAGATACCTCTGTACAATATTGATGGAACCAAGAATCGAGCTGGAAGCATCTCAGAGTTTGTGCGACTAGAGCTGACTATTGGAGACTATGTAGAGGTGGTGGAGTTGTTGGTTACAGACCTGGGCCCAGAGGAGGTGATTCTAGGTCTACCATGGTTGAGAAAGATTAACCTGAACATAGACTGGAAGGCTGGGTTAATGAACATCAGAGTGGAAGAAGAGGAAGAAGTGAAGAAGGAAGAGGTGGAAGTGGAGGAGCGGTATCAAAGGATCATGGGGAATCACCAGCAGAGGAGGAAGTAGTGGAAGGAGGGGATCCTTGAGGATACAACAGATGAACTGTGGGTGGCAGCTGGAGTAACATACTCAGCTGAGCTAGCCTATGAGGAGTCAAAAAAGAAGGAGAAGTGGAGCATGAAAGAGATCATGCCAGTGGAATTCCACAAGTATTGAAAGGTCTTCTCTGAGGAGGAATCACACTGTCTCCCAGAGCACAAGCCATATGACCATGCCATTGATTTGAAGCCAGATGCACCTGAGACAATCCGATCCAAGGTGTACTCTATGTCAGTGAATGAACAAGGAGAGCTGGACCAATTCTTAGAGGAGAATCTGTGGAAAGGATACATCATCCCTTCCAAGTCACCCATGGCCTCTCCAGTCTTCTTCATAAAGAAGAAGAATGGCAAACTGTGGTTTGTACAGGACTATTGCAAGCTCAATGAGTTTACAGTCAAGAACCGATACCTACTTCCCCTTGCCTCTGATATCATCAATTGACTCAAAGGTGCTAAATACTTTACTAAGCTGGATGTTCATTGGGGTTACAACAATGTTTGGATCAAGGAAGGAGACAAGTGGAAGGCAGCCTTCATTGCCAACTGAGGTCTTTTTGAACCCCAGGTCATGTTCTTTGGGCTGACGAACTCTCCAGCCACCTTTCAAGCACTTATGAACTCCATCTTTGCAGACCTGATTGCCCAAGGGAAGGTTGCAGTGTATCTGGATGACATTCTCATCTACAGTACCAGCTTAGAGGAACATCATTGGACAATGCATGAAGTACTCAAACAACTGCAGGAGAACGACCTCTATCTGCGTCCTGAGAAATGCGAGTTTGATCAGGAGCAAGTGGAGTACTTGGGTATGGTGATCCGTGAGGGGGTGGACAGTATGGACTCTGTCAAGGTTTGAGCAGTGAAAGAATGGGCTACCCTGAGGAATCTTTATGAACTCTGAGGTTTCCTTGGCTTTGCCAACTTCTACTGATGATTCATCAGGGACTTCTCCAAGATTGCACACCCTTTGAATGACTTGACTAAGAAGGACTGTCGCTGGGAGTGGGGAATGCGACAGCATCAGGCCTTTGAGACATTGAAGGGAGCCTTCACAAAGGAACTGATACTAGTGATGTGGGATCCTGCATGGCCAACTCGGCTGGAAGTGGATGCTTCTGGTTATGCCACAGGAGGAGTGATCCTGCAGCAGCTGGAGGACAGACTGTGGCATCCAGTGGCATACAGGTCAGAGTTGATGGCACCTGCTAAATAGAACTATGAGATCTATGACAGGGAGATGCTCGCTATCATATGAGCCTTGGAAGACTGGCGTTACTACTTGGAAGGTCTACCTGAGCCATTTGAAATTATCACCGACCACCAGAATCTCGAGTACTGGAGGACAGCTCAAGACCTGTCCCGATGACAAGCATGATGGTCCCTATGGCTCTTATGATTTGACTTCTGTCTGACTCACAAACCAGGCAGGACCAACACTCAGGCCAATCCCCTCTCTCAAATTCCGACCTTCCAGATGACAGATGCAGAGGACAACCAAGGACAGGTTGTACTTCATCCAGAAAGGTTTATGAGGATTGCCATAACAAGGATGAAAGGAGGGGAGCTGGAAGAGAGGATCTGTAAAGGGGTGGAGAAGGAGGCTGAGGTGCTGCAGGCAGTAGAGGAATTGAAGAAGAAGGGTCCACAAAGGCTAATCAATGGACTGCTGGAGTGGGAGGAGGACAACAGGCTTGTGTACTACAAAGGGAAGCTCTACATCCCTGTGGATAAGGGACTGCACACAGACGTGCTCAAACAGTGCCACGATGCACCAACAGCTGGACACCTGGGAGAGCATGGAACACTAGAGCAAGTGAGCTGCTACTACTGGTGGCCTGGGATGAGTAGTTTTGTCAGAAAGTATGTGTAGGAATGTGAAAGATGTCAGCGAAGCAAGCCAGCAGTACACCCAGATGCAACACTATGCCCACATGATGTGCCTGAAGGCCCATGGAACATAGTGGGTGTAGACCTCATCACAGGATTGCCTGAAAGCCAGAGGTATGACACTATTATCACTTACATCGACCTCTACAGCAAACAAGTCTATGTCCTACCAACTGTGACCACTCTCAATGCTAAAGGAGTTGCAGACATACACTATCGGGAGATCTTCTGCCTTTATAGTATACTCCATAAGTTTGTGTCAGATAAAGGACCCCAATTTGCAGCTCAAGTCACACATGCACTCTACAAGTGCCTAGGAATCCAAGCAGGTCTCACAACTGCATACTACCCATCAGCAAATGGACAGACAGAGTGAGCAAACCAAGAGATTGAACAGTTTCTTCATCTCTTTGTGAGCAAATGTCAAGATGACTGGGTGGACTGGCTCTCTACTGCAGAATTTGTACTCAACTCATGAGTTCACACAGCATATGACAAAAGTCCCTTCGAAGTTGTGTATGAGTATAGGCCCAACTTTACTATCCCAGCAGAATGACGCACAAACAAGTTCCCTGCCTTAGAAGCATGCCTTGAAGGCCTGAAGAAGATTCAAGAGGAGGCAGAGGCAGCATTGCAGATGGGAAAAGAGAAGATGAAGGAAGCATATGAGGAGGGGAGGAGGAAAGCACACAAGTTCAAAGTAGGAGACAAGGTGTGGCTTGCAGCAAAGGACATTAAAATCCATCAAGCAAGCAGAAAATTAGGCTCAAGACAACTAGAGCCTTTCAAGGTGGTGGAATGCATTGGTGACTTAGATTACCACCTCAAATTACCTCCAGAAATGAAAGTCCACAATGTCTTCCATGTTAATTGTTTATCACCATGGAAAGGCAATGAAGTCAATGGGCAACGAGCCCCACTACCAGAAGCAGTAGAAGTGGAAGGAGAGGAAGAGCATTTGGTAGAAGAAATACTAGACAGTTGAGTGTACAGAAAGAAGTTGCAGTACTTGATGAGATGGGAAGGATACGGTGAAGAGGAGGATAGCTGGGAGCCCACAGAAAACTTGGAACATGCGAAGGCAAAGGTGAAGAACTTCCATAAAAAGAATCCCAATGCACCAGCCAGAGTGGCTGCAGCACTCTTTGCAACACTACCATGGCAAGAACTTAAAAACTTCACTAAGGCAACAACAGACCTTGCATGGGAGGAGGGGAAGAGAGTAGGCCTAGGTCTATTATGGACGATAGACTCTAGGGAGGGGGTAATGTGATGGAGCATAGCTTTTCCTTTCTCTTTTCTTCTAAGTCCCATTATCTTATCTTTTATCTTTTATCTATTTATCCAATTACTTACCTTATTTATACCATCACAGCCACTTCTCCATACACTATGTACAAGGTGTTCTTTTAACATGATTTTCTCATTGAGAAAACACTTAATCTTCTTGCAAAGAGAATTTTTATAAAACCATATATAAATTCTAAATTTCAATTGTGTCCTCTCAACAAGAATATGCCTAGAGAATACTAAATTTTCAGCAGCAAAAAATATGGAATTTTCAAATTCTGAGAATTAATAGATAATACAATATATTAGAATAATTTCCATACTGAGAAAACATTAAATTTTCTCTGGTTGAAGATGCTCAGAAAATGCTGATAAGATAAGATAAAAATTCCACATTTTCTATTGTGGGAAAGTCAGAGAAAACACTAGGAAAACACTAGGAAAATAGTAGGAAAATCATGTGAAAACACTATATTTTAAAGTAGTTCTTAGATAGTTTTCATATAGTTTTCCTTTTGTATTTAACATGGTTCCTTTAATATAAAATTCAAAATCTTATATTTGTTTTCTAAATGTTTTCTCACTATTTTATAAGGCAGAAAATTTAGTATATTTGTAATTAGAAAATTAAAGGATAATTCTATAACTTTATTATTATAAAATAATCAAAAAACACTGACTCTTCTGGAAATTAAAATCCAGAGTATGCTTGCTGTTTTCACTATGTAATAATAGCTTGAAACTAATAGAATTTTCTGAGTGTTGTCTGGAAGCAAATATATAGCAGTATTCTGAGTGTATTTCCTTTGTATTAATAGCATAAAAAGAACACCTTGTACATAGTGATAGAACATTCCATTCAACCCAGATCTCCTTCCAGATCATTCTTCCATTTCCATCAGTTATTCTCACTGAGACAGACTCATTGTATTTATACCTGACACTTGTAGCCTAGTTCCCCATCTTGACCTCTTGGTCATTTGGGCTAGGCAAGTATTTCTTGTACATACCTCTCAGTAGTTAAGCTAACTTGGTCATTTGGGCTAGACATTGACTTTGTGTCTGTTGAGTTCAATGTCGTATCGACCTAGAGTCTATGCTGGATCACCCCTTTTCTTATCCTTGTCCTGACTTGAGTCCAGAGGGTTCTACTCACTGTGATGAGGGTCATTGCAGCACCACACAAGGTAGATAGAAGAATGTATCTCATTTACACTCAATTTCACTCAATGTGAAAGTTAAAAACATGCAATTTTACTGATACCAGTTGAATACTCGTTCTAAGTACATGTACTATCAGCTTCATTCTCCCTCATTCTCACCATATGACTCACACTGATTCCTCCTGATGCCTTCACCTGAATCATCTCAGCCCCACTGACATTTGCCAGTGTTTTGCCCTCACTTGCTTTCTCCTGGTTTCTGTGATACCATTGGATAGTAGGGTATGTGGGAGAGAATTTGCGAAATAATATGCTGCAGAAATATATGTTAGCAGACATAGTGGAATAAAGGCATGAGACATACATATGCATGCTAGTTAGGCCTGTGGATCTTCAATGAATTGACTATCAGCTGGAGAAGTACATGAGTATTATGGAAGCAAGTGGATCAAGAGCGCATACCTCGTATAGTCTGCATGAGCATAGAGAAGCATCTTGTTGAAAGTTGTAGATGTTCATATACTGAAACTTGGGCAAAGATCCCAGGGTGTTGAATCTGGCTTTATGAATTTATAGGTATCTTTAGCTCACCTTTAGCTGTTGATATTCCTATAAATATGTGCAGGGATAAGCTGGGCTCCCAGACTGAACAACATACTCACTGTCCATGCTGCTGCACCCATGCTAGCACCTGTCAATGTTACTCGCTCATTGACCAGAGTGCGCATTGCTCAGGTGTTCCATACACCTCTAGTGATGAAAAAGACTTAAAAGGCAAGGATATAGCTGGAGGGTACAGGGCATGGTGGTCAAGAAGAGAAAAGCATTGTGGTGACTTAGACTCCCTGTGATGTGGATGGCTCCAAAGATGTCGGAAATTTGTGGTGTGGGCTTAAAAGAGCTTAAAAGAGCTTAAAAGGGTAAATAAGGCCATAAGGGCTAGCTGGTGCATATAAGGGCTTTTAATAAAAGAGTTTTTGATTTTAAGCAAGCATGTAAGGATGCTTAGAAGGTGGATTATAAGGCAGTAGAAATAACCAGCCAAAATAATCTGCACTGTTACCTCTCTGGCTTGAACCACTGACCTTATAAGGTCCCTTGTAATCAAGGCCTTTTTTTTTATTATTGGGCAAAGGGTGTAGTCCACTAGGCCAAACAGCTGATACATTTCTTAGGACCTCGCATTAATATATACCACCATTCACTATACTTGCAACATTCACACTGCCCATTTCTGGACACAACTATGGTGCCTGCCCATACAATGTCTCTGACTGTCAGAGGTAGTACCTGGAGTTACTAGTGTGAGCATAGTAGAACATACACTTGATGTACACATACTGGCTGACCTTCCTTTCTGTTGAGATTAAGCACATAAATGGTAAATATTGCTTTATTTGGAAAAGGGACCAGTATTTCCAGACTTACCAATTGAATGTGCCCAAAATGTGCCATGTTCAATGCATTCAACCCCATCAATTTCTATACAAAGTTGGATCAAATAAGTATCAGTATTGAAACATACAGAAATTGCTCTTGATGCATACCATGTCCTATTTTTTCAGCTACTGAAGCTCTGCCCACTGGGAAAGATGTTGAGGAATGGCTTAGGCCTGTAAGCAATGTAGGTCATGGTTTGATTGTGGGAGCCTGAGCTCTGGATGCAAAAGTCAAGAATGTTTAGTTTTGATATTTTCAGTCCAGTAAACAAAATCAAAAAGTGATTTTTACTCACTGAGCATTAAGAGATGTACCACTTACATTGATGAGGATAGATATAAGTGAAGTTGATGAGGCAAGGGAGCAGTAGGGAGCAATTGACAATGACAAGCAAGTGAGAGTGCTTACCTTCCCAGCCCTATGCCCAAATAAACCCCTTATTAGGGTCCAAATAAGGGAGCATGGGCCGATTAAAAGCCTGGGTGCCTTAAAAGCCACCCAGCAGTTTTCTGACAGACAGAAAAAAAGATCAGAAAAAAAAATTTCATATAGTTGTGCTTCAAGCTTCAAGCCAGATTTTTTGTTTTTGGGTTGGACAATAGAGATGGCATTGAAATCAAGGGTGATCAAGTCAACCCGGGGAAAACGTGATACTGTACCTTTATGAGCAGTTTGAATGAGAGGGTGACCTGTGACCAAAAAAATGAAAATTTATTTTCAACCATCTGTTGCCCCACCCGTGACCTTGTGAAAAATTTCACACAAAGATGCCTGTTTTGGGCTGCTTCTGGGTCGGATCTCTTGGCAATCCACTCTGCAGATCTGATCCACCTCATTATGACCAGTGACCATTGTGACTTTTCATGCAAAATAGATCTTCTGTGTCCTGTGACATTCAAAGTGCTTGTAAAGATACAGTACTAGCGAAACAAAAGGCAAGAACCCTTGACCTCAAGTACTGCCATCTTTCTCACCTCACTCTGCATCAATCCAGCTCAATGGACTTTTCACTGGGCCAGTTATTAGAGGTTCAGGGTTCAGGGTTAAGCATAAGTTCCTTTGCAAAAAAAAAAGTGAAGAAACCTACTCTTGACCAGTTAGAGCTTGTATCTCATGCTATGTCAGTTTGGAGTTAGGTGTTAGGCATTAGGAGGTGCAGTTGAGGGTAAGTTCCTTTGCAGAAAAAATGTGAAGGAACCTACCCTCAACCAGTTAGAGCTTGTACCCCACACTATGTCAGTTTGGGGCTTGCAGTTGTGGTTAGCAGTTAGGTGTTAGGTGCTTGTGATTAGCTGGATGGTATAGGGGTTAGGCAATACAGTCAGGGATGGAAAACATGGAGGAGACATGCAAAATACTATATGCATGTGAAGGAAATAGTGACATCATAATGGCAAGATCACCGTTATCTCCTATCTTTTCATGACTCATTAAGCCTTAAGAATGCGAGAACACAGCAGAACATCGTTTGGACGAAATGTGCATAGTTTGAGCACAAAAGTGAAAAAGCTGATATTCGAGATATTAGTCGAAGTACTAGAACCTTGGGTGGCTGTAAACTGTGTTGTGGTAATTAAAAAAGCACTTTTTTTTTTTGCATTCAGGTAACATGAATTGAGTGGCTCTGACTGGAATCAATGTACATTTTTTGCATGAAGTGATAGAGGCTCACTGCAATTCGTGATACATCCCAACATGCACGTTGGACAGTGAGTCTGACAAAGAGGAACGAGCCCACTGTTATGAGCAAGGCGCCACAAGTTGCTCTCAGCAGTTGCTGAAGGGGCTTATTCTTTGACCACCACGACTTGACCACAGCAGACTCATTCGACATGTTGCCATGTATCCTGCTGGTCCATGTCCCTCCTTCACTGATCTTCTGACAGTTTTACATATCGAAGCTCATTATTTGGCTACAAACAAAATCAGGAAAATGGATCTAGGGCATCTTTTCTACTTGTTTTTTCTTTGGACAACCTAGAGTCAGTGACTTGGTGGTTTAGGATATAATTGTCAGTATGTTGCATAGAATCCATGTAATTGCTTGGGGAATTCTAACACTCAACATAAAGCCCAGTGTCAGCAGAGCTTCATTGGCCTGGAAAAAAAGTAGTTGTTCAACTTGTTGGTCACCAACCAATTAGGACAGTACTGCCAATATGGAAATGATCACTGCTTGACAAGTCCAGGGTTTTTGATGCCACTAGGACCACAAGTCATGACTGGAGTGCCTTCCAGAGCTCTTCATCTCTGCTCACTCTGCATCCAGAGAATTTGTATCTGAGTTTGTAAGTGCACCCTGAGGAAATAGCATTCCAATGTGCCGCAGGTGAAGACAATTCTTCCAGACATACCGGAGCCATCAATTCACTGGGATTGAGTCCTTGACAGTCTTCTTGCAACTCCTAACATGTCCAAGGTGAGGAATAGCAGTTGGTTTCGTGCTGAAGAGACTACAATGTTTACTGCTTGACAGGACCATGGTAAGCAAAATTCAAAGCAATACTGCTCGATTACGCTCAAGAATTCTATGAGCTGTTTTCAGTTGGGCCCAGTATAGAGGTTGTTTAATTTTTGATAGAAGGTAAGAGGGTCATTCTGGTCAGATTATTGACATAATTCACTGTTTCACAGGCTTTGGCTTCTGAACATGCCCACCTTGAAGGGTACTGGTGGATGTGTCGGTTGTTTGAAGGTACTGGAAGCCAGAAGCTAAAGCTACCTTCCAAGCTGGAAGAGACTGATCGGTGACCCATGTCCCCGGAATATCTGCTCAATGGTGCAATCCAAGATGGTCACAGTCAGACAGTTGGCAATCCTGGAAATTTCAAATTACCAGCTTCTGTATGTGATGTGGTAGGTAGCCATGATGATGTTAGAGACCGCCAACTTGCTGCTCTGAGATTCTACTGGGTGACACATTCTGGAGGCTGATTCAAGGCCATTCCAACCATTAAATTAGTCAAGCCATTCTATACAATTGAACCACTTGCACATTCATGCCACTTGTCATCATTAAGAGCTCTGGCCTTACGTTTGGGAAGGTAAGGAATGTTCATCAGTTTTGGGGTTGACAGAGTTCACCATGACAGAATTCTCGCAAGCAAGACTTGGTGTCGGGTCTTGCACGATGTGGTCCAGCTGATTATTTTTTCTGCATATGCAGTAATTTGCTACTGATTTGCGACTATGTCGTGGAGTCAGAAGCCAGTCTACACCGCTGTGCTGCAGACAGTCAACTTGCCATAAATGGTGTAATAGCCAGTCAATTTGTATAAAAGAGCTTCAGAGGTGGGTTATCATATCACACACCCAAGTATCTCATTCATACTATCTCAGCTCAACTCCCAAATGTCTTCTCAGAAGTTCAACCCAACCGTCAGCAGCACCATTGCCATTCACAATGCAGATGGCAAATATATGAAGGTGACCTTGACCAACAGCCTTGAGTTTACCAGCATGGACTCTGACAACAATGCCATCTTCGTTGTTGTTCCCCACTCCAGTGGTGAAATCACACTAGTTGGTATGTCCTCTTGTCGATCTATAGTTGTGCAGTCCTGGAACTAAAGACATATGAAATTTGAAAAGGCCACAATGAGAAGTACATGAACATGTACTACCTTGATGACATCAAGTGTGATGGTGCTGGAGGAGGTCTGGATGTTTCAGTCACCTTCCTTGATGATTATTTTGTTCAGTTCAGCATCTCAGGATTCAAAGGTCAAGATGGAAAGATGTACTACGTTTCCTGTGAACCTGGTAATGCATCATATCATGGATCGCTGGCAGCCAAGAAAGAGCAAGATCACTCTACTTTCTTTGTCATTGAACCCATGTAAGTAAATCATTCTGACCATTCTGTGATATGGAAACCCTTACAGCAATCATGTCTAGTGGCAAAGCTACCCTTACAGGAACAGTTGCACTCAAAGACATGAATGGCAAATTCATAAGCATGACTAGTACTAACAGGCTGACATTTGACAAGACTTTTGTTGAAGAAAATGCAATTTTCGAAGCACAGGCTTCTGGCAGTAAATATGCCCTCATTGGTGAGTAGTCTCCAGTCTGATCAGTAACATACTTCTCATTCCATTACAGGGAGCAACGGAAAATATGTAAACATGTACTACATCGATGATGTCAAGTACGAAGGCCCAGATGGAGGATTGGCAGTTGGCCTCTACAATCGTCCACTCGGAAGACACCTTTGTGTCCCAGGTATTACAACTGATAAGATGCTAATTTGTCTAAAATAAGACTAGTGGAAAACTACCCAAAAAGATAACCTCCAAAAGTCTAACTCAGTTTGTTGTGCAAGTGTGGATCGACGTGATCAGAGTTACCGCACTTAGAATGCCAACAAAACTCTTAGCTAGGTTGATTCTCTCTTATTGAAGTGTTCTACTTCAAAGTGTTCACCTCCAGAGGAGTATATATGGTTTTAAAATGGTTTATATCACAAACACACACACAAAACACAAAGAACACAGTGCACAAAGCACAAACACAAGAGCTACAGTCCCATACAAAGACTCAATAGCTGATATAGTCTGACCCTACAGAGTTCAAGACTTCTTTAAGACAACTACAGTACACAGTGTACTGGAAAAGGTCCTAGACCAGTTTCTACAAAGAGCTTAATCACAGGCCCAATTCCTTTGTTAAGACTCTAAGTGTGTCACAACCTGATACCCAACACAGGCCACACTCCAAGTGCCCAAGGCTTCTTCTTGGTGTAAAGTGTCTCTTAGAAAAGTGCTACAACACACTCAAGGTGTTACTCTTGTCTCTTACAACACAAGTTCATTATCAGATCTCTATCTCTCTGGAGTCACTCAGGACCAATCTCCATCGCACAAAATGGCAAGTCGGCATGACCAAGGAATAACACCCAACACTTGTGAACACCCCCATATACCTAGGGACCCCTGGTTATGGGGGTTATGGCCAAGGCAGGGAGGTGGTTATCTCACCTATGATTCATCATAACTCTCCACCAACTGGTTTTGCAGTCGGTGATTTGACGTAACCGGTAAATGGGGCTCTTCACAGGTTAGCAGACAATCATAACCAGTTATGGTAGGTTTTGATGAGTAATGGTGGTTATGGGTGGTTTGCATGGTTATGCTAAGTTAACACAGTTATCACTNTGTCTCTTAGAAAAGTGCTACAACACACTCAAGGTGTTACTCTTGTCTCTTACAACACAAGTTCATTATCAGATCTCTATCTCTCTGGAGTCACTCAGGACCAATCTCCAGGGCCTGAAGTGAGGAAGAAAAACTGGAATAGCATATACAATTATACACCAAACAAACTCTTCATGTATTCACAATAAGAGGGGGCAGAGTTACTTGAGTATCTACAAATATCTAGCTGTCCTTATATACAGTTCATGGAATATATCTACAGAAAATTAGAAATAATGTCTGATAGTTCAGGAAATAATAAACAAGTGACAGAGATGCTAAAAGAGGGAATATTCAGATGTCACAGAGTCTGGCCACTAGGGTATCCAACTATATCCATGTGGGTATCTACTTCTCCAGGTGGTCTGGACTCTATAATTTGTATTTTCTCTTTTCTAATTCAGGTATCTATGAG
Source organism: Moniliophthora roreri (assembly GCA_001466705.2). NCBI lineage: Eukaryota > Fungi > Basidiomycota > Agaricomycetes > Agaricales > Marasmiaceae > Moniliophthora > Moniliophthora roreri. The sequence continues at coordinate 14,433 of LATX02000001.1, read as the reverse complement.
CAGATGGGTGTATCCATCCCATTTCCATACAGCATTTCCCTTCCTACTAGCATCCACACTTCAGCAGAGAACTAGATGCCAAACATTCCAAGGTTAGAACATGCTGTTACTGTTTCTATCTCCTTCAACTACATATGCTCAGTCTTAGTTAGAACCTCTTATGCATTAGATACTCTTCATAGGTCTCATTGTGTTTGTCTATTAAGTTACTTCAGTCCTATGAAAGTAGTCTTCTAGCTTCTGAGGTTACTTCGTACTTAATTATGTTATTTCATATATTTTCACTGCTGTTGAGCTCTTTATTAAGAGATCATCTGCTTTAACTTTGATTCATATATTGACTTCAGAGGATAATCATTCTTTGATCATTTCTGTTCTAAGTCATCTTTCTGTTTTGATGTTTCTTTTAAGTACCTCTGTACTGCTTGACTGCAGGTTGCACTTTGCAGATATCATAGAAAGTTAAAATTAAATTAAAATTCCATTGATAGCACTTTTGAGAGCTTGGTTAACTAGCCAATGCATTCATTGAGCTATAGTTAAGTTCCCTACAGGTTTCAGAAGTGATCTGCTTTGGATCTGATACATAGATAGGTCAGAAAGTACAGCTTAGACACCTCTGTATAGTGTATCCTATAGCTCTTCATACTTTCCAATGCACCATAGCTTCTCTAAGGCAATGACTAGCAGACTGGGCTCACTCTAGTCCCTATTACCCATTATCTGGTGTCATATTAAAGTGTTCTGATTCAAAGGAGTGTAAAACAAATAAAATTGGGTCTTTTCTAGGTTTGCCATATTACCAGACTGAAAAAAATGACTGACCTTTCCAAAAATAGGATCTGGTATGTCACATTTGGCCTTTGGGCCAAAATAGCCACCTACAGGCTGAAAAAGGGCAGGCCATTATCCTACTGATGTATGTAATCCACAAAGATTCAGGTTCATCATGTTGAGACAAGAGGGAATGCTGGAGTCAAAATCTGGTCATTTATATTGACACTAATATGTTTTTGAGTGGCATTGAAGAAATAGGTAATACAAACAGAGTTAATAGTATGGCTTGATTGTTCATTACACAAAATGTTAAGTCAGTATAAGCTCCAACACCCATAAGGACACCTATAACAGGATGATGCCAGGTAATGAGGGTTATAATATAGGTGGGAGGGTGGTTTTAGCCTTCCATTATTGGCCACAACCCCTTGCTGATTCAATGCAACCTCCAAGATCTGAAGTGACTGGTAAATCAAGTTTATGCCAAGTAGAAGGATATTGTAATGAGTAATAGTAGAGTGTAATGAGTTACTGTATGTACAACCAGTTATGTTATCTCTAGTAATGAAAATTGTAGTGAGTTACCTGTATGCTTGACTGGTTAGTAGGGTCATAACCACCCATTACCAGTAATGCTAGGTAAAGAGTAGTAATGCTAGATAAAGGTGCTAATGCCTGGGTTAGCATTGGTTTTACCAAAAGATTATGCTAGTAATTGGCTCAGCCTCAAATGTGGCATATCTAAACAATACAAGCAAAACTGTATATATTGCAATCTACAGATGTACTACATTCAAGTATTGAAAAATAAATGTAATATACAGCACAACTACAATACTCTCAAAACAATTACACATCTCTTACAAACCTGCCCTATATGCATCTCATGTTACAATTTCTCCTCTTACATACATATGCTTCCCTTTCCCCTCAGACTTATACACCTTCCCAGCCCCCTTCTTCATCTCTTCATGCTTCTTGTTCTATCAGACTTATACACATTTCCAGCCCTCTTCTTCATCTCACACTTGTAACAACATTTCCCCTCATGTATATATCTATATGCTGACTGTGTTGGACTATTACTTATATTTAGCCAATACTACTGCTTACATATTGAACATTATGTAGCTATTGGGTGTACATATTTAAGCACCTGGTACTAGATTGTAGCTCTTCAGCTTGACCTAGTTAAATCTATAAACTTGTGTCTGGCAATGATCAAAGGAACTCTGAACCTCAAGAAGCTCTTGAGCAAACTTGAACTTGACTTTAAAAACTTACACTATTCTCAACATGTTGGTCTGTTGACATTGCTGCCCAAGTAACATCTCAAGTGCTGTCTCAAGCAAAATCAGTTTATGTATGCTCAAAGGAATCTCAAGACTCACTAGCAACTGAGTGTTGATGTAATCAAGATATATGCTGTCTCTGTATTGGAGTGGTTCAGCATTTATAGACACTGATACAGACATGGCTTGCCAGTACATCTTAAAGACACTGTTGAATTGGAGTTGATCAATTCTAGAATGGCAGACAGTTAGTATAAATTGTGGTGAAAAAGAAAAGAAAAACATACCATAATAGTCTGTCATCCACCCAGGACTCACCTGCTACTGCAATAATGATAACAAGAGGGGAATGATAATAATGAGCAGAGATGTAGTGAGGGGAAGAGAAAGACAACAGCAACTACAAGAGATGATGGTGACAGCTAGAGGGAGATGGTAACAACAACAGTGGCAGGGAGATGGTGACAACAACTAGAGAGTGAGAGGGAGACAATGATGGAGACAATAACAGTGAGGGGATGGCAAGAGGGTGACAATGACAGTGAGAGGACAGCAACAATGGTGGGGGCAAAAGACAGTGACAAGAGGCAAAGAACTATGGCAAGAGGAGATGGTGGTGGTACAAAAGAAAGAGAGAAAAGGCAGAGTTCAAAATTGAGCCAAGTATATACAACTGATTGCAGGAGTCTACACTCATGTGATAGTGAACTGGTGATGGGTGGTTATAACCACCACTAAACTACTTATATCCCCCCAAAACTGGTAAGTACTAATCTCACAAAGGTTACATCTTTCAAAACTAATCATTACCAGTTTGACTAGGGTTCTATCTACCTAATACCAGGCACAGGTGAGTTTTGGTCATTAATTTCTCATGTAACTGGATGCACCAATTTGTCATTTTGTGTGATGTTTGTTATTCCTACATTGTTAAAGCAATGTCCAATTAAACACATCCCTTATATCTGGATTTGCATATTCCTGGGCTTTGAGTGTTCACAGTCCATGAGGCATGTGATATGAGGCCAAAAGCTACTCCAAGGGCACCANTTATTTTCATATGGTCATAATGCCTTTGAACTCTTTATTAAGAGATTGTCTGCTTTGATTTTGATCTGTATATTAACTCCAGAGGACAATCATTCTTTGATTGCTTCTGTTCTAAGTTGTCTTTCTGTGCTGATGTCTCTTCTAAGTACCTCTATACTGTTTGACTGCACATTGCACTTTGCAGATTTCATAGAAAGCTAAAATAAAACAAAATTCCCATTGATAGCACTTTTGAGAGCTCAGTTAGCTAGCCAATGTGTTCATTGGGTCCTAGTTAGATTCTCTACAGGTTTTGGGAGTGACCCACTTTGGATCTGATACATAGATAAGTCAGAAAGTACAGCTTAGACACCTCTGTATAGCATATCATGTAGCTCTTTGTACTTTCTAATGCACCATAGCTTCTCTAAAGCAATTAGTAGCAGACTGGGCTCACTCTAATCCTTATTACCCATTATCTTATGTTATATTAAAGTGTTCTGATTCAAAAGTAATGTAAAACACATAAAGTTGGGTCTTTTCTAGGTTTGCCATATTAATGTGTCCAGGACTAGCATGAGAAGTTGGTGGCTTTTTGGGAAGAGGATGTAGTTTTGCATCAGTAGTTGTAGCTTTGGCTTGATTCAAGATGTAGTGGCATATGACTAGGCAAAGGCATTTGTTAGTAGTTATATTTAGCGGGTAAGATTGTGGAACATATGTTGGTTGCCATATCTCCAACTATGCCTAGCCTACAACTCTCCTTGTCTCTATGGATCTTACTGTGAAATAAAGAGGTCAACAAGTGAAGGAGGTGAAGGGGAGTATGTACCATGAAACAAAGGTGTGATGATGGGGGTTGGGAGGCAAGAAGTCTGTTGAATTCCCATGTAGCCACTGGGGCAAACATGGAGTGCCCATGACAAGAAAATTTCATATATAGTAATGGTCTAGAGTCTACATGGGAATTAAACAAAGCTCTCTTCTAAACCACCACCTTCAAGTACCCAATTACCTTCTATCCAATGTAACAAGCTCTCACATAAGCCTACCTCAAAGCTCCAGCAACCCTCATCATTATAGCTGACCAGTATGTTGGTGATTCTCTTTACATGCAACTTACAGACTTATGCAGTGATATCCTTTCACTTTCCCCAATTCTGTACAGCAGAACTAGTGCCAAAGGTAATGAATTATGCCTGGGAATATCTAGAAAAGAATATGAGACCTGGGTGAGTTTTGTTGCATCCTTCTGCAAAGTTTAAAATTGACTAATTCTATCCCCATCCTTACTAATGCTCCTTCCATGTCCAAACACCCATTGCCATCAATCCAAGTTGCCAGTCTACCCCTGATACCCATTCTACTATGTAGGTACCAAGTTGTATGGGCTTAAAGCTTGACCCTTTGCTAGATAGTTAGAATTTGGATTGTATTGTATTGGATTAGGATTGATACTGATTGGATTACCTATATTAATGTAGATCAATCTGTGACAATCTATCCTTGCAATATGATCATGCCTGAACTAATAGATCCAGCAGATCATGCAATCAATTCAGGTTAACCACAGATTACTGGATTACCTTGCCAAGATCCCAAAGAATCAACTTTTAGTGGCAATCTTTCACTAAATATTTAGTGAGGATTAATCCCCTGGTCTGGTATTCCTGTAGAATCTCTATAGAAGCAGTATAGTCAACATGGGCAATATAGCCTCTATACAGTAAGTATAATCTCTGTACAGTGAGTATAGTCTATGCATGGTCTATCAGGCAGTATAGTCTCTGTGTAGTAAGTATAGCCTCTATGCAGTGAGTATGTGTCACACTATATCCTCTATAAAGGCCTAATAAGGTAACTAGTTAGAATAGGCATAAGATATAAAGCTGTTAAGACAGTGTGAGCATAACAAAGTGGTAAGATTCAAGATGATTTCTATATATGTGTTATGTGCCTTACTTTATGTGAAACAGTATACTTATGCTAATTCCTCTTTATAGCATAAAATAAGCATAAATTAGATAAGTACTACATGGGTTTTATGCTTTATCATAGACACTATGTAATATAGTATAAAATCAAGGTAATGTTTAGCATAATGTTAGCATAATACACATGAGCATAATACATGTGTATTATACTAGTGAAATCATTAGAAATTTATCAACATGAATTCAAAAGTAATTTACTATAATTCACATGCATTGTTGTAGGATTTATTAAAGAAAATCTTTATGTCTTACACTTTATTGCACCCAGTGTACCATTTGAATTCTCTGTTATACATGGAAGGATCAAACCTCATTCAGCTGACATTGCAAATAGCTGCTGCATTTACATTTGCTGCATCTGGAATACAGACCATCCAGAATAAACTTGGTGGACTTAAGTCTAAACCAAGTGATGAAGTTGCTGCTATTGCTGCTGGGGCAGTCTGTCTGAACAATCTGGCCTTGTAGAGACAATTTCATTGATATCAATTTACTGCATCACTTCTCTAAGCAAACAATAGCCTTTCATATTTCCACAATGAGTTGTGAAGTAGTGGCATTTATAGGCAAGCCTGTAACCATACTGTTAACTATATATATAGTATAATCCAAAGGAGGCTCAAAGTTGATGGGAGAGTTGACAAATTATAGCTATACACAGCTCTGCTGAATCTGCATTGACTGTTTATGAGCCTTTAGAGTCATTGGATATTACAAAGGAAACAATTGAATGACAGAACACAGTTTTATTGTCAATAAAAGTGGTGAAAGAGTGTTACAATTTTCTCTAACTCCTCAGACATATGACATGTCCCCAATCACATGACATTATACTCAGAACATATGTTCCCCTTTCCATTGGACAACTACATGTTCCCAGTTCCCTTTTCTATCTACCTCTGTACTTATACCATCTGACCAGATGTTCTCTTTCTATGAAGTTCTCTCATATTCTATGATTACTGATACTTTTTCTGACATTCTCTCTCATTCTTTCTTATATCTTTTTTGAAAACCTTCTATTGTTTCTACTAGTTTCTAATGGTACAAATGCATAGATACAAGACATGTATTTAAGGCAGACAAACTGGGTCTTAGCTCTTCAGCTTGACTTGGTTAATCCAAACCTTGTGCTTGCAACAACCTCTTGAGACTACAGACAAAGAGTTCTTTTGAGATAGCTTCCCAAAGAATTTAGTCAACTGAAAATGTTTATATAATACAAATAGATTTAATATGAAAAAGACAGTCTTAAAATTATATGCTTTGCTTTTATACTTTTTTTGTCCAAATTTTATAAAAATTAGATTAAAATCTTGATACTTTCCTATTAATTTTAGCTAAGAGGGAATTATCAAATATTCCATTAGTTTTTAGGCACATTTAGCACAAATATTTTATATATTAAAGTTTTGTTTTTTTCTACTGTTTTGCAACTGTTTTAGATGTACTAAATTGGCATATGGTAATTTGATTAAGTTTTACTTCTGTTTTCCCAGAACAAAAAAATCCGGATTTTTGGCCCAATTTGGTTAGGATTTCACACACTTTTGATGTACAGAAAAACACAATAACTTGGGCACATTTTAATACTATTTTCAGTGTAAATAATATAGTATATATTCCTATAATATTGCATTAAGGAAATGTTTTATTAATATAGAATAATTTACAATAAGTTTAGAGCAAATATTGCCCAGAAGAATGTATTAGTTTTTAGCAATATTTCTCAAATATTTTAGTAATCTCCAAAAGGACCTTTTGTCCATAGTGTGACCTCTGAACAAACTTGAACTTAACCTTGAGCTACAATGTGACATCTTTGTATTGTATTTGTTGACATTGCTGTGCAAGTAACATAACAAAGAGGGTAATTTTATGTCTCTATTATTGCACAAAATGTCAAAAGGCACTGATGGGTTATGGGTGGCTAAAACACCTGAAACTTGCCAGTGCCTGGTAATAGGTAGATATATCTATAGCATAACTGTAGTCCAACTTAAATTCAGTAATAGGGGATATAACAACTATATTACTCATACTTACTGGTATTGTGTGAGATATAGCCCCCTCTTAACCATCTCATTACCTGCTAATTTGTCTAAGATAAGACTAGTGGAAAAACTATTCAAAAGATATCCTCCAAAAGTCTAACTCAGNAAAGAGCTCAGCACAGGCACACCTCTTGCTAAGAATCTAAGTGTGTCACAACCTGATACCCAACACAGGCCACACTCCAAGTGCTCAAGGCTCCTTCTTGGTGTAAAGTGTCTCTTAGAAAAGTGCTATAACACACTCAAGATGTTACTCTTATCTCTTATGATGCAAGTTCATTATCAGATGTCTATCTCTCTGGAGTCACTCAGAATCAATCTCCAGGGCCTGAAGTGAGGAAGCAAAACTGGAATGGCACATGAGTTTATACACCAAACAAACTCTTCATGTATTCACAATCAGAGAGGGCAGAGTTACTTGAGTATGTATGAATATCTAGCTGTCCTTATATATAGTCTATGGAATATATCTACAGAAAATTATAAATGAGTGACTGAGATACTAAAAGAGAGAATATTCAGATGTCATGGAGTCTGGCCACTAGGGTATCCAACCATATCCATGCAGGTATCTATGTTTCCAGGTGTTCTGGACTCTATAATTTGTATTTTCTCTTTTCTAAGTCAGGTATCTATGAGCAGATGGCTGTATCCATCCCATTTCTTTACAGCATTCCCCTTTCTAGTATCTGCACATCAGCAGGGGTCTAGAGGCCAAAGCTTCCAAGGTCAGAACATGCTGTTACTGTTCCTATCTCCTTCAACAATGCACATTTGGTCTTATTTAGGACTTCTTATGCATTAGATATTCTTCTTATGTCTTGTTATATCTGTGTGTAAGTAGTAGATGGCCTTTGGAAGTGATTTCCTTCTTTCTGAGAGGACTTTGTACCCAGTTAGTTTATCTTGTATTGTTTAGCTGCCAGTGAACTCTTTACTAAGAGATTGCCTGCTTTGACTTTGATCCATATATTGACTTCAGAGGAGGATCATTCTGTGATCATTCCTGTTCTAAGTTGTCTTTCTGTTTTGATGTCTCCTCTAAGTACCTCTGTACTGTTTGACTGCATGTTGCACCTTGCAGATATCATAGAAAGGTAAAATAGAAATTAAAATCCCATTGATAGCACTTTGAGAGCTTGGTTAACTAGCCAATGTGTTCATTGGGCCATAGTTAGGTTTCCTACAGGTTTTGGGAGTGATCCGCTTTGAATCTGATATATAGATAAGTCAGAAAGTACAGCTTAGACACCTCTATATAGCATATCATATAGCTCTTTGTACTTTCCAAGGTACCATAGCTTCTCCAAGGCAATGACTAGCAGACTGGGCTCACTCTAGTCCTTATTACCTGTTATCTTGTGTCATATTAAAGTGTTCCAAATCAAAAGTAATGTAAAATGAATAAAAGTGGGTCTTTTCTAGGTTTGACATATTACTGCCATTACCAGTTAAGGGTGGTTAAGGGTGGTTATGGGGGATACTTCAGGTTTTTGGTGCTGGAGCTATTTTCAGAGGTTTGTATGCATTTACTAGGTTCAAAATAAGTTACATGGAGTTCTTTGCAGAAATTTGGGGAGGAAAATTCTGTCATTGCAACTCTAAGAAATGATGTTTGCAATGTGTCATCATGTGAGTGAAGACCTCCACAATCATTTGTTTATTTTGTTCAACAATTTTCAAACTCCATGGATTCTTTCTTTCCTTCATACCACCACCATCCCTCCTCTTGTCCTTGCTACACTCACTGTTACCATCTACCCCTGTTGTCACCATTGTCACTATCAGTCCACCCTCACTGTTGCCCACCTTTGCTGTCATCCTCCCTTGCTGTCATCCACTCTTGCCATCATCCAGCACCCTTGCCCTCTGCACTCACCTGTCCCTGTTGATGTCATCAATCTGCAGTCAAAGTGTTACAGTTGATCCTGAAGACATTAATTTTTCTTCTTTACGTCACAGACTTTATTTTCTTTCCATTTCTACTTTTGTCTCTTAAGCACTATTCAGTGCTTACCTATGCTTCTTATTGACATCTGGACATATACACCTTTCTAGTTCCCATTTCCATCTATGTTTCCTTTTCGTATTTAAGGAGTTATGATGACATCATTATGACTTCACTATTCTATTCACTTCTGTTTCTTTCTACTTGTTTACTAAACAACAATGTCGACTTAGCAGTTTGTATCCAAATTGATAGCTACAATCATTGTATAAGTAGATAGTCTCTAGGTCTAAGCTACTTCAGCTTGACCTAGTTAATTCATTCTATCTTGCTCACCTCAACTGTACTCTCTAAACCTTAGCGAAAGCTAAGTGAACTCAAACTTGAACTTTTTTGAAACTTAACACTGCTACATCATAGTAGTGTTGAGAAGTTGTCATTGCTGTGCAAGTAACATAACAAAAGGTCAAGCTGAATGTTTGCCGACCTGTCTAGGTCTAGGCATCAAACCCAAACCAAACCATGACACCGCCACAAGCCCGTCTTACGGCTCTTGAAGAATCTGATCTCGATGATCAACTCGAAGTAGCCGAACAGCTATTGAACCCGAATCCCGAACAAACTCCATGCCGAATTACTCGTGCCCAGCAGAGAGGAGCGATAGACAGTCTCCAACCAGAAGAACAAACAGAAATTGAAGAACCTGAAGCTAAGTCTTCCCAAGAACCTGATCCTTTCAACAGACTTAGGAATTTGTATAATTCCCCATCTGAACCAGAAATGATGACTCCAGGATCTTCCAGTGATTGACCCGTCAATCCTGTTCCTAAANCCACACACTTGCCAGTCTGTTAATTTGTCTAAGATAAGACTAATGGAAAACTACCCAAAAGATAACCTCCAAAAGTCTAACTCAGGTTGTTGTGCAAGTGTGGATCAATGTGATCAGAGTTACTGCACTTAGAATGCCAACAAAACTCTTAGCTAGGTTGATTCTCTCTTATTGAAGCAATCTACTTCAAAGTGTTCACCTCCAGAGGAGTATATATGGTTTTAAAATGGTTTATATCACAAACACACACACAAAACACAAAGAACACAGTGCACAAAGCACAAACACAAGAGCTACAGTCCTGTACAAAGACTCAATAGCCGATATAGTCTGACCCTATGGAGTTCAAGACTTCTTTAAGACTACTACAGCACACAGTGTACTGGAAAAGGTCCTAGACCAATTTCTACAAAGAGTTCAGTGCAGGCACACCCCTTGCTAAGACTCTAACTGTGTCACAACCTGATACACACACAGGCCACACTCCAAGTGCCCAAGGCTCCTTCTTGGTGTAAAGTTTCTCTTAGAAAAGCATGACACAAGTTCATTATCAGATGTCTATCTCTCTGGAGTCACTCAGGACCAATCTCCAGGGCCTGTAGTGAGGAAGCAAAACTGGAATGGNTTATTGAAGTATCCTACTTCAAAGTGTTCACCTCCAAAGGAGTATAGATGGGTTTTAAAAAGGGGTTTATTTCACAAACACACACAAAACACAAAGAACACAGTGCATAAAGCACAAACACAAGAGCTATAGTCCTGTACAAAGACTCAATAGCTGATATAGTCTGACTCTATGGAGTTCAAGACTTCTTTAAGACAACTACAGCACACAGTGTACTGGAAAAGGTTCTAGACCAATTTCTACAAAGAGTTCAGTGCAGGCACACCTCTTGCTAAGACTCTAAGTGTGTTACAACCTGATACACACACAGGCCACACTTCAAGTGCCCAAGGCTCCTTCTTGGTGTAAAGTGTCTCTTAGAAAAGTGCTAAATTCATAAAATGACTTTTGTGTTTGATTGTGGAGTAGATATCTATAATAGATGGTGATTTGTCCTGAGGGTATAGTGATAATTTGTCTAAGATAAGACTAGTAGAAAACTACCCAAAAGATAACCTTTAAAAGTCTAACTCAAGTTGTTGTGCGAGTGTGGATTGATGTGATCAGAGTTGCCACACTTAGAATACCAACAAAACTCTTAGCTAGGTGGATTCTCTCTTATTGAAGTATCCTACTTCAAAGTGTTCACCTCCAAAGGAGTATAGATGGGTTTTAAAAAGGGGTTTATTTCACAAACACACACAAAACACAAAGAACACAGTGCATAAAGCACAAACACAAGAGCTATAGTCCTGTACAAAGACTCAATAGCTGATATAGTCTGACTCTATGGAGTTCAAGACTTCTTTAAGACAACTACAGCACACAGTGTACTGGAAAAGGTTCTAGACCAGTTTCTGCAAAGAGTTCAGTGCAGGCACATCTCTTGCTAAGACTCTAAGTGTGTTACAACCTGATACACACACAGACCACACTTCAAGTGCCCAAGGCTCCTTCTTGGTGTAAAGTGTCTCTTAGAAAAGTGCTACAATGCACCCAAGATGTTACTCTTGTCTCTTACAATGCAAGTTTGTTATTAGATCTCTATCTCTCTGGAGTCACTCAGGACCAATCTCCAGGGCCTGTAGTGAGGAAGCAGAACTGGAATGGCACACACAATTATACATCAAACAAGCTTGTTATGTATTCACAATCAGAGGGGGCAGAGTTACTTGAGTATCTACAAATATCTAGCTGTCCTTATATATGGTTCACAGAATATATCTACAGAAAATTAGAAATAATGACCAATAGTTGAGGAAATAATAAATGAGTGACTGAGATGCTAAAAGAGGGAATATTTGGATGTCACAGAGTCTGGCCACTAGGGTATCTGACCATATCTGCACAGGTATCTACTTCTCCAGATGGTCTGGACTCTATAGTTGGTATTTTCTCTTTTCTAAGTTGGGTAACTATAAGCAGATGGGTGTATCCATTCTGTATTCTTATAGCATTTCCCTTTTCAGCATCTGCATATCAGCAGAGGCCTAGATGCCAAAGTTTCTGAGATCAGAACACACTGTTACTATTTCTATCTTCTTTGATGATGCATTCTTAGTCTTATTTAGAGCTTCTTATGCATTAGATATTTATTGTATGTCTCATTGTATCTGTATGTAGATAGTGGTAGGCCTTCAAAAGTGGTTTCCTTCCTTCTGAGGTTACTTTGCACTTAGTTATTTTATTTTGTATGGCTTTGCCACTTTTGAACTCTTTATTAAGAGATTGTTCACTTTGACTTTAATCTGCCATATTGACTTTGAATGACAATCATTCTATGATTGTTTCTTTTCTAAATTGTCTTTCTGTTTTGATGTCTTTTCTAAGCACCTCTGTACTGTCTGACTGCACATTGCACTTTGCAGATGTCATAGAAAATTGAAATAAAAACAAAATTCCCATTGATAGCACTTTTGAGAGCTTGGTTAACTAGCTAATGCATTCATATGGTTATAGTTAGGTTCTCTATGGGTTTTGAGAGTGATTCTCTTTGGATCTGATATATAGATAAGTCAGAAAGTACAGCTTAGACATCTCTGTATAGTGTATTATATAGCTCTTTGTACTTTCTAATGCACTATAGCTTCTCTAAGGCAATGACTAGCAGACTGGGCTCACTCTAGTCCTTATTACCTATTATCTTGTGTCATATTAAAGTGTTCTGATTCAAAAGTAATGTAAATTGAATAAAATTGGGTCTTTTCTAGATTTGCCATATTAGTAGACAATCTAAAGGAAGTGTAAGTTGTTAAATAGAAAAAAACAAAGCAAGTGCACTTACTNGAGTTCAGCACAGGCACACCTCTTGCTAAGACTCTAAGTGTGTCACAACCTGATACACACACAGGCCACACTCCAAGTGCCCAAGGCTCCTTCTTGGTGTAAAGTTTCTCTTAGAAAAGTGCTATAACACACTCAAGATGTCACTCTTATCTCTTGCAACGCAAATTCATTATCAGATTTCTATCTCTCTAGAGTCACTCAGGACCAATCTCCAGGGCCTGTAGTGAGGAAGCAAAACTGGAATGGCACACAAATTTATACACCAAACAAACTTTTCATGTATTCACAATCAGAGGGGGCAGAGTTACTTGAGTATGTAGACAAATGAGTGACTGAGATACTAAAAGAGGGATTATTCAGATGTCTTCATATGTCTCGTTGTATCTGTCTGTAGGTAGTGGATGTCCTTCAGAAGTGATTTCTGTCTTTCTGAGCAGTCTTTGTACCTAGTTCACTTATCACATATTGTTTAGCTGCTAGTGAATTCTTTATTAAGAGATCGCCTGCTTTGACTCTGATCTGTATATTGACTTTGGAAGAGGATCGTTCTATGATTGTTCCTGTTCTAAGTTGTCTTTCTGTTTTGATGTCTCCTCTAAGTTATCATATAGCTTTTCATACTTTCTAAGGTACCACAGCTTCTCTAAGGCAATGACTAGCAGACTGGGCTCACTATAGTCCTTATTACCCATTATCTCATGTCATATTAAAGTGTTCCAATTCAGAAATAGTGTAAAATGAATAAAAGTGGGTCTTTTCTAGGTTCAACATATTACCGAGTCCTGGGGTGTGGGTGAGGGGATAGAGGCATTATCTCCAATGTAAATCTCATTTCTGTGCTGATCATCCACTGGTGCCACTTTGTGATAGAGCATAGCTTTTTCCTTTCATTCTCTTCTAAGTCCAGTTATCTTATCTTTTATCTCTTATCTATTTATCCAATTACTTACCATATTTATACTACCACAGCCACCCTTCCATAGAACATTCCATTCCACCTGGGTTTCCTTCCAGATCATTCTTCCATTTCCATCAGTTATTTTTGCCAAGACTGACTCCTTGTATTTATACTGGACCTTTTGTAGCCTAGTTCCCCATCTTGACCTCTTGGTCATTTGGGCTAGGCAAGTACCTCTTGTACATATCTCAGTAGCTTAACTAACTTGGTCATTTGGGCTAGACATTGACTTTGTGTCTGTTGAGTTCAACATCGTATCAACCTAGAGTCATGCTGGATCATCTCTTTCCTTATCCTTTTCCTGACTCGAGTGCAGAGAGTTCTACTCACTGTGATGAGGGTCATTGTGGCATCACATTAGGTCAAGATCTTAGGTTGCACTGTCGATAGTGTACATCGACCTTGCATCAGCAAAGCATTCTGGCTAGAGATTGCAGAGAACACACTCATGCCTATGACACTGAAGACATGGTCATTTGGGCTAGACATTGACTTCGTGTCTGTTGAGTTCAACATCATATCAACCTAGAGTCTATGCCGGATCACTCTTTTCCTTATCCCTTTCCTGGCTTGAGTGCAGAGGGTTCTACCCACTGTCATGAGAGTCATTGTGGCATCACATTAGGTCAAGATCTCAACTTAGGTGCTGTTGACAACAG